>JANBPO010001714.1:9797069-11102818 GCA_024336825.1 Amorphophallus titanum
ATTTCTTCGGGTCTTTCAAAGTTTTCTTAAAGGTGTTGTTTCCCCTGGCACACACCTCGAATTTTCGGGTCATGCCACTCCTTGTGGGCATGTTCCCCTTTTACTCTCTTACCATCCGGATCAAGGGGAGATGCTGCCAATTTTTTGTTAGAAATAATGAAATATTAAAAGACAGAAGAAAGCAGCAAACAAATGAAAGCAATAATAAAACACTCTAACCAAGTCAAGAAAATCGTGTAAAACTCGAATAACTGAACATTCGCATCAATATAACGGACTACCGAACATAACCACAAACTTGATCTACATGAATAAAAGAAAACCAGTAAAATTCCTTCCATGCATTTCATGAATAAAAGAAAATCTCTCGCATGCATCTCATGAAAAAAAGAGCCTCTCTCACGAGCATAAGCATCGCATTGCGTCTCAACATCCACCCTGCATGCATAAACCCCCGTCCCATATGCACAAGCCTCAGACCATCATGGGCATAAACTTCACCATACCCACATTGGCTTCGCCCAGCACATTAGCTCCATTCTAGCCTGACACAGCCCCTGCCCAGCACCCTCGACCGGCACACCCTGGCGCGCCCCTTCACCCAGTGCACTTGCACCCTCCTACCCGATACGCCATCCAACAACCCTGCCCACCTGGTCCGGTACACCCCTGGTTCGCCTTCTCCCAGTACACTTCAGCCGCCTTCTGCCCGGTACACCTTCCAACCTCTTTACAGAGCACGCCGTCCCTGCCGACACACCTCATTAGTTCACATGCATAGACCTTGGCCCAAACTTGTAGAGACCTGAACCCAACACGCACAGACCTTTCCCTTTGGCTTGGGCAGACTTGCATCGACCTCAGGGCGGACCTACACCGACCTTCCTTCAGCCTCTGGCCCATGTGCACCGGCCTCAGCTGCACCTGCACCAACGTTGGCCCAACTAGCGTCAACCTTAGCCCCTAGCTGCAGCAACCTCTCCCCCCATGTGCACCGACCTTAGTCTGCGTGTGCACTGACCTCGCTGCGCGTGTGCACTGAGCTCAGCTACACCTGCACCGACCTCGGCCCAACTAGCGCCGACCTTAGCCCCCAGCTGCATTGACCTCTTTCCCCCATGTGCACTAACCTCACCTCTGCCCAGTCCTAACTAGCGTCGACCTTAGCCCCCAGCTGCACCAACCTTGCCCCTGCGCAGTTGAAAACTGCGTCGACCTTGCACATAAACTGTACCGACCCCATCAAGGCTTGCACTGATCTTGCCCATTTACAACCTAAACTTGCACTGACCTTGGCCAGACTTACACCGACCGGCTTTCAGCCTTGGCACAATATGCACCGACCCTCATCCAGCCCGGTACACATGTGCACCGACCTTCATTCAACCCAGTCAAAACCTGTACAGACTTCATCCCAGTGTGCACCGACCTTATCCCCGTATGCACTGACCTTAGCCCCCATGTGCACTAACCTTTTGTCCAGACCCTGCACAGACCCTTCTTCAGCCCTTTTGGCCCATCACCCCCACACATGCCCTAAATGCGACAAAAATAATAATAATAATAACAAACTTACAAAAAGGGATAAATAATAATAATAAAAAATAAATTGAAGATACGAGATGCCTGAGCAAGACATCTCGTTCTCTCAGTAATTCTTGGACAAGGGACTTCAGTACTTGATTTTCCCGCTTCAAACCCTCCAAAGTGGTGGCCGGGTCCTCCCACTGTTTGTTCGTAGGGACATTTGCAATGATTGGCCTGGGATCCTCCAGCTCCCCGAGGTTGAGTCCAGCTAATCGACTTAAAGCCGCCTGCCCCGCATCTTGAAGTTTTCGCGGCACGGGGGGTAATACGATGAACTCTTCTTCCTCATCAGGCCCGGCTATATGGTCGTCCAAGCTTCCAACAACAGATGATTGAGTTTGATCATTGTGGCTTGCGAGGACCGATTCCCCTTGGTATTTACTTGCGTAGGTGTCGAGCTCCTGATCGGGGACTGAGACACTGGCAGAGGGTTCCAACCCAATGGTGTTGACGGTGCAGTAGACTTTAATGTCTGCTTCTGGGTCATAACCCAACCCTCTTCTATCTTTCTTGGAGAAAGGAGGTTGCCCCCTGACTTGAGAGGGGTACCACAATTGCCGAAAGTAGTTGCTTCGGGAAGTTTCCTGCATTTGCGGGATATTCTGTTTCCGACACATCTCTTTAATATGTTGAGGCATGTCATCCATTTCTTGAACAGGCTTGGGCGCATTCTTAGGGATCTCGGTCCAACCAAAGTCATCGTCGGGAGGTGCTTGAGGCACTAAGTCTCCCTTATAGAAGACGATGGGCTTAGCGGCCTTATTGGCTTTCTTTTTTCCTTTTCTTTGATATGTAACAATAAAGGTCTTCAATTGCTCAACCTTGTGTTCCTCCCTTTGGAATGGAAGTTGCATGCATGCAAAGGGCAAGGAGATACTTTTATTGATTGCCTGACTAATGAGGTTAGCCTCAAAATTAATTTCCCGCCTTTCTAACCGAGCTGGTTTCACATTGGCGGTATTAGCTTGAATATTCAATCGGTGTAATTTAGCGAGATCCTCATTTATCCCGAAGAGCTCTTCATCATCATCTTCTTCTGGAATTACTTTTTGCTTTCCCTTGTGCTTGACTTCAATGGGAGGCTGGATGGTGGGCTCCCCGAAGTATAATTGAGCATCTGTCAGGTTGCACTCATTTGGACTGAATGGAGTTCGGTCAGCAAAGACTATATGCTGCTCTCCACCCCTTGCATACTTAATACACTGATGAAGTGTTGAAGGGATGACCCAATTTTCATGCAACCAAGGTCTCCCGAGGAGGGCCTTATATGACGTGTTAGCATCAATGATGTAGAAGGTGGCCTTAGTGACAAAGTTATTCAGGGTCACTTGCACTTCTACTTTGCCTAATGCATCCTCTGAATTCTAGTTGAATCTAGAAATTCTGACATCATTGACCCTTTGCAAATAGAGCACGAGAAATAAAGACTTGAAAGTCTTAAGAGGCATTATATAGATGGATGCCCCAGGGTCTACCAGAATCCGATTGAGTTCATGACCATTTATCTCCCCTTGCATGTACAGAGGACGATTGTGGCAAGGGGAAGACAACAACATATCTTTGTCAGTAAAAGTGATAGTCGTTGCGAAAGCTTTGTATGCTTGAGCCTGAAGCTCGGCCACCTGGGTCTCATAAACTTCTAGCTCTTGGAGAACTTTCACGAGAGCCTCCCTGAGCTCTTTACTCCAAACAATTGCCTCCCATATAGTAACATTGGTTGGGAAGTGCTTCATGTGCTGGATGATCTTACGATCGGCCCGCGCACGGGCTTGATCCAGCGGAGGGATCACTTTTGAAAGAGGTTTAGGTTGATAGTCGGGCTTCTTGCCCGGTTCAGCTTTTGCTTGATCAGTAGACTCCTCTTGGAATAATGGAGCTAGGGACTCTTCCTTTGGAGGAGGCCGCCCAACATTATCCTTACCAGAGGGACCTGCTTGAGCTGGGTCAGCTGGCTTTTCTTGTGGAACCTGATCTACCGGTTTGTCTTCCTCGTCTGACAGATCGAAGAAGAAGGTGGCTGCTGTGACTGGATTCTGAGTTGGATCAGCGGGCTTTTGCGAGGTTAGCGGGTGAACTTCTGCATACTCATGTTTTGAGAATTTTTACTAATTCATTGGGAGTACCACAGAGAAATCAGAGCAATTATGTGAAAATGGATGAGGTGGGGATAATTATTCAAAGATTTCCTTTTCAAATATCTTGTCTGATAACTCTCAGTTAAATAGTTTTTTCACATTTAAGTGAGAAATCGCATCGAGAGAAAGTGCCATTGACTTAGAACATGAGGCTTTTATCAATTCTGTTGCACTTCAATTTGAAATGCTGATAACCATTATTGTATTCCATTCTCTCAGGTAAATGTTGTTAAGAAGCATGTGGGCTCTAACAAATCCAATGGAATAATGGAAAGGGAAATTCTGATCGAAGTAGAAGGGTTGGGAGCTCTGAACTTTTTCCATGCTCAGTCTCTCCAGAACCTACATGATACCAGTTTCTCTGAACCTAGCTTTCTTCCTTATTGAGCCCAAAGAATATTTTTTAGATTTTCCAGTAAATGAAGGAATGAGTAACTTTCGAATAGATGAGAAAAATTGAGTAATATAGTTGTTCCATCCAGGAGAGAAAAAGAGAGGAAGTTGAGAAGACAGAGCATTAGAGAAAGCTACAAACATGCCAACTCTGCCATTATCCTCATAAATAATTCAGAAAGATAGAAATGATACGGTTTCATTTAATAGTGACTTGACTGGAACATATTCAAGATCAAGGAATAGAAAACTTGTTGTTGCTAGGAATGAATCAAGAATGTCAATGGGTGTAAGGGTAATTTTTGTGCTGCTTGAGATGGAATGTCTTTCTTAAAATGTCCAATTGAAACTTCATTGAATGGTCTCTACAGGATGTTGCTAATTTGGAGAACATCCATCTAGAATTGGAGGAAATAACAGGGAAGACAGCAAGCTTCTTGAGGTGGGTACAAGCAGTGGGAACAGATGAGAAAACACTACAGCAGCGTTTGCAGTTTGGCTGTTATTGCAAAGATAGACTTCTGAAAAGTACATTCTTTGGTCATATACCTTGTTAGAAGATACAGATGAATGGGGATTGCTTTTGATGATTTAATTCAGGTTCATTTTGTTACGCCCTTGTTAAATTGTTTGCGATTCTTAAATTCATATGTAGATTCATCCATATATGTGTTGCAGGCTGGGAGTATAGGTGTCCTACGAGGTGCTGAAAGGTTTGACCCCAATAGGGGATATAAGTTCTCTACATATGTACAATATTGGATTAGGAAGTCAGTGTCAGCTGTAATAGCATGGCATTCTAGAGGAATCTACATACCTGTATGTTTGTACTTTTGGACCTGGATCTTGGTTGGTTTCTTCTGAATTTTCATGACGAAAGGAGTTGTTAATTTGCTATTTGCCTATTGTCTCTTGTAGGCAACAATGGAAAAGGCTGTCAAGCAGCTACAGAAAGCCAGACGTACTCTTTCTTCCTCCGAATGAAGATGTCGACAAGATGTCGACATAGCAGAATTTACTGGTTTATCATTGTCTAAAGTGAGGTTGGCAGGCAAATGTGCAAAGGTTATTGGTTCAATTGATCAGAAAATTGGAGATGGCTTTAACATAAAAGGCACAGTATGTATTTTTGTCCCATCAATTTCAGTTTTACCATCTTGTAAAGAATCTTTTCTCCACCAGACAGTTAAAAATCACCATTGCTTGGTGATGGCTGGGGAGGACATGAATTGAGGTGTTTAGGTGGAAGCTGTGTTGTTTTCTCATCATATGCATCCTCCCATGTCAGTAATATGCTTTTGAGCTTAGAATCAGGATTCACTCATGTCAGTTTTATGTTGTTTTTACTCACTTTACCCCGAAGAAAAATTGAATTGTAAATTAGAGGACTGTTGTCCCATCTTGTCCCCATCACCGCTCCTATGCCTCCTCCGTTCTTCTAAGCTTTCAAGTGAATTTGGAAGGGCAATATCTTAATCAACTTGAGTATTGTGAAGAAGATCTCCTTGTGTATGGATTCCATTCCTTCTAGCCTGCCAACTTCCATGTTTCCTTCATCTGCCATGTCGCTACCATAGTTAAACGATTTCACAGTTAAGGAGGAGGCCAACGCTGAACCTGCGATGGGCGACTCAATGTTGTTCGGGGGAGGCCTAACAAATGAGCCGCCGCCACCGACACAGCTTGGCTCGGGCACTCCAACGACACCTCAGGTCGGGGAGCGGACACCAGGAGCACCAACGGCAACTGGTTCGCAAGCGGATGATGCTGCCGAGGTCCCACCCACACCAGTGTCGGGAGGAACTGATAGCAGCAATGAAAGACCTGTTCGATACAAACACATCGAAGATATTTACCGAGAAACTCAGCCGGTGGAGCTCATCGGAGAAGAGGCCATGCTTGCAGAAATGGAGGAGCCAACATGTTTCCACGAGGTTGCCGGCCAACCGGTTTGGGAGGAAGCCATGGCTCAGGAGATTGAGGCCATAGGGAAAAACTTGACGTGGACTCTCACACCACTGCCAGCTGGACAGAAAGCTATTGGGCTGAAATTGGTATACAAATTAAAGAAAAACTCAGATGGAGATGTGATTAAGCACAAGGCGAGATTGGTGGCGAAGGGGTACGTGCAGCGGCAAGGCATTAATTTTGAGGAAGTGTTCACGCCGGTCGCCAAACTCGACACCATACGAGTTATCCTTGCCGTCGCAGCCAACCGCGGCTGGGAAGTTCATCACCTCAACGTCAAGTCGGCGTTTCTTAATGGCGACTCAAAGAAGAAGTCTACGTGGCCCAGCCAGAGGGTTTCATGGAGAAGAACAAGGAGCATATGGTGTTTAAACTGCACAAGGCATTGTATGGCCTCAGGCAGGCGCCAAGAGCCTGGAATACGCACCTTGACAGAAGCTTAAGGCAGTTGGGGTTCACAAGATGTGCACAAGAACCAGCTTTTTACACCCGGAACAGAAATCATACAAGAGTCATTGTGCGTGTGTATGTTGACGACCTGATCGTAACGGGAGAAAATTCAGAGGCAATCGCGGCCTTCAAATGGCAGATGATGGCCGAGTTTGAAATGAGTGATCTTGGATTACTCAAATACTATCTCGGCATCGAAGTAGCACAAGGCGAGGACGGCATCGCTCTCAAGCAAACAAGCTATGTCAGGAAGGTATTAGCTCAATTTGGAATGATTGAGTGCAATGCCACTAAAATTCCCATGGAGCCAAGAATGTAGCTACACAAAGATCCTGAAGGCCAGGCTATTGATGTAACAGAATATTGTTGAGTTATTGGATGCCTCAGATATCTTCTTCACACACGGCCAGACCTCTCCTTCGCCGTCGGCGTGGCGAGCAGGTTCATGGAGAGGCCCACGGTGATGCATCAAAAGGCAGTGGAGCAAATCTTGCGCTACTTGAAGGGCACGATTCACTGCAGGTTAGTGTACGCCAGAGGTGGTAGAGAAGAAGTGATCACTAGTTTCACAGACAGTGATCTAGCCGGTGACTTGGATGATCGGAAGAGCACGGGAGGCATGGCATTCTATCTGAACGACAGCCTTGTCTCGTGGAACTCATTGAAGCAGAAAACAGTAGCTTTATCTTCGTGCGAAGTTGTGTTCATGGCGGCAACTGCAGCAGCATGCAAGGCGCTCTGGCTTAGGAGTCTACTGGCCGAGCTGAGTGGCAAGGAGCTGAAGGCAGAAAAGATTCTTGTTGACAACAAGTCCACGATTGCCTTGATGAAGAACCCGGTGTTCCACAGGCGCAGTAAACACATCGACACAAGGTTTCATTTTATACGTGAATGTGTCGAGGAAGAACAGATTGTCGTGGAGTTTGTACGCACTGATGAGCAACGGGCCGATCCCCTAACAAAGGCATTGTCGGCGGCGAGGTTGGCGGCAATGAGGCATCTACTTGGTGTCTGAAACCTCACGCCACACCAGGATTAGGGGGGAGAATGTTGCAGTTAAGTCCCGACGTGACCTCGCAGCAACTCGTTTGAGATCTTGGCGTCTCCGTTTGCTGAGGAAACGGCGGGAACAAGTCTTACGGGAGGGCCGCGGCATGCGGCATGCAAGTGTGCGTGTTTAGTTCAATAACGTGCAGATAGCACGAACTGGAAGGATTGCTACCTGTTGCCGAGCATCGACCAACTGGTTGATTCAACCTTGGGCAATGAGATACTTAGCTTCCTAGATGCCTATTCAGGTTACAACCAAATCAGAATGGACCCAGAAGATGTCTAGAAGATAGCCTTCATCACTGACCTCGGCGTACACTGCTACATCCGAATGCCCTTCGGGCTAAAGAATGCCAGAGCCACATACCAGAGGCTAGTCAACCATATGTTCGAGGGATAGATCAGTCGGAATGTTGAGGCCTACATTGATGACATGCTCGTCAAGACCCCCAAGGCTGAGGACCACTTTGTCGACTTAGCTGAGACCTTCGACACTCTCCTGAGGTACAATATGAAGCTTAACCCTACCAAGTGTGCCTTCGGAGTAAAGTCTGGGAAATTCCTGGGCTTCCTGGTGACTCTGCGTGGGATCGAGGCCAACCTCGACAAAGTCCAGGCCATCCTAGACATGTGGCCACCCACCTTCACCAAGGACGTTCAATGCCTTACCGGGCGCATTGCTGCACTCAACCGATTCCTGTCCCGTGCGGCCGAACGATGCCTACCCTTCTTCAAATTATTGAGGGGACCAAAAATGGCATCTACTGCGTTCGCATGGGATGAAGAATGTCAAAAGGCATTTGCTGAGCTTAAGGAGTTTCTGGCTTCACCCCCGGTGTTGTCCAAGCCAGTTTCAGGTCAAGCCTTACATCTCTACCTCTCGGCAACCGCATCCACAGTTAGCTCGATCCTGGTCAGAAA
Source organism: Amorphophallus titanum (assembly GCA_024336825.1). Taxonomy (NCBI): domain Eukaryota; kingdom Viridiplantae; phylum Streptophyta; class Magnoliopsida; order Alismatales; family Araceae; genus Amorphophallus; species Amorphophallus titanum. The sequence goes on from JANBPO010001714.1 coordinate 9,805,574, forward strand.
TGATTCGGGAGTCGAGAGACCGGTCTACTACACCAGTAAGGTGCTCAGCGAGGCTGAAAGAAGGTACCCCGCAATTGAGAAACTCATGCTAGCATTGGTTACCTCAGTAAAGTGCCTTTAGCCCTACTTCCAATGGCACTCAATCATAGTCCTGACTGGTGAACCACTGAAGAGGATCCTCGCTCACCCTGAAGCCTCAGGACGCCTCGTCAAGTGGGCCATTATGCTCGGGGCCTACGATATCTCGTACCGGCCTCGCTCGGCTATCAAAGGACAAGCGCTCGCCGACTTCATCGCAGAGAGCACCATCCCGACCGAAGAGAAATCTCCATCCGCGCCCGGGCCAACCTGGGAATTGTTCATCGACGGATCCTCCAATTCGGCCGGGAGTGGTGTCGGCATCCTCTTGAAGTTCCCCGAAGGAGCAGAGCTGCAGTACGCCTTAAAGTTTAACTTCCAGGCATCAAACAATGCCTCTGAGTACGAAGCCCTTATCTCAGGAGCCCGCATGGCCGGACGGTTGGGGGCTGAACGAGTCAAGATTCAGACTGACTCCCAACTGGTTGCCAACCAAGTCAACGGTGACTACGAGGCTCGAGAAGAATCCTGAGAAGAAAATTCCCGAGCGGACGCCCTCTCCCGACTGGCTTCCTCCCTCGCCTGCGAGAGTACTCGATCGGTCCTTCTCGAAGAGTTGGAGCGACCGAGCATTGATTCGAAGCTCATGGTCGTTGACTCGGCCTCTCTAAGTGACTGGCGTACCCCCTATCTGTCGTGGCTCCAGGATTCTCGCAAATCCCCCGACCCTCGGGAGGCCCGAAGGTTGAAATACCAAGCTCGGCGATTCGTCATAGTGGATGGCACCCTATACCGCAGATCCTTCTCTGGTCCTCTTCTAAAGTGCATCGGTACCGATGAAGCCAAAAGAGCGATGCAAGAGGTCCACGAAGGTCTTTGCGGAGTGCACCAAGGAGGAAGGTCGCTTGCCAGAATCTTGCTTCGGTAGGGTTACTGGTGGCCTACTCTACAGCGCGACTGCTCAGCCTATGTACAGCAGTGTGACTGATGCCAGCGATTCAACCACTTAGTCCATTAGCCGGCAACAGAGCTTGTCACCCTAGCCGAGCCTTATCCTTTCGCTCGGTGGGGGATTGACATCCTTGGGCCGTTCCCTACGGCTCAGGCCCAGAAAAAGTTTGTCATCATCGCCATCGACTACTTCACCAAGTGGATCGAAGCCGAAGCCACAGCGAGGATCACCGAGACAGTCGTGTGGAGTTTCTTGTAAACATGTACTACCAAGGCATCAAGTGTCAGATAACAAAATAATAAATCACATCATGGTAGACATCATCAAAATCAGGAGGACAACACGTGTGAGATCGGGAAGTTTGAGAGAACGTCTTAATCTCACTTGAAGTTTTCATTAATCAACGTTGCTAAGTTCAATTCCATTGTGTTAACTAAGAAAATTTTTAAAATCCGCCATCTCAATAAGGGGACAATTCAACACCCCTTCTTGTCCGCCATCTCTCTGGGCAACAAATTTGATATGAGTTTGCATTCATCTTATATGTGATTCAACATTTTGTAGATATGCGTCTGCATTTTGATAGTGACTCATAGTGTCATGGTGTTGGCATCATCAAAAAGAGGGAGATTATTGTCATCTCATGGTTTTGATGATGACAAACACTATGAATCATGTGCATAATGTCATATATGTTTGTGTTGCCTTGATGATGTGGTTTTGATGTGACTAGTGTGGCCTTGATGATGTGCATAATGTCATATGGCTATCTTGGTGTTCAAGGTTGATGCACATGCATATATCTTTTGCACTATAAAGGTCGACGCATGTTTACTGCAGTGTGCATGACAAGGTCGATGCACATTCTACAGTGTTCATGTCAAGGTCCGAGCATATGCATAGTCAGGTCTGAGCACATGTCCAAGTCTGCATAGTCAGGTCAGAGCATAGCGCAAGTTTGCATTGCAAAGTCGGAGCATATGTCCAAGTGTGCAAGACCAAGGTCAATGCACATCTAGTTTGTGCAAGACCAAGGTCGATGCACATCTAGTCTGTGCAAGACCAAGGTCGATACACATCTAGTTTGTGCAAGACCAAGGTCGATGCACATCATCCCTTGGTCATACAAAGGTCTACCTGCGTTACTATTTAGGTCGCTGCATGTTTAGACTTAGTCACACTAAGGTCGATGCATATCTCACCTTAGTCATACTAAGGTCTACCTGTGTTACTATTCAGGTCGATGTACATTTTGCCTTAGTCATTCTAAGGTCTGTGCACATTTTGCATCGTAAGGTTTGTGCACATTTGCATCTTGCTTCATACAGGTCTATACACATTTCTTGTCCTGCCTTGTAGAAGTCTACGCACATTCAAGTCCATGCATGCTAGGGTCTGTGCACATGCACAAGTCAGGTCTGAGCACATCACTGTAACACATGCTAAGGTTGATGCTAGTATGTACTTAGTGCATATGCAGGTCTGTGCACATCACTGTAGCACATACTAAGGTCGACGCTAGTATGTACTTAGTGCATATGCAGGTCTGTGCACATTACTGTAGCACATCTAAGGTCGATGCATATCTGCTCTATCATGCATTTGAAGTCTGAGCACATGCATATGTTTTATTCATTAAAGTCTGAGCACATGCATATAATCACCTTGTACGTAAAATGCTCAGACAAGTCGGTGCATCTCTTACACCTGTCTAAAGTATATTGATACATCTTTGTCTGACTCAGACTATGATCAATTTTCTTATAAGTCAGAGCACATTGATTATGACTCATGATCACATAGTGTTTGATAAAATGCCTCATTCATAGGGACATAATTGTGAATAGTGAGCAACCAGGATCGAACACTTGAAATGCTGAAGACAGTCACGTGGCTCAAGTTTCTAACTTACAGGGCATATGATCCAAGGCAAGGCTGAAATCACAACAGAAGAATCTACCACGTGGAAAGTAACTCATCTCCATTTGACACATGGACTTCTACATCGCTCCAGTGAATCATCTTTCTGGAAAAGGACTGGTGGGAAGGTTCCCTCCACATATCTCGATGAAATCTTGTGGGGATCACAAGATTAGCGCCACAGAATTCGGATCTCCAGAGCCCCTATTTTCCTATATAAGAAGACTTCTACAGAGATCTAAAATTGAGAAAAATAGAGACAGGTAGATAGGGAAGGGAATTAGGAGAATTAGAAAGAAGAGGCGTAGAAGAGCAGAGAGGCTTGAAGAGCAAGAATAGAAGAGAAGGAGAAGAGAAGAAACAGTGAGAGAGAGTAGTTATTTTATTTCCTACTTTATTATTAGATTATTATGTTATTTCTGCAGTTATTTTAGCTTCTTGTGTACCCTCACACCATTCTTTAACCCTTCTGAGTCTTCAGACTCATGAGTGGCGGGCCAAGGTTCGAGTCGCGTCGGTTCCTTTCCGGTACTCGGATCTTGTGTCATAACAGTTGGTATCAGAGCGATGTTGTGGAGGTGCATAAGAACCTGTAATGATTTCAGTGGTCCAGAAGGTCCATAAGGTCCGTGATTGTCCTATATAGTTGGTGACTGGCGTAGGGTACTGTGTGTTTTATTGATTCCGCTGGTTATTTTCTTGTTGCCAGGGGGTTATGGCGCCAAGGAGGAGGACTCGCTCTCAGCAGGGATAGTCAGGTGAGGGCCAGGAGGAGCAGAGTAGAGCATCGCTTCCAGGAGACATAGCTAGAGAGGTGCGAGTTCCTCGAGTAGAGGAGTTCTTTAGGGGCATGTATCAGTACGTTCTTCAGCAGCAAGGGGGTGAAGCTGGTGAGGGCTTGTCATCTTGGGGTGGTCATGGTCTAGTACTGAAGGAGTTTTTGTAGTTCCAACCGCCCCTTTTCAACGGGCAACCTGGTCCTGAGATGGCCAGAGAGTGGTTAGATGAATTGGAGGGGATATTCAGTTCTATGGAGTGTGCTGAGGAAGTGAAGGTGGTGTTAGCTACCATCGGTTGCAGGGGTCAGCCTAGACCTGGTGGACGGTGGAGTGGGAGGCAACATTTCAGTCTTATCCCCTTTGGCAGATTGCGTGGCGGGAGTTCGTCACGACTTTTGAGCGTGCTTTTTATCCATCCTTTATCAGATCACAGAAGATGTGCCAGTTCCTAGAGTTGACCCAGAAAGACATGACAGTGATGCAGTACCGATCTAGGTTTATTGAGCTAGGCTATTATGCGATGCATGTCATGGTAGATGAGGAGCTGAAGACCGAGCAGTTTGTCAGGGGTTTGAGGCCAGAGCTGAGGCATCCCATGCTTGTGTCATGTGTGGCCATCCTCGATATGGCTTACAGAGTAGCAGCGACATTAGAGGGCAATTTGCAGAGGACTCGAGGGCAGGGCATTATCGGTCAGGCACAGATAGGCCTTAGTCAGTTGACGATCGTGCAGCAGCAGAGTACTGTCCAGCCCTCACTGGACGGTTTAGGGGCATCTCCGTTTGTGGCTTCAGTAGCAGATTCGACGTCATTTGGATCGAAGCTCAAGAAGCTGTTCAGGGAAGTAGGTTTCGACAAGAGGCATCGGGACCATAGAGAGCAGGGGCAGTAGTTAGCGCGCAGTGTTCAGCAGCCCACACCCTACCAGCGTCAGGGCTCAGGGAGTGGTTCTCGGGGTGGGTGTCCTCGGTGTGACGATTTTTATCCAGGTAGGCAGTGCTCGGTGCCCATGATATGCTTCAGGTGTGACCAGGAGGGGCACATGGCACGTGACTATCCTCAGAGACCGTGTCAGCTACACGAGGTTTAGCAGTAGTAGTAGTTTTAGCCCCAGCAGTTACCACCACTACTGTAGCAGAACCAGCAGTAAGGTCAGTTTCCACAGTTGACGCGGTCAGCTACTTTAGGGAGGCAGAGATCCCGAGGTAGAGTTATGCATATGACCAGAGCGGAGGCTAAGGCGTCGCAGTTAGTGGAAGGTACTATTCTGATTTTGGATTGTGCGGCTCCAGTTTTGTTCGATTTTGGTGCGTCTCATTCATTTATATCAGAGGATTTTGCTAAGAGTATTGAGGAGCCGATGGCCGAGATGTCTTGTGATTTGGCAAAGGAGTTGCCTACTGGTGCTTTTATGCACACCCCGTATTGTTTTGAAAAGGTGCCTGTGCAGGTTGAGGGGCAAAACCTACCGGCCAAGGTTTATGCATTGCCTCTTGAGGACTTTGATGTGATTTTGGCCATGGATTGGCTCAAGGCCCATGGTGCTATGGTGGATTGCAGCTTGAAGAGAGTCTACTTCCAGCATCCACATTGGTCCACCTTCTATTTCTAAGGTATCTGGTCTTCCTCTTCCCGTTTTCTTATTTCAAAAATTAAGGCTCGTAGATTGCTTGATGCGGGGTGTTAGGGTTTTCTAGCTTCGATGGTCATGGTTGATCAGCAGCGTCAGGAAGTGAAGGATATTCCGATCGTGTGTGAGTTTTCTAATGTTTTTCCTGAGGAGTTGCCAGGGTTGCCACCACAACGGGAGATTGATTTCATGATCGAGGTGGTTCTGGGCATGGCACCTATGTCAAAGGCCCCTTATCTCATGGCGCCGATGGAGTTGAGAGAGTTGATGGTGCAGTTGTGGGAGCTGCTTGCCAAGGGGTATATTCATCCTAGCTTTTCCACTTCGGGTGCGCCCGTGTTGTTAGTGAAAAAGAAGGATGGTAGTCTGCGGTTGTGTATTGACTATCGGTAGTTGAACTAGGTGACTGTTAAGAATAAGTACCTGTTGCCTCGGATTGTTGACTTGTTCGATCAGCTTCAGTTGGCCTAGGTGTTTTCACGGATTGATTTGAGGTCGGGTTATTATCAGCTACGGATCCGAGAGTCTGATGTTGTGAAGACTGTATTCCGCTCGAGGTATGGGCATTATGAGTTCTTGGTGATGCCGTTTGGGCTCACCAATGTCCCTGTAGCGTTCATGGATTTGATGCATAGGGTGTTCCATCCATACTTGGATCAGTTCGTGGTCGTGCTCGTGGATCACATCCTAGTGTACTCGCAGTCTGCTGAGAAGCATGCGTATCATTTGAGGGTCGTGTTGCAGACCCTGTGGGATCACCAGTTGTATGCCAAGCTCTGTAAGTGTGAGTTCTGACTTCGAGAGGTGCACTTTTTAAGGCACGTGATTTCTGGGGATGGTGTTTCCATCGATTTGGCCAAAGTCGAGATTGTGGTGCAATGGCCGAGGGCAAGTTCTGTCACGGAGATTTGGAGCTTTTGGGGGCTTGCAGGCTATTATTGGAGATTCATTCAGCATTTTACTTGTATTACGACCCCGATAACCAGACTTACGCGGAAGGATGTGTCTTTTGTCTAGACAGAGGAGTGTGAGTAGAGCTTTGTGGAGCTAAATAGATTGCTCATTATCGCTCCAGTGTTAGTGTTACCTTTGGGTTCAGAAGGTTTCGTGATGTGTACAGACGCTTCCAGGGTAGGTTTGGGCGATGTGCTGATGCAGCATGGTAGAGTCGTGGCATATGCATCTCGTTAGTTGAAGCCACAAGAGGAGAACTATTCGACTCATGATCTTGAGTTGGGGGTGGTGATTTTCGCTCTAAAGATCTGGAGGCATTATCTGTATGACTATAAGTTTGACATTTTTACTGACCATCAGAGTTTGAGGTATCTGTTTATCCAGAAGGATCTTAACCTCAGGCAGAGGAGGTGGATAGAGTACATGAAGGATTATGATTTTACACTGTCTTATCAGTCTAGCAGGATGAATGTTGTGGCTGATGCTTTGAGCAAGAAGGTAGTGGTCAGCCAGATGTTGTTGCGGAAATGGAGGTTATGGGAGCTAGTACCGGCCATGACTTTTAGGCTTAAGGTCCCTCAGGATCAGGGTTTGACTGTTCTCACGAGCTTGACAGTCACGCCAGCTATCCGTCATCAAGTGACTAAGGCTCAGCATGCGGACCCCGAGCTACCTCGAATTTTGTCGATGGCTGAGGTGGAGTTCGGTGAGGATGGAGCTGTGAGGTTCAGAGGTAGGTTGTACATCCCAATAGAGGAGCATGTGAGACATGCGGTGTTGTGGGAGGCTCATGGGAGCCGGTATACCGTGCATCCAGGATCAGTGAAGATGTACCAAATTTTGAAGAGGTAGTTCTGGTGGCCTGGGATGAAGAGAGATGTTGCAGAGATCATGGCCAGGTGTCTGGTTTGCCAGCAGGTGAAGGTGGAGCACCAGCGACCCGGTAGTACACTTTAGCCCTGGGAGATTCCCATGTGGAAGTGGGACAACATGACCACTGATTTCATGGTTGGGTTACCGAGGACATCCAGTGGGCATGATAGTATTTGGTTGCTGGTGGATAGACTGACAAAGATGGCTCAGTTGTTGCCGATCAAAGTCAGCTGGAGTGTGCATAAGTTGGCCTGACTATATGTGGAGTGGATCATTCCGTTACATGGAGTCCCCATCTCTATTGTGTCCGATCGTGATCCTCGCTTCACTTCACAATTTTAGAGGAGCTTGCAGAGGGCTCTAGGCACGAAGTTGGCATTTAGTTCGGCATACCATCCTCAATTGGATGGTCAGTCTGAGCGGACCATCCAGACTTTAGAGAATATGTTGAGATCGTATTGCCTGGAGTGGCAAGGGGGTTGGATCCACCATTTACCATTAGTAGAGTTCGCCTATAACAACAGCTATCATTCGAGCATTGGGATGGATCCCTATGAGGTGTTGTATGGGTGACCGTGTCAGACTCCGCTTGATTGGTTTGAGGTGGGCGAGCGTGTCCTGACAGGACCAGATTTGGTGTAGCAGTGTGTTGAGGTGGTGCATTTCGTTCGGCAGAAGATGTTGGTGGCACAGAGTGGGCAGAAGAGTTATGCCGATCGGAGAAGGCAACCCCTCAATTTTGCGGTAGGAGATCGGGTGTTTTGAGGGTCTCTCCCATGAAGGGTGTAATGTGTTTCGACAAATTACTTCTGCCTTAATTTTAATTATTCATTGCTAAAAATTAACAATGCGCGTTGCAAATTTCAATTTCTAATGCAATCCCTCAACAATCTCACTAACCCTTCGTGGGCCTCATCAGCCTCCTGGGTGGCATCCCCAGTTCATGGTAGCGGTAATTTGATACCTAGTATCGGGTTATCGGTGCCATGGGTTGTGGGTCCTTACAGCTGGTATCAAAGCGTTGTTGGGGAATTATATCAGGAACTGAAATCTGTATTGGTCCAGAGCAAGTCCTTTTGAGTCGTCATTGCTGGCTTAGGATGTTTCTTGCGATGCTAATGTGTTTTCCGTTGTCATGTTTTCTTAGATTCAAGATGTCGCCTCGAAGGCGAAGAACCCCAGTTCCTCAGAATGAGGCTAGTGGTTCAGCTGCTCCTATTGTACCAGTTCCTACCCAGGCTACACCTGTTCCTAATCTGCCTGCGGAGTTACCCAATAGTTGTGGATGAGCACGGAAAGAATTCCTGTTGTTCTATCCACCAACATTAGAGGGTCAATCAGATCCCGAGGCAGCGAGGGAGTGGTTGGATGCTATTGAGCGCATCTTCCAAAGCATGGAGTGCGCCGAGGATGAATGGGTCATGCTGGCTTCATATCAACTTCATGGTACTGCACACACATGGTGACTTTAGAATGGGAAGTTGCCTTCCGTTCTCGTCCGCTTTGATAGATCACTTGGGCTGAGTTTATTGCTGTGTTTGAACGTGTCTATACTCCATCCTGCCTGAAGTTAGCCAAGATGTATCAATTTCTGGAACTGACACAGGTTGAGATGTCAATGCTGCAATATCGTGATAAATTCATTGAGTTAGGTCGGTATGCACCTCATATCTTTGCCGATGAGACTGTGAGGGCTTAGCAATTTTTGCGTGGACTAAGAGCAGAATTGAGTTTGCCGCTGTTCGCTACACATGCATCGGAGTTGGATTCTACTTATCAAGCCGCTATCACGTTGGAGTTGGAGTTGGCGAGGACTCTAGGTTTTGCTCAGGCTGGAATGGTTCCGTCATCCGTTCAGCATCTACCGTCCCACCAGTCATCTGCTTCAGTAGTTTCTCTAGCTTTTTCTCCTGCAGATAGTTTTCCCTTCTAGCAATCTTATGGCAGAGGTTTCCGTCATAAGAAAAAGAGAAAGAGATTTGATCAGCCGTCGTTTTCTGAGCGGAGTCAGCAGTTCGGTTTGTTTGTTCGGTCGCGTCCAGATTTCATCACTTTTCAACCGAAGTTATGTTCCAGATGTGGTGGCAGTCATCCGGGTGTGCCATGCTCTTTGCCGGTTGTGTGTTACCGTTGTGATCAGTCGGGGCACGTTTCCCGTAACTGTCCGTTGAGGCAGTAGACGGTGCAGTTTTGGCAGACTTTGTAGTCGCAGCAGTCGCAGTTCTATCTTCCTCCGTCGCCTCAGCCATCTCAAACGATTCAACCATTTCAACCGCCTGTTCTTGCACCTTCTCAGTAGTCGTCTGCCACTACTCGTCTGCCGAGAGCTAGAGTTACACATATCACTCATGCGGAGGCGTTGGCGTCTAATCTGATCGAAGGTACGGTTTCGATTTATGATTGCATAGCACATGTTCTTATCGATTCAGGCGCGACGCATTCGTTTATCTCCAAAGATTTTATTGCCCGTATCGAGAGACCGGTGAATGAAATTTCTTGTGATATGCTCGTGGAGTTGTCATCTGGCGATTTTATGTCTACTCCTCTGTGCTTGGAAAATTCCCCGGTTGTGATCAGTGGTCGGAAACTGCTAGCGAGGCTTTACGCATTACAGTTAGCCGACTATGATGTGATTCTTGGTATGGATTGGCTGGAACTTTATGGTGCCGTGGTTGATTGTCACCTCAAGCGAGTCTACTTCATGCCATGCAGAAAGTCAGCCTTCTATTTTCAAGGTATCGATTTCTGTTTCATTCAGTTTTCTTTTTCTGTCGATAGGGTGTCGGGTGCAAGTTTTCCTCCTTGTCCTTCGTCTAATTTCGAGGATGAAATTTCTTTTAGGGGGGTGACTAGATCCGATACACTGAAGGAGGAGCTGATCCCATAATCGTCAGGCAAGTCCACAACGTACGCTTTAGATCCGACTTGCCTTACACTCGAAAGGGATTGACACCATGAGTTTGCAACTGACTTGACTTAATGCATGCAGACTCTGAACAAACTGTACAAATAAAGAAAAAGGCACACTCTATATCCTAGTCAGACCTAATGCTATACAGACCTATGCAATGGTGGACCAGGACATCCGAATGTGCGACTAGCATACACTTGACGTAACTAGAGGTTGGCAGAGTCATGGAATCCTAGACATCCTAATGTGAACCAATCATGCACTGAATTCCTGTTGGACTTGGGTGTGGGAGGGCCAGGAGAACCAAAATCACCTTCTTCATTGCCCCTATATGTATGTATCTCTCGCCAATGGACAGGCTCATCGATATGCATTGGTTGGCTGGCCCGTGTGGAAGGGGTGTGATAGGGGACTTCCCTGAAAAGGTGGAATAGATAAGGTGGGTCACGAGACTCACTAGGGAAGGGGTCGAAGGGATCAAAGAATGTGTGACCCCTCGAGATGGGTTCCCTCATGACTTGGTTGCATGTTTGGAGTTGTTGAAGGTGTAGATGGTCACCTTCGTCTGTTGTGGCCAATGGGACAGTCGTCTCATATAAAAGATAAGGTTCCTCCCTTGGGATAAATGGAATGTAGTTAGGCTTGGCCAACATGGGGAGGAACAAAAGAACCTCTGTGGTGACATGACCCATGGTGCACATAGAGGTAATGGACCCCAACGCGGGATGCGTGAAGCTACGACTCATGGATTGGTATTGCCAGTCTAATCCCTTTATAAGGTCTTCCAAGATATCTATATGGTGACTAGACCAGAACATTGTGTGAAAGGAGTTGACGGGCACTACTTGTAGTGCAGGGTCCATGGATGGGTAGCAAGGTGTCCTAGGGACCAAGTCTTTCTTGAGCCAGCTAAGTAGTGACTCGTCTATGAGTAGCTTCCCCATTAGAAGTATTGGCGGCTCCGGTTGAGGTGGCTCTGAATAAAGATCAGAAGGTGAGGATGGTGGCAAAGGAGCTCTCATGGGTGGGGAAGGAATGTCCTCCCTGAGAGGAAGAGGTCCTTGGGGTGGCACCAAGTTGAGACTACTAGCTATGACCTCCCTAGGCTCGGGCAGAAGTCCGTCAATCTGAGTACACATCCTATCCACCCTATCTAAAATGATTTTGAAGAGTTTGGTAATGGTGGGGTTTGGAGTAGAGGCATCGTGATGGACTCGCCCATAATCACTCGGCTTAGTCGTGGACCTAGGCTCTTCTACATGCGGTGCTCTTTGCCTCTGACTATGACCCACTTGGTTGGAGGTGATTGGGTGGGGTCAGTTGGAGGTGATAGGGTGGAGAAGGTAGACCCTTCTAAGCTCCTTCTTCATGTCCCACCATGACTCGATGGGCCATTTCCTCTTAACCTCCCTCAAGTATTCAATGTCTCTCCACTTCTCGGCAGCCTCGTGAATAAGCCTCTCCTTGGCAAAAGAGAATTGTCTGGCCTCGGACATGATGTAATAATCAAAGTATTTATCCATAGCGGCTTCCCACTTTAGGTAGCCGCTCGGGACCTTAGAGCCATAAAAGTCTGAGGCTTCGGGCCTACGGAAGTGGAGGGGATGGTTGCCATGCCCATGGGTGTCATGCAACCAGTGATATCACCTGGGCGACTTGGAGTCCATTGGAAACTGTGGGGACGCTACATGCTAGACATGGAGACACTATGAGACAAGATAGGCTGACTCTCTAATGGACTAGACACAATCCTAAAACAACAATGCAAAGTTAGAATGCAGACTCGAATACCAACCTAGACTCTAACCAATATCCAGTACATGGTGGAGATGGGGATCCGAAGATCCTCTCATGCAAGTGGGCTACCTTCCCAACAGGCATAACCTATCATTCCATTAACTCCTTTTGATATACTGTGTATTGGGATGAAATGCAAACCAAGACACTTTGTTTCTTTTTTAAAATAATGACTATCCTGCAAACCCTCCACCGCCAAGATCCACGGAACGGCGGGAAGGCCCCTCGCTGAGGGAGAAAATGAGAAACAAGTTATATTCCTTTTCTCGAGACAAGTCCCGGCTCCTGTTCGAATGAGCAACTAGCTACAACAAAATCACGTTGCCAGAATCGAAGAGACTCGGTGACCTAAAGAAGAAGGATGACCCTTGCTTCTGCCATTACAACCAGATGTTGGGGCATACCATCGAGGACTGTTATGTTTTCATGGACGTGATTGAGTCCTTAATCAAGAAGGGGGAGCTAGACATGAGGGAGCACAAGGTGGATCCTCTGCAGTCGCATGAAATGCCCAACATGACTTCCAACGTCAACATGATATCTCTGTATCAAGAGTTGCCTAAAGAGTGGGTGGAGGCTAGCACCCGCGCTACTTATGAAGCTTTTATGGTAGCGCCGGCCCAGGATCAAGGGGGTTGGTAGTCTGCACCAAAGAAGAACATGAGAAGACGGGCTCCCAGGCCCGCCCCGGAGGTTCATGCGAGGGATGTCACTCCCTGGCCAGCACCACCACCGGTGAACCCTGTATGACATGATACAGCCCCTTGGCTGGTCATGAGGTGGCCTACCAACAACAAGAAAGAACATATCTTGGCGCGGATGCACAAAGAGGTCAGTCCGGTGGTTAAGAGACTCTAGGCCATCATTGATGGGCTTGAAGATTATGAACAGCCCAAGATCCGGCCAATTGAGCTGAAAGAATATGTCCTCTGGGAGGAGTTTAAGTCCCTCAAGTTGGTCCCTGAAGCGGAAGCCCAAACAGAACAAGAGCCTCCCTTGTGGGGCGAATTCCCTTAAGAGCAGCCTCCGACTGCTGCAGAAAAGAAGAAGAAAAAGAGAAGACCCAGAAATAAGAAGAAAAAAGAGGTCATCGTCACCTGCAACACCCTCTCGGTGTTGTTCGACACTGCCCTCTCTCTGGAGGAAGAAGAAGAAGGGACACCCTGTGAACCAGTGGAGGCGAATCAGGCTGAAGCATCCACCTCCCAGCATGCCACCCTGTCAGGGAAGAAATGGGGATGCCCTCCTTAGGACAACCACAACATCATGCTAAGGGGCGAGTAGCCATACCAAGTCCCTGAACCCAAGGTTCGAGGTACGGAGATCCCTCCACCGTTGGATCTTCATCTCGAGAAGTCGAAGAGTCAGGGCGCTCCCTCATTCGCTGAGTTCCTTCGGGCCCACATAGGAAAGTAGGTGCGCCCGCAAGGACCCCAGCCAACCAAGGAGCCAGCAGCCTCCCGGCTCCGCCTGCAAGCAATCCTCTGGCTCTACCGACAGCGGTCCCGTCCCAACCGGTAGAAGAATTTGACGACATCCCTAACCTTGTCGAATCCATGAAGGAAAAGGAGGAGGCCCAGCAGGCCCAGCAGGCCCCGCAGGCTCAGGTAGTTGCACCAGATCCAGCGGAGGAGTCACCTTCTGACCCAGCACCCCAAGCCCAAGGCGGGAGCAGACGTGGCAAGCCCGAAGAGATAAAGCTACTCAAGGTGTGCGCTGCTGACCGAATAGTCAGGCACCTCAAGAAGATCCCGACCCGATTCACCGTCTGGGAGATGCTGTCCCTGGATGAAGAGACGCGGCAAGCCATCATTGCCGCACTCCAAACGCCAGCACACATTGAAGCCTCTCTGGCGGAGATGTCGCCAGAAGTAGCCGTGGCCTTCACAGAAGATGACATGCTTCTGCCCACCTGCAGTCACAATAGGTTGCTCTACATGAAGGGGCAGCTGAATGGATAGCCTATCAACAGGGTCCTGATCGACCCAAGAGTAGCAGTCAACATACTCCCCTATCGAGTGTACCAGAAGCATTACTTTGATGTGCACCTGGTCGAAGTGAAGAACATCAAGATTGCTAGCTTTAACCAGAAATGCGAGGTGCCAATGGGGGTTGCAGAATTTAACCTGGCCCTCGGTGACTTCATCACCAAGGTCCAGTTCCATGTCATCAACTCCAACACCTCCTACAAGGCATTGCTTGGTCAGCCTTGGCTACACCAGAAGATTTCGTGAAGCGGATCGAGATGCGCCGCTTCGGCCAGGGCCTGCAATGGGTGTTCGACATTCGGGTAACCGACCCGGTCAAGGCCGACCTGATGGCGGCATCAACGATGGTGGCGGCAGAACGATGAGCAGCATTCGCCACATCGCCAGCGGCTACGACGTTGCGCCACTGGCCGCGCAGCTCGCCGCGCACCCGGAAGCGTGGAACCGGCACACGATGCGCACGGACGCCTATCAGACGCCACACAAGGCTGTCGATGACATCTGGGTGCGCTACAACGCGTGGGAGAACTTCACCGGCGACGTGCAGGCGTTCAACGCGGAGCACGAATCGAGCTGGTATCCGGTCATCGCCGTTCTGCCGGCGGCATGGTCACTGGCCCGCCGCGTGATGCGCGATGTGGGCGGCAAGCGACTTGGCGGCGTGCTGATTACCCGTGTGCCGCCTGGCGGTGAAGTGGCGCCGCACATCGACACCGGCTGGCATGCCGGCTACTACGAAAAGTTCGCCGTGCAGATCGCCGGCAATGAACGGCAGGCGTTCTGCTTCGAGGATGCCGAACTGCGCCCGCTTCCGGGCGACCTCTACACCTTCGACAACTCGCGCCTGCATTGGGTGACCAATGACAGCGACGTGCCGCGGATCACGCTGATCATCTGCATCCGGAGAGACCGCCCCATGTTGCAGCCCGACGAACGCATCCCGTTCGACATGTATTTCGCGTCGCTCGCGTCCATGCAGGTGCACCCCGGCGCAGGCACGAAAGAACACCGCAAATTGAGCCTGGAGGAGTGCCGTGACATGGCGCTCCAGATGATCGCCATTCGCCGCGCTGTGGCCGGCAAGGAGAATTGACATGCCTTGGGGAATCGCCGCCGCCGCGGTCGTGGGCGCCTACAGCGCCAATCAGCAGAGCAAGGCCGCCAAGGGTGCGGCAAACGCGCAGACGCGAGCAGCGGACGCTGCTACGGAAGAACAGCGCCGCCAGTTCGATCTGACCCGGCAGGACCAGCAGCCGTGGCTGCAGGCCGGCCAGAACGCGCTGACGCAGATGCAGGCGCTGAACAGCGGCGACTTTTCCAGCTTCAAGGAATCGCCGGATTACCAGTTCGCGTTCAACCAAGGGCTGCAGGGCCTGGACCGCAGCGCGGCGGCGCGCGGCAGCCTGTTCTCTGGCGGCCACTCCGCCGACCTGATGCAGTTCGGGCAGGGGCTGGCATCGCAGAACTACGGCAACTTCTACAACCGGCTGGCGGGCCTCTCGGGCACCGGACAGACCACGGCATCGGGCCTGGGCACCTTGGGCGCGAACATGGCGGGCAACATCGGCAACAACCTGATGAACGCCGGCAATGCGCGCGCGTCTGCCTACGGCAACATCGCTGACGCGAACAGCCAACTTGCCGGCGGCATCGGCGGTGCCTTCAACAACTGGTATCAGCGAAACAGCGCCAACAACGGCGGTGGCACGGGCTGGTATCTGGGCAACAACCCGGGGAAAGGCTGATGGCGACGAACGTTCTTGGATTGATGGATTACGTCCAGCAACAGGGCGAGAAGGGGCGGCAGCAGGGTCTGCAAAACCGCTTCGCCCAGCTCGCCGGCCAAGCCTACAGCGCCGCGCCCGCGCAGCAGAACGCGCTGATCGGGCAAGCCATGGGCGTGGATCCGGCCGCAGGCCTGCAACTGGGCAGCCAACTCGGCGCGATCAATGCCAGCCGGCAGGCGACCGCGAAGGCCGCCGAGGTCGATCACATGAAGAAGCTGGGCGGCGCAGCCCGCTACATGGCGCAGGCGCTCAAGTCGAACAACCCGGCACAGATCGAGGGCGCATGGCAGGCCGTGCGCCCCTACCTCGCCGAAGTGTCCGGCAAAGAACCTCCGCCGCAGTGGGATCCGGCGATGGAGCCGGCGTTGTATCAGGCGATCGCGGCGACGGGCGGCCAGCCCGACCAGAAGGGCGTCGTGCTTTCGGCTGGCGGCCGGCTGGTGAACCCGATGACCGGAGAGCTGCTGGCGAACAACCCGCAGTCGCTGCAGTAGTATCATATAGTAATGCAATAAGGGACTATAGGGATCGGGATACTTACCTGACTTACCTGACAGGGATGACGAGGTGGATGATGTTATGCTACAAGGTAATTTGTTAGCAATATATATGAAAAGGACATTTCAATCATAATAACTGCAGCATAAAGCATAAACAGTAAGCTCGTCAGACGGTTACAGAATGATCGTTTAAAATAATGACACGGTCCTATATTGACCGTTCAAATAAAGCAACCGTTGGGATTCAAACGGTTAAATATAGACCGCTTCCTTGACAAGACGATCTAGCGATAGACCGTCCTATACCTGTGCATTTCAAAATAAAAAAAATCGTTCGTCTTCCTCCTCCTCATCGCAACCGACGGAGGAGGGAACCCAACCGAGCGCCAAAATCGGCGGAGAGCCACCATCGTTCCCCCCATTCTCCATCCCAATCCACCCGTCAGCCCCCGGTCTTCATGCCCGTGAAGCGCCGCGTGCCAAGGAGAGGCGGACGTTCGATGGCTGAGGAGGGAATGCTGTCACCGCCACCGGCGGTGGAGTCCACCGTGGAAGGAGGAGCCTCGGCGGAGGAGACGCCCGTGGAGGAGGAGCTTGCGACACTCACGGCCGAGGAAAATACCATCGGAGCTGCAGAGGCCATGGAGGAAGTGCCACCGGCCGCGGAGGTGACGGCGAAGGCCGCCCGGGACCCGGAGGTAGGTGGTCAAATCCTTGATCCCAAACCTCTATTTTTAAGCCATGCATGCTAGTTTTAGGTGATTGGGGAGGGGAATACGGTCCTCAAGGGCCAAAATGGTGGCCATTGGGCCACCCACGGCGGCGGGATACGCCGTTGGGGAAGACGACAGAAAACGGTTCCACAGGGACCGTCCAATAAAACAAAGCAGTTCACATAGAACCGTTCAATTCAACACGGCCCAGGGGTGGCCGTTTAAAACCTGCAAACTGACCTAACGACACGGTTCACATCGGACCGTTCAAACCACAGGACGGCCCACTCGAAACCGTTTAGAATATGAAGGGACAGGATTGGAACGGTTAATATCAAGCCGTTGAACGGTCAGGCGGTCATGTGGGGACCGTGATGGTGGGAGTGATGGTGAATTTGAACGGTCTCTCTTAGACCGTGGATGATGTAGACGGTCTACCATGGACCGCTCTATGGAGAGTGAGGCAGAGGAAGCTCTGTGAGAGGTGGATCAGGCGGTCAGTCTCAGACCGTTCAAAGTTTAGACAAGGCATAATAGGGCAGTTCAGATGTGACCATTGAGTGATAGGGTGGTTCCTAATGGACCGCTTATGAAGCAGAGTGTAGAATTTCATTCTTATTTGTTGAGAGATGAAAACCCTGATAAACATCCTACGTGAAATGAATGCAGGGGAAGCAACGGACCCGGATTTCATGGCTACAGGTTCGGGCAGTGCATCTGGCACTGTCAGATTTTCAGCGAGAGAGGCTGGCGGTGATGGGATTCGCCAAACTCCTGAGCATTAAGGTGTATCGCTTTGATACACCTCTACTTTATGCTCTGCACGACCGCCAGGACCCGGTGAGTCGGTGCTTCCTCTTCCCGTGGGGGCATATGGTCCCCACGTTGGAGGACGTGGCCCGGATCACGAGACTGCGTATGCATGGGTCTTCAGTGAACAGGAGTACTTATCTCGATTACCGTGACATGGCCCGAAAGTTACTAGAGTTAGACCTGCTGCATCCTAAGAGGCAGTCTACCACGGTGACGAGAGCAGTGCTCCAGGACAGCTTGGGGCTCAGAGGTGCGGGGATAGAGACTGGCGAGCTGCCCGAGCAGCACCTTTAGCGGCTCGTGGTCCGAGCCAGGCCGAGAGTTGCAGCGGCGACGGGTGCAGAGGCAGACAGAGTCCTCCGACAGTTTTCGATGCTACTATTTGGGTGGCTTCTCTTTACGACACGGGCAGATGTGATCAGCTGCTGATTCCTTCCACTACTCGAGGACCTCTCTCACGTAGGCGACTATGCATGGGGAGCGGCGATCCTCGCCTTCCCCGTTCGATACCACAATAAATAACAACAACAGTAGTCCACAACTAGTACAGAGACAAGAAAGAAAAGTACAGCTACACGGGACATACCCTGGCTCTGACCTCTGGCACTAACGCTGGGCACCCGAACCACGCTGAGCCTCAGACGGGCTCTCCTGAAGCCGCGCCTCGCCTGAAACACGATAAAAATATGTAGGAAATGAGTCTCAAAACAAGACTTAGTAAGGATCACCTGAACCCTACCT
This sequence comes from Amorphophallus titanum, assembly GCA_024336825.1. NCBI lineage: Eukaryota > Viridiplantae > Streptophyta > Magnoliopsida > Alismatales > Araceae > Amorphophallus > Amorphophallus titanum. The sequence continues at coordinate 9,824,010 of JANBPO010001714.1, forward strand.
CGCAAAACGGAAGATCGCTACACTAGCAGCTAAGCGAGTACCTCAGAAGTAGAAGCCCTGCACTACAAATACCGGTCGCACTACGTGAAAACCCACACACACACGCCACGGTGAAACAACTGACACTCACCGATCAACACGACCCAAACCCGAAGGTCGAAGCAACTGAGACTGACAGTCTGTCACTCCCTATCTAGAACAGAAGTACCTCCCACTAGAAGAATGACTGGATGCGTCCACTGACGTCTTATATCACGTCACAAGTGTCTAGCTACTACGCCTCGGGCGCGAGACTCAGACACACACACAAGTAACCACAAAGCAAGTGACTAGCTGGGGTCACGCCCGTCGATGCGTGTCCAACTGCCCCCAACCACATGTTCATACACAGACCATGCGTCCTATGTCTGGCCTCCAACTAGTTTTCCCCTCAGTCAGACTCTGGCTGATGACGTGGGGCCCAACGAAAACTAGTCTAAAAATCATCCTCTGGGTAGCCATCCCACCACTCCCAGGTGGATACCATTACACGCGTACTGGCAGACTACGACTAGTGGAGTGTCTCTGAAGGAGTAGACTCTCAAGCCACGGAAAACATTGTCCGAACCTGATGAAGTATGGGGACCGTCCCAGGTACTAGCACCATCACACGGTGACCACATTCGGAGGAGAAACGGGACTGCCCACCGCGCGGGAAAGTCCAGGGCATAACAGACCCACACTGGTGCGTTATAGACTATGGCGGACCAACACAGGTGCGCCATGGTCACATGACGGACCACCTCTGGTGCGTCAAGGACCCAGCAAAAGCCAGACTATAACATGCCTGCTTAGGGGCATTATAGTACTTAACAGACCGACGCAGGTGCGTTAAGTCTCGAGTCACAAGAGGGAACATAACGCACACCTCGAGGGGCGTTATGTACATAACGGACCAGCCATGGTGCGTTATGTCACGGAGTGAAAACAGACTATAACGCAATCCTCCAGGGGCGTTATAGACCTTAGCGGACCATCTCTGGTGCGTTAAGTGGAAGGCAAGGGCGTTAAGCATAACACACCTTCCCTGGGGCGTCATATGGCCATAACCGACCTCCCTAGGTGCGTCCCCAACGGTCAAAACTAACGGTCGGAAACCCATAACAAACCAACACAGGGGCATTATGTGAAACATAACGGTCAGTCATGGGGCCGTTAAACCTACGAAAGCCAGACTCAAAACTCACGGAGCATAACGCCCCTCCCTGGGCGCGTTATGCACATAACGACCACTGGGATGACTGCTATATCGTCCCGGCGGTGAAACAGTGAATTAAGCACAAAAACGTCGGCCACGCCCCCATACCTCCACGGGAGAGGGGGAAATCAAGAGGAAAGCTCCCCAATAGCCCTAGGCATGATTCTACGGCCTCGGATCAGCCAAAAACGCGGTGAATCGTTAGATCAGGTGATCACTCCCCAAATCATGGTTTTACCCTAACCCGCTCAAACACGCCCCTCTCGGTCTCGCGACGGGTTAGAAACCACGGAAATGAAACGTGGGGAGCTAGGGAATGTCACCCTACCTCAATGGAGTGAATGCTACGCCGAATCGATGTCGAAATCATGAAGAACGCTTTAGAAAATCCTCGTTCTTCCACGAAACCCCACGAACTTTACGTCACCTCGATCACCACACCGTCCCCGCCGCCGCCGCCTCGCCGTCACCCCGTGCCGTCTGCAGCCGGTGGGAGCTCGCTGCGATCGTCGCCGGTCGAAGGGAGAGGGAAGGGGGCGCTCACGGTGGGAGAGGAAGAAGAAAGAAGAAGAAGAGGTTTCATCTCTTGTCTGAACATCTATTTGTTCTCTTTTCATTTTGTCCAAACATTGAAGTTGAGATTCGTCCCTACCGTGGTTAGTAGGAAGGCAGTTGGAAGGTGTTCCAATCTGCAGTGATATCGTCCCTACCGGTGGTTAGTAGGAAGGCAATCGGTGGTTCTCCGATTTGCGATTTGGTGTGATGCACTAGTGAAGCCTCACTGGATTTGGTGAGGGGTGGACGTAGGACTGGGGATTCAGTCTGAACCACCTTAAAATCTATTGTTTCGTGGTTTGTTTGTGTGATTACTTTGCTTTAGATGCATGCTTAGGTTCGAATCTCTATATTACTTGTTCATCTTACTAAGCCAATCGTAGTGTACTTCGTCAAGCTAGTTGTATTCCGCTGTAATTCTTTTTATCTAGCTTTAAAGAGGGGTGTTCTGCGAAAAGAGGGGCAGATCTATTCACCCCTCCCCTCTAGATCCGCCATCCACTACTCAACAAGAAGTACCACAAAACAAGGACTAGCTGAGGTCGCGCTCGTCAGCGCGGGTCTGAACCCTCAGCCTCGTCTGCGCACTCAGACCATACGCCCTAGGCCTGTCCTCTAGCTGGTAATTCCCCCGAGCCCGAACTCGGCCGTGCGCGGGGGCCCTACGGTAACCAACCTACTCACCGTCTCTCTCGAGTATGCCACACCAGTGCCCCCGGTGGGCCGACACACGCGTGCCGTGGAAGCTACGACTAGTGGACCGGTCATAGACGTAAACACAGAAAATCACGCACGCACCCATCGTGAGTAACACGAGGGAAGAAGTGGCTCGAGGCCACTTGACTCTGGACAGTCCAGTAGACCTATTAAACTCAATAGTCCTTGAGTTGCAAGACTCGAGTCAAGACCGTCGCTCGCGATAGCACTGAGCCGTCAATCTGGCATAATCCCTACGTCCAAAACCATGGTGACACGTGGAAAATTCTGAGCCCCAGGCTAGTCAACTGGACTCACAGTCCAAGGCCATACACACGGCCCGCACAGATACTCAGAGCACATGCATAGGGTTACCCGGACCCCAAAACTCACGAGCACACTAATCGACACAACGCGACACCTCTGGACACCCCCAAAAGACAAACATAGGTCTTACGGTGTCTGGGACATTCACGAGGCCGAAGGTCAACCACTGGGTCACAACCGGGTCGACCGAAGACCAACACAACGCAAGGATAGATGGACACAACAACAAACACAACCCAATAGTGCGGTCACAAAGGGGCCGCTCAATGAACTGGACGGTCAAGGGAAGGCCGCCCAGGGGACACGAACGGTTTGACCAAAACCACTCAAGGAAACTGACTTAAAAGTAATAATAGACTGGACGGTTAGGGCTGGAACGCTCCAAGGCATAGAGCAATTAAGGGATAGCCGCTCAAGCCAACCAACCTACTACAGTGACAGTCAGAACAGTTTTGACCAAACCGCTCAACAGAACCAACACAAGCCACTGAACGGTTAACATCCAACCGCTCAAGAGGCAGAGTGGATCGGGCAGGGCTGCTCAAAACAACGGTAAGACAGAACGGCTAGAGGCCAGCCGCTCAAGGGGAACTAAGCGGACCACACCTGGCCGTGCAAGCCCCAGCGTGGTCTATCGCGGAACCGTGCAGACTCAATCCGACCTACTCTAAATGGTTCGAAGCCAGCCGCGGCATACCTTGAGAGGTTACTGTTAAACAACACAAGCGTCACGATGAGCAAACCTTGGGATCGGCATCCTGTTTGTCAACCTAAAGAAGTGTGAATTCATGACAGACCGGGTCACTTTTCTTGGGTTTGTGGTGTCCAGTCAAGGAGTGTCTATGGACCAATCTAAGGTCTAAGCTTTAGTCAGCTGGTCAAAACCCCAGAACGTCCATGACGTTCGCAGTTGCCATGGGCTAGCCACTTTCTATAGACGCTTCATTAATGGTTTCAGCACCATTATGGCACCCATTACAGATTACATCTATAAAGGAAATTTTGAGTGGACTAAAGTCGCATCTCAGGATTTTCTTGTCATAATGGAGTGGTGGAACCCGACAATTGGAGGTGGGCACCCGAGAGCAGCAACACCTTTGATGAAACCTCGGAAAGTCTGGAAGAAACGACAGATAGGGAACCTCTCTAAGGCTGGCTGGGGCTGCACCGGACAAGGAGGAAGGACTAGAGACTGGTGTGTCGGCCAGGGAGCCTAAAGGGGGCTAGAGAGGTATGCTGGGCTAAGAGAGGCTAGGGTATGCCGGGCTGAGGGGCACCAGGTGTGCCGGACAAAGAAGGCATGGGTGTGTCGGGCAAGGGTAGAAAGGGTGTACCGGCCAGGAAGGCTATGCCGGTGGAGGGGTGATCTGAGGGTGTGCTGTTGACGGTGTATGGAGGGTGTAACGGGCAAGGGCCAAAGGGCTGTGCACCGCTGAAGAAGTGTATCGGTAAGGGTTGGCCTAAGGGCGTACTGGTCAAGGGCTGAGAGGCTACACTGGGCAAGAGAGGCAGTGGCTGGATGGGTTGAAACTGGAGAGGGAAAGGGGGGCCATGGCTCTTCGCTCGACTGGTCCAAAGGGGAAGCTTCAGCTCGGGAAGGAGAAGGTGGGATTGGGTGTCCGGAAGGGCTAGAGGGGCGCATGAATGGAGGGGAAGCCAACCATCAGTACTAAAGGAGGGCATCGCCAGTGGAAGATGGAGGGAGAAATCGAACACGCACGGGGACCAAACCGAACGGAGATAGTGAGAAACAAAAAAAAGAATTTCATTCATGAAAAATAGGGGGGGCCATAATCGGCCATGTACATTCCAAAATGCCAGAGTTGAAGATACAAGCAATGGAGGGAAGAAGAAGGGCACAAAGAAAAGGAAATAGGGGGAGTCAGGGTCGAGCGGGGGCGATGGCTCCTTGCTCTTCCCCCTCCCTTACTACAGCAAGCTCTCTCTCTCTCCCTCTCCCTCTCCTTTCATACTTTCTCTCACTCGTCACCTGTGGAGGTGGGCTCCTTCCTCTCTTCTTCTTCTTCTTCTTCTGGTCTGCTTGGAAGCGTCACAGAGGGTAGCCCTCTGCGTCTCTAGCGGTGTATGGGCGTGCTCCTATGTCTCTGTCTCTTTGTTGTTCACCGGAGAAGAAGGGGCTTTTATACCCCACCAGCGGTGGAGGCGTTCGAAGGCAGGAACAGGCTGACATTGATGAGGATTTGACTCCCCTATCCTGGGTGGCAGGAGGAGTAGCTTACGTGTCCCTGCCTCGAGCCGACACCTCAGCTGGCCCATTGCGCGCTAAGGATCTATAGGGCGCGGGCATAAGATCTCGTTTGCCAGATGCATAGTTGGAGGGGAGCCACAGTGTGCCACTGGAGAGCTGGAACACCGTGCCGCTGGCAGGCACAGCAAGCGTGCCACTGAGGGGCCACCAAGACACGTCGTTGAAGCACCCCAAGGGTGTGCCACTGAGGGATGGCAAAGGGGCGTGCCAAGTTGGCGTGTGGGCAAAGGGGCCCAGAGCGTGCCGCTGAAGATGCCAGGGCAGGTGTGCCGGTGAAGGTGCATGTTGGCCAGGGGGGCGTGCCGGTGAAGGAGCTTGCAGGCATGCCGGCGAAGGGGTGTGTCGCTAGGAACACATACCTGGGGGGTGTGCTAGGTAGGGGACACCATGGGCGTGTCGCTGGGAGGCACATGGAGTGTGCCATTGAGCGGGCGGCCAGGGTGTGCTGCTAGACGGCCTTCAGGGTGTGCCGTTGGGCTCCCCAAAAGGGCATGCTGCTGGAGGGGCGTTGGAGTGTGCCGCTGAGCGGGAGGCTGGGGGTGTGCCACTGAAGGGCTACCCTAGCAAGTGTGCTGTTGGGTGTAGACACGCCAAATTTGACGCTAAGTTGGCTAAAATCTTATATTACTATGTGACAACCAAATTGGACAGTAATATTTGCATAACATGAAGTTTTTGTGCATTTTTTTAATCTTTTTTTTGAACAGCGCCGCTCTCAGGGGCGTCATTTAAATGAAACGTGCCTTCTGTAAAGGCGTCATTTCCTGACATTGTTAAAGCCGTTAAATCTGGAGTTTAATTAACGCCCTTACCTGGGGTTCGGCACCCTCCTCAAGTACAACATGAAGCTCAACCCTGCCAAGTGCGCCTTCGGAGTCAGATCGGGGAAATTCCTTGACTTCCCAGTGACTCGGTGCGGGATTGAGGTGAACCCCGACAAGGTCTAGGCCATCCAGGACATGCGGCCACCCACTTGCATCAAAGACGTCCAGCGTCTTACTAGGCGAATCGCCGCACTCAACTTCTTCCTCTCTTGGGCAGTCAAACGATGCCTACCCTTCTTCAAATTGTTAAGGGGACCTAAAATGGCATCTACTACATTCGCCTAGGATGAGGAATGTCAGAAGGCTTTTGAGGAGCTCAAAGAGTTCCTGACCTCACCCCCGGTGTTATCAAAGCCAGTTCCTGGTGAAGCACTGCAATTATATCTCTCAGTAACTCCCTCCACTGTAAGTTTGGTCCTAGTCCGAAACGATGCGGGAGTCAAGAGGCTGGCCTACTACACTAGCAATATGCTCAACGAGGCCGAAAGAAGGTACCCTACAATCGAGAAACTCGTGCTAGCACTGGTTACCTCGGCCAAGCGCCTCTGACCTTACTTCCAAGGTCATTCTATCATCGTGCTGACCTGCGAACCACTGAAGAAGATCCTCTCTCACCCCGAGGCCTCGAAGCACCTCGTCAAATGGGCCATCAGGTTCGGGGCTTACGACATCTCTTATCGCCCCTGCGTGGCCATCAAGGGGCTGGCCCTGGCCGACTTCATCGCAGAGAGCACAGTCCCGCTTGAGGAAGAACCTTCGTCCACTCGAGGACCCACCTGGGATTTTTTTATGGATGGATCATCCAACTTGGCTGGCAGTGGTGCTGGCATGCTCCTCAAGTTGCCCGAAGGAGCTGAGATACAGTATGCCTTGAAGTTCAACTTCCAGGCATCCAATAACGCCTCTGAGTATGAAGCCCTCATTTCGGGGGCCAAGATGGCGCGACGACTAGGGGCCGAGCGAGTCAGAAACCATACTGACTCCCAGCTAGTCGCTAGCTAGGTCAACAATGATTATGAAGCTCGGGAAGCCCCGATGATTAAGTACCTTCAAATGGTCTGAGGTTTTGCCCAGCTATTCGATAGCTTTGAGGTAGTCCAGATAGCTCAGGAAGAAAACTCCCACGCGGAGGCCCTCTCTCGCTTGGCCTCCTCCCTCGGACCAAAAGGCACTCGATTGGTCATCCTCGAAGAGATAGAACAATCAAGCATCGAGTCTGAGCTCATGCTCGTTGACCCGGCTACACCGAGCGATTGGCGGACCCAGTACCTATCCTGACTCTGAGACTCTCTGGGGCCCTCTGACCCTCACGAAGTTCGGAGACTGAAGTATCAAGCTCGATGCTTCGTCGTCTTGGATGATGCTCTATACCAAAGGTCTTTTTCCAAACCACTCCTTAAGTGCCTTAGCGCCGACGAGGCCAGCCGAGCAATTCAAGAAGTGCACGAAGGCATCTGTGGCGCAGACCAAGGAGGAAGATCGCTCACCAGGATCTTGTTTCGGCAAGGTCATTGGTGGCCCACTCTTTAGCACGACTGTTCAGCCTACATATAGAAATGCGACCGATGCCAACGCTTCAACCACCTGGTCCATTAGCCTGCCTTGGAGCTTGTTACTCTTACCGAGCCATACCCCTTTGCTCGATGGGGAATCGACATCCGGGGGCCATTCCCTACGGCTCAGGCCCAAAAGAAGTTCGTCATCATCGCCATCGACTACTTCACAAAATGGATCGAAGCTGAGGCTACTGCCAGAATCACTGAGTTGGTCGTCTGGAGCTTCATGTGGAAATTGATCATTTGTCGCTTCGGCATCCCCCGAGTGATTGTGAGCGATAACGGTCGGTAATTTGATTCTCATTACTTCAGAGATAGATACGCCGACCTAAATATTCGCAAGCACTTCACTTCGGTGGCCCACCCTCAGGCCAACAGGCTGGTTGAAAATGCCAATAGAGCTATACTAAAAGGCATAAAAACTAGACTCGACAAGGCCAAGGGCAGCTAGCTACAGGAATTACCGAGCGTACTTTGGTCACGCAGTAAGCAATAATATTTCATTAGATCAGTTTGCTAAAGTAACAAAAATAAAATTATTTTTTTAATTAACAGTTTTAAATTTAATAATTATTACCCAGAGTCAAGTCCAAAGAAAAGACAACAAGTGCCAAGTACAGTGGACAGAAAAGAAACGACGTACCAGAAAGTCAGGGGAAGCCCGACGAGGGTACCAGCTGGCCACAACTAGACGCTACGAGCATGCACCCCAGGTACACACGGAAGCCGAACGAATGACCACCACCTGTAAAGCAGGGGTGAGCCTCGTGTCACTGGCTCAATAGGGGTCACGCGGATCCCCACCGAGAAAAACACACAGTAACACGCTAAAACAGCAAGTAAACAACAGGTAAGCAATAGGCAGTAGTAAAGCAAGAAAGCTAAACTACAAGGCTGTAAAGAAGAGGAAGCAGGAGTAGGGAGCAAGCTGAGAGCTAGGGGAGCTAACAAGGAAAAGGAAGAAGTCGTACCAGACGAGCACGACTGTTGAACTAACCTCGGCTCCCGACGCTACACCGAACAGACACTACAGCAAGCAAAGACAGAATGGTGAACTCTGAACTAAAGAAGTCAAAAGCTTACCGAGCTGTCCACACGACGCCAGGCTCCAATTGAAGACCTGCAAAGACAACAAGAAAGCCTAGGAAAACTTAGACAGATGACCGACACAGACGATGGACAACACGACAAGGACGTCGTGCACACTGCCACATACATAATCAGAACGTCGTGCAAGCGGCAGACACTGACCCTGAGTGCAGCCACAAAAGGGCTAACCCAGAAGGTCACGACGCACGAGAAACACGAAGCGAACCGTGAAGGGTATCGCGAAGAGCCACGTGTCACGTGACTGGAGTGCCCCACACTAGAAGAATAGCCAGCTGCGTCCACTGACGTCTTATACTGCGCCTACTAGCATCTCGTCTACGATACCTTTAGATGGTAGAGAGTAAGACACTGTCAGAACCAGAACAGTAACCAAGTCGCGAGTGACTAGACAGGGTAACACCCGTCGGCGTCAGCCCAAAGCCCCTGACCACGTGTGCACACATTGGCTTTTGCCGAAGCCAGGTCTCTAGCTAGTTTTCTCCCCCCGTGGACGCATGGGAACTGCGGGAGCCGACGGAGACTAGCTTAAAAATCGTGAACCGGAAGCGCCCCACTGTAAAAGTCGTCACGCCGAAGCGTGCCGTAAGGCTACGACTAGTGAAGGCTCACAAGACACGGACTCCAAAACACCAGTGCCGAAGTACATACGGGTAAGAGTGTCATACAACACGCACTTCGAAGCACCAAAGGTAGCACAGGAGACTACTGACAAACTCAGGACAAGACAACTAGACCTACAGCTACAACGGTCCCTGAGTCCTATGACTCTGAGTCAGGATCGTCGCATATAGCGGAACAAGTTGCCAATCGGCCTAATCCTAAGCCAGGGAAAACGACGCTCCGAGAAAAATGACACACGGAGACCTGAGGGGACACCCAGAACCCTCAGCACACTTGGACATACAAATCGAGGTAGAACGATACCTCGAGGCATCCAGAACCAATGGATCGAATTGGGCAAGGCCGCCGAGACACAACAAGACTACATGTCAACCACTAGGTAACCCTGGGTTGACCGAAACCAGACACAACATTGACACACTAACACATCCACCGCTACAATAATACAAGCAAGCAAAACCAACAGGAACACGAGCGGCGGGAGATGGCCCGTCCCCGGCACCCCGTTGTGGCCTTCGCCGACACGCCCCCAGCGTGCCTTCGCCGGTATGCCCCCCCCTGGGCTTCCTCAGTGGCACGCTCTGGTGGCCTTCAATGGCACGCCTACAAACACCTTCGCCGGTGCGGTCTGATCCCTCAGCGGCACATCCTGGGCTCCCGTATCCGTCACATCCGGCAGACAAAATCTTATGCCCACGTCCTGTGGATCCTTGGCGCGTAGTGAGTGTGCCGAGGTGTCAAACGGGGAGGAGGACATGCTGCCTACGCTCCCTGCCACCCAGGACCGAAGTCAAATCCCTCCCTCTCTCTTCTCACGCTCTCTCCTCTCTCCCTCTCTTCTCCGGCGGCCGACGGAGGTGGACAGGGGCGAGACGACGAGGATTATGGGCGTGGAGTGGCGAGGATGGAGCGAAGATCGCGATGGTGGAGGCGATTCGTGGGATCGCAAGCCGACGAGAATTTTACAGTATTTCTTCTTGGATCGACGTCCACGGTGCGTGAAATCTTTGGTGGAGGTAGGGGGACGGATCCTTAACCCGCATACTTCATTTCTCGTGAGTTTCGTAGGTCGTGGTGAGCCGAGCAGATGTATTTGGGGATTTTGGAAAAAATTCATATTTTTGGGGTTGTGAGCTGATCTACCGTTTCACCGCGTTTTTGGCCGATCCGAGGCCGTAGATGCATGCTAGGGGTCATTTGGGGGCTTCTCCCTTGTTTTCCCCCTCTCCCGTGGAGGTATGGGGGCATGGGAACATTTTTTGGGGTTTTCCTGCCATTCCGTTCTCGGAACGGTGTGGCGGTCATTTCAAAGACCGTCACAAGCTGTGACGCCCCAAGAGGGGTACCTCACAGGGTCCGATTTTGTCGACAGGGCGTTGGTCGTTCTGGCGGTCTCACGATAAACTGCTAGAGGGTGTGACGTGCCTGGGTTCGATCGTTACCGTGTTTCTGACCGTTTGGGTCGTGTTCCTCTGGCGACCGTGGGTATGTGCGCTAGAGCACTGTGACATCTTGAGGAAGGTGCATCAGAGCTCGTGTTCCTGTGTCTTCTAACGCACCTAGGGTGGTCCGTTAGAGGCTGTGACGCCTAAGGAAGGTGCGTCAGAGACCGTGTCGTTGTGTCCTCTGACGCGCCAAGGAAGGTGCGTCAGGGAGCTGTGACGCCTTGAGGTAGGTGCGTTAGAGCCAATTTTGCCTTGCGCTGTGGCACTTTATTGTTGGACTGTCAGAGATTGTGACGGCCCAAGGTTGGACCACCAGGCGATTTCTCACGTTTTTCGTGTTGTTGTGCGTGGCGTTGGTCTTCGGTCGACCCGGTTGTGACCCAGCGGTTGACCCACGGCCTCGCGAACGTCCAGGACACCGGGGTACCCGTGTTCGTGGCTTCGGGGGTGTCCGGGGATGTCGATGTTCCTCGTTTAGCATGTCATCGTGATTTTGGACCTAGGGATTAGGTCAGATTGACGGCGTAATGCTGTCACGTGCAACAGTCTTGACCTCGAGTCTTGTGACTCAAGGACCATTGGGTTTAGTAGATCTAGTGCACTGCCCAGAGTCAGGTGACCTCGACTCACCTGTCACTTCGTGTTAGTCGCGATGGGTGCGTGCGTGATTTTTCGTATTCACGTTTTGTGACCCGTCCACTAGTCGTAGCTTCCACGGCACGCGTGTGTCGGCCCACCGGGGGTACTGGTGCGGCGTACCCGAGTTAGACGGTGAGTGGGCTAGTTACCATAAGGCCCCCACGTACAGCCGAGTCCGAGCTTAGGGGAAATTACCAGCTAGAGAACAGGCCTAGGGCGTATGGTCTGAGTGTGCACACGAGGCTGAGGACTTCCGACCCACGCTAACGAGCGCGACCTCAGCTAGTCCTTATTTTGTGGTACTTCTAATTACTGAGTGTGTCTGAGTCTCGCGCCCGGCGCGTTGTAGCTAGACACTTGTGACACGGTGTAAGACGTCAGGGGGCGCATCCGGTCGTTCTTCTAGTGGGTGGTGCTCCCGTCACGTGACGTGAGTTGTCGTGTCCTGGGTTTCCGTTTCTCGTCCGCGAGACGGGGTTTCGGGTATTATTTTCGAGAGCATTTCCGTAGCCGAGGTCTAGGGTTTCCGGTGAGCGTCACCGAGGATTTTTTCTAGACGGCGTGGAATTCACGATAGCGAGGTCGTGATTGTGTTTCCAGACTGTGTAGTTTCGACTTGGGCCCTGCTGTGAGGGTAGGTTTCCACGACTAAGGCGTCGTGTAGTTTCCCTGGTAGCATGACTAGGGCGGTTCGTGTCTGGTGGTCTCTCGATCGTGGAATCGAGATGTCGGGTGCGTGACTTGGTTGTCCCCCGATACTTGTTTATGCCGCTGCTAGAGAGCATGACAGGGTAATCTAGCTCGATATTTATTGTTATTCACTGCTGCGAGCAAGAGAGCGTGTCCATCCCGTGACTCGATCCGGGCACAAGAGAGAGCCGACCACCCTAGCTCACTACTGATTTCTCAACCGTGCACGTCTGTACGCTTCCCTCGTTAGGGATGATTGAGAGCTTGCTTAGAGTCCAAGGATCGCATATCCAATTGGAGTCGAGTCGCATGTCCGTCCCGCATCAAGAAAGGAAAAAGCTGTCTCATCTCGTCCTCGCGTTCCCATGTAGCTTCATTGCTTGAGTGACGCTACCAAATAACCTTAACCAGAGGGATCACTTTATTTCTCAACCACTGCTCACGACGGTCTTCAATTCTGACGGGGTACTCTGGTGTGGATAAATCAGCCATCACTTCTGGCCAAATAGAATCATCGAGAACATGAGACGGATCGGACGAGTATTTTCTCAACTGGGAGACGTGGAATACATCGTGGATAGTTTCCATTGCCGCTGGTAGCTGAAGCCGATATGCCACTTCACCCACACGCTCCAAAATAGGAAATGGGCCAATGTATCGCGGACTGAGCTTCCCACGTTTCCCAAACCTTGAAATGCCTTTCATTAGATATATTTTCACAAACACCATATCTCCAAGCTCAAACTGCAGTGGCCGTCTGCGCCGATCTGCATAGCCCTTTTGTCGACTCTGTGCTGTCAATATTTTCTGCCCGATTAGACGGACCACATCAGCACACTGCTGCACCATATCAGGTCCTATCAGAAGTCTGTCACTGGCATCAAACCAGTTCAATGAAGTACGACAGGGACGACCATAAAGTGCTTCGTACGGTGCCATGCCGATGTTGGAGTGAAAACTATTATTATAAGTAAATTCAACAAGTGGCAAATGTTGACCCCACGAACCCTGCCAATCAAGACAACACGACCTCAACATATCTTCAAGAGTTTGGATTGTCCTTTCTGACTGACCATCAGACTGCGGGTGATAAGTTTATGAAAAAGCTAGCTCAGTGCCCAAGGCTTTCTGGAAACTACGCCAGAAGCCTGAGGTGAAACGGGGGTCGCGATCTGACACAAGAGAAACATGAATACCATGTAGTGGCACGATCTTTTTAATATACAGCTCGGCCAATTTCTACACACTCCAAGCAACTTTAATCGGCAGAAGTCTAGCAGTCTTAGTCAACCTGTCGACCAACAGCCAAATACCATCATAACCCTGAGGAGTCCAAGGCAAACCCACCACAAAATCAGTCGTGACATGATCCCATTTCCACTGAGGGATCTCCAATGGCTGAAGCAAACCTCCAGGCTTTTGATGCTCGGCTTTCACTTGCTAGCAAGTTAAGCACTTAGACATAAATATAACCACATCATGCTTCATACCTGGCCACCAGAATTGCCTTTTTAGATTTTGGTACATCTTGGTGGTACCGGGATGAATAGCAAATCGGGATCCATGGGCTTCACTTAGAATTGCACTCCTCAAGTCCTCGACAGTAGGTACATATAATCGGCCATGAAAGCCGACAACAAGCTCATCGTCAAATTCAACATCATGAATCGATGTAATGCGAGATAAATCAGAGTCAGCCTGCTAGGCTTCCTTAATCTACTGATATAATGCTGAAGATAGGGCCAAACAAGTGCACACTGCTGCCATCGGATCTGCAGGAATGTCAACACTGGCCGCTTCACTAGGAAGTTGTTCCCACAGTTTCCATTCATGTAGCAACAGATGGTTGACTTGTACTTTCCTGCTCAGAGCATCAGTCACAACATTCATTTTACCTGGCTGATAGGAGAGTGTAAAGGCATAATCTTTCATGTACTCCATCCATCGACGTTGCCTGAGATTCAATTCCTTCTGAGAGAACACACACCGCAAACTCTGATGGTCTGTAAAGATCTCAAACTTTTCGCCATACTGATAGTGCCTCCAGATTTTTAACGCAAAAATGACTGCAGCCAGTTCCAAATCATGAGTCAGATAGTTCTCCTCATGCCCTTCTCCTGAGTCCACAGGAGGAACCCGACCTCAAGCCAGAGGATCGGAAGAACAAAGAAAGGTAAAATGGAAAATAAGAAATGGGGAAAATACAAGGACTGAAAGCTGTAAAATAAACCACGATAGATGTGGCTCTCTCTCGGAGCTGACTGGCCTGGATTTGATCCACGGTCCAGTAGAAACAGATCTTCAGCTTCTTCTCCATGATCTCTCTCTCTATCTCTCTTTCTCTCTTCTACTGCTCTCACCTTCTCTTCTCTCTGTCTACTATCATCACCTCTGCTCTGCTGCTACTCTCATTTTCCTACTCTTTCTTATCTGCTCTTTCTTTTCTGCTCTCTCTCTAATGATCCTTCTTAGTTTCTGCCGAAGAGATATATCTTCTTAAATTACAGAAGGATCCTTTATATACTCCTTTAGTCTGAGGATGCACGCTCATGCCCTAGGCGTGTGGAGGGAACACTCCCGCATGGAAGCTTCAGGAGTATCATGCCACGTGTCAGAATCTAGTCGAATAAGAGTCCATATGGCAGCATCTGTGAATTAGGAACGTCCTTGGATTACGTGCCCTTGACCTGGTACCTTGGGTTCCACAGTTTGCAGATTGTTTAGTAGACGCTCGACCATATGGCTGACCTGGGGATTACGCAGCCATGTTGTAACAGTGGCACAACTTCATGGAAAGCCCAGACTTCATAGTGCTTATATAAGCAAGTATGCATAGACTTATATTGAAAACATGCACGGGCTTTATTGAAAACTTGCACGAACTTTATTCAATCCAAAAGGAAAGATGCACGGAGTTTGGTGTTCTTCTGAAAGACATGCACGGACTTAGTGGTCAAACCAAAACGTGCATGGACTTTGTGTTTATATATGCACGGACTCAACAAGCATGTCTGAGAAACGTGCATAGACTTTGTTTGAACCAAAATCATACAGAAACAACATTCGAAACAACAATACGACTGCACCTGTAGGATTCCAGCTCTGTACAGCACACAGAACCACGGAACACAACTGTAAGTAGGGTCACATCAAGACACAAGTGCAGCTGAACACACGACTACAGGGGACTGGTCATGCATCAGACAGCTCACCAAGAAAGACCTACAACAACCAGAAATGACAGGAAGAACGACAATCTCAAGGGCCGCATCTCATGGACTACAAGCATGCCTTGAGAACACAACACCCAAGAGACAATACAGAGGAGTAGAGGGCACTCAATCAACAGGAAAGCTGACAAATTCCCCATTACTCACAAATGCCAATGCCAACACCAGAAGAATTACCAGCAACAGCATGGCAACAGACGACATCAAGGCACAGGAAGCCAAGACGAAGTCACGTCGAGAAGAAGTAGTTCTCTCGATCGACGAGAATCTAGCAACCGCGATCCTCGACCCGTGGGTAACCAACCCACATGCTTCCGCTGCGCACTCAAACAATGACCCAGGCATCAGAAGACAGCTCGGTATCTGCTGCATCTCAGCACACACACGGTGCCATCGCAATTAACAAGAATCGCAACGTAACACGCCACGAGTACAGATCCAGCGAACAATCGATCATAAGAAGCCTAAGTCCAATAGAGATGAGTACTAGCTTCAGCACAAAGCCCAAGGAAAAATGTAAATCTTAGCTTACCTTTACGTCCTGAAACAAGAGATGAGCCCTCACAATACATCAACCGTTGAGCACGGCAAGACGAACATGATATGCAATAGCTCTTAACACCATAACGGAGTCTAAAGCGAAGCAACCGTAAAATAAGGAAAGGATCAGGCTCAGGATAAAGCTGTCCACACTTAAGCAGACACAGGACAAAGGCATCACTAAGACAGTAATTCCAAGGCAAACCTCGAAAAGACTCCACCAAAAGGGATGAGAAGCATCAACTCAATGACAAAAGCTCACCAGGAAGGGAAAATACTAGCTCGCCTGAGCAACTTCTCAATCACGGAATCTAATTGAGCACTTCATCAGAAGCGAGACACATCAGGAGCTGAGCAGACTTAAGCTGGGATGACCAAAACAACCAATCTTCCTTCTTAGATAGATCTGTAGGTTAACGGGTTGATCTGGGTCGGCGTCCCCTCTTCCTTCACCTGCTGTCACGGAGAGAGAAAAGGGTAGACAAAGCGAAAGAAAAGGGCATGGAGCTGGAGGGAGATAGAGAGAGAAAGATGGTTAGATAGGGAGTGCCGAGGAAGCAGACAGACAGGGAGAACCTCTCCTCCCTTCCCACCTCCTGGGTAGGTTCGCACTATTCCCCTTTGCCCACGCGATACCCATCTCCCTGGAGAGAAGCTTATAAACACCTCCTAGCTTTCAGTTCTGAAGCCCCACTGAGAGACCCAGGGTTTGCAGAGGACGAGACCCCCCAACCCAACAAATGGCTCGCCTTCTGTTGCTTCCCCTGATCCTGCCGCTGCTCGCGTTCCTCCTCGGCGCCTGCACCGCGCAGGCGGCCGTCAGCAGCGCTCTGGGCGTCAACTACGGCCAGCTGGGGAGCGACCTGCCCAGCCCCGCCCGCGCCGTGGAGCTCATCCGCTCTGTCCGCGCCGCCCGCGTCAAGCTCTACGACGCCAACCCGGACATCCTGGCCGCCCTCACCGGCACCCCGGTTCAGGCCTCCGTGATGCTCCCCAACCAGCTCATCCCCGACGCGGCCGCCAACCAGTCCTTTGCCGACCACTGGGTGGCCTCCAACCTCGTCCCCTTCCGCTCCTCCGTCCGCCTCCGCTTCCTCCTCGTCGGCAACGAGATCCTGTCCGACTACTCCATCCGCAACTCCACCTGGCCCCACCTGGTCACCGCCATGGCACGCCTCCGGCGGTCCCTGAAGACCCACTCCCTCCGGCGCGTCAAGGTGGGCACCACGCTCGCCATGGACGCGCTGGCGACCTCCTTCCCGCCGTCCGCGGGGGCCTTCCGCCCCGACGTGGCGGAGTCGGTGATGGCCCCGATGCTGCGCTTGCTCCGACGCAGCCGGTCCTTCTACTTCGTGGACGTCTACCCGTACCTCACCTGGGCGCCCATCCCCGACGCCATCGCCCTCGATTACGCGCTGATGCAGCCGGGGGCAAAGACTTACACCGACCCCGGCAGCGGGCTCCTGTACACCAACCTCCTCGATCAGCAGCTCGACGCGGTGTACGCCGCCATGGCCCGCCTCGGCTTCCGGGACGTGCCCCTGGTCATCGCCGAGACCGGGTGGCCCAACGCCGGCGACTACGACCAGATCGGCGCCAACGTCCACAATGCTGCCGTCTACAACCGCAACATCGCCCGGCGGATGGCGGCGAAGCCGCCCGTGGGCACGCCGGCGCGGCCCGGGGCAGTGATCCCCACCTTCGTCTTCGCACTGTTCAACGAGAACCAGAAGCCCGGGCCCGGGACGGAGCGGCACTGGGGGCTGTTCCACCCCAACGGCACGGCGGTGTACGGGGTGGACCTTGCCGGGAGGACCCCGGACGCGGCGTTCGGGCAGCTGCCAGTGGCGACGAACAACGAGCCCTACAAGGGGAAGATATGGTGCGTGGCGGCGCCGGGGAAAGGTGCGAACGCGACGGAGCTGGGGGCGGCGGTGGCATATGCCTGCGGACAGGTGACGAAGGGGGGGTGCGATGCGATCCGGCCGGGGGGCAGGTGCTACCGGCCGGACTCGGCGGTGTGGCTGGCCAGCTACGCCTTCAACGCTTACTGGCAGCAGTACCGCAAGTCCGGCGGCACCTGCTTCTTCAATGGCCTCGCCACCCAGACCATCGAAGACCCCGGTAAGCTCATCCCCCCGCCTCCCCCCAAAACAAAAAAACCATCACCATGGCCAAGCCAGATCAAACAAGCTTAAAGACAGCTCCTTTCTTGTTCCTGTTCTTGTTCTTTAGGATCAAAAGTTTTTTTCCCCTCTGATTCGGTTCTTTAACTCTTATTTTTGGGTTGTGTGCAGGCCTGGGTTCTTGCAGGTTTCCCAGTTTCACCGGCTGAGGAGAGCCGCGGAAGACGGACAAGGGTGGTGAAGCTGAGAAGCGTGTTGACCTCGATTCTTGTGTGGTCTATCGTATTTAATTGTTTTTAATCCAATTCTACGTGACAGAACGGCTAGTCCAGAACCGCTCAACAGGCCTTCGTGATCGGTCGATAAGTCACTCAGGTCATGCAGGCCCGAAGACCTTACAGGCCCTGCACGGTTTATCGAGGGCCGCGGGGGTCTCTGCACGGTCTGGAGTTAACTGCTCACCCAACAGCACGGTCTGTCATTGGGCCATCCTATTCCAAGAGATTTCGAACGCAACAACCATTACAGGGTAAATATGTAGCCATCGCCCTAAACCACATGGTCTATCGATGGGCCGTTCAAAATGGAGCGGTTCCTGGTGGACCACACTAAGAACGCCACGCCTGAACTCTGGCGAGCTCGGCTAGGGTTTGATATAAATGATCAATACACAACATATACAGCATGAAATTTGGATAATAAGCTATCCATGGAACAATAACAAGAAGATGCATGTTATGGCATGATCAATTAGATTTTTGTGCCTGCTAATCCCTACGTTAATCGTGGACAAACAAGAAACCCTAAATTTGTGACATGCTTTAACTAAAATGATTAATACTCGCGGGATGCTAAACCATCTTTAGGGCTTTTTATGTCATTGGAAAGAGGGCTGAGAGACGGATCTAGCAACATATAACACTTAGGGTTTGGCTTGCTAGAACCTACCTTAGATGAAGAAAGAAGAGGGGACGATGCCGCCGGTCGCGCTAAGGAAACCCTCCAAAGATCACCAAAATTCTCCCTCGATCCTCCTCCTCGTCGGCCGCCGTAGCATCCAATCATTTCTAGGTCAACTAGGGTTTTCTTTTATAGGGTCAATTGGTTCGAGAAGGGTCGAATAGGGAGGATAGAGTCCTTCCTCCGAGGGAGCACGCGAATCATGCTTGACTCAGTCACACCACCATCTCGCCGCCAAATTCTATTCCTAGGGTTAGGGTTTCGGGGTGAAAAGAGAGGAGAAATGATCAGCTAATCTAGACCATTCATGTGGGTCCAGTTTGGGCTTAAATGATCGAGAATTGGGCCCAAATTTGGTGATTTAAGGTCTGATTAGGTTAAACGTAGATTTAGGCCTAAAACCCACCATTCGACTTGCTTAAAATTTTATTTTGGGCTGCTTGTAGAAGACAAATTATCTAAATTTGCCATCCTCTATTCGATTATAATTTTTTCAGATTTTTATAAATTAGTTGAAATTTTACTTATCACATTTCCCATAGAATTTCTTATAAAATTTTCTTATTATTTTTATTCAATATAATACTGGGGTGCTACATAGTCCGTGCCTTAGGTGTCTCCCTACTCGCCCCAGGCAGACACTGTGACACCGAACCAGTAACCGAAACACAGAACAAAGACTAGCTGGGGTCATACTCGTCAGCGTGGGTTCGGAGCCCCCAGCCACGTGTGCACACACAGACCATGCATCCTAGGTCGGGTCCTCTAGCTGGTTTTCCCTCCCAGCCCAGACTCGGCTGCAAGACAAGGGGCCCTATGGTAACCAGTCTAAAACTGTCTCTCTCGGGTTTAGCTCTGCACCTACTCCGAAGTGGGTCGGCACACGCATGTCCAAGTAGCTACGGTGGCTCTCCACCTGCTCTGCTCCCATGTGGGTCGGCACGTGGGTGCCCACACAAACCACAACTAGTAGGGGCCACTAAGCAAGAGGCTCTTGACAGAAACCACTGGAAACACGGACAGGCTACGCACAAGCCCGTCATAATTAGCTCAAAAAATGGGGGGCAGGATGCCATAGGACTCTGGACAGTCCACTAGACTTACTAAGACAATGGTCCTTGAGTCACAAGACTCGGGGTCAAGACCGTTGAACGGGGACAGCTCCATTGCCGTCAATCTGGCCTATCCCTAGGTCAGAAACTACGGTAACATAATTATTAGGGCGACTCTTGACCGTCAACCCTAATCCCTTCCAAAGGGAGCTAAGAAACCCTCCAGCCCCAAGTTGGGTAATTGGACTCGCAGTCCACAGGCCGTGCTGAACCCCATGCACAATCTTGTGCTAAGAGATTTTGATGATGATTAAATACCATGTGTGTGTTTCAGCTTTATTTCCTATTTCTATGTACACCACACCTATCCTTTTATCCCTTCCGAGTCTCCGGGCTCGTGGGAGGCGGACTGGGGTTCGAGTTACGCCGATTCCTTATAATTTTTTCCTTTTTTTAGAATAATTTTCTATTTTTTTGATGCTCTATTTTTCCACCCGAAAATCATCTTCACCAAGCAATCCAGTAGCCAGGGAACACGGACTGGCCACCGTCTCAGCGCCTTCCCAATTAGTCGCCGAATCAGGCATTCCCGCATTTTTGGATGACGTCTCAATGTTATGCCGCCATGTAAACCCATTTTGGCCAGCCGCCATATCCCTTTGAAACCAAACCCTCCTGGCCGCCGTATATATATGTGCTGTTGTGTTCCTTTTTTTTGCCGCCGTATGCATGAAAGACCCCCCTATGTATAAGTCGCTAACCCATTTAACCTCATATGCATATGAATAAACATGCGCATGTGCATTAATTTGGTAAACATTCATGCATGAAACCTACTTGAGCAGCGTAAATCTGATTTGACCCAGGACCGGCCCAACGACGATAGGCCCATACCAGGCCCACCTCTACAGCCCGCCCAAGAAGTGCTTGGCAGTTACGACCCATCAAGAGCAGCCCAATCCGACTTGGCCTCGGATTCCATAGCATACTAAAATTACGGCCCAAGCGCGGTGATCACCAGAAGACCCTCTGACGATCGACCGTTACCCTCCACGACGTCAGACTCAACCCCATAACGGGCGATCACACCCCACGAGCACCGTAAGACTCATCCTGGGACCAGCCGACACCGGGGGAATCACCCTCCAATGGGAAACTCCCACCGCTCTAGCGGGGAAGTGTTATTCCCCATCTATGCCTTTCCCCACCAAGGATAAGGCTCCTCGCTCCAAGGAAAGCCCTATAAAAAGGACACCAGCAAAGAGGAGGACACGGTGGTTCATTCTGCCAAGATCCCTACACAGAGATTTGAGCTACAACAATAGAGAGGCTTCATTACACTCCGTCCAGAGAGAGTATCACTCCTTGACAACCTTACCACCAAGCGAGCACCCTCCAGGTGTCCACTGGGAGTGGTGAGCACTCGTCGAGAGGGCCTACACGCCTCTCGAATCCTCTACTATGGCCTCTCTCCCTCTCCTCTGCTCTTCTCTATTCTCCTCCTCGAACCATCGCTAACTTAAGCATCGGAGGGTTGTCCCCTAGGGTAACACTCGGGGCTCCTTCTGATGCCACTTTGGCTTCTGGTGTTTGTAGGCTTCCATGGGCACGAGATGACTCCCTCGATCAATAAATAGAGAAGGTGGTACGTGGCATAGGGACCATTTTTCTGCCTCTACACTTCTTGATGCCGTCTGTGAGAACCCGAGCAGAAAGCTATGGCGCCCCGTGGAAGCCTCGGCAACGCCAGTCACCGTGGACGTGGTTCCCATCAAGGATCCACCTCACACCAGGGCTCACAAGAAGCATCCTCCGCCCATCCCCGACAAGAGGTCACCCCTGTTGACCTAGAAGAAATCTGCTAATAGATCCAGGCCCTAACGGGACTTTGCCAGGAGCTCTTGAACCGGTCGGTGAAACCCCGATGCGTCCTACCCAAACGACGACAGGACGAGGTGGCATAGGTTGAGAAGAATCTTCGCCAAGGGCGGGCGGTCTCCCATGCCTCGATTGCAAGGACTCGACGATCGCACAGCACGCCCGCGCCGAGGGTGCATAGCCCGCTGCACTCCAACCCAGAGATGGATCATCAGCTCCAGTGCATTGACGAAATAGAGGACAAGGTCTGATATTTGGATGACATCCTCTTGGCTGCTAAAACCCATGGCCTGATCGATGATGACCAGGACTTTCATGCCCCCTTCTCCAGGGAGATCATGGATGTCCCCATCCCACCAAAGCTCCAGCTGCCATCGTTCACCTTCTACGATGGCATGACCTACCCAGCTGACCACATGCACAGCTTCGAGTCCCACCTAGTGTTCCACTAGGCCTCAGACACCGTGAAGTGCCTGGCGTTCGTTATGACCCTTAGGGATAGGCCATCTATCCCTATCGGTGGAAATTAAAATAAATAAGAAATATAATCAAATTACCCATCGAACTAACCGGCAAATTCGCCACTGGACTCTCATAGATAAACGATTATTCCTTGACCATTCATCCACATGAGCGGCCAATGGCCAACCGCTCTTCCCTTGTCAGTGAAAAATCAGAATAAATAAGATAAATAGATAATTATCTAAAAACCAATGACCCTAGGACTCTCGGACATGAACGACTAAGCATATACCGCTCAATGACGTTGAACGGCTATACCCAGACCGTGTGCCAGCTTGTCGGTGGCAATTCAAAAAAAAAATTAACTAAATATCCAATAAATATATGGACGGGCCAATATCAACCACTCATGTGTTGAACGGCCTTACAACTGACCGTTTATTCCTGGGCACTTGAAATCCATAAAAATGTTAAATTAAGTAAAATATGGGTCCATTAAGCCCTGAATTGAAGCAAACCTAGTCAGGGAGGGAGGCTACCCATAAAATAAGCCCAAAAGTGTGCCAGAACATAGCCTAATGAGCAATGGATAACTCGAGGCATCAACAATTGGGAGCAAGAGAAATGACTCAACTTATCGACAAAAAATGGGTGTCAATAGATGCCCCTCCTTAACGTCCTCTTTGCAGAGGAGCGAGTGGAGGTCAAGCGGAAGCGAGATGGAACATGGAGATGGAGTGAAAATAAAGTGGGGTGGACTGAAAAGCGGGCGTTAAGGTAAAACGACACCCATTTTCTCACCAACAAGAATTAGGAATCTTCCGAAAAAACTCTCATCCACTCATAAGGAATAGCAAGATCAAAAGTGACACCAATCTGGAGGAACTAAGTAAATGAAAAAGAAAACATACGATCAACCTCATGGGGGACGCAATCCCTTGGACCAATAAGGAGACTGGAGTAAGTAGCAAAAAGTAAAGAAACGGACTAAAACTCCAGACAGGGGACTCTTAGTCACCCAAACCAAGTGAATAAACCAGTGAGAACCTTCCAACTCTAAGTGGAATTGTTCCTCTTACTCAGGACATGAACGCATAATCATCCATCACTGGTGGGATATTTGCAGACAAACCACGGGTCATGAATGCTCAAAAGAATGCGTATGATGCATGCTGGGCTAAAATAAAAGAAATCATTAAATCGAATGCAAAGAAAGGATAAAATATAAAATACTCGAGAATAGTATTACTAGACTGGGGCAATTAGGGTCAAAATACTATCTGCAACCACGGCGTGTGAGATAGAACCATCGTTCCTTAATTTTCCCAACCTAACGGTCTATCCGCTGATTAAACGCATGCACCTAGATCATCATGATTTTTGTTAAAGGGGAACATCAGATCCTAGAACATGCGAGTGACCAGATGGTTCTCGAGATGATACAGCTTAGTACCATATAGTAATGCAATAAAGGCTATTGGGATCGGAATACTTACCTGACTTACCTGACGGAGGCGAAAGGCAAGTGAAAGCTGATGCTGCAGATAAAATCATTAACAAGACTTGCAATATATCATGAAATAGCCAACTAATCAAACTAATCAATTAATCACATGATGCAGTAAAAAAGGAGTTTAAACATACAAACGGTTAATAAGAGGTCGCTCATCATCAAGAACGGCTATGGCCAAGTCATGCATCAGCAGAGAGTTTGAATGTTTAATAAGAAGAAGGACGGCTCATTTAAAACCACCCAATATTGGACGACCATAATGATGGCCGTGCACATACAACATACTATTGGGTGAAGAACGGCCAAAAAATAACCGTTTCCTGGTTGGAAGGCCTTGCGATAGACCGCTCATCCTTTGGGGTTTTTAAAACATTACAACCCCTATGTCTCCCTCCTCCTCACCTTGACCGACGGTGAGAGAAGGGAGAACGAAGGCACCGAAGCCCCCCCATTTGCCCCTCTCACACTCTCCCACTCTCTCACTCCCATTTTGATGCGGGACGGACCCGCGGGACTCGAGACCGACTGGGACTCTAAGCAAGCTCGGGTACGTCCCACGCGAGGGAAGATTCCATGTTATTTTCTACTCTCTGGTTACCTGGCGGTCATCCCCCCGGTCGTTTCTGGGATAAAAGTGGTCTAGCGATAGACCGTCTTATCTCCCTAGCGGTCTTCCATTAGACCGTTTCTCCAGTTCCAGGTACACATCCCGAGGGTGTTGATATTTCTGTAGTTTTTACTGTGTTTATTATTCTTGGGTGATATCTGATCTCCTCCTCTAGTGTGGCATATACACATACCATTGCTTGCATGTTGTTCGTTAGTTTCTAGGCTAGAATTTGCATGCACTCTGGTGCACATAGGATCATTCATATTCATATCATAGTTGCATTTCCCACCTTGGTGTGAGCCTCTCGCCTCTATATTTCTTGGGGTCGACTAGGTGACTACATCAGGGATCTCCATAACTCCCCGTGAGCCATGGATTCTCACACGAACACTGGGCCAGTTGTACCTTGACCATCCCGTGTCTAGGTTGCATAAGTGAGGGTGAGTCTACACTTAGAGTTAACCAAGCTCCCTATACCTTTTCCTATTAAGAACCTAGTGTTGGAGAGAACATTTTAATCAAAATCACTATGGTTCTAAAGGAGAAACAAATAAGAATTTGTGCATCATCAAAACTTGGTTGATTTTGATTGCCTCTCATCTCCTTCTCATTTACATTAAGTTGAAGTCACCTCGTTTAGTTACTCATTTATGCTTGTTTGTGGTGTTTTGCATTATTGTTAGGTGCCACGCTACATGTGGAGTTGCTTCCGATCCTTAGAGTCATCTCCTAGGGGAAATTCCTCTTTCACCTTGTATTCCAATCCTTTGTTTGAGTCTAGCATGTCTTCCTACGATCTTCCCCATTCCCATGAGGAATCTCTTCCTCAGGGTCTCCTAGAAGACCCACCCCGGGTCATCTCTCTCCAATCTGGAGAAGGGTCTGCCCCTCCTCCATCCTCTGTCTCTATGGAAGGCGCTCAGCCCTCCCTTTCCTCCACAAATCTCACTAGTCACATTCTACAAATGATGGTCCAGTTGGATCCGGCCCAACTCCAGGCCATTTATCAGACCTTGCAAGGGTCAGGTGCCCCATCTCCTATGATTGCTCAAGGTCTGTCCACTGCTTCTATTGCTCACCCTAGAGTTGATGGGCCTGGGGCTTCACCCATTCCTATTGACCTTACCCCGATCCAGCCCAGGATCCTTCACTTTTCTAATCTCGAGGCGGGCCAGTCCTCTGGTTCGGCCCATCAAGACCTTGATAAAGGGAAGATCGTCCTTCCCTCATCCACCCAGACTGATTCCTACAGGTCTATTCCCTGGTGCCGCAAGTTCTTGTCCGTCCGGCTAATTTCACGCGCCCTCAACAAGGGGCGGCCCAAGTCCACTCTAATTCGGGTCATCCTCTGGCCCAACATTCTTATGGGTCTCCCCCTCCTTCTGTCTATCCCTCAGCTCCTCATCTTGAGCCTACTCCTTTCACTCCACCTACTCCATCTCAGGAGTAGGAACTACTCGATAAATGGGCCGCCATGCAACAACAACTCGACTTCCTTCAAAAGCAGGTTGGCCCACAATCTTTGGCGGACGCTCCGGTTCCTAGTTTCCACAACATCCGATTCCCTCCTCAATTCGAGCTCCCCACATACCGCAAGTATGATGGGAACAATAATCCTTATGTTCATGTGAGGGATTTTATGTACGATTCGGCATAGTTCTAGTACGATGATCGCCTTATGGCGTATCTGTTTTGCCGATCGCAAGATAGAGCTGCACTTGAATGGTTCTATGCTCTACCATTAGAAGATGCCAAAAGCTTCAAGGTGGTGAAAGTTATTCAGAGGTTCCAAGACCGGATAGGCCTGGAATATTCATTTACAGACTTAGTGGTCGAGAAGATGAAAGTCGATGAAGACTTTGCTACATATGCCGACAGATGGAGGCAGATGGCCGCCCGTGTGCCGGGTCACATTCCGAAGGAGGAGAAGGTCAAGTTGCTGATTTCCAATGCTACCCCCACTTTTCGCAACATATTGGCCATGAACGATATTGCCAACATGCTTCCATAAGCTCTTCAAAAGTAAAGTCTTCAGAATCAGAGCTTACCTGCGATGAGGATGGATTGCTTGACTGCTCTAATCGGTCAGCCATGAGACATTCATGCTCTTGATCTTCTTTCTCATAGATATTCATCAACACCTCTAGAACTTGCTTAGCCGTGCTGTAGGTAGATACACGATCAAGTAACCTGTCATCAAGCGCAGCTTTGATTAAGTTAAGTGCAGCAAGGTTATTGTTATGTTTGGTCTTGTGTTTAGCTGACCATACATTTGAATTTGATGGCAGCTCATTTGGACCAATGTATATAAGGTTCCACAATTGTGGATATATGAATTTGACATAGACGTACATTCCTCTCAGCCATATAGAAAAATCTGAACCACCAAAAATAGGCGGAGACACCATCTGAGCATGTGTAGCAAGAGAAGCCATTTTAACAAGATGCACTGGGACCTTTCCCTATAGATCGTAGGATCTAAGAATAACAGAGCTTGGCTCTGATACCAATTGTTGTGTCCCACGTAGTGCAGTCGGATCTAGAAGGGGGGGTTGAATAGATCCTTTCTAGAACATTGGCCTATTAAAAGAAAACTTAACTACAAAAATGATAAGCCACTCCTAGGAGAAAATGAGAGCACAATGCACAGCGGAATTAGAATGAATGGCTCAATATGGAAACTGCAATGCGCAAGGCATAGACGGCACAAGCCAACACTCCTAGGTGAGCAAGTTGACACTGTGTCACCTAATCATAGCAATAAGGAAGGTTGAGGTTGACATTGGACTGTCAATGCAGCTTCAGAGGCTGATGAGATCAAACTTGGGATTCAAACAAAGCAATCCGGGAATCATGAGGCACAACACTTAAACTTGCAATAGCATACATGTGTGTGTGTCTGCGTGTGTGCTATTTGTAAGCAACTAGAACACGCGTGTGTGTGACCAAGGTGAATCTTACTTGCAGGAGAATATTCCCTAATGCCTGTGTGCAAGGATGCAACAAGTAATAAGGGGAATGTGAATGATAGCAAGGGATAAAATGGTGTGCAGATAAGGTAGGTAAAACAACAACACTTAAGTGTGAGAGTGAAGTGACTCAAATAGCATATGATGAAGCAAGCACACCGTCTTGTGAATGAGGATAGAAGATATGGAACAAGCCCGCAAGATATTCAACCCATTACACAAGGATTTTAAGGTGGTTCGGTTGTTGACCCACAACTGATGCCCACCCCTCACCAAACCCGGTGAGGCGTTTCGGCTGACACACAGCTTGATCCGCTGAGCAACACAGCTTGCTTACACAGCTGAGCAACACAGCTTGCTATCACAGCTGAGCAACATAGCTTGCTATCTGCTGACTAATAGCTTGAACCGCTGAATAACAGCTTGAACCGTTGACTAACAGCTTGCTATCCAGCCAAAGGATCTGATCCTCTCTTCCTCCGAAACCTTAGAGGGAACCCGGTCCCTATACAGGGGATCGGACGAGCAAGATGAATAGGTGATTGATGAACCAAAACAAAAAGAAAAGGAATACTACAAGTGCAGTAGAGGAACAATAGTGACAATGTAAACACCAGCTAAAAGAATAGATCAAGACATGGGAACTAGTGATTGCAGCTATAAGATTAGATCTAAGGATCCCTTTCTTCAATCACTGGTAGACTGCAAGATTGTCTTCTCTCTCAAGGCTGCTCTCTCTTCTTCTTCTTCTTCACTCATAGCACTGGACTGAGTCAATCAAGTGCTGGGGCTGCTCTCACGCTCCTTAGGAATGTTCTTGGTAGATGGTCTAGGGCGTGGCACTTTGTGGACGGCAGCAGCAGCAGCTTCTTCAGTTGAGGAAGCTTGGTATTTATAAAAACACCAGTTGAAAGCCTGGGAATATTGCGCCCCAAAAAGTTTTCTATTGGACCAGTGGATCAGTGAAATTTTCCCTCCAAAACTCCCCTTGAAGTGTGCGCCAGGAGGTGAGAGCTAGAAAGACTTCTAGTGCAAATGCCATGTGTAATGGTGGTAATCAACAAGAGGAAGGTGACCTCAGCAAACCCGCGTGACAGCCCCTAGCTTCATCATTTTTCCAACCCCTTAGCCACCTCTAGGAAAATCTCCAAAAATATCATGTGCTCCTCAAATCCCCACCTTCCATCCATAATTTTCTCAGATCCCTAAAAAATCATTTCACCCTCGGTCAAACGTCAGTTTCAGGCAGATCCCTTTCTTTCCTGAGTGTCTGTAACCAGATCCATAGGAAAACATGTAGATTGTAGAGATTCCCATTTCTAATCCCTGCCCTGGATTGACTTGAAAACATTATATGTGCTAAATCTGGGAGTCTTCTTTCCATCCCCACTGGCCTCGCCTCAATCTGATTCCGGATCTATGAGATTTAATTCATGCCTCCGAGGCGAGCAGATCTGTTCCCTGTGCAGGTCTGAAATTACAATCTGGAAAAAATTCACATTTAAATACCAAAGGTCAACTTTAGCGACTGCCCCACCCAGGAGTCGAGAAGGGACGTCCCGCCGACGATCCAACCAAGCGGCACCTCCAGAAGATCTCAGGAAGGCAACGCCCCTTTGGAAGCCGCACCTTGCTGTCCACCGAGTCAGAACCGAGTCGGTGCAGGTCTGAGTCGGCGAAGGACCGAGTCAGACCAGCAGGCCGAGTTCACCCCGAGAGCGCGTCCAGTTTGCAGCCCGTCAACCCAGGGTCGGTCCTCCCTGAGGGAGTGGGCCGAAAAGGGGCTAAAAGGGTGTACTGGGTGAGCTAGAACTAGTGTGCCCGCGAAGGCACCAAAAGGGTGCACCGGGGAAGGCAGGACGGGCATACCGGCGAAGGTTGGAGAGCAGGGTGTACTGAGGAAGGACTGGGTGATGGGTGTACCGGTGAAGGTGAGGTTGGGAGGTGCGCCGGCGAGGGCCTGGGGGTGAAGCGTGCCAGAGAAGGCTTAAAGGAAAGAGAGAAGGCGTGTCGGCCAAGGGTATCAGGGAGTGTGTCGGTCAAGGAACAAGGGGGCAGCGCACTAGGCAAAGGTGAGGTCCGTGCAGGGCAGGAGGTCTGTGCAAAGGATGGAGTCCATGTAAGTTGGAGGCAAAGTCCGTGCAGACTTGGATGAGGTCCATGCAGGGTGAAGTCCATGCAAGTTGGAGGCGAAGTCCGTGCAAGTTCTGGCGAAGTCCATGCAGGTTTAGGGGTTAAGGTCCATGCATGTTCAGGCCAAGTCTTTGCATGTTTGGGGGGCAAAGTCCATGCATGTCAGGGTGAAGTCCATGCATGTTTGGGCAAAGTCCATGCATGTCTAGGGGGGCAAAGTCCATGCATGTCTGGGCGAAGTCTGTGCATGTTTGGGAGCAAAGTCCATGCAACTAGGGTAGAGTCCAAGCATGTTCAGGGGGCAGAGTCCATGCAACTGGGGTAAAGTCCATGCATGTTCAGGCCAAGTCCGTGCATGTCTGGGGGGCAAAGTCCGTGCATATGTTGGCAAGGTCCATGCAGGGTTTGTGCACATTCAGGCAAAGTCTGTGCATGTGTGGGCTAAGTCCATGCAGAGGCACAGGCAAAGTCCATGCATGTTTATGCAGGCTAGGGGCAAGGTCCATGCACATGACACCGGGGTCTGTGTGTGTGCATGCAAGGTCCATGCAAGTGGGGGGCAGGAATGACTGGGGTGTACCGGCGAAGGCGCAAGTAGGCTGAAGGGTGTACCGGCGAAAGGGCGTACCGATGAACGATTGAAAGAGTGGAAGCTACACCGTCAAGGGGGCAGAGGAGCGTACCGGCGAAGAACTAGCCAGGGAGGGTGCTGGGTGTGCCGGCGGAGGCTATAGAGGGGTTGAGGAGTACACCGGCGAAGGGAGGGCTAGAGTGTGCCGTGGAAGGCCAAGCTGGGGTGTGCCGGTGAGGAAGGCACAGGCGTGCCGGGCAAGGTCTAAGCTAGTTCAGGTGGGGTCTGTGTTAGTTAGGTGAAGGTCTATGCTATCTAGGCAAAGGTCTGAGCTAGTCTGGGCAAGGGTCTGAGCTAGTCTGGGCAAGGGTCTAAGCTAGTCTGAGCAAGGTCTGAGCTAGTCTGGGCAAGGGTCTAACACGAGATGCTGAGCTTCTTAGATGCCTACTCTGGGTATCACCAGATCAGCATGCACAAGCCCGACCAGGACAAAACTGCATTCGTCACCGACCACGGCTTATACTGCTACACGCGGATGCCGTTCGGACAAAAGAACGCAGGAGTGACTTACCAGTGACTCGTCAACCACATGTTCGACTCTCAGATTGGCCGCAACATGGAGGTGTATAATGACGACATGCTTGTCAATAGCCTCCAGGCCACCGAGCACTTGCATGACCTGGCGGAGACCTTCGTCGCGGTCAGAAGGTACCACATGAAGCTCAACCTAGCCAAATGTGCGTTCGGAGTACGGTCATGGAAGTTCCTCAGCTTCCTCGTCACCCACTGAGGGATCGAAGCCAACCCTGACCAAATCCAAGCAGTGGTAGAGATGCAGCAACCTGGGCACGTATGGGATGTGTAATGTCTCACCGGACGCGTCATGGCGCTGACCCGTTTCCTATCCCGGGCGGCCGAGCGATGTCTTCCCTTCTTTCGACTGATCAAGCAAGCCAACCAGGCACCAGAGAAGAAGGGACAGACCACTTGGGACCAGGAGTGTGAACAAGTGTTCGAGGAATTGAAGCGCTATTTGGCGTCCCCTCCGATCCTCTCCAAGCCCCAAAGGGGGGAGGAGTTGTCCCTGTACCTCTTGGTGACCCCAAGGCACAATGAGTGTCGTGCTCACGTGAGAGGAAATGGGAATAATGAGGCCCGTCTACTATGTCAGTCGAGCACTATAGGGCCTAGAGTTTCGGTACTCGCGCACTAAGAAATTCACCCTCGCCCTCGTTGTGGCTGCTCGCAAGCTGCGGCCATAGTTCTTGGCTCACCCCATCGCCATCCTCACCGACCAACCCCTACGACAAGTCCTCCAGAACCCAGATGCCTCAGACAGGTTGGTCAAATGGGCTATCGAGCTAGGAGAGTTCGATGTTAAGTATCATCCGAGGACAGCCATCAAGGCTCAAGCCCTCACCGATTTCATCGCCGAGTGCACTATGCCTACCGAGGACTCACCAGAGCAGCCCTTTGGGCCCATCTGGGAGCTGTACATCGATGGATCATTCAGCACCGTGGGCAACGGGGCCGGACTGGTCCTCCTCTCACCAGAATGGCTTGAGCTACAGTACGCCCTACGCTTCAACTTTTCAACCACGAACAACGTAGCCAAAATATGAAGCACTCCTCTCGGGGCTGCGTATGGCTAGGCACCTGGGGGCGACCAGTGTTCAAGCATATAGTGATTCCATGCTCATCACCAATCAGGTGAAAGGGGAGTTCGAAGCATGCGAGCCCACTATGATCCGATACCTAGAGCAAGCCAGGGCTATGGCAAGGGAGTTCTCCCACTTCGAGGTGGTTCACATCCCATGAGAGGAAAATGCCTGAGCAGACGCTTTGTCGCGCCTAGCATCGGCCATAGTGATCTCCAACTCGAGGTCCGTCCTGATAGAGGAGTTGTCAATGCCAAGCATAGACGAACCACCGCTCCAGGTAAATGCTATCGACTATGAGCCCTCTTGGATGGATCCCCTTTTGGATTTCCTTCTCTGGCAGCAACTCCCAAGCGACCATGCCGAAGCGCGATGAATGCGAGCGAGAGCGGCTCATTTCACAATAGTAAATGGCAGACTGTACCATCGTTCCCTATCAACGCCACTGCTAAAATGCTTGTTCCCTATGGAGGCCAGTCGGGCCATTCAGGAGATCCACGAAGGACTGTGCGGAAGCCACGTAGGGGGGTGAGCACTCGTGAGGACACTGATCCGCCAAGGGTACTGGTGGCCCACTTTGCAGCGAGACTGTCATGACTATGTCCGAAGGTGTCCCCAGTTCCAGAGGTTCTCTCACCTACACCACCAATCGGCCACGCTGTTCCACGCACTATCGGAACCTGTCCGTTCGCCTGCTGGGGGGTCGACATATTGGGCCCCTTCACGGAGGCTCAAGGGAGGAAGAAATTCCTCATTGTCGCCATCGATTACTTCACCAAATGGGTCGAAGTCGAACCATTGGGATGTTAGCCAGAAACTCAATCAGCAATTAACTCACATAAGCTCATGGTGACTAAATTAAGATTCACACAGAGTCACTATGTTGCTATTATCAAAACATAACAATATATGTTGTTAGCATCAAAACAACATATGCACAACATTTGTTAGATAGGCCAATGTCCCAGCTGTGGGGATAAGATTCAACCAGCCGATGGAGAGTGCCCGGCTGGCTTACATGCCTCCAGTGTGAGGCCGACAACTACCTCACATCCTTCACCAGGGACGTGATCAAGGAGAGATGACTGATATGGTCCAGAATTACTTCAGGGGCCTAGGAAACCCCTCATTGGGCCAGCAGTGTTTGCTACAAGCGGCCGCGGTTGAAGAAGAAGAATACTTGTCCAGGGAAGTTGAAGAAGAAGAAGAAAAGAAAATGGCATCGTATGTAGATGACAACGGACACGGAGACGGGCCAAACTATGAGGCCGATGAAGCCCCTCACCAGCAAGAGGAGATGAGAAGAGAATTTCGGTGTTCGAAAGACTGACCTTTCCAGGATGAACAAGAAGAAAGATCTCCAGGTGAAGGAAGGGCATGAAGATTGTTGCATGCAACATGGCCGGTGTGGCCGAAAGATATGGGGGCCTGCCAGAAGAACCCCAAGAGTTAGCCCGATTAGCCACAAGGCTAGGGCCAAACACTAGAATGAGTACAACTGCCAGGGAAAGGCTGCAAATAGCTGAAGGGAAGTGGGTGATTCACGAAGAAGTCACTACATTAGCCGTCAATGTGGTGACAATAAAAGAAGGAGATGAGGTTCTGCTAACTGCCTTGCCCGAAGGTGCTTCCGGTGAAGTAATTGAAGGCACTTCCAGCACGGCGACCCTGGACCCATTCGTGCTGATGCTGTTGCAAAAGTATCAACAGGAGATAGAGCTCCTGAAGAAACAGTTACATGAGAAGAATGAGTAGACTTTCACATCCAAGCAGCCGGAGATGCAAGCTGAATCCTCACGGGGAGGTGTCAACCACTGTGATTTCCCACCATTGTATACTCTGGCTCAACTGGCAGAGCACAGCCAAGCTGCCCCTCCACCATGGGGGTCCTAGCCTTTGTTACCACTGGTGCTGCCCCAGCTACATCAAGCATTGCTACTGTGCCCGCCACCGCAGGCAACTGTTCTGGCTAATTCATACCTAAAATCGGCACATTTCTACCCAGAGCCAGTGGACCCGGCTGCAATGAACCACCTCATGGTCGAGAAGATGATAGAAATGAAGCTAACAGAGCGAGGGGAAGGCGAATATATGGCCTTTGATGCTTGTCGGGTTCCCTACCCACCTCACCATGCTGCCAAGCAGCTCCCTCCCGGGATCTCTAAGCTGCCAAAATTTGACAAGTTTAATGGGCAGGGATCCCCAAAGGAACATATAGCTTATTACGTGATCGTCATGGGCAATTGGGCTTCAGACGAGTCATACATTTTGAAATTCTTCGGGTCCTCTCTCATGGGTGTTGACACCTATTTTTTATCTTTGAGTAGAGTCATTTTCTTACCCTCATTTTTGATGCCTCAATTTGTCCACCACTCATTGGACCATTTCTTGACATTTCTTTGAGTCTATTTTATGGTTATTTTCTCCCTGGCTGGGCTTGCTCTCAGATTTTCTTGAATTCAGGCTTAATGGGCCTTCATTTAACTTGGTCTTTAGGGTAAATGGGCTTATCCATCCCATTTTATTATTGTCCACCACCTAGATTAAACGCGGTCTAGAGATAGACCTTTGAGTGATGGTCGGCAGCATGTTATAAGACTATTTTTGTGGCCTAGGGTCTTACAACGACTTGGCCTTTGGATTAAATAGATATTTATCTCTTATTCTTATTTTCCACCGACACCCTTATTTACGGTCTCCATTTAGACTATTTTATTAGAGTGGCAGCCCATCAAGTGACCGTTTTATAATCTAGAGTCCTACGACGGTCTATTTTTCAGATAAAAGGCTATTTATCTCATTTTATTATTTTCCACCGACACTTGTGGAATGGTCTCTAGATAAGCCCTAAAACTTATGAAAATTAAAAGTTGGGCCCATCCCTTTAACTCCTACAAAAAAAAAACACACCTCCCTCTCCCACTTAAAAAGGATCATCTTCTTCCTCTCGGGGGGATCCATCTCTCTTCTCACTGCCTCCCCCCGTCAGATCTCCCACATCCCCTCTCTCTCCCTCTCCCTCTCCTCTCTCCCCCTCTCCCTCTCTTCACTACACGCACACACTCCCCACACACACCCTTCGGCAGCATCTCCACCTCTCCCTACACACACGTGTCTAGCACCCCATCGTGGAGTCACCTGCCCCCTCCGCCGGGGTCACCTGCTAACTCCCTCCACACTCTCTTCTCTCCCACGCACACTTTCTCCCTCTACTGGACCCCCACCCCCACCATAGTCGTCCGCTTCGGCCCCTTCTCTCTACACTGTTGCCAAGCTCCCCATGCCGCTGTCGCTCTCTACCTCCTCTCTCTCTCTCTGTGCTTGCTCGTCACCCTTTGTGTCACCGTCGTTGTCCCACACCCTCCACCAGCACCCTGCCACTCTCCGCAACCACTACACCTGTCAACCGCATGCACCACCTCCATCTCCCTCTCACCCTCTCGCGCACACACAGGCCCACATACACAGCTCTCCCTCCGTTCCCCTCTCCTCTTCACACACCATACATGTTCGTCTCCCCCCTCTCCAGACTTCTCCCCCCCCTTCGAGCTCTCTCTCTCCACCTGCATGTTCGCCCTCGCCACTGTCCCTCTCTCTTGGTTTCTTCTCTCCCTACCACAACCGCCATTGCTGATCTCTCTCTCTCTACTGGAGCAAAGCCTGTTGCCCCTAGCCTCCTCTCTCCTTCACACCGACACCACAGCGTCCCACCGACACCACCGTCTCTTGTCACCTCCCACAGTACCCCTACACACACACTCTCTCACGCACACCAGTTAACTCCCCCGCCGTCTCTAACCCAACCTGTGCCTCCACTGTCCATCACCTCCCCTCTCCCTTCATCCTTTTATCTCTCGGTTATACTCCCTCTCTCTTTCTCACTATCACACACTCACCGCACTACCCTCTCTCTCTCTCACACACGTCCGCACCGCGTACACTCCGCACCGACGCGGAGTCGACTCCACTCCACCTCCGTCTCTTACTCTCTCTTTCTCTCTCTCTTCTCACGATCCCTCTCTCTCTTTCTCTTTCTTCTCACCATCCCCCTCTCTCCATTTAACCTCTCTCTCTCTCACACACATGTTTTTTTTAAGTTTTTTTTCCTTATCTCATGTTAATTTAAATCCCACTTCCCTTTATTTATCTCTCCCTACATCACTCCTTACAAGCCTCTCTTATCTCTCTATCTCTCTATCCAAAGAATCTCCCCTCACGACGATGTATTCTCCAAGGATGAGCGTCCACACCACCCCTCCGCGGCTTCCACACTGCCACAAGCTCGCGACTTTTTAAAGGGAGGTTCTACCAGATCTTCGAGTGTTCGCACACACGAGAGAAGGCCGTTTCATCCCACCGTATGCTCACGTCATCCTTATGCTGCTAAAGCTCTTTTAGAAGCCCGCCATTCGGCGTCCCCCCATAAGCATTTTCTCCCCTTTGTTTGCTTTATCTTTTATTCTGTTAGTTGCATGCATCATTCGTGATTTCTATTCGTGTCACATCCCGTACTCTATACCATCGAGGTATTATCCGCTTTGGCCTACCGATCTCACGATTTTGTCCCTTTCTAACAGTGATCGGCTCCAGAATGAAGGACTTCCAGGGCAGGTCACCCATCCCAATACTACTCCCCATTAAGCATGCTTAACTTCGGAGTTCTTTACAAGAACTGAGCTGACACTTCAAAAGATGTCTCGGTGATATAGAGTACAACTTAGCTATATTTGAGGGTGTTATTGTGGTGACCCGGGATCCGAGTACCGGAAAGGAACCGACGCGGCTCGAACCTCGGCCCACCTCCCACGAGCCCGAAGACGCGGAAGGGATAAAAGGATAGGTTTGGTGTACAAAAAAATAGGAAATAAAGCAGGACAACAAATATAATATAACCTCCCTAGATCCCCTCCCAATCTTAGATCCTCTCCTTCCCTCATTTCCCTCCCTAATCCTAGGGAATCTAGCAACTTTCCTCCCCTCTCTCTTATCCCTTCCCTAATCTTCCTCCAATCAAATCCCCATCCCACCAAATCCTCCCACATATACCTCCTAGGGATATTAATCTCCTACAATCCCTCCACCTAAATATCAAAATAAAGAAAATAACCTAAACAAGAAAATTCCCTCCTCCACTAAGGCCGCCCCTTCCCTTCTCCTTCTCCCACAACCAGCGCCCCCCCCATCAACCCTAAACCCGGCCAGCTCACCAGCATCCCACACCCTGCCCTCTCTCCCTCTGCATCCCAGGCTCGCCCTCCCCTACTCCGTGCGTCCACAGCTAGCCTGAGTCACCTCGTCGCCGCTACGCCCTCCCGTGGTTCGAGAAGTCCTACCTACTGCTCTCTACAACTAGTCTACTACAGAGAATGAGCTTGTAGAGGCTACCCCGGCTTCCACTGCACGAACCAGCCAAAGTTGTCTTCTGTGGAGTCATTCTTCGTCGAGCCAGCTTCACTCCAGAAGTCGTCCCACCATGATCTAACCTCGGCTCCGTTCGCGTCGTCCATTCTCGTGCAACTGCGCAAGATTCGGGTCTGAACCTGAGTACCTTTTGGTAGCAGCTCCACCGCCCGCCCCTGTATGAATCAGTCAGAGCTCTCTTCACGAGAGTTCTTCTTCTCTGAAGCACCAACGAACCAGAGTGGTCCCGCCTGGTTTTGACAACACCTCCATCCAGGGCGTCCAATCTCCCTCAATCACGCCAGACCTGGAGCCCCCTATTCGTCAAGGACAGATTGCTGCCAAGTCGGCCCCGACACCCCCTCCTCCTCTCTGCTTCAGGTCATGCTATCTTCAGCAAAGTTGCGGCCTTCGATGAAATGAAACCAACGCAAGTGGTTTCGTCTCATTCCAATGTCGGCACTGGAAGTTCCACCATGACCATCGGCGTCATATCCTGCTGTTTGCCCAGGAACCTGATGTCGGCCATTCCTGCGACCACATCCAGCCAGGTGATCAGACGGCCACCATCTTCTGAGGGTTCGTAGATCTCCCTATCAGAAACATCCATGACTTGGTCCCGTCATGTTTGGAGTTCAACAGCACCCGTACCGGCCGACGCACCACGATTGCGCCAACTAGTCCTGCGTGGCAGAACTGCACAGGCCCACAGCTATGGCTGCCATCTCCATCCAGCGACATCAGTTCGACGCCAAACCTTCAGGCGTCCTTCGGCATCTCTCGAGCTTTGTCCAGGAGTTGGCTGCACCTCGATCGGACGTTTGAGCTTGGCGTACGATCACTGCTTGGCTTCCCCTCCCCTCGTCCCCCCCTCCTGCATGAGGGTAGTGCATGTAATTGTTTTCCCCTCCTCGTGAACCCCTCCCTGCATGGAGTGTAGTCAATGTACTAGTAGGGATTGTCGCCAAGCTTCCTCGACGCAGCGTGTCCGTAGAGTGCGCACGCTCCCCGGCGCGCCCTCGTCTTCGACCGGAGCCGGTCCATCAGACGGGCTAGGTACGTGTGGCTGCCGCTCCTTTTTGCTTGTCTAGTATTCGTTCCAATCGCAGCGCTGTGTGAGGAGTGCCTGATCCATATTTCCACTTTTTTCTGTGAGTTCTTGCTGCCGGTGAGTGAGTGCACTTCAGAACCGATCCCCTCGGTATCGGTCCTCCCGGTTGAATCCGGCGCCCGTGACTTGTTTCCCGAGGTGGTTAGCTACCACTCTCCTCGCTGCTCAGACCGTGTCTGGCTTCCTCGCGAGCCACTGCTCACCGAGCCATCGCTTCGAGTCCTGTGGAGCCCGCCACTCACGTGTGTGTTTGCCTTGTCGCTAGATGACTTGCGCTCGTTGATTGCTGGCTTAGGGTCCCGTGTCTCGACCAGGATCGTCCTGCGTCAGATTTGGTATCAGAGCACGTTTTCGACTTGCCCTTGCTAGTCGAGTCCTAGGCCTTGACCATCCTTGCTTGTGAGTCTGTTTCACCCGCCATCCCTCTCTGTAACCCCACCTCAGCGGCGCCAAGAACAAGCCGAAGTGGTGCTACTCACCCTGGACCTGGCCCGCAGTCATGTCCCATTTTGCTAGAGTAAAGTCGGGGGTTCTTACCAATTTATCTTCTACCAAGAGCACGGCTTCCAACCCCAATACGGGTTCCCACTCGCGGGCTTCGCCCACCAGGTACATTGGAATGCTTCTGGGAATAACATGGGACAAGCTGTCCCGAGCCTGCAGAACTGCATGCTCCATCACCTTCACAACCCACGGCTCTTGCCTCTCCCGAGACCGTGACTGCTTAAGAAAGCGGAGCAAGTGCCTGTCCTTTGAGAAATCTCCCCTGTAGCTCCCTGTGGTGCGGTCAAAGCTGAAACCCTTCTCAATCTTGGCAAGTCTCCGAATGTCCATGCTTTCAGTGTCCGAGCCTGAGGACTCGGCTAGTGCCACCACCTCGGCATGATCCCAGTCCAAATCTACAACATTAAACCATGTGACCACTAGCACCAGAGGCAGAGGGACACGTCTGGTACCAGCAGCAACTGGAGCGAAAGATCCACTTGGGGCAGCCATTTATCTGCAAAAGTGCAATAGGCAAAGATCAGAACAAACTGCGGACAATGAGAAAGTAAGCTACGAAGGAAGAGGAACATCCCACTATAAGCAAAGGGAAGAAAAGAAAGAAAGGAAAGGGAAATAAGAACTAAGTCAAGCCTCAGGCGCCCCTTCGCCGGCACATCCTGAGGGGTCCTTCACCGGCACGCCCTGGGTGGCCCTTCCCTGGCACGCCCTGAGGGCCCTTCCCTGGCACGCCCTAAGGGGTCTTCCCCGGTGCAGCCCAAGCAGACCTCCGCCGACACGCCCTGTAGCGGCCTTCCCCGGCACACCCTGTGTCGGCCTTCCCCGGCACGATCCTTGACCCTTCATCGACACACTCCCTGGCGCCTTCCCCAGCATGCCTGCAAAGGTCTTAGCCCGGCACACTCCATGCGTTGCCCGGCACACTTGGTGCTCGGCCCCTGGCACAGTCTTGGCAAGGTCTACCAAGTATTACAAACACAAGGACAGGGATGAGGAATGAACAAAGAAAGAGAAAGGGGGGGCATGATGAATGGAAGAGATGGGTGATGAGGACTGCAAGGGGACTCTACTACAGTTGAAACTAACGAGACACTGATAATTTCTAATGAAATTTTGACAGAGTTTCCCCTAGGCCAGAGGTGTAAGGGGAAACACGGGTGTACATCCACAAGGAGTGACGGCCCCAACAAAGTGACAGTGGGCCCCGCGGGGCAACACCAGAAGTCCTCAGCTACAGAAGTCTACTTCTCTCCCTTTACCAGCAAATCACCCACAGGCCTTTCCCCGGTACACCCTACTGGAGGCTTCACCGGTACACTCTTAGGAGTCCTTCCCCGGTACGCATGTCAGCATCTTCTCCAGCACAGCCTGAAGTTACGCTCCCCCGGCACACTAAACTCCCCTCACCGGTACACCCTATGGGTCTTCCCCAGTGCACTCCCCATGGTCTTCCCCGGCATAGCCCTTAGGGCCTTGTCTAGCTCTTCCCCAACACGCTCGTGAAGGCTTCCCCGGCACACCCTACTGGAGGCTTCCCCGGCACACTCCCATGGGCCGTTTGCCGACACACTTGTGCCTCGCCTTCCTCGGCACACCCGTGACCCGCCTTCCCCGGCGCACCCGAAGCGTCCTCACCGGCACGTCCGGCGATGGCTCCCCCGCCCACAACACCGGCGACGGAGAAGAGGGTGGAGAAGAGAGTAGAAGGAGAGATGAAGATGAAGAGGAAGAAGAGAGGGAGGGGAAGGAGCCTAGGTGATGGGGGCATCCCTTGCCCCTCCACATTTTTTCGAGACTTGGATTGTTCGTCAGCATGTGCCATTATATTCGTCATATTTTTATGAGTCCAGTCATGTAATTTTTATTTTATTTGAGTCATGTATATGCAATCTTTCTTTATTTGAGTTAGTTAATAGGTTAATGGGTCAGTTTGTTAGTCAATTGGGCCCAACTAGTGGGCTAGGATGGGTAGAAAAAAGGGAATATGCATGCATATATATATGGATAGATATATATAATTATAGATATATTGTTGTAGCGGTCCAGATTGGTTACCCAGAACACGAATCACACCTCCAAAGATTTGTTTGATGGAAGCATAAAGGAGCGTTCGCTAGAAAGAGACCTGCATTAACGGACAAATGGTCAGAAGGGTACTGGGAGTTACCCTAAGAGATAACTCTCTAACGGTCAAGTTAGGCAGTTGGCGGGATAAAAGGGAGCACTTAATAAGAGACGGAGAGAGGGAGACCAAAGTAGGGAAGTGAGAGCTTGAGAGGGTTAGATCGCATATCTCCCTAGCCGTCAGGCCAAGGTCCTATTTATATTGTCGTCGCAGAGTTGACCGTTGATTTCGCTGGGTTGTCG
Organism: Amorphophallus titanum; assembly: GCA_024336825.1. Classification (NCBI taxonomy): domain Eukaryota; kingdom Viridiplantae; phylum Streptophyta; class Magnoliopsida; order Alismatales; family Araceae; genus Amorphophallus; species Amorphophallus titanum. The sequence goes on from JANBPO010001714.1 coordinate 9,865,063, forward strand.
TGGCCAAAGGAGACATGAGCCGCCCTACCTGTGTGCCTGACGAGGCAAAGAGGCAAGGGCGTTGGCTCGTTGTTCCTTTGTCGGAGGGGCAACTCCACCATTAATGTGGCAGGGCTCACAGAAGGCGTGGGGCTGACCTATTTGGGGGGAACGGCATGGGCAACGTCCTCCCTTTTTTCTTCGTCGGACTGGTGCACATACTGTCATAAATGTGCTACTGTGGACATGCATCATTGCCCCTGGCAGGAGAGGCACTGGCAGGTACGGCATCTGAGCCATGATCTACACCAAGATAGGATGTCTGCTGGGCTGGAGCGCTAGGCGTGAGCCTAGAGGGCCAGACTTGCATGGTGGGCACCCAGGCGGGCCTTAGTGGGCTAGTGGACATTACCCTCCTCACTAGCCCCCCACACTCGAGTAGTGAGGGAGCTCGATGCTCGGTGCTCGGGAGGACTTTGGAGGTCTATCGCCAGTGTGGAGAGTGTCTGAGTGGTGCTCCGTCCCCTACGCTCGACGCCTCAGGGCCAGGATGTAAGGTCTTAAATGCGCCTGACCCCGCTGTCCGTCGAACCATCGGGATTGTCTATCAAGCATGTGGGTATGACGTCACTGTCATGACGACAAAGTCCCATCGGCCATGGCCATGGGAATGCAGGGTCGGGCGGTGAGTGGACACCGCCCTAGGGTTTCCCACCTCGTTCGTCCCGACAGTGGCGATCCACGTTCTTGCTGGTGGTGCGATCCGGGCCGTTGACGCCGATTGCCTTCCCTAACCACCTCTTTTCCCTTAAAAAGGGCACATGAAGCAATGGGAGAGGCATTTCTTCATCTTCTACGGCGTCGGCTCCTGCTGCTTCCTTCTCCCTCCTTGCTTCCGATGAGACTTCTTCCTCCCGGCTTCCACTCATGGCCCCACGTATGAGATTGGTTTTAGCTGAGGAGTCCAAGCCTTCCATGAGCGACTCAGAGACGACCATTGGCAATGCCCTAAGCACTTCTAGGGCTCCTTCTTGTCCTCCCATTACCCGCATCTCCTACCGAGTCACTGTAGGTCTTAAGGAGGCATTCCAGGCCCCCCTGAGTACGACATCCTCTTCCCCACCATTGAAGAGCGACCGTGAGTCTGTCTTCTAGGGAGTATCATTGTGCTGGTGGAGTCTTTTCCAGCCGACTTCTGTCTGCCTATCCCTGCTCTCTTCGACCAGATTTTGTATTTCCATGGAGTGGAGCCCGAGCAGTTCACCCCTAACTCCTGGAGGATGCTCTGTGCTTTTGTCTACCGCTATAGCCAGATAGGGGCCTGTCTAATCGTCGTGCTCTTCCACAACTTCTTCTGCCTCCAGTGCTGTAACGACCCAAGATCCAGATATCGAGAATGATCCAATACCATTCGAATCTTAGCCCACCGCGCACGAGCCAGAGGGCTCGAAAGGGCTAAAAAGATAGGTGTGGTGTACATAGAAATAGGAAATAAAGCAGGACGATTCAATAATTAATAGAAATAAACAACAACTACAATAGAGTACAGTCCAACAGAATGTACATTCTAAGGTAGAGAATGTACCAAAAGCCAATTGAACACTCAGCCTGACGAGCTGGCAACTATGAACCTACACGCAACGCCCTCGAGAAAGAACTGAACAAGCTAAGAGCTGGGGGAGCTAAAAAGGAAAGGGAAAGAGCCGTACCGAACAGGCACGACTGCCGAACTAACCTCGACTTCTTGAACTACTCCAAGCAGCAACAGGAAGGCGACTCTGAGCTGACGAAGTCAGGAGTTGCCGATCTGTCGATGCTGCAAGGGACCTACAAAATAGACAAAAGAAACTTAGGAAAAACCTAGATAGATGTAGACCCAGATGACACGACCAGAACGTCCTGCATACGGCAGGACACTGACCTCGAGTGTAGTCACGAGAGGGCTAACCCGGGAGGTCACGACGTGCAAGAAATGCGAAGAGAACCCCGAAGAGCCATGTACTACGTGACTGGAGTACCTCTCAGTAGAAGAACAGCCAGCTGCGTCCACTGATGTCTTATATTGCGCCTACTAGTGTCTTGTCCGCGTACCCTACTGCAAGGACTAGGCCGAGACCAAGATAATGTCAGAACTAGAACCAAAGTACAGTCGCGAGTGACTAGTCAGGGTCACACCTGTCGACGTGAGTGCAAAGCCCCTGACCACGTGTGCACACACTGGCCCACTGCCTAAGCCAGGTCTCTAGCTAGTATTTCCCTTCCAAAGGACGCTACGGTTGGACTGGGGGCCCACGTAACTAAGTTAAAAAGTAGGAATCGAGAAAGTGCCCTGCTACAAGAGCCATCACGCCGAAGCGTGCCGTAAGGCTACGACTAGTGGAGGCTCACGAAACACGAACTCCAAAGCACAAGTGCTGAAGTATAGACAAGCTAACAAAGCACTGTCACCCATACTCCGAAGCACCAATGGCAGCACAAAAAAACTACCGAAGACTCAGGACAAGGCAGCTAGACCTACTCACGTAACGATCCTTGAGTCTCATGACTCGGAGGCAAGATCGTCATAGACAGCGGATCAAGCCACCAATCAGTCTACTCCTAAGCCAGAGGAAACAACGCTCCGCAGGAATGACTCACGGAGACTCGAGGGGACACCAAGAACCCTCAACACACCTGGACACTCAACCGTGGTTGGACAGTACCCCGAGGCATCCAGAACACTGTCTCGAGCTGGACAGAACTGTCGAGATATAGACAAGGTCGCCTGTCAGCCCCTGGTCTCACCAGGTTGACTAGAACCAGACGCGACACACAGACACACACAACAATACACAAGCAGAGAAGATGACACTCTGGGCAAAGCGAACCACCATTGAACCGCTAGGTGAACCCGACAGTCAAGGGACAACCGCTATGCGACCAGAGACAAGGATGCTGGCAGTTCTAGATTCAGTCGTTAGGGGACTGTCGCAGTCAGGGAAGGGACCGCACCTAGTCACCTGAACCTACCGATCCAGAAACTACCGACACACAGACACCGCCCTAGAACACAAACCTAAGATAGACCAACTCATGAACAGACACCAAACAGAACAACAGCCATCATGGCTAACAACAAGACTATAACGCATCTCTATAGGCGCGTTACACAGCTCTGACGCACCAAGGTAGGGCCGTCAGAGCGAATAGGCCTAAAACTAAAACCCAGACACTGTAACGCACCCAGCCAGGCGCGTTACACACCCTGGTGCATGAAGGCTGGCCCGTTATGGCCAACCGACATAGCCAGTCCAAACATTGGTCAACCAAACTGTAACGGCCTACCATAGGCGCGTCACACGCTCTGACGTACCAAGACTGTGGCGTCAGGGCCAACAGACCCAAAACTCGACAAATGGGGCTGTGATGGACCTTTATAGGGGCGTCACAGTCATGTAGCGGCCCATAACTGGTCCGTCACACTGACTTAGCCTCGAAAAACCTACAACAACTAACAGCTGTGGCGGTCTATCGTAGGACTGTCACACAGTGTGATGGTCTCTGGAACGACTGTTACACCGTCACGGTGGGAAAAATAGTGGAATGGCTGAATCGGCCCGTTCCACGCCCCATTCACACCGAAGCGTAGTGGAAACAAAGCCATACGACGAGAAAAGGCCCCTGGAGGCTAAAAACACCACATGCATGCATCAAAACGCGAGATCGGGGTGTTTGATATATTGACAGGGACTTTACTGAGAAAAATACTCCAGAGAATCAGAACAATATGCCTCCTGCTCGTGACAGTCAAGTGAAGCACGTGTCCAAGACTCTTCTGATAGGCTTGAGATCCCAGGAACCTTATGATTGGGCAAGAGATCCAAGCCAAGACTCTAGCAGAGAATGAGACACGTGGACAGCACCTTTCTCACCTTCTAACACGTGGACCCCAAAGGAGCACTTCTTTTTGAATTCTTTGGGTGGGAAATGTGGTTTCCACGCGCCCTCTCCTCGCAATGGATATAAGAGGGACATCATCCCACAGATTTGTATAACAAGAAGTGAGAGTTGTTGGCCCGGTTCGGAAGGCAATTGAGAGGGGGGTGAATTAATTGCCCACCCTTTTGAACAAAATCGAACTAAAATAACCAGATGGCAGATAAACACAAGCGCTCTCTCAATAAAGTGCAAAGACAATGATATGAAATACTGAAACTCTCTGCAACAAGGTTAATTAGAATGATTAAGAGGCAACTAAACAACCACTCACAGCTTCACAGTGCAAGATGATGATCACTCGAATGACAATAAATGTGCGAATAGTTGATAAATCTCTCAGCTCACCGATCAGACTCGTAAGATAAACGGATAAGATGAACTAGCAATCTCACAGATAGCAAACAATGGCACAGTGATTTTTAAGGTGGTTCGAATGCACCCAAGTGCCGTTCTACATCCACCCCTCTCAACTCGAGAGGATTCCACTAAACACGCTGCTCGATGGTAGCAACCACCACACACGGGGGCGACGGCCCACACACGTGGGTTCTCGCATGACGATGAGAAACCGCACACACACGGAGCAAGTTCAAAAATCATCTAACATGAATAAGGAGGGGAAAATACAAAGCCCAATTTAAGAATAACAATCTAAGCTCAAAAGAAGATAAACAACAATGATCTTCCCCTTAAATCTTCAAACAAACTTGGAGACTAGAGAAGGGAGCACTGGAATGATAGAACCCAGAGTGAGGGAAGAAGTCGGTCTTGAAGAATGGAACGCCCGAAGCAGTGGACGAAGAGGAAGCAGCTGTAGCCTCCAGATCGTAGCTCGAACACGTGGGGAACAAGCTCAGCGGTGTCTTCCTTCTCCTCCAGTAGTGTGCGAACGCCCTTTCCTCTCCTGCAAGAAGGATGAAACCCAGTTCGCAGGAAGTAGAGTACTAGCGAATTGAAGAGGCTGCCACGGTGTCATCATGAAGTTTCAGGAGGAGTGTCATATACCGTTCAAAGTGTCTCCTTGTCCTCTACACAACAGTGGTGGTCTCATCCCTGTTTGAGTTCGTGGCTGCCAGGCAGAGCCGCCATTGCTGGACTACGCCACTTCTTCCTGGCAGTCATCCAGAGGCGAGTCGCAGAGGCTCCCATGGCCAAACTCCTGAATTTCTCGAAGTGGACCTTGGCTGAGAGCTTCTATGGCGAGTCTACTTCCATCACCAAGAAGCGGCACTCCATTCAACGTCTGGAGTAGAGAGTTCTCAATTTTCCCCCCCGGGTGCGCTGTTCTATTCCCTCTAGGACTGAACAGACACCCAATCACTGTTCGGATCCTCGCCATCTGCTCTGACCTCCTCTGGCATCACCATGGTCTCCATTCAAAGAGGAGTTGTCCACAATCCAACGGCTCTGACCTCGCCTGAATCAATGTCCAGTAGCATCCGTGGTGGCCTCGTCTTCCTACTGTTGTGGTGCAGAAGCTGTCAAAACCAGAAAGCAGAGGCCCGATTCACGACTCTGCCCCAACCATCATCGCCAACCAAAATTTCCCCCAAAATTTGGACGTCCTCCCAAGCCAACCGAGGAGATTTCGCCTCTGGTTTCATTGCCAAAGGAGTTCGGGAGAGTCCGCAGAGGCACCAACAGTGACAGTCTATCCCCTGTTCCAAAGGGCTGGCAGAATTGACATCTTCTACGTTCGGCCTTTCTAACTTAGTTTTCCCCACTCCGCCTGGCCGGCTTAAAGCCCCTCCTTGCGTGGAGGTAGTTTTAAGGACATGGCACTTAAAAAGGATTGCAGTATAACTCCAAATGCCTCCCAACAGAATTCCCAATCTTAAACCAGAAAGAAATTTACGATCTTACAGAGGCTGCTGCCTCGTGAAATCAAAAAAATGGGAAGAACCCAACACCTGAGCCCGCCATTTCCATGCCAACAGATCACTCAGGAGTCCAGAAAACCTGGAAGAAAAGATGCAGAGCGAGAGAGAGAAAGAGACCCACAAAACAAAAATTCATGGCTACGGGCATACCTTCCCCCGGGTTCCCAGAGAACCCGTTCGATGGAGCCTTCATTCTGGAGCGGCCGCGAGGAGAAGCCGGCGATCCTTCCCCAGAACCCCCCCTCCTGCTAAATTCTCCAAGGCGACCGAAAAGGGTAATCTGTTCCCCTCCTGGGAGGGGGGTTTATCACGGGCAGCCGCAGCAATTCGTTCCCACTCCCGTATCACGTATCAACCATACTTTCGCCTCATTCCAAACGCCCCCCCTCCCTCACCACACCAGCCGTTCTTTCTACCTCCCCTTTGAACCTTATGGGCGGTCCCATTCCTCCATTACTGTGGAGCTCCCCACCACATATGACCCCCTTCGCAGCCCCTTATTACATGAATGCCCCCCCACTCGAACAGTCCAGCGGCGGCCCTGTTCCCACTTCCCTCCACCTCTTTCCCTGTTCTTGTCCCAGCCGCACGGAAACCCCAAGCGCAACCGCTTAATTCCCCCCCCCCGCTAAAACGGGGGAGGAATCTGGTCGGAAGCGGCCGTAATCGATGACTGTGAATGAGACCCTTCCGTCGTCGTCGTCATCTTCTTCCTCTCTCCCCGGTCAACCTCGCGCCACGCCAACCACTGCGGAGGCTTCCTCGGTTCCTCCGCGCAGCTCTACTCCCGTAAAGGTGGAGCCTTTGGGTCAATGCCAGCTGACAGCGAGGCCCACTGACCACCCTCACCCGCCCCCACTCCGTCGGCGAGAAACGCCGCTCTTTTCTCCGACCAGGAGACCTCCGGAGTGACGGAGACGAGGTCGGAGGGGCTACCCTACTGAGAAGGTGCCCTCCCGGCGCAGCCGTTGGCTTCGGTGAGGTGTGGGCAGAGAGCTGGAGTTGTGTTCCGGGTTGTGCTCCGAGCCCGGTGAGGGGGGTTCCCCGCGGGGCTCTGGGGTTTGCGTAAATGGGGTGCGCTCTCGGACCCGGCAAAGGCGATCTCGAGCTGCGACCGGCGGCAGGGGGGGCGGAAGCAGAGGGCAGCGAGTGGTGTGTACTGTCGCCGTTGGAAGCCGGGATTATTCTTGCGATCTGGTGCCACCAGCAGCTGCAGCGACTGCTGCAGAGGGAGGCGATGGAAGCGGAGCAGTTCCTGGTGGCGCAGGCGACGTGAATGAAAGGGACCCGAGCACAAAAGTAGCAGGCGCTGCCGCCGCTGTTGCTGCTGCTGCACGGGGTGTAGCGCTACCTGGTGCCTGCATTTATTTAGTTGCATTAAAAATGACACCTTTTCCTAATTCCCACCACTTTTCCAAGCCCAGAAAGAAAAAAAAACTGATCTTTCCATGTTCTTCCCTTCCCTATGTTACAATTCCACCTGCGAGTCTAGTTTTCAGGATTGACACTACTCTAAATTAGATAAGAAATTGATTCAGGTCCCCCGAGGGCTATTACTCTCAATTAGATAACAAGTCTAGTTGCTTTGTAATTGTGGAATGTCACATGCCCCCACCGCCAACCCCATCTTCTTAATTTGTATTAAAAGAGGGAGTTAATGGAGCCTGCCCTACTGTAGACCGATGCCCACTCAAAAATTTAGCTGGGGATTGATCCAGCCCAGTCACTGCTGAGTACTGTCCTCTCAACTTTTTGCCTTCCCTCGTTGGTAAATGATCTTAGGATAATTAATTAGGGCTCTCTCTCTCTCTCTCTAAAATGATCTTAGGATAATTAATTATGGCTCTCTTTCTCTTTAGGATAATTAATTAGGGCTCTCTCTCTCTAAAATGATCTTAGGATAATTAATTATGGCTCTCTCTCTCTCTAATTTCTCAAAAAAAGTGAAAAAAAAGAGATTAAAAATGGGAGAATAAAAAAATGAAAGAAACTCTTGGGTTTGGATGTTCATCTCACATCACTGTAGGTACAGAGTGACCAAAGCAGTCGCCTGTGGAGGAGGATGCAATAGTGGGGACGCCTGGGGTGTCTGGTGCACCTGCGGCGGCACTGGCGGCATCAGCGGCTGTGACATGCACTGTTGTGTAGTTGCCAAGTTGGGATCTGCTAGCTGGGGTAGGGTATAAAGTGGTTGGAAGTCACTCTGGTTGGTAGCTCCCCGCGATGATTCGCCCTGCATCTCTGGCTGCTTGGAGGCCGAAGACTGTTTTGTCTTCTCCATTAGTTATTTCTTCAACAGCTCTATCTCCTGTCGGTACCTTTGAAGCATCATCAACACTGTCGGGTCCATGGCCGTTGTGCTGGGGATGGCTTCTGTTGTTTCCCTTGATGCACCTTCAGATAGGATATCGAGCAGCACATCCTCTTCTTCTGCCGTCACCACATTGGTAGTTAGAATGGTGGCTTCATCATATTGCAGGTGGTCAGCTAGGTCTTGCTTTCCCCCTGCCGCTAACATCATCTCCCTTGCGGCTTCTGCCCTTCGGGTATTCGGCCCTGGCCTTTCAGCCAGCCGAGCCAGCTCCTGAGGCTCCTCAGGTAGTCTTCTATATCGACCGGACACCCCAGCCATATTGCAAGTAAAGACTTGCATTCTTCTCTTCTGTCGGGGGACCCTCCTCTTCGGATGTCTAGGGAAGGTCATTCTCTCAAAGATAGAGGCTCTTCTTCTTTATTCCCCCCAAGGGGTGGTTTTATCGGCCCTGATCTTCTTACCATCTTCATGATCATTATCATCGACTGACGACGCCATCCTTCCTTCTTCTTCTTCGACTGCCGTTCGCGGGAAGTCTTCTTCTTCTGCCATGGCCGCTTGCAGCAGCTGTTGTTGGCCTACTGAGGGGTTGCCTAGCCCCCTGAAATGGTTCCTGACCAGGCTGGTCATCTCTTCTTGCCCCCGCTCCTGATGTAGGACGAGGGATAACTGTCAACCTCCTGCCGGAGGGATGTAGGCCAACCGGGCTCTTCCGGAGGGTTGCTCGAATCTTCACCCCAGTGTGGGGACAACAGCTTGTCAGGCGCATGCCCTGAAGCTTGGATGGCGTAGAGGATTCGCGATAACTTCTTCTCTTTTTGGGGCCAAGCCCCTTTCATTTTCCTTCTTTGCCTCAGCAGGATCAAAGTGGTAGCAGACTTTCACCTCGCGGTGAGCGGGTTGGGTCCCCTTGGGAACTCACACCTGTTTGAAGGTCTTCGGCCTTGGGGCCAACTTCTTCTGGTCATGATGATCGGCTTCTTCTTTTTCTGCCCTTCTCCTTGACAGGGCTTGGAAAGTGTTGCGAGTTGGCATGGCAGCGACCACCCGATCTGGGATTGCTCGGGCTTCACGTCCGTTCAAAAAGATCTAGACGCCCCCGATCACAACAGACTTGCTAGACACTGAGAGTCGTCTGGTCATAGGGACCATAGCTCTTCTATGAGAATTCCTCTGGCGTGGATTCCCAGGCTTGTTGTGGTAAGCGGGGCGAGCCCTCTGAGCCACATGGTGCACCATGAAGCCCATCTGTTGAGTTTGACTCGTCACCAAACTCCCGCATCTTTGGGCGCTGTAAGCCCTCATCTTCACGCCGGCCTCCCCCTTGATCGGTTCCGGGAGCTCGACCTCTAGCACATCAGTGAAGGGTACCCCCAAAAAGTTGGGGAAGCCGACCACTGGTGGAAAGGAACCAAATGTTGTCAGTATTGCCAGGAACCCAGCAGCAGCATGGCTGGCCACGATCTCGGGGCCAAACGTCAGTGTAGTAAATCCAACAGCGATCAACATTCTTCCTCTACGAACATAGAACAAGCAAACGATCAACAGTCTTTGGGAGGGCCTCAGGGCTCATATACCTCGGCAAAGAGATGAAAGGAGACATTGGTCCCACCGGGCATGCCAAACTTAATCGGACGGGAGCAATTTATCTATTTGTTTATTAGTTGTGCATCTGCCTGTTTAATTACTTAAATGCTTGCTCTAATTACATTTTAACTATCTTAGCTGCATTTTTAATTGCCTATTTAGTTCGTGGTAGGGATCCGCGTGATCCCTACTGAGTCTAGCTGTGACTCACCCTTCCTTCCTGCAGGTGAGCCGTGTCAGCTGTCAACCAGTGGTTCCCGAGCTTTTGGAGACTGCGCCTAGAATTGCCAGCAGTCTGTCAGTTTGTCTTTTAGTGTTTTGCCGTGGTATGCCTTGAGTTGTTGTTGTGGTCTTTTCTTCTTACTGTGGGACTTGTGTATATTCATGGATGTTGTAAATCTGGACTAGTTATATTTCTACCACTCTGATATTTTAACTTGCTTCTGCCTTATTTTAATTTATTCATTGCCAAAAATTAATATTACGCGCTGCGAATTCCAATTGCTAATGCAATCCCTCAGCAAACCCCACTAACCCTTCGGGGGCCTCATCAGCCTCCTGGGTGGCGTCCCCAGTTCATGGTAGCGGTAATCCAGTACTTGTATTGGATTATTGGTGCCATGGGCTCTGGGTCATTACAGTTGGTATCAGAGCGGAGTTGGGGAATTGTATCTAGAATTGAAATCTGCATTGGTCCAAAGTAAGTCCCTTTGAGTCATTTCGTTGCTGGCTTATGATGTTTCTTGCGATTGCTAATGTGTTTTCCGCTGTCGTGTTTTCCTAGATTCAAGATGCCGCCTCAAAGGCGAAGAGCCCCAGTTCCTCGGAATGAGGCCAGTGGTTCAGCTGCTCCTGCTGTACCAGTTCCTGCCCAGGCTGCACCTGTTCCTATTCTGCCTGCGGAGTTACCCGGTGGTCGTGGACGGGCACTGAAAGAATTCCTGATGTTCTATCCACCGACTTTCGAGGGTCAATCTGATCCCGAGGCAGCGAGGGAGTGGTTGGATGCTACCGAGCACGTCTTCCAATACATGGAGTGCACCGAGGATGAACAGGTTATGTTGGCCTCTTTTCAACTTCACGGTACTGCACGCACGTGGTGGACCTCAGAATGGGAAGTCTCCTTCCATTCCCGTCCGCTTCGACAGATCACTTGGGCTGAGTTTGTTGCTGCATTTGAGCGTGTTTATACTTTAGCCTGCCTAAACTTAGCCAAGATGTATCAGTTTCTGGAGCTGACACAGGGTGAGATGTCGATGCTGTAATATCGTGATAAATTCAATGAGTTGGGCCGGTATGCACTGCATATTTTTGCCGATGAGACTGTAAGGACTCAACAGTTTCTGCGCGGACTGAGAGCAGAGTTGAGCCTGCCGCTGTTCGCTACATGTGTTGCTGAACTGGATGCCGCTTATCAAGCCGCTGTCGCGTTGGAGTTAGAGTTGGCGAGGACTCGAGGTTTCGCTCAGACTGGGATGGTGTCGTCGGTCGTGCTACATCAGCCGCCCCACCAGTCATCTGCTTCAGGTGTTTCTCCCGCCTTCTCTCCTGCCGATAGTGCTCCTTTCCAGCAATCTCAGTGCAGAGGTTTCCGTCATAAGAAGAAGAGGAAGAGGTTCGATCAGCCGATGTTTTCTGAGCCGAGTCAGCATTTTGGTTCGTTCGTTCGGCCATGTTTAGATTTTGTTGCTTTTCAGTCGAGGTTGTGTTCCAGATGTGGTGGCAGTCATCTGGGTGTGTTGTGTTATCTATCGGTTGTGTGCTATCGTTGTGATCAGCCGGGGCACATTTCCCGTAACTGTCTGTTGAGGCAGCAGACGGTGCAGTTCACTCAGGCTTCGCAGTCACAGCAGCCGCAGTTCCATCTTCCGCCGCCGCCTCAGCCTTCTCAACCGATTCAACCATTTTGACCGCCAGTTCCTGCACCTTCTTAGCAGTCGTCTACCGCTACTCGTCCATCGAGAGCCAGAGTTACACATATCACTCGTGCGGAGGCATTGTCATCTAATCTGATCAAAGGTACGATTTCGATTTATGATCGCACAGTACATGTTCTTTTCGATTCAGGTGCGACGCATTTGTTTATCTCTGAAGATTTTTTTGCCTGTATCGAGGGACCAGTGCTGGTAGTGAAGCTACAAACCTCTCTGGAGCTGGAATCCGATCGTGGTGCTCTCCTTCACGACTCCACATCTTCATTGGTACACTTTGAAGTCCCTAATGTACTCGGACACGGACTAGTTACCTTGGATGGGTCAGATGTAGGGGTTGGCCATAGTTGCAAAGAGATGGGAATTGATTCCCCTAGGAGTGGGAATGCATTGGAACACTTCTTTTCTTTTCTTTTCTTTTCTTTTATGCAAGACTAATGCAAGCACCTAGACACTCTACATTGCAATGTTGGAATACAGACTAGACTACAAACCTAGACTTAACCCAATTTTCAGTATGTGATAGAGGCTTAGTTTACACAGAAATAAGAAATAAAGTAGGGTAATAGATATAACATAAATAAACATCTAACTACAACAGAGTCCAGTCCAACAGAAAGTACAATCTAAAGTAGTAAAACGTACCACATGCCAAGTGAACATTTGGCCCGACGAACTGGAAACTAAGGACCACCACACAATGTCCTCGAACCTCGAGGAAGAACCACCGCACCTGAAAATTAGGGGTGAGCCTCCTATCACTAGCTCAGTAGGGATCCCGTGGAGCCCCAACCGAAAATAACGACGACACGGAAAGTAGCAACTGCAGCAAGAGCAATAGTAACAGTAGGAAGGGCAAGCAAGGTGGCCGATAAAATCTTGACTCTACAGCTACTCCTACTGTATCAGAACGGAACCCAACACCCTGATCCCACGGTCGGGGGATGACCAGAACACGGATCGCCCTAGCCACGCTACTAGGAAAATGCCACGACATCACTGTCGTGGAGGCATGTCCCCACTGACATGGCCCACGCCGAAACCACGCAGTCTGGAAACACCGTCACGACCTCGCCGTCATGAACTCTACAGTGGTCTAGGGAAAATCCCTCGGTGACGCTCACCAGAAACCCCAGGCTTCGACTACGGGAACACTCCCGAAATCACACACGAAGTCCCGTCTCGCAAACGGGAAACAGAAACCTGGGACACGACAACTCACGTCACGTGATGGGAGTACCGCCCACCAGAAGAACAGACCGGATGCATCCCCTGACGTCTTACACCGTGTTACAAGTGTCTAGCTACAACGCCCCTGGCGGAGACAAAGACACGCCAAGTAACCAGTACCACAAACAAGGACTAACTGGGGTCACGCTCGTTAGCGTTGTTCGACGCCCTCAGCCCCGTGTGCACACTCAGACCATACGCCCTAGCCCTGTCCTCTAGCTGGTTATTCTCCCTAAGTTCGGACTCGGCTGTACGTGGGGGCCCTACAGTAACCAGCCTAACAACCGTCTCTCTCGGGTCAGCTGCTCCACCACTCCCGGGTGGGTTAGCACACGCGTGTCGTAAGAAGGCTATGACTAGTGGGGGCTCACAGAACGTGGAGATAGAAAATCACGCACGCACCCATTTTGAGTAACGTGAAGTAACAGGTGACCCGAGGCCACCAAACTCTGGACAGCCCACTAGACCTATTAAATTCAACGGTCCTTGAGTCACGAGACTCGGGGTCAAGACCGTTGAACGTGATGGCACGACACCGTCAATCTAGCCTAATCCCTAGGTCTGAAACCACGAAAACATGGAACCTACGGACACCTCAAAACACGGACACGAAACCTTCGGGGTGTCCGGGATACTCACGAGACCGAAAGTCGATCACTGGGTCACAACCGGGTCGACCGGAGGCCAACACAACCCTCAAACGGTCACGGCAAGCACAACGCCAATAGGCGGTCCACCCTGGGCCGTCCAAGAGCTAGGCGGTCTTGCTTGGACCGCGTAGCCAAGCACGGTGGTCTATCCTGGACCGCGCAGACCCAGATGCCTCCAAGACGTAGACGGTCCACCTCGGGCCGTCCAAGGGTAAACAGTCTGACAATGGCCTGCCTCAGAACTCAAACGGTTCACTGAAGGCCTGTCCAAGGGTAAACAGCTTCGTAGCCCCCCAATGGCACAAAACCCCACGATCAAAATGCCTCGGGAGTCACACTGACTCCACGGGGTACATCCTTCCAAGCCTCGTCGTCATCTAGATATCTCATGAGAACTCCATTAAGAGCACACTTATACAGTTCTCCTGCCATGATTGTATACCTTGCGTTGACTCTTCTAATGGCCTTCCACTGCTCGGCATTGGCCGTCTCCGGAAAGGATCCATCCCTACAATATTGCTCAATTTCGTGATACCACGGTAGCTCTTCTTCTTCTAGAATCTCCTCAAGCTCAGTCAATAAGACTTCCTTCAACTCTTCCTTCTCAGCTTTCTTCTCTACAGTTTTCCTAAAGTTATCGAACCAAGTATCCTGAAGAGAGGGAGCGTCCATTCGTTGGACCACGATGGTCTCAGTGGAACGATTAAGAGGGAAAGAAAGGGAAGAAGCACGTGATGCCAATGCATCAGCCAGGATATTCTGAGAGTGAGGAGTATAGATATAAATAAGCTTGTGGAACTGCCTAGCCAAGAGCGTGACCAGATCTTGATAGGGTTTAAGCCTCAAGTCACGGGTGCGGTAAGTTGAGAGAACTTGACGGAGCACCAATTGAGAGTCTCCTATAATGTTGAGATAGCGCGCGCCTAGGAGGTAGGCGTACCTCAAACTGGCCAGGAGAGCATCATACTCGGTGATATTATTTATGGCAGGAAATGAGAGCTGATAGGCAATAGGGATGGTTACTCCCTCCAAAGTAAGGAGAACGGCCCGATTCCATGGCTCTGAGAATTTAATGCACCGTCAAAGTGCAAAGACCAGAACGGGAGATAAGTGATCACCGCTAGATGTTCATCAGGGAATTCATCCTGGATTGAATCGGTACAAGGGATCGGGCAGTGAGCAAGGTGTTTGGCAATGGTGTATCCCTTGATCGCCTTCTAAACGACGAAGGTAATATCGAATTACGAGAGAGAACTCTGCTAGTGAGCTAGTCTGCTAGAAAGGACAATCTTTCCCAAAAGATAATGAATAGGGTCAATCCTAGAGATCAGCATAACCTCATGGGCAAGGAAATAGTGCTTCAACTTCTGAGCTACCCATACTAGCGCTGCATAGGTCTTCTCCATGGCAGTATACCTAGATTCAGCTAGATTGAATAGTCTAGAAAGATAGTATGCTACCATTTCTCTTCCTTCGTCATCCACTTGGGCTAGGACAGCTCCTAGGGAGTCCTCAATGATAGAAATGTACAAGATCAGGGGTTTACCAGGGATAGGAGGTTGTAAAACCGGGGGACTAGATAAATAAATTGTAAGCTCCTCGTAGGCCTTTTGGCACTGTTCATTCCATTCAAATTTGGCCCCCTCCTTCAACAAATCATAGAATGGGTGGCATCTCTGAGAATCCTGAGATAAGAATCTCTTGATGAATTGTAAACGCCCAATCAAACCTTGAAGTTCAACAATATTCTTGGGTGGGGGCATGTCCATTACGACCTTTTCCTTATTTGGATCAATCTAAATCCTCTTCTTGCTAAATATAAACCCAAGCAACTTCCCCGATGCAACTCCGAACACATATTTCTTTGGATTCATCTTTAACTTGTACTCCCTAGCCCGTTGCAACACCTTAGCTAAAATGGTGGGGTGTTCCTTTTTGGATCTTGATTTCACCAGGATATCATCCACGTAGGCTTCCATGTACACATGCATCATGTCGTGGAACATAGCCATCATCGCCTACTGATATATGGCACCTGCATTCTTCAATCCAAATGGCATGACAACGTAGCAGTATGTGCCCCAGGGCGTGGTGAATGAGGTCTTCTCTTGGTCCTCGGGAGCAAGACGGATTTGATTGTAACCAGAATATCCATCCATGAATGAGAGGGCTTCATACCCAGCCGTGTTATCCACTAATACACTAATGTGAGGAAGCGAAATATCATCTTTTGGACATGCCTTATTTAAGTCCCTGAAATCAATGCAAATTCAAACTTTACCATCCTTTTTCATTACCGGGACTATGTTTGCCACCCATTGCGGATATAAGACAACTCTAATAAACCTGGCCTTATGTAACTTGTCAACCTCTTCCTTCATCTTCAAGGCCATCTGAGGGAAAAGAACTAATTGACTGGGATGATACGTGGAAGCTTGTGAGCGTGTCGGATTTGAGAAATTCTCTCGTGCTACCACCTTGCGCTCTCATGCTCATGCATCGACTTCTAGGACTGGTACGGCACTAGAACTGCACCGTAAGATCATAAATCGAACGAACTGGGATGGAGTGGGGCCATGGGACCACCGGGCTGGAGGGAGGGGCGTGGCCCCCAGGGGTTCGCCCTCCCTGGGGCGCGCTACCGCCCCTAGGGTGAACTGGCCCCGGGGGAGGTTGTAACCTCGAGGGATGGCCCCCGAGGGTCTTCTTGCGTCATTTGGGGTTGTCCTTTGCTAGAATTTGAACCCCAGGAAGCTGGAACGGGCCCGTGGGGGCTTCCATTTTTTGAGTTGTCGTAGCCGCTTGCAAGGTGTCCGGGTAAATACCCGACACACCCCGGATTACCGAACGGCTTGAGTAGATGGCTGAGGGGCCGCACGATGGGCCTTGGGTTGACGACAGGAGCTTGTGGGAGCTAAGGGGAGGCACTTTGTGGCTGTGAGCCATGCTTCGAGCTGTGTGCCGTGTTGTTCGGTGGGTTGGCAGGGTAGCCTCGGGTTAGCCCAAATGCTAGGATTAGATGGCTCATTGCCACGTGTCTGAGTGTCGAGGTTGACCTTGACTTGGCGGGGGGTCATTGTAGGACCCAACTGAGGAGCTGGAAGCATGGGGTGGCCGTGGTTTGGTGTAGATGGGCTGGAACATATGCGCCCACAAGCTGTTCGACGGAATGCCGACCATACCCGTGTGAGCCGTATATGCATGCGGCGGGCCTCCGAAGCCTGTGGTTGACTTAGTCAGGTCTCCCTTTGACCTTGGAGGGTTGAAAGACGTGCTTTTGGGTGGGCCCTTGGCCCTTTTTGCTGAGTGCCATGTGGCATGGCTCTACGTCGAGGTGCCCCCGGGTTGGCCCGGGCGACGATGCAAGATACGAGCAAGGCCCATCTGTGAGTGGCCGGAGTTGACTCCGGGGAGTTGCTTGTGTCTCCGTGCATCACAGCAAGCCGGTCAGGGCCCTTGTAGGGACCCATGAGATTGTAGAGAGGGCTGGATAGCCCGTGCCTAGAAGGTGCTCGGTGAAATGTCTGAACCCTTTTTTCTTGTGATTTTACCGGGAAATAGTCCGAGTACAACAAATGCCTCTCACAGGTCATGCGTCGGAGGCGGCGCCGAGGTCGTACGGCCCGTGAGACTCCTGTCCCAGGCTATTGTTGTTTTATTTTGGCACTTCAAGTGCCTTTATTTTTGCTACGTTGCATGTGTTGATTTTGCTGATATTCTGACCAATTTTCCATGCTGTCTTGCAGCTATGGCACATTTTGGCAGAGATGGACGGGTCCCGAGGTGGATGGCCCGAGGGGAGGATCACTGGGTGCGGAGGAGTGATCGACAGCTACCTCCTCTGGGCCCGCTAGTGGTTACAGTGGCTAGCATAGAGCAGCTAGATAGTGGGTGCACAGTGATGGCTGAGGGTCCCCTTGGCGAGCGATCCACTGGCATTGGGACCGTGGAGGTGGCTAGGATTCAGGTGGCCGGTGGCATGTACACCTATGACAAGAGTGGAGGGTATCCGTTGGAGTTCCCCCTAGATCGGCACCTATTTGAGTTTCTTCGGAGCTATGTTCCACCCGGCATGGAGGAGGACAACTTACGAATTCCAGGAGCCCACCGTCGACTTGAGCGGGCCATCTTGATTGGCAGGGACAGCCTACAGGGTGTAGCCTTCTACAGCAACCCTAGCTTCTCAGAGGACTACTGGAGGCAGTGGCAGTTTCCCAGTGCTGAGTGTTTGGGGTTCTTTGGTGGAGTGGAGAGATCTGGGGTCAGAGTCAGACCGCTGGCCCCCGCTTCCTGGGACTTGCACGGTCACCATCGCGTTGAGACAGAGGGGACCACCGGATTGTTGCTGGAGCCCGCAAGCTTGCAGTATGTTGGAGAGGGCTATGATGACCACAACATGCTGGACGGGGTTATGAGGCAGACTGTCACGAGCTGGTATGGTCGCACCAAAAAATTAAAAATAATAATAATAATAATCATTCCCACAACCCTACACTGTCTAGAGAAAATCTATGGTAACCTATACTAGAAATCGTAAACCTTGGTGTCAGAAAGATACTCAGAAACCACTCGAAGAAACCACAGGAAAATTTACCTCGAGTCACGAGAGTCTCATCACGTGACGGGAGTACTACCCACTAGAAGCACGGTCGGATGCGTCCTGTGATGACTTAGTCTGCACCACAGGTGTCACCCTACTCGCCCCAGGTGGACACTGAGACACTGAACTAGTAACAAAAACACAAAACATGGAGTAGCTGGGGTTATGCTCGTCAGTGCAGGTCCAAAGCCCCCAGCCACGTGTGCACACACAGACCATGTGTCCTAGGTTGGGTCCTCTAACTAGTTTTCCCCCAAGCCTAGACTCGACTGCAAGACGAGGGGCCCTATGGTAACTAGCTTAAAATTGTCTCTCTCGGGTGTAGCTTTACACCTACTCCTAGGTGGGTCAGCACATGAGTGCCCAAGTAGCTACGGTGGGTCTCCACCTTCTCTGCTCCCAGGTGGGTCAGCACGTGAGAGTCCTGGTAAGCCACAACTAGTGGGGGCCACTAAGGGTGAGACTCTCAACGGACACCACTGGAAACACAGATAGCCTACGCATAAGCCCGCCATAATTAGCTCGAGAAACGAGTGCCATGATGCCACCGGACTCTAGGTAGTGCACTAGATCTATTAAACCTAATCGCCCTTGAGTCACAAGACTCGAGGTCAAGGCCGTAGCACAGGACTGCTCCATGCCGTCAATCTGGCCTACCCTTAGGTCAGAAACCATGATAATATAATTATTCGGGCAGCTCACGACTGCCAACCCTAATCCCTACCAAAGGGATGCTAAGAAACATTCAAGGCCCAGGTTGGGTAATTGGACTCGTAGTCCACAAGCCATACTCATGGCCTACACGGAAACTACTTATCGGAGAAACTATCGACGCGTGGGAATGGCCCTCCACACTCAGGCCGATGCACGGTGACTCGATTAAGCATAACACGAAAGCCCGAAATGCAAGAGGGTCACCCAGACCCTTAAAACCCATAAGTACACTAATCGAGGTAACTTAGTGCCTGTAGACACCCAAAAGGATGGTCATGATCCCCACGGGGTGTTCGGGACATATACGGGCCCAAATGTTGGCCAAAGGGTCACAATCGGGTTGACCGAGGGCTGAAATGGGTGAGTCTGGTGCAGTTTGATCGATCAGCCCGCCTAGGTTGGTCGACCAAAGTAGGCGGGCTGGTTGACCAAAGCACCCTATGCCAGTCAGTTGACTAGAGCAGTCTGCTCGGTCGACCGACGTAATGAGTAGCGTAGACGTAGCGCGGGCTATGTCGACCCCTCCTACTATGGTCAGTGGACCTGCGCCCATGGGTCGATCAACCGAAATCTACAACGCACCCTTTTTATGACACGGTCGTTCATTCGACCAATGCCGAACATTTGGTCGACCGAAAATAGTGGTGACCCCATCCAAATCCACTCCCAGGGCTTAGTTTCCTTGCCCACTCGACCCCTGTCGAGAGGGAAAACACAAGGGACCATTCCCTGGGTCCCAAAACACCAAAAAGCATGTAAAAAAATAGGAAAATGGCGTTCAATTCGACAAATCTGTTGCACGCCCTAAAACATCCATTTTGAACCCCTAGCGCAAAATAAAATCGCTTGGCTCACCATGGCCTACGAAACTCACGAGAAATGGAATACATGAGCTAGGGAACCATTCTCCTACCTCCACCAAAGATTACAGGTGCCGTGGATGCCATTTCCAGGAGAAATACCCACAAAACCCACATTGGTTTGCGATCTCGCAGATGAACGCCACCTTGCCTCCACCACCTCGATCCTCGTCTAGTCCATGCCGCTCCTCGCCCCATGAACACCATCGCCTTGCCCTCGTCCAGCTCCGTCGGCTGCCCAGAGAAGAGAGGGAGAGAGGGGAGAACGTGGGAGAAGATAGAAGGAGAGGGAGAGAAAATGAGAGATGGGGAGACTTCATAATAGTCTATTCACTGGAATTGATATAGATCTTTATATTTTTATTTTGCGCATCTCTGTCTATGTGTCGAATGCAATATTACTCTGATTGACATGATTGATAATCGACTCGTCACGCATCTTCCGGGTATCTTCCGCGCTCGGGGCGTGACAGCATAAGACCAGGATTAATTTATCCACTTTGGGTCTGAAATGAGTAGTTGACCCCAAATCCTGTGTCTGTAAACTTATAGCTGGAGAGAGATAAATCTACGGCCCAATAAATATATGGCGCGGAGCGGCCCAACCAGGTCTAATCCGACCCAACTAGGTCCAATCCGACCCTACCAGGCCGAACTCTCTAAGTGATAGTCCCACGAATAGACCCACTTATCTTGAAGCTCAGACCAACCCTTCCTAGATGGCCTATTGGTCCGGAAGACCGAGTAACGGTCACTCGGAAGAGCCCAAGCAGCGCCCGAGCATAACCGACTGACGTTGCCCCCATCGCTCGGGAAAAGTCTAAGTGCCCCTAAGACGTTGTCACGCGCTCGGGACAAAAGATATACCCTAAGGGATGATCAGGATCAGTTCACCACATAGAGTCCCTCCACTAATGAGGGGACATTTCTCTCAACTGGGCGTTTATCCCAACGAAAGTCTCACTGTCGATCGGAGGTGGGAAGCTCAAGAGGATAGGGGAGAGTAAGAGTCCCTTAACGGTGGAGAGCCCTCCTCCAGGACATAACGCCCCCTAGTCCCTCTGGCTACCCTACCTCCGGTCAAGAAAGTAAGCAGTTATATAAACTCAAGAAGACCCTGCAGAAAGGTAAGGTGATCCAGAGTACTCAACACCACACTCACTGGTGGAAAGTAATCTCGTGCCTCACTCTTTCTCCTCATGCATCCCTTCCACCAACACTCTATCAGCTTGCTGACTTAAGCATCAGAGGATTTTTCTCGAGATTCTAACCCTGGGCTCCTCTGATCAGTTTCCTACCTTGTAGATCCTCTAATCGTGGTGACGACAAGGGCTAATCTAGGATCGTGCGGCTCAGGATGTAGCATGAGATCACCCCTCTTCATCTGGAGCCATCTGTAGGAAACGTACAAAGAGCCAACATAGTGCGAAGAAGTTCCAGTAGGAGAAACGTCAGCGACAAAGGAAAGGCACTGGCGACTGTGAAGGGGGAGCACGTGCCCTCCTACTCTTCCACGGGCCCCCTCTCCAACAATCAAGCTACTACCTGACCTTTGCCGGCCATAGGGGGACAACCGACTCCCGGGAACCCCGATGCCCTCTAGACCCTCAACCACAATTTGGATATCCTCGTCGATTTGATGAGGACCTAAGTTGCTGGGGAGGAGAGGTCGCGGCTTCCTCGGGTGAGTGCCCCCTGAGCAGAAGTCTCTCTGCAAATGGCCGAAGGCCACTTCACCCTCCAAGGTAGGTGACTTATTTACAATGGGCCAGGCGAGCCCTCACAAATCCCGCCCTCAGAGCAAGAAACTTCCTCCAATCCGGGAGGAAAAAGAAATCCAGGTTACTTCAGCAACACTCGGAAGCAGACGCCCCCGCCGAGGAGCGGCGAGGCAACTGCCAGTGACATACTAGCAGTCCCCCGACTCTGTGACAGTCGGAGTTGTCCCTCCGCTTGCGGGACTTTGAGTGGCGTTTTGCTGAATAGGAGCGCCCCCTTCGCGTCCTACAAAAGAACTCCGCCCCAGAGGACGAGGAGCAATCCCCATTCCCTGACCAAATCTTGAAGGCCAAAGTTTTCCCGAGGGTCTCACTACCGACCTTCAAGTCCTATGGTGGCCAGGGTGACCCGACCGACCATTATGATAGCTTTGACACTCTGATGACCCTACACAGAGCATCTAATGCCGTCAAGTGCCGAGCGTTTGTGACCACTTTGGTCCAAGGCACTCAAGCCTGGTTCCGAGCACTCACCCCCGGCAACAGTCACAACTTCAGACAGTTCGGGTGACTGTTCAAGGAAAGTTTCACCAGTAGCAGCCCTCCAAGGTCAATTGTAGTACTGTTGGCGCTAAAATAGGCACAGGGGGAAAAGCTATGGGCCTACATCAACTGATTTAAGTTAGAAGCCCTGTGCATCCCCCGCCTAGATGTCACCTCGGCTATCACCCCGTTGACCGGAGGCACGCGAGATGAAAACTTCCGATGAGAGTTGGTACTCCACCCTCCCTCCTCTCTCGCCAATTTGGCGACCCTGGCTCTGCGTCATGTAGAGTGTGAAAAAGTCCTCAATGCTTGCCAAGATCTAGCAAGCTCGGGATGGGAGGGAGATAAGAAACGACCGTCTGAGCAAGCCTCGGGCTAAGGGAAAAGGAGAAACTGAGATGGGGACCGCAAGGAGCCTCCCTGAAAGTTTGAGCTGTACACTCTTTTGTCCACTCCTATCTACAACAAGGGCTAATCCAGGACTGTGCGGCTTAGGATCCAGCGTGAGATCACCCCTCTTCATCTAGCACCGTCTGTGGGAAGTGTACAAAGAGCCAATGTGCTGCGAAGAAGTTCCAGTAGGAGAAACGTCGGTGACAAAGGAAAGGCACCGGCGACCGTGGAGGGGGAGCATGAGCCCTCCTGCTCTTCCACGGGCCCCCTCTCCAACAATCAAGCTAATGCCTTACCTCTGTTGGCCGCAGGGGGACAACCCACTCCCGGGAACCCCAATGCCCTCCAGATCCTCAACGCCAAGTTGGATATCCTCGTTGATTTGATGAGGACCCAAGTGGCTAGGGAGGAGAGGTCGCAACTTTCTCCAGTGAGTCCCCCCCTGAGCAAAAATCTCTTGGCAAACGGCCATAGGCCGCTTCACCCTCCAAGCTGGGCAACCCATTCGCAATGGGCCAGGCGGGCCCTTGCAAATCCCATCCCCAGAGCAAGAAGCTTCCTCCAATCCCAGAGGAAAGAAATCCGGGTTACTTTAGCAACACTCAAAAGCAGACGCCCCGCCGAGGAGTGGCGGGGCAACTGTTAGGGACATACTGCCAGTCCCCCAGCTCAGCGACAGCTGGAGTTGTCTCTCTGCCTGCGGAGCTTCGAGCGGCATTTTGCTGAACAGGAGTGCACCCTTCGCGCCCTACAAAAGAACTCCACCCTGAAGGATGAGGAGCAATCCCCATTCTTTGACCAAATCGTGAAGACCGAAGTCTCCCTGAGAGTCTCACTACCGACCTTTAAGTCCTATGACAGCCAGGGTGACCCGACCGACCATTATGATAGCTTTGACGCTCTAATGACCCTGCACGGAGCATCTGACGTTGTCAAGTGCCGAGTGTTTGTGACCACTTTGGTCCAAGGCGCTCAAGCCTGGTTTCGAGCACTCGCCCCGGGCAACATCCACAACTTCAAACAATTCGGGCCACTATTCAAGGAAAGCTTCACCGGCAGCAGCCCTCCAAGGTCAATTGCGGGACTGTTGGCCCTAAAACAGGCATAGGGGGAAAAGCTGCAGCCCTACATCAACCGATTTAAGTCAGAAGCCCTACGTATCCCCCGCCTAGATGTCGCATCGGCCATCACTGTGTTGACCGGAGGCACGTGAGACGAAAACCTTCGATGAGAGTTGGTACTCCACCCTCCCTCCTCTCTCACCAATTTGGTGACCCTGGCTCTGCGTCATGCAGAGTGCGAAGAAGTCCTCAATGCTTGCTGAGATCCAGCAAGCTCCGGACGGGAGGGAGATAAGAAAGGACCATCCGAGCAAGCCTCGGGCTAGGGGAAAAAGAGAAATCGAGATGGGGACCGCAAGGAGCCTCCCCAAAAGTTCGAGCAGTACACTCCTTTGTGCACTCCTGTCTATAAGATCTACCAGGTAATCAAGGACTCGAGTCTTCTTCGCCGACCTGAGCCAATGAATGCTGACCCCTGACACCGTAGTTGCTGAAAGCACTGCCAGTTCCACAATGACCACGACCACCACACTGGAGATTGTCAACACCTCAAGGATGAGATCGAGAGTCTCATCCGCCAAGGGCATCTCTCCTAGTACGTGGCCGAGCGACAAGAGGATCGCGGGGTCCCCCCCATAAGAACTCGATAATCGCCCCAGTGGGATCCACATCAACGTCATTTCAGGGAGATTCGTCTCAAGAGGAGACAGTAGCCAAGGAAGGAAGCGTCACACCGAGCAAGCCTATCGGGCTTCCAAGCCCCCTAAAGTCCCGCCGGTGAATAACCAGCAAGCCTTGGTGTTCTCTGACCAAGACCTGGAAGCGGTAGCCACCCCGCATGATGATGCCCTTGTAATCTCCGCTACTATAAACCATTGTAACATAGATAGGGTATTAGTGGACATTGGTAGCGCCCCTGATATTTTGACGTACGAATGTTTCTTGAAAACTAGTGAAAACCCATCTAGGCTATGCCCGATTTGAACCCCTCTCTGCGGGTTCAATGGCCAGGCAACTTATCCCGAGGGAGTCCTGAGCCTACCGGTTACTCTCAGTAGCCCTCCTAAGACCGTCACATTTATGGCAAACTTCGTGGTGATTAAATGGATGCTGGCCTATAATGCCATCTTCGGCCGAGGTATTATCGGATAAATAAAGGCAGTGTCCTCCACCTATCACCAGAAAATAAAGTTTCTCACCAAATATGATATTGGAGAAGTCCGAGGTAACCAGACAACAGTTAGAAGGTGCTATGCGCTCTCCACCACTCCCAAGTGGGTCCGCACACGCGTGCGCAGGAAAGCTACGACTAGTGGGGGCTCACTAAACGTGAACACTGAAAGTCACACACACACCCATTGCGAGTAACGTGGAGTAACAAGTGGCTCACGACTACCAGACTCTGAACAGCCTACTAGACCTAATAAACCCAACGGTCCTTGAGTCACGAGACTCGGGTCAAGACCATCGCACGTGATAGTACAACACTGTCAATCTGGCCTAATCCCTAGGTCTGAAACCACGGTAACACGATCTCTAAGGCAGCTCATCAGCCGCCGAGTTAATTCTTCATCCAAGGGACACACGAAAAACCTCTAGCCCCAGGCTGGTTAACTAGACTCATAGTCCAAGGCCATCCACACTGCCCACATGGAAAACACTTCTCAGAGAAACCCACGTCATACGGGGAAAGCCCTCCGCACTCCTACCGACTCACGACGACTCGATCCAACGAAAGCACGAAAGCCTAGAACACATGGGGTCACTCGGACCCTCTGAAACACACAAGCGCATAAGTCGAGGTAACTCGGTATCTCCGGACACCCAAAAATACGATCACGATACCCCCGGGTGTCTGGGACGCCTACGGACCAAGGGGAACACGATCAGCCGTGTTCTACACACCCGAGCCCACAAGGCATGAACGCGCCACCCACCAGGGGCGTGACCAGACATGAAGGTGACCATCGCCCTGGGCGCGGCCCTGCATTGATGCGGCCCAGACCCACACCGCGATGAGGACGCGGTGGGGGAAGACCACCGCAGCTCCATTGAACACAGTCGAGTGGAGCGCCGCGACACACGCGGACGTGACGGGTCCCCAGGTCGCGACAACAGCTGAACGCGGTGGGGCTGGCGACCACGACCTGGTCGCAGTTGGTCTCACCACCGCGACCCTAACCACCTAATTGTTCATCTTCTTCGATGAACGTGGTGACGCGATACGTCACCTTCTTGAAGAACGCGGCCACTGTGACGACCGCGATCTCGACCAGAGATAGAAAGTGGTAAAAACTGCAGAAAAATCCATTCCACCCCCCATTCACACCCATGTGAAGGGGGAAAAAAAGGAGAAATCATTCCCCAACCTCTCTAGCACCGAGAGGACCCATTCAAACACCAAAAACACGATCAAAGCGTGAAATCCAGCTCACACCCCAAAATCACACATTTTTACCCCGGCGGGTAAATAAACCATCCGGCTCGCCTCAGGCTACCAAACTCACGGGAAATGAAGTACACAAGCTAGGGAACTATCTCCCTACCTCCACCGAAGATTCCATGCGCCGAGGACGCCGATCCACCAAGAAAACGCCGTTAAACCTCCGCCGGCTCGCGATCCTGCGAACCGCCTCCATTATCTCGATCCTCGTCTCGTGCATGTCGCTCCTCGCCCCACGAGCATCACCGCCCTCGCCGCCTCCGTCGGCCGCCCAGAGTGAGAGGGGGAGAGGGGAGAACGTGAGATAAGAGAGAGGGAAAGGGAGAGAAATGTGAGATGGGGAGAGAGAAAAAGGGAGGGGGGTTTATATGGAAAATCTAGAAATTTTAGAAAATATCAAAAATAAGAAAAAATACTCCCCACGATCCTCAAAAAATACGCAACGTGTTGGTAACATCCCAGAGTAGGAGAACGCAACGGTTCACCCTGTACAGGGTTCCGAAGGCTCTATAGAGGATAAACACGCGTAAATTGTAAAATGCTCTCCGGGACTCCTGAAAGTAATCCGAAAAATATGGATCCTGATCCGAAACATATCCGAAAAACCTAGGGCATTACAGGGACGGTCCTGACGGCAGGGGCCTATCCCTGAATAGGGAAGGGCGCAAGTAGTGGGGTAATGCCTCTCCATGATTGTGAGGAGTTTTTCGTTGAGGGTCCGTTTCTCCAGAGTCGGGCGATTCTCAGGCGATTCCTACGATGCCTATAGGGCGTGTTCACTCTTAGTGGAGTTAAGGCCGATGTCGTATGTAACGACCCAAGATCTAGATACTGGGAATAACCCGATACCATTCGGAGTAGTTCCCTGGCTTGGCACTCGATCAGCCCTTCTGTCAGCCACCAAGTGTTTGATCTTGTGCCTCATATCTGTTTAAATCCAAGCTGTCTTTAATTTTGCATCTGTGTCTAGAATACCTTTAATTGGGCAAGTTTTTGGAGGGAATTCATTCACCCCTCCTGTGAATCCAGGTTTATCAACCCATCATGTGACACTTCTAGTCTCTCAACTAGAGCACTGGACTATGCTGTAAACACACAGCACACACACAAGGATATGATGGTGAAAAATGATGAAAAGAAAAGAGCTTCAACACAGAGCAAAATCTAGCTTCCAAGAAAGCACTTGACTGTATATCCAGGCGTGGCTTGCTCTTCTTCTTATTCTTCCCTCTTGCTCACTACGTTCTGCTCACTACTCTTTCTATCTTTTTTTTCTTTCTAAATCTTCCTCATGGAGGGCTCAGGGCTATTCACTCTTTTCTTCCTCTCTTCTTCTTTCTCTTCTCTCCTTGGGATGAGCTAAAGAATGTAACCTTAATGCACTGCTCATCCCACTCTTTCAAGGTGGCCATTGCTTCATATTTATAGAGGGAAGTTGAGTATTTTCCCTCCAGAAATCTGCCACTTGATTGGTTGAAATAAAATAAGGTTCATTGAAATGAGCCTCTTCTCTGATTGGTTCAGTAAATAGCAGAGCAGGAGATGTTTCCATTTGATTAGCCCAGGGCAAAGAAGGATTTCTTTTCTTCACCCCCTTCCATATCCGTATTCTGATTGGCCCAATGGTAGACGAAATCTTTGACCAAAAAGCTTTTCCCAGATGTGCTTCCTCTTGGGCTGGTGACAGAGAAGGACATCCTCTGTCCTGAATGCTATTTCATGGACTGAACTCCCATTGGCTCTTGGTAAAAAGAAGGTTTCCATGAAAAAGACTTTTCCCACACATGATACTTGTCAGATCTACCTTCTCAAAAGATGTTCTGTAGCCTCATGATGGAGAGGATATAGTCCACTGTCCTAGGAGCTTTTGCTAGACCTCAAAGCATCATGATGTTGAGGTTGACACAGCTATGAAAGTTGTTTGAAGGCTTGCTGGAGGAGCTTGTGGGGTCGACTCCCGAGCATGATTTTCGTAGACTCCATAGATTTCTGATGTCTGAGCTTAGTTTGAGCTTTGGCTTTAAGAAGTCTGAGCCTTGGCTTTAAGAAGTCTATACTTTGGTGCCACAAACTCGACTCTGCGTCTGAGCTTAGTTGCCACAAGCTCGACTCTGCTTCTGAGCTTAGTTGCCACAGGCTCGACTCTGCGTCCGAGCTTAGTTGCCATAGGCTCAACTTTGCGTCCAAGCTTAGTTGCCACAGACTCGACTGTGCTTTATGAAATCTGAGCTTATACTTCATGAAGTCTGAGCTTAGTTAGGCTCGACTCTGCTTTACAAAATCTAAGCTTAGTCATGAAGACTGAGCTTAGTTACGTCAGGGTGGACTCTCGGAGGTCGACTCTTGGACTTGGCTGCGGTCACTCGGACAGAGCTTTGACGGATTGGGGTCGACTCAGCAATGAACCTATCTAGGCTTTGCTTTTGCTTGTGAGCAAAGGTTGACACTGCCTGTTGATTCAGAATTCTTTTGCCCTTTGAGGTTCTGCCCAATCTGGGTATTACTAATGTTGATCTTGCTGCTGCTAGTTGGCTGCTAGCCTGTGGCTTCAAATGATTTTCCAGATCATAACAATAGAGATACAAATGAACTCAAGTAGAATTAAAGAAGGGTTAACCAATAAACACTTTTTGACTTCGTTAGACATAAGAAATGATTAGTTGTCATCAAAAGGTTTGTCGTCATCAAAACACACATATAACATAACAATCTCCACCTGTTGGCCCAGAGTAGATGGCGGATAAGAAGGGGGGTTGAATTGTCCCCCAATTGAGATGGCAGATTTTAAAAACAGTCTGAACTAGACATAGTGGAATTAGAATTAACTACATTAATTAGCCTAGACTCAAGTGAGATTTAAATGTTCTCTCAATCTTTCCGATCTCACACGGATATACAATAAGAACCTTCGTTCCGCAATAGCCAACATTCCCTTCTGGAGTTCCAGTAGAAACCTGTACATGCATTCCACCACTTGATGTACTCTGGAGTCACATGGGTGAAGCGTGCAGGAGTCAGAACTCTGAATAAACTCGCCTCTCGACAGTGGAAGTAATCCCACCAAACGCGGGCCTCGTCTTGACTGGCCAGCCCGAACCCTATTTGACAATGCAAATTATGTTGATGAAGGGGGAATATGTTGATCATAACCAAAATTCTGACTGCATCAGAATGGATAATAAGGCTCTAGCTACAAAGTCCCGCTCTTGTGAAAAACCAAGACACTCGGCCTTATTGATAGCACCCACTCAACTAGTTCTGGTTCCAGAATCGGCCTTGTACACTTTGCACCAGAAATGGGGTGAACATACTCTTCTATTTCGTGAAGGTGGCACTCCCGCATCTTGTTCACTAATGGACTTGAATGTGTAGTCAAGCTCCAAAAATGCAGAACCCCTGGTGCATCCACCGGAACCTTGCTCAGCTTCCTCCGGATGGCAAAAGGTTGGTCCGATGTTTGAGTTGGCTCGGCACTTGCAAATTCTATCATTCTCGGGACTAGTTGTGGCGACTAGAGTGCCCGAGGAGTAGCTTCTAGTAACAAACCCAGGCATCGAAAAAGTGAAGTGGACCGATCATCTGTAGATTTCTGGGAAGGCGAGAGCGATGAAGGTCGCCCAGCATTTTATACACCAAGCATAATGCAATCAGGCAAAGTGAGAGCTTTATGCCCCATGCGATCAGACAGGCAGGGTAAATTGCCTCGACCCTAATCACACTCTTGTCACCATGTGGGAGAGCGAAGGAGCAAATCTAGTACGTCAAGTACACAGCACAATGGGTGACTGCGTGGACGTCGGCAGGGTTAGGCCCTCCTCATTTACCTTCCTTCACTGAGGGAGGGAAAGAAGCTTGCCACCGAACCCTTTTCTTCTGCTGAACAAGAGCTGGCACTACTGAAGGGAAGTCTTCATATTTTCATTCACCTCTAAAGAAATACTAGAGCCAGGCACCCATCCTCATGCGCCTTTTCTCTCTGGGCTTGCGTGCGTCTTGGGTATCGTACGATGAATGGCAAAGAGTATGATACGCCTTCATCAGATAGTGGTAGGTGAACCCAGTTAAATATCGCCCTTCGCCATTGGTCTGATCCTTCAACCAGTCTGGCCAACAAACTTCTTCATACGGTTCATCGTCATTCGAGAGACCGCTCAGCTGTGAAAGACTCCAAAGGTCTAAAGATGTCTCCCCTTCTGATGTATAAAAGGTGTTGTACTCTGAAAAAAACACCTCAATCATGCCGCAGCAGAGGTCCTTGGAGATAGGATATCGATATCTTGAAGCATACATGCTATGGTACACTCCAACTTTGATCAGGATCAGAGCATAATGCTGCAAGACATAGTCAGCAAATTCTACAGCTCCTGCTCCAAAGGCGTGGGTGTCAGCAGCCTTCATATCGGCAAACCAACCCATGGCGATTTGGCCCTTGAAGCGCACCACCAGGTAGTCCAACAGGAATGGCTCCTCCCTATACCACCACTTCAACGGGGCTAAGAATAGGCCAAAAGATGATTTCTCTCGATCTACGTGACCCACCGATTCATTTTACCTGGATGGAATAAACTCAGGTGCCCTCGTCAGCAGCCCGTCCTGTGGAGTCAGCTCTTGTAGTTTGAGCATGGCACCCAATTTCCAGGGCTCACGAGGTAAATATATGGGACAGCCCCGCATAGCAAAGTCTGTCAAATTGTCCCGTTCAGTAAGAAGCGCCTGCTCAGCCTTTCGAACAAGGAACATGTCCCACTTCCTCTGAAGATTGAATCGCCTTAGAAAAGACATCTGGTGCTTATCTTTGGGATGGTCCATTTTGTAGCCATCACGGTTGTAACACCCCGGATCTTTGTCGGATCTTGATTGGGTCTTGGTGGATCTTTATTAGGTTGTTCGGATCCTTTTGGGAGAGTTCTGGTTTACTTTTGTAGCTCTCGAGTTGAGTTTTACCTAGCACCCTAACCACCCCCCCTCCCCACTCTAAACCATCCCCCTCCAGGTCCCCTCTCAGCTTGGGGTCACTCTTACCCATTCCCCTTATTGTCCCTCATCATCCCACCCTCACACACACACCACCAGTCATCAGGCCACTCCCAGTTCGCAGGAAGTAGTGAAGGTCCTGTTTACAGAGTGTACCCCACCACCTCCATGAAGTGTCAGAAGGCAAGCCATATACCGGTGGAAAGCTCATCCAAGCAGCTTCGCAAGCAAGGTGGTCCCACCTCCATCCAACGTCCGGACTATTCGGAGGTGCAGTTCTCGCCAGACTGTGCATCCTAGTTTCGACAGACAACCTGAGGCCGACTGCAGAAGCATCCACAACCAGCCCTCTACGATTCTTGGAGCTGCACTTGGCTGAGGTGAGTTTCCCCATGATTTTACCAGCCCCAGGGAGAAGGAAGTGGTTCAGGCTCTAGAGCACTTCGTTCCAGCCTTCACCCTCTGACTGCGCAGATTGACTCCAACAGTACTAGGTTGGACCCTATTCGACTTTTCTATGCACCACCCTCAGCCCTGACCTCTTCTCGGAGCCTCGTAGGTTCCAATTCAAAGCCGACTGTTCCATGATCGGGTCGACTCCGGCCCTGCTCTCATCTGAGTTTAGAAGAACTCAGGGTGTCCTTTTCTTCTAGCGACTCGATTATGGGACAAACAGTGCCGCACCAGATTGGTCAGGCTTGCAGAAGCTCCCACGACCAGCCCTGTGGAGGTCCTGGCCTGATCTTCTCAGGAGGACCACCTCTGCAAGTCTTCTACTAGCCACAGGAAAAGGGAAGCCGTTTGAGCACCGGAGTACCACGCTCTGGTCGTTTTCATCAGCATGCACCAATGACCCTCGCCAGATCCAGGTTGGACCCTATTCGACTTTTCTGTGCACCACCCACAACCCATACCTCTTCTCGGAGCCCCGCTGGTTCCTGTTCGAAGCTGACTCTTGCATGATCACGTTGACGCCAACCCAACCCTCATCGGAGCATGGAGGAGCTCGTGGTAGTAGTTTTCTCAGGCCCGTGTGATTCAGGGATAGACAGAGCTAAATCGGACCTGCCCTGATCCCGGACCTGCCACTACCATAGCCAGACTCTGATCGACACAAAATTCGTACGTCGCATTCCTAGACCAGTGTTGGACGTTTCTACACCAGTCTCACCTTCTTCAGCGACCAGAGGAGCTCGTGGCGATGTTAACTCCAGCATCCTGTCCAGTAGTTCCAAGCTGGATAGAACCTGAGCAACTCACCGAGTCAGAATTGTAGCTACCCAACCGGATCTCCGTATGACCTGGGAACCCTACTGCGGCCTGCTGCCTCGACCACGGAGGATTCAGCAGCTGCCCCACCCAATTCATTTCCCAACGACATGCGTGGCACCCCGATCATTGGCTTGCTATCCGTGTAGAGCAGTCTGGGATGAATTCAGTTCCCACAATCTCCCTACCCCCACGCCTGGCAGACTGCCCGTCCCTCCCTGTGTGGAGGTAGTTTTGAGTGTAATCTAAAGTAACCCCACCCCGAGATTTTCTGCGAAAGGTGTAGTGTTGTACTTCTCTGATTTTCAGGTTGGAGCTATACCGGCACAGCATGCGGGGTATACCCACGCTTCCCCGCTCGCCTCGTCTCTGGCTGGGATTGGTGTCTTCACACCGGTCAGGTGAGCATCTGGTCAGATCCCTTGCTGGCTTATCTCTTGCTTATTTAGTATTACTCTTAGCTACGTCAGACGGTGAGTGAGCGCCCGATCTTAAATTTCAACAAATTGTGTGTCCACTGTGGAAGTGAGGCGAGAGTGACCCGACAACCCACGCCCTTGGCGTGCTGGTCATCTACGAAATTGGGCGTCCCAGACCCTTAGGGGTTTAGCCTTCAAGCTAGCCAAACTCCCAGAATGTCAAGGTCCCACCCCAGATGTAATGCCCTAGAATTTTCTAGAAATTTCATGTTAATAAATACCATTAAAAAGGCCTTAAGGACTATTAAATGGAATTAAGAATTTATAATCAAGTCAGTCCTCACTCAGATATTACATCCGATCAAGTCATAAGCTAACTCTACCAGAAGAGAAGAGTACAACAAAGCCAACCGACAAGATCACAGTCCACATAGTGCCAAGACAGATACACAAAATCATAGAGAAATAGCAATTAAAACAATAATAATGGCAACACCTGCAGGATCTCGGCCCCCGTACAGAATGCAGAACCACAGAACACAACTGCAAGTTGGGTCACATCAAGGCACAATAACAACTGAACACACGACTACAGAGGACGAGTCATGCATCGGGTAGCTCACCAAGAAAAGACCCACGACAATGAGAAAATGACAATCTCAGGGAAACGCATCTCAAGGACCATGATAACGCCTCAAGAACACAATACCCAAGAAAGAAAATGTAGAGCAAAGGGTACTCAATCAGCAGGAATGCTGACAGATTCCCCAATACTCACAAATGCCAATGCAAACACCAGAAGGACTCCAGCAATAGCACGGCAAAAGACAATGTCAAGGCACAGGAAGCAAGATAAAGTCACATCGAGAAAGATAATTCTCTCGACTGGCCAGAATCTCACAACAACGATCCTCGACCCATGGGTTATTAGCCCACACGCTTCTACTATGCACTCCAACGATGCACACAGGCATCAAAAAATACCTCGATATTTGCATCTCAGCATACGCCTGGGCCATCACAACTTATAAAAATCACAAATAGTATGCCACGAGTACTGATTCTACGACCAACCGATCACGAGCAGCCCAAGTGCAAAGAAAGAGAGCACCAGCTTCAGCACAAAGCCTAAAGGAAAATGCTAACCTCAGCTTACCTTCACGTCCTGGAGACAATAAATGAGCCTTCACACGCGTCGGTCGCTGGACACGGCACGACAAACACGGTATACGACAGTTGTTAACACCATAACAGAGTCCAAAGCCAAGCAACCGTAAGACAAGGAGAAGGTCAGGCTCAGAAGAAATACTGTCCACACTTAAGCAGACACAGGAGAAAGGCACCACTAAGACAGCAATTCCAAGGCTTACCTCGAAAAAGACTCCACCAAATGGGAACGAGAAGCATCAAGCTCACTAACAGAAGCTCACCAGGAAGGGAAAATCCTAGGTCACCTGAGCATCTTCTCAATCAAGGAATCTAATCAAGCATTTCAACAGAAGCGAAACGCATCAGGAGCTGAACAGACTCAAGCTGGGGTGACCAAAACAACGTAAGAATGTGTACGGCCATCATACCAACTAGAAAAGTCAACAGCAACCTGAACCAATGACAGGAAGACCTTGAACAATGTACCGCAGATTCAAGCCTTTCAGTGAACTCTGCCAAATACAACATGATCGAGATAGACGTCACGATGAAAAAGGAGCACCTCATCACATCCTGACAAGAGCAAAACCCATCTCGCACAGTGCTAATCCAGCACGCACAAGATGATACACGGAAATGAAGTGATCAGGAATCGCAAAACCTAACGCCAGCGAATGATTGTATTGGGCTTTCAGGACTCTGGAAATTGTATATCTCAGATTCTCTTGTACTTCACACAACAATCCTCTAATACCATCTGTGACGACCCGGATCCCGGATACCGGATATACCCGATAGGGCTACCGAGCAGACCCGATACTGCTTGGAACCCGCAAAGCCTCCCAAGAGTTGTAAAGCTCCGAAGGGATAAAAGGATTGTCGTGTAGTACAATGAAACCACAGAGATATAATAGTAAGCAATAATATTTCATTAATTAGGTTTGCTAAAGTAGCAGAAATAAAATTACTTTTTAATTAGTAATTTTAATTTAACAATTATACCAGAGTCCAGTCCAAAGGAAAGATGAACAGTGTAGTCCAAGTACAGTCAACAAAAAAGGAAAGACGTACATTGAGGTCGGGGGAGGCCCGACACAGGTACAACTAGCAGCTACAGACACGTCACACTAGGAACCACGGAAGCAGAATGATGCCACCCACCTGAAAAGTAAGGGTGAGCCACGTGTCACTAGCTCAGTAGGGGTCACACGGATCCCCACCTGCCACGATTCCAGAGAGTGCAGCTGGAGGTGCTCGAGCTCCAGGGATAGATAATTTCTTCCGGGACATGTTTGAGTATGTCTTTCAGCAGCGGCAGGGAGGTGAGGTTGGGGAGGGTTCGTCGTCTCGAGGTGGTCCTGATCGGGTGCTGAAGGAGTTTTTACAGTTTCAGTCGCCTTCTTTTAGCGGACAGCTAGATCCCGAGGTGGCCAGGGAGTGGCTGGATAATTTACAGAGGATCTTTAGTGCGATGGAGTGTGCAGAGGAGGAGCGAGTGGTGTTGGCCACACATCGATTGCAGGGGTCAGCTCGGTCTTGGTGGACGTCAGAGTGGGAGGCCGCGTTCCAGTCTCGTCCCCTTCGGCAGATCACGTGCCAGGAGTTCGTCGTGGCATTCGAGCGTGCCTTCTGTCCGTCTTTTGTCCGGTCGCAGAGATTGCGTGAGTTTCTGGAGCTGTCCCAGGGTGACATGTCAGTGATGCAATACCGCTCCAGGTTTATTGAGCTCAGTCATTATGCTTCTCACATCATGACGGATGAGGAGGTGGAGACTGAGCAGTTTGTTGGCGGTCTGAGGGTAGAGTTTAGACATCATCTTCTTACATCGGGTTTGACCACCTTGGATGCAGCTTGTAAGGCAGCAGTGGCACTGGAGAGAGATTTGTTGAAGGTCCGAGGGCACGATAGTGCAGGTCAGGTACAGGCAGGTGTTAGTCAGTCGATGGACGTGCAGCAGAAAGTGTCGTCCATCCATCAGCAGGTGGTTCCGTGGCAGTGCAGTTTGTGGCTCCTGTGCCAGAGTCGTCGTCCTTTAGCTCGAAGCTCAAGAAGCTGCTCAAGGAAGCTGGTTTTGGCAGGAGGCAACGGAGTCACAAGGAGTCGCAGCAGGAGTCGATAGGTAGTGCCTAGCAGCCTGTGGCTATTCAGCGTTAGAGTTCGGTGAGTGGTGCTCAGGGCGGGTGTCCCAGGTGCCGTGGTTCTCATCCAGGCAGGCAGTATTCAGCGCTCGTGGTTTGCTTTAGGTGTGACCAGCCAGGGCACATGGCACATGACTATCCGCAGAGATCGAGTCAGGTGCCTGGGTTTCAGTAACAACAGCAGTTTCAACCCCAGCAGATGCCATTACAGCCGCAGTAGTACCAGCGATAGGAGCAATTTTCTCAATTGTCTCAGTCAGCTACTGCAGAGAGATCCTGAGGCAGAGTGACCCACATGAGCAGAGCAGAGGCTGAGGCGTCGCAGTTGGTGGAAGGTACTCTTTCGATTCTGGGTTATGCAGCTCATGTTTTGTTCGATTCGGGTGCTTCTCATTTGTTCATTTTGGAGGATTTTACTCAGAGCGTGGAGGACCTGGTGGCCGAGATGTCCTGTGATATGGCGGTGGAGTTACCTAGTGGTGATTTCGTGCACATTCCGTATTGCTTCGAGAAGGTACCTGTGTGGGTGGAAGGGTGAAACTTGCCGGCCAGGCTCTATGCGTTACCGCTTCAGGACTTTGATGTCATATTGGGCATGGATTGGCTCGAGGCTCATCATGCTCTGGTAGATTGCGGCTCGAAGAAGGTCTACTTCCGGTAGCTTCGTGGACCCACCTTCTGTTATTGGGGTATTCAGTCTTCCTCTTCCCACTTGCTCATTTCGGCTATTAGGGCTCGTCGTATGCTTGATGTGGGTTGTCAGGATTTTCTCTCTTCCGTGGTTTTGGTCGATCGGCGGTGTCCGTATGTGGAGGACATTCCTGTCGTGTGCGAGTTTTTCGATGTTTTTCCTAAGGAGTTGCCAGGGTTGCCACCGCAGCGGGCGATTGATTTTGTGATTGAAGTGGTACCTGGTATGGCACCTATGTCGAAGGCCCCTTATCGTATGGCACCTGCGGAGTTGTAAGAGCTGAAGGTGCAGTAGCAGGAGCTACTGGCGAAGGGGTATATTTGTCTGAGTTATTCCCCGTGGGGTGAGCCAGTGTTGTTCGTGAAGAAGAAGGATGGTGGTTTGAGGCTGTGCATCAACTATCGACAGTTGAACCAGGCGACTATTAAGAACAAGTAAGGGGTTTACGCAGACCAGCCTGGGTCAGGGGCTGGGCTGGCCCACGTAAACCCCCCGAGGGGGTTTAGGCGGACTGGCACCAAGGGAGAGAGCGGGGTGGTTCCACCCTATGAAATTCAATTTTTTGGTTAATTTTCATCCTAAATTGACTAAGAAGAAAATAACGCATTGACTGGGAGGATACGTGGAGGCTTGCAAGCGTGTCGGACTTGAGGAGCTCCCCTGTGCTGCCGCTTTGTGCTCTTGCACCCATGTGTCAGCTTCTCGAACTAGTACGGCACCCGAACCACGTGGTAGGACCGTAAATCGGACAAACTGGGACTGAGTGGGGTCGTGGGACCACTGGGATGGAGGGAGGACACAGCCCCCAAGGAGGTTCACCCTCCCTAGGGCGTGCGGCCACCCCTGGGGTGAACTGGCACCGGGGGAGGTCGTAACACTGGGGGATGGCCCCCGAGGGTCTTCTTGTGCCATCTAGGGTTGTCCTTTGCTGGACTTTGATCTCCGAAGGGCCAGAATGGGCCTGTGGGGGCCGCCATTCTTTGAGTTGTTGTAGTCGCCTGCAAGGTATTTGGGTAAATGCCCGACACACCCCAGATTGCCGAGCAGCTTGGGTAGGTGGCTGAGGGGCCACACGGCGGGTGTTGGGTTGACGACGGGAGCTCGTGGGAGCTAAGGGGAGGCACTTTGTGGCTGTGAGCCATGACTCGGGCTGTGTGCCATGTTGTTCGGTGGGTTGGCAGGGTAGCCTTGGGTTGGCCCGAATGCTAGGATTAGATGGCTCATCGCCACGTGTCTGAGTGTCGGGGTCAACCTTGACTTGTTGGGGGGTCGTTGTAGGACCCAATTGAGGTGCTGGAACCATGGGTCGGCCCATGGTTGGGTGTGGAAGGGTTGGAACATACGCACCCACAAGGTGTTCGACGAAATGCCGAGCATGCTTGTGTGAGCCGTACATGCACGCGACAGGCCCCCAAAGCCTGTGGTTGACCTAGTTAGTCCTCCCTTTGACCTTGGAGGGTTGAAAGATGTGTTTCTGGGTGGGCACTTGGCCCCTTTGGCTGAGTGCCACGTGGCGTGGCTTGACATCTGGGTGCCCCCGGGTGGCTCCGGGCAGCAGTGCGGGATACGGGCAAGGCCCGTACGTGAGTGGCCGGATTTGATCCCGAGGGAT
Organism: Amorphophallus titanum; assembly: GCA_024336825.1. NCBI lineage: Eukaryota > Viridiplantae > Streptophyta > Magnoliopsida > Alismatales > Araceae > Amorphophallus > Amorphophallus titanum. The sequence goes on from JANBPO010001714.1 coordinate 9,903,199, forward strand.
TTCTTGTGTCGCCATAAGTTACGGTAGGCTGGCCAGGGCTCTTTTAGGGACCCATGGGTTCGTAGAAAGTGCTGGATAGCCCATGCCTAGAAGGTGCTCGGTGAAATGTCCGAACCCTTATTTCTTGTGATTTTGCCAGGAAATAGTTCGGGTACAATAGCGATCATTAAGCTTAGTTATTTTGTCATAGGGATAGTTGATATCCTGGCGACTATGTTGATGGACAGGTGATAGACTATGTCCATGTGAAAAGTAATGATTTTAAAGATAGGCGACATTTTTTATAGGCGATCGAAATGTTCATGTGCCTATGTGAGTTTTAAGTGTCCCTATATTTATGCCTGTGTGAATTGTTTCATGAGATAGTCGATGTTTAAGATAGGCGATGGAACTACGCCTATGTTATCAAAGTTTCAACGACTATATGAATTCACTGCGACTATGTTAGATAGACATGCTTTTTAAGTGTTGAGATAAGCGATAGTCGTGCGCTTATGTGAGCTTTGGCACCTAAGTGACTTTTAGCACCTATGTGAACTTCAGTGCCTAAGTGGCTTTTTGGTGCCTATGTGAGCGCCTATGTGAATTTCAATGTGTTTGAGCGCCTAATTGAATTTAGTGTCTATGTGTGACATAGCTAATCTTTTTTCAGCGACTATGTGGACTTACACTTAGATTACAGTGCCTAAGTGAATAGTCTTGCGACTATGTTATACTTAGACGATTTGTAGGCTCTCTTCAATTCTACAGGGCTTTTCTTATGAAGACTTTTTTGTTATTCTTAGTGATTTTTGTTCTTAGTTGAATTAACCCTAAAGCTTTGCTTTTACCTAAAGGTTGACCATGTCTTTAGATCAATTTTATAAATCTCTACCAGCAAGGGTCTTGTCCCACACCCTCAACTCGGCATCCCCGAGTCACCCCCGGATCGAGTGTGCGCGCCGATGATTGCCCACTTACGTAGGCCTCTTGGCCTTGTGGTTGTGCTTGCACTTCTAAGTCCAAGGATCATTTGGTTGGTCCCAACTCATCCCTAGGTTGTGTCACATCAGTAATGAAAAGCCAAAAATGTAAGACGGTGGCATTGTAATCTGGACTTGCCCATTTGTGATCGCCTTTGCCATGGTTTGACCATCGTATCTGCGTTAGTTGGAAAGTACCGATTTTCTCTGCGCATATCTCGCATGATTATTGGGTAGGCGTCAGATAGGGTGTCTTTCCATTTTCACATGCTTTAAATGCTCTGCCACTTCGTGTGTCCCGCTAGGAGGAACCGAGGAGGCTGAGGTGACCATTCGTAGGGAGAGACCCTTCAGTGTGTTTTAGAGGGGAGAATCATTTAAGGCAAGTAGCCTCCCTTCGCCTATAAAAGGTCTAAAGGGCGTCTCTTCCTCTCCATTGCCTAGGGCCTTCCCTGACAGTCTTTCCTCCCTCCTTCTCCACGAAGCGTTGTGTCGTCAGGTCGAAGCATGGAAGACGCTCTGGAAGGTGAAGATGCAGACGGCAGAAGGTGGAGAGATTTCATTGTTTCAGGTCTGAAGGGCATTTGACGGCCGGCAGGCCGGTCTGAAGAGGGTTAGACATGCGGAAGCATGTTGCCTTCTTTTATCAGTTCCAACGGTGCTTGAGGGGAGAGGGTGGAGTGTGATACACACGGCCCCTCCTTTCTTATTCCCTTTTCCCATGGGACTTTCTATCCATGGAAACGGTCTCCGCCTCTTCTCTCCCTGCCTCCCTTCCTTCTTCCTCTTCTAGCTCTCCTTTTTTTTTGTTTTGGAAGGGTTTCTACCAAAGGGTCGGTAGATGGCTCCCTCTTCCTCTTTCTTTGACTCTTTGGGGTGTGCCTCTTGAGATCCCCTCTTCTATCATACTCCTCGGGAGCCAACTTCCAAAGAGTCGGCCTCCCCCTTCCTTTCCAGCCTCTTTGGCACCTTTTTCCCTAGCTACCCAAGCTAATGGGGTCGACTATCCTTTATCCGAGCCAGTTTCTACACAAGACAGAGTTAGTTGCCGGATGTAGGAAGGTTAACCGAGTCAGCCGAGTGATGCACTCGTGTAGTGGCGCCAAACAGATTTTTGCTTTTTTGACGTGTATTGTATCGGCTATTGCCTTTCAAATGTACAAATAGTCTTTTTAATAAGAGAGGAAGGGAATTTCTATTTTATTCCATGCTGCTTACATGACTAGAGTGTTCAGAAGTAGAATTTGCGTAGAGTAGTCGCGTTCCACGCTTGAGGGATGGGTTCTCCTTCCGTAGTTGATAGCCGGTACGCTCCTCTCCTGAGTGTCTCGACCACTCGGTGGGGGCCTTCCCAATTGGGGGATAGTTTGCCCGCTGCCTCAAGTGGTCGAGAAGCTTTGGCTTTTCTGAGGACAAAGTCTCCCCGCTGGAAGTGTCTGTCTTAGACTTTGGCATTGTAGTATCGAGTGAGGCGACGTTGATATTCCATTGCTCGGATGCTGGCAATCTCTCAGACTTCGTCTGCTAGGTCGAGGTTCTCGAGCAGTTTCTGGTCGTTTACCTCGGGTGAGAAGCAGATGACTCGAAGGGAGGGGTTGCCAATCTCCAATGGGATTACAGCCTCGGTGCCGTACACCAGCTGAAAGGGACTCTCACCAGTTGCTGTTCTGGGAGTCGTTCTGTGCAACCAAAGTACGTTTGGCAATTTCTCGAGCCAGCTGCCCTTAGCTTTGTCGAGCCTAGTCTTGATGCCTTTTAAGATAGTCTTATTGGCATATTCGACCAGCCCGTTAGCCTGAGGGTGGGTGACCGAAGTGAAGTCATTGCGGATGTTTAGGTTGGCACATCTGTCTCAGAAATAATGAGAATCAAATTGCCGACCATTATTGCTCACCATCACCCGGGGGATGTCATAACAACAAATGATCAATTTCCAGACGAAACTCCACATGACTGTCTCGGTGATCCTCGCTGTGGCTTCGGCTTCGATCCACTTGGTGAAGCTGTCGATGGCGACGATGACAAATTTCTTCTGGGCCTGAGCCGTAGGGAACGGCCCAAGGATGTTGATCCCCCACCGAGCGAAAGGATAAGGCTCGGCTAGGGTGACGAGCTCCGTTGTCGACTGATGGACCAAGTGGTCAAATCGCTGGCATCGGTCACACTACTGTACGTAGGCCGAGCAGTCGCACTGGAGAGTGGGCCACCAGTAACCTTACCGAAGCAAGATCCTGACGAGTGACCTTCCTCCTTGGTGCACTCCACATAGGCCTTCGTAGACTTCTTGAATCGCTCGCCTGGTTGCATCGGTACTGACGCATTTTAGAAGAGGACCGGAGAAGGATCTATGGTATGGAGTGCCATCCAATATGACGAATCACCGAGCTTGGTATTTCAATCTTTGGGCCTCCCGAGGGTCGGGGGACTCCTGAGAATCCTGGAGCCACGACAGATAGGGGGTATGCCAATCACTCGGGGAAGCCGAGTCAATAGCCATGAGCTCCGAATCAATGCTCGGTCACTCGAGCTCTTCGAGAAGGACCGATCAAGTACCCTCGGGGTCAAGAGAGGAAGCCAATCGAGAGGGCGTCTGCTCGAGAATTTTCCTCCCGAGCTATTCAGACTACCTCAAAACCCTCGAACTGTTGTGCTACGGCCTTGACCAACTAGAGGTATTTGACCATCAGTTCTTCTCGAGCCTCGTAATCACCGTTGACTTGGCTAGCAACCAATTGGGAGTCAGTGTGAATCCTAACTCACTTAGCCTCCAACCCCCTGGCCATGCAGGCTCCTGAGATAAGGGCTTCATACTCGGAGGCGTTGTTTGATGCCTGGAAGTTGAACTTCAAGGCGTACTGTAGCTCTGCTCCTTCGGGGTACTTCAGGAGGATGTCGGCACTGCTCCTGGCCAAATTGGAGGATCCGTTGATGAACAATTCCTAGGTTGGCCCGGGCGTAGATGGAGATTTCTCTTCGGTCGGGATGGTGCTCTCTGCGATGAAGTCGGTGAGCGATTGTCCTTTGATAGCTGAGCGAGGCCAGTACGAGGTGTCATAGGCCCCGAGCATAATGGCCCACTTGACGAGGCGTGCCGAGGCTTCAGGGTGAGCTAGGATCCTCTTCAGTGGTTCACTTGTTAAGACTATGATGGAATGCCCTTGGAAGTAGGGCCGAAGGCGCTTGGCCAAGGTAACCAATGCTAGCACGAGTCTTTCGATTGCGGGGTACCTTCTTTCAGTCTCATTGAGCACCTTGCTGGTGTAGTAGACCGGTCTCTCGACTCCCGAATCATTTTTGACCAGGACCGAGCTAACATTAGATGGGATTGTCAAGAGGTAGAGATGTAAGGCTTCACTTGGAACAGGCTTGGATAGCACCGGGGGCGAAGCCAAAAACTCTTTAAGCTCAGCAAACACCTTTTAGCATTCCTCGCCCCATGTGAACGTGGTAGACGCCATTATGTGTCCCCTCAACAATTTGAAGAAGGGTAGGCATCGTTCAGCCGCACGGGACAGGAATCGGTTGAGCACAGCAATGCACCCGGTAAGGCATTGAATGTCCTTGGTGCAGGTGGGTGGCCGCATGTCCAGGATGGCCTGGACTTTGTCGAGGTTGGCCTCGATCCCATGCTGGGTCACCAGGAAGCCCAGGAATTTCCCAGACTTCACTCCGAAGGCACACTTGGTGGGGTTAAGCTTCATATTGTACCTTAGAAGAGTGTCGAAGGTCTCAGCTAGGTCGGCAAAGTGGTCCTCAGCCTTGGGGGTCTTGACGAGCATGTCGTCAATGTTGGCCTCGACATTCCATCCGAGCTGTCCCTCGAACATATGGTTGACCAGCCTCTGGTACGTGGCTTCGGCGTTCTTCAGCCTGAAGGGCATTCGGGTGTAGCAGTGCACGCCGAGGTCGGTGATGAAGGCTATCTTCTCAATATCTTTCGGATCCATTCTAATCTGGTGGTAACCTGAATAGGCGTCCAGGAAGCTAAGTATCTCGTTGCCCGAGGTTGAATCAACCAGTTGGTCGATGCTCGACAATGAGTAGTAGTCCTTCGGAGTAGCCTTGTTCAAGTCGGTGAAGTCCACGCACATCCTCCACTTTCCCGAAGCTTTAGGCACCAGGATGACGTTAGCCAGCCACGTCGGGTATAGGACTGATCTAAAAAGACCAGTTTTCCATCCCTTGGCGACTTGCTCCTTGAAGATCATCTGTTTCTCCGGCATGTGCTTCCTTTTGTGTTGTTGTACGGGCTTCATGGTCGGATCGAGGTTGAGCTTATGCATTACCGTTTCCCCCGGTATCCCGAGGAGCTGATCATCAGACCATGCAAACACTCGAATGTACCCAGAAAGGAAATCTTTGTATTGTTGTTGAACCTCAGATGGTAGGTCAGCTCTAATCTTTACTCCCAGGATCGGGTCATCATTTAGGAAAATCATTAGCAACTCGCCTCCAGGCTCAGATGTTGCAGGTCCTTCCTCGATTTCCCGGGGTCCCTTATTTTTCCCGTCCAGCCTCGTGGCTTCAACCGAGATATTATAGCACCTTCTGGCCAATGCCTGGTTAACAACCAAAATGATTAAACCCCCTCTTCATCAACTTAATCCATCAATTGGCTGAACAAACAAACCATTAGACCAACCTGCAGGTGAAAGAAAAGAAAAAAAACACAGTCGACAGCAGTGAAACAACCCTCGGGAGAGTCTATTCTGGCGCGGGCTAATCCGGCGCAGTGACTATTCCCCCGCGCCATTTTAAACCCGCACTCAAAAATCCCATTTTTTCCCTTATTCTGACGCGGTGACTATTCTCCCGCGCCGTTTTATCCCACACTCAAAACCCCTTGAGCCCTTAAACCAGCGCACCCTGATACGGCGCGCATTACTGTTCAAACACCATCTTCCCGGCACCATCAAATATGGCGCGTCCCTTGGTGTCCATTTAATCCGACACCGTCTAAATCGGTGCGCCCCATGGCCCTTTGCCTCCTGTGCATGCTATTCTGGCGCCGTCTTAACCGGCGCGTCTCTTTAGTGTCCACCTATTCCGGCGCCGCTTAATACGGCGCGCTCCCATGCAAGCATCCAATCCGGCGCGCCCTCTTGTGGACTCTATTCCGGCACGCCCCCATGGCCTCTTCTTCCCCTATGGTATGCTATTACGGCGAGCCTTAATACGGCGCGCCCTCTCCTCTCACCCCCTTCTTTGCATCATGTTAATCCGGCGTGGCAATTAACTAAATAAGAAATACTTAAAATTAAAGAATAAAGAAGAGAATAAGGCCTAATCAATAAGTAAAAAATGAAGGGAATGAAAAGAATGAAAGTCACGTTTTTGAGAATCGGAACAATGATGATAGCATCCCCGCGACCTGATCGCGCAGGTCAATCCGCGTGTGAGGGCGCACGTTGCGAGTTTGGGCTACACACTTAACAATTCACTTCCTCCAGACTGTGTGCAATGAAGAGAAAGCAAGGATGCCCCATGGTATCGGACGTGGGCCTCGGAATCTCCGATATGGTCACAGTCCTAAACCGTCTTGGGCCAACAGTTCATTAAGCTGACCCGCTTCTACCGGGATTCAATCCTGCAACCACATTAAACTTGCCGTACCTACGGCAGAGATTCGCACGGCTTTCTCGTCGTCTTCGATGCTTCAAATGCGGACTCTCGTCCAAACAATAAATGGTCCATTAGTGACTGATGTTTACACTGGGATTTAATCCCGCAATCACATTAAACTTGTCGTACCTATGGTAGACATTTGTACGTTTTTATCACCATCTCTCACGCTATAAATACGGATTTCTGTTTGAGAATGAAATGGTCCTTCAGCGACCGACATGCATGTATCTATGAACGTTTAGGCCCCAATGTAGGATTTGCTTAAACGCAATCTGAGATTTATATTCTCGCTTTCATTATTATGAATCTCAGGTCGTAGGGCCCCCTTTTTCGGTGATTAATCAAGGGTTTTCTCCTCTCTGAGGGGATGTAATTAACGTCATAGCCTTTTTGGTACAACGGGTTCTCAGTCCCGACATGATACACACAATCATCTGACTAGTCAGATCGAGCGCACCATGGGCTTCCTTAAGCCCGAATAAATTATCACCTAGGTGACTGGCATGCCCTCACACTAATAAACCAAATAAATGAATGAAAAGATGAATAAACTAACAAAAATAAGAAGAGTCCTAAAAGTGCGTCCACAACGACGGAAGTCGATGGCGCCGGATAGCTCCTCCAGTGTAGTCACAAATGGCGGGCAGACTGCAGGTCGGTCTATGTAGGTGCAAGAGACCGGCATAAAGGGAGGCCTGGGAGGCAGACCTCTGGACATCCTCTGAACACTAAACTCAGCGGGAACATCGGTGGGGATGTCCTTGAGACATCGGTGGAAGGTGGGTTGCAGAAGATGACCGTGGTAGCCGGGCGAATTTGTGAACAGTCCCCTATGCATTCTGGCCAGTCTGTAGGTAGCGGGATAGGAGGTGGAAGATGGGGGCGGTACCGGGGCTTCTGGGTGGCTTTTGGGGCTGGGTTTTCTCTGGAGGTTAGGAGAGGGTCGTGGGATAGTTGGGTAGTAGTGGCGGGGCAGCGTGCAGTTTCAAGTGAATGTCAAATATCACGGCTGGGAACCCCAACGTCATCAGTTACACCTCAGAGCGATGACAAAAAACCTCGTTAATCTTTTTTTTGTTTTCCTCACGCGCGCAGTGGTCACTGGTCAGGGTCCGTGCAGCTCGTCGGTTGGGCATTTCACCGTAATTTGTGAACTTACCAAGTTCTAATCCAAAGCGTGTAGACAATCGATCCCTCCCTCCGTTGGACGCGGACGCCCGGCCTCATCGTCCTCCTCAGCGTTCAAGTCCGAGTTAAAGTCGGAGCCGGAGTCCGGATCCTCACTCCGCTGATTAGGATTGCGACCGAGTCCGAGTTCGAACCGGACACAGACGGCGCACCCCAGCGTCAGCTCCAACAGGTCTCTCCTCGCGACCCTGTATAAAGGGCAAAGAGCAGGCAGAGCAGATGCCAGCCGGCGTTCTCCCTTTCTACTTATTCTCTTCTTCCCGTCAAGAAATCCTGAAGAGACTTGTACCACTTAAACAGACCGCACGTTGCTCCTCCCCTGTAACCGAGAAAGAAGTAGCAGAAGAAGAAGAAGAAGAAAAAGAAGAACAAGAAGAAGAAGACATGTACCACTTGAAGAGGCTGCACCTTGCTCTTCCCCCTGTAGCCGAAGAAGAAGAAGAAGAAGTAAAGGGCAGACATGAAAGAGACAGCTACACGAACTGCTACTACGACATTGGGGAGTTCATCTACGTCGATGGCGGCAACTTCTCGTCCCTAACACTGCCTGCGACTACAAAACCACTGGATGCCACGACTGTGCTGGTGGCATTCCAGACCGAGGATCCCGTGCTGAAGATCCTGCAGCCCGGCGTGGGCAAGTGGGTCGAGCACCGCTGTGGATGGGCCTTTCACGACGTCTGCGCGTTCGAGGGGAGGCTGTACGCGGTGACCACCGACGGGAAGATCGTGGAGGTCAATCTGGATGGCGGGGTGGAGGTGGAGCTGCTGGAAAGCGAGAAGTACGAGGAGGAGGAGCAGGCGTGGTCGATAGGGAAGGTGGTGCACCACATGTTCGACGTGCTCACCGACACCGAGTCTCATGTCCTCGAGGTCGCTGCAGATGAATGGGGTATCAGGAAAGTTACAGTGAGAGCATGAACATTAGGTCACAGATGGGTGCAATTGCATCCAAATTCGAAGTTTTGATAGTGTCCCTGATAAGGTTTCTTGGATACAAAATACTTGCTTAATTTGTAATCGATACCTATAATTAGTACACTATGGATGCCTGTAAATTTGTTAGTATGCGTTTATATATTTTTAGAAATTTCACATGGACTCCGCTTGCAAGCTGTTCAGAATCCTAGCTAGGATTCAGATTTCATGGAGTCGCATGCATGTCCTCAAGGTCGTCGCTGATGGATGGCGTATCAGGAGAGCTACCAGCTGAAGTGCATGCTACAGAGAGTCACTGTTTGGATCCGTTTTTGCTTTTAGATGTCCGTGTGTATTGTTGTATTTGATAAATATAATATGAGATGGAGAGATATATAGAAATTGTTAAACATGAAGCATGTTCTTATGCAGAGTTGAAGAGCTGCAACTAGATTTCGTAGTTCTTGTTCACAAATCCTTTTCCACTTGGTTTGATCAGTACTCAATCTCGCTCGATCAGCTGGTTTTCTCGTTGGTTGACTTATTGTAGTGCCCAGTGGACCAGCTTTGACACGGTATCCTTGCATAGTTCTTACGTTATTTCAGTTTACTCATAATCACTGCACAAATCAGAATAAAAAGCTTTTCTGCAAAAGATGAAGAAAGCCAGAGGATCGAGAGAAACCAGCGGGAAGAGATATATCATATTGATGCGGGAAAACCCCACACTCTGGTCCCTGTGCGGAAATTCCGAGTGCAACATGATTGGAGCCCACCCGATTCCCTCATGCATGCCTGTCAGGAGGTAAGAACTAACCCAATTAATCACTTACATTTTGCATTAATTAGATGAAACAGACCATGCGACTGCACTAAAAGAACAAAAAAAAATCAGATATCAGTGTCAAAAAAACTACATAAGGTGAACCGGAGGGGGGGCAGGGACTTAAACTTAACCCGGGATAAGTTGACATTTTCCTTTCCTTGAGTATAAGGTAACTATAATTTAGTTAACTGAATAAACGACGTAGACTTAAACGTGTAACGATTACGATTATAAGAACTATTAAAATAATAGTCAAATTTGAGAGATTAATCAGTAATTCACTAACTTTGTAGGGATTAATATGTAAAAATCCCTTAAAAGTAGATGTATGTGCTTCTCATCACCTTTGTATGTGAACTTGCCCATCTTCTTCTTAAGCCATATAAAAGAATGAGGTTTTCCCAATTGGGAAATGAACTGCAGATGCCCTGGTCAAAATGCCATGCTCCTTTCTCAACCACAAGCAAAATTCCAAAGATGATATGCAGGCTTCAAAAATGAGCTTTCAAGTCTGTTTGTATATATATGGCTCTAAAACTTGCCATCAATGCTTAGAGTTTTAGGGGGGTTTGAAGAATCCACGGGTTCTGCTTGTGTAGTCAAATTATTCACAAAATCATTGACACCTACAAGTTCTGGAACTCTGTCAAGAAAATGATTCATCTCCTCTCGAAACTTGAGATTTGCCCGATTAGTCTTCCCTCCAACAACTACTGTTGTTCCATCTTGCAATGCCCACATCTGCAGAAGGAGCAATTTTGAACTTGAATAGCTAGAACGTGATTACTAAACAGGACTATCAAGGAATTTAAATTGTATGTTCTGACAGAGAGAGTGAATCCTTGCAGGGTGTGTGTGTATACATATGTATGAGAAAGAGAGATGTGAAGATGTGCCACCAGTGAATGACGTAAGTAACTGATGTAAGTTGCCAGCACCAAAGCACTCAATCCAGCATAGACAACAGGTACACCACGGTTGGTCTGACAGAAGAGAACCAAGCATTCATCCATAACCGCAGTTTTGAATTAAAGACAATCTTAGCATATAATGAAATATCTAGCCACTATGCTTAATCAAGATAAATGTTCTATGCTGCTGTCACCTTCAGTTCAAGGCCGCTGCTAACAATGGCATCTTTAATTATGATTTTTGAATCATCAATTTCATCAGAAGTTTAGAACTAGGCCAGCCAATTTTCCCTGCTGATCATATAGGACTATTGATTGCAGATCACAAGCAAGCATTGATCTGGAATTTTTGATGGGAAGAAGAATTTCAGCCAGCATTTTTACAAGTCACCGCTAGGGCTTTAAGAAAAGACAATGACAAAAAGAGGCAAACTCACATACCCTTGACATCAGGTGAGTCGGTATCTCCAACTGGCAAAAATGTTCCATAAAGTTTCTTGTTGCCGCTAAGCTTTAAGGGGGCCATTGCTAGATTGAAAGGTCCATCATCCGTCACAATCTGGAGAGCAGAAATACCCAACTCAGTCTGGTAGATGATAATACCTCCATATCTCAGTAGGTTATTTACACTTAAACTGTCTTCCTCGTGACCTCTTTCCCTTCAAGGTTGAGAAGTGAAAGGTCAGTGTCGAATTGTGAAACCTGAATATGCACCACAAATGTAACATATGTTGTTTAGTAATGTGTTATCTAATTAACGACTAATATATACAGATAAGTGATTACTGAATTTGAAATAGATGAAGAAAATCAGTGAAAGCAAGATTAATAAGAAACTGCAGACAAGGATGAGATCATCACATTTCTTTTTGGGGGGCAAGGTGACACTCCCGAAAGATGAGTGCAAGGAAGATCATCAAAGGAAATAAGATAATAGCTATAGGAAAGTGGATGAGACTTGAAGACAAGTCTTTTCCATCCCATCGCCCACAAGAAAGAGGTGATGGTGCTGCTTACCTCCCCGCTATCATAATAATCCGTGTAAAATTTGTTAACATGAACTTCAGTATTGAAGACTTCCATAGGAGTAGAAAGAAAACCATTGAGCGTCATCACATCACCAACAACAAAATTAAGTCCTTGGGGAACAGCCACTGAACCTCGAAAGCTTCCAGTGGCACTAACAGTTGCCCCAGCCATTATGAGTAGCATAGCCAAGTGTACTCCAAGCATGTGTGTGAATGTCCGTGAACGTGTGTTTCATCTATCATCGAATGAGTAAATGGCTTGCGAATAGGAGTGCTGGATGTCCTTTCATTCATTTCTATGAGTTGTAGGGATACCAGCACCCTCCAAATAGTTCTTTCAAGGGCATTTGGTTTGCTTCCTCAGATGTTACTATACACCCCTCCTACTGTTCGATGGATTGTCTACGAGGGCAGTTGCCACCTGCGAGCTCCCGTTTCTTGTCACAAGCATGAGTCATCCCCGTTGGTTGGGACCTCCTGATTTGAGCTCTATATCTTAACTGTGATGGCCTTTGTCAGATTATGACGATCATCTCTTGATTGTAGATGTCAGTCTAGTCCATCCCCGGGGAGGGGAACATCCCCCTTCACTCATTGATTTTGGCCCCATCATGAATTTGTACTCGTCACGGGTTCCAGGGGGTCTGTCGTCTAATGACATGTTCCCCTGGAAATCCCTAGCCACAGGCGAGACATAAAATGTTGCCTAATTGGTTACACATTGACCCTTCAGCAACCTCTCCCAGGTCTGCACGAATCATTAGTAGGCTGGCCCTCAGGATTCATCGTGTGTTGACCTTGGGTTCTGAGATAGGTCCATCTGGGACTTCTCACTGATTTATGGTTTAACACTGGTTATCTTTCCATGTGTTGATCCGTTTGATAAATGGAGCATCCTCTGTTAAGGGGAGATGCTGCCTGTTTGTTTTCAGAACTTAATGACCGTTGGGAAGTCTTCTTACATCTTTAATTGGTGAATTCAAGCATTGCACAATGGTGCTGGAGTATGAACCTCGCACTAACGGATCGGAGATGAACAAATGAATCAAGATAATAAAATTTCTCCAAATAACTGGGCAGTCATGCCCATAAGAGCCATAAACCCATAAGATTTTCCCCAAACAAAGTAATGGGAAGCCCAAATTGGTGTGTATCCCAGTGTTTCGGTAGCATTGCCACCGACTCCCCTGCTATCTTATTCGATTCGGCGATGACGCCATCGAATCATCCTCTATCCCGCTCGATTCGGTGGCGTCGCCACCGAATCACCTTCTCGCCGTCGATTCACCCCCTAGCCCAAATATGCTCCGACCCTTACTCAAACATGCACCGACCTCCACCCCATATACTCTGACCCTAGACCAAATATGCTCCGACCTCCACCCCATATGCTTCGACCTTAACCCCATGCATCGACCTCGTGCCCTTGCGTCGATGCACATCCCTTGCACCGACTTGGCCACCGCCCTCTTCCTGCATGCATCGAGCCATTAGCGTCGATGCACATCCTGCATTGACCTTCATTCTACAACCTGCCTTGACCTTGGCCCGTCGCCGCATAGCCCTTGTGCCCTGTGCCGGTACGTTAGCCATTCCCCATATGCATCAACCCTCAAACCTACGTGCATAGGCCTCCACCTCCAGTGTGCACAGACCTTCCAACCCAGATGTATAAATCTCCAACCCCAACCTGCATCGACCTTTAAACTCATATGCATAGACCTTCCAACCTACGTGCACAAGCCTCCCAGCCCACATGCATCGACTTCATCCAACATGCATAGACCTTAAGCCCAAGTATGCATAGACCTCAGCCCTAATTCACATAGACCTTATTCTACCAAGGTCTGCCTTAGTCTTTCAAGGTTTACCCCATTGTCCTATCTAGGACTACCTTATTCACCACAGGTCAACCTTTACCCCCTTCGTCAAAGGGTCAAATAACTTCTTAAGAAAATAAACTACTTCTGATCTAATGATAATAAGGGAAGATCAACTAATCAATACGTTCTTGTTTGACCGAATCCCTCGGTATATCAAATGGCGTCTGCTAGAAGGTCAGGTTACACCCGATTGGAAGCTCTCACTATGTGTGATGGTGGTCTTCGGGCCTATGTTCTCCGCCCTGTACCGAGGCACTGACATAATAAATGTTGCTTGTGCCACATGAATAAATCAATAGACAAATCCCACGCATTGTCACTTTATTTTTGCTTTGCATGCATTTTTATATCTCAAGCCCCAGCCTACAGTCTAGATCCGACCCCTGTCCACAATAAAATTCATCCCACCCCTTAAACAACTTCAGAAAAATCTCAAAATATTTGTGTGTCATCCTCACATCCCCCTCTATCATCCATAAAATTTTCATCACCCAGATCTACCATCCTCCCCTCGGTCAAACCAAGTTCTTAGGCAGATCCCAATCCACCCAGTCTATTCTGAGCTAGAGAAGTCCGCCCGTTATAAATTCAACCACGGAAAATATAGAGACATAAAAATTCCTATAATAATAGGTGTTCGTAGATCTTCGAAGGAGCTTCGCAACGGCGCCAGTCTCGCGTCAATCTGACGTTGGGTCTGAACGCAACAGTTGTTTTTCCCGAGTCGTGCAGCCCTGAAACTGCAGAACAGGTCTGTGGACAACCAGCAACAACGTCCCCCAGTCGGGCCGCCTCACGTTCCACAAGGCGATCCAATGCGTCCCCCACCTTGGGATTGTCCCTCCAGGAGCCCCCTTCACAGCGGTACCATTCCCAACCTGATCGGCCCTCCGACTAGGATGTGGACCCCACGTTTGTCGGCACACACTGCTGTTAGAGCTACCCCAAAACGTTGCCCGTCAACCCGAGCCCGCTACTCCCGGGTCCCACGTTTAGCCCTTTACCTCCCTGCGTGGAGTGGGTAATAAATTTATTTCTGTAACTATTGGTTATTTGTTGTACCGGGAGTACGAGTGTCGGCCAGGGTCGTCTTCCCCACGCCCTGAGCGTGGAGGTACACTCGCCTCCCTTTGTCTCATTTACTTATTTAGTATATTTTTGTATGCCGCTGCTTGAGTGTTAGGATCTAGCTCGTTATATCATTTCAATCACCACTACGAGAGAGTGAGTGTGTCCCATCTCGTGACTCGATCTGAGCATGGAAGAGCCGAGTACCCTTGACTCACTATCGATTTCTCAGCTATGCACATCCGCACGCTTCCCTCACGTGGGATGATCACGAGCTTGCCTAGAGTCTTAGGTCCCGCATCAAATTGGTGTCGAGTCCGCATCCCGTCCCGCATCATGATTCTTACATTGCAGTGGGCTCCTTTCCCTGGTTGATGAAGCTGGGACCCTTCGACACTTGCTTCGGGGATCACACCTCAACTTGAGAGAATTTCTTCAGCATCTGACCTAGTTGCAGTTTTGCGTTCTGAGCATCGGTGGCTTGAGAGAGAATCTTCTATTTATAGATTGTGACGGTTGACCATAATCAGCTGGCGTCACATATCTGTGTAATATTGTGGGTGTCAATAGGGGGTCGAGCCCCTCCCCCTCCCTGTGTGTCTGTGTGTGAGAGTGAGAGAGGGTGGGAGCAGGGACAGGGGCTTGAGCCCCTCCCCCTCCCTATGTGTTTGTGTGTGAGAGTGAGAGTGAGAGAGGGCGGGAATAGAGAGAGGGGCTTGAGCCCCTTCCCCTCCCTGTGTGTCTATGTGTGCTTGTGTCTGTGTGTGAGAGTGAGAGTGAGAGAGGGCAGGAGCAGGGATGGGGAGGGGGGCCAATGGCGAGGGAGAGAGGGGAATACCGAAGGTGGGGAGGCGTCCTCGCGTGTGCGGCGGCGCCAATTGAGTGGGATAGAGTGGGAGAGAGGGGCGACACCGATGCTAGGGAGCTAGGGCTCCTTGCGGCGGTCGTGGTGAGGGCTTTTCGGCTCCGACTGTGGTGAGGCCTCCTCGCAGTAGTGGTGGCCTCTGCCAGCCGGCTGGGACAGAGTGGGAGTGAGCGGCGGCACCGGCAGTGGGGAGCTAGGATTCCTCGTCATGGCGGTGGTGAGGGCTTTGTGGCTTCGGCGGTGGCGAGGCCTCCTCGTGGCAGTGGCGGTGGTGAGCTAAGGCTCCTCGTTGTGCTCCTCGCGGCGGCGTTGGCGAGGTTCGGCTGGGAGAGCATGAGAGCGAGGGAGTGGGAGGGTGAGGACTCAGGGGGAGACAGAGAGTGAGAGAGGGAGTGGGAGGGAGAGGGCTTGAGGGGAGAGAGAGTGAAAATAAAATATAAAATAGGGGGAAAGGTTTTGTTATAAAATAAAATAATCAAATTTTAATTCCGATCATCTTCCTGAGGGTCTCCCACCTCAAGTTTTGCTTACAGATTTACACTGTATCTTCTGGATGTGGCAGTCACTTGGATCTCATATTGAGATTCCGCCATCTTTGATGTACTCTAGGGCTGTCTCATCATGTTTCTACCTGGAGACATATAGCTCGGCCACCGTGACCTCTCTTTCAGCAATATGGAACCACTTCCAGAACATTTGTTGCATAGCTGCCCATTCATTGATGGAGCTGGTTGGTAGATTTGAATACCATTTAAATGTCAGGCCCGTGAGTGAGGACCTGAAGAATTTTAGCAGGTAGGCTTCATCTTTTGCCAGATTGCCCATCACTGTCATATAATGAGCAATATGCTCCTTGGGAGAGCCCTACCTGGTTAACTTTTCAAACTTGGGCAGTTTGTTGATGCCAGGCGAAAGCCTTTTTGCAGCATACTGTGGCAGATACGGCACCTTGTATACATCAAAAGTGCTGAAATCACCATCTGTCCTCTCGGCCAGCTTCATTTCGATCAGTTGTTCTACCATTGATTTATTCACCATGGTTGGGTCCATTGGTCGGGGATGGAGATGCGTAGGTTGCTGCATAGAAGGAGAGGTCAAAGCTACGGCCTGAAGTGTCGGCGATATCATTGGTGGTAATTGCTGCATCTGTGGAAGTGTCGGTTGTGCCAGTGGTGGCTATAGGAAATGTGGCTGAAGAATGGCCTCACCATGGTCTGTTGCTTGAGAAGTAGCTAGGAGTGTAGCATCAACCAGGTTGGGAGCATCCCAGGATGATTCGGCATGCACGTCCCACCGCCAAGAGATAGGAGCTTGTCTAGCCTTTTCATTCAGCTACTTTTTCAAAGCTTCAATCTCTTGTCGATAGCTCTACAGTACCATTAAGACAACTGGATCCAACGCTGTCACAGCGGGAGTGCTCTCGAATACTTTGCCCGAGATACCTTTGGACGAGGTTGGCAGGGGAATCTCTTCTCCTTCAAAAGTAATCATATTGGTAGTTAGAGTGGTGATAGATTGCCTTTCTTTGGCTGCTCTGAGCATTTCATCTGTAGCTTGACTTCTTTTTGTTATTGGCCCGAGCCTTTCGGCTAGCTTGGCCAAATTCTTCCAGCTATTTGGGTAGGACTTCATATCTATTGGTTGCCCATGCCATGTTGCAAGTGAAGACTTGCATTCTTTTTCTTTGTCCCCAGCCTCCCCTCTTAGCTAGACAAGGGAAGGTTGACCTTTCAAACATTGATATCCATTTATTCTCCTTCCACTGTGGGGAAACTTCAGAGTACTCAGCTTTCGAGCCACCTTCATATCCATTGACGTGCATGAGTGATGCGTTCACCCCTATTTATTTTCCCTCTTCTTTATCTTCGATGCCGATAGAGCAGTCTTTGTCGACCTAGGAAACCTAGGCCAAAAAAGTAATCCCCGACCACTTTGGTCATTTCTTATTGATTGTGCCTTGGAGAGAGGGTAGGAGGCAGCATGTGATCTTGCATCGACAACATGTAGGAGAGCCATGCAATCTGGCAGCTCCGTTCAATCTTGTCGAATGTTGAAAAACATTGGTCTACCTGGCATAGACCATATGAGCCAGCGGAGAGGCCACTGGCATGACCTCTTCTTCCTTTGGTGCAGCTTTATTACCCCCACTACTGGGGTCCTTAGTAGTTAGATTTGCACTCTGCAGGGTCAAGGCCAGACCCCTGGTCCTCTTGGGAACCCAAACTTGCTTAAATTTTGGTAACTCAGGGGCCAGCTTCCCGTGGATGTCCTTGTCTAGATTTGCCTTCCAGCTTGCTAGTGCCTGGAAGGCATTCCCAACTACTGGGGGAAATGAACCAAACACAGTGGGCACTGCCAAGTACCCGTCCATTGCGTGAGAAACCACGATTTGGGATCTGAACGAAAGTCCAGCTAGTCTGGTCGCCATTATTTTTCCCTACAAGATAAAACAAGCAAACCATCAGCATTCTTGGGGAGGGCCCCGGGGTAATTTACCCTGGCGAAAAGATGAAGGGAACAGAGTCCAGTCCAACAGAAAGTATAGTCTAAAGTAGTAAAATGTACCACATGCCGAGTGAACACTCGGCCCGACGAACTGGCAACTAAGAACCTCCACGCGACACCCTCATACCTCGAGGAAGAACCGCCACACCTGAAAAGCAGGGGTGAGCCTCCTATCGCTAGCTCAGTAGGGGTCCTGCGAAACCCCAACTGAAAACAACAGTGGTACAGAAAGCAGTAACTACAAGAACAACGGCAACAGCAGAAAAAGTAACTACGGTGGCCGGTAAACCTCAGCTCTACAACTACTCCTACTATACCAGAAAGCACGACCCGGTTCTCCCGTCGGGGGACAACCAAATCACGCACCCGACATCCCGATCCCACGGTCGGGGGACAACCAGAACACGAATCGCCCTAGTCATGCTACTAGGAAAATGCCACGAAGCCACTGTCGTGGAGGCCCGTCCTCACAGACAAGGGCCCACACCAAAACCACGCGGCCTGAAAACACAGTCACGACCTCGCCGTCGTGAACTCTACGTTATCTAGGGAGAAGCCTTGGTGACGCTCACTGAAAACCCTAGACCTCGACTACGAAAACGCTCCCGAAACCACATACGATGCCTTCGTCTCACAGACGAGAAATGAAAACCCGAGACACGACAACTCACGTCATATGACAGGAGTATCGCCCACCAGAAATAAGGCCGGATGCATCCACTGACGACTTAGTCCACACCTCAGGTGCCTACCTACGTCGCCCCAGGCGGAGGCTAAGACACCGTACTAGCAACACAGAATAAGGACTAGCTGGGGTCACGCTCATCAGCGCATATCCTCTGCCCCCAACTATGCGTGCATACACAGACCATCTGCTCTAGGTCGGGTCCTCTAGTTGATTTCCCCCCCAATCAGACTTTGGCTGCAAAGGCAAGGGGCCCTACGATAACCAGCCTAAAAATCGTCTCACTCGGGTCACGCTCTCCACCACTCCCAAGTGGGTCTGCACCCACATGCGTAGGAAAGCTACGACTAGTGGGGCTCACTAAATGTGAACATTGAAAATCACGCACGCACCCATCCCGAGTAACACAGAGTCACAGGTGGCTCGCGGCCACCAGACTCTAGACAGCCCACTAGACCTAAAAACCCAATGATCCTTGAGTCACGGCACTCGAGTCAAGACTGTTGCACGTGGCGGCACAGCACCGTCAATCTGACCTAATCCCTAGGTCTGAAACCATGATGACACGATCTCTAAGGCAGCTCACTAGCCACCGAGTGCATCTCTCATCCACGGGACAGGCGGATAACCTCCAGCCCTAGGCTGGTTAACTGGACTCACAGTCCAAGGCCACACACATGGCCCACTTGGAAACCACCTTCTGGAGAAACCCACATCATGTGGGGAAGGCCCACCGCACTCATACTGACTCGCGGTGACTCAATTTAGCGAAGGCATGAAAGCCCGAAACATGTGGGATCACCTGGACCCCCAAGACCCATGGGCATGCTAATTGAGGTAGCTCGATACCTCCAGACACCCCTAAAAAATGAACATAAAACCTCCGGGTGTCCGTGACCCTCACGAGGCCAAATGTCAACCGCTAGGTCACAGCTCATCGACCAGAGGCCAACACAATGCAAAATGGACAAAATAACCACGAAAATCGCGTGGCGGTCGTATCTGGACCGTCACGAAGCTTGGCGGTCTCATCCGGATCGCAAGGCCTTAGAGACTCTCAAACTCCAAGCGGTCGCCTTCGGACTACCAAGCACGGTGGCAATCCTTAGCCTGACCACTAGCCGTCGGCTGGCGATTAGTCCCAAGGCCGCTATGTAACGACCCGAGATCCGAGTACCGGAAAGGAACTGGCGCGACTCAAATCTCGGCCCACCACCCACGAGCCCGAACACTTGGAAGGGTCAAAGGATAGGTGTGGTGTACATAGAAATAGGAAATAAAGCAGGACAACAGATATAATAACAGAAATAAACAACAACTATAACAGAGTCCAGTCCAACAAAAGTACAATCCAAAGTAGTAAAACATACCAGACAAAATGGTCTAGGGTTTCAACATTTGTAGGAAATCCAGAGGTTGTCAGAAACCTTATCCTTACACCCCTGAGAAAGGTAATCTTTTATAAAGATGAAACCACCTGTACACTAATGGTCGTTGTCATAGATATTATCCTATCCTGTCCAATTACCCACTTGACTAGAGTCTTTCTAGGTTTGACCCCTCATTTTTGTTCGCTTTGTCCATTGTAGCATATTCCCTTTTCGACTCTTTCCCCTTGCTCTAATTTCTTTTCATGTCAAACATAAAATCTCTCCAGTCCTTTTCTTAATTCCTTGGAACATTCTTCTCTCTCTTCTTTTTATGTTTTCAATATTTTGATCATCTAGATTGGAATGGATCATGGTGCATATTTACACGAGGCATTAAAATATCATTTTCCGGATGGAAGATGTGCCTTTTGTCGGTAGCATCGACTTCGGTTGGTTAAAATAATGTTTTGTTGGAATGGGATATGCACGTCCGAGCCACTTCCGCCACCAGGGATCCCTGTAGCAGATAAGATTCTGCTGTTCTTGCTAAACAGTTGAGGGCAAACAAAAATCAACAGTTATGCATGTGGCTAAGTGGCTTATGGCCAAGATTTGCCACGCAGTTGAAGCAATCATCTTGGCTTGTGGGTCACTGCAATGTGAAAGTGCATAGGGGAAGTGATGGTGGACTGATAGACGCCGATCAATGGCAATGCTCGGGGGCATATCCACCCACAAGTCTTCGTTGAGACTGGCATGGAAATTCTTATTCCCATGTCCTCCCATGAACAAAGTCTAAGGGACGTTTTGTTATCGGAACACCGAGGGCGGATGGTAAACCGATGACAGGGAATTGTGGGGGGTTCACACTCTTCCCTCACACACATGCGGCTTAACCTACCTTGGGCACCGTATTCGACTCTCTGGGGTCGAACGCGACATCCCACTCAAAAAACAAAGAGACCTTATGTAAGAGTTTAAGTTTAGCCGTCTTGACTTATTCGGGCTTGGGGCACTTTGATTGCCGGAATAAGTTATGCGGCTGGAATTAATAACATGGGATACCTGATCCGACCAAACAGGTTGAATTAGTTATTCGATTTAATAGCTGATCTTTGTATGTATTCTTATGCTGAAGTTGTTTAGTTTGACATAAATACCACAAAATACTGTCACTTCTCATATTCCATGTGTCACGTAAATATGGTGTTTTACGGTGTATTGTAGCATTTTATGTCAAACCAAACGATCCCCAAGAGTGAAAGTCGAGAGTGACGACTTCCAATCAATCAAAACTTTTGCTAAACACATCTAAGAAGTCATTTGTCCATTGTATTCTAGACAAGTATCACTCATCCAGATTAATCTATTTGACCACCAAAGGAAATTTCAAAAGCAAAGTGCAAACGGGTCAGAATCCAAGTCCATCAACTGATCTTCGCTTTAGTCGGAGGCAAATCATGGGACAGAATATATGAGCTATATTGGAATATCTGTGCTGTGAACAACTGGGCTACGCGATCTTGCTATCCGATCTTTTATTCTGGTCACGGGGATTTGTTCCAATCGGTTCTCTCTCCCTCCTCTCCTCCCAACGGTGGAGCATCACGAGATCGGAAGAAATCCAACCGGTATACGACACTAAAGCCACACCCCACTTGGGCCTTGTGGGCCTTCTCCTTAAGACGAGGTGTTTCAACTTGTTGTAAGCAGTTGCATGGGCACCATTGGGAGCAGGGTCTGTGAGGGCTCTTAACACTGCCTGTCCGTGCAACCCCAACAGGATAAGAGTAGCCCTCCACATAACCTGTATGTATGGTCATCTCGGTTGTGGAGAAGGGGGGCATCATCCAGGTTCTTCTTCCCTTCTTCTTTCTGCTTCTTCGGAGGTGCGGTGGACACAAATTTTCACAGTATCTGAAAATACTGTAGTTTAATAAATGTCTGTTTATTTCGAGATACATCATTCACATTTGAGTGTGTTACTCCTCCGTCAAAGTAAAAAAAAGAACACACACAAGGGATTGATAAAGAAGTCTGCGACCGGTCCTCCTGATGATGACTTTGGTTGGAGTGAGAAGCCTAAAAACACCCCTGAACTCGTTCAAGAAATGGGCGACATGCCCAAACATATTAAAGAGATGTGTCGCAAGCAAAAAATCCCGCAAATGCAGGAAGCTTCTCGCCGTGATTACTTTCAACAGCTGTGGTACCCCTCGCAGGCCAGGGGAAAGCCCCCTTTCTCCAAAAATGACAGAAGAGAGATGGGCTATGAGTCGGAGGTGGACTTCAAAGTCTATCATGCCGTCAATACCGTAGGGTTTTCGTCCTCGGTTGGTGAGTCAAGCTCCCTTCAGAAGGATAACCTCTCTATAGCCGAATATCAAGAGGAATTTGCACTTGGAAGTCATGGTCTCCAACTGCAACTGCCTGACATAGACAGTCTGGGCATGTACCCTACTGATTCTCCCGATGAAGACCATCTCGCCTCATTACAACCCCCATGCCGATAGTTGCAAGAGATTGGGAAAACGACTTTAGGCCAATTGGTAGGACTCGACTCTGGAGAGCCAACAAACTCCATGCTAGCCACTACTGACACTCCTGTCAGTAATCAACAAGAAAAACAAGCTACCATGCTGGAAGATTTAAGGCAGAAAAATCAGGCATTGAAGTCTCTTGTACAAGAGCTATTACGAGAACGAGATGTTCTACTTAGGCATCTTACGCTTCCGCCAAACCGTTTTGCCTAACTTGGGGTCGTGATGAATGATAGCCCTCTGATGACGGTGGTCGGAGGATCAGTCACTGAGCCTAAATTCAATAAAGCCCACTCTATCACTAAGAAAAGAGCAAGTGTCCTGGGCTCCCCCTTTATGGGTGTCCACTCCCAGGGAAGAATTGGCCCGAACAACGCCCTTGAGACGACCAAAGGGAAAACTCCTGTAATGACACTAGCAAGGCGAATGGAGACGTCGTACTCATTCCTCAAGGCACACACCAAGCCATTGTTCGAATTCTGTATGGCACGAAACCTTATAACATTACCAGAGCCTCACAGGCCAACCAAAGAAAGCAAGGTTAAGGACTCCACTTTTTGTCGATATCATCGAATGTCCAACCATGCTACGGAAGACTGTTATGTCTTCAAAGACGAGGTCGAAGACCTGATACAGTCGGGAGTCATTCAAATTCAAAATCATCAGGTGTCTCCCCCGCAACCTCATCCATGGGATCGACCGAAATCCTCGACCAGGCAAATTCTCACCACAGTCCCGTCCACATTGCCTAAGTTTGTGGCAAGGGAAGCAAGGGGCCTCGCCCCCAATCAAGAAGGAGCAAATGTTGAAATTCACTATCGGCCAATACTCTAGGGCTCTCGCCCTTGTCTGGCAAGTCATGTTCTGACAAAGAGACTACCCACCCTTCAGATGAATCGCAAAAAGAAGGGACACCTCCAGAATCGGACGAACAACTTTCCTCGTCCGTCCTTAGTTACTTAGAGTGCTATGGCGCACATGCCACTATGTATGACGACAAAGAGGAGTTTATCGACCTACAACCAGCTCCACGAGAACTAGAAGATGGCGGACAAGCAACTGTAGACGAGTTAGTCGAGCTCAACCTCGGGGATTCTGACGACCCCCAACCAATTTTCGTCAGCACCCTCTTGAATGAGCAAGAAAGGGAAGCATATAAACAACTCTTGGTGGAATATAAAGATTGTTTCGCTTGGACTTACAATGAGATGCCCGAGCTGGAGCCTTCAGTGGCGGAACATGAGTTAGCAATACTCCTCACAGTCAAACCGGTCAAACAAGCCCAAAGACGCATCTGTCATAAGCTCGAGCTTAAAGTAAATGCTGAAGTTGACAAGCTCCTTGAGGTGGACCTCATTGAGCCTAGCATGTACCCAACTTGGCAGGCCAATATACTCCCTGTTAAAAAAAAAGAATAGCCAAGTCCGCGTCTACATTGACTATAGAGACCTAAATAAAGCCTGTCCGAAAGACGATTTTCTCGTCTCGATTACCGAAACTATGGTCAATATGACCACCGGACATGAAGCCCTATCCTTCATGGATGGACGAGCTCCCCAAGCAATGGACGTTCCACAAGGACCACCCTCAAGACAACGTCATTGGTGTTGGTAGCGGTAATTCAGTACTTGTATCAGGTTATCGGTGCCATAGGCTCTGGGTCATTACAGATGGTATCAGAGCGGAGTTGGAGAATTGTATCAGGAATTAAAATTCGCATTGGTCCAGATCAAGTCCCTTTTGAGTCGTTCGTCGCTGGCTTAGGGTGTTTCTTGTGAATGCTAATGTGTTTTCCATTGTCGTGTTTTCCTATATTCAAGATACCGCCTCGAAGGCGAAGAGCCCCAGTTCCACGGAATGAGGATAGTGTTTCACCTACTCCTGCTATACCGGTTCCTGCCTAGGCTGCACCTGTTCCTATTCCGCCTGCGGAGTTACTCGGTAGTCATGGACGGGCATTGAAAGAATTCCTGCTATTCCATCCTCTGACATTCGAGGGTCAATCTGACCCCGAGACAGCGAGGGAGTGGTTGGATGCTACCGAGTGCGTCTTCCAATGCATGGCATGCGCCGAGAATGAATGGGTTATGTTGGCTTCTTATCAACTTCAAGGTACTGCACGCATGTGGTGGACCAAGGAGTGGGAGGTTACCTTCCGTTCCCATCCACTTCGACAGATCACATGGGCTGAGTTTGTTGCTGCATTCGAACGTGTCTATACTCTAGCCTGCCTGGAGTTAGCCAAGATGTATCAATTTCTGGAGCTAACACAGGGCGAGATGTCAGTGCTGTAATATCGCGATAAATTCATTGAGTTAGGCCGGTATGCACCTCATATTTTTGTTGATGAGACTGTGAGGACTCAGTAGTTTCTGTACGGACTGAAAGCAGAGCTGAGACTGCCACTGTTCGCTACTCGTGTTGCTGAGTTGGATTCTGCATATCAAGCTGCTGTCGCGCTAGAGTTGGAGTTGACAAGGACTCGAGGATTCTCTCAGACTGGAATGGTTCCGTCGGCCGTGCAGCATCAGCCGTCCCACCAGTCATCTGTTCCCAGAGCTTCTTCTACCTTCTCTCCTGTCGATAGTGCTTCCTTTCAGCAATCTCAGGGCAGAGGTTTCCGTCATAAGAAGAAGAGGAAGAGGTTTGATCAACCGTCATTTTCTGACCCGAGTCAGCAGTCTAGTTCTTTTGTTCGGTCGCGTCCAGATTTTGTCACTTTTCAGCCGAGGTTGTGTTCCAGATATGGTGGCAGTCATCCGGGTGTGCCGTGCTCTTTGCCAGTTGTGTGTTACCGATGTGATCAGCTGGGGCACATTTCCTAAAACTGTCCGTTGAGGCAGCAGACGGTGCAGTTCTCGCAGACTTCGCAGTCGTAGCAGCTGCAGTTCCGTCTTCTGCCGCCGCCTCAGCCATCCCAACCGATTCAACCGCCAGTTTCTGCACCTTCTCAGCAGTCATCTGCCGCTACTCGTCCGCCGAGAGCCAGAGTTACACATATTACTCGTGCGGAGGCATTGGCGTCTAATCTGATCGAAGGTACGATTTCGATTTATGATCGCACAACGCATGCTCTTTTCGATTCAAGTGCGACGCATTCGTTTATCTCTGAAGATTTTATTGCCCATATCGAGAGACCGGTGAATGAAATTTTCTGTGACATGCTCGTGGAGTTGCCATCTGGTGATTTCATGTCGACTCCTATGTGCTTGGAAAATTCTCCGGTTGTAGTCAGTGGACGGAAGCTGCCAGCGAGTCTTTATGCATTACAGCTAGCCGACTATGACACGATTCTTGGTATGGATTGGCTGGAACTTTATGGTGTTGTGGTGGACTATCGTCTCAAGCGAATCTATTTCATGCCACGTAGAAAGTCAGCCTTCTATTTTTAAGGTATCGATTTTCGTTCGGTCATGTTCTCTTTTTCGGTCAGTAGGGTGTGGCGTGTGTCAGTTGCCTCCTTATCCTTTGTCTAATTTCAAGGACAAAATTTCTTTTAGGGGGGAGGGACTGTAGCGCCCGTAATTTAGTGGATCCTTAATGGTGCGGATCTAGGATTCGTCCGGTGAATTTTGACTATTTTTAGGAATTTTTCTACAAATTCACCCCATGTGATGTGATCATGTGGCAGAGTGGCTTCTGCAGATTCCCATCAAAATTGGGCATCCCTCTCAAGTTGGAAAGTTGCTAACAACACTTTCTTCTCATCCGTGCATTGCATGACATGGAATATGTGTTCTATCTCCTTCACCTAGTTCTCGGCATCCTCAGGGTCAGACGAGACAACGAACTTTGGCGGGTTCATATTCCTAAAACTTCGGTGGAGATCTTCGGCTCCACAGTTCATACCGCCCTGCGCTACTTATTGAAGTGCCTGGGTAAGACCTTGGACAGTGCGTTGCATATTGTGCCACTGGGCTCGTTCGGCGGCCATGATCCTGCAAGGGAATTTTAAACTTAATTAATATTTGCTAACTGTAAGGTGTAACGTCCTATATTGACTTAACCCATGGTTCTACCCATCTCACCGGGCATGGAAACAAAACCTATCGTTGGACTTTGATTACCTAGGTTACTTGAATACCTAAGCTCTGATACAACAAAAACTGCCATGCCCCGAGCGCGGAAGGATCCCGTATGCGTGACGAGTTTATATCAATCATGTCAATCAGAGCACGAGGGAATTGGACACATAGACAGAGTGCGAAAAGATAAGAAATAATCAAAGTTTTTATTCATTAATAACTTCAAAAAACTTCATTACATAGTACTCCAAAGGAAAAATATTATAATGACACTTCTAGACTCAATAAGAGAAAAATACAATATTTCACTCAAGAAAGTGTAAAAGACTTGATGTAGATAATCTTGGATGGCTTCTACGCTCATCACTCTTGGTCATCCCCGTCCAAATGGATCTCGCTATCGAAATTACCTGAAAAATAGGGGAAGAGACTAGGTGAGCGAATGCTCAGTAGGGATTATATCTCAAGATCAAACTTGCTTTAAGTAAATTACATGTTACATGAAATGCAAGTATAGCTATGCCTGAATGCATGATAGTGTCGAAAATGGAATTTTATAGTTTGGCAAGATAAGCAAGTATATCACGAGATTCAAGTATAGTCATCAAGTATCAAGTCATGAAATATCAAGTCAAGTCATGAGATATTGGCTATTCATTTATTCAAGTACTGCCCACGTCGGGCCACGCAAGTCATGCATATCATGCCAAGTAATATCAAGCACTAGAGAGATTGTTAAATGTCATAAATCAAGCTAGTCATGCACTTCGGTGCAATGCCACACGTGGTCAATATAGCTCCCATAGGTACAAGTACTTTCGGGTTCTCCTCCCAAGACCAGATCGCGCCCCATTAACATCAGGCATTGAGTCATGTAAACATTTAGACATCCACTATATTTTATAGCCAATGGGATTTCAAAGGAATAAGCCATTGTAGGAATATTTAAGGTAGATTTATGGAACTAGGAGTTCAAGGATAGAATTTTGAGTAATGATGACATAGCGATAAATCTCGTATGAAAACCAAGACATGAGTAAAATTGGGTAATTGGCGTCCACTTAGGTCATCGCCATATACAGAATAGCGTCCACCACACAGGTCGCCAATTCTGTGAATAGTACAGGCACAAAGAAATAGCCTCCACTATGACGACCGCTAATTCCATTTTGGCATCCATTGCCTAGTCGCCAATTCCAGGCAGGGATAGACTCTCACAAAACACCACAACAGCGTTCCGTGATGGCTGGGGTGTCATGTTTCATTAGACTGACATGACAATTAAGGTTCCAAGGTTTTGAGGGTATAACCTGCTCGGTTGCCTTGAGGGAATCCAAAGCTTAGTAGAGACTTACGGAGACCTTAGAGAAAGAAATTCCAGTCTGACAGAAGGAATATCCGACAGAGGGTCTTTCAATCTCCAAGAATTGAGGTGTAAGCGTGAAACAACATGAAACAGGGACTCTATCTTTGGATGAGAGATAAGAGTGTCAAAAATTTATTAAAATATTGATTTTGTGTCTCTCTAAATAGACACCAATTTATGATATAGTGCCTATCGAAAAGGACACAATTTCCCTGTCTCACAGTTTTATCAGGTTAACCAAATCTTTGGTGCACAAAAAATCTAGGCAGTTGGCAACATAAAATTCAAGGTAACAAATTTTACAGAAGTCCAAGCAGTCAGGTCAATGTAGCTGCTAAGGTCGGTGCACATCAGTCATTGTCGGTGCACATTTGAAAACAAGGTCTGTGAACGTTGATGAAGGTCAGTGCACGTTTGGTTTCAAGAATGCTCAGGTCGATGCACCTTTAGCCATTCAGCAAAAGAGGGTCGATGCACATGCACTCATGTAGATAAGAAAGGTCTGTGCGTATAACAAGGTCTGGGCACACAACAAAGTCTTAGCACATATGAAAGGAAAGGTTGGTGCACGTTTGGTGTCAAGGTTCCAAGGTCAGTGCACATAGCTGAAGTTTGAGCATATGTGACTTCCAAGGTCGGTGAAGGTTTTGCTTTGACAAACAAAGTCTAAGCACATGTGACTTCAAGGTTGGTGTATGTTTTGGTTTCAACATACAAGGTCTGTGCACATTCACTGTTTGACAAATCAAGGTCGGTGCACATTTTCCTTCAATGTCCAGAGTCTATGCACATGAAGGAACCAAGGTCTGTGCATATTTGAGAAAATGCCTCAATGAAGAACAAAGGTCTGTGTAATGCCTGCCTCCAACATTACAAGGTCTAAGCATACTCTAGTCAAGGTCGGTGCACATATCTTTCCAGAGAGCGCTATAAACGCATCCTCACTTGGAAGTGTCGACACCTTTATCATAGAGTGTCGACACCATAGGCTTCCAGAGACCGATACTCAAGAAGAAGTCTTCAGGAATGTCAACACCTCCATCTTAGTAGGTTGACACTATGGCATTCCAGAGAGCGTTATATTGGCTGCTTCACTAAGAAGTGTCGACACTTCCCTCATAGGAGGTCAACACCTTTGTTCTTCCAGAAGCTTTCAAGCTAGTTATTTGTCAAGTCAATGGAAGATCCAGAGAGAGAAAATAGGTATTATAAATATCCAAATACATGAATTTTGAGGTCTGGATGAGGCACCCAAAGTTGACTTTTTGTCCCTGGCATCATATCACATCTTATCTACTTTTAGGATATGGCTATGTCAGAATCTATAGTTGGGAAATGTCACTTCTTGCAGTCTGCTACTGGGAAAAGCCAATATAGTCTGCCACCCCATGTGACTCCTGTCCAGCAGTCCTCAACAAGATAGAAAGTAAACTTCAGCCAATGAGAGGACCACATGTCTAAAGGGCATTTAATGTGAAGATCTGAATAGTAACAAAAGGAAAGATATGATCTGCCATCAGTCTGCCACCGTTCTTTCCTTGGACTAGAAGGAATGCTAGCTCAAGCCAAATCCTGCATAGTATTTTCCTCAAAGACAAGAAAAGCTTTTAGAGGGAAAATTTGGAGGGAAAGTTCTTCACCACTTTTTCTTGTGGCTCAGTTATAAATATCAAACTTCTACAAGAGGAGAAGCTACTGCTACCCAAATAGTGCTACGCCCTAGAGCATCTGTAAAGAACATCCTTGAAAGGCGTGAGAGAGCAGCCCAACACTAGTTCTCAGTTCAGTGCTGTGAAATAAGAAGAAGGGAGAGTAGCCGTGAGAGAAGAGAGAGCAGCCTTGAGAGAGAAGAGAACACCCCTGTAGTCTACCTGAGCTTGAAGAATCAGATATTCAGATCTGGAATATGTAGCTACAGTCCCCAGCTGGCAAATCATCATCTAGAGCTCCAGCTGACGTTTTCTTCTTGTTCCTGTGATCTACCCATTGCACTTGCAGTGTTTTCCGCCTATGTTTTCATTCCACTCATTTCAACTTCATACATTGTTTCGTCCCTATCGGTTTGTGTGTAGGAAGATAGACGGAGGTGTGCTCCGATCTATGAAGAACCGTCCCTACCGATTTGATTGTAGGAATACAGACAGAGGATTTTCTGTTCTGTGGTTTTGGGGCATGTCCTCGGTCAAGCTGTGAGTCAGTAGGAAAGTTTCACCAGGTTTGGTGTGGGGTGGACATAGGTTGTGGGTTTACAACCGAACCACCTTCAAATCCTTGTGTTGTGGGTTGTGTAAGAAAATTCTGGGATGTTGCATGTGGTCACCCCCTTTGGTGTGCTTTGACATACTTACCCCTCCCCTAAACTTTCATTTTCTCTTTTCTAAACCAATTAAGGTTGGTTTAGAATGGAGAGGGGTTTTACAAACCTGGATTATGAGGAGGAATTCCCTTCCCAATATGAATCCGGGATTAGGGGCAACCCTCTATTTCAAATAGAGGATGATCATCTGGATGCCTTCATAGGCATGTTCTCGGCCACGCCAAATCAGGCCATCCACACTAACTCGGCTTCTTGACCAAGTGATCATGACTGCGGTAGCTTGAGGGCTCCTACACTCTCTTCGCATGAGGATCAAGAGTTGATCAGTGTGCTATCTCGCTACACTCCCGCAAACTTTGCCATGATGGCTTCCCGTGGGAAGGCTCCCACCATCCCACACATGTCTCCCCATCTCCCACCTCCCCGTGCTCAAACCCCCTTTTAGGGGTCCACGAGCCGACCCATTCCGGAGAGCCCACTCCAATCCAACTATCCAATGGCTCCACAAAGGGTTCCTTCACCCCGTATTCCATCAACCATGGGTGTTCCATTGAAGGGAATGGACCCGTCATTCCGGCAGGAGGTCCAAAGCTATAGTCGACAGGCAGTGGCCGAGAGTATGTCAAATTCACGTCCCCACTTGCTAGCCCAGTACTACAAACTCCCTAATGCTCATTTCCCGCCTGGGTTCAAGGCTCATAAGTGTAGGAGATATGATGGTACCACTGACCCCGATCATCACCTTTCGGGCTTCCTTATCGATTCCCATCAGTGGCTCTACGATTGGGTCTTGTTGGTCCATCTATTTCAAAAATCCCTTGAGGGCGAGGCCCTATGCTAGTTTTCCTCCTTACCAGCTATTGATCTCATCAACTTTGATATAGTCTTCGAGAGATTCCTTGCTCACTTTGGTCATATGTCCTCTATTTCCCCAACATTGTTTGACCTAGTCATGGAGAAAATGAAGCCCGATAAGGACTTCATTAATTTTGTAAATCGATGGAGAATCATAGCTTCTAGGACGGAGGTCCCCATCCCCGAACTCAGGCTGTCACCATGTTGGTGAACAACGGCACCCCTCAGCTTAGGGCCATCCTAATGCTCAGTGAGCTCCACACCTTTCACCAACTCTACAACCATGCTCAGCTAGTTCAGGCCCAGGTAAGGGATTCCACCTTGCCTCCTTTCTTTGAGCCCCGCACCAAGACTAGAAGGACTCCAGCCATCCTCACCACTGAAGGCATTACGATAAATGAACAAGTTAATGCGGTTGGCCCGCCCTTCAAGGCTAAAAATCATCAAGTCTCTCATCCCACTCAGCCTAGTGCAAATAAAGGGTAAAGTAATCTCAAGTCTTATGCCAATGTCCCTCCACCTTAGAGCTACAACCACACTAGGCCAAAAAGGGCTTCTTATGCTCCGTTGCCTAAAACATTAGGTGACATTTTCTTTGCCCTTATGTCCTAGAAACCATTCAGCTTCCCCCTCAATGGGACTGGGTCCATCCCAATGCCGACACCTCCAGGTATTGCCCTTATCACCGAACTCCCGTGCATGACATAATCAATTGCTTCCAATTCCGAGACTGGGTATATGATATGAACGACGAGCGGAGAATCAACTAGGAGGATGTGAAGCTAGCCATTTCCAGCCTCAAGAAGCCCAACTGGGACCTTGATATCATGCATAACCCGTTGCCAGCTCATCAGTCAACCAAAGATCCCTCGACCTCAAGGCAGAATGAGCGGGTGAACACCGTAATTGGAATGGAGCCATGAGTGCTCAAAAGGACCTAGATGTGGGGCATCGATGGATTCCCATGTTGTGCATATGCTGTGAATTTGATAGCAACATATCATATTCTGTTTTGATGACTCTGTTTTGATGATAGCAACAAAGTACAAAGTAACTTCTTGAGCAACAAAGCACTGTTTTGATGAGAGCAACAAAGCACCATCATGACCCTGACCATTATACCTGCCATAGGCTTGCATTTGTTGGTTTTGTTCAATACAGGGACTGAAGAAGAAGAATATTTATCAAGGGAGGTTGAAGAAGAAGAAAAAAGGAAAATGGTATCCTCTATAGATGATAACTGGCATGAAGATAGGCCAAACTTTGAGGCTGATGAAGCCCCTCACCAGCAGGAGGAGAGGAGAAGAAGAATTTCAGTGTTCAAAAGACTGACCTTTCCAGGTCGAATAAGAAGAAAGATCTCCAGGCAAAGGAAGGGCATGAAGATTGTTGCATGCAACATGGACGGTGTGGCCGGAAGATATGGGGGCTTGCCAGAATAACCCCAAGAGTTGGCCCGATGAGTCGCAAGGCCAGGGCCAAACACTAGAATGAGTACAGCTACCAGGGAAAGGCTACAAGTAATTAAAGGGAAATGGGTGATTCCCGAAGAAGTCACTATGATGGCTGTCAATGTGGTGACGACAGAAGAAGGAGAGGAGGTTCTGCTAACTGCCTCACCCAAAGGTGCTTCTGGGGAAGCAATTGAAGGAACTTCCAGCACAGTAACCCTGGATCCGTCCATGCTGATGTTGTTGCATAAGTATCAACAGGAGATAGAGCTCCTAAAGAAATAGTTACATGAGAAGAATGAATAGGCCTCCACATCCAGGCAGCCGAAGGCACAGGCTGAATCCTCCTGGGGAGATGTTAACCCCTGTGATTTCCCACCACTGCATACTCTACCCCAGCCAGCAGAGCATAGCCAAGCTGCCCCTCCACCACGGGGATCCCAGCCTTTGCTACCACCAGTGCTACCCCAGCTACATAAAGCACCACTACTGTGCCTGCCACCGCAGGCAACCATTCTTGCTACTCCATACCTGCAACTGGCACATTTCTACCCAGAGCCAGTGGACCCGACTGTAATGAACCGGCTCATGGTCGAGAAGATGATAGAAATGAAGTTGGCAGAGCGAGGGGAAGGTGAATATATGGCTTTTGATGCCTACCGGGTTCCCTGCCCACTTCACCATGCCGCTAAGCGTCTCTCTCCTGGGATCTCTAAGCCGCCAAAATTTGACAAGTTCAATGGGCATGGATACCCGAAAGAGCATATAGCTTATTACATGATCGTCATGGGCGATTTGGCTTCAGATGAGTCATACTTGTTGAAATTCATTGGGTCCTCTCTCACGGGACTCGCGTTTGAATGGTACTCCAGCCTGCCAGCAGGGTCGATCAGTGACTGGGCAGATATGCAGAAGAAGTTCAGAGAACGATTTCATGTAATCAAAAGAGAAGTCACCGTGACTGAATTATATGCAACCAGGCAGCGGCCAGATGAGATAGCTCTTGACTATATTAAGAGATGGAGAAACCTTGGAATGAGATGCAAGCAACCCCCACATCAAGAGGACACTGTGCAAATTTACAAATAAAACCTTGGGAGAGAGGTATTAGAGAAAATGATTGGCATGGAGATAAGGTCTTTTGACCGTCTCAACAATGTGGTAGCTGAGATTAAGGCTTTCTTGGCGAAGCATTCTCCAGTTGCATCTAGTGCTGCCCTGCAGAAATCAAAGTCAACAGAGCGGCGTCCGACGCCCAAAGAAGTAAATATTGTTGACCTCAAGGCATTTGAGTGGCAAAGAGACAAGGATGAAAAGGTAGCTATGCCTCCGCCCGACAGGGTAGAAGAGAAGAAAGATGGTCCCTCGCTCAGGGACAAGATGAAGAAAGCCTACTCCTACCCGAAGGAAAAGATGAAAGTGCTATTTGACTGGGTCACCCAGTACGATAAAATCACTCTACCCGAGCCGAAGAGGCCCGAAGACTTAAAGAAGAAAGACAGCCCAAGGTTCTGTCCCTATCACCGGATGTTGGGACATCGGATTGAAAACTGCTACATCTTCAAGGACATCATTGAAGGCATGATAAGAAAAGGTGAGCTGGATATGGGGAATACAAAGTTGGTCCCTCGCAACCTCATGAGGTGCAGATGAACCGAGCAGTTGCCAATATGGTGTCTCTATACCATGCACTGCCAGAGGGAGTGGCAGAGTCTAGCACTCAGCATACTTATGAGGTGTGTTTCCTAACGCCTCACATTCAAGCTACATTGTAGAAAGAGGGAAGAAGAAGAAGGACATAAAGGTGGTGGAGAAAGAAGACGTAGGAGGAGCTTTGGGGTTGAGCAGGGGCTATGGCTCCCTACTCTCCCCCACTCCCCCTACTACACGGACTCTTCTTCTCCTCCTCACTCTATTTCTCTTATTCTCTCTCTTTTCTCTAGCCTCCGGGGAGCCTCTGATGCCAGAGTAGCTTCTTCTTCCTCTTCTCTCTTCTCTCTGTGGTAGGCTTTGTTCGTCTCCTTGTCTCTCTCTCTGTGTTCTCCTCTGTTTTCACGATGGAGGAGGCAACATTTTATATCCCCAGCGGCTGGAGCTTCCGAAGGCGGGAAGCATTTGATGACGATGGACATTAATGGGGATTTGGCTTCTCCCATCCTTAGCGGCAGGGGGATAGCCTGCGTGTCCATAGGAGAGAGTGACAACCCACCTAGGCCCGTTGCGTGCCAACAGATCGTAGGGGATGGGCGCCACCTTCCATCTACCGGATGCACTGGGCGAGGAAGAACCAGGGTGTACTGCTGAGTGGGTGGGCTGCTATGCCGCTAGAAGACACAACGGGCATGTCGCTGAGGAGCTGCCCAAGCGTGCCATCGAAGGGCTTACACGGCATGCCGTTGGAGGGCTTGCAAGGCATACCGCTGGGAAGCTGCCAAGGTGTGCCGTTGGGAAGACCTCTGCAGGGTGTGCCGCTGGGGGTGCTGGGTGAGTGTGCCGGCCAGGGAGGGCGTACCGATGAAGGGTAATGTAGGGTGTGCCAGCCAGGGTTCATGCAGGGTGTGTCGGCCAAGGTTCACGTAGGGTGTGCCGGCCAGGGCTTCAAGGCGGGTGTGCCGCTGAGGGCACCCAGGGGGTGTGCCAGGTAAAGGCACCTGGGGGTGTGCCGCGAGGGCATGTCAAAGTCCGTTACGAGCCCGAGTTGTAGTCCATTTTGGTTTTCTTCAGAGCCCATGGGTTGTGAGCTTTCAGGGGGTTAGTTTCTCTTCACTGTCGTGACTCCGGAGACGGCTTCACGGTAATGTGTGTATATTCGGAGAGTCCGAATGATCCATCTTCTCCGGGGCTCCTTTTCTTGAATTTGTTGTTGATGTGAGACCGGACGGGACACATGGGCATGCAATTTTACATGTCCACACCCACCGGGGAATTGAAGTGAACCCCAACCAAATCCGAGTGGTGCTAGAGATGAGGCACCCAGAGTGGGTAAGGGATGTGTAATGCCTCACTGGTCGGGTGGTTGCCCTTACCCAATTTCTATCTAGGGCCGCTAAGAGGTGTCTACCCTTCTTCCGACTTATCAAGCAAGTGAACAAGTCCCCAGAGAGGAGGGGATAGATCGACTGGGATCAGAAATGTGAGCAAGCCTTTGAAGAACTCAAGATGTACTTGACTTCCCCTTTTGTACTCTCCAGGCCTCGAAGTGGGGAGAAGTTAATCCTCTACTTGTCTGTAACCCTGAGCACCCTAAGTGTTATGCCCGCCTAGGAAAAACATAGAGTTATGAAATTGGTTTACTACATAAGTCGAGCACTCCAAGGCCCGGAGTTCTGATACTCGCGGATGGAGAAGTTCGTGCTAACTCTAGTTACGACCACACAAAAGTTGAGACCACACTTTCTGTCCCATCCAATCACAGTCCTCACCGATCAGCCCCTATGCCAAATCCTCCATAATCTAGACGCATTTGGGAGACTCATCAAGACTCATCAAGTGGGACATTAAACTAGGGGAGTTTGACATCAATTTTCACCCAAGACCTGTGACCAAAGCTCAAGCCTTTGTAGACTTTGTCGCTAAATGCACTCTTCTAGGTGAAGAATCTCCCGAGCAATCCTCAGGGCCAATGTGGGAGCTCTACATGGATGGTTTGCCCTGCACTGCTAGCAGCGGGGTAGTGGTGCGGACACCCAAGCACTTGACCGGTCCGGGCCAGTGAGCCACTAGTACCGTACGCGGAGCACCACGTGAGCCACGGCAGGTTCCATTTGGCTCGGAGACAGCCTGGAGATGCCCCCATGAGTGTGTTGGCCTCCGGTCGACCCGGTTGTGACCCAGTGGTCGACTTTCGGTCTCGTGAGTGTCCCGGACACCCCGGAGATTTCGTGTCCATATTTTGAGGTGTCTGTAGGTTCCGTGTTACCGTGGTTTCAGGCCTAGGAATTAGGCTAGATTGACAGTGTCGTGCCGTCACGTTCAATGGTCTTGACCCCGAGTCTCGTGACTCAAGGACCGTTGAATTCAATAGGTCTAGTGGGGTGTCTAGAGTCTGGTGGCCTCGGGTCACCTGTTACTCCGCATTACTCGAGATGGGTGCGTGTGTGATTTTCCGTGTACATGTTCTATGAGCCCCCACTAGTCGTAGCCTTCTTACGGCACGCGTGTGCTGACCCACTTGGGAGTGGTGGAGCGACTGACCCGAGAGAGACGGTTGTTAGGCTGGTTATCGTAGGGTCCCCACATACAGTCGAGTCTGGGCTTAGGGGGAATAACCAGCTAGAGGACAGGCCTAGGGCGTATGGTCTAAGTGTGCACAAGGGGCTGAGGGTGTCAGACTCGTGCTAACGAGCGCGACCTCAGCTAGTCCTTGTTTTGTGTTCCTGGTTACTTGGTGTGTCTTTGTCTCCACTTGTGACGTTGTAGCTAGACACTTGTGACGCGGTGTAAGACGTCAGGAGACGCATCTGGTCTGTTCTTCTGGTGGGCGGTACTCCCGTCACATGACGTAAGTTGTCGTGTCCCGGGTTTTCATTTCCCATCTGTGAGACGGGGCTTCGCGTGAGTTTTCGGGAGCATTCCCGTAGTCGAGGTCTGGGGTTTCTGGTGAGTGTCACCGAGGGCTTTCCCTAGGCGGCGTTGAGGTCATGACGGCGAGGTCGTGACTGTATTTCCAGATTGCGTGGTTTTGGTGTGGGCCCTTGTCTGTGAGGACAGGCCTCCAAGACAGTGACGTCGTGTCGTTTCCCTGGTAGTGTGACTAGGGCAGTCGTAGTCTGGTGGTTCGTGTCTGATTGTTCCCCGACCGTGAGATCGGGGTGTTGGGTTCCATTCCATTACAGTAGGAGTAGCTGTAGAGTCGAGATTTTACCATCCACCTTGTTTACTATTCCTGCTGTTACTGTTGTTCTTGTCGCAGTTGCTGCTTTCCGCACCGCCGTTGTTTTCGGTTCTGTTCCAGTATAGTAGGAGTAGCTGTAGAGCTGAGATTTTACTAGCCACCGTGTTTACTATTCCTACTGTTACTGTTGTTCTTGTCATAGTTGCTGCTTTCCGTACCGCCGTTGTGTTTGATTGGGATTTCGCGGGACCCCTACTGAGCCAGTGATAGGAGGCTCACCCCTGATTTTTAGGTGTGGCGGTTCTTCCTCGAGGTACGAGAGAGTTCCGTGGAGGTTCTTAGTTGCCAGTTCACCAGTCTAAGTGCTCACTCGACATGTGGTACGTTTTACTGCTTTAGACTGTACTTTCTATTGGACTAGACTCTGTTGTAGTTAGATGTTTATTTCTGTTATATTTGTTGCCCTGCTTTATTCCCTATTTCTGTGTACACCACACCTATCCTTTAACCCTTCCGAGTCTTCGGACTAATGGGTGGCGGGCCGAGATTCGAGTCGCGCCGATTCCTTTTCGGTACTTGGATCTCGGGTCGTTATAGTTGGGATCAGAGCAAAGGTTGTGGAAGTACATGGGATTCGAGATATTACAGTGATCAGAGTCCGTAAAGTCCAGTACAGTCGGTGACTGACACAGGGTTTTGTATTTATTTTCCACTTGGTTTCTCGCATGAGAGCATGAGGGCGCGGTGTTGGCGCTGTGAAGGTGGTTGCTGTCGTCATCGGAGTGCCGGCGTGGGGTCTAAGGATCGAGATCGAGAGCTTCTCCCTCATCGATGGTGGCCCCAGTTGCACTGCGTTGGGTAGAGTTGCCGGTAGGCGCGTGTTCGTGGTGCTGCGTTTGAGGAATCTGCAGTGATGTCAGGTGGCTGGTAAGGATTGTTCGTGGTTAAGTGGTCGTGAGTGTGCTCCGGAGGAGCTGTTATTGGTTTTGGTCGTCCTAATTCGAGATTTTTGGACCCTCGCCATCATCGCCCGGTCACCTTCGGGGGATCGTGTGTGCCGTGAGAGCAAGCCATACGCGTGAGTCCGTGATCTTTTTTATATGCTTGCTGGTCTAGGTCCTAAGATTGTCATTGCATCCAACAACATCATAGGGCTGTGCCACATCAGAAGGTCTCAGCTAGGTTGGCAAGATGATCTTCAGCCTTTGGTGTTTTGACGAGCATGTCTTCGATGTAGGCCTTGACATTCCGACCGATTTGTCCCTCGAAGATTTGGTTGACCAGCCGCTGATATGTCACCCTGGCGTTCTTTAACCCGAAAGATCTCAATGTCCTCTGGGTCCATCTTGATCTGGTGGTAGCCAGAGTAAGCATCCAGGAAGCTGAGCAGCTCATTGTAGGAGGTTGAATCGATGAACTAGTCAATGGTCGACAGTGGGTAATTGTCCTTTGGTGTGGCCTTGTTAAGGTCTGTGAAGTCCACGCACATTCGCCACTTTCCCGAAGCTTTGGGTAACAGAACGACGTTGGCGAGCCACATTGGGTAGAGGACTGGACGTAAGAGACCAGTCTCCTTCCCCTTGGTGAGTTGCTCCTTGATGATCGTCTATTTCTCCAGGGCATATTTTCTTCTGCGTTGTTGGACAGGCTTCACCGTCGGGTCGAGGTTGAGCTTGTGCATTACAATCTCCCTGGGGATCCCGGGAAGCTGCTCATCAGACCATGCGAAGACTTGGATGTACTCAGCAAGAAAAGGTTTATATTGCTCTTAAACATTAGATGGGAGGTCAGCTCAGATATTGACTCCTAGGGCAGGGTCGTTCTTGAGGAAGACCGTTAACAACTTGACACCAGGCTCAGATGTCATCAGTCCTTCCTCGGTCTGCTTAATCCCTTTGTTTTTCCCTCCCAGCGTTATGGCTTCGACTGAGATTATATAGCACCTTCTGGCCATAACCTGGTTACCCCGGATCTCCCCCACGTCATTTTTGGTGGGGAACTTCATTTTTTGGTGATAGGTAGAGGGCACCACCTTCGTTCGGCTGAGGAGGCCTCCGTCGAAGATGGCGTTATAAGCCGTCATCCCTTTAATCACAATGAAGTCCACCATAATCATAACGATTTTGGACGGGGTGCCAATGGTGACCGACAGGCTCAGGGTTCCCTCGGGATAAGTTGCCTGGCCGTTGAACCCACAAAGTTGGGTTCGGATCGAGCGGAGTCTAGATGGATTCTCACCCATCTTGAGGAAACAATCATAAGAAAGTACATAAGGGGCACTACCATTGTCGACTAATATTCTATCTACATTACAATGGCTTATTGTGGCTGATACAACTAGGGCATCCTTGTGCGTGGTTGTTAACCCTTCCAGGTCTTAGTCAGAGAACACCAAGGCCTGCTATTCGCTCGCCTACAGGGCCTTGGGGGGCTCGGAGGCCCGACTCACTCGCTCAGTGTGACGCTTCCATCCTCGGCTACTGTCTCCACCTAATGTCGCGCTGCCAGCAATGACGTTGATGTTGACTCTGCGGGAGATATTGTCCATCTCATCATGGGTGGTAGCATCCTTCTTGTGCTCAAAAACATACCGGGATAAGTGCCCCTGGCAAATGAGGTGCTCGATCTCATCTTGTAGTTGATGACAATCGCCGGTGTGGTGTCCGTGGTCACTGTGGAACAGACAGTGCTTTCGGCGGTTGCGGTGCTTTGCCTTCATGGGCTCGTGTTGGCAGAGAAGGCCCGAGCCCTTGATATCTACGTAAATTTTGTAGACAGGGGCGGTCAGGGGGGGTGTACCGCTCATACTTTCGAGATGGCTCTCTGTGGTCCCTACCTCGGTTCAGCCTTTTTCCTTGTCCGGAGCTTTACTCGGACTGTCACTTCTTGTCCCCCCCCCCGACCCGAGCCCATCATGCTATGGCAGGCAGTGAGGACTTCCTCACACTCGATGTGGCGTAGGGCCAGGGTCACAAGCTCGGCGAGGGAGGTGGGGGGATGAAGGACCAACTCACACCATAGGTTCTCATTGTAGGTACCCCCGGTCAGTGTGATGATGGCCGAGGCAACATCCCGGCGGGGGATACGCAGGGCCTCCGATTTAAATCGGTTAATATAGGCCTGGAGCCTTTCCCCCAGTTCCTACTTGAGAGCCTTCAACCCTGCTACCGACCGTGGCGGACCACTACCGGCGAAGCTTTCCTTGAATGTTCGCCTGAACTGTCAGAAATCATAGATGCTGCCCAGGGCGAGTGCTCAGTACCATGCCTGAGCACCCTGGACCACGGTGGTCGTGAACACTCGGCACTTTATGGCATCAGATGTCCCATGCAAGGTCATGAGGGTGTCGAAACTATTGTAGTGATCGGTCGGGTCTCCCTGGTCATCGTATGCTTTGAAGGTCGGGAGCGAGATCCTGGGGGAGATCTCGACCTTCAAGATAAGGTCAGAGAATGGGGATTGCTCCTCATCTTCCGCAGTGGAGGTCTTTTGTAGGGCGCAGAGGGCGCGCTCTTGCTCTGTGAAATGCCTCTCGAAGTCTCACAGTCGGAGAGACAGTTTCAGATGTCGCTAGGTCGAGGGGCTGCGGGGGCATTCTTGCACGCTGCCTCGACGTCCCTCGAGGGCTTACATCTCCGGGGGTGGTCGATGCACTCCAAATTTCTCTCTCCTCGGGGTGGAGGAGGCTTCTTGATCCGGAGGAGGGGCTTGCGATGGTCTAGCTGACCAGTTCTGGATTATCCGCCATCCCTAGAGGATGAAACGGCCCCCTGCGGTTTGCAGGGAAGCATCTCCACGAGGGGGGCTTTCTCGGGGAAGTCGCGAACACTCCTCCTGGCTGCCTGGGTCCTCATTAGATCAATGAGGCTATCCACTTTTGCGTTGAGGGTTTAGAGGGGGTTCGCGCTTCCATTAGGGGGTTGCCCCTCCATAGTGTGCGCAGGGTTGTCATCGGTCGGGTCGTTGGCGTGTGATGGGGTGTTCCCCGTAGGATAGGAAGGTGCACCTTCCTCCGTTGCCACGACTTTTCCTCTGTCGTTGGTGGTCCTCCTGCTAGAGCTCCTTCACACCATGTTGGCTCCTTGTTCGTTTCCCACAGACGGCGCCAGATGAAGAGGGGTTACCTCGCGTGGTGCCTGAGCTGAGGATGATGTCCACGGATGCTAAAACTGCGAAAGGGGGAAGCGGATTAGAGGTGCCCAGTGATGAATCATCAGGGAAAATCCCCCGATGCTTAAGTCAGCGACTGTAGTAGAGCTCTGGTGCAAGGGGGAAAGGGAAGGAGATGAGGGCGCGAGATTCCTCTCCACCAAGTGGTGGAGTGGCTCTCGCTTAGTGTTGATATCGCTTAATAGTGCTTACCTCTAGCTGGAGGGTTTCCCAGGTTTATATAGCGACTCACGAATGTAAGAGCCTTGCGAGTGGAGGAGTTTCAGGGAAGGTTATGTCTCCTTCGTGGGCTCGTTAAGGCCTGAGGGCTCTTAATCATCATTATCCCCATGATCTCCCAGCTCTTAAAGGGCACACAACGGTCGCATAGATAAGCCTTCATCAGTCGGTCCGAGCCTTAGGCGCTGGCTCCAGGGGGCTTTCCTTAGCGATAGGCGTAAGGCTCTGGCGGGATGCATGGGGTCTTGAAGAGACCTCCCGATCGACCTGACGCTGAGACTTCTGAACCTGAAGGTCGCCTAGGAAGTGCTTAATTCGAGTGAGTTATTAGGCTTAGTGGGCCCCAGAGGGGCTGTCACTCATAGGAGCTGGGCCTCATTTGTTCTGGTGGGACCTTGTTTGGCCGTTCCTTTTCGGGCAGTAGAATTCTCCCTCTCTACAAACTACTGAAACTAAACCATGCCATGACTAACTTCTAACGCATGATATTAGGGGTTTGCGTGTGGGAGATTGCCTACCTCTATGTTTTGACGAAGAAGGGGTCTCACGGGAGGACGCAGGAAACAAAAGAAGAAGAAGAAGTTCCTTCTTCACATCAATGGCCACCACTGCAAACAGCCGCAGTTGGTAGCAGCTAACCTCAATCAGAGAGTAAAGGAAGCAGAGGCGTCGATGTTCACGCTCGAAGCAGCAGCACAATGCCCATGCGAAGGATGAAGCAGTAGTAGAGGAAGGAGATGCTATTCACGTAGCAACCGTTGGAGGATGGGGTAGCAAGAACAGGAGGAAGTCAAGGAAGAAGTTCCTCACGTGTAACAGCAGTAGCAGAAAGGAGGCAATGCAGAGGATGTCCAATGCAACAGTAAGCCTCTACACATTCGACCAAGGAGTGTATATAAAAGGGCGTGGAAAGCCTAGGGGGGTCGATGGCCATTGAAAGCAAGGGTTTAAACCCTTCTATGTTTTGATCGCGAGTCACGCCCTCCAACCAAAAAGCCAATCGCCATCCTTGTTTTGCCTAGGAAAACCCTAAGCCATTACTCCTCATGCACGTTTGATCATGCTCTTGCGTTGGTCATCGACGTGGGTCTTTGGTTGGGTAATGAGAGGCCCTTGCTATAAGGGAGGAATGGACAGGCCCATGGTTGGCCCCTTGTACGTGGGTTATGATTTTTTGTTTCCCTGGGGTTCACGTGGTCCCATTCTTAGCATGGGTTCCTGTACATGTATGGGAGAAAGCCCTTTAATATATATCTAGGTTAATATACATCATGTGTTTAAGAGAAGGGCTGACCCAATCTTTATATTTTTGAATGAATCTTCTTTTTACAATGTCAAAATTTTCGGCCTAATGTGGCTCCAATGAATAGAATCATTCTAAAGCAGGGCCATCCAAAGATCTTCTAAACAAGTATGTCAGGGT
This sequence comes from Amorphophallus titanum, assembly GCA_024336825.1. NCBI lineage: Eukaryota > Viridiplantae > Streptophyta > Magnoliopsida > Alismatales > Araceae > Amorphophallus > Amorphophallus titanum. The sequence continues at coordinate 9,946,233 of JANBPO010001714.1, forward strand.
CCTCTTGTCATCTTGCCACCAGGAGGATTCATGACAAAAATCTTTAAGATGAATAAAAGGGTTGCCCATGTCATTGTGCATTCGATATGTAGGCACCTCTGAAGGATGTAAATAACATGTTGGGAGAGCTGGCATGGAGACTTGCGGGTTGCCCTTTATCTCTACACTCTTCTTCATTTCTTCAAGTTCGTCCTCCATTTGGTCTAATTTGTGAAGAAAGGATTGATGAAGAGGATTCACTTGAGAAGTGGAAGGTTGCTCTCGAGGCCTTTGGGGTACTTGAGAGGGAGGCCTTGAAGGACAAGGGGAGTGGGGTTGGCCCATAGAATGACCCGGTTGGACTAGGGTGCAAGGGACAGCTAGATTTTGGGGCTGTGAGGGATACTCAAATGAGGGTGGTGGTTGGCCCACATGGTCCTTAAAGGGAGAAGCATGAGGACCACTTGTGACACATAAATGACCCTGGGGAAAGGGATAAGTAGATCATCTCTTAATGACATCCTGGATGGCTTCAAGTTGTTGAGGGCTGAGAGAGTCGATGTGAGAAGCTAGGACAACTAAGGCATAGGAAACACTAGTGGAGGGGGAAGCTCCCCTGGGAGTGGCCTACACTTTGTGTGAGGACTCACGGATTTGATCATTGTCCAGGGTGTGGATATGATCATAGGACCTAGAAATAGGGTGAGACTCCTCATAGAAGTCGCCATGAGAGTCATGGACATGAGGGGTATGTGATGAATCAAAGTTACCATCCTCATGGTCATAAGAACTGTATCTAGGCATGCTAGGCACTTTACCAGAACGCAACATTATGATGAAATCAAACAATGTGCTCACAAACAAATTTTGCAGATATTATCAAACAAGTGGATGTTTACGTTCAATTTAGAGTTTTCTTGTATGATTTAGTTGATTTTCGGAAAGCTTATAAATTCACTCAACAAGGTAGGATCCTAGTTCCAGTTTTGATTTGACTTCATGCCAACTTTTCACACTCTCATCATGTGTAGGTCAACTATCTCCGGGGAACTTCAATGGTACAATTGGCCCAATGAATGAAGAGGGAATCCTTCACTGTCGAGGACTTATGGAGGTCCCGATGGAGGAGATTCTAGTCCATTGGGAGGAATTCCTAAACAGAGTCCTTCCTTCACCGAGAGAGGGTAATTTCCTAAAAATATAAAAAAGGGGGAAGATGCTCTAATGCATGCAGTGCTACTATATAACAGAGATACACAAACACATAAACAGAATAGAAAGATAGAAAATTTGTAGAACACAATTGGACCGAACAAATATCACAGAAATATGAAAATCGTGTCCACTCAGAGAGACATCTTTTGAAGAGCGCATCCACTTGTCAAGACACCTCTAAAAAAAGGCTGAGAGGTGATCATGGTGATGATGTTGTATACATGTCTATCCACGGGGACGCATATTACAATATGCGTCTTCGGCTACAGATGCGTTCTGAGATAGGAACCCACTTCTCCAGAACTGACTAAAGGAAGAATAAGCAATGACTTCCACAACCAAAACACATCCAGACATGGCAATCAGCTGAATAAATGAACTGCTTTCTTATAACCTATTTTCATTTCCAAAACAATGCAAACCTCTCAAGAAAATACAAGGGACTATGGGGAGTGCACATGGTGTATGAGGGTTGAAAATAAAAGTACTGTTGGGAGCACAACTATAGTGCTCAAAGGCACAATAAGGAGGGGCACACGCGGGTGCCAAAAGGAGGGGCACACGTGGGTGTCAAAAACACGCGGGTAACCAAAAGAAAATAAAAGATGTCCCATTGTGATCACCAAACTATGTGAATGACGTCACGAGAACGAAGAACAAAAAAAAATGACCATGGGAGTTGCTCTCCGTGGGTTATAAGAGGAAAGGGGGACCATGTTCATCAACAATCCCACCGACACTAAGGAGCCCTCTGTGGCCATTAGGCCTCCCATTTCAAATATGGATCCATGCCCAATGTGGTACCCCCTCCATTCTCAACCTGGATCTTCCAGCTGGGTCACTAGATAAACATTCCTTAACTTCCAGCCCTCTGCTGCATTAGGATACAAACCTTGCAAGGGAACGAAGAGAATAAGCTGCACCGACGCCTCGTCCTGTGAAGGTACTTCTCATTGGTCCCATCGAAACTCATGGTGCCTTGTCATCCTCCCATCCTATACGGGGGTACTCCCTACTCGTCCCACTAGGACTAACCCTCTACCCTTGATCTGGGACCTATGCTCCCAGCCAATGCATTCTCATTGCCTTTCAGCATTCAGCCATAACAATTATGTAAATACACCAAGAGATGACATATTTGTCCCACGGGACTCTCTCACCACTATCGGTTCGGACTTCTAGCCCAATGTTGGCCCATAAATCTCATCTTCCTTGGCATGAGGCACTCCACCCTTGTCGAGATCAAATTTGTCCCATCAATCCTGCCAGGCTAGGTTCTTAAGACCCTTTTCCTTGGCACGGGGTATTCCACCCTTGCCAAACTCTAAAAATTGCCCATCAGCCCCCACTGGGTCGGGCTCATTAAGTCTCCTTTATCTTGGCTTGAGGCACTCCGCCCTTGTCGAACCCTAAAAAATTATTTCATAATCCCACTGGGCTGGGTTCATAAAAGTTTTTTTTCTTGGCCTAAGATACTCTGTCTCTACCGAGCTCTAAAAATTGTTTCATAGTCCCACCAGACTAGGACTAAGAATCTTTCTATTTGCCTAAGCGCCCTTGCCGAACTCAAAATGTTGCCCATCAGTCACGCCGGGCTGAGCTTATAAAACTTCTTTCCTTGGCCTGAGGCACTCTGCCCTTGCCAAGCTCAAAAATTGCCCCCGGCCCCACTGGATTGGGCCATAAACCTCTTCTCCCTTGGCCTGAGGTGCTCCGCCCTTGCCAAGCTCAAAATCACCCTTCCTCCCACTAGACAAAATATCCCTTACCGTAGACGAGCCTGCGCCAAGGAGTCAAAAAAAACAAAACAAAACAAAAGAAGTAAAAATAAATAAAAAATAAAAACAAAAATAAGAAAAAAGGAAACAAAAGAAGAAAGAAATGAATTTAAAAAAAGAAGAAGAATGATGAAGAAGTGAAAAGGATTATCTAAAATAAACTTAATGAATCAATAAATATAATAAATTTAATAAACCCAACAAAACTCAACAAACCCAACAAACCCAACAAACTCAACAAAACCAATAAATTCAATAAACTCAACAAACTTAACAAATTCAATAAGCCCAACAAATCTGAGCAAACAAACCAACAAAAATACCCCTTCACTTTGTCGAACTTGCCATTTGAGCAAGGTCTGTTGACTCTAACACCTCATTGGATCAACGTCTGTATTCTATCTTGGCTTAGTCATCACGTCTTCACCAAGTTGGTCAACTTCGACATGACGCTGGGTTGACATCTTCGTCTACACATTGTACCTTTGTTTCAAACCTTTCGTCGAAGCAAGGTTGGGTGACTCCAGCATCTCATCGGGTCAATATTTATATTCTATATTCTTCCCTTTGCTTAGGCCTCACGTCTCCGCCAAGTTCATTGGCTCCAACATGACAACGGGTCAACATTTATATCTTATATTCTACTCTTGGCCTAGGCCTCACGTCTCTATCAAGTTCGTTGATTTTGACAGGACATCGGGTCAACACCTATCTTATATTCCACCCTTGGCTTATGCCTCACGCCTCTACCAAGTTCGTTGGCTTCGATAAGATGTCGAGTCAATACCTATCCTATATTATGCCCTTGGCTTAGGCCTCATGCCCCTGCCAAGTTAGTTGGCTCTGACACGACGTTGGGACAACACATATATCCTAAATTCCTCTCTTGGTCTAGGCCTCATGTCTTTGCCAAGTTGGCTGACTTTGATAGTCTATCAAGTCAACAACCATATTCTTCCTTGGCCCAGACCCCAGCAGGCCAGCAGCACTCAGCAGCAGCAGCAGCCCCGCCTCGGCATAATTAAATTGAAATATCGTGAAGTTGCCAATCGGTGGTTCTCTCTCAGATTCTTTTCTTTCGTTATTTAATGTTAGCCTCCCTTTTTGACATTTAAAAGGCTTTGGAAGAATTAAACAGAAAAGCTGCAAGGAGCTGGGTGAATTTCGGCAGCATCTCCCCCTGCCCCAGAACATATGGGGGAGATGTATAGGAGGCCTATCCACAGCAAGTTGAGAGAGACTCCGAAAAAGACATGCATGCCAGAACGACAGCCCAGACCCTATAACAAATGTCGAATCTCTGAGGACTCGCCTACAAGGAGAGCCATGTCACTCGAGTGTTATCGATCACTTTCTGTCGGCTGTGTCGACCCCTTTCGGTGGCATGGCATATACATAGATTCTCAGGGGAGGGCTAGTATAACCATTGGTCTGTGGGTCTGCAGATGTCGGGGCACTATTCGCCAGTGAGGCAATTCATGTTCACTCAGAGAGTGATCGAAAAATGAGAACCTATGGAAATTGACAGAATGAAAACAGATGCAAATACCAGCAGCTAATCAAAAATGGTGAGATGCCATGAACCGGGCAATGGTTTTGGGGAAATGCCCCATGTGATACGACAGGTGATCAAATGGGGAGATGTCCCATATGATTCGGTGGATGGTCAAATGAGGGGTGCCATGAACTGGTGCCAGCAAAATGGGGGGGAAATGCCCTTAATTTGGCGACAACAACAAAGGAGCAAAACCCCTTGATCCGGCGGCTATTGAAGTGTAGATGAGTGATATTGATCCGACGGAAGCACTAAGAAGTGATTTGGCAGGTATTGAAGTGTAAGGAAGGGATAAGGATATGGCGGCTATAACAAATGGGAGGGTTCTCATGCGATCTGGGGGCTAAGGTGTGTGATCTGGTGGCTAAAGCATGTTGGAGGGTTCTCGTATGATCCGGTGGGCATGCACATGGGGAGAGATAGTGGTCCAGTGGCCATACACGTGGGGAGAGATAGCGGTCCAGTAGCCATACATATGGATAGAGACCCCTTGAATTGGTGGCCATGATAGAGTTATTCGGTGGCCATTGCAGTGAGGACAAAGGCTAATACGATGGCTTGGCAAGGGGCTATTCCATCAACTCAGCGGTCAGGAGATGAAATGGGGTGTTCTTCATATGGCAGATAAAGGAAATGTAAGGGAATGAAGGTGATACGGCGGCCAGGATTAGGTGGTCCGGTGGAGACAGTAGTGGATGTGATCACTTGATCTGACAGCCAATCATGTGGAGTGATCTGACAGCCAGGAGATGACCCGGTGGCCAAGTGAAATGGGGTGACCCCCTTATCCGGCAACTTAGAGAAAATAAGGGAACAAAATGGGATCCGACAGCCATAGCAGTGGAGGGAGGCCAAAGGATGATCCGATGGCCAAACAAATGGGGAGATCCCCTTGATCCAGCGGCCTCAGCAGTCACCCGATGGTAGAAATAGAAAGGAGGGGATCTGGTGCGTGTAGCACGCCAGATTAGAACAGATGGCAACCATCCCATAGGATGAGGGTTCATGGACGAACGGGGACTTGAGGAGGATAAGAGGAAGTGCAAGGGTGATCTTGGTTAGATGGGTGTGTCACACGAAGCCAGGAGAACCCTATTGAGATCCAGAAAGGTTCTAAAATAGTGCTTAGGCTAAAAAAATAGTGAGACGGTGGCCAAGATAGAATTGTATTTTAGACAGAAAAAATACAGTGATGTTACTCATCCATTCGGGGAGGACCAGAAGCCATTCTTGGAATTTGCAAGCCCCTGGCCTCCAACTAAGGATATAAGTAATGACTGCAGTCCAGTAAATTCAGGAATACAGTGAAGATGCTCAAACAAAGCTGGACCTTTGAGTTAAAAAAAAGAACTCTTAGAACTCCAGATTCAAGATTCAAGATTCTGTTGTGCAATCTTGACTGCTATTCACATTTTTTACTGTTAAGGAACTATTTGTAACTTCTATCTAGCATTTGTCATCATTTGCATGTGGTTTCAGGTCTGGTTGGCATAACGCCCCTCCCTTGGTGCGTTATGTTGGTATAACGCCCCTATGCTAGTGCGTTATAGTCCTGTTGGCCGTTGGTTGGTTCTGTGTTGTGTGTCCGTCTGTCCTAGATCGTATTCTAGTGTGGTGTCTATCTATTGGTGGTTGTCAGGATCGGTCCGTTTAGGTGACTAGGCGTAGTCTTTTCCTTTACTATGACAGTACCCTAACGACTCAATCTAGAACTACCAGTGTCCTTGCCTCTAGTTGCGTAGCGGCTGTGCCTTGACTGCCAGTTTCGTCTAGCGGTCGAGTGATGGTTTACTTTGCCCAGAGTGTTGTCGTTGTCCACCGCTCCGGTTTCTGGTTGTCTTGGCTTGATCTCGTGGTTTGCCCATGACCCGTGGGTGTCTGTAGACATCGTATGAGGGCAGTAACCATGATGGGACGGCTAGGAGTGCTTATGCATGTAGTGTGCGTGTCTGTATGCGTCATCATTGTCGGGTTCCTGTCAACTCGAGGTCACCTAGCAGTTGACAGGCGACCTTGTCTGTGTCTTGACGACTTTGTCCAATTTGAGACCGAGTTTCGGGATGCCTCGAGGTATCATTCTACCTCAATTTATGTGTCTGGGTTTGTTGATAGTTCTTGGTGTCCCCTCAGGTCTTCGTGCGTCATTTTCCCAGAGTGTTATTTTCCCTGGCTTAGGATTAGACCGATTGGTAGCTTTGTTCTGCTGTGTACGACGATCCTGACTCAGAGTCGTAGGACTCAGGGACCGTTGTAGTTGTAGGTCGAGTTGCCTTGCCTCGAGGTTGTCGGCAGTCTCCTGTGCTGCCTTCGATGCTTTGAAGTGCGTGTTATAGGGCGTTTCGACTTTTCTGCACTTCGGCGCTTGTGTTTTGAAGTCTCCGAGCTTTGTGGCTGCTCTTTGGTTGGTGCCTTACGGCACGCTTTGGCGTGATGGCTCTTGTAGCAGAGCACTTTTCCCGAGACACAGTTTTTAAGCTAGTTCCGTGGGCTCCTGACCTTATCGTTGCATCTGCGGGGGAGAATACTAGTTAGAGTCCTGGCTTAATGGTCTACAGCCAGTGTGTGCACACGGGGTCAGGGGGTTAGGACCCACGTCGACGGGCGTGACCCTGACTGGTCCTTGCAGTGGTGGTTTCCACGTGGGCCTGCGACTCGACCTTAGCTGTGGCAGACCACGTTCGGCTGGTAGTTGAGGCACTTGTGAAGTGAGTTGTGGTGCATTGTAAGACGTCAGTGGATGTAGCTGACCACTCCTCTTTCAAGTCACGTGTTGTGTGACTCTCGACGTTTCTCGTGCATCGTAACCTTCTGGGTTAGCCCTTTTGTGGCTGTACTCTAGGTCAGTGTCTGTCGCCTGCACGATGTCCGATTGTGCATGGGTCAGTGTGCACGACGTCCTCGTCGTGTTGTCCATCGTCTGTGTCAGTCGTTTGTCTATCCTTTCTCTAAGTTTCTTTTATATGTTCTGCAGGTTCCTTGCATCGGCAGTTCAGCAACTCCTGGCTTTGTCAGCTCCGAGTCGCCCTCCTACCCTTGCTTGGAGTAGTTCGGGGTACCGAGGTTTGTTCGGTAGCCATTGTCTAGTACGGCTTCTTCCTTCCCCCTATTCCTTAGCTTGTTCCCTACTCCTGCTTCCTGTTCTATTACCTTTACAGCTTTGTAGTTTAGCTTTCCTGCTTTACTACTTCTGTTGTTTACTGTTGCTCGCCTGCTATTTCTAGCGTGTTACTGCGTGTTTTCCTCGGTGGGGATCCACGTGACCCCTACTAAGCCAGTGACACAAGACTCACCCCTACTTTTCAGGTGGCGGTCATTCGTTCGGCTTCCATGTGTACCAGGGGTGCGTACTCGTAGTGTCTAGTTGTGGCCAGCTGGTACCCTCGTCAGGCTTCCCCTGACTCTCTAGTACATCTTTTCTTTTCTGTCGACTATACTTGGCACTGGTTATCTTTTCTTTGGACTTGACTCTGGGCTATAATAATTAAATTTAAACTATTAATTAAAACAGCCTTACTGGCTATTTTACACACTTATCGTCCATTTGTTAGCCATACAAGCTATTTGTCACCCTTAGGTTTAATAGCTGTCACCTTATCCCATTTGTCACCGCTAGTTGTGCATTTATTATCACTAAAGTGGTATTTGTCACCCTTAGTACATATTTAGCACTCTTACCACATGACTACATGAGCGGCCGTTGCCTTGTCTTCTCTTCATTACCTGCTCGACTTTGTCTGGGGAGCATAGTGGTGACTAGTCTATTCATTGACCTTTGACTTTGACTGGGACTTGAAGACTATTTAACAAAAAGTTGAGCTTAGCTGGAGACTTCTTTGACTTGCATTGACCTTGACCAGTCAACATTGATTGTCTTGGCATTGACCAAGTCCCTTCGTTGTTCTTATGATTGCTGTAGAAACTCTTGATACATTGTTCATATATTTATCCTCTTGTGAACTTGACTCCTTCTTTCAGCTCCTTCTACTTTTCATTTGTTAGCTCTAGGATCTGTTTTTCATCTTTACCCGTGTATTTGTCTACTCGGTAATCTAGTTGTCGCCATTGATAGGGTATTTTTCACCCTTATCCACTGCCCTTGCTTCAGACATAGACGTTCTTAGATTTTCACAATTTTAATGCTGCAAGCTATTTTTCAGACTTAGGCAGCTATTTGTCACTACTATCGGGAATTTGTCAGCACTAGGCAACTATTTGTCACCCTTATACTCATCGTCGCAACTGACCTGTCGTCAAACCACGGTATAAACCGGGGTACCCCATGTGGGTTACGTAACATCGATTTTCCAATGAATATGTAGAAAAGGATTTCTGAGGCCCGAAGCCATCGTGAGGTTTAGCAATTGTAATCGTCCTTCTTTCTCCACTTGCGAAACCCTCGACGCTATGCTCCTCCCACACACTCTCGTTGTCACTTCACTGCGCCTTGATTTTTATCCTTTTTGCACTATTCCACTCAAGTATTTCGTCTCTCTCCCTCTCGCCCTCACTCCTGTGAGCCTAGGGTTCGTTGTTAGTTAGTTAGCGTCAAGCATTAAACATTCATTCACACATTCATTTACAAAAGAAAAATCAAGACCAAAAACATGTCATATCATACCATAAGCATCCATAGGTACATGAGTCACATAAGTACATTAGGCATGTCCCTCCGGGCCGGCGCTATCTCCCGTCCCCTTGTGCCTCTTCGATGGCAGGGACATTGCAGAGCTAGCCTCCTCCCGATGCCGCCGGCACCGCTCCTCATCCTCGTTCCTCCGACGACCGGAGGAACTTGTGAAGTACCCTCTGAATGAGATGTGCGTGCCATGTGTGCTGTCGCTCGGAGCCCTGCTACGCTCCGACCTTTGGCTCTCTGCTCATAGGTCTCCACTGCACCCTCCAGCCTTGCCACCGGGAGCCGAGCTTGCTCTGCCTCGGCTCAGTTGCGCTTCGTATCTGCAGCACCAGCCTGGAGTCACTCTAACTCAGCGCGAACGAGCTTCATCTCGACCGCATCTAACAGGCGGCTCAGCTCCATCTCCTCTCTAAGCTGGGATAGCTCGGTCGTCTACATGTACACACATCACGGTCAGTCAATTGCAATGCATAATCATTACCAACTGGGCAAGTGCAGTGTCTACTTACCCTCTCAGCGAGAGCACCCTCGGCCACCTCGGCCCGTGCCACCATCCTATTGAACTCCGCGTCTCGCTCGGCACGGTCTGCGGGTGTTTGGGAGAAGGAGGAAGGATCGTCAGCTCCCTGACGCTGGGCTCCCTCGGCTCGCTGCATTTTAGAAGTTCGGGTTAGTCAACAGCATAAGCATATGCATATTAAGTCTAAGGCTGTAGCGCTCGTGTCTTAATAGATCCGTAGTGGTTCGGACCTGGATCAGATTATGTCAGATCTGTCGATTTTTACAATTTTTTGGCTATTTTCTGGTATTTTTCTGAGAGAGTTAAAGTATTTTAATAAATAAATTAGATATTTATGCAATTTGTGAAAATTGGGGATTTAAAGAGTAAAATGAGATTTTTTAACAAAAAAATCCTACTTGCCCATCTGATTGCTGATCTATCTCAGGGGAAAGATCGGGAGACGACAGTCAGTGACTTCACACCATTCCTCCAGGTAATTTAATTTTATCTTATTAATTTTATTTACAATTGGTTCTTATTTCATGGCTTTGCAATCGACTATGCTAATGACATGTAATGGATGCAGGTGTGGAGCTACTACTACTTCCCGATGGGGAGAGCTAGGTATTGGGACCCCGCGGTCGTGCCACTAGCCAGACGGTAGAGGCCGATCACGATTGCGGCACCACACTCCTATCAACTCACATCACTTCGACGTGAGCTGTCAGAGTAGCCCGAGGCCATGGTATGATTTTCTTCTTCTTCTTCTTCTTCTTCTTTTGTGTACATTTTATTTACAAAATATGAAAACTGACACGTGTGATGATGCAGGTGGTATGGAGGCCCTACCTGGGCATGGATGACGTGGGTCAGCCCTGGGTCGAGGCCGGCCGACCTCGCTTCGGGCAGGATGTTTGGGTCCATTACCTGAACGAGATCGAGCCGCTCCGGGTTATGTTAGTGATGAGGACCTTGGGCTTGGCCTAGGAGTGGGTGGTGGTGGACGAGCCAGGCTGCATCGGCAGAAGACCCGAGGCAAGGCGAAGCTCGTGGACTGGCGTACGAGCTTCCCTGCATAGTTCTAGGACTGGCAGCAGGGTGCCATCCCGGTGGTGTCTTAGGCACAGGACAACGTCGATTACCTACGGTGCTACCAGGAGACCAACGCAGGGCGTCTCTACCTTGGGAGACCTGTAGGGGTAAGTATGGAACGAAGATTTTTGTTATCTTTATTTATGAATATATGCAAATGTATGTGACACTAATCTATATGCTTGCAAATGCAGGATGCCCGTGAAACCATCATCACTGACTTGCGGGCCCAGTTGGCAGATGCTAGACAGCAGCTGACTGTCACGCGACAGGTGCTAGACATCTTGGTAAGGCTATGCAATGATTTTTTTCATACTTCTCCTTTTCTGTTTTTGTGTTTACCTAGAATCCTAGATTCTTAATGCTTAGTCACTGACTATCATTTATTCCTTTGTTTCAGTGTGCCCAGCTGGTAGCGACAGCGGGGATGGCAAGCAGAGCGTCATCCAACTCCCAGGCTCCTCCTCTGGAGGTCACCTCCCTCCAGGAGCAGCTTGTTGGCGCGGTGGCCCATGCTGAGGAGGCTGAGCGTTGCCTTGTAGCCCGGGTGAGTGTTTGCTTACCCTGAACCTTCATTACACATTTTCGTTCTTTTACTGATATTGAGAGATGATTGATCCTTGGTAGGTAGTGGAGGTCTGGGATGCACTAGCCCTGGCAATTCAGGCTAAGGAGGAGCGTGATGCCCAGGCAACCACCGTGGCGGAGCGCGATGCTCAGATAGCTGAGCTAGAGAAGGAGTGAGACATCTAGATGGCCACTATGGCAGAGTTAGGGGCGGAGCTACGGCTTCGCGATGCGAAGGCTGAGGAGTTGCTCCGAGATGTTCTGGAGCTGAGGATTGCCCTTCAGGTGGTGAGGAGGGAGGCGGAACGAGAGAGAGAGGAGAGGGGGTGAGAGAGGGAGAGGGAGAGAGAGGCGAGGAGGGCGGAGGGATAGCGCCATTGGGATGAGAGGAGGGCTCTAGAGGCCCAAGTGATGGAGCTCCAGCTAGGTCTTCGAGTCGCGGAGCAGAGGCTGTAGGATAGCGAGGAGTGTTACCAGAGGGCACGGGAGCGAGGGGTGCGCCTCCGTCAATCTGGTTCTTTTTCAGTGGGTTGCTTCTTTGTCACCTCGACAGAGGAGCATCGTCTCCTCGCTGATGCCGGTGAGGCACCGCAGGGTGAGACGAGTACTGCCTCACAAGGCTCCAGGAGGCCCCCCAGGGATTCTCATCTGTTGAGCTATGGTTTTGATGATAACTTAACTTGGTGTATGATGCGTTGATATGGTTGTTGAAGTCATGGTTTTGAGGATAAATACACATCATGTGTGATTAAGTGAATGATGATAACTAAAGCATTGTATGATGACAAAACTTGATCAAATGGCCAAGCTCGTGGGATACTCAAGCGAGTTACATGATTCTACTCTCCAAATGATTGGCACGTGATCCTAAGTTGGTTGGCACATTCTCAGATGCTTCCAGAGAAAGAATATTTCACCTTGTCAACTGGACCAATGGGTTAATTAGTTCATGAATCAAATTTCTCCAAGAACTTTCTGCTCTACGCATATAAGCATCCTTTTCTTCAGCAGCAAGTAGGCAACAGAGCAAAGAAAAAAAAGCAAGCGAGGAGAAGAAAAGCAGCTGCATTCGAAGAGAGCGAGAGTCCATCTGAGAAGAAGGAAGAAGCCATTCAGTGAGCCAGAGAAAAGGAAGGGAGTGAGATCGAGCAGAAAAGAAAGAGAGATCTGTAAGCCCATTTTTGTTGGAAGGAGAGAACAAAAGACAGGGAGAGTGAGAAGAAGACGACGAGAGCGAGGGCACCCAATTCAGAGAGAAGAAGAAAGAGCTGTTCAGAGAGAGAAGAAATGAAGGCTAGGCAGAGCATCGGATTTCATTGAAAAAGGCTTCGTTAGAAGCTATAGTTCATCGTGATTCCTTTATGTTTCACTGAGTATTTGTGTTTCAGAGTTTCATTGTATTTTTAATTTTTCTTTTTACATTCATTTCAGTCAGTCTTTTGCCTTGTTGTGCTCGGTGCACACAAGGTGGTTGTGTACGGTTCATCACTGTGTGTGGTTTGTTCTGGGAGACCAGAACGTGGAGGATTGGTTCCTCTGGTTCCTTCTGAAGCTTTCAGAAGAAGAGAGGATTGGTTCCTCTGGGTTGTGAGCAGCGGGGTACTGTTCACGGTTCCTTCTATGCTTGCAGAAGAAGGGAGGATTTGTTCCTCCGGTCACTGCATGTAGAAGTTGGTCTGATCTTGTGGGGTGCAAGGTCAAGGTGTGAGGGATTTGTTTCTCTCGGTCCAAGCTATTAGGCAGCGTTTGTAGTGGAGATGTCTCCACGTTCTTGCGTAGCAAGGGAAACCTCACTCGGTTTGAGTGAGTGATGGATGTAGGTCTATGGGTAGCAGACCAAACCACATAAAAAATCTCTGTCCAGTGTGGATTTGCTTGTGAGATTGCTCCTTATCTTCTACCTCTTTCACATGATGGATGCCTAATGTGCATGTTGTTGAGTTTATTATGATCCTATCTTCCGCATTGGATTCACACTATATTATCACAGCATGCTAAGCATTCGATATATGATTTGTGTGAACTGCCATTAATTGTTTCAATTGATATAGAGTTTTTTAAATCGGACATAACTTCCTAGCTGGATCTATTCACCCCCCTCTAGATCCTAGAAACACACCTAATAATTGGTATTAGAGCAGGTCTCTGATAGATCCGATTTAACAATATGCAGAGAAGGTCCTATTGTTCTTTGGGTGCTATCGTTGTTTTATCTATCTGAGTTCAATGGCTCATCCACCAATGTTTGATGGTTCTGATTTCTCCACGTGGCTAGACAGTATGTGCACATTTGTAAATGCAGTTAATCCAAACCTGTGGAACCTCATCTCTAAAGGTCCACATAAACTGGCCAAGGATATGCCCAAATGGACAGACATTCACAAGATGAAGAATAATGAAAATCTTAGAGCTCTCAATATCTTGAAAGGTGCTAGTGATCATAACATCTTTCCATTTGTTTCTTCCTCTAGGTCTGCGAGAGAAATTTAGGACAAACTAATTGCTATCTATAAGAAGGAAGAACAACACAAGTGTTTCATGGTTGACAGTACTCAAGGCCATGAAGAAAGTGATGATGAAGAGGTAAGCTCTATATTTGAGAACTTCTCTATAGAAGATTGACAAGATGTTTATGTTGAATTGCTTGAGATGTATGAAAAATCAAGGAAACAGAATACATCTTTGAAAAAGAAATTAAATGTTTCAACTCACATTAATTTTGACATTGAAAGCTTGACAGGCTTGAAGTCTGAAAATGAAGATCTTAGAAATCAAATTGAAAAAGTTGAAAAGAAACTTAAAAATCTTGAGGAGGAAAATAATTTGATTTCTGAAAAACTGGATGGGTCAAGCTATAATCCCCAGTTGACGGCTAAGCTGTAACGCCCAGTGGTTCAAGCTGTGAGTCAGCGAATGGCTAAGCTGTATTGTCCAGCAGAAGCAAGCTGTGATGCTTAGCGGATGTAGGCAAGCTGTGAGGCCCAGCTGTTAAGCTGTATATCAGCTGAAGCCACACTCTAGTTGGAGTGTGGGGTGGACGTAGGTCTGCGGACTAAACCACCTAAAAATCCTCGTGCACTGTGTGGTTTGCATTGTTGTGTGTTCAGCGCTAGATGCATACTAAGGATCTCACACTAATTCCTTATCCGATTGACTCTGCTAAATGCGTAGATTTTTCTGCGTCTGTTGGGAGTGAAAGTTAACTGTTCAGTTGTGTGCTTCATTAAAGCATTTCTCAGTTCAGTCAATCAGAAGCTTAGTCTGTCCGATCCTCTAGCTGTTACTGGAGAACAGTTAAGGTGGTTATGTTTCATGTGAGTTAATTTCCGCTACATGGTCTAGTTATAGTTCTTAATTGGGCAAAACTTTTAAAAAGGAGATTCATTCACCCCCCCTCTGAATCCGTATTTGCACCGTCGCACCTAGTCTTCATAGACCAACAACTAGTTGTTACGGCCAAGGGGCAGTGATCTCCTATCACCGCTACCACCAAGGTGCTACTGAGTGGCTGTTGGGAGTTTGATCCTGTGCAAACTCATTATAAAAGCAGATGGGCTCATTATAGAAGTGACAGACCCTCTGAGGTTCAAGACTCACCCACACTACATTTATGCCCCGAGAGAGGGGTGGAATCCTCACGAGCTCCTAGATGTGACATACTTGGCTACCTACCTAGCATATTGGTTGGCAACATTTGTGATTCCTCATGGTGAGGATGGTCTTATGCGGGTAGAGTTGCTATGGCCCACATGTTTACTGGCAAAGGGACAACGACTGGCGTTGGCCCTAGTAGCTTTGGCCAACATCTACCATGGGCTAGGGGCACTAGCAGTAGACATCGTGCCAAGGGAGAGGAGTGTAGTACTACTGACCCATTACCTGAGTGTGTAGGCCGGTCTGATTTTCCTAGGGTTTGTCACGAGGACAGAGGTGGTGAACCCAGTAGGTCCACTACTATTTGCTTTCACTGGATGGTCAGATGGTGATGCACTGGATCAGCTGGAGAAAGCTCGGAGGACGTTGTCATACTTGCCAGGCTGACGTAACGACGACCTTCTGTTTGACTATGGATCGAGGGGCTTCAGGCCCATGTTCCAGAATGTGAGTTTGAATTGGCCCAGTTCTTCATGATTTCTAGTTTAGATCAGCTTTATAGAATGCCATCTTCGTCGAGAATGAGTTCCCCTTGTTTTCTTGGGATTCCCACTCACAATGGGGGTGAGACGGGCTTGGGAGGACCTTCCTGCTGAGTTCTGGGAGGATCCTACTCTAGAGACGGCCAAGTGGGTTGTCATCTCTACCTAGTTGGGCGGCCACTGGGCTGGCAACCTGAATGGGCTGGGCGGCCACTGGGTTGGCTACACAGGAGCCTCTTTCTCTGGGTGGCCAGAGCTCTGGCCGCCCAGATCTTGTTCAGGGTGGCCACAGGGGTGGCCGTCTAGGGTGTTTTGGCACAGGGACTGGGTAGCCAGCCAGCCAAAGGGCTGGTCGCCCTGTCCTGTTCTGGGTGGCCATTGGGCTGGCCACCTAGGCTGGGCAGCCAGGGTCATGGCTGCCCAGGCCAGGGGGGCTAGGCGGCCACGGGCGGCCACTGCCTTGGCTGCCCAGGCCCCTAGGCGGCCAGGAGGTTGGCCACCCAGGCTAGAGTCCTTGTTGGCCCATTCTTCCCCTTTCTGAGCTTTCGCGTAATTCTGACTAGCATCCTTTGCACCAACAGTCAACAGATTAGCCATCCAGTCTGAGGTCTTTAGTTTCGTGGTACAAGTCACCTCGTGGTGTGTTAAGTGCGTACAATTGTGTTAGTACAGAGTGGTTGTAATGCCCCAGGTTTTTTAGATATTTTTTGGATCAGGATCCTTGGGTTTTGGGTCACTTTCGGGAGTCAAATACCAACCCATTTTCTTCTTTTTCTTTCCCATTTTCTTCTTCTCTTCTTCTTTCTCTTTTCTTCTTCCCGTTGGAGAGCCCCTCCCCCAACCGCAGCCCATTCTTCCCTGGATGACCGAGACGTGGCCCCCCTTGCTCCGACAGCAGCTTGGCAATGGCAGCGGTGACTAGGCGGACGCGGTGGTGTGCTTTTCGTGGCGAGAGGCGGGGAGATCGAGTTTTAAAAAGCTTAATTTCGTGATTGGCGGTGATCCAGCAGAGCTTGTGCTCCATTGAGGTTGGGGGATGGATTCCCATGCTCATCCCTTCCCTTCCCATGATTTTTTGGCCGAGGAGAGGTCGGGAGGGGTGTTTTTGAGCCGGGTGGAGAAATTTTCATGTTTAGGGTTTGAGCGCAGGATCCACCGATTCGTCGAGTTTTTGATCGATTCGGGGCCTTAGATGCATGCTAGGAGGGTTGGGGGAGCTTCCCCCTTGATTTCCCCTATCATCGGGCAATGATCGGGGTGTGGAACGACGTTTTTGGGGTTTTCCCACCGTTCTGAGCTCAGGTGCATCTAGTGGTCCTTCCAGAGACAGCCAGACCCATCCGACGGCCTAGAGTAGGACCGCTAGTGGCTACTATTTTGTCGGCAGTCCAAATTGTCTAATAGTGGACCGCCAAGCGTTGGTTGGCGACCGCATGACATACCGCCAACCGTGGGCTAGCAGTCATCCTTCGACCGTTTGCCCCATTTTTGACCGTTGCGCCCTCGGGGCGCATGTTTTGACCATTGGGAGTCACATGTTCCCTAGCGACCGTAAATACGACCATTTGTGGATGCTTCGCAGCCTAAGGGTGGACCGTTTGTCTGGGCTAGTGGCCTTACGATAGACCGCTAGGCCCATCGTGACTCACCTTCTAGCGGCCTAATGTCCAACCGCTAGAGTGTGCGTAGAGGCCTAAGGTAAGACCACTTCTTTTGGCTCACAGCCTATAGTAGGACCGCCAGCCCCCGGGCTGCACCAAGTGGGTTACAGTCCCGTTTCGCTTCGATCCGTGATTTTCTCGAGTTAGTTCCTACCTCTGGTGACCCGTCCCACTAGTCGGAGCTTTCCCACGGCACACGTGTGCTGGCCCACCAGGAGTGGTGGCACAGCGTACCCAAGAGAGACAGTGAGTAGGCTGGTTACCATAGGGCCCCCACACACAGTCGAGTCCAGGATCAGAGAGAATTACCGGCTAGAGGATAGACCTAGGGCGTATGGTCTGAGTGTGTACACGAGGTTGGGGGCGTCAGACAGAACTAGCGAGCGCAACCCCAGCTAGTCCTTGTTTTGTGGTACTAGTTACTTTGTGTGTCTTTGTCTCCGCCTAGGGCGTTGTAGCTAGACACTTGTGACGCGATGTAAGACATCAACGGACGCATCCGGTCATTCTTCTAGTGGGAGGTGCTCCTATCTACCGGCACGGTACGGACTTGAGTTTTGACAGACCGAGGATCGGTTTACACGGTACAGCTAGTTTAGACAGCTTTTTCATTTATTTATTACAGCTTGTTGATTCTGCCATACTCCTGTTAGGTAGCGTTACTTTCGTACTGCTTGCGTTCATGCCTTGTCTCTTTCGTGGGAGGTGGGGGTCCGCGGGATCCCTACTGAGCCTATGAAATGAGGCTCACTCCTGTGTTTTTAGGTGAGGCGGGGTCATCGCGGGACGCGACAGGGCTTCAGCGTGGTTCTAGTAGCTGAGGTTAGTTGCTAGAGCTGGGGTATGTCCCGTGTACTTGTACTTTCCTTTCGTACTTGTACCTTTCTTTCTGTTGACTGTACTTATATTTAGACATGAGATGTACTGGACCTTGTAGCAATTTAGTGTTTATTTAACTCTGCAATATTATTTAGTCGATCATTGTGCTATCTCTGCAGTTATTTTAGCTTCTTACGTACCCTCACATCATCTTTTATCCTTTTCGAGTCTTGGGGCTCGTGGGAGGCGGGCCAAGGTTTGAGTCGCGCCGGTTCCTTTCTGCTACTCAGATCTTGAGTCGCTACAATCCTCACCGATCAACCCTTACGATAAATCCTCTAAAACCCCGATGCATCAGGAAGGTTGGTCAAGTGGGCAATTGAGCTGGGTGAGTTCAACATCAAGTTCTACCCGAGAACTACGGTCAAGGCTGAGGCTCTCGCCAACTTTGTCGCCGAGTGCATAATACCTACGGAGGACTTACCTGAGCTGTCCTCGGGACCAACATGGGAGCTGTATGTCGACGGATCATCTTGCACCGCTGACAGCGGAGCAAGACTGGTCTTACTGTCACCAGAGGGGTAGAACTTCAATACGCCCTCCACTTCAACTTTTCAACCACTAACAATGTGGCTGAATATGAAGCACTTCTCTCAGGGCTACGAATGGGAAACACCTGGGGGAGACCAGTGTGCGAGGATACAGTGACTCCATGCTCATCGCCAGTCAAGTCAAGGGAGAATTCGAAGCACGTAAATCATCCATGATCAAGTATCTAGAGAAGGCCAAGGCCACAACAAAGGAATTTTCCCACTTTGTGATGGTCTACATTCCTAGGGAGAAGAACGTCCAAGCAGATGCTCTGTCTCGCCTGGCGTCAGCAACCACAGTCTACAACTCTAGATCCATCTTGATCGAGGAGTTATTAGCACCGAGCATAGAGGAAGTGGCACCCCAGGTAAACGCCATCGACTATGCACCATCATGGATGGATCCCCTCCTAGATTTTCTACTGTGACAACAACTCCCAAGTGACTGCACTGAGCCTCGCTGCACGCGAGCACAAGCGGCGCACTTCATAGTGGTTGATGGTTGCTTATATCACTGATCCCTATCAACTCCGTTGTTGAAGTGCTTGTCCCTACGGAAGCCAAGCAAGTTGTTCAAGAGATACACGAAGGACACTACAGAAGTCATGTAGGTGGGCAAGCACTCGCACAAACACTAATCCGACAAGGATATTGGTGGCCTACTATATAATAGGATTGTCTTGAGTATGCCCGGAGGTGCCCTCAATGTTAGAAGTTCTCCAACTTGCACCACCAACTAGCTATGCAGTTACATACCCTGATGGAGTCCCGCCCATTTGCTCAGTGGGGGATAGATATACTGGGTCCTTTCCCCGAGGCTCAAGGGAGGAAAAAGTTCCTCATGGTCGGTATTGACTACTTCACCAAATGGGTCGAGGAAGAACCATTGGGAAAGACCACGAGTGAAGTAACCTAGAAATTTGTGCTACGGAGCATCATCTATCAGTTCGGGATCCCGCGAGTTCTCACAACCGACAATGGTAGACAATTCGCAAGCGCTGCCTTCCAGGAAAAGTGTTCAGAGCTGGGTATCTAGAACCACTATACCTCGGTGGGACACCCTCAAGCCAACGGATTGGTGGAAAACACAAATAGGACACTCCTCCACGGCATCAAGACTCGACTGGAACAAACGAGAGACTCATGGGTAGACTCCATTTCGAGTATCCTATGGGCACATCGGACTACCGCTAGAGCTACCACGGGCAAAACACCCTTCCATCTCGCGTATGGAGCAGAGGCAGTAGTTCCAATAGAAATATCCAACCCCTCGCTATGGGTGGGACACTTTGATGAGGCCAGGAACAACCAAGCAATACGAGAGAACTTGGACTTGCTTGAGGAAGATAGAGCGCATGCCCAAGTAAGACTCGTGGCTTACCAGCAGAAACTAGCCCAGTACTACAATGCTCACGTAAAAGAACAGCACTTCCTCCCTGGAGATCTGGTGCTACGACGAGTGAGCGTGGTGGACCCTAGAACTGTCATGGGAAAGCTTGTGCCCAATTGGGAAGGCCCGTACCAGGTAGCTGAAGCGCTCGACAAAGGGGCATACAGGCTGATGACGCTGGAGGGGCGTGAGGTACCCAGGACATGGAATTTTGTCAATCTCAGAAAATTTTACCAATGAAGCTTCTGTTTGGCAGCCCATCAAAGCGTCATCTGTCATATTCGACAAAAGGTAGCTTACGAGCTTCCTAGAGGTGAGCACCGCTCCCCTAGAAAAAGAAAATGTAGCTTATGAGCTTCCTAGAGGTGAGCACCGCTCCCCTTGAAAATGATAAGGTAGCTTACGAGCTTCCTAGAGGCGAGCACCACTCTCCTTGAAAATAAGAAGGTAACTTACGGGCTTCCTAGAGGTGAGCACTGCCCCCTTTGAAAATGAGAAGGTAGCTCATGAGCTTCCTAAAGGCGAGCACCACTCCCATTGGAAATGAGAAGGTAGCTTACGAGCTCCCTAGAGGCGGGCACTACTCCCCTTAAAAAAATAAAGGTGGCTTGCGAGCTTCCCAAGGGCATATAAGCCCCCAAGAGGAGGGCACTACCCCCTCGAAAATAAGAAGGTAGCCTACGGGCTTCTCAGAGGCGAGCACCGCTCCCCTTGAAAACGAGGAGGTAGCCTGCGGCTTCCCTAGAGGAGAGCACCGCTCCCTCGAAAATCAGGATGACTTCAAAGTCTCCAAGAGGCGGGCACTTATGCCCCCCCAAAAATAATGGCAGTAGATAAAAGGCCTGAAGGAAGATATACGCTCACTCCAGAAGAGCAACTAAGGTACCTCCCGGACCTAAGGAGATAAGTGCATGCATACGGGAAGGGGAAAACTAAATATAGCAGAAGAATTTCGTTCGAACCACGGCTTTCCAAGATTTTTTCGCGGGTGTTTAGCCTTATATGCAAGAGGATAGGTCATATTTACAATTTTGATTTTTTCGAGGTTTTGGGAAAATCCCAAACCTTTTTATTTTCTCGTTAACTGCTGCCCCGCTCCTCTCTCTCCTCACTTTTCTCTGCTCTTATCGTGAGGCTCGCTAGCCCTCCTCTCTGACTGCAGACGTCGAGTTCGGTGGAGAGCGCTTCGACGACGACGGCGGGCTAGGCGAGCACGGGAGAGGGTGGCTCGTGCGTGCGCGTGCGGGATCGGGTTTATTCGCGCGTGGGTTCGTGATTCGGCGGTTCCGGCGTGGTTCGAAGGTGCCATTTGAGGTTTGAAGCTCCGCTGAGGTAGGGGGATGGATCCCTAGCTCCCCTCTCACATTCCCTTTCCGATCGGCGTCGATTTGGGCTAGAGAGTGAGGTGCATTGCGTTTTGGGGGAAATATGACATGTTCGGGGATGTGAGTTCGAATCATCCCAATTCTTTGTAGTTTCTAGTTTAGATCGGCTTTATTAAATGCCATCCTCGTCGGGGACGAGTTCCCCTTATTTTTCTGATGTTCCCGCTCGCAATGGGGGTAAGACGAGCTTGGGAGGGCCTTCCGACTGAGTTCCGAAAGTTCCTACTTTAGAGACGGCCAGTTGGGCTGCCGTCTCTGCCCTGCAGGGCTGCCAGATGGCTGGCTACCTGATTGGGTTGGGCGGCCACAGGGTTGGCCGCCCAGGGAGCTTCTTCCTCTGGGCGGCCATAGCCCTGGCAGCCCAGATCACTGGGCGGCCAGGCCCTTTTCTGGGCGGCCACAGAGGTGGCCGTCCAGGGGTTCTGCCCAGGGGCTAGGCGGCCAGAGGGCTGGCCGTTCTGCCCTGTCCTTGGCGGCCACAGGGGTGGCCACCTGGGGGTCTTCAGCCCAGGGGCTGGGCGGCCAGAGGGCTGGCTGCCCTGCCTTGTCCTGGGAGGCCAGGAGGTTGACCACCCAGGCTGAGAGGCCAGGGCTGGGCGGCCACTGCTCTGGCCGCCCAGGACCCTTGGGCGGCCAAGAGTTTGGCCGCCAGGCCATTTTCCCTCCGAGCACCTTTTACCCCCTTTTGAGCTTTCGCGTGATTCCGGCTTGTGTCTTGGGTACCGACAGTCAATGGATTAGCCATCCAGTTCGAGGTTCTTGGTTTTCGTGACACGAGCCGCCTCATGGTGTGTTCCGTGTATACAATTGAGTTAGTACAGATCGGTAATACTCCGGTGGCTTCCGCTTGTAGCGAGTTCACACCTCCAGTGATCTTTCCCACTAGTCGTAGCTTTCCTGCGTATGCGTGTGCGGACTCACTTGGGAGTGGTGGAGAGCGTGTTCCGATGTGACAGTTTTTAGGCTGGTTATCGTAGGGCCCCTCGTCTTTCCAGTCTTAGTCTGGGTTGAGGGAAAAATCAACTAGAGGACCCGACTTAGAGCGCATAGTCTGTGTGTGCACACGTGGTTGAGGGAGTCGGATCCGCACTGACGAGCGCGACCTCAATCAGTTCTTGTTCTGTGGTTCTGTGATTGTGTGTCTCAGTTTTCGCCTGGGGCGAGTAGGGAGATACCTGGGGTGCGGATTAAGACGTCAGTGGATGTATCCGGCCTTGCTTTTAGTGGGTAGCACTTCCGTCTTCTGTGTGGTAGTGACTCTGTTTCCTTTCGTCTCGAGGTGACCGTTCTGGCGGCTTCGTACTTTTAGTTCTTCGTGACACGTGGTTTGTGAGGGTTGCACTAGTGTAGTTCTCTTTTATTTTTACTATCTGCTTCTGTTATATGTTTATTATTTATTTATTGTTGTCCTTGCTTATTGTTTATCGTGTCGTTGTGTCTCTCGTTGTGAGGTAGAGATCTGCGGGACCCCTGCTGAGCTAATGAAATGAGGTTCACTCCCTTTGCTTTTTAGGTGAGGCGAGGTTGACGCGGAGTTCTTCAGAGGCTCCTCGTGGTTCAGGTGGTCCGGTGTAGCAGCCAGTGTGGGAGAGGCGGGGTATGTCTCTGATCATGAAGTCTTCAAGGAACCGAAATCACTGGGCGAGGAAGGCACGGATGGCTGGGAAGGGTGGGCGCCCACGGGGAGTTCTGGCAATGACGGCAAACTCCAAAGGCTAGTAGGAGAGCTGGAGCTCCTCCAGAGAAAAGAACGTGGCCGGCTCACCCGAGGGGGTGGTAGCAGGTCCATGGGCGACAAGTGGGTAGACCAGAGGGGAGAACGACTGTCTAACCACTTGCGTGAAGGATGCCTGGGGGACAGAGGCGATTGGAGGAATAGGGACAGGGGTGCCATCAGGAGTGCCATCGGTCAGGGGCAGGCCAGCTGGGCGAGCAAGCAAGGCGTCATCCACAGGCAGGCCACCAGCAGGATGGGACTGCGAGCCAGAAGAAAGGCCATCCGTGCGGGAGATAAGAGGATTAGCCAGGGGAGGACAGGGAGCGCCGTGCGACAGCCCATCAAGGGTACCACAAGGGGGGGGGAGATGGCCCTACCCAGAGGAAGGAGCCTACAGACCTGGGCCACCGACAGGAGGAGTTCCTCCCAGGAGGCGGAGGGAGGATGAACGCGGGCGTCCAAGACAGGCGTGCGCAGCACCCAGTCCTGCGAAGTCGAAGAGGCAATGGGGAGCACCAATGGGGTGAACGGGCCATCAAGGTCGGCTACTGGAGCAGGGGAGGGGAGGCTTCGAAATGGATAGGTAGGAAATTGAGCACCATAAGGTGGTGCTGTCTCGTCGAGGAAAGGGCCGGTCAACGAGGGGGGAAAGGTTGACTTGGGATTGACGTGGCCACTATGCGGAGTTAGCGTGGGAACTTGGTGGGTGATCAATGGTTGAGAATGCTCTTCTTGAGGTGGCATGTGTAGGGGGGGAAAAATGTGGCAAGCAGGGACTTGTTGGGGGGCAGACAGGGAACTGGGGTGGTCACCGGTGGGAAATGAAGAACAAGTCGGATGACGAGCCGGAGCAATGGATGCATAGGCAGTCGGCGCCGGAGCACACGGTGGGGCATCAGAGGACGCACCGCCGTGAGCTGGCCCAAGGCCACCTACGGCCAAGCCTTCCACCGCAGGAGAGAAGCGACCAGGGGTGGGAACAACTACAGCAAAGCCCCCCACGGCAAGGGCCACCGAGGAAGTAGGGAGGAGCCCAGCTGCAGGAGCCACGGCAGCAGGAAACTCAGCATGACCTCCCATGTCCAAGCCTCCCGCGACCAAGCCCTCCACAGCCGAACCGCTGCGACCAAGGAGAGGGACAGCAGCAGCAGAGCCACCAATGGTATCATGTTGACTTTAACGAAATTTTCTCTAAAAACTTGTGCTTGGTTGCTAATAAAAATGATGATGTTTAGTTGTGGCATCGCCATCTTGGGCATGCCAGTTTCAATGTCATCAGGAAGTTGAATCAAAATAATTTAGTTAGAGGTCTTCCATGTTTAAACTTTGAAACTTCAAAAATTTGTGAAGCATGTAATAAAGGAACCACAACCTCGTTCAAATGTAAAAATATTGTTTCCACTGAAAGACCCCTTCAGTTACAACACTTGGATTTGTGTGCTCCCACGAGGACACGCAGTCTTGGAGGGAAACTTTATGGCTTTGTGATTGTCGATGATTTCTCAAGATATGGATGGTTTTATTTTTAGCTAACAAGAGTGATGCATGCAAAAAAATTGTTGATTTCTGTGCTAAGGTTTAAAATGAAAAGGGATAAACTATTCAGAAAATCCAAAGTGACCATAGAAAAGAATTTAAAAATTTTGAATTTGATGAACTTTGTAGGAAGCAGGGGTACGAGCATCAATTTTTAGAACTAAGGATCCCACAACAAAATGGAGTGGTCGAAAGGAAGAATAAAATACTCATGGAGATGGCATGTACAATGCTAGCGGAGAATGGTCTTCCACGGTATTTTTGGGCAGAGGTAATGAATACTGCTTGCTATATCACCAATCGGGCAATGGTAAGACCTATCCTTAAGAAAACTCCTTACGAGGTATACAAAGGTAATTAACCCAACATATCTCATTTTAAACCATTTGGATCTATCCATATCATTTATTGCAGAAAAGGAAAAAGGAAAAAGTAGCCCCCTAATCAGATTGAGCAGTGAGAATAATGATGGAGAAAGAAATAGTAAAATTGCTAATCAAAATAAGCCCGGTGCCAAAGACAATGGCAAAGAGAAGGTTGAGGCATCTAGTGGTTCGTGCACACCTCAGATTAGAAGTCAGGTTAGGGGTCAACCTTCTAAAGCACAAGGTCATGGAAAACCTTAGAATAAAACCATTTAGTCTCCTAAGAAAAATCACAGGAACATCTATCCACAGCTTCGTCACTTTGGGAGAATGAGCAGAGATAGATATAACCTGAGGTCTACTTTTCAATCATATCCAAACCAAACTCAAAAGCCTCAACTCTGGAACAGATTTGAACAATCCAGGCCTTGGAACCTGAGAAACCAGAGTTTTTATGGTTAGCCCAGGACCTCCACTGGTTACACCTCTCCAGTTGCCCATTGGAGTAGGCATTGGCATGAAAATGGTCAATATGTTAACAAAAGAAATGCCAGACCACTGAACAATACAAACAAGGCTCAAACTGTCAATGTCAGAAGTAATAATCACAATAAGAAGAAAATTGTTAAATCCACTAAACAATCATCAATGAAACAAATGTGGATTCCAAAATGTCTGCTGTCATGTTTGAATGATTTTATTGCTGCTTTGGGGCCCAAACATTTTTGGGTTTCAAAATCTTCTACATGATTTCCTTTGCAGGTATGCCTGGCCGCCAACCACAACAAGTGGTATCTGGACAGTGACTATTCTAGGCACATGACAAGGGACAAAGCTAAATTCTGTATGTTGGCAAAGAAGAATGCGGGTCATGTTACCTTTGGAGGTAATATCAAAGGAAAGATAGTTGGCTCAGGTAAAGTAGGTAAGTGTTTCACCTGCTGTATTGATGAAGTTTTGTTAGTAAAAGGACTTGCTTATAATTTGCTTAGCATTAGCCAATTGTGTGATAAAGGCCACAAGGTAGTTTTTGATTCTCTTGGTTGCACCATTATTGGCATCCACTTATTTTCTCTAAATTAATTGAGAATTAAGCATAGGAAAATATTCTCTAAATAGAGTAAAATGGCACAATGCCCAAGGTGCTCTACCAGTCGAGTCGGCCTCGAAAACTGAAATGCATCGCCAGGCCAGGCGGCACGACATAACAATCGAGGATCGCCCCCGAGCACAGGGTACTGCACCAGTCAGTTTCCCGGTAATCGAGCCGGATCCAAGGTTCAGGACAACTTGCTCCATCGAGCAGCACTCTAAAGGGATTCAGGGATACCCCTGAACACCCTGCATATGGTACCACACTGTCGGCACCTCAACGACCGGGTTAACTCAGGTCTCAGAACAGCTTGCCGCATCATATGACTCGTCACCAAGGAGCGAGGGTCACCCCGACCACCAGACAAATGGTATTATCATGTCGATGCCCCAGTCACTGGGCCCAACCAAGGGTCCTAACTAGCTAGCCGTGACCCGTGGCAACATCAATAATCGATCGGGCCCGCTCCCGATCACTCAGTTTGTGGGTTTACCCGCCCTCAACACAGCCACCCGAGCTGACCCAGGGGCACCCTGACTACAACCCACCGCATGTGGCACCCAGCAACGAGGCTGGGGTCTATCCCTGAGCCACCTCCCTCCAACCCTCCAAAGTCAAAGGAAGACCCATCTAGGCCAACCACAAGCTTCAGGGTCTCACAGCACCCTTATACGGCCCACACATGCATGTCGGGAATTTCCTCGATCACCTGGTGGGCGCGTATGCTCCAGCCACTCTGCAATAAGCTGGAGCCCAACGCAGGACTCCCAGCAATCTATTGCATCATGCATTCCCATCGTGCGCCCTTGCACGTAGATCGACCTGCACGGTCAGGTCGCGGGGGTCAAGGGGGCGGCGGCCCTTATGGGGGTTTTCGGGGGTGGAGCCCCTAGAAGAAAATTTCTTTTTATAACAGGGGCATCCTTATCTTTTGACAACCTGAATCCCCAGCTAAAACCCCCAGTCAAACCCAGGTAAAACCCGTTTAGATCTGAGTGCGCCTCATCTTGCAACTCTTTCTTATCCCAATTCCCAGTTCGCTATGAGCATGTTATTACGTTTTTCCCTCCTTTCCCTTTTATTTCACCGTTTGGTGGAGAACATCGTGCTGTGAAGGAGGTGCAGGCCCAGCCGATCCAGTTACAATGGATTGGGTCTAGGTCCTATCCCCTCCGATCTGTTGGTTTTTGAGGTTGTCTCCAATGCGCCCTTTTGTCTCTATGGCAGACCCAGGCCCCTTGGGCAATATTAATTCTGCAAATCCCTTCCCCTGATGTCCCCGGACAGGTTCGTATTGCTTGCTTTGATTTCTCGCTCTCTTGTGTATTCAGTGCGCATGATGTCTATGTATTCAATATACGTATATTCTTTCCTTGCTGCTCGACATCCAGGTATGCAGGGGAGTGACCAAGTGCCTCCTCACCAAAGTCCATGGGTTGTGGGGACTCTGGTTCAATCCTAAAGCCTGCTGAAATATGTAGTTCTTCCACTATCCCCTTTTGTCCACTCTCAACTCTTTGAGAGGCTGTCGTTCACTACACAAGGTCACCTTGGCCTCCATGCCAGCCACACATGTGTTGTTCTATTTGGGCAAATGTCCAACAAGTGCTCCCATTGCTCGATGTATAGGATTCCCTTTTTTAAGGAAAAGGCCATCATCCCCTTCACCCACCTCTATGGGTTGTAGAGGTTATGGTTTAGTCCTAAATCTGCTTAAGCTTGCATTTCCTCCAGCATATTACCCATTCCGGTGATGGACCTGTCATGGGGAAGGGATACATTATGATTTCTTATCGTCTAAATTTCTGTTTTCTTGGCCACTCTCCTCATCCCAAGGTGCTACTTCTCTATAGCATGTTCTCTGGGGGATGTTTCACCGAGGGTGGAATATTAATGGCTATAGGGCTAGCAAAAGCAATCCACATTTCAGAGTTAGAGATGCAGCTAACCCATGGGTCAGCGGAGCCCCTTGTAGGCTAGTCCTCGGGGTGTTCGTGCCCAATTCGGGTTTTAAGGACGTTGCCGCTTCCGTGCGCGTCCTCGGATATTGCCGCTTCCGTGTGCATCCTTATATTTCAGAGCCATCTCAGAATTTCTGTGGATGTGTTTCTTATTTTTCACCCCCAAAACTCTGGTCCGGGAGAGATGCTGCCCAATTTTTCTCAGAATTGTATAAGGCACAGGTGGGGAGTGTGCCGGGCTGGGTTAGGTGAAGTGTGCCGGGCTGGGTAGTTGAAGGGTGCACCGGGCTAGGTGGTTTAAGGGTGCGCCAGGCTGGGATGGTTTAAAGTGTGCAAGCTCAAGGTGCAAAGAATGCACCGGGTTGGAATGAAATGGGGTGTGCCAATGAAGGAGGGAGGGGGGCAAATGCACCGGATTGGGCTTGGCCAAGGGGTATACTGGCAAGGGAGAGAGGCCCTAGAGTATCGAGGAGGGGGGAGCAATAGGCTCCAACGATTCGGTAGAGGGGCACACGGCGCCTAAAGGGGACTCTACACCGATGCACTACCCATTGAACTGGATAGGCCAACGTCTAGAGAGAAGACGGGTGACATAGAAAGCCATGAAACTGGATTAAAAAAAAAAGAAGACGAACCACAAAACGAACTGTGGAATGGAGACTGACGGGAATGACCAGATGCAGAAGAGGAAGGTATCTTTCATTCATGAAGAATAAGGTGAGCAAAAGCTCATGGCCAAGGGCTAGATACAACATGATACAACGGAAGTAGGAGGGAACAAGGAACAGAGGAACAGGAAAAAGGACCATATGAAGAGAGGGACGGGATCAAGGAGGGGCCACCGCTCCCTCTCTCCCGCATTCCCTCCTTCTGCATACAAGCTCTCTGTCTCTCTTTCTCTACCTCCTTTGCTTACTCCCTCTCTCTTTCACCGACCTCTAGAGCTTCTCTGACGTCGGAGTAGGCTTCTTCTCCTCCTGCTAATCTCTGTCTCTTCGTTGTTGGAGTCCCTCTCTCGGTTGTTTTCTCTCTCTCTTTTTTTTCTTTGTCGAAGCGAGGGGATTTTTAACCGGGAACCTTCTGGGCTGATGAAGGAGGCTAGGCGAGAGAGGGCATCCACTCGAGAGTTTTCTTCCTAAGCTATCTGGATTACCTGAAAACTCTCAAACTATCGGGCCATCTCCTTCACCAGTTGTAGGTACTCGATCATCTGCGCTTCCCAAGCTTTGTAGTCCCCGTTGACTTGATTGGTGACAAGTTGGGAGTCGGTATAAATTTTGACTCGCTCAGCTCCCAAGCGTCACACCATCCTGGCCTTAGAGATGAGAGCTTCATACTCAGAGATGTTGTTGGACGTCGAGAAGCCAAATTTCAAGGCGTATTACAATTCTGCTCCTTCGGGGGACCAGAGGAGAATGCCGGCTCTACACCCGACTGAGTTAGAGGATTTATCGATGAAGAGGTACCCGGTGGGGCCTCTCATCGACAGGGATACTTCTTCGGTCGGGACAATGCTTTCTGCGATGAAGTCCGTGAGGGCTTGTCCCTTGATGGCAGTGCAGGGCCGGTAAGAGATGTCATAGGCCCCAAGGAATATGGCCCATTTAACGAGGTGACCTAAAGCTTCGGGATGGGTCAAGATCTTCTTTAGGGGCTTGTTGGTCAGCACCACCATGGAGTGTCCTTGGAAGTAGGGCCGGAGGTGCTTGGCCGAGGTTACCAATACTAGCATGAGTTTCTCAGTTGCAGGGTACCTTCTTTCGGCCTCTAGAAGTACCTTGCTAACGTAATATACCGGCCTCTGGGTGCCTCCATCATCTCGGACTAAAACTAAGCTTGTTGTGGAGGGAGTCACTAAGCGATGTAGGTACAGTGACTCCTCAGGAGCTGGCTTCGACAGTACAGGATGTGATGCCAAGAACTCTTTCAGTTCGTCGAACGCCCGTTGGCACACGCTATCCCAGGTGAAGATGGCAGGTGCCAGCTTTGGCCCCCTTAGCAGTTTGAAGAAGGGCAGGCACCGTTCCGCCGCTCGGGATAGGAAGCGGTTGAGCGCGACAATCTTCCCACTTAGGCGCTGGACGTCCTTGACACAGGTAGGCGGCCGCATATCTAGGATGGCCTGGATCTTGTCGGGGTTGGCTTCGATCCCTCGCTGAGTTACCAGGAAGCCTAGGAATTTCTCGGACTTAACCCCAAAGGCACACTTGGCAGGATTGAGCTTCTGTTGATACCTCTGGAGGGTGTCGAAGGTCTCGGTCAAGTCGGCGAAATGGTCTTCGGCCTTCTATGACTTCACGAGCATGTCGTCAATATAGGCCTCGACGTTCCGCCCGATCTGCTCCTCAAAGATCTGATTGACTAACCTTTGGTAAGTAGCTCTGACATTCTTTAACCTGAATGGCACCCGGGTGTAGTAATGGACGCCGAAGTCGGTGACGAAGGCGCTCTTCTCCGTGTCTTCGGGGCTTAATTGGATTTGGTGGTAGCCGGAGTATGCATCCAGGAAGCTGAGGAGTTCATTACCAGCGATAGAATCGACGAGCTGGTTGATACTTGGTAGTAGACAGCAGTCCTTCGGTATGGCTTTGTTGAGGTCGGTGAAGTCGATACACATCCGCCACTTGCCCAAAGCTTTGGGCACCAGGACGACATTGGCGAGCCACGTCAGGTAAAGGACCGGACAGAATAGCCTGATTTTCTTCCCTGTAGCACCTCGGATAAAAATGGTAGAGAAAATTAAACTTTTTCCTAAATAAATAATCCTACATGAAGGCCTTATAAAAAGAAACATACCTTATGAGGGCCACTATATAAAGATACATGCATTTAAGAGGCCCAACATCACTTAAATACCAACACATGGATAGCACGTATAGGGGTTTCCATTTTTCCAAAAGAAAGGGAATGGGCACCCCTTACATGGGTTCCAATTCCCATGGAGCGCCCACTCCCAAGGGCGCCAATTCTTTAAGTCTACAAAATAAAAGAAAAGAAAGAAAAATAGCTAAAAGAATGGGCTCCCCTTGCTAGGGCACCAATTTCAATGGGGCGCCCCCTCACAAGGGCCCCATTCCCTACAGTGTCCCCACTATTCTTCTAGAAAGCTTAAAAATGGGAAAAGCCTATTTATTAAATCAATGATGAAGTCCACTTGGGGCATCGTATTGTAACATGAAATTTACTCAACATAGTGTCAAATTTAGCGTGTCTATAAATGAGAGTGTTTCATATCCTGTCGTGTTGCCAATCAACACATCGATGTGAGGTAAGGAAAAATCATCCTTTAGACATGCACTTTTAAGGTCCCGGAAGTCAATGTAAATTCTGACTTTCCCATCCGTATTCATAATTAGGATAATGTTTGCCACCCACTTTGATAAAAGATGACTCTAATAAACCTAACTTTGTGGAGCTTGTCGACCTCTTCCTTCATTTTCAAAGTCATTTGAGGGTGGAAACACCTTAACCTTTACTTTACCGAGACGGACCCTGGTTTTAGAGTTAAACGATGTTCGACTAGGGTGGAATCCAAACTCGACATATCCTCGTAGCTCCATGCGAATGTGTCATTATATTTCTTGAGAACCTCAATCAATGTTACTTCTTCGGATGATGACAAGTTATCACTTATGAGGACGATCCTAGGGTCTTACCCGGTTCCCAAGTTTATCTCTTTGGTGGATTCTTCTACGGCGGATGACGGCTCATCAAATCTTCTCATTCCACTAGCATAGGCATCAACTGCATCCTCATATTCTCCATCCCCTTCTTCGATTGGGTATTCTTCATCCGTGATTTCACAGACTCCATACCCTTCATTGATTGTGTAATTCTCCTCACATTCTATCTCCGACAGTTGGATGGGATTTTCTAACAACTGAGGAATGTCAAGGCATGCTTGGCACATGTTGGTGAGATCTAGGAGGAACGGACGAGGGATTCTCTTACCCTTGGAGTTTCTTTTGTGTACTACCCTCGAGCCATTTTTTCTATCCTGACTAACATGTGCTATATAAGAAGAAGAAGCTGAAGAATGTACAAGAAAAGACCCCCCAGAGGAGGGGTAAAGAAGGTTGTTCAGAGGACCTTGGATGAGTGGCCCATAAGTCGGGCGCACTCGTGGGAGATGTAAGAAGTCTCCTCAATGGAATGTGTTATTGAGGAGTTTGAAAATTGACATTTTTTTTATTTTCATTTTCTATGACAAAACAATTAAAAGAAATTGGAGAATGAGAGAAGGAGATTATAGGTAAGGGGTTGGGTGGCTCATAGAGTAGATCATGATTGAAAACTTGGCGTGGGATGAGAAGCCGGCACAGGAATGTAAGTAGAGAAGGGGACTTGGGAAGATCATCAGACAAATGTCTAGCCCAGGAAGGAGACCGTAATAAAGGCTGAAGAGAATTGATAGAGAAAATGACATATAGTGATCTGTCAAAGGCAACATCCTCATGGCGAGGATGGATTCGAGTTCTGGCAATAGTTGTGGCATCTCTTGACATCTCAGAGATCAAAGACGGCCCTTCTAGTTGTGGAGGCGAGAACATATGCTGCAGTGCAGTGAAAATATCTGGTATGTCAAACATTCACAATCCGGGTCATCAACCTTTCCTCTTTTTAGGGCTTTTGAGCAACCTTCAGGTAATTAGGCAACCCGTAACTCCCCGTGTGTTTCTTACGAGTAATCCACCATTTGAACAGTGGGCCCCTTTCTAAAATGAGAGTGTAGGGACCATGTAAGGGGTTTCCCGTCTGCCTCAATTGGCCCTTCAAAGCCCAGACCAGCTCTAAGGATTATCCTTATTTTCTTCAATGGTCTCAGCCTCCCCTGTAATTGTGCCCTTAAACCTTTGCCCTATTGATAGCCGATATTACTCATGATCTCCCATCCCTTAGAATGGAAAGGGAGACATGGCATTGGAGCGGGAAGTGGCTTTCTATGTGTTGCTGGGGCACGACAAGGATCACTCACATCCAGCAGTGAAAGAATATGATGTGACATGGCCTATGGATGCAAAGGTACCGACCGAGTAAGCCTCAGACCTAGACTTTCAAGCACACTATCAAATTGGCAGACTCGATGTTGGCAGACCGATATCGCAGTACAACCCTTTCCCGTGGTGACTAAGTGATGGTAGGGTGGGTCCGAGGAATCTTTAATTAACCATAATATGGAATGTAATCACATTGGAAATATAGACGGAGTATATTAATTTATCTCCAGATTCCTCTTGGCAGGGCTTCTAAATACCATATATTTGGCACTTAATTTAGAGGCAACATGGGATGATGGGAGGCCATTGTGTTATATAAAAGAGAAAGGGGAGAGGTTTCCATGGATGGAGAGGATCACTACTTTCGGAAATGGAATCCTTCCTTCTCTAGTCGCGCATGCAATCCCACTCCAAGTGAGATTCCCATGCATGGCGGCACCGGCCGCGGCTCTCCCTGTTAGCGCGCCAACCTCCCCCATGCAAGGGTTGCCCTAATGGGAAGCACATGATCCTCTAGAAGGATCCGTTGATACTGGGGTCGGTCTACACATGGCCATGAGCTAATGACTGGTACGGTACTCACTTGAGAGGGGGTCGACCTTCTGCCCGATGGAATCTAGCTAGAGTGATGCTCTTGAAGCACAGCCGCCGGCATTCTGTGTTGTCAAAGCAACTTCAGTGGCTCCCAACATCGGAATTTCAAAGTCGAATGATTAATTTAACAAAAAATAAAGCAGTGGAAGCTGACCTAATTATTCTATATTCACCGATGGATACTACCATGGGACGAATCTAAAAACTATCGTGACGTCTTTTTCTCTTCTTAATATATACTAGTGGACATGACAACAACTGTCTGCGCGGTCCTCCCTCCTCTTGACCACAATATTGCGCTCCCCGATATTTCCACCACCTCCGCCGGCCATCGATCAAGACAGAGACAGCAGCCGCTTGTGCGCACACACATCGCGTAGATCACCCGGCAGCGGTCCCTGCGTGCACCCTCCAAATCTCGAACAGACACTTTGTCTAACACCTGTGCGGCCGCTGAGAAACTGGCTGGTACCGGGCTCAGTTGCTACCTTTCCCAACTCATATCTTTTTCCTAAACCACCCCCTCGCCCACAGGTACCAGAGTGCTGAGTGCATTTGTTGTACGTTGTGGCACAACCACTCTGCATGCTCCATGCGCATATATTCGTGTCCTTCTCGGGATATTATATGGTGGCTGTGGCTCCGTCTATGGCTGACGCCGTGACTCGTCAGGGTTCCGATATTAAGTTCGAGTTCAAAGCTGTCTGTCCTGGGGAGAGATCAGGAACCATCTTTGCTTGGAGGATTATGCAAGCTCTTCCTTAATTTTAAGCTAACTGTATCCTCAATTGTATGCTGTCATATGATTAGGGATATTTTTTTCAGTTAAAGATCAACTAAGATTAGCTAAGAAACTTTAACCGAATGACAGTGAACGGTACTGATAAGGTTATTTTGCAAATACTCTCATTTAAGGATATTATTAAAAAATTGCGAAGGTAAGAGTGATGATTTTACAAACAAATTTTTCGAACCTAAGGTATGCCTCAGTGGTTCACCATCTCCCCCATGATGCATGGGAAGGTTGTGAATTCGATTCCGCTCCAAAACATGCAAAGCAGGGTCATTTAAAATTTTCTTTAATTTTGTGTTACCACTTACCATATAGAGTGGAGACAAATAAATTCTGATGTAAACAATGTCGCCAATGAAATCAAATCGGATAGAAAGAAGGCATAGTATGACTGCGACCCGCGTGGTGCACGTTACATGTGATCATACTATAACGCATAGACTGTGAGGAGGGAAATGTTTGTCAGATCCACTGTATCTCGTTATCCACAATTCATGAACAAATCCTAACCAACTTGGCCCAGCCCACAGGTGTGCACTCCGCATACGTCCGCACCCTACATGTTTCGAGGCCCTTAGATATCGGTGGTCATTATCGCGTAGCACAATGGCAGGGCTTATCACAACAAGCGTCGAGTCTCTACCCACGTAGTCGAGACACTCGTCACAACACCGTCTTTCCAACTCTCAAAGAACAGTCGAGGGGATATCCAATGATCCCATGATCGGACAGTGTTGAATTCTATCCTATTATGGTGGTCCACTTGTAATTGGGCCGCACACAATTAAACACACCATTAAGTCCGGTTAATAGAACCACACCCTCTCCCCCTTAAAATGAACTTCGTCCCCGAAGTTAAGAGCAAGATACATACCGAACAGATGGGGATATCTTTTCTTCATCTCTGCTTCAAGTTCTCATGATGCTTCTTCTTGAGAGAAATTCCTCCGCAGAACCTTCACCAACGGAATAGTCTTCGATCTAAGCAGCTGCTTCTTACGATCCAAAATCTCAACCGGTCACTCCTCATAAGATAGATCCAGCTGGAACTCTAAGTCTTCATAACTGATGATGTGTGCAGGATCGTGGACATAATTACGAAGCATAGACACGTAAAACACCGGGTGAATTGCTACCATAGATGGAGGTAGTGCCAATCGATATGTCACGTTTCCCACTCGCTCCAAAATCTCAAATGGTCTGATAAATCTCATATGCAGCTTTCCTTGCTTGCCAAATCTTGACACTCCCTTGGTAAGTGATACCTTGAGGAATACATGCTTGCCAATTTCAAAAGCCAAGTCTTTCCTTCTATTGTCTACATAACTCTTCTGTCGATCTTGAGTTGCCTTCAGTCTTTGCCAGATCAACTGAATCTTCTCGGACGTTTCTTGCACCACCTCAGGCCCAATCAACTGACTATCACCAATCTCCTCCCAATAGAAAGGAGATCTACATGGTCTTCTATACAAAGTTTCAAATGGAGCCATGCCTATACTTGCATGAAGACTATTGTTATATGCAAACTCTACCAAAGGTAGGTGTCACTCCCAATCACCCTTCCAATCAAGTATGCAAGTTCTCAACATATCCTCCAATGTCTGAATAGTCCTCTCAGACTGGCCATTCGTTTGAGGATGATAAGCCGAGCTAAGCTTCAATTGAGACCCAAAGGCGTTCTACAATGCTTGCCAAAGTCTCGATGTGAAGCAAGGATCTCAGTCTGAAATGATGGACTTCGGGACTCCATGCAATCTGACAATATTTTAAATATATGAATGTGCCAAACTTTCCACAGATTGCTTCTTCTTCATGGCCAGAAAATACATTGTCTTTGAGAACCGATCTACAATCTCCCAAATGGAATCATTGTCCCGGAAGGACCTAGGCAAACCTGTGACGAAATCCATGGTGATATCTTACCATTTCCACTGAGGTATCTCAATTCTTTGCATTAAGCCAGACGGCCTTTGATTCTCAGCCTTCACTTGTTGATAAATCAAACATTTGGCCACAAACTCATCCACATCCTTCTTCATACCTTGCCACCAAAATGTTCGCTTCAAGTCTTGATACATCTTGATACTACTAGGATGAATGGAGAACCTTGACCTGTGGGCATCTTTCAAAACTTCATTTTTCAAAACTACCAAATCTGGCATACATATTCGATGCTGAAATCAAACAACACCTTCCTCGTCGTGAGCAATACCAGCCTTACCAATCATTCGCTACAATCGAGGATTATCTTGCTGAGCCTCCACTACACGATCCACAACTGTAGACCTGAGGGATAACTGGGTAAGAAAAGCTCGACAAAGTTGTGGCTCTTTCAATGTTAAAGAATGAACAACATCTTCAATCATCTTCCAATCTTGTCGCATTAGTGTTCTCTTTCGACTAAGAGCATCGGCTACCACATTTACCTTCCCGGGATGATAAAGCAGCTCAAAGTCATAGTCCTTTACAAATCCTATTCACCTCCTCTATTGTAAGTTTAACTTTTGCTCCATTTTGTCTTGGACATGCTCGGGGATGTACTTTACCTTGAACAAATGAACAAATTCCTCCCAAGTCGCTTCCACTACTCCGTCCTCATAATGGTTCCGCAGAATAGAGGACCACCACACATCTGCACGCTCCTAGAATCATAGGATCCAACTCGAGTGAGCACAACACTAACAACACCCATTTCGTACAAGGAAGGAAAAATAACTCCTTACCTTCAACATGAAAGTTGACAGATTGACCTTCTCATTCTCATCACATTGAATGGTTCGGAACACCTTCTCTATAGCCCGCAACCAATGCTCCGCAACTAGTGGTTGGCTCTCCCCCTTAAAAGATGGTGGGTTCATAAAAGAACAGAGAACCAACAATTTGTTACCATGTGTTCCATAAGACTTATAAATTGGAGGCTGAAGTCAAATCTTTTCAAGACAACAAAAAGGAAATCCCATTCAAGTCTATCATATGTCTTGGCCATATCCAATTTAAACATAACATTGTAGCCTCTTGTTTTCCTGCCAAGCTCATGAATCAATTCTTGAGCAAGAGCTATGTTCTCCACAATCTGCCTTCCCTTCACAAATGCTGACTGCTCCGGAGAAATAATATTGAGCAAGATGGAAGCAAGTCTATTGTTAATAATGGTGGAGATAATCTTGTAGAAAAAATTACAAAGACTAATAGGCCGATAATCAACAATATCAGAGGCATTGTTCCGTTTGGGAATGAGGGCAATCAAGGTAGAAGTAACACTTCTGGGTAGAGCTTGGCGGTGAATGAAGAATTCCTGAGTAGCACTAACCACCACATCAGCAATAATAGGCCAAGCTTTTGGGTAGAAAGCACTTGTGAAACCATCTGGACCAGGGGCACTGTCAGCAGACATTGAGAAGACCACCTTATGAATGTCACTTTCACAGGGAATAGCACAAAGGATCTTATTATCATCAGAGGAAACTAAATTGGTATACAGTTTAGAATGTTGTCTGTAATATAATGATCCTGTGAAGAGAAAGCTTTTTGACAATGATCTATAGCAATGTTCTTCATTTCCTCATGCTCAGAAGTAATAGAACCTGCTGAGTTTCGGAGTTGGGCAATCAAGCATTTCCTCCTGCGAGCCACAGTGGTCATGTGAAAAAACTTAGTGTTTCTATCTCCTTTAATGAGCCAATGAACTCTAGATTTTTGTCTCCAAAAACACTCTTGCTGAAGAAGTCGAGTAGATTGAACAGATTTAGCCTCTTCTAGTTTAGTATAATTTGACTCAGAAGGATTTAAATCATAAGTATGTTCAGCCTTCAGAACATCATCTTCAATAGCCATAAGGCTCATATGAACATTTCCAAAAACTTCCATATTCCAAGTCCCAAGCCATTTCCTCAAGTGTTTTAATTTCCAACAGTCCAAACCGCGACTCTCATCGAGAAGCACACTCCATCGAGTGAATTGCTTCAGCAACTCTCTGAGCTCGTGGATGGGTTCCTGAATCTCTCAACTCCCTTCAAGTACTCGTCGGGAGATGAACAGGTTCACCGGATGCCGTTGGATATCACCGACAGTTTGATGGTGGTAACTGGAGTTCCACATGAACTCTCCGATCGAAGCCAGATAGTCAGCTAACAACAACAGTCGTTCAAAGTTCAATCTCCTGGTATCCGCTAAGCGGATGCCCACAGTCGAGGTGTGCCTCGACGCCGAACAGCCAAACATAAGCGAGTTTTCTGTGACAACATTCTCCTCCCCACGTACTACCCTCAGTCTGTTTCTGTCTATTGCAGCTATTGCCACCTCGATGACGCTGGCGGGCTGCGGAAGCGGCATGATCTCAGCTTCTGCGGATGCTATGCAAGGAAGCGTACAGGGAGGTCTCCAGCCTGTTTCTGGTGCGACGATTCAGGTTTATGCGGCGAGCACCAAAGGTGCGGGGACTGCAGCTACAAAGATGTTGAGCACAACTGTTTCGACAAACAGCAAAGGAGCATTTTCCTTGCCGTCGAACTTTAAGTGCAATAACGCCAGCGATCAGATTTACGCTGTGGCGACGGGCGGAAACCCTGGCGGAGGATTAAACAGCAGTCTCGCGCTGATGAGCGACCTTGGAAGTTGCGGAACGCTGAAGTCTTCTACGCCGATTTATATCAATGAGGTCACAACAATCGCTTCTGTCTATGCGCTTGCGAAGTATATGAACGCGGGCAGCTTCGATGTAGCTTCGAGCTCAAGCGATGCAAGTTCAGTAGCAGCTGCATATACAGCAGCTGGGACACTCGCCAACCTCGGTACTGGAAGCGCGATTACGACGAACACGGTCTATAAGAAGTTGAACTCGCTGGCGGACTCTCTTGCTACCTGCGTGAACTCGCCGGGCAACTCGGCTGCCTGCAAGAAGTTGTTTGCAGCTGCCACACCAGCCAACTCATCGGCTCCTACTAATACAGTTGCAGCCGTCCTTAATATCTCTCAGAACCCCACGAGCAATGTAGATACGATCTACAATCTGGCTTCGGTGCAGCCGTTTCAGCCAGCACTTTCGTCGTCTCCATCGGACTGGACTTTATTTGGCGGCAGCCCCAACCAGGGGACACAGGGAACAACGACAGTCACAGACCCTGTTATCACATGGGCTGCTCCTGCCTCGATTGGTTATGGCACGGCCCTTTCGGCTACACAGCTCAATGCGACAGCTTCGGTTCCAGGGACATTTACGTACAGCCCGGCGCTGGGAACCATTCCGCAGGTTGGAAGCAACACGCTGTCTGTGACGTTTGTTCCCACCGATACAACTCACTATTCCACGAAGTCCGCAACTGTCACGCTTGTTGTGACAAAGGCAGTCGCGACAGTGAACTGGGCGACACCTGCTGCAATCACTTACGGAACGTCACTGACGCCTGCACAGTTGAATGCGACGGCATCGATCCCGGGAACGTTCACCTATAGCCCCGCAGCCGGTTCCACGCCTGCAGCCGGAACGCAGAAGCTGACCGCGACCTTTACTCCTACGGATTCAGTCAACTATGGCGCACAGGCAGCGTCAGTAAATCTTGTTGTGAACAAGGCTACGCCGACGATTACATGGTCTGCGCCCTCTTCGATTTCGGCTGGCACGGCGCTTTCGACGGCCCAGCTGAATGCCGCATCGTCGGTGTCGGGTAGCTTCAGCTATTCGCCTGCAGCGGGAACGGTTCTCAAGGCAGGGACGAGCACCCTTACAACAAACTTCACGCCGCTGGACATTTTCAAGTTTCTTTTCTATTGCAAAGTCTGTGCATATTCATGCATTCGCTGAGTCCATACGCGTCTTAACCCCGTGTATGTTTTAACTCCACTGCACAAAGCCCATGCACACTATGCATCTGTGCCACATGAAGTCTGTTCAGACTTTGGCATCATGCATACTTGCATTCAGTTCAAGCTAAAGTCCGTGTAGACTTTGCCATCATGCATACTTGCATTCAGTTCAAGCTAAAGTCTGTGCAGACTAAAGTCCGTGCAGACTTTGCCATCATGCATACTTACATTTAGTTCAAGCTAAAGTCTATGCAGACTTTGCCTTCATGCATACTTGCATTTAGCCTAAGCTAGAGTCCATACATCTTCTATTGCATCGGTGTAGATTTTTCCTTATCAGAGACCATGCATGTTTTTTTACAAAGTCTGTGCACATTTTCTCACTCAAGTCCATGCACATTTTCTCACTCAAGTCTGTGCACATTTTCCCACTATAGTCTGTGCATGTTTTTCAATAGGCCCATGGAGGTTTTCAGCAACAAAGTCTGTGTACATTTTTCTTCAACAAAGTCCATGTAGTTTTTCTGCAATGAAGTCCGTGCATATTTTTCAATAAGTCTGTGGAGGTTTTCAGCAACAAAGTCCGTGCACATTTTTCTTCAACAAAGTCCGTGTAATTTTTTTGCAATGAAGCCCGTGCATGTTTTTTAAACGAAGTCCGTGCACATTTTCTTGAAACTAAGTCCGTGTAGATTTTGTATCTGAAGTCTGAACAAACCTTTACAAGGTCTGTGCACATGAAACTCAGTGCACATCTCATGTCCGTGCACTTGAAACCCCGAGCACTTCATGTCCGTGCACATGATACCCCGTGCATATTTCTTCTGGTCTTCAAGTCCTTGCACATCCTTGCAAATCCCATGGAGATGAA
Organism: Amorphophallus titanum; assembly: GCA_024336825.1. NCBI lineage: Eukaryota > Viridiplantae > Streptophyta > Magnoliopsida > Alismatales > Araceae > Amorphophallus > Amorphophallus titanum. The sequence goes on from JANBPO010001714.1 coordinate 9,987,267, forward strand.
ACCTCGTGCAGATTCCTCCTTGCTACAAAGTTCTTGCACGTTTTTGTAAACTCCGTGGACAAGATACCCAGTGCAGGTTTTTCATTGACACAAACTCCTTGTGCTCCTTCACAGAGTTCGTGCACGTCAAACCCCGTGTAGACTCTACACTTCTCTATCAAGTCCGTGCTCAATTCAAGTCCGAGCACATTTAAAGCTCTTGCATGCTCTGCTAGTAAACAAGCTCGTGCACATTTCTATGTGTTAACCCTGTGCATATCTTTCTTCTCTAAATTTGAATATTATGATAATTGTGTGATGGTTAAATGTGATAGGGATTGATTATTCCTCAAGAGAGGCTAGGGGCACATGATCCGAGAAGCCTTCGTTCCTAACACGTGCCAGAGAGACCTGTTTTCTTCTGGAAGAATCCCAGGGCAAGAAGTGTGGTCTCCACACTCCACCCTTCCTGGAAACTCATATATATAGTGCTGAAGCTCGTACCAAGGAGAGAGAGAAGGACTGAAAGAAAAAAACAGACAGCCGCTTGTCCTTCGTCCCTGTAGTAGAAGAACATTCCATCTGAGAAAGAGAGAGAGGAGTTCGAAAAGAGAAGAGAGAGCCAGTTGAAGAGTTTTGATCCGTTGTGGTCTCTGCTTCTTGAGAAGCTACATTGTTTTGTCTTAAGAATTCGATTGACTGTTTTTCAGTTTCTTCGTCTTTGATTTTATTTTTCACAAAGCCTTGTTACCCTCTGTGTGTGTTCAGAGGAAGGGAGAAGATCTTCGGGTAACCTCCATTATGTTGGAGGAAGAGAGGATTGTTCCTCTTGTCTGTAATCTGCTGGGAGCAGGTTACTGGGTTACCCTTTGCGCTGTGCAAAGGAAGGGAGGGAGTTCCTCCGATTTGTGTTCTACTTCTGTTGGGCAGAAGTTCAAGGAGTGTGTTCCTCGAGGGCAAGCTGTTCATCAGCATTTGTTGGCAGACTGAGTCTACTGTGATCTCGTTGGATTTTGTAAGGAAGCCTTACTCTGAGGAGTAAGGGGTGGACGTAGATTGCGGGTAGCAATCGAACCACCTAAAAACTATCTGTCTCGTGTGGTTTGCCTTGTCCAATCTGTTATTCGATTGCTTGCACGCCTATCGCTCGATCAAACTCGTCTCTGATAGTCCTTCTATACTCGATTGTTGGCTCCTATTGCCTGTGTCATTTTAAATAATCTAAGCATCATCAAATTGGGGGTGATCTATTCAACCCCTCCCCTTCTAGCTCACCTTCCACTCAGTCTGTCAGCCAGATGCGGTGATCTCGTGACCCGAATTGCAAATGAAAATCCTGAGGACGAGCCTGCTAAGGGTCCTAACAATCCAGGGTGGAACGTCAAAATATGGGTGTCTAATGTTTCCATCTTGGTGGCATTTTATTTGTTTACTGCTCACTCTATAGGAAGGGCTTCTAGGAGAACATACCATGGTATGGTAGACCTCCAAGAACCCAGAGTGGTCCAATGCCATCAAACGATATGAAATCAGTGCACAGGGAAATTTTCCCCTCCCTGGTAGTGGATCCACACGCATTCGAGACACAATCAACACTGCAGATAAACCATCATCCTGTTGATGATTTGAGGATTCCCTCCAGAGGCTAGAGTAAGCAATCCCAGCCCATGGAGGTGGGCTCATACTTGAGTTTGAAAGTGCCTGAAAAAGGGAGCTAAGAGGGCAAAGCCCTTAAGGACAATCTGCCGAATACCCAGAGAGTATACGTGATGACCCTCACAGAATGAACAGAGCTATGATCGAAACAAATGTTGTAGTGCACTGACTCCCCTACAATTGATTGAAGTGGGTGAAAGGGCATTCGTCCGTCTCCCAAAATCTGTGTGCTCACCAATTTATTGTCAACATAACATATGCATTCACAGACGCACGTTTACCATTTGATCACATTCACAAGCACTTCGTGTGCGATAGAAACATACGGAGAAAACCATTGAATCCCAGGGAGGGGATTTCACTGTCGCCCCTTTGGGCGTGGCCGTTGGCCATTCCGACAGTAGGCTTCGAATAGAAAGCCACGAATCCCCAACTGATCATAGGGGATCGTAAATGGATTAGCCCTTACAGGGCCCCCTTATGATCTGGACGTGGTTCTAGTTGCTTAGTAGAGGTGCTAAGATTCGAAGGAAATGACACAACGAGCAAAGAAAAATCAAGGAACTGATGTAAACATTCAAAATATAGATACACAATGCAGAAGATGAGAGACCTGGAAACTTCTCATTTCATTTCATTAGGAACATAGAGTACAAGAGAAACAAAATGAATAAGAAGAAAGAACAAGGGAATAGAAGGAGGGGCTTTTAGCTCCTTTGGGGGCTCCCGTGGTGAAGACCCACCTTGCATAGCTTCCCTTCACTCCCCTCCCTCTGCTCTCTCTTTTTTTTCTCCTCTTCTTTCTTCTGCTTTACTACTTCTCTTCTCCATCTGTCTATCTATCCTCTCTTATATTCTTCTTGGTGTCTTCTCTGTGGTGCTGGAAGTAAGGGGGGTTTTATAGGTGAAAGCAGAGGATTGGAAGGTGGACAGGACCCCTAGGGCAGCGGCGTCGACTCACTGGCTCACCTCCTGCTCAGCGCCGATTCATGGGCGCCGACTCGATGAAGCAAGGGGCTTTGAATAAGTGCACCGATTCACCTTGCAATAGTGTGCCACCAAATCACTTTGCAAGAAATGTGCCACCGACTCATCTTTTCTAAAAAAAATTGTGCCAATTCACATTTTAAATAAAGTGTGCCAACTCATTATAGCTATTGAGGTTATTTTTGTAAATTCATCATCTTCACTGTTTCATGGGCTTCGAGCTGACTCAGATGGAGGCTCCGCGTCCCCCACTACCTCAGGTTTGATGCAGCACTTTGGGAATGGTAATTTTGAACACTCCGGGCCCCGATTTGCAGCTTCTAGTGATTCTGAGGCATGACGAACCCGTGTTGATTTTCTCAGATTTTGTCCTGATTCGACCTTCGGCACTGTAATTCGTGCTACCAGACTATCTTTGAGAACATGCAGAGCTTCTTCGTCGTCGAGTGGGCCATCCCTCGAAGCATTTTCGCCTTGACTGAGCAGCTTTTCAGTCACCTACGGACCTTTCTGGTGCAGCATGTACCCAAATCAGGTAAGCTGGGTTTTCTTCTGATTTGGCATTCGGCTCAGCAATTTGTGCCGCCAACTTCATTCTGCGAACACATGGAGTGTCTTCATTGGGAGGGCCATCTCTCGAAGCATTTCTGCCCTGACCAGATGGCTTTCTGGCTATTTACGGACTTTCCCGATATTCCACGTGTGATAATCAAATTCAACGGATCTTCTACTGACATCGCCTTCGGCACTACATATCGTGCTTTCGAGCCTGCTTTACGCCTGTAGGAAGTGTCTTCATTGAATGGGCATCCACTCCAGATATTCTCACCCCCATGGGATAATTCTTCGGCCACTTGCGGACCACTTCAGCATTCCGCGTGTCTTGATCGGATCACTCAGGTTTTCTGCTAATTGAGCCTTCGGCTCCCCATTTTGGGGGTGTAGGGGCACTCGGCCAGCATTTATGACCTGCAAAAGCAAAGGTCAAGAAAAATTAGAAATATTTTCAGTGTCAACAAATGCCCCCCACTCGCGGGTGTCGTGAGCGAGAGACGAAAGAGTGAGAGACCTGCAGGTGTAGCCCATAGCCCATTGAGAATGATATTTTTCCTGCAGCAAAAATTCCACAACAGAAAAATGCGATGAGTGACGGATCTTAGTAACCGGGAATCCCTAGTGAGACACATGAGATGACTCATGTTAAACGGTGAAGTACAATTTAAAAATGAAAGAAAGGGGCTGTGTAAAGCTACCGATAGACGAATATCTAAAATAAAATTGTAGAGTGAAAAGATATCGGTTAGTGTTATTTGAAAAATGTGTATATCCATATGTTTAATATTCATTGCACACTTTTGAGCATATGCACTTCACGAAGTTTTTGTTTTGGGCATATATTGTGAATTTGCCTATATACATGATTATACAAACTCTTTGTACAAGCACAGCTTTCTTAGTTATGGCTCATGCAATATTTCTGTTTTTTGAATCTATTGCACTTTTCTTATCCCACTCCCTGCGGGAGATCTATCTAATATATGCTTATATTTGCATGTCTATAAAGAATGCTTATATGCTTACATGTCATTACATAATCATTACTTCATTGCATGCATTCACCCCTGCACTACTTTCTGAAAATAGAAAATAGATTTAAAAAGGTCGACATCCTCATCAAAGGGGTCGACACCAGTGAACCAAATTTCTGAAAACAGAACTCGTGTTGAAAAAGAGGGAAAGATCTTGTGTGCTTAGCTTCTATGCAAGTTCAGTTTTTGATGAGTTTTGGTACTGCTAATGCAAGTTGAGATTTGATGGTATTTTGGTTTCAACTTTTGGTATCAGTCGTTGCTCAGATCTTCTACATATGAGTTTTCTTATTTCTGGACAATGAAAGTTGTTGCATTGGAAGAATATGGTTATTTCTTGGCAATACATTTTCATCTTACCACTTGGTGTAAAGAGGAGAAGAATTGAGAATGAATGTGAAAATCCCCTACTTTTTGATTATGCCAAAAGGGGAGAATAACTATGTGATTGTCATAAAATTTTGTCATCATCAAAAAGAGAGATCATTGTGCTATGTGTGTGATTTTGATGACAACAACACTTTATGTATGTGTGTGATCTTTGATGACATCATAATTTCATCCATGTACAACAAAGTCAAGATGTGGAAACTTGTCTCTAAGTGCTAATCAGGTTCAAAGAAATTCAGAAATGTCACAGATGTACATCTAAGCTTTGTTGAACCTATAGAATTCAAAATATGCTGATTTGGGCTTAATTCGACATGTTTCAGATGTATCGGGTGACCTGGGTGAAGGGCAGGTCGACCTGGACTGGCTGGAGGGATCAAACCTGCTGAAATCCGAGTGTAGTGTTGGGCCGGTCGACCGACGACTTTGGATAGGTTGAGTCGACCCTCTTTACAGTTCTGGGTCGACACGCTTCACAGTGGGTCGACCTAGTTTGCACATGCGTCGACCACTACTGGCTATCTCATCTACAAGATTGGTGGCATTGACAAGCGTGTGATTGAGAAGTTTGAGAAGGAGGCTGCCGCGATAATCAAAAGGTTGCTCAAGTTTGCCTGGGTCCTTGATAATCATTGATGCTCTTGGACACCGTGACTTCTTCAAGAACTTGATTTCTGGGACTTCTCAGGCCAATTGTGCTATTCTCATTATTGACTCCACAAATGGTGGCTTTGAAGCTGGTATTTCAAAGGATGGAGAGACCCGTGAACATGCCCTGCTGGCATTCACACTTGGGGTCAAGCAAATGCTGTGTTGTTGCATCAAGATAATTCTCAGATGGGTCGACTTGCTTTTTATAGACAAGTCGACTTGTTTCACATTGGGTCGACTTGTTTCCACAGCAGGTCGACTTGGTTCATAATCGAGTCAACCTTCTTCAACAGAAGTGTCGACTTGTGTTACATGAGTCGACCTATTTAACCATTGAGTCGACCTACTCCAATAGTTGAGTTGACCTGCTTCTATGTTGAGTCGACTTGCTTCAAGATTGAGTCGACCCACTTGACCACGCAGAAGCTTGGATATTGTAGAATTCAAGATCAAGTCGACTTGGTCTCTTCACCGAGTCGACTCACAGAATAACAGAGGACTAGATATTGCAGAACTCGAAGAGCTAGCTCATTAACTCGACCCGCCTCTATCGGGATCCAATCTCACCTCCGCATTAAACTTGCCTTGTCTACGACAGACATTTGTACGATTTTATCACCATCTTCGATGCTACAAATACGGATTTCTATCCGAACAAGAAATGGTCCGCAAGTGACCGACATATATGTATCTATGAACATTCACGCCCCAATGCAGATTTGTTTAAACGCAATCTGAGATTTCGCTCTTGCCTCGTTATCATGAACTTCAGGTCGTAGGGCCCCTTTTCCTGGCAATGAATCAAGGATTTTCTCCTCTCCGAGGGGATGTAATTAACATCGTAACCTTTATGGTACGGTGGGTTCTCAGTCCCGACACGATACAGACAATCGCCTGACTAGTCAGATCGAGCGCACTTAGGGCTTCCTCGAAGTCTGAATAAATCGTCACCTAGGTGACTGGCACGCCCTCTCACTAATAAACTGAATAAACGAATGAACAGATGAACAAACGAATAAACAAAAGGAGTGTTCCGAAAGCGAGTCCACAAGTCTGGCATGCCCGGCGGGACAAAACCTCCCTTCATCTCCTTTCCAGGATTAAGGGCCTGATGGCCTCTTGTTAAAATTCTAACTATGTGATCTGATCTCGCAAATTACTTTTTGACAACTATGATGGCCGTGTTGTTCAGACCCCTTGTTGTCGCTAGTCATGCCACCCATGGCTATTTGGCGGTGCCGATCCAGTTCGGCAGTTTCTCGCCAGTCATCGACTTCCCCAACTTCTTAGGGGTCGCATTCGCAGAGCTCCTACATATCCAGGAGATGTAATCGGTCGCTGTTGCCAAGGCGACCCCGACTGATGCTGCCACGGTAGGCTGCCATGTCTACCATGTTGATTCCGGTGCATCCGCCAACCGGAGGCATACATCGGCCGCCAGGAGGGTAGCCAAGAAGAACCCCGACACGTTTCGAAGCCGGCTATCTACTTCAGGTAAATCCATACTCATCGGAAGCGTCCAAGTATTTCTGAATGGTTGACAGGCCATGATTACACCCAACAAAGTGATTTCAATGGTGCCGGTATGCAATACCTTCCAGGTGCTGGCCCAGTGCAAGATGGATCACTCCGAGTCCAAGATGAAGGGCGGGTTGGCCCCAAAGCCAGCCAAATGTGAGCAAACATGCCCAAGCAACCACGGGCCCTGATTTCAACTACACTAAGGTTTGCCTTGATCGATAGACCCATAAAAAGAAGAGAAGAACAAGAAGAGAAGACCAAGATGTCAGCCCCGCCGCGTCCTGAACGAACACCCGCAGGTTGCGTTCAACGGGTGAATATCTACTCTCATGATAAGAAGCACGGTGGGGTAACCTCACAAGGCCACTGCACTTACAAGTCTTCGGCACCAACTAAAGTGTCGCGATATATGATATGCCCCGCAAAGGGCAAAATGATACTATGCAAGTCATCTGGGGGCACTCCCGCAGCCTTCGAGACACCTCTCTCACGATGCGACGATCCTTGAAATCCATGATAATTCGGAGAAGTGGGCATCTCCAGATATTCACTTGTAAGATGATCGGAGTGACCGGCTACTACGGGAATTCTTCTATGAAGGCCACAGCTAAGATAACACAAGCTCGCGCTGAAGAAATTAGCGCGGACATGATCGCGATGATGGCAAATGTGATCACCTCCGAAGATGACGGCGAGAGACTAGCGCCCGCTTCAGATATGCCATCGGAAGGGTAGGGTCATGCCTCTGGCTCCTCTATGCCCGACCCGGCTACTATGATGATGATGATGCAAAGATATCAATAAGAAGCCGAGATGCTGAGAAGGCAGCTCAGTGAGCTGAGCACAAATCCCACAGCCTCGAGACAGACTGAAGCTCCCCTTAAAACCTCGCAACGAGGTGCTGATGAATTCAAAGCTTCTCTTCCAATGATGGCCTCACAACTAGCACCTAATTGCACTGGGGGCATGACCCCACTACCGCAGCCCGCTCCTCATCATCAGGGGATTGCAGATGCACCTCAAGCAACAGCGCCAATGATCCTGCAGCTTGAGGAGGCGAGATCTCGTGCAAAACTGCGAATCGTCAGATCTAGGGCAATCATGGGTCATAGTCACCTCAAGATAGAGTTCTACAAAAGGAAAGAAGCGATCAGGGGGTTCGGGATTGTGATCTTAGGAAAAACTCTTCGATACTTAAGTCAGCAAAAGATATGAGCAAGGTGCGAAGAGGAGGCAAGGGAGGTGTAGGGTACGAGATTGCTCTTCACCAGTTGAAGTGGTCAGAATTTACCTTACCTTTCTGCAGGGGTTCCCTGGGTTTATATAGCTACAGGCTCCCTTTCTTGAGTAAGGGAAGCGTGAGAGTTTGGGGGGGGCGTTAGAGACTCGTACCGTTCTAGGACTCTTTCCCTCCCCTTATCTGCTTGAGCTTCCAACTCTCAGTTGATAGCGTAACATCTGCTTAGATTATTAAGGATAAGTGCCCATCCGGGAGGAATTCGCCCTAACTAATTAAGGAGTCTTGACGTCGGGCTGATCCTTAAGAGATAAGAGATATCCCCTGCCTAGACAGGGGGTCCGAGGCTTGGGCATCCCTGAGGGAGCATTTATCGACCTTCTGATGGCTCGATGTAGTCGCCTGCTGGACTTTCCCCGAGCGTTGGGGAGGCCTTCGTTCTGGCAACTGAGCCAAAGTTCAGTGGGCCATGTTAGTCCACTTAACCGAGGTCCCGTAGTAAGTGGGCTCTATTGGGGCTGTCACTTATTGGGCCATGCAGACCTTGATGGGTCGTTGCACCGTGTAATGTTGGGCTGCAAATCTCCCCCTCTCCACTTGCCACCCTACTCCCAAGCCAAGGATGGGCTCGGAGAGTAGAGCACATATATTGGGGTTTTCGGCAAAGGTGAGAGTTGGCCATCATGAGCTGTCCCCGTTTTGATTCCCAAGTCTATTAATGTGGTTGCCCTAGCACATGGGGGCTCGAGCACAATGATTACATATTTTTACACCGGTTCGAATGCGCCAACTCAAGGCATGTAACTTTTTGAGACACTTCAAGACGTCGCGATAGTTCCCTCATGGCTGCTCAGGGCTATAAATGTCCCTTGTACTTGCCCTTCTTGCATCCATTGTTAGGGTTTTTTGCCTCCACCCACTTACATGAGTTCTTAGGGAGATTCATGTCCTAGCAAGAGAGCCGAAGAGAGCAAGAAATCGCCAAATCCTTCGCGGAGCTTGTAGAGACCACCACGAAGGTGATCCGTGGGCTCCCTCCTCCTGCCCGTTCATCGGATTCCAGCATTTTGCCATCTTCCTCATCCTCTATGGCGGAGAAAGATGAGGACGTCCGCGGCAAGGAGGCTAAGTAGAGAGTAGGGAGTTCTACTCTGGCATCCTACCGCCACCTCCGCAGCGAGCTCACGGTGGAGGAGGTGAAGGAGCTTGAATTTCGATATTGACTACCGTGGCGATACTCCTCCTCTCTCCCCAAACCACACGAGTCGAGCCTGAGCACCCGCTCAGATGCTTTTTGTAGTTATTTGCTGGCCTGGAAATGTGACTTTCGTCTCCCCCTCCATTCCTTTGTTGTTGACCTGCTGAATTTCTTTCACCTGGCTCCCATCTAACTAGTCTCTAATTCTTTCGCCTTTATTTTCTCACTCATTATCCTCAACCGGAAATGTCATGTCTCTCAGTCTCTCAATCTCTTTCATGCCTTCTACGAGCTGAAAGAACACACGTAGGTTGGGAATGACTTCTTCTTCTTTCAGGCCAGGAGAGGGATGAGTTGCATTACTCTCTCCAACTGAGATTTCTTGTACAAGGGGTGGAAGACCCATTACTTCTGGGTAAGATACTCCAAGGGTTCCACTTGGCTATTCCTGGCCCTACCGAATTTTTAGCCGATGCTTGCCACAAAACCCTCGGCGGTTTCCCAAGAGATTGAGGACAATATTAAGGTCCTCCAGAACAACAGGAAATTGACCGTCGAACTCCTATTCAAGGCCAATCTCCAGCGCTATGCTCACGCCTCCTTGTATCCCAACGGTAAGATTTTAGCTAGCTTTGCTTTGTCCACCAACTTTTTTGGACCAGCGATAGTGGAGAGGGTCCGAAGTGGGACCTCACTGTTTTGGGGTTTGGCTAGCTTGTGGTTGAGCCCCTAAGGGTCCTGGGATACCCAATCTCTCGGGTGGCCAGCACGCCAAGGGCATGGGATGTATTGTCTCTCTCACAACTCACCCGCGGTGGCACTCAATTTGATGAGGATTTGGGACCGGGCACTCACCTCACCACTAGCGGGCAACTTAGAAACAATACTAAGCTAAGCAGAGTTAAACTAGAAAGGAGAGGGGGCTAGAAGCTCACCTGATCAGCATGAAGACGCCGATCCCAACTGGAGATGTTGGCGAGCGGGGAGGCATGGGTATGCACCTGCACACCGCGCCGATGTAGCTTTGGATGGTAACCTGCTAGTACACTCACTGCACCTCACGCAGGAGGGGTGGACTCAGGGTGGGGAAGTGAGAGATTACATACAAACACTATCCCCTGTAGGGAGGGGGTTTAAACCGGCCAGGCGGGGTGGGGGTCATAAAGCTAGAACCCAAATTGTCGACCCGCACCGGTTCTCTCCACTCTGGAACAACTGGACAGGAGGTCGTTGTAGACATTTCCACGGGCGTCTCCGACTTCTGGTGATGGTGGGACTTGCACCAAATCATCCTGGGTTGGCGTAGGAATACACCCAAAAATCTGGAGGTCGTTCCGAGGCCGGCTGTGATCGAGGCGGGTTTGGGATCAGGGCTGGCTAGACCTGGTACTGACTATCCCAGAACTACTGCTGCTGGAAGAAACTGATGCCACGAGCACTCCTGGGGTCCGATGAGGGTAGGAGCAGATCCGTTGCGTTCATGGACGAGTCTTCTTCGATCGAGGACCAATGAGGTCGCCAGAGGAGGCCGAAGCAAGGCGCGAGGTCCAGAAAAGTGGGAACGGCTGAGATCTGATACAAGGTGGACTGACCTGCGCACTCCGGGGGCAATTCTAGAACTCTGTGCTCCGAGGTACAAATTGCACCCTTCTTCTTGGATCTGGCAGGGGACTAGGAGGTGAAGATTTCAGCCAAACGTCGCTCCAGGAATCACCGGGGACTGGACGTGGGGGCTCCTACACTTGGGCTCTGGTCTACAGCCAAAGACTGGGTGCACAATTCTCAGAACCACAGGGGTCTGAAAAATCTACTGCCACAAACTCTCCAGAGGTCCGATGAAGGCGAGATCAGTGCCGTTGCGACCGTGGGCGAGTCCTCTTTGATCCGAGATGAACCAGGCCACCAGAGGAGGTTAGATTAAGGGATGAGGTAGAGAGAAGTAGAGGGTGGTCCGAAGCTGGCTCTGCTAGACTAACCTGCACACTCCGGGGAGAAATGCTGAAACACAGTGCTCTAGAGTCTGAATGGCACCCTACTTGTTGGTTCTGGCTGAGGACTTGGAGGAGAAGAGATCAGCCAAAAATCACACTCAGACTCACACAGGAGCGGCCGTGGTAGCTTCTTCTCTTGCGCTCAGATTCCCTACCAGAGCAGTTTTGCACAGTCGAGGGAGAATGGCTCTCCCAGGCAGCTCGGAGCTCAGACAGATGCGAGACCACCTTACCTGTGAAGCCACTTCGAAGATATTTCCACAAGTTTATGATAAACCACCAGAATATGTAGGAAAAAGATATGATAGCCTCTGTAATTTTGGGTACTATGCTACTGCGAACCTGTTCTGGATGTGATGCGTCTGCCTCTCTTCACAGCCATATCACTACTAGACTGTGGTCTTTTCTTGATTGCCGCAACACATCTTCGCCGGCTGGCTTTGTCTCTCTTTACAGCATGCTTCTTATGCTCTGGGAAATCTGGAAAGCTAGGTGTATGATGCGTTATGACCGTGTGCACACCCCTGTTACTAAGATCATTCATGATATCCAGTCGCGGGTTAGTTTTGCTCTTCGTAAAACTACTTTCCATGTGATGCCCAATGCTCAGCAACAGCGAGCGATCTCAACTTTTGGATCTTATCCTCCTGTCAAGATTAAGGTGCCCACCATTGTGACTTGGCGCCCTACTACTGATGGTTTGTGCCTTTGGAGAAGATAGGAGGATGTTTAAAAATGATGTAGGAAAGAGAGAATGTGGAAGAGAAAGAGGGAATATGCTTGTGGATGCTATGAAGAAGAGGAAGAACTAAAGAAGAACAACAACACAACTAAACCCTTAAAACTCAATACTCCTTGGACTAGAGGCCTTGTGGATGTGGAAGCAGCCTCTCCTTGGTTAGTACTTGCTCCAGGACACAGCAGCACTTCGTGGAAAACTCCAAAAGATATCCTCTTCAACCCAAGAAGCCAATGGTTCTATTTATAGACCCTCAAACTCTCTGGACGAGTTGGAGAGATCCCAGCTAAAAAGTAGGGCAGAGTCTAGTAAACTCTCGAAGATAATACTCCCAAGAATCCATAGAAAGAAACAGAAGCTTTCGAGGATCTCTATTGAGAGAGAAATCATCAAATAAGGACTCTAATCCATCCACGGCGTAGTAGAGGAAGAACAATCCTGATAGTACTCTCTGTTACCGCAAACGGTCCTATGATAGGCCTCCAGACATCACAAATGGTCCAAATATAGACCGCATGGCTCAATCATCTAGCAAGAGGATAAGGCTTTGAAAGAAGGGTGTTGGAATAGGATTATGCCACTGGAAAATGGTCTAGCCTCAAGCCGCCAGAGAGCCCCTAATGGCCATATGATAGATTGCATGGGCAAACCACACAGTAAAAGATAAGCTTGAAAGAAAGATACTGGCTAAGGACTCTGGCGTCATCAAATGGCCCAGAATGGAACTGCCAAACGTCATCAAACGGCCCAGAGATAGACCACTAAGGATGCAGGCGTTGCAAGACAAATGAAAGCCCACTAAGCTTTAAGTGCTGGGAAAAGATAAGGAGCGAGGCCCAACCAGGGAGAGTGACCCATAAAATAAGCCCCAAAACTGACCAAAATGGCCCGATAAATGGTGAACAACTCGGGAGATCATAAAGAGAAATAAGGCGATGACTCAACTCATTGGTCATAAAACGGATGTCAACAGGTGTGAGCTCCTCAGCATGGGTTTCCACTCCCTGGGTTCCCCCAGAAAATACATCGGTATACTCCTCGAGACTGTGCAGGCGAGGCTATCCCTTGACTTCAAGATGTTATGCTCCACGTCCTGGACCGCCATAATATCCCGCTTGCCTCAGAAACTGAAGTGCTTCAGGAAATAAACTAGGTGTTTATCCTTCGGGTAGTCCCACCGGTAACCCCTGTCCCGATTGAAGGTATATCCCGCATCAGTCAGCGCGAGCCGCTCAAACTCCATCATGTCTGTCTCGGAGCCCGATGACTCCTCCAGCGTGGCTATTTCTGCATGCTCCCTATCAAGGTCTTCCACATTAAGCTAAGTAATGGCCGGGGGAGCAATAGAGGAGGCAGACTTGGCACCGGTAGCAGTTGAAGGAGAAAAATCACTTGGAGAAGCCATTTCCTGCAAAACACCAACAACTAAATGATCAGAGTAGAAGACAACATGTGGAATAGAAGACTAGAGAATGAGAAGGCTATTGCTAAAATTAAACAAATAGGGCATAAGGAGTTTGACAAAATTTCGACAGAGTCTCCCCTAGGTCGGAGGTGCAAATGAGAGAAGTGGGTGCACGTTCCCAAGGAGTGACGGCCCCAAAAAGTCATGGTGCGCACGGAAGCGGCAACACCAAACTATTTCTTGCCCTTTTGGGCTACCCATTGGCCCTTAGGTCTTAGCCGCTGCCAGTTCTCCACTCCCGCTAACGCCCTGATCCGGTGGCCCTCTGGGCACTTGATCTGATGGCGTCCCCAGCCACTGATCCAGTGGCGCTCCGGGTGACGATCCAGTGGCATCCACCACTACTGATACAGTGGCACCCCTTTGGTGGAGCACTTTAAATGTGTAGGCGTGCTAGTCACATGAGTGATAGTTTATTGTGCACTCGATCTGACTTGGTCAGACGGATGTGAGGTTCGTGTTGGGACTCAAAACCTACCGTACCGTAAAAGTTACAGCGTTAATTATAGCCCTCTGAAAGAGGGACAACCCTTGATTAATCACCAAAATCTGATTTTCCCGCGATGATGGTGACTTTTCCAAATCAGACACTTGTCTGAACATTGAACAGTCAATGTGCGACCAACATAATCTTAAATGCTCTTTTGCACACTCATACGGGGAATTTCAATGCTTTCTAATGTATCCTTTCTTGTATATATAGCTAATTTCATGGCCGTAGGGCCCCTCTTCCTGGCAATTAATCACGGGCTTTTCCCTCTCCGAGGAGATGTAATTAACACTGTGGCCTTTATGGCATGGCGGGTTCCTATCCCGACACGAACCACACAGTCGCCTGGTCAGTCAGGTTGAGTGCACAATAAACCATCACTTTGTGACTGACACTCCCACGCACTAAATGGGCCAATAAACAAATTGAACAAACGAACAAAAGAAGTATCTCAAAAGTGCATCCACAAGTCTAGCACGCCCGGTGGGACAAAAATCACCCTTCAGCTCTTCGCCAGGACTAAGGGCCCGATGGCCCCTTCTTAACCTACTAATTGTTTGATCTACATTTGCAGGGCTACTTTTAACGATTGTGATGGATGTGACGTTTGGACCCCTGGTTGTTGCTAGTCATGCCGGTCATGGCTATTTGGCCGTCCCAATCAAGTTCGGTGACTTTCCACTGGTTGTATGCTCCCCCAACTTCTTGGGGGTGGCCTTCGTGGAATTCCTGGATGTCCAGGAAATGGAGCCGATCGCCGGGCTAGAGGCAACCCCGACTGAAGCTACTACGGTGGGCTGCTATGCTCACCATATTCACTCTCACGCTCTCATCAACTGAAAGCATACCCCGACTGCCAGGAGAGTGACTAAGAAGAATATCGGCACACCACGAAGCCGGGTCCCCACCTCAGGTAAATCCATACTCATTGGGGGCGTCTGAATTTTTCTGAGCGACCGACAGGCCAAGATCACGCCCGATAGGGCAATTCCAATAGTGCCAGTGCACAACTCCTTCCAAGCATTGGCCCAAGAGAAGTCAAACCGCTATGGGTCCAAATCAAAGGGGAGATTGGCCCCTAAGCCAATTAGTTTTAAACAAACTTGGGTGCCCAAGCAGCCGCGGGTCCCGACTCTAGGAAGGAAAAGAGAAATAGAAGAGAAGACTAGGGTTTTGACCCAAGCTTCCTGGAGGCTAGCTCCCCGACCCTGCATCCATCGGGTTGAGACTCGCCCACATAACGAAGAACAAGGTGGGATGACCAGGCAAGGCCACTTCACCTACAAATTTTTGGCACCAGTCAATGTGCCACGAGCTCTCATCTGCCCTACTAAGGGGAGAAGTTATATTATTCGGGCTGTCTGGGGGCACTCCCATAACCTCGACAGTACCACTCTGGGGATGTAGCAACCCCTAGAAGCTGCGAATGCTATGAGTAAAGGCTAAGGGCGACGAGCCATAATACTCACCTGCAATAGGGCTGGGGTGGCCAGTTGCTGCGGGTCCTCGCTGGCGAATCATAATGAGGCGACACAAGCTCGCAGTGAAGGAACAGACATAGGCCTAGTCACGAAGGCTGTAAACGTGATCATGGCTGAAGGTGACAACGGGAGACCATCCACATCATCCAAAGAAACCCCAGCTGAAGAAAGAGGCGTCACCCTCGACCCCTCTATGCACGACCCTACAATGCTAAGGCTACTACAGAAATATCAGCAAGAGATTAAACTACTGAAGAAACAACTAAATGAAAAGAATCCACAAGCGTCTACCGCCGAGCACCCCGAAGTTCCCCCCGAGACATCGAGAAGCTACGACCAAATCCTCGGAGCTTTGCCACAGACAGCTGCAATTCAGTCGGTGCCTAGCTACACAGGGGGCACTCCCTCCCAGTAGCCACATATCACTACAATACAACCCCATGTTTTTCCATACCAGGGGATTGCCGTTACATCTCAAGCAACGGTGGCGACGCCACAGATGCACCACCCTTGTCCAGGCCTGGTTGACCAGGTGATGGCGAACAAAATGATCATAGAGCAGATGATCGAAAAGAAGTTGGCCGATAGGGGCAATGAAAATTATGCCGCTTTCGATGTGTACCAGACAGTGTCTAAGGGCTCCACGCTAGCCTCTCGATAGATAGCTAGAAACGTGCTGAAAATCATAGGGTACAATGAACACTGGCGTCGCATTGCGCTGGGAGTATTTTTTTTATGGACGGGTGAAAATCATCAGGCAATCTTGTGATAATTACATGCTTGATAGTATTTTCTTGTTCATGACTTTCTAGTGCATAGTCTTTATTATTATGAAGTACATTCTTGTTAAGGAAATGCCACTTTACCTTATATCTTGCTTGATCATATTCCATTATTCATCCACTTTACTCGTATCTCTATAGTTTAATCATTATTGTTGTTAATATGGTTCGTTCGGGTGTTTTATCACATTTTCCCTTTTTCCTTAATTTTTAAAGTAAAAATGTAACTACTTAAAGCATGCCTCTATGTTGATGCAAAGATACTTACTAGGAAAGTATACTCATTAGCCTACTTTTCTAATCTTTTCAGGAAGTTCAAGTGAGTCAGATTCAGACTACGAGACCGATGGGTCCGAGAGTGATTGAAGGTCAAGAGAAGCCTAGAGGGTCTAGTAGTCATGAGTCAATGATGTATTTTCTTTTTATTGAGTCTACTCCTATAATTTTATTTTCTTGAGTCTAGTGGTAGAAAGAGTCAATATTATGTAATTTTTGATTATTATATCAATAAAGTTAGATTTTTGAGTCTATATCCTTGTACATTCCTGTTATGTGGATGTTATAGCGTTCTGATTATATTGCTAGTTTGAGGCGTATTGTCGACTGCTCACGTTCTCCGATATTACTTCTGCTGTACATATGTCTCGGGGCCTGACAACCCACCCATGGGCACGGCTTCGAGACTTGAGCAGTTTGGTTCCTCTAGCTCAGCAATGGACCCCGTGGCGAGATAGTTGGTCTCTGAGGGACCAGGTTACCCACATTCATGACATGATAGATGTGATGCCACATGTATAGGTAAGATTTTTTTCATAATTTAATATCTTGTTATATTAATGACAGCATAGACACTGATAAGCCTTTCTTGCAGGTGATTTGGACTCCCTATTAGAGAGAGATTGGGGATATGCCATGGCTGGAGGCTATCGTCCCCTACTTCGGGAGAGAGATCTAGTTGCACGCCCTCAACCTGGTGGAGCCGCTACACTACAGGCTGATCATGAGGACACTGGGGTCCATCAAGCGGTGGTTGAGTTCCTCACTCGAGCGATAGTTCCTCGACCTGGGCAGAGGCTTCATGGCCTCCAGGGAGTGGACGACTGGCATCAGCACACACATGACCTAATCATTGATTGGGAGTAGTGTGGACGACCAGTCCCTATGGGAGCAGGTTTTGACGAGGCCTACCTTCAGGCCTACACACAGGCATATGGCACTCGGATCTATGGTGGTGCCTGCCGACATGTGAGTTTTTTTCATTTAGCATTCTCCAAACATTAAAGATCCATGATGATGTGACTAACATTTTTTGTTATTTTTACAGTTTAATCCAGAGGGTAGACTAGCCATGTTGCAAGGGCTCCTCGATTACACAGTCTAGCAGCGTGATGACCTCCAACGCACCGTGGATGAGATGGTAAGATTCTCACATGTAGTTTCGCGATGATTTTTGGGATTAACTTTTAATTGATGTTAATCCTTTTATTTCAGCGAGAGGAGCTAGAGAGGGTTCGATCCTCCCATGATGCCTCTTCCTCAATGCCGCCTACCTATGACCGCATCGAGCTTGAGAGTCAGCTTGCCAGTGTAGTAGCTCATCGTGAGGTGGCTGAGGCCTCCCTCCAGGAGAGAGTAAGTAGCCTACTCCATTAGCTTAGCCTTGAAAAAAAATTATTGATATTATTCATTAACCAAATGATGAGGACATCAGGGCAGAGAAGGCCCCTGCAAGACTTCGCACGACACCGAGGAACATTTACCCATTCTCCTGCATATTTAGTATTGAGTGAGTCTATTTTTATTCTAGTTTGAGTCATGTAAGCCTTAATGGGCCAGCTAAATAAGGCCCAAAAAGGGCCATTGTTAAGACTAGCTCGGTTAATGAATTAAATCTAATTAAATCTTTTAAATAACTCGGCTCAGCTCGTTCTGCCCAAAATCCC
Source organism: Amorphophallus titanum (assembly GCA_024336825.1). Classification (NCBI taxonomy): domain Eukaryota; kingdom Viridiplantae; phylum Streptophyta; class Magnoliopsida; order Alismatales; family Araceae; genus Amorphophallus; species Amorphophallus titanum. Next base: position 10,005,366 of record JANBPO010001714.1, read on the forward strand.
ATTATTACCCTTCTGTGACCGACCCGCCCGCTGCCCTGCGCCCGCCAGTGAAGAGGGCCGCTGATCACATTGGCCAGTACCGATCCACCCCCCCTTCTCCCCGGCGCATCAAGGCCGAGGGTTCCAAGGCCGTCTCACTCCTCTGCTCCAGTGGTGGTAGCAGTGTAGAGGTGATGGGATCACCTTCCCACGCCCCACCTCCCATGGCAGCGAGCCAATTGTGAGAGCCGAGCGTTAGGGCTCCGGCGAGTTCCGGTAACCATGGGGCGTTCACGCGGGGTGACGAACACCGGGGACGAAGACCCCAATCAGAGGTCCGTAATCGTCTCCGAACCTTTTCATCTGCTTCGCGTTGCTTTGCCCCGTCTTCCTTGGACGACTATTGCTCCCGAAGTTGCATCTTCTGGTTATTTTTCCTTTCCCCTTTTTGTGCTCACTGTGGAGGAGTGCCAGTTCGAACGGAATCGCTTCTGGGGATATCATGCAGCTGGGTCGTGCTTTTTTACGTGTTCTTTTGAATTGTTTCCTCTGTGTGATGTAATTCCTGTTTCCTCGTCTTCGGTGGCTCCTCACGCGAGGATAGCAAAATAATGGTTGCTTGTAGACGGTGAATTCTACCGTATCGAAATAAATTTCACGTATTGGCACGAAAGTGTATGAGGATGGCTAAAATTTAAGCTTGGAAGCCCTGATGCCGGTCTTGTATATCCTTCCATTTCTCGTTGTGTATGTTGGATATTTATCCATGTGATCAGAACTAAACTATCGATGAACGGAATTGCTGCTTGGCCCGATGCTTTCTCGCAAGATTTTTCGTAGCCCATTGTTTCTGTATTCGTGGCATTTAAAGCGAATTCTGGGGCAAGGAATGTCTCAAGTTGCTAACTTTACGGAGAGCTTAGTTTCTGGAATATTGTCATCCCATCTTATGTTGGTATCTAATTAGATTTTTTTTTCTCCTTCACAAAACCACGTAACGAAGTTTATGTTTGGAGCAACCAATTGGGGCAGTAATTTCCTTTCAAACCTGCAGTGAAGACAATAATTGGACAATGGGCTGGATAAGGATTTGTGTACGTTCGAAGATCAATAAGAGATATTACTAAGTGTTCAAAAGGAGAAAAGATGAGAGTCTAGGACTAACGTGGTTTGAAGTTCTCGTATATGAACTAATGTTTTTGTGTTGGATCTCCCAGTTTCGTTTCAACCTTCTGGTCTTGGTCAGTGCCTGCTTTCCATGTAGTGCTGTTTATTTGTTGCTAGGGTTAATATTGTGATAAACTTGGGACTGTCTGGTCCCCCTGTTGCTTTCATTGTTTGTGCCTCATTACTTATTTTCTATACAGCATTCATGAATACTACTTCTTTTGTAGATGTTACTACCACTTCTGTAGATGTTATGTTTGGATTGTACATTAGGAGGTTATATGCATATGTGTACGTTCATTAATTTCTACGTTATTTGTATTTCAAACATGATCTAGCGGGTTTGTATGTAATCGTCTAGTATACTTTCAATTTTCTGGTCCTGCTCAGTGCATATTTTCCATGTGAGTACTGGTTATTTCTTGCTAGGCTGAGGCAGTGGTGATCAATTTGGGACTATCTGATCTCCTTGTTGCTTTCTTTCTTCATGTGCATCATTGCTTATCTCCTATGACATTCATAATGCTGCTCTCATTTTGCAGATCTAAGCGAAGAAGAGCTGCTTCAAGTGGAGAAACTTTAGAAAATGTGGCTACAGGTGAGATGACTGCTTAGTGAAAACAAGTTGGGAGTGCAGAAAAGTGCTCACTTACAGAGAATCTGCCTGCTGTAGACTTTGATTTGAAATTTATTGGAACTAATTTTTATATTTTTGTGCAACCCCTACCTATCTCTCTCTCGGGTGTAGTCCCCCCCTACCTCTTTCTCCCTCTATCTCGGGGGCGCCCCTTTCTCACCCCCCCCCTCCCCAAATTCAAATTTTCCCTCTCTCTCTACCCAATAGCTTTAAATATGGGGTCGATGTCGAGCTCGTAGAATTCAACAGGCATTGTGAGTGGCCCAAGTTCAGCCTGAATGGTGACCACCCCGTGACACGGCCTCGTTGAATTATCATATGCTGCAATAGTAGTCGGGGTAGGCCTTAGTGAATCTTCTGAAATGTTAAACGCCCTTAAAGTGCTTTGGGGACAAACATTGATAGAGGCCCCGGTGTCTACCAATGACGCATCTATGCTTGCTTTGTTCAAGATAATGGAAATGCATAACGACATCTAACGAGCCTTGGGAGGTACTAACTCAGTCTCTGAAAATTTGATCACTGGCCCCTCGGAGATTATAGCCAATGCAGTTGGCAAACTGTCCACTGCCATGTCTTCACTGACCAAGACCTTTTGTAGAAAATCCCGCAGTGCGTCTTGGTGAAGCTTAGACCGCTTGATCAATTCTAGAACTAAAATTTTGGCAGACATTTTATCTAGATGATGTAGCAGATCATATTGAGTATCCGGCAGTGGATCCGCCTCCTCCTAGTCAGTAGCCTGTTATGAGGACTGGGGATTGGGTGCTGGCGCACCAGTGGTGGGATAGTTCTGATGGAAAAAATGCCTTCTCCGTAGGGTAAGGTTCTGGGCCGGCACGGCATCGGATGGGCTCATAGTGGGAGGCTTAACAGGCCCGACGCAGTGGATAAGCGGTGTAGGGGTAGGTGCAGTAGAAATAATGGGGGTAGTGGTGGTGGTGGTGGGTCGTGCTGGAAGAATAATTGGTGAAGGGTTGAATGGTGGCATGGTAATGACAGGCGGGGTGGTCAACTATGGGGGAGCAAGGACAGGCAGAATAATGGGGGAAGTAGGTGGTAGGATGAGGGGTTTAAAAGGAATGACTGGTGCAGATGATGGAGGGGTTTGATGGTTCAGTGGGAGGATGATAGGTGTAGAAGGTGGGGGAGGGTTGCGGGAGGTGTGGTGGAGAGCCATGAGCCGCTGAACCAAAGCTTCATCATCGTAAGACCACCTGGCATCGGGGGCCGGGCGTTGAACAAGGTTGACCTGAGCCGGTGCTGATGGCTGAGGTTATGGAGCTGGAGGATGATTCGGCATGGGGTTTTGATGGATCCCCAAATCCTGAACAGGCTGTTGCTATTGTGCCTGTGGCTGTGGCTGTGGGTACGGCTGTGGCGCTTGCTACTGCACTTGCTGCCTCGGCGCTTGCCTTCTCTTCTCTTTGATTTCAATAATGGCCTTGTGCATCTCGGCCCAATCAATACGCTGGCCTTCATGCAAATCATACATAAGATCTCTAAACTGGAAACAACCCTCAATGGTGTGCCTGGGCTACTGGTGGAACATGCAATATTTGGACTAATCAATGATCGGGTTCTAATTTGGCTGCTCTAGAGGGAGTTGAATTGCACCAATGGACATAAGAGCTGAAAAGATATCTGGGAGGGACTCGGGCAAAGGAGGATATTGTGCCCTCTTTGGAGCCAGGCGTTTGGTTGCATAGCCGTTAGGTGGAGGGACATTGTGGTATTGTGGGGGTTGTTGCAGCTGTTGGGGAGCGGGGAAGGCATTTTGTGGAGTGGGGAAGGCGTTTTGTGTAGTGGGGAAAGTAGGCTGGGCGTTTTGTGGAGTGGGGAACTGAGGGTTGCGTGGGGGTTGTGGAAAGTAGAGTGGAGTGGACTGGTTAGAAAAGGGGAAAGCAACAGCTTACACCTGCTCATTAGTCTGGACTTCTTCGGTGATGGGCCCCTGAGGTTTTCTATTATATTTGGACTTTTGGGCCTCAAAAAGAGAGTGGATGGGAGAGTCCTTGAATTGGGTTTGGATAAATCTCGCCTGGTTATATCATTGGTGCATGTTGGCGATATCATTCATGACCAAAATGTTGCGAAATGTAGGTGTAGCATTAGAGATGAGCAACTTGACCTTTTCCTCCTCCGAAATATGACCAGGCACACGGGCAGCCATCTGGCTCCATCTGTCAGCATTAGTAACGAAATCCTCATCCGCCTTCATTTTCTCGGCAACCAAATCTGTGAAATGCTGACGGAACCTCTAACAAGGTCACGCGGCCAAACACGTAACCTCCACTCCTGAGAGGACATCTAGACACTGGTAAACCTTGGTCTTGAGCTAGGACCAGTGAGAGAACCATGCTCTACACACAGGGTGACACCAGCCCATCTGTCAGAAGGGTCACGACAACACCATCGGCAACTCAACCTTCACAAGCATAGGGTCCACTACTCAAGTATACAAACTTAGGCCAGATGCATCCACTGACACCTTATAGTGCGCCAAGGTCTCATATGTGTGCACACTACCCACACCCGGTCTCAAGAGGAGCAGAGGAGACACACACACACACCACACCCTCGGACTGGCTAGGATCCGTGCCTCTGTGCCCAACAGCACGGCCATATCTTGCTACATGACACGGGGTACACACTACTGCATCTGTCAATGACATACACTTATCCTAACCAAGGTACATATGCTCAGGCAGTCTCGCATCTACACAAGGAGCGTCGTACACACTAGCTGGTCCACTCGGTCCAACCACGATCGGCCACTAGGATCTTTTGCAGTCTTGCTGAAACCCGCCAAAACTCTATCATCTATGATTTTACAGGAATCTCGAGAAAGGCGTACACACGCATGCAAGCCACCGTAAACCACAGAATGACACCACAGGGTGCTAAGAAAACTACCCACGATCGAATGATAGAAACTAGTGGGTATCGACCAACTAACTCACATAAGGACCACTCACCGCGATCATAGAACTCATGTGGATATGACCTTCCATGGTCATGGGACTCACACGATATATAACCCACCACAGGCACGCAAGCCACGTGGAAACTAAGCTACGCGTATACGACCAAACCCACCATAGGAAATCTATAAACATTGTACTACGTGAATCCATATTCGTACCGTCTCTCTTACAAGGCCGAAATGGCCCAATTTTCATGGGTTTATATGAATATAATATTAATTTTCATGTTTTAGGGCAAAAAACCACATACGGGACTTAAACAGGCTAAAAATCCCTCATCTCGATTGACCTGGAGCCACAGGCCGGTCGACCTGGCTCACAGGTCGATCGACTTGCCATCCCGATCGGTTGAGGAGCTCGCCCCTTGGTTGGGGAGGTGATCGCATTCTGATGGTTTCAGTCGGCCTGAGGACCGTGACTGGCATAGATGCGGTTGGTCGTCCGACCATGTCTATGAACCGCCTTTCCAGTCCCCTTCAAGTGAACGCGGTGCCTGTTCAGGCCACTTTCACTATCCAAAAGCTGAATGTAATTGGGGAGTCAACTACGTTCTCGTTCATGATCCAGACCTTCGCGAACCCACATGAAATCATCTGTTCAACACCCCATTCGCCTCGTGCGAAGGGAAAAATAGATAAGAACATCTCCTATGCCTTCCACACACAAGAAGGACTCATAATAAACACAAAAAGGTCATAGAAATAGATGATTTCATCAATTGCCCCACACACACATCCATGACGCACCATATACGCATTCGGCCTCATCTTGGCCTCAAATCACGAGAAAAACTCGACCAAATCGTGGGGAATCACACCCTGACATCCCATTAACTCGAAATCAAGCATTTGCACCAAAGAACGCCACTCGAATCAACGGAATCGTCACTCACACCGAAATTAGTATTTTAACCCAAAAAAGGAAAATCCGCTCAAACTCGCTCTAATCGGCACAAAATCACGGGGAAACAAAGTACAAGGGTTAGGGATCTATCCCCCTACCTCTTTCGAAGAAACCACGTGAATCCGACGTCGATTCGTCAAAAATACCTCATTCTCTATCTGGTTCTTCTCGAAGTCGCGAAAATACTCCACCACGACGCTGCCTCCAGTTCCATGCTCCATCCTTGCCGCTCGTCGCCCACGCCATCCTTCACCTCGCCCGCCGGTCCTCCCCATCGGTTGTCAGAGAAGAAGAGGGAGAGAGGGAGAGACGTGAGAGTGAGAGGGAGAGAATGAGAGAGAGAGAGAGAGAGAGGGAGTGTTACGTGAGTGAGAGGGGGAGAAATGAGGGGGAGGGGGTTAATTACTGGAAACTTTCTTTTCCTGTCAGTCCACTGTGTTTCAGATCCGACCCCCAGTCACTCCAAAACCCCTAGGAAATCAAGGCCTCTATATCAGCAACAAAAATACCTTCATCTTCTGTACTTCTATGGCTACAACTTTCATGAAGAGCCCAACTCCTGAATCCAACATTTGAGCCACAGTCAATGCCGATTCTCAGGAAATCCCAATTCTGTCCTGTCAAACCTGGCTCTGTAAACCAGAAGATTGTAAAATTGCCAAAGGCCATTCAAGAGGTGTTTTAAATTCCCAGCTCAGCCCTAGATCGTAGATCTCTGAGTCATCTTTCCAACATCGCCAACCTCGCATCGACCCGTTGTAGGGGCTGGACGCAGCAATAGGTTTCACCGGGTCACGTGCTGTAAAATAACAAGTGACAGCTCGTGGACAGTAAACCCAACGCTTGAAGACCGGAGTCTCCTCGCCTCCCACGAGGTGAACTAATGCGCCGCCTTTAGACGGAGCATCCCTCCAGACGCCCCCGCTATAGCGGTGTCACTCTGGGCCCACTCGGCCCCACTGAGTAGCACGTGGGCCCCACAACCAGCAACAAGCATCTTCCGGACGGCACCGATGGAGCGAACCAAAGTGCTGCCTGCCAACCCAAGAATGGTCCTCCCGGGCCCGCTATAGCCCTTTACCTCCCTGCGTGGAGTGGGAAAATAGTTCATTGCTGTAAATTGTGTAATTAATCTTCACCGGGAGTTACCGACTTGCGTCTTCCCCACGCCCCGAGCGTGAAGGTACACTCGGCACCCCATTGTAGTCGTACTTACTTTCTTAGTATATACTCATTTGTCACTGCTAGAGAGCATGTGTTAGGACCATTAGCTTGATATATTCATTTCACTACTGCGAGAGAGAGCGAACCGTCCCGTGACCCAACTCGGGCACGAGAGTTGTGAGTTGGCCACCCTTGACTCATTGCTGGTTTCTCAGCCGTGCAGGTCCGAACGCTTCCCTCGCTAGGGACGAGTGCGAGCTTGCTAGAGTCCCAAGTTGCATATCCAACTCATCGTCGAGTCCGCATCTCTGTCCCGCATCAGCTACCCACCTTCCGGTAATCAGATCCCCTACCTGTTGGCCCATACCAGTCCCTGGCTAATGCCCTGCTCGAGTTTATAAACCATGCACCTCCTTGTCGGCCATATACCATCATGTTCAGCCTAGGCCAGTTCCCTAGGCCACCCCCCTCCCTGGTTGGCCTATACCAGTCCTTGACTTGTACCTCTCACCGACTAATTAATCTGACACTCCCCAGTAAGCCATACACCGCCCCAGTTGGCTCACACTTCCTCTGACCTAACACCACCATGGTCGGCCTGTATACACCAATAACTCATGCACCATTCCAGCCATTCATTCCAGCAACCTCCGCCTACATACCACCTTGGTTGGCCTCCAAATCACATCAACCTTGGATCCCTCTATCATGAGGATCCATCAACCCAGAATTCCCAGTCACCATCCCGTCATGGTTAAGCCACCGTGATCCTAGTTATGATTCCAGCAATATGCCATAAAAGCTCACCAATTCCCAGATCCCAGTCAAGATTCTAGCAATACACCACCAAGGCTCATCGATTCCCAGATCACCAGTCAAAATCTAGATTACTTAGTAACCAGCCAATGCCACAGTCACGGCTACAAAGACAACAAGCCATCAACAACATAAACCCCAGGTCACGTCCCCTGACAGTAGTACACTACAGACGGCAGCCACAAGGTTCCCAGGTTAAAAAATGGGGTTAAAAGTAGAGATACCCCGGCGACCTCAGTCAACTCTCTCCACGGGACAACTGGGGGTTGAAGTCCCACGATCAATGACATCCAAGAGAGGGGGGTGAAGTGGGTGATTACATATTTTAATAAACTTTTGCTAATTTAAAAAGATATGGTAAAATCACCCTTTAGAGACTTAGATCTATTGTTCAACAAATGGATCTGTCAAAACCTATCACACATAGCGGATCTTTGGTACTGTGGCGGAGGTGTGAATCCGAAGAATATTAATATTCCACTTTTGGACGCAATTAAGCATGCGCCGGCATATGCAAAGTTTCTGAAGGAGCTATGCACTCCGAAGAGGGAGCCTAAGGAGATAGCTCAAAAGATCCACTTGTTTGAGGACGTAAGTGTTGTTTTGATGAATCATCTACCAAAGAAGTTGAAGGATCCCGGAGCTCCTCTAATTTCATGTGATATAGGTGGAGTCACAGTTGATAAGACGTTACTAGACTTATGTGCTAGTGTGAATCTTTTGCCCACCTTCATATATGAGCAATTTGATCTGGGGAGTTGAAGCCCACGTCTATAATCTTTCAACTGGCGGATCGATCTGTGAAAACTCCGCGGGGTTTATTAGAAGATGTTATTGCAAAAGTTCATGAATGCTATTTCCTGGTGGATTTTCTCACTTTAGATATGGCCACATCCCAGGAATTAAAGCACACTCCAATTATTTTGGGACGACCGTTTCTAGCTACGGCGAATGCCAATATAAACTGTGCTATGGGAATGATGGATATATCATTCAGAGGAAACAAGGTTTCTTTCAATGTATTTAAGGCATCCCAATACCCGAACCATGAGGAGGAATGTAACGCTATTGATGTCATTGAGGAATTAGTTGAACAAAGTCTGGAAGTTGAAGAAGAATGTCTAGAAGAGGGTAGCATGCTGCAGGATTCTCTATTGTCTTCTGCACCCTACTCTAGGATAGAGCCACTCCCTCCTTTGCAAGCTGAACCCATTCTTCCATCTCTCAAACTGCCGCATGTTCTTGAATTAAAACCTCTGTCAGATTCTTTAAAGTATGCTTATCTAGGTCCTGATCAAACTCTGCCTGTGATCATTGCTTCCAATCTTACTTCTGCTCAGGAGTCTCAGCTTCTAGATGTCCTTCAGGAGCACAAGGGGGCGATAGGTTAGTCGGTGGTGGATTTAAAAGGCATTAGTCCAGATGTTTGTATGCATTATATCGACTTAGAGGACAATGCCAAGCCGAGCAGAGAGATGCAATGCCAGCTGAATCCAAACATGAAGGAGGTAGTCAAGAAAGAGGTTATAAAGTGGCTAGATGGGGATTATATATCCCATTTCGGATAGCAAGTGGGTCAACCTCACGCAAGTTGTTCCTAAGAAGTCAGGGCTGATCGTTGTTACCAATGAGAAAGGTGAAGTACCACAAAGATTGCAAACGGGTGGAGAGTTTGTATAGATTATAAAAAATTAAATTTGATGACAAAGAAAGATCATTTCTCACTTCCATTTATGGATCAAATATTGGAAAAGCTGGCTAGACAAAAATACTTTTGCTTTTTGGATGGCTATTCCAGGTACAACCAAGTTGCTATATACCTGGAAGATCAAGAGAAGATTACGTTCACGTGTCCCTATGGCACATTTGCTTTTAGAAGAATGCCCTTCGGGTTATGCAATGCCCTAGCCACCTTTCAGCGATGCATGATGTCAATATTTTTTGAAATGGTGGGTGAATGTTTTGAGGTGTTTATGGATGATTTTTCGGTGTTTGGTACCTCTTTTGAAGATTGTTTGAAGAATTTAACGTAGGTGCTAAAGAGGTGCATGGATTCCAACCTTGTGTTAAGCTGGGAGAAGAGCCATTTTATGGCTAGAAAAGGAATAGTTTTAGGCCATGTAGTTTCAGAAAGAGAAATAGAGGTTGATAAGGCTAAGGTTGAGTTGATTTCTAATCTTCCTCCTCCTTCTTCTGTCAAACAGATATGATCTTTTCTTGGCCATGCTGGATTTTATCGCAGATTCATTCAAAACTTTTCTACCATTGCTCATCCTCTCACTCGATTGCTAGCCAATTACACTCCCTTTACATTTGATGATTCTTGTCTTGAGGCATTTAATTCCTTGAAAGTGACCCTTACTCAAGCTCTGATTCTTCAATCCCCAAATTGGTCGCTCCCTTTTGACATGTGCAATGTCTCGGACTATGCTGTTGGAGCTATCTTGGGTCAGAGAATAGAGAAGAAGCCCGTGGTGATCTACTACGCGAGCCGCACCCTTGCTGATGATTATTCAAATCGAGACACCCCCCTCTCTCCCTTCTCTCTCTATATTTGTCTCCCTCTCTCTCTCTCCCCCCTCTTCGTCTCTCTCTCTCTCGCCCCTCTCCATCTTTCTCTCTCAACCTCTCTCTATCTCCCCCTCTCCGTCTGTCTCCTCTCTCTCCCTCTCCCTCTCTCAGTCTCCCTCTGTCACTCGTCTTCATCTCTGTCTCCTCCTCTCTCTATATCTGTCTTCCTCTCTCTCTCTCTCTCTCTCTCTCCCATCTCTATCTCTGCCTCCCCCTTCTCTTTATATTTGTCTCCCCCCCCCTCTCTCTCTCTCTCTCTTTGTCTCCCCCCTCTCTGTGTTCCTCTATCTCAGACAAATAAGGGGGAGATGGAGGGGGGGAGAGAGAGACAAATAGAGAGAGAGGGTGGGAGACAGAGATTGAGAGGGAGGGTGAGAGACAGAGAAAGAGAGTGTGAGGGAGTGTGGGAGGAGGAGAGAGAGAGGGTGAGAGATGGAGAAAGAAAGTGGGAGAGTGGGAGACGGAGAGAGAGAGGGGGTGGGAGGAGAGAGACTTGGGGGGAGAGACTGAGAGTGCGCGAAAGGAGAGAGCGGGGGGAGAAAGATAGAGAGAGAGGGTGTGAGACAGAGAGAGGGCTGGAGGAGACTCGGGAGAGAGACCTGGGTGGAAGAAAGAGAGAATGGGATCTCCCTCCCTCTCTCTCTCTCTGTCTCTCTGACACACACACACTCGCACTTGCGCAGAGATGGAGGGAGACAGATGGGGAAGGAGGAAGATGCGGTGGTGGGGGGGAGATAGAAACACATTCCGGAGAGAGGGGAATACACCCCAACTTGATCGCCCGTCCACGTGGAGATCCGACATTGGCGAACTCGGTCGTACACCTCTCGCAGGCGATTGACTTAATCGGCCGGTGGGGAGAGCCACCTAGGGCTGTCCCGACGAGCTCGTACAAGGAAATGCAGTAAGAGTGTCGGGGTGAGAGAGAGGGCTCGACCGGGGGGCGGGGGTTTAAAAGTTACAAGCCTTCACCAGTTCGAGGGTGGTTAACACCGGTTCACACTTTCGAGGCTGTCTGGCCCAGGCGCGCTGAGAAACCGGGAATCAGCCTTTCCGTTTTTCGCAGATGTGGCGAGACAGAGATCTCGCCGAGATCTCAACGAGATGGCATTCCATGCTCCCAAGGTTAGCAAATCCCGGGCTCACATCCCTTGAGGATTAAATGTGAGCCAAGTAACCCCTTGTTGAACCCCAAAAAAGTTCATAATTTCTAGTAATTACATAAAAATTCAGAAATTAAGAAACTCGATCGTCGTCGTCATACCGATGCTCATTGACATTTCATCAAACACCTTCTGAGCGATACAAAGTTGTGCACACTCGCTCAACAAAATCAACCTTTTAGCTTTTAGAAGAAGGGTGAACATTGGCATAGGCTCACCATTGGCTTGGAAGGTGAACAGAACTCCCCGTGGACACTAGAAGGTGGTGACCACACCCCTCTTTGGAGGCCCCCCATGTTGCTGCTGCTGCTCCCACCGAGGGGGAGCCCCCCTGCTGCTGCTACTGCACCCATCGGGGGGGGGAGGCCTCCCGGTCCACCAGCTGCACCCACCGGGGGGGAGCTGCTGGGGAGACCCCCCCTCCCCCGGTCCACCTGCTACTGCCACCCCCGGTCCACCTGCCTGTTGCCACCAGGGGGGGGAGGCCCCCCCACCTGCCCATGCTGTTGTCACCCGGCTGCTGCACCGGGGGGAGGTCCCCCTTGTCCACCTGCACCGGGGGAAGCCCCCTTGCTGCACCACCGGGGGTGGTCTAGAATGGGGAGAGGAAAGGACGGGGAGATGAAGAGACAGGGGGTTACTTCCTCCAAGCTTGAGGGGATCTCCCCCTTGGCCGCCTCTGTTTGTCCCTAGGGTTATGATGTGTGGATTGAAGAGTTTTGATGATGATCAAATGCAATATGACTAGAAATTGTTTTGAGTGGATTGGTTCCTTACTCTCTAAACTCCAAATTAATTGTATCATGCAATGGTGAATGCACTTCCATTACTTCTTTAGGTATCTTTGAAACAAGTATTAGGTTCCATAGACCATCTAGGAACTCAGGGAAACCAACCCGAAGGTCAAACCTCAGGTTAGACACGAACTTGAGATAAGCGGTCATTTACTAGACCGTTTATGGGCAAAGGTGGTCAAGACAAGACTGCTAGGGTACTTATACGGTTGGGTTAGGACCGTTTCTAGGTGGTCGAGACCAGAACAAGAAAAAAGGGGTCGATAGGAAGCATACGGTTAGATGGGGGCCACCAATCGAGCCTTGCCGTCTCCTAGATGGCCGCTACTATCCCAACTCAGAAAAACTTTGGTAGTGTATGTGCTTTCTAGACAATTTGAGATTTGATGGTACAACCAACTCGACATCCTAGTGGGAATCCCAAGCTCACGGAGACTTACAGAGGTCTTGGAAACAAGATCACCTAGTCTAGTGGAAGGAATATCCAACAGAGAGGATCAAAGTCCAAGAAAGTATGCTTAAGAGTGCAAAAGTTTATCTAATGGCCACGCACCGGGGTACACACCATGTACTTAAGCAAGACTATAGATGAGAAAGAACCATGGTAATACAGCGATCAAAACATCACTTAACCAAGTCTATGAAACATAGAAAATATGATCCTTAATACAAGATTATATGGTTTGGCATGAAAATACCATAAGATAAAAATAAGGATTTAAATCGTGTAAGATATGCAACCTACCATGTATGATGCATAATATAACCAATACCACTAATACAAAGTTAAAATTAGGAACAAAACCTATTTACCTAGGTTAATCATATAGTTAATGGGTCCAATCTGCAATCTATTTGGAGTTAACAGGAAGCAGAAAATAGGAAGCGATTAGCAGTCAGGCAAGGACCGCATGATGGCGTTAGCGGGCTGTCGTAGGGCCGCTAAAGGATCTTGGTGGTCTAATGAAGACCGTTTATATTCTATACCGGATAGAAGTGAACTAGGGCATGTAAGGCCTATTCTACTGAAAAATATACATGTAAATATAATGTAGAGGAAGTAAAGCTTGCTATAATGTAAATCAGGTCATGGGGGTGGATAGGTTTGCTTTAATTGAGCTAAGATTATCATCTTGTAATTTAGGGTAGGAATTATGCATACAGAATAACCTAAATGCACAGTGATAACAAATCATCAAATATGACGTGTACAATGCATGAAATCGCATGAAACAAGAGGACTTTTACTCCTAACTTGCTGTTCTAGTCATCCACGAGATAACCTACATCTGTGACAAGCTTTACACTTCAAATTTCTAGTTGGAAGATGACCCTGACTTCTGCACGTCCTGTGCCAAATCAGCAAATTCCCACCCCTCTATCTTCTGATCCTCTTGACCTAAGTTCGTAAAAACTGGAGGGTAGGTAGAAGATATAAAGGGAAGCAAAAAGTTTTAAAGACACCATGTAAACTATCCTCGTTTAGGGCTTCTAATCTTCTGATCTTCACTAGTCTGATGCATTGTTCCCTATGCGGCCTGTAGTGAGATAGCGACTTGCGGATGCTCTAACTCTTCAACGGTTGGGTCTTCTAGCACGAAATTTAGAGGGGAATTAGATAAAACTAAGGAGATCATAAAGTTCTAAAGAATAAACCTAAAATAATGTCTCCTTACTATCAAACAACACTAGCCAAAGCAATGGTATGTACAGGTCAAATCTGGGTTCTATTTATAACGTTAGCTAGGGTTTGAGGGATTAGATCGAACCTAGAGTCCTATTTAAGAGTAGAACTGATCCCTAGAGAGTTCTAGAGAGTTATCCATGCCAAATAACTTCGATCCATGGTGATTAGATGGTAGAATTTTCAAACTTTTCACGTTTCTCCATGACCCATTCTCAGAACGTGCTAGCGGTCGTCTCTGGACCGCCTGAAGGCTCTAGCGATCGTGCGATAGACCGTTTGCAGGCTTTTAATCTAAAATTTTTAGATTTTCATTTTTATCATCTAATTAGCTTATTTATCCCCTTTTTAAATTCTAAAATTAACCCTAATTACGTTTCTTTAAGAAGTGTCATTCCTTGACTAGGGCATTGTAGTATTGGGCCAACTTTTGTTAATATGCTGCGAGCCTTACTTGAGCGCATGCTCTATCTTCTTCAAACAGATCCAAGTTTTCTCGTATTGCTTGGTTGTTTCTGGCCTCGTCAAAGTGTCCCACTTGTAGCGAGGGGTCGGATATCTCCACCAGAACTACTGCCTCTATGCCGTAAGTGAGATGAAAATGTGTCTCTCCCATGGCGGCTCTAGCGGTGGTTCGGTGAGCCCACAGAACGCTCAGAATTAAGTCTATCCATGAGTCACCAGCTTGGTCCAGCGGGGTTTTGATTCTATGGAGGAGCGTTCTATTGGTGTTTTCCACCAATCCATTAGCCTCGGGATGTCCTACCGACATATAATGGTTCCAGATCCCCAGCTCTGAGTACTTCTCCTGGAAGGTAGTGCTCGCAAACTATCTATCATTACTGTTGTGAGAACTCTCGAGGTCCCAAACTAGCAGATGATACTTCATAGTATGAACTTCCATGTTACTTTGCTCATAATCTTTCCTAATGGTTTAGCTTTGACCCATTTGGTGAAATAGTCAATAGCGACCATGAGGAACCTCTTCCTCCCTTGCACTTCGGGGAAGGGGCCTAATATGTCCACCCCCCACTGAGCAAATAGGTGAGGCTCCATCAAGGTGTGTATTTGCGTAGTAGGTCGGTTGTATAGATGGGAGAACTTCTGGCATTAAGGACACCTCTGAACGTACTCGAGGCATTCCTGGTGCAAAGTGGGCCACAAGTACCCTTGCCGGATCAGCATCCGTGTGAGTGCTCACCCCCCTACGTGACTTTCGCAAAGTCCTTCGTGGACCTCTTGGATGGCCTAGCTGGCTTTCGTGGGGAACAAGCATTTTAACAGCAGAGCTGAGAGGGATCGGTGATATAACCGACCATTCACCATTGTGAAGTGGGCCGCTCGTGCTCGCGTGCGACGGGCTTCGACGCGGTCACTTGGGAGTTGTTGCCGCAGGAGAAAATCCAATAAGGGATCCATCTAGGAAGGTTCATAGTCGAAAGTGTTTACCTGGGATGCTGGTTCTTCTATGCTCGGTGCTGATAGTTCCTCCACTAGGATTGATCTCGAATTGGAAACCGTGGTGGCGGATGCCAAGAGAGATAGGGTGCCTACTCAGATGTTTTTTTCCCTGGGGATGTGGACCACCTCGAAGTGGGAGAATTCTTTTGTCACAGCCTTGGCTTTCTCCTAGTACTTGATCATGGAGGGATCGCGTGCTTCGAATTCCCCTCTGACCTGGTTGGCTATGAGCATGGAATCACTATATGTTCGCACGCTAGACGCCCCCAGGTGTTTTGCCATACACAGCCTTAAGAGGAGTCCTTCATACTCGGCCACATTGTTCTTGGTCGGGAAGTTGAAATGTAGGGCGTACTGAAGCTCTAATCCTTCTGGCGAAAGTAAGACTAACCCGGCCCCACTACCAACAACACAGGACAACCCATCGACATATAGTTCCCATGTGGACCCTGAGGACTACTCGGGTGAATCTTCAGCAGGTATCGTACATTCGGCGATGAAGTCGGCCAGGGCCTGGGCCTTGATCGCAGTCCTCGGATGGAACTTGATGTCGAATTCACCCAGCTCGATAGCCCATTTGATCAACCTCCCTAAATTGTCAGGGTTCTGGAGGATTTGTCGTAGTGGTTGGTCGGTGAGGACGGCGATTGGGTGAGCCAAAAAATACGGATGCAGCTTATGAGCGGCCATAACTAGGGCTAAGGTGAACTTTTCAGTTCGTGAGTACCGAAACTTCGGCCCTTGTAGAGCTCAGCTAACATAGTAGACAGTCTTCATGAGATCAGCTTCCTCTCAAGTGAGTACAGCACTCATTGTGCTCGGCATCACTGATAGGTACAGGAGTAACTGTTCTCCCTTCTGCGACTTGGAAAGTATGAGAGGAGTTTCCAGGTAGCATTTTAATTCTTCAATTGCTTGCTCTCACTCCTGGTCCCAGTCGATCAATCCTTTCTTCTCCGGTGCCTTGGACATACCTTCTTTAGATCCCTGAAATGAATGCAAATTTACACCTTTCCATCCTTCTTGATGATACGGACTATGTTCGCCACCCATTGAGGATATAGAACAACTCGAATGAACATGGCCTTATGTAATTTATCAACCTCTTCTTTCATCCTTAAGGTCATGTAGGGGTGAAATCTCCTTAATTTTTTTTTCACGGGTGTTGCCCCTGGTTTAAGCACTAGTCGATGTTCTACCAAGGAGGGGTCAAGACCCGACATGTCCTCGTATGACCAGGCAAAAGAATCGCTATACTCCCTTAGAACCATGATCAATTCTTCTTCAACTTTTGGAGGGAGATTAGCAACAATGATGATGGGTCTGCGGTTCTCGTTAGTTCCAAGATTAATTTCCATTGTAGGTTCATCCATGGCTGATGACGGTTCGTCAAACCTTTTCAAACCTTGTGCATATATCGACAATGTCATCTATATCACTGTCCTCAAAATCGACCAGATCTTTCCCATCCATGATTTCATAGATTCCAAATCCATCGTCGCTCTACACCCCATCTTTCTCCTCTTCTTCTTCTAGCACAATCGCCATAGCCACGAACTTCGGGCATTTGAGAAGAGCATGACATCGCTAAGCCAAGTCCTGGAAAAATCTATTAGGAATGGATTTGGAATGACGCACTGGCGGGCGCGCCTCAAGCATGGAAGATGGGTTGGACAAACTAGAACAGGACCCTACTTCTGTAGACCTGACAGACTCTAATTCTCTAGACTCGACGAACCCTAAATCTAACCTAAAAGAAAGGAAATCTAGTGGAAGGGAAGGAGAAGGGGCCTCGTGCCCCTGGGAGGAAGACGGACAGAACATAGCGTAATCTTCCACTAAAACCTCTATTTTAAAATCGACATTTTTTTTGGAGATCAGTGGAGATCATGCAGTAGGAAGGAGAAGAGGATGGAGGAGAAGGAAGCACGAGAGGATAGATCGATGGACAGAAGAATCAAGGAACGGATCAGAAGAAGAGAAAAATAGAGCAGAGAGATCGATGGGCGGGCAATGCCCACAATCATAAACCTTGACGATAAGAAAATCAGTTGGAGTTTGGAATAGCAGAGGGTTGATCACAAAAGGAGGTGAGCAGGGTATGAAATCCAACTTTTGAAAGAATGAGAACAGGCGGGAAGGAGACCCAGTGAAAGTGACGAGTGAGCTCCCCCTTTCCCGCAGACGGTAAACCGACTTCTTCAGTGTGTATTGCACAAGCCGTAGCTCGGGTATTCTTGGACGTTTCTCTTCATAGAACATCCTGGAGAAAGCTTCACTGAAATCAATCATATCATCAATAGGCCCCCTATGTAGCAATGGTGGGCCAGCAACTGTACAAGCTGTATCTTCTTTCTCGAGCTATCTTGGTGGTGCCTTTAAAGTACCTGGCTGGAGAGGACCCCTGATAAAGTGCTGACGGTAGTCCCAAGACAATGGCCCCGAGTCTCCCAGAACTGATAATGAGGACACTCAGTAACAAAGGCCCCTTTTGCTCATTTTTTTGGTCCTGGGGACCGGCTTGGTCCGCCCCTGCAATTGTGCGCCGAGACCTCTGCCCGGCTGATAGCCCAATTTCAATATAATGCTCCAGCCCTTAGAATCTCTTATCTTGGGCTTTTCTTTAATATTCACTAGTGCAACAGCGAGCTTGCGTGGTGCATAGACCCATGGAAAGTTGAGGTCCAATACTGAGATAGCAGGCTGATTACTAGGCCAGAGTGTCGACAGAATCTTCTTGGAAATAGCCTTGACTGACTGGACCGTGGAAATGCTTTTGACCTTGACCACCCTCCCTTGAAAAGGGAATTTGAGACATTGATGGGCAGTGGAGGGCACGACACTACATTTATTGATCCACGGTCGACCCAGAATAGCTTTAAACATGGGGTCGATGTCGAGCACATAGAATTTGAAGTCCCGAGATCAATGACACCCAAGAGGGGGGTGAATTGGGTGTTCATAAATTTTAAGAAAACTTTTGACCTTTTTAAAAAATGTGATAAAACATTGATAAACCGATGTCAGGTTCCTAGCATGATAGAGGAACCAGATAAAGAAGAATGAGAAGCTGCAACAGCAGAAGCAGTCAGCTCACTCGATTGGAGGGAGCCTCTAATATAGTGGTTCAAATATCAGCAACTACCTAAGCAAAGGGAGGAAAAGAATAAATTGGTCAGGATAAAAGACTTATGAAGTTAGAAACGAAACCCTATTCTAGATTGTGGCTAATGCCAAAAGAAAGATACTTCTCTGATGCCTGTTAGCGTAAGAGGCCTGGGCAGTCATGAAGGAAGTGCATGCCGGAACAGCTGGGGCCCATGAAGCTGGCCCGAAAATGAAGATCGAGATCAAGAAATTGGGATATTACTGGTTGACTATGTTTGATGATTGTTGTAGGTATGCCAAATCATGCCATAAATGCCAGGAACATGCCACGGTCCCAAGGAGACCCCTGATTCAACTACATCTGATGGCGCCCAACTGGCCCTTCGCTCAGTGGGGCACTGATGTTGTAGGCCCACTGCCCGCATCGTCATCAGGGTGTAAATACATCTTAGCAGCGACAGATTACTTCTCTCGCTGGGTAGAGGTTGTGGCTCTAAGAGAAGTGACTAGGGAGATCGTGGTCAGATTTGTCCGGTGAAACATCATATTTTGATTCGGCGTACCCAATCAGATCGTCTCCAATAATGGAAGCCACTTCCAGAATCAGAAGGTCTACAAATTGGCTGATAAATTCAAGATTGACTGGAGGACATCCACCCCATACAACCCACAGGCAAACAGGTTAGTAGAAGCCTTCAACAAAACCCTCTACACACTTCTTGCCAAGACGGTCAGCTCTAGCAAGAAGATTTAGGAGGATAAGATGTATGAAGCACTATGGGTGTACCACACCATGTACAAGACCTCCATAGGCGGCTCACCATTTTCACTGGTGTATGGCTCGGAAGCGGTCGTCCTGATAGAACTGGAGGTACCCTCACTACGGGTCGTGATCTAGCATAAACTGATCGAAGGTAATCAAATGAATATAGAGAGAAGGCTGGAGGAGCTCTCCGATTTGGAAGGCCAACAACTTAAAGCTCAGCAAAACATATAGGTCTACCAAGCCCGTGTGGCCCGCGCCTACGATAAGCTCGTTAGAGGGTGAGAATTCAAGAAAGGGGACCTAGTCATGGTCAAATGGAAAGTGGTTATGGCGGCCATTCCTAAAGGCAAATTGAATGAAAATTGGATAGGACCATATGTGGTCCAGAAAGTTTATGAAGGTGGTTCTTATGTCATCGTCAACCACCAGGGGCAAGTTCAATTTCCATCCCTCAACGGGAGGCACCTGAAGCTATACCATGCGCCACTCCTATAGCTTGGTGATCAATCAACACTAGTACTCCACAATGAACAGGATTGCATCTTGGAGGTCTTAAATTGAGTCACCCTGATCCACCTTAGCTCGGTACCCATGGCCTTTTGAGGTCTTAACTAAGTGAAGGTCAGTGCCCATGGCCTTCCTAGGTCTTAACTGTGTGGCCCGACCTAGACCTTTCGTCTAAGTCAGAGAAGCCCAATTTTTCTTGCATCAGTGCAATCCCAGTATCGATGATCCACCTTAGCTTGGTGCCCATGGCCTTCTAAGGTCTTAACCGAGTGTGGCTCCACCTAGACCTTTCGTCTAAGTTGGAGAAGCCTGATTTCCTTGCATCGGTGCAATCTCAACATCGATGATCCACCTTAGCTTGGTACCCATGGCCTTCCGAGGTCTTAACTGAGTGAATCTCAGTACCCAAGGCCTTCTGAGTTTTTAACCGAGTGTGGCTCGACCTAGACCTTTCGTCTAAGTCGGAGAAGCCTGATTTCCTTGCGTCGATGCAATCCCAGCATTGGTGATCCGGTTTAGCTCAGTACCCATGGCCTTCTGAGGTCTTAACCGAGTGTGGCTCGACCTAGACCTTTTGTCTAAGCCAGAGAATCCCAATTTCATTGCGTCAGTGCAATTCCAGCATCGATGATCCACCTTAGCTCGGTACCCATGGCCTTCCGAGGTCTTAACCGAGTGAAGCTCGGTGCCCATGACCTTCTAAGGTCTTAACCAAGTGTGGCTCAACCTAGACCTTTCGTCTAAGTCAGAGAAGCCTGATTTCCTTGAGTCGATGCAATCCCAACATCGATGATCCAGTTTAGCTCGGTGCCCATGGCCTTTCAAGGTCTTAACCGAGTGGCTTGACCTACACCTTTTGTCTAAGTCGGAGAAACCCAATTTTCTTGCATCGAGATAATTCCAACATCGATGATCCACCTTAGCTCGGTGCCCATGGCCTTCCGAGGTCTTAACTAAGTGGCTCGATCTAGACCTTTCATCTAAGTCGGAGAAGCCTGATTTCCTTGCGTCGGTGCAATCCCAGCATTGATGATCTAGTTTAGCTCGGTGCCTATGGCCTTCTGAGGTCTTAACCGAGTGTGGCTCGACCTAGACCTTTCATCTAAGTCAAAGAAGCTCAATTTCCTTGCATCAGTGTAATCTCAACATCGATGATCCACCTTAGCTCGGTACCCATGGCCTTCCGAAGTCTTAACCGAGTGAAGCTCGGTGCACATGGCCTTCTGAGGTCTTAACCAAGTGTGGCTCGACCTAGGCCTTTCATCTAAGTTGGATAAGCCTGATTTTCTTGCGTTGGTGCAATCCCAGCATCGATGATCCTGTTTAGCTCGGTGCCCATGGCCTTCTGAGGTCTTAACCGAGTGGATCAACCTACACCTTTCGTCTAAGTCAGAGAAACCTAATTTTCTTATGTCGGTGCAATCTAAGCATCGATGATCCACCTTAGCTCAGTGCCCATGGCCTTCCGAGTTCTTAACTGAGTGACTCAACCTAGACCTTTCGTCTAAGTCAGAGAAGCCCGATCTCCTTGCGTTAGTGCAATCCTAGCATCGATGATCTACCTTAGCTCGGTGTCCATGACCTTCCAAGGTCTTAACCGAGTGGCCCGACCTAGAACTTTCATCTAAGTTAGAGAAACCTAATTTTCTTACGTCGATGCAGTCCTGCATCGATGATCCATCCTAACTCGGCACCCATGGCCTTCCGGGGTCTCAACTGAGGGGTAACGACCTCGACCTTCCTTCTAAGTCAGAGAAACCCGATCTCCTTGCGTCGGTGCAGTCCCAGCATTGATGATCCACTTGGCTCGGTATGCATGACCTTTCGAGGTCTTAGCCGAGAGGCGTGGCTTGGACCTTCCGTCTGAGCTATGATAAACCTAGTTTCTTGCATTGACATAAGCCCAATGTCGATGATAGCATGACCCGGACCTTTCATCTGACTCATAATAAGCCAAACTCCTGGCGTCAGTATAGACCCAATATCGATGATTACATCTTGATTGGTGCCCAACTCTCTATCGGGACTGATCGATACAGTTCGCGGCCAAGGTCACTTGTCTGAAGTCAAGGGGGATCGTCCCCCGATACTGAATGCATGTAGGTCGAGCGAGAGACTGCACCCACAGGCCCCGCTTTCTTGTCTCTCATTCACGACACCACCGGTTGGGGGGCAATTGTTGGCGATAAAAACAAAAGAGAAGAAAATGATACCGATGGGCCAGTCAAAGAAAGGGGGAGAGAATAGAGGCACAGTACCTTGCGTCTAGATCCCACATCCTAGGTGCCTCTCCCCTCTTTTACGTTTCTCCACCGAACGGCATTCAATGCCCGTCGAAGCCCCATGCACGTGGCTACAGGACGAAGCCTCCCATGCTGTCCACGCATGCCAGCCTACGGTCGATCGCATGGCACAGGGAGAGTTCTCCCTTACTCCCACTTGCTCCGCCACGGCCATGCAAAGAAGCAGCGGCAGCCGCGGCATCAACAGCGACAACAACATCGGTGAATCAGAGCAAAGAAAGGATGGGGAGATCACCCTCCGAATAAGAGACCTCTAATCCCCTACATAAAGCTCGCTCTGGTAAAAAAGAAAAAGAAGGCAAAGGGAGATAGGGGACGAAGGAAGAAGAAGAAGAAGAAGAACCCTATCTTTCGGTCCTACCTACAACTCTGTTTCTGAGTGCTGAGGGTGCTGAGGGAGATAAGAGAAAGAAAGAAAAGAAGAAAGACTGGGTCGGCTCCTCCTCCAGCTAGCTGATCTCCCCTCTCTGGGACTTCCATTCTCGAGCTTCTAAAGTTGTAGCAGAGCGAGAAAGGAAGAGGTGAGGGAATAGGAGCAGGGTCTGCAGGCCTTGCTCCCTCCCCCTTTGTAATTTCTTTTCTTCTTGTCCTACTCCTTCGATATGTTCTCCTCCCTGATATGAATATAGAAGCATTCCATTTTGGAAGATTATCTATGTTGCTACTCTCATGATGCTTGCCCGATGGTGCACATGCTTTTCTATCTATCTGCCTTCCTCTTTTATAGGTGATGTTTTCTCCTCGCGATCATGTTTTAGTAGGGAGATCTCTCCCCTCTCCAAGCCCCACCTCAGGACATGACTAGCTCATTGTCATGATGCCGAAGGGGTGACATACATGGGAGTAATCTCTAGATAGATGTCAGGACGGAATATCTTATTCTCAATTTATTTTATTTATTATAATTATTTGATTTACTTGTTTGGTTGCTTATTAAGTGTGCCAGTCACTGGGAAAAAAAAAGTTCAAGTGTCTTTCTCTCTCTAGCCGATTCGGGGTACGAGGCGCATCACGTGGCGCACGTTGGCAGGGCGGGGTGGAAGGACTGGAATGTTCTGCGCCACGCTTGCGAGAACGATTTTGTTCTCGTAACGAACAATGCTGCCGATTTCCGGAGGCTCCATGCCAGATGGGGCGCACTCGGACGAGCTCACGCCGGCATCATCATCTCCGAGGATCTGAACGGCAATTTCGGAGATCGTGGTCATTCATGGACATGAAACAGCAACAGGAAACAAAATTTTCCCAGCAGATATTTGCAGTTCTACACCCTCTGGGGAGCCTCAATTTCCCATATTTAGGCCCCTGCCAGCACCCCCAGTGCAGTGTTACCTCATCTCCACCCTTCATACGCACGCAGTCTCTGCTCTCTCTCTCTCTCTCTCTCTAAAGATAGAAGGCAGGTACTGCCCCTGCCTGGATACTGCCTTCCTGCTCACCCTCGCCTAAACAAAGAAGGTTTCGTTCTATCTATTTTCACTGCTCTTAGATTTCCTTCTCTTCACCCTCGTCCTGGACCTCTAGCTATCTATTTTCCTTGCTCTTATATTTCCTTCTCGTCGCGCTCGTCCTTTAACCCCGGCACCTGTGCGGCTCATTCGAGCCCTGCTCTCCTCCTCCTCTCTTTCAGCCTAACGCCGGCAGGGTTCCGTCGTTTCCGGCTGTCGGCGCGGCGCGCACAGCAGCCTTTTGTGTTGTGGACCGCCGTCGCCACCAACCCTGTTCTTCAGGATATCATTGTAAGCTTTTCGTATCTCCCCCCCGCCTGTGCCCCTGCCTCCTTTCTTACTGGGTTCGGAAGTTAGGATCTTTTTGTCTGTTGGCATCTGAGCATATATATATACTTTCTTTCCGGTGGCATTTACCTGTGATGCTGTTGTGATATCGTATGACGATCGAAGTCTTCTGACTTCTACGTCCATCTCATGTTTGCAATATTACTGTGCTATGTCATATTTGTCATGTATAGTCTCAAATCGATTGGTTACCTGGTCCTGCATAGTTCTTCGTTATGTTTCATCTGTGCGTGAGTGTGTGTGTGTGCGTGTGTGTGAGAGAGAGAGAGAGAGCGAGAGAGAGAGAATCTCTATCTCTCGCACGCCCACATATGTGCTATGCTATATTCGTCATGTATAGTCTCAAATCGATCGGTTACCTGGTCCTGCATAGTTCTTCGTCCCATGTTTCATCTGTGCGTGCGCGCGTGCGCGCGTGCGCGTGCGCGTGCGCGTGCGTGTGTGTGTGTGAGAGAGAGAGAGAGAGAGAGAGAGAGAGAGAGAGAATCTCTATTATCGCACGCCCACATATGCCCATGCACGCCCTCACGCATGCACACAGGCGTGCGCCTGTGAACAACACACCACACATTTGACTTGCACCAAGGCAAGCTCCATTTGAACCCACAAAGATAAATAAAATAATATTAATCTATGGACGCTCTTAACGGTGATTGGTGGGTGGGTTTTCTCCCGCTGTCTGCCCTTGAAACATGATATTAAGCGAAGAGGAAACCACGTAAGAAAATCGGAAGTGACGTAGGGATAAATATTTTTACGTCTTTTCTCCCCATCCCGATTATCGGGAGAAACCCACTCCGTAGATATGTCACCATCAATGAGAATATCGATCAAGTTCCTAGTCCGCCCATTTTACTAATAGGAAAGTGCTATGTTTAAAAAAGGAATAGTATAAACGGATCCCCCTATGGTAGACGAATGGGACAAGGGAGATCAAGTCATCCCCTCTTATCCCAGGCGAATGACTTGTTCGACTAGTCTCACTAGAACAAGTCATTCTCATAAAACCACATAAATGCCCCCCCAAAGTCACAATTTACCTAATTAAAGTTGCTCCCACCAAATCTAAAATTGATGAAACTGGCGAATAGGTAGTGAAACCGACTAAAAACCCATCCAGCCCTATCCCATTCATTTATCAAAGGGGTTTGAATCATTTACAAGATCCTTCTATAGTCCTTTATACGTCATAATGTTTCAGAGATCTGAAAGGGATATTTATTTCTTTAAAATCAAGTTTTCTAACCCGTAAGGGGCGTGAAAAATAATAGGAAGGTTGAAGGAATGTGAATGATGGTGAAAAATGTGGATGAAAAGAGTAAGAAAATTATCATGCAAGGATGAAAGAATGACTAACAACTGAACTAAGACTCAAAATCACAAGGCATAACGACTACTCCCTGAACCGAGGGCTCAAATGGACGTAGAGAGCCTTCCTCCCTAGTTGAGGTCTGCTCAAGAATCCGACAGCACTTCAACGTTGACCTTGGATCTCCTCCCTTTGCAAGCTTGGACTAAGGGTACTATTTATAGACCCCTAAAAGCCCAGTCGAAATTGAGGGTTCTCCAGTGCGAATTAAGCCGAGATTCTTTAGGATAAAATTGAGATAATACTCCCAACTTTCACCAAGATCAAATGGCATCATATTTGACTGAGAATTCGCGGAGAAAATGATGGAAGAATCTACCAGTTTAACCACAGGTGGAGAGAGAAAACCCAGCTAGCCCAAGGATCTCGGTCGTATACGCGGTCGAACGATGGGCCGCCCAACCTTATACATGGTCTAATTGTAGACTGCGTGCAAGATGTCGGTGATAAATAATAAATAAGATAAATAACCCATTTATCCCAAACAACAGACTTACTGCCATGGCATAGGACACTTAGGATATAAGTGGTCCACTGATAGACTATCCGATCAGCCAAACGGTCCATTAATAAACTGTGTACCTGGTGTCGGTGATAAATAATAAATAGATATTTATCTGAAAAACCAACCCGATTAGGACTTTGGCATTTAAACGATCTACTGATGAACCGCCCATCTTGGATAGACGGCCCAATGCTAGACCGTGTATTAGGTTGTGGGTGAAAATTTAGAAAATTGCCAATTAATCCAGAGATAAATCAATGTAGGACTCTGAGTGACATAAACAGTCTATAAAACGACCGTCCAATTCCTACATGGTCTATCGCTAGACCGTGTATTGGCTGGACGGTGGAAACTAATAAAGTGGGATAAATAAACCCATTTACCCCAAAGATCAAGTGAAATCAAGGCCCACTAAGCCCGAACTCGGGAGCAAGTCTAGCCAGGGAGGAAGATACCCATAAAATAAGTCCAAAGACATGCCTAGAAATGGCCCAATGAGCAATGGACAACTTGAGGCATCAAAAGTAGTGGTAAGATGAATGACTCAACTCAAAGGCAAAAAATAGGTGTCAACAGCGGTGGCCCAAGTAGATACCTTCTTCAACACATGGCAGCCAAACCTGACACGTCTTCAATCAATTTTAAAATTAAGCCCCTCTTTGATGCATCTGCCAAGATGGACGCGTATTTTAAACATGTCAGCCTACCCTGACGCCTTCTTCAGTCAAGATTTGATGCCTACCCCATCGTTTTGTCTAACAATTTAGAAATACCACATCTTGCCGCCAAGACGTGTCTCTAAAGTCAAGGTTAGGCATCGAAACTGCTCACTCTCAACACTTTCGATGCCTTTTGGCACAGTATTTGTGGAAAATATAGGCGCGTCCACCACCCTGGACGTGTTTAAATAATGCGTCTGAAGAAGTGGACGCGTCTTCCTGAAGGAAATTAATTTTAAAATATATAACGTGCCTGGTCAGAGGGACGTGCTCACTTGAACGTGTCCGCTTTGCTGGAAGTGTTCTTCTTAATTTTTGCTATAAATAGAGGACCCCCCTCCTTCTAAAATCAGAGCTTCGAAATCCTTGAAGGAGAGGGGAAACTCTGTCCAAATCATTTTCGAGCTCGTGAGTTTTTAAGGGGAGGTTCTACCGATTTTTTGAGTGTCACACACTCAAAAGAAGAAGGTTCTCTTCCCATAGCGTTGTTGACACCTGTTTTTTTTCCAATAAGTCGAGTCATTCTTCTTACTCTTATTTTATCGATGCCTCGAGTCGTCCGTTGTGTGTCGGATTATTTTCTGACAATTTTTGGGCTTATTTTGTGTAAGGCCTCCCTCCCGGGCTGGGTCTAGTTCAGTTCAGGGCTTAATGGGCCTTGGAATTACATTCTTGGCCATTTTACTCCCGTGTAGTGCTGCGCGTCCGGTAGCGTCTCTCAGCTGTGTCCCTCTGGTCTCGAGCCCTGGTGTCCTCACCAGAGGATCACCATCACATATAGTGATAGCTTCTAGCTAGATGTAATCTAACTTTCTGCAAAGCACCATTTTATATACCGTAGAACCAAGAAATGTAAATACTTGTAAATATATTAATGCAATTTGATATGAGTGGATATACAGGTGGAAGTTGATTTCCTTATTTGGAAACGTATCCCAGAGTTGGAATTAGTTAAACTGAGAGTAGCCGTCAGTTTTAACTTAATGCAGGTTGGTTGCAGGCATATTATCATGACTGTATTTGACCATATATGTGTTCATTTGATTTATTTTGGTAGCACCTCTCCTGTCCTGAAGAATATTAGGGAGGGTATAGTAGAATCATCCATGAAGTATCAAGATGAACTCTGGAATGACAGTCATGCCTAAACGGCAATCCTGTAGCCCTTTGGGTAATCCTGACCACTCGTAGGGTTGTTGATCCATAGTGCCTTTTTGTTATGAGACTACGTTAATCATAGCGATGCCTACATATGGGCCCACGAATGTGGATCTGGCATAACCGCATTCAGGCGGACTCGTATGTTACCAAGACGATATATGCCAAAAATGGCATCTATTAATGATTTATTCCCTTTTGGTGAGTACTTGGTCCTCATGGTTCGACATGAGTAGCTATGAAGTCATTACCACCGTAGGGTATGGAAACCAAGTGGAAAATCAGAGAAACATAGTATGAAATTAAACCAAAGATTCCTAATGAAATTTTGGCAGCATCTCCCCCTGCCTCAAAATATGTTGGGGGAGATGCATAGGAAATCCGTCTACTCTGAGCTGAGATGGACTCCAAAAAGATGGGCATTTCAAAATAATAGCCAGGACCCAATAGTGGATAACCCATGCTCTGTCGATCAATTTTGACCCACTTTGGTACCATAGTGTATGCATGAAGGCTTTAAGGAAAGCCGACACAACCATGGACCAAGGGGCATGATGCGGGACGAGTGTGACTCAGACGGACAATGCAACCTTGGACTCGCTACGTTGATTCGACTCGCTTGGCACAGACACAACCAGCAAGACACGTACAATAAGAACACCTCGGCGTGGCTCCAAGGAGCTCCAGAAGAGGAGAAATGTCCTTAACAAGAAGCGCAACTCATGACTCATCCCTAGTATTAGAAGTGTGTGGATCTGCACGGTTGAGAAACTGGTGCTGAGTCAAAGGTGGTCTACACTCCTCCGTGCCCAGAATGGGTCACGGGATAGGTCACGTGTACGCTCTCTCTCGGCGGTGATGGAATTTGTAGCGAGCTAGGAATCTTATCTCATGCAAGCGCGACATTCAAACATATTCTAAACAAGCAAGCGACAAAGTGAGGAGCGGAAACATACCTCCACGCTCGGGATGTGGGGAAGACCTTCCCGGCCAGGAATCGTGCTCCCAATTCAGTAAATATAGTTAATTACAGCAAGGAAATTAAGGCCCACTCCATGCATGGAGATAACAGGCTAAAACAGTGGTCCGGGAGCACCGATCCTGGGGTGATGAGTAGCAAGGCAATGAGATCCGGGGTGGTTGTGGGCTGCGACTCTGGATCTAAAATCTGCTAGCTGGCACGACAGCAAACAGAGGTGTTCAAAGGGACGTTGACCTCTGGGGATCTTCTGAAGGCAGCGACCGGTTGGGATGATGGCGGGATGTCCCTGGTCGACTCTCGAAAGCAGTGATCGCTGAATCTGAGCCGGGATATTTTATTGGGATTTAACTCCCGATACTATCCCGCAGTCTTGTCTCGGGATAGATCTGTGCGCTCCCACGAAAATGGCCACCACACCTAGATCCGGTTTCAAATCGGGACGAAATTAGCGCCGTTGCGAAGGGCATCGAAGAGCTATGACAAAAGTGAAATACACTACCATCCAATGGTTTGGATCAAAATGTGAAGCTCTACAAGTCAGTAGTTATTTCTAGCTCGGATCACAGGACAGGCAGGGCAGAGTGAGATCCATGCTTTATTCAGATCTCAGAAATCTACACATATCTGGATCTGCCCATTCTTATTTTTCACGGGCACAACATTAGCCAGCCACGTGGTGTATTGGTTCTCTTCGACGAAACCCACCTCAATGAGTTTGTCCACTTCTTTTCATATCTGAGTGATGAGCTCTGACCTCATGCACCGTGACGGTTGCTTCACCAGCTCAATCTCAGGGTTTATTGCTAGCTCATACTGTGAAACTATAGGGCTAAGTTCTGGCATCTCCTTGTAGGTCCAGGCAAAACAGTCCCGATATTCTTGTAGTAGCTGGACATACAGCTTTTATTCTTCAGCAGATAACTGGGCGCTGAGAAAGGTCAGCCTAGGGTCGTCCACAATCTCCCAGGTTAACTTCTATCAGCTCATCGACTATAGCTTGGCCTCCGTCTTCTATTTCAGGGGGCGCAGGATGGAGATCGACAAAATCTGGAATATCATCTTCGAGCTCAAGGATCTCGAGCTCTTCATTCTGTCCCACCTAGGCCCTGTCAGGGATTCCTGCTCTGGCTAGTGACGGTTGCATGAATTGTCCTATCGGCATATCTACTGCAGCTGTGTTTTTAGATGAGCTAGCAACTTCAGTCCCTACAGATATGCTTGCAGTCTTGAAGGGCTGGTAGTTGTTTATTGCTGAGCTGGAGCAATATTGCAACTTCACAGTAGAAGACGAGAGTACCCTACCCCCTTAGATCACCATGTCTTTGGTGGAGGTGGCCTTTCCCTCTCTAGCAGCATGCGTCTCCTACTCAACTTTGGCGGAAACTTCCTTGATCGGCACAAGGGGTGCTGACATCATTATCAAAGGAGGGCTATAAGAGGAGGATAGCCCTGCCTCCTCAGTATCTTCGGCTTCGCTACTGCTGGCCGTGTCAAACTTGGCTTGAAGAGCCATCTCTTCAGGGTAAACCTGCTCCCACCACCAGCAAGGATTTATGGCTTTCAATTCTGGGTCTCTTGACTCAGCCGGATGTTCAGCCTCTGTTGGGTATTCATCAAAAATTGTCCCCAGTGAGCTGTCCTCTGCTGGGTAGAAAGTGGAGATGGCGTCCACTTCATGGCGCCCGCTATAATAATATTCTTCAAGGGTGAAGCCCAACCCAGGATGTTGAGAGACACACCTCAATTCTTTGTCCAGGCTGGCAGGGTACCAAAGCCTTTAGAATGTTTCTTTCTCCTTGCGAGGCTGACCGAAAGGGATGTGCTACTTTCAGAACATCTTGGCCATCCGGCCTGTTGTGAATGCCAGCCCTTGAACAGGGACTGGCGGGTTCTCTATGTCTTTAGGGAGATGACAATCAATATCTTCTTGTGCTGGATGCTCTTCAGCCGTGTAAAACAAGCTACTGGGGCCATCGGACTGCACCACCTCCCACGATTTGAAGGGCTTGATAGTGATGTTATCGAGACCAAGAATCAGCTTGGTAAGGCCTTCCGGGATCGTGATGTGGTCATGGTGCTGATCGACCTTGGCTTCATTGGCTTCAGGGTAGGTGGTGGGAGGTGTTGCTCTGCCTACATCCCCGGTGATGGTGATATGTGAAATCGTCTTGGGCTTTACATACCTGGGCGGTGGCGGTGGGAACCAGTCGTCGCCAGAAGTGCTTTTTAATGCCCCAGCAGGGGTCTTGGCTTTAGAGGTCTTCTGTGATCGTTCTGCATATAAAGGAGCATCTAATAGATGACACTGGAACACTTCAAATGGGTGGAGGTCGGCAAATATCCTTTCCTCCTTCCCCTCTTGGTTGTATTTGAAGTGCAGTGTGGAGGGTACCACCATGTTCTCATGTATCTAGGGACGGCCAAGCAGTGCCTTATATGAGGTGCGGGAGTCGATGACATGAAACCGCACCCTTATGGTAAGATCTGCCAGAGTGAGTGTGAATTCTGCTACTCCCAGCAGCACTTCACACTTTTGATTGAAATTGGCAATACGCATATCTCTGCCTTTGTCGAGGCACACATTAAAGTAGTACCTCTGATATATTCTATATGACAGGATGTTGATGGCTGCTGATGATAGTTCTACAGATGAAGCAACAAAGGGAGGGGTTATCTCCTCTTCCATGTCAATTCCAGCAAATTCTTCCTGCAACACTCCCTCAGACGATGGTATCAATAGCTTTGGAGGGCTAAATACCGAGAGACCACTTGTCAGCACAGGAGGTGTTGCCACTCCCTCGTTGACAGTCTCATATGTTTCCTCCTCCCCGCCTTCAGAGGAGCCATAGTCAAGCTCTTCGTCAGAAGGGGTAGCAGAGCTGCTGGAAGATATTTCCACACTGGGTTCAGGTTGGCCCGCCACTTCTGTGTTCATCCGAGTTTCCACTCGAGTGACCATACGTCGCAAGGGGATAGTACCCTTCTTCAAAGCAGTTTTATGCCCTTCCCGCGGTAGAGGGACGTCTGCAGCCGGTGTCACAGTCTCAGTCCTGACCACTCCAGCCACTATAGCACAAGCATATGCATAAAGTGGGATCCAAGGGTCATCAAAAAAAAAAATTGAGAAAGCAAGCTTACCTTCAACTTCACTAGCCGGTGTGGGTGAAGGCAGCTTAACATCCTCCGAAGAAGTGGCGAAAGGTTCTCTCTCTATATCCTCCACTACCTTTGTAGTCTCTTCAATAATCACAGTGGCAGTGACTTCTCCTTGGGCTATTGCCAAACAGAGAAAAGGACAAGTTGAGAATGAAGACACCAAAGAAAAAAAAAGCCTACAATTCATTGAGAAAGCAATGATACCTTTGGCTATTTGCTGGGCAGCCTTTTGCTGAGTGGCAAACTCCTCAAAAGTTGGTATAAGATGCAAGGGGATCTCGATAACATCAGTTGTAGAAGAGGACTACTTTACTGAGGTCTTCTGAGCCTTCTTTGCCCGTCCCAAGGTAACCTTCATCGAAGAAGCTGGCCTCTTTGTATCGGGAGGTAATGGAGTGGTGGTTGGCGTCGATGCAGGGGTGTCAAAATATGCAGGTTTCTGAGCTTGGGAAATAATCTTCCTATAGAGCCCATGCTGCTTTATGTCTGGTCTATCTACCAAAGAGAATGCATAATGTTGTAAAGAAGATCAAACAATGAAGTAAGTATCATGTCAACCGAAGAGAATCATACCTGTCGGGTGATTGTAGAAGGATGAGAGGGCCAGTATTGATAAGCCACCTCCTTGTTGCGGGAAGCAGCCTCCTGAACGAGCCAACAAACGTCACTAATTTTCTTGCACTTCTCGGCCAGATCAGCCAAGTCTACATGGCCACAAGAAGCAAGACAATGATACAAGCCGAGGTGATCGATACCCCAGCCGTCAGCATAATGGAAAGACACAAATAAGAGCTTGTCTAGAATATTTGCTATGGGGTTGTCAAGACCCAGCCCATGGATATCCATCGGAATAAATAACCAAGAAGTATGTAGGTAGTACGTCAAGGTTCTATCTTCTTTCCTTATAAACGCCCTCTATGGGCAGAAGTGGTCAGTCTCGCCTTTCTAAGAAACAGCTTTGGGAAGTGGCTCCTCAATCGGGAAAGGATATTGCTAAGATTCCAAGCGAGCGCTACCGATCTGGCACAGATGCTCCAAATTCTTCATGAAAATATCTTCAATAATGTCAGCAAGCACGGGGGTCAACTGTTTGGCTGCATCTTCTTTCAAGGCCCTCTGGTTTGCTATGTACATGTCTGCCTCCTTCGGGTGCTAAGAAAATAATCTCTTCAGATGCACTTCATCGATGTCAAACACCGGCCCAGGCTACTGACTCAGAAAAGTGCACTCGGCCACATCCCAACATGTTGCTCTGGAATTGCGATAAAAGCTTGTTCGAGCATTCCACCATTTGATATATTTTGAGGTAACTTGGGGAACATGGTCCAGTGTCGGCACTCTGAAAGTAATGGCCTCTTGGCGATGAAAGAAGTCCCACCAGATGTGGCCCTCGCTAGCAACAATTGAGACATGTTTTGACCTGTTGTTTAGGGGAAATAAAGCGGCCGAAGGAGGAATATGTTGATCATAGCTAAAATTTCGTCCAAATCTGAATGGGTAATAAGGTTCCAGATGAATTATGAATCCCATGGTGTTTGGATACTGCTCGTTGCATCATCTCCGAGAGGGGAGCGCCCACAAAAAAACGTTACGTCCAAACACTATCGTTTGGAAAAATCCTGTCGTCCAAAAAGCTATGCAACAAAAACTTGATCATATCCTTGCAGTTGGGCTGCTCAGGATTTCCGGCATGCAAATGTGTGGTGACGGTGACGGTGGTGCTATTCTCATGTTACCATGAACGTCCAAACTGTGCCTTTTAAAGATTAGATAATTATTTGGTCATACGTCCAAGAGTTTAATAGTTTCCTTATTGATATTGAGATTTTATCAAATTTGGCTCACTAGTACTCCCAAGCAAACACTCCTACTAGCCAGAGTGATCCGGGGGGTAGACAACAACGCGTTGGGCAAACAATAACAACATAATGAACCATTATTGTCATAAGAATATTGATCCCGACATGGCTACGCCCTATGCAGATATCCAAAAAGCATGTAAAAGCAAGTCATCCGAGCAATGATCATCACGTATACAGGGTCAGCCCTGTATGTACCCAAAAGCCTGTGAGCAATGTTTTTGGGAGAGACTGTTCAACCCAAAAGATGTCCCAATGACCGCCTTTTGATAGCTTAAAAGCCACAATAAGCACCTAAAAGGACATGGACAAAAGGCACAAATACATAATTACTTGCCCTATATAATTATATCGAACATATAACTACATCAAGGAACCTATATATGTATACATATATATATTAAACAGATTAGCTTTTATTTCAGAACGACTTTGAAAATGGCAAAGTTTCTTCCATGAAGCGCCCAAGCTGAGGTCGAGCGGACGCCCGAGCTAGAACGCAGTCACCACCATCCTACAACTTTTGTCAAAGGAAAGACTGTTTGAACTACTAAAATGAGGCCAGCAGCATTGCTTGCTACTGTCCGCACGAGAAGTAGACGCCTTTAGAAATCATCCTCCTTGTTGAGTAATCACCGGTAGAAGCCATTAAGTTTGGGGATTCCCTCCCCACCTACATCGGACCATGGCAGCCTGCGGAGTGCAGAAGCACCGCTTTGATCTCCTCGGCCCGGACGCCGGGGCCATCCTTGCATTGCTGCAACCAGAGAAAGGCTAGAATTAAGGGTTGGCTCAAGGAAGAGGGAGAGTAATGTGAAGAAAGGGAAGGTTGAGGGCAACTTTTGGTCAAGCAGAGAACACAAAGATGGGAACTTGGACACCAGAGAAGATGGCAGTTTCTTTTAAGAATGGTGCAGAAGGGGAAGTGGAGGGAATTTACCTCGGCTCTGAAGACATCCAGAGCAAACCCATTGAAACAGCTGATGACGGCCTGTTGGATGTCAAGCCCAAGGCTGTCCAGTGCCCTCATTGTGGACAGCAACAGGCCAGGTCTGCGGGCGCAGAACATATGAATATTGACCGCCCGGCCTTCTCTTTCCCTTACTTCCACCTGTGGAAGCAACTGGTTTCTTAGAAAAGTTTTGCCCATCGCTTTCTAGAGGAAAGATCAACTAAAAAAGGATATGGGTCTAGAGAAATAATCCTGGCAAGACTGCATGAAGGCAATTATAAGGGACCATATATGAATGGAACCTCGATGAAGCCACAAAGAAACTCTTGACAGAGGTCTACTTCTTTTGCAGACAATGGCTATATATCCCCGTGGCATTTGAAGCCTTCGATAATTGAAGGTGAGACTGCAGGAAGGTGGAATATGAAACTTACCCTTGGTAGCTGACTGTTCGGGCTCGGCAAGGAACTCGGGCAAAGTTCCTCCTTGACACGGCAGGGGAGAGTGGGCGGTGTGGGTGTCAGAGGGTGGAAACTCGGAGCGGTAGTGGTGGTACTGGGTAGCGAAGAACCAGATGGGGTGGACTCTAGTTCATTGTGGAGGTCGTTGATCCTTTGCAAAAGCTCCTTCAAGTACTCGATGGCGTCACCAAGAATGGACGCCCTATCCATCTGTCAAGACTCGAGACCAGTTAAGCATGTTAGTTTTAGGCAGTAAAAATTTCACCTGGAAAGCAAACGAAATTAGGCAATGACTCCGCGTGACGTTGTTCACAAGCCCCCCAGCTCGTGGGCGACGGGCCAGGATTCAAATAGTATCATGTTATTCCCGGTATCTGGATCTTGGGTTGTTACAGATGGTATCGACGAGTGTTGTGGATGTACATGAAAATTTGAGATATTACAATGATCAGAGTCTATACGGTCCAGTACAGTCGGTAGCTGGCATAGGATTTTGTGTTTGGTTTTTGCTTTGTTTCTAGCGTGGGAGCTAGAGTGCACTAAGTTGGCACAGTGAAGGAGATTGCGATTGTCGTCGGAGTGCCGACGTGGGGCCGGAGGTATGAGATAGAGAGCTATCCCTCCCGTTGGAGGTGGCCCCTGTTGTGCTGAGTTGGGCAGAGTTTGCCGACAGGTGCGAGGCTGCGGTGCTGCATTGAAGGAATTTACAGCGAGGTCAGGTGTCTGACAAGGATTATTCGTGGTTAAGTGGCTGTGAGTGTGCTTTGAGGGAGTTCATGTTAAGTTTGGCCACCCTAGCTTGAGATTTGTCTAGCCCTAAGGTGTTAAGGTCGTGGTTTGAGATGCCAGAGTGAATGTTCTGGTTGAGAGATGTGCTCGGGCAAGCAGAGGATCTTCCTAGTGAGCTACTGATTTTTGAGCCTGATTTTCTCATCGTGCTCTATGGCATCGAAGATGACATGTTGGTCCCAATTATTTTCACGGACTCCCATGCATGATTGGGTAGAGTTGTCCCAGTGAGTTTTAAGTCCTGCGCTTCTGTGTGTGAATGGGCTGTGTTTGCCCTAGATTTGGTTCAAGATTGTGTGACGATGGCTTGGTTTTTGGCTCAAATGATAGAATTTGTGGCCATTGTACACTACTTTGGGATGTGCCAAGCGAGGCAGCATATGAGATATGAAAGTTTCGAGGCAAGTTTGGGACTCAAGGATGAGCGTTGGCAGGTGCCGATTATGGTTTGTGTTGCGGCTCTAAGCGTGGTGGTCTGTGTGGCAGCAGCTCAGGAGATTGATGTTTTTGAGGACCCGAGTATCGAGAATGGATCGGTGGTAGCACGAACAAATTTGAGGGAATGATGTCCGGTGGCTAGAGACGTAGCAGCCTTCGAGCCTGGCATCTTTTGTGGTTCTTCGCTCCTCAGTAAGTGTCTTGGTGTCTTAATGGTTTTGAGATCAGAGGCAGGCGTAGGTGAGGAGCATGTGGTAGCGACTAGCTCAACCGCTGTGGCAGAGTGTGGCAGGCGATCAGCAAAGTTAGTGCTCGAGGCTTGGCATGTTGCAGTTCAGGGAATTGTAGTAATGGTGCATCGGGAGATGCTGTGAGCGTGGTCTGACTAGACACTCGGTGAGTGTGTCGGAGGAGCTGACCTGAAGGAAGTAATGGTTTTAATGATGCTGGAAGGTGTGGTTCCCAGCGTGCGCGAGATTTGAGGTCAGGTCAAGCGTGGAGATCTCTCGATTTATATGAGGTATGTTGGTTTCTCCTTGGTCGGAGAGGATCG
This sequence comes from Amorphophallus titanum, assembly GCA_024336825.1. Lineage (NCBI taxonomy): Eukaryota > Viridiplantae > Streptophyta > Magnoliopsida > Alismatales > Araceae > Amorphophallus > Amorphophallus titanum. The sequence continues at coordinate 10,042,113 of JANBPO010001714.1, forward strand.
CGTTTCACTAAGTTTCGTTGTCTGGCATCATGGGTTCTGATTGGTTGGCCTCTTTTTGGGGCCATGAGGTCCGTGTGAGACATGTTGCATATTCTTGGTAGTATGGTTGCCTGCGAGGAGCGTTTCCCACCCCCTGATGTGTAAGGGTGTGTTGGCATCATTCCGAAAGGATGAGTGCCAGTTGGGCGGTGCTTGTGAAGACTCATGGCTGGTATTGTGATTTTCGATGGGTTGGGGATCGAAGCCTGCGGAGCTGTAAAGGATTGCCAGACTATGAGAGAGAGTTTGTGCTCTGGGTTTGAGGTAATTGAGCTTTCCTCACCCTGCTGTCCTGAGTTAACCAGCTGAGTTGAGGATTGCCAGGATGGCAGGTCCCGAGCCATCTGTGTTGATTGTGCACGTGGATCAGAATACGTAGCGAAAGCCTAGTGGGCTCATGACCCACAGGTCCAGGATCATAGCGTTGGTTACTACGAGCGGATTTCCAAGGGTGAGTAGAGCATCGGAGGATTGGTTCCTCAATGTGAGATTATTTCTAGCTGTGTGAGCCATGTCAAGAATTAGGTGTTAACAAATTTTGTCAAAACCTAGATAGTTTTTAATGAAGAAGTGATTATCAATCGCAAGGCGAACAATATTAACGCAACAACTAACGAGTGCACTCTAATAGCGAACATGAACAGAATTGGGGGTAGAAGATATGGACCAAACCACTCAAGAGACTGTGATTTTTAGGTGGTTCGGATGGAACACTGCAATCCTACGTCCACCCCTCACACACGGTGAGGCTTCACGCACTATCTTGTAGGAAGATACAAGATCAACACCACACACACACACGTGAAGAGTACAAAACTCCCACGAAGGTGCAAGAGCACTGACACACACAAGAATGGTGACGAACAACGAAGTGACACACTTACACACACGGATCTGTCTAGATCCACACACATACAAGTGATTTGAAATGTAGAAAGACACTACTCAGCCCAAAACAACATGGAGGAAGAAGAACTGAAAATGAAAACACAAGACAAGCTCCCCCTTAGTTGATGAAGGTGATGTAGGATGAAGCTTGCTCTTAGCTTGATCTCCTCTTGGTTGGATGCAGATTCTCCCTTGATAGCCTCAGCTCCTGGATGAAGAGTTTCCCTCGGATCTCTGTTCACGGCTACAGTACTAGCACCTTCTCTCTTGACAGTCCCTCCTTGATCTTCCCTCTTGAAGCATTAGGGTTTTTGACCCAAATGAGATCTTTTATAGATCTTGGAAGGCCCTGAGACAAGCCTTAGACCAGATCCACAAATCACTCCTTGATTACTGGCCTTAAGCTTAAACAAATGGGGGAGAGATCCTCTCCTCGTGCTTGAATTGCAAGGTCAACAATCGAGACTGTCAATCAGTTCGGTCGACCGAATTTCTACAGAATGGTCATCTTTCGTTGCTAGAAATTCTGGTTGACCGAACCCTATGCGTCGATCGACTGGTCTGAGTTCGGTCGACCGACCATCCCAATTGGTCGACCGAATTCCTGCAGGAATGAGGTTTCTTTGATTCTGGAATTTCTGGTCGACCGGCCATGGGTCATTGGTCGACCGGAATGATTCTGTCCTGTAAAATTGAATTGTTAACTCAACATAATACATCATGATGATAGTGGCTTCAAGTGGATGCTTGTTTCATGTGTCTTGGGATTTTGATTTGACTTCATTTTCTCAAGTTGAAAACATTGAATCATTTGGAGATTTGGAGCTTTCCACAAGAAATTTAAACCAAAACTTAAACCCCCTTGACTCGTGTTTTTATTGCATTGATAAGGCATGGTTTAAAACTTTGATTCTGGGTTTTGTTATCACCAAAATCATCCAAGGAGACTCAACAATCTCCCCTTTTTTGATGATAATAAAACTCGAATAAGAAGGTACATGAGCATGTCATTCATGAATCATTTCTCTCAAGCAAACTCATTTAGTCATAACTCATCTAACACTAGTTGAATCATCCATGTATGCTCAACGTTTAAGATGAAATAAATACAAGTGAGGCCAATGAGAGTGCCAACACAAGATGCAATTCATCATTTCACTTCATTGCCAATCTTAAGATGTGAGCCCAAGGATTGAAGACATACAATGCAAGGACTCTTACAATGATTCCACAAAATGCAACTCATAGTCTCACAATACACAAAGATGCACGACTCAACTCTAAATGACTACGCATGCAAGCAAACTCTGAATGACTGCGCATGCAAGCAAACAAGCATTAAAAAGCACACATGCATAACTTATATATATAGGACCTGGCATAACTACTTCTCCCCCTTTGGCATCATCAAAATGGGGAGTGGGATACAGGACTCAGGGACAGAAGTGACAAGATAGGAACATAAGGACAGTTACAGAGCAGGGTGATCCGGAGCCCCCTCGCGGTCATCATCATTCGAAGCACCGTCACCATCGCCGGAGCCAACAGCAAGAGTAGGAGCAGGAGGTGGAGGAGGAGGAAGACGGCCCTCAATGCGGTGGAGAACATGGTCTTGATGGTCAAGATGTCTGTGGAGGCTGAGAAGAGCACGATTGTTTATCCGGAAAGCTTCCCTTTTCTTAGTGGGTTTCTCATGGTATTTAGAATCAACATTCATTTTCATTCTTGATTTTAAAGCTTCTTCATCATCGAACTTCATTAAAAAGTAATCATACATGTCATGTCCGTATTTGCCACAGTAAAAACATGTAACGTTCTTTCTTTTTCTTGGTGTATGATTATGTTTAACAATTGAAGGGCCCCTACAAGATCATCTAACTCGGGAGCAGAGGATTTAGCCACCCAAACCTTCTTTCTTCTATTCTCTTGTTTATATACCTCGGCTTATAGAGGTGGCAATGGCAGCAATGGGTCAACGAAGATCTTCGAATATTCTCCCAGCCTTTCCCTTTCCACGTCGACTGCTAGCTTACTAGATTTGGGGTGGATAGAGGGTTCGTAGCAAAGGGAGGATGCCTTCTGCAGTTGCCCGGATGATCAAACGTCCCACTTAGCCATTGCACGCCAGAGCAGAGACCCTTGGGTAGGGGTAATACCCAGTGGTTCTTGAATAAGGGCTGCCTTCTATTTTCATCAAAGTGTGGCAAAGCCACCGTTTATGCTGTCGCTGGAGCCATCAGATCACATTATGTTTGAAGGCCACCAGATGGGCTGCTGAAATGGGCCACCGGATGAGGGGCATTGTCTACGCCACTGGTTAACTGGCCTAACGGGGCCACCGGATCAACGTGCCGAGCCACCAGTTCAATGGGGTGCCATGGCCACCGGATCGCCCTTCAAGTGCTTTGGCACTTTGTTCTTTAAGGCTTTCAGCTCTTCTCCTCCTTCTTCTTTTCTCACACTTGTTGTTTAGCGCCTTCTGATAGCGAGACTTCTTGCAACAAGGGTGAAGTAAAAAAATTAATGTCCACAAATGCCCCCCAGTTGTAGGCGATGCGAGTGAGGGACGAGAGAGTGGGGCCTACTATGGACATCAAAATTTACCATGCGGCACGTACGTCTCGGCACCCGAGAGTAAGTCGAAGACAGAAAGGCCAAACAAACCTCGTACCTCCTCCAAGCAGGACGAATGCATACCCGGAGCTCCGCCACCCAACAAGGAAGCCCCTCAAGCAGAAAAGATGGCCTCGACTCCCTAATTGCTGAGGCCGAAGGCTGAATCAGGAAGAAAACCTAAAATCCCAAATATGGGTTCGGCACACGCCGAAAACTACTTATAGTCCTAGACCAGGACTCGGAAGCTTCGAACTAAACACCCCAGAGGCGGTGCATTACAACTAAAGCATTATGGGAGGACAAGTGTTCGTTTGAATCGCAGCGAAGCCGGGATGAAATCTCCCCTACTCTTAACCTGATGCACCCCCATAAGAATCCATAAACCGGTGCGGCCCCATTGGAGCAGCCAAATTGGCATGCCCCTCCTTAGGCCATCATACCGGCGCGCCCCTCTGATGCAAGTGAACCGGTGCGCCCCCATTAGAACAGCCAAATCGACGCGCCCCTCCTTAGGCCATCAAATCGGTGCGCCCCTCTGATGCAAGTGAACCGACGCGCTAGTAGATTTAGGCTTAAACTGGCGCACCTACCCCCCATGCCAATTTAACCCAAAGCCATCCCACCCAACCCCCGACACCCTGCTTCGCATCAATCTCACACGTAGAAGTTGAAGCAATAGCGAATTCAATGCTACGAAGCCCTGTTTACACCCCCGTTCGATAGTGCAGCGGCATCAACGGTGAAGGCAAGTAGCGACAGTGGCAGCAGCAGCAGACCTCCCTGTAGATCTGTGAACATCCCATCCTCAGACGAACGATAGAGCACGTCGTGAACTAGCAGCAACCAACACAGTGAGCCAACTTCACTCATCTGGCAAACAAAGAGAGGTGGCGGGATCTTTCCTCCGTTGGCCATTCTATAAAATGGCAAGCCGAAGACACTAAGAGAGAGAGAGGAGGAGGAGGAGAAGAGTTGGTTCGTGAGAGGAGAAGGCTTGGAGTCCCCCTTCCTCCCTGAGCTCTCGGGCATCTGAAGGATAAAGAAGCTTCATTCACTTGCGCTTGGAGGTGAGGAAAAATAAAGAGAGTGTGAGAGAAGAGAGATTTATTTCCATAAATAAACAGACTGGCACGGCCTGTGGGACATTTCTTACCTTTCATCTCTCTGTCAGAGAATCCTTCGACCTTTGCAAAAATTGTAACATGTTTCATACTCTTGGAAGGAGAAACAATCAAAACCTTTTAGCGATAATGGTTGTTGTGACTTACGGACCGCTTGTCGTCGCCAACCACGCAAGGCACGGCTACTTGGCAACTCCAATTGTTTTCGGCGACTTTCCAACAGTCGTTGGCTCGCCTTATTTCTTAGGCGTAGTCCCGGTGGCCGAAGACAAGGCGGCCACGCCTGTAACTACGTCTATCGAGAGCACCAAGCCTTCAGTCCCAATCACTAGCCAAGCCTTCTCGGTCCATCAAATCACCGTCAATGCTGCTCCTGCTCAACAGGGGCATCGTCGTAGCCGCAAGGGCACAAAGCCTATAGCAGTCACCATTAACGCCGCTCCTACTTAACTGGGACAGCATTGCAGTCGCAAGGGCATAAAGCCTGCAACAGTCACATCTCGATCCGACAAGATAGTAATTGTCGAAGGCCTCTGCAACTGGCTCGATGGAGGCGAACCGACTATGTCTCGGGACAAGCACGTCCCAACTATCCCCACCTCTAATTGTTTCGAGCCTCTTCGGCAATCCTCAGAAGACGAAGCGAAAATGAAGAAATTCGGCGCTCTAGTAGCAAACTGGGGGCAAATGCTCTGGCCCAAGTCTACAGCTCCTAAACCAAAATCAGGGGCCAATCCAATAGAAGAGTGTCAACTCCATATGAAGTAAATTTGGGTCACTAAAAAGGTGGCCCGGGTAATTAGGAGTGCCAGGGCAGGTCACCTTGTACTAGTACCAGACAATGGGCAAACCAAAGTCCCAACTGCTCCAGATCCAAGTATCTCGCCCTCAAGAGCTGAAGAGGAAAGGGATTTATAAAAAGTATAACAATACTAGACAATCCCTGGGAGCAACCCAACAACACAAGATTTATAAGGTGGACGCTTCCCCACCCGAGGTGGTAATTTTTGACCAACTGGGGGCATCCAATCACCAAGCTTCCAAACTCCAAAAATGGAAGAAGATGTTACAGGTTGTTTTTGACTCCATAAAGGTGTTTACCTGCTACACTTCATCTGTCAAAGAGTAGCCGACCGAACTACTTGAAGAGATGATCGAAGCAGCCCAAATTCAGAGCCCAGACCTTTCACTAAACTTATCAGAAAAAGCATCAGATGAAAATCTAAGCTCGGCAGAAGACAACTCGTCACCGGAAAGTGCACTTCGCAACATATCTGAAGAATTAACTGAAATAGCGCACTCGGTCCCTGGGGATGAACCCCCAATTGAATGTGAGATCAAAATAAACTTGGACAAAGAGTGTGATCTAGATTGAATGCCAACCCTTAAGCGATTGGGGGCACCTGCCTGTCCAAATGTGTATCCCCACAAGAAAAGAATAATGCAAATTCCAAAAGACACTGTAGGGGTTCATAGTGGCAATTCTTCTGCAACTAGTAAATCCACAATGCCAAAGGGTCTAGCTCAATGGGCTCACTAGGTCGACAAAGATGGTCCCATGACAAGCCTTAAGGCTGAGGGTCTTTCGACCCAAAAGAACAACCCTGTTGGGACATCATCTCGGCAAGAGTTACCCCAACAGGATGACATGGTAGATAACCCTCACTATACTGATAGGGAAAGCAACATGAGCCTTGGGAATGTTTCCTGAGATGACACCGAATGCATCACTCTCGAGAGTCTGTAACAGGAGAATCAAGTATTGAAGTCCCTCCTACATGAGTGGTTGCGAGAGTGGGATACTCTATTCATACATCTCGCATCATCATCAATTAATTAAACCAATTATGGGATGCCAGCAAATGTCAATTCTTTGTCGACTTTGGACAAGGCACTAGCTGTTGAGGCCGGGCCCTTTAGGGACCATTGTGCCAATAAGAAGAAGGCAAATGATGTCGACTTGTCCCCTTCAAATGGCTAATCTCGAGAGAAAGTTGGCTCGAGTACGGCCCACAAAGATGCCAAGTGTGTGAAGATTAATTGTATTGTAGTCTAATTAATTCAGTGTGTGTGATAGTGTCAATTTGAACATGTGAATGGAGATAAAGAAAATAGACAATCATGCAGGCATTCAGATAAGGACGCAGTGATTTTTAAGGTGGTTCGAGATCAAAGCTAGGCTCCCTATGTCCATCCCTTACTAAAACCCATTGAGGCTTCCTACACTGCAAATGCAATAACACATAATGGGACAAGTCCCAAACAGCATGTTGATACACAGATTAACGGGGATGAACCCTGCACACACATACACACTGCTGGACTACAGCAACACATGGGGACGAACCCCAAAACAAGCACATACTATAGAGATGCAGCAACACATGGGGAGGAACCCCAAATCAAGCGCAAATGCTACTAAACCGTAACAACCACAGACACACTCAGATGTGCGCACTGCACACTCTGACCACACACAGTAACTATCTCTATTTACGCAAATATGTCTATCAGGATGACATCAAATAAGACATGATTTCAGATCTAGAAGTAGAAAATCCATAATACTAAATTCCTCCTTTAGATAGCTCTGCCAAACGATCGAACAATCGCGAGGATGATAGGACGACGATCTACGTAGCATGATCCGTTCAGATCACGATCCAAATGAAGAAACTTGGCTCCACTAGCAGGGGGGAGCTACTCTCTTCTTCCTCTTCTTCTTCATCTCCTCCAAGCTTTCTCTCCTCTTTTTTTGGATAACTTGATGCTTGCTTGGAATTTACCGATAGGATGAGCTTCGATTCTGTCAGAGGGTGATGTAGATGTGAACTCCGAGGCATGAACATGATCTAGCAGGTTGAATACATAAAGAGGATGACAGATTTCATCTCATTTCATCTCCTCTTGATGCTTAGATCAGGAATGGGAGCCCAGTTCGCAACCACCCCTCTTCCTTCAAGAAAAACAACAGATAAAATATGTTAGCCTTCTCTCCCTCTACATGAACTCCCTAATCATAGTATTTATACCCCAAGGGAATGTTCTATAATCTTTGGGAGACGTGAAACCTTGGACCCAATCATTATTGGGCCGAAAGGACAAGGTTCGATGACGTACGATCTAGATTCGAAAGAGGTTCAAAAAGGGGATCGTTGGAAGGGGTCGACTCCCTTTATGAGAGGGGTCAACTCCTGTTCAACTTAGGATAGGCAGCCAAAAATTGGGTATTCACAGGAGTCGACTCCTTTCATAGGGGGAGTTGACCCCTTTCAGTTTCCCAAACCATGAACTTCATAGGAGTCGACTCTCTTGGCCCATCCAGAAAAGGTGATGAGCAAGGGTCAACCCCCATACTGTCTGGGGTCGACTTACCACCAGAGTACCACTTAGGAGGGGTCAACTCCTTCACTAGAAGGGTCAACTCCTTTAAATGAAAACTACCTTAATTCAAAAACAAGCAATTGAAATAATATTGCCATAGTTCTCCTTGATTCTTGTTGATTGAAATATTATTCTTAAGCCTGTAAATGCAACACAAAATAGAGTCAATTATCACTTTCCATTTGTGGAATTAGTAACTCACCTAAGGTGGCCCATTGACTTCAAAATGAGATTGACTTAGGAACTGCATAAGATCAAGAGTATCTTGAAAGAGTTAGCATAAACAGAAAGGCCACACAGCCATTATCTTAGTGTGTAGTCATCCTCTGCTTAGTCAAAACACACGACCACAAGGGTTAGATAGTAACTCACTCGATAAGCCAAGATTATGAAGTGAAAACTCATCCATTCTGTGTTTAGAGTGAGTTATCATGAATATATGAATCAATAGCTCAAGTCATGAGGGGAATCAAATTTAACAAATCTAAGAGCCATCAAAAACTTATCAAGAATATGAGATCCATTATCAAAAATATGATTGTGTTAAGATTTAACAATGCATTTCTAGCTCGTTTGGAGCAATACAATGATCCAGAACTTAAGGCATCAAATGACATCCACATTGAACCCATTTAGTCCATTCCAACCATGTGCATAATGACAAATTTTTTCTTCAAAAATTAACATAGAGTATTGGTTTATCTCTATTAATTTTGAATGCAGAAATTTTTCAAGCACTCATATTTGAGAAACTCAAAACTCATCAGATTTAAACCAAACTAAAGATAAGGGATTTATCATTGGAATTCTATAACTGAACATTTTGAAAAATCTATAACTCTGTATTTAGGAACTTGGCTTCAGGCTGAAGAACTCCCATCCTAACATTCAATGGATCTGCTTCTTCTATAATTCCAAGTGTCAACTCCTAGAGTCGACCCTCTCTGGGCCCAGCTCTGTCTAGGACCTTGGTATTCAGGAGTGGACCCCTAGGGTCGGCCCCTTGTGTCCAGACTTCTGTCTGGCTGTCCTGGCATTTGTCCTTAAGCCAAATTGGGTTCTTGATGATATATGCTCCAATGCTAATTGCTACCTCTAGACCATCTGTGATAAACTCTCCTGGCTACTATGAAAGCATCACCACTCTCAACAATTGGTATCAGTTCCTCTCTTGTAACCGGTTGGATTACATTTCCTACCTCCATGTATTGCATCGAAAACTTTAAAAAAAATCTAAAAACAAGATAAACCTACAAATTGAATCTGCTCATTCGCTGCCCACATGATTTCAGAGAGCTAACATGTGGTATCAACAAGAAGAGGGAAGTCTGCATGTAAAAAGTAAAGAAAAGGGACCCTACATTTGATATGTTTATATCATCCAAAGGGGGAGCGAACAAGTTAGATCTTCCTTTTTACATCCTTGTTGAATGCTTATCTAGCTATCTGCTCGCCTGCTTGCTTTTGGCATTTCTAGTTTAATCACCTCATGAGCTCAAATTCTGTCTTTGTAATTGGCCTTAATTGAAGCCCTCTTTGCTGATGGCAAAAGGGGAGATGTTTTGATGAGACATCGTCTATTTCATGATTACACTCTTTTGAGAGGTGAGTCATAATGACTCATAGTTGCCATTATCAAAATGGTGGAGAATGTTGTGCATGTATGGTACATGCTTGATTCTATGGTTTTGAAGATGTCCAACTATGACTCATTAGCGTACTAATGAAAATGATTCATCTATCTTAATGTGCATGATTGGTGGTTCTTAATGACCTAATGACATGTTCTTCATGAAACGACTCTAATGTGCAAAGGCTTCATCTCATAGAGTCACATGCTTAAATATTCACAGTGCGTTGAGTGCTACTTAATCACCCTATGACTTGAGCAAACAAGCTATATGAAAGTCAGCAGAAGAAGTTCAAGATGCCAAGGATTAGCAAGTGGATCATTGAAGATGTAAACAGCTTCCCAGAACCTCAAGCAAAAAATGCATCAGAATTCAACATGAGAACTAAAAGCTCAAGAAGGCTGCGTCGACCACATTGGTGCATCGCATCGACCTCATGAATGCCTTTCCAGCATGGGAATTCCAAGTGTCGACCCATGGTGTCGACCCTTTGCTACTTATGTTCTGTCGAGCCATGCTGCGTCGACCTCACCATGCTGATGTGTCGACCTCATCAATCTCCTGTTGCAATCTATTAGACAGTCAGCGTCTGATGTGTCGACCCCATAGTTTCATGGCGTCGACCCCAGGGCTTCCCAGAAGCCATTATAAATGCCACTCACCAAGGCAGTGTCTGTTGACACCCGTTTTTGCCGATAAGTCGAGTCATTCCTCTTACTTTTATTTGTTGATGCCTCGAGTTGTCCGTTGCGCGTCAGGGTTGTTTTCTGGAAATTTTCGGGCTTATTTTGTGCAAGGCCTCCCTCCCAGGCTGGGTCCAATTCAGTTCAGGGCTTAATGGGCTTTGGAATTGCATTCTTGGCCATTTTACTAAAAATTCCAGCATCCAGCACTTGTGCGGCTGGTCACTGACCGCCCATGGGTGATTTTTGCTATTTTTAGTATTTTTTAAATTATCACCAACGAGCACATGTGTGGCCCTCTCATGACCGCATGTAATGTTGTACGGTGTACAAACAGCCGCATATCCTTCAGAGTCCAATGCTGAACTCTTCGGTCGGTTTTAAAGATAATTTGAGATTTTATAATTATCACCGTGTTAAAATGGCGGGGGGGGTAGGCACACCGGTTTAGCAGCAAAGAGAGGGCACGCCAGTTTAGCAAAGGAAGAGGGGTGCATCGATTTAGGATCTCCCTTGGGTACATCGATTTAAGTGCAGGCCACACCGGTTTAAGTGTCAAGATACTTCGTCTTGGCTTCGTGGTGATTCAGATGAACACTTGCCCTCCTGCAATGCTTTAGTTGTAATGCACCGCCTCCGAGGTGTTTAATTCGAAGCTTCCGAGCCCCAGTTTAGGACTTTGAGTGATTTTTGGCGCATGCTAAACCTGTGTCTAAATTCCTAGGTTTTTTTCTGATTCGGCCTTTGGCACTGCCAGTTGAGGAGCCGTGGCCATATCTTCTATTTGAGGGGCTTCTTCATTCGGTAGCGGACCATCAGGTGTGTTCTCATCCTGATCGGGCGAGGCATGGGGTTTGTTTGGTGTTTCCATCTTTGACTTGCCCTTGAGTGTCGAGATGCGCATGCCGTATGACCACCATCTTTTTTGATGTCCACAAATGTCCCCCACTCGTGGGTGGCGCAAGCGAGGAACGAGTGCATGGGACCGGCGAGTGTATCTTCTTGTCCAGCTGGTGGTCGACATCGGAGTAGAACATCATCAATTTCACGTGAACAGCCTTGGCCGCGCACTATATTGATTGGTTTTGACAGAGAGCTGGACTCCAATCCAGATAACATCGTCAGCATTGGGCCTATGCTAACGCAAGGGATTAGGTTCATTTGGCCTTAGACGCAAGGTCTAAGCCATTTAGGTCATATTGAACATCGCGGTGGGGCGGATGGATAGTGTTAGGTTAAAGAGGATATTCATTGGCTTAGACGAAATGTCTAGGTCGAAGGTTTATTCGTCAATGGTGACAGGGTGCCATGAGCTGGCATGGTTTATTCAGTGACACGGGGTGAGTGCCAAAGCAGAGAGGGTTCTTTTGTTCATTGACTTGCACGGAAGGTCCGAGCCAAGCAAGGAGGGTTCTTTTTGTTCATCAGCTTGGACAGAAGGTCCGAGCCAGGCAGAGAGATTTTTTTGTTCTTTAGTGTGCCAGGGACACTGGCTGTAAGTGAGAGGTCTTTTAATTCTTTAATGCACCGGGGCACTGGCTATGAAGGTCTGGGCCACAGGTTTGTTCATCGGTGGGACAAAGGGTTGTAATGTTGAGATGGTTTATTCATTGACACAGGATTGGTGTCAAAGCAAGAAGGGTCTTTTATTCATCGACTCCAGACGGACAGTCTGGGCCAAAGGAGGGAGAATTTTTTATTCGTTGACTGGGACGGAAGGTCTGAGTCAAAGCGAAGGTCTTTTATTTGCTGACTCAGATGGAAGGTTCAAGTCAGAGAATTATACGTCGGTGGGACTTGATGATGGTTTTTTTATTTACTTTTCTTATCCTTGATTGATTTTTTTCTTCTTTCTTTTTCTTTCCTCTCTTTTTTTCTTTTCTTTTTTTGTGCGACTTTGGGTAGCTGCCAGCGTGGATGCCACTAGTGGAGAGCTATCAGCACGAATGGTGATGATGGGAGAACTGTCGACTTGAAAGCCGATAATTGGAATGCTGTCAGCTCGATCGCCGATGGTCAAAAACAGTCGACGTAGATGTTGATAATTAGAAAGCAGTCAGCTTTAACATCGATAATTGGAAAGCTGTCGGCTTAAACATCGATAATTGGAGAGCTGTCGGCCTAGACGTCGATAATTAGAAAGCTGTCGACTTAGGCGCCGATAATTAGAAAGCTATCGGCTTGGGTGTCGATAATGAGAGAGCTGTCGGCTTGGATGTCGATAATTGGAAAGCTTTCGGTTCAAATACCAATGGTTGGCAAGCTATCGGCCTGATGTTGATAATTAGAATGCTATCGACTAGGATGCCGATAATTAGAAAGCTATCGACTGGGATATCGATAATGAGAGAGCTATCGGCTTTAACAATGATAATTGGAAAGCTGTCGGCTTAGACACTGATAATCGGAAAGCTGTCAGCCCAGACGCCGATAATTAGAAAGTTGTCAGCTTGGATGCCATTAGTATAGGCATCAAAATCAAAGTCTTCACTCTTCTTGAACATGATTCTTCTCTTTAATATAACCACACCTTTCAATCTCCTCAACGTAAGACAATTCCGCACTTCATTATAAGAGAGTAACATAGTTCAAGTTACATGAAATCCCATTCCATAACAGACCAAGATTAAAATAGACTCTTGAATACATTCACCCTAGCTTCAAACTAATTGGAAGTTAAATCAAGCAATGATGTGAATAGTTCACACAAGCATTCTCATGAGGATTAAACCATCAAGATTTATATGAAGTTCTTAAACACATTCAAGCTCAAAGGCCCCATGAAGAATATGCAAGAAACACATGTATAGAGGGTCGATCGAGCTAACCCAAGGTTCACCTAGTTGAGAGATTAGAGAGATGCAATGCCTTACAAATTATTCTTGAAGAATGAAAATGTCATTTATCACCTATTTTGTATCCATGACAGCAAGATGACTCATGCATGAATTCATTGGAGTTCCAAGTGTTCACCTTGAATCTTGATCATTTAACCTTGAATCTTCCTCATGTGAGTCCATGACTTCATAACCGTCCAATTGCATATTACACCAAGAATTGTTACCAATTGCATAGCAAGATCACTCATTCAATCATTCGTTTAATTTCCATATGATGTCCACCAAGACTTTTGTTCACATATGAACCCTTGAACAGATTCTAATGACTTCTGTAGTGGCGTCGACTCCTTGAGGGCATGGAGTCGCCGCATTTTGTTGAAGTCATGTTGCTGGCTTGTTGATGCTGCTAGTGAACGTGATAGCGGAGATGATGCTACTAATCTTTGGGGAAATTGTTGTTGTGCTACCATGCTTATGCTGCTGGCCCACCTGAATTTGATGGTGCAATTGCTGTTGAATTCCATTGCCTTCTACAATTGATAAATGTCCATGGTGTGTTCTAGCCTGCCTTCAGATGACTTAAAATGAGTTGATGGATTTTCCTTCTATTTTGCACATCTTGTAGGCATGCTTTGCCTTGACTTCACAAGTGCGTCTGAGATAGTAGACCTGCATGATTAAGCACACTTTGGGAACAAAATATTTACACATGTATGATGTAAAGTTACAATTGAAACCCAAGACATGAACTGTCCATATGCAACCACGCATATATAAACACAAAGAATAAAGATTTGTCACAATCAAAACATTCTTCAACAATCTCCCCCTTTTTGATGATGATAAAACTTTGGTGCTTTGTTTGCAATTCTTCACTCCCTTAAGCAAAATCAAGCAATATGAATTTCTCCCCCTTTGGCATCATCAGAAAGTGGGAGTAAGCATTGAAACGTAAACATAGTAGACATGGGAGGGAGACTTAGGAACTTGCAAGCAATCTTGTATTGTAGGAGAAGCAGATGTAGAGAAAATGAACATGTAGCAAAGAAATTGAATCAAGATAGTTTCAGCAGGCAAAGTAGGTATAAATATGACATCAAAACATTCTTGTAAGAGTCAAACATCAGCTTGAAGGTGAAGGCATCCGCTAATAAAAGGTAGCAAAGAGGATGATATCATGAAGTTCAATGAGGTTAATGAAAACACATTATCCAAGGCCATTATTCTCAGATTTTTAGTTTTCTTTTGAAGTGCATGGAACTAGATGTAGCTAGATGAAATACATATGTATATGACATGTGTGAACCACGCAGGCATGCAGATGATTGGCATTATGAACATGTTAAATGCAAGGGAAATGATCATGTTCTGATATGACAAAGCTGCAATTGGATGTCCAAACCATATATGCACATGTAAATTGAATCATAATAGTTGCAACAGTCAAACCAGGCATGCGGATTAGAACATTCTAATTATACTGATGAAAAAGTATGCAGACTAAAGACTTGCAGACCAAGTGAACTTCATTGCCTAAAGCCCATTTAGCAAATGTGAACAGTCAGGGTAGATTAATATGAAACCATGGATTTGAATTTTCTTTGAGTTTCAGGTTTTTAATTTTCTATTAAGAATGCATGAACAAGATGCACATGGTTGAAATCGCGCCAATGGGTTCCTCACTTGAGTTTGAGCTGCTGGAGGAGAGTAACAACCTTATGGTGTTGGCAGCGTAGTAGACTTTGAAGTCTACCTTTTGATCATAACCAAGTCCTCTTGTGTCTTTTTTAGAGAAGGGAGGTTACCCCCAAACTTGTGATGGATTCCATAGCTGTCGGAAGTAGTCATGTCTAGAGGTTTCTTGTATTTGTGGAATGTTATGTTTTCGGCACATTTCTTTGATACGCTTGGGCATGTCGTCCATTTCTCGAACGAATTAGGGAGTGTTCTTGGGCGCAACACTCCAGCCAAAGTTGTCATTAAGGGGTCCTTGAGGAACCAAATTTCCCTTGTAGAACATGATTGGCTTGACGGCTTTGTTCTTGTTCTTATTATCCTTCCTTTGGTATGTGACGATGAAAATCCTTAATTGCTTGACTTTATGTTCTTCCCTCTGAAAGGGCAACTGCATGCACGTAGGAGATAGCGAGATGCTTTTGTCGATGGCTCGACTATTATGATTGGCTTCAAAATTAATCTCTCATCTTTCTGGACGAGTGGACTTAGCATTGGCGGTGTTGGTCTGGTGATTCATCCTACGTAGCTTGGCGAGATCCTCGTTTACTACGAAGAGCTCTTCCTCTTCTTCTCCTTCTCCCCCGGGACGATCTTTTGCTTTCCTTTGTCATTTTTCCTGTTGGGAGGTTGGATGGTGGGTTCCCTAAAATATAATTGGGCGTCTGTTAGGTTGCATTCATTTGGACAGAACGGGACTTGGTTAGTGAAGACCGTATGTTGTTCTCCACCTTTTACGTACTTGATGCACTGGTGGAGAGTTGAAGGGACAACTCAATTTTCATGCAACCAGGGTCTCTCCAACAGGGCTTTATCCGACGTGTTTGAGTCGATAATGTAGAGTGTTACTTTGGTGACGAAGTCGTCCATGGTCAACCCCATGTCTATCTTGTCAATAACACTTTTTGAATTTTGATTGAACCTCTTCACATCATTCAGCCTTTGCAAATAGGGCATGAGATATAAAGACTTGAAAATCTTGAGTGGCATTATATTGACAGACGCCCTAGGGTCCACCGAGATCTGGTTTAATTCATGGCCATTGATCTTCCCTTGCATGTATAGAGGTTGGTTGTGGCATGGGGAAGATAGCAACATGCCTTTATCTGAGAAGGTGATGCTTGTTGCAAATGCTTCGTAGGCTTGAGCCTGGAGCTCAATTGCATGAGCCTCATAGACCTCTGGTTCTTGGAGTCTCTTTATGAGAGCTCTTTGTTTCAAGCGATGGTCTCCCAAACAGTGATGGTGATTGGGAAATGTTTCATATGTTGGATGATCTTGCGATTGGCCCTAATACAAGATTGATCCAGTGGAGGGATTATTTCTGCAAGGGGCTTATGTGGTTCATTGAGCTTCCCTCCTAGTTCGCTCCTTCGTTGATCGTTCGGCTCATTTGGAATAATAAGGCCAGGAAATCTTCTTTTGGGGGAGGTAGTTCAACATTATCTTTGCCGGAGGGACCTGCTTGAGCTTGATCAGTAGATTTTTCTTGCGGGGTCGGGTTTATTAGTTCATCTTCCTCGTATGAGGGGTCAAAGAAAAAAGAATCATCCAGTACCTCGACTTCAGGAATTGGATACATATCTTCATATTGAATGATTATTATTATTTGTGGGTATGTTGAATTAGAATTTCTGTCAATGGAGGGGCTTGGATTTCTTCCTCGCCCACGACCCCGCCCTTTGTCGCGGCTGCGACTTCTCTTCTCTGCGTTACGGCGTCGGTATGCTGCCATAGTGACCCTGATCCCAGATCTGATAACGACGATGTCATCTCCGCTTGATGCTTGTAGATCCTTAGGTGGAGGGGTTGTCACCATGTTGCCCAAGAAGTTCTTCAACATATTTTTCCAATTTCTCTATAGTGAGTTCTTCATCTTTGTCGAAAATGGAGAGCTCTTTCGGAATGGGGAACTTCTCACCCTTTTGTACCCGTCGGTGTATTTGTCAGAGCCAATTCTTTAGTTGAGTCTTTAATTGACTAATGCTTAGGGGCCTCTTTGTTATTCGAGCGGGGGTAGCGTAATTGACCCCGAAGGGTCGATTATGCTACCCGGGGTCGGTTAAGGGTGGCTGTGTGAGGGGGAGGTGGGGCCTTCTCTCTCTTCAGTTAGCGCAAGCCCCAACCAATGCCCGACAATTCTTTTAACAAAGAGGCCCTAGAAGATTGTATGCTAGACCTTCAACAAGTAAAACATCTTCAATATAGCAAGATAAACACTTACCAACCTTACCTGATCCAATGATTTTACCTTTTGTATTTCCACCGAAGGTGACATGACCTACATCCTTTTCGACCAGCATGCTGAATTTTTCTTTGTCCCTGGTCGTGTGCCTAAAGCAGCCACTATCAAGGTACCATCTCTTATGCGTGGCTATCAGGCATACCCATAATCACAATTAGGCAACAAATTTTGGAACCCAAAACTATTTGGGCCCCATAATAGTAGTCAAATCATTCAAACAAGACATTAGTTGTTTGGGTATCCACATTTGTCTTTATGATTTTACTTGTGTTGTAGATTTTTTACCTTTTTACTTATCCTACTTGTTATGCACATGGTGAGTTTTTGTTGGCTTCAGCTCTTGTGCGACATGCTGATTTTTAAAGACATGAGATTTTCTGTGCCAATGGTTAGTCCAATGAGTATTGAAATAAGTGGATGCACTAGAGACCTTAGGTTGGACAATCCTGGGATGGATAGATCTGTAAGAATGCTCAATTAAATGCCCTGAACCTGGGCTGTGTTGATGCACTCTTAGCGTAGCGTTGATGCACTGAGTGAGGATTAGAATAATAGGAAGTCTAGAAGACTTGTGGCATCGACCTCACTGAGTAACTGCCTTAACCTGTCCTACTCGGGTTCTGATAAACGTGGTTTCAGAATGGTGGATGAGTCGATGCATCATGGTGATTACATCGACCTGAAGTGTACCTACTCTGACCCTAGTTTCTAAAGGGTTGAAACCCAGATGATGAATGGGTCGATGCAGTGTGGTAGACGCGTCGACCTATCTATGGCGACTGGGTTGTTTTGGTCTTGAGGCTTCCATGCACTTGGGGTCTAATGGGTTGACTGCTAGCCTGACCCTTGGACTTAGGTATAGTAGTGTGTGTGCTAGGTTCTCTATGTGCGTCCACCTTCCCTTTGCCCTTGTCCTTGGCACTCACCTTATTCTGTTTGTCATTCTTTACCATTTTTCCTTGACTATTTTCTTCACAATTCATTTTTATCAATGAGTTGAGTTTTCCTTTTACAGCAATAAATGAAATAGTCTTAACATCAAAGCTTTTCATATTAGTTGGATTGAAACCCAACCCTTCTCTCCTGAAATTCACTTTTGTTCCAAGTATTGAATTCAAAATTTCTTTTCCTTGAGTCATAGCCTCAAGAGAATTCAGTTTGTCATTAGTTTCTTTTTCCAACTTTTCAATGGTTCTCTTTAGTTCTTCATTAACTCCTTTAACAACTTCACATTTCTCCAATGCAGTGTGAGTTTCTTCTTCAAATTTTTGCATTCTGATTTTCAGTTCATCAATGACATTTTTCAGGGTTTCATTTTCGCATCTCAGTTCATTCATTACAACTTTATATTCATCAGTTTTAGCTAAATATTTTTTTAATTCAGAGTTTTCAGTTTCTAAGCATGCAATTCTATCATCCAAAGAAGTATCATGAACAAGTGAATTTATTTTCTTTTTCAAATGTCTATTTTCTCTACGAACATCATCATACTTATCTAAGATTTCAGCACATGTCTCTTCCCAATCACTATGAGTGCAGTGTTCAAAAGGGGAAGTTACCTCATCATCTTCTTTTTCTTCGTCTTCCCTTCTAGCCATCAGACGCAACTTCTCATCTTCAGATGAACTTTCTTCAGTTTCATCTTCTTCTTCATCGCTCCAGGTACTAACCATGGCCTTGGCCTTTTTGTTCTTCCACCTAGGCTGCTTTTCCTTCTGAAGTTTAGGACAGTCAGCCTTCAAGTGTCCTGATTTCCTGCAATTATAACAAACGACGATTTTTCGACGGACGACTGGCTCCGCGCCTACGCGGATTCGCGTGCCGGAAACGCCGATCCGGCCGTGCGCGCCGCCTGGACGACGCTGAAGAAGGACGTGTTTCCCGCCTATTCCCGGGGCGACGGCAAACGCATCGTCGAAGTCCGTCCGTCCGTTCAGAAGGTTTGGAAAAGCGGCGTCACGCCCGCGGTGAAAAAGACGGACGCGGCCCTCGTCGCCGCGCTGGATTCGCTGCTCGGGGCCGGCGACCGGAGCCGGGCTTCCGACGGTTACCGGTTCGATCTTGTCAACATGACCCGGCAGGCGCTCGTCGACGCCGCGCGTATCCGGCATGCGGATATGATGGGCGCGTACGCCGCGCGCGACGCCGCCGCGTTCCGGAGCGCTTCCGGCGCCTTCCTCGACACGGTCCGCGATCTCGACCGGCTGGTCGGAACGCGCCGCGAATTCCTGCTCGGCGCATGGATCGCCGACGCCCGGAGCTGGGCGAAGGACGCCGCCGAAGCGGATTATTACGAACACAACGCCCGCGAGATCGTCACGAGCTGGCAGCAGACCGGACGCGGTCTGAACGACTACGCGTCGCGCCAGTGGAACGGCCTGATCGGCACCTTCTATCTCGGACGCTGGACGGAGTTCGTGCGCCGTCTCGACGCCGATCTCGCCGGCGGCGCGGCGTTCGACGCGAAGGACTACGGCGCGTGGATCGTGAAGTTCACCGACGACTGGAAATCCCGCACATCGGACAAATTCCCGGTCGTGCCGCAGGGCGATCCGATCGCCGTCTCCCGCGAGCTTTTCGAAAAACACCGTGCGGTTCTCGTCCGCTGAAAATTGCCAACCCCAATCCCGAAAAGAAGCACAATGAATCGTCGCGATATGATCAGGAACACCGGGCTCGCCGCCCTCGGCGGGCTGCTGTCCGGCACCGTTTCCGCCGCCGCCGAAAACACCGGCGATGTCGGCGAGGTGAAACTCCATTACGCCGAACCGCCGGTGCATTATCCGCCGCTCGCCAAACCGGTGACGGTGATCGTCGTCGGTTGCAACGGACGCGGCTACTACGCCTACGCGAACTGGATCAAGGCCAACCCGGGGCGCATGAAGATCGTCGGCGCCGCCGAACCGCTGCCGGGTCGCCGCGAACGCATCGCGAAGGACCACGCGATTCCGGAAGAAAATCTGTTCCTCACGTGGGAGGATGTTTTCAAGCGTCCAAAATTCGCCGACGCGGTCATCGTCGCCACGCCGGACAATCTCCACGTCGGTCCGGCGCTCGCCGCGATGGAAAAGGGCTACGATGTCCTGCTCGAAAAGCCCGTCGGCATGAACGCCGGCGAGTGCATGCAAATCTACCGGAAGCAGAAGGAGACCGGCGTGATGGTCGGGGTCTGCCACGTGCTCCGGTACGCGCCGTATTTCCGGGCGATGCGGAAACTGCTGCTCGACGGCGCGATCGGCAAGGTGCTCGACATCCGGCACATGGAGCCGGTCGGCCACATCCATTATTCGCACTCCTACGTGCGCGGCAACTGGGGCCGGAGCGCGACTTCCGCGCCCTTCCTGCTCGCGAAAAGTTGCCACGATCTCGACATCCTATCGTGGATGACGCCGTCGAAGGCGCGCCGCGTCGCGTCGTACGGCAACCAAGGGTTCTTCGTCCCGGAGAACGCGCCGAAGGAGGCGACCGCGCGCTGCCTCGATTGTCCGTTGCAGGACTCCTGCCTCTATTCCGCGAAACGGATCTATCTCGGCGCGAACGGCAAACGCCCGGTCTGGGGCGCGCAGGCGCTGCTCGACGCCGGCAACATGGGCGACCGCGCGCGCATCACCGGGGCGTTGTCGAAAACCGATTACGGCCGGTGCGTGTGGAAAGCCGGCAACGACGAGCCGGACCGGCAGATCGTGAACATCGAATACGAGGACGGCATGCTCGCGTCGTTCCATCTGTGCGTCGCGAGTTTCGGCGGTCGCCGGACGAGCGTCACCGGTTCGACCGGCATGCTCGACGGCGACATGGAGACGCTGTGGCACACGGAGCAGTCAGACGCGTGAGCGCCTTGATGGCCTCCTGCGAGCCCAGCATGCTGCGTTCTTCCAGGATATGCCCGACCGTCATGATGATGGGCAGGAAAGCGGCGGTCATGAGATCACCGGTGGCCCAGGCAGCAATCAGCGCCAGGGCGACCAGACGATCGGTAATACCGTGCAGGCTGGGATGGCGCAGGCTGGCCCAGGCCTCCGAAATCACCGGTACCGCCACGAGCGCTGCAGCAAGTCCC
Organism: Amorphophallus titanum; assembly: GCA_024336825.1. Taxonomy (NCBI): domain Eukaryota; kingdom Viridiplantae; phylum Streptophyta; class Magnoliopsida; order Alismatales; family Araceae; genus Amorphophallus; species Amorphophallus titanum. Next base: position 10,063,354 of record JANBPO010001714.1, read on the forward strand.
GCCACCAGTTCTGCCAGACCACGCTGCGACGGCAGGAACAATCGCATGCTGCCGGCGACCACCAGCAGGCACAGCGCCACCAGCGCCAGTGTCAGACGCAGGGCAAGAATCGTGCGCTCGGCACGGCTCAGCAGCGAGGGCGATCCCCCCGGACCGGGATCCTGGGCAGGCGCCACGGAGATGCTGTCGGTTACGGCGTTCATCGTACGAGTGGTTTTCCTGGCAACACAAAGCGTACCCCGCTCTGCGGATCAATCACAGTTCCCGAGCCGATGCGTCCCATGATGGAACCGACGCCGCTGCGGTACTCGCGCAGCAGGATGCTGCTGCGGGTCTGCGGCGACTCCTCGTGTTCCAGCGCCGCAATCCGCGCCGTATCGACGCTCGCACTGCTCACCAGTTCCTGGGCAGTGGCCTGGGCGGAGGCCAGCAGCCGGTCGCGTTCGCGGTCTGCTTCCTGACGCCGGTGCTCGGCATCGGTTCGCGCCACCGCCACGCCCCGGTCCGCCGCCTGGGTCGCCGTGAGTACGGCGTCAAAGGCCACCTTGGCTTGCGGCGGCAGCCACGCGGTCATGTCGATCCGCTCGACCTCGACTCCCAGCGGCGTCCCTTCCCGCGCCAGTTCCCGCAGGCGGCCATTCATCAGATCGAGCAACTGGCCGCGGACCTCGCCCCGCAACGCGACGACACCCTGCAAGGCGCCACCCGGTGTCATGGCGACGGCCAGGAAATCATTGAGCGAACGGCCAGCAGTCAGGCGCACCGTCGCTGCCCGGAACAAGCGGTCCAGCGCCGGCGCCACGTGGGCCTGCGACAGCGTATAACCCTGCGGGTCGCGGATGCGGTAGATGAGCGTGGCGTTGAGCAGCACGACATTGCCGTCGCCGGTGAGATAGGGCGCAACCCCGCGCGGCAGCACACCCGACTCCGCGGTTGCAGTGATCAGCGTCGAAGCCGCAGGGCTCTCTGCTGGCAGCCCACTGACTTCCTGGCTCAACTGCCGGTCCGGGCCCGGCAGCAGCAGCACCTGATCGACCGGCCGCGGCCAGGCGATCAGAAGACCGGCCTGCTGCGTGCGCACGATGCGTCCGAAGCGCGTCACCACGGCCTGGCTGTCGGGGGCGATCTGACGCACATTGCTGACCAGCCACAGCAGTGCCAGCAAGCCCATGGCGATGTAGACGGCGCGAAAACCGATGGCTACGGATTGCGCGATCGGCCCAGGCGGCGGGGGCGGCGGCGGTCCACCGGGTCGCTGCCCTGCAGGCTCATGGTCATGGTCATGGTCATGGTCATGGTCATGGTCATGGTCATGGTCATGCTCGTGCTCGTGCTCGTGCTCGTGCTCGTGCTCGTGAGCATGATCGTGATCGTTGTCGAAGGAACCGCTCATTTGCCGTGCTTGGGTGCCTGGGTATCAGCCGGCAACGCGCCCGCGCTGGCGCCCGGACCCTCGACCAGCACCCGGAAGGGCGCCGCATCGGTGCGCAACACGATGCTGGTGTTGCGGCCCACGACCTTGTCGATGGCATCCAGCGAACGCAGTGTCGTGTACAGTGCAGGATCGGCGCGGTTCGCGTCCGAATTGATCCGCGCCGCAGCCTGCTGCGCGCCGCGCGAACGGCGTGACGCCGCCGCCGCTCGAGTCGGTGCGGCAGTACAGCGAGCGGCTGCAGCGGCTCGTCGCGCGCTCGCGGCTGATCGGCGATGTGCGCGGCGTCGGCCTGATGGTGTGCATCGAAATGGTCGCGGACAAAGCAACGAAGGCGAGTTTCGCGCGCGGCGCGCAGGAGGTCACCGAACACTGTCGTGCGAAATACCATTTTTCTATGAAAACAAAATGATCAAATTCGATCAAATCTGTTATGCCGGCGATTTCAGGATCGCCTCGGCCTTCGCGCGCTCATCGGGTGCCAGCTTCGCCTCAAGCATGGCTGCCACCGGCCCCGCTTTCTCAACGCCGCTCGCCTGGGCCAGCTTCAGCCAGACATAGGCCAGCCAGGTGTTTTTCTCACCGCCCTGCCCGTTAGCCAGCATGGCGCCGAGATTGAACATGGCGTCACCATTTCCCTGCCGCGCGGCCAGGCCGAACCATTTACGCGCCGCCGGCAAATCCTTCGCAACCCCTTCACCAGTATAGAGCATCAGGCCAATGGCGTCTTCGGCGTCAGGTTGCCCCTTGAGCGCGGCCTCCTTGTAATAGACCACTGCCTTTTGCGGTTCATGCGGCAGAACATCACCGAGATCATACATATTGCCGACGGCATAAAGCGCGTCTGCATGGCCGCGCTTGGCCGCCGCCATCAGCCATTCGGCGCCCAGTTTGCCATCTTTCGCCACACCGTCGCCTCCAGCGATATAAAGCTCGCCCAGCGCGTACATGGAAGGCGCATAGCCGGCGGTGGCGGCTTTTTTGTAGTAGGCGGAGGCTCTGGATGCGCTTCTTTCACCGGCATAGCCATATTCATATATCTGGCCGACCGTATGAGTGGCGGGCATGTAACCGAAATCATCGGCCTTCATATACCAGCGCCGGGCCGCCTGCGGGTCGCGCGGGATACCCAAACCGACCGTGTAGATTTTGGCCAGTGTCATGGCGGCGTCGATGCGCGTGTTCATATAGGTGGGGTCATCCGGATTGAACCGCAAAACATCCAATGGACCGAAACGCGCGTCGGTCACCTTGCGCAGCCAGAAAATCGCCTGTTTCGTATCCGCCTTCGTGCCCATGCCTGCCAGATACATCTTGCCCTGCATCAGGGCGGCGGAATCGTAGCCCATCTTGGTGTAGGACTTGCGGAACAGGTCCAGCGCCTTCGGATAATCGCGGGCGTCGAAAGCGGCGAAGGCCTCTTTCAGGGAGGCATCCCTGCGGGCGATGAAATTGCGACCCGCCGCGAACGCCTTGTCGGACGGCCCGCACGGGCCAGCCTGATCAGGCGTATAGGCCACGCCGCCGGAACCAACCTGCATACCCGGCAGGGTATTCGTATTGGCAGCGTTATCCTGCGAGGCATCACCGAAAGGCGCGGTGTCTTTGAAGTGGTTGCCGGGCAGGTTCGGATCGGTCTGGTCGGTATCGGGCGTCTGATTGGCGTTGTCGTCCGTGCCATAGAAGGATTGCAGATAGTCCTGCACCACGTCGTCATTGACCGGATCATAGCCATTCATGAAACCGCAAGATTCCGCCGAGCGGTTATCAAGCTGGGTGCGGGTCGGATCGCCAGTCCGGCGCTTATTGCCGAAGATGGTGACAGTTTGCGGTGGGAGGCTATCGACAGCCGGCGGGACTTTCGATTGGTCCTGTGTCTGAGCATAGCTGACACCACCGCCAGCTATCGCTGCCAGGAGCACAAGCCCCGCAATCATCCGCCATTTGTGAACCCGCATTATGCCCCCCTCTATTTTGGCAAGAGCGCATTGTTATTGGCCGTGCTGACCTCGGCCGGATCGCCATCGAGCGTCAGGCGTACACGGACGGCTTTCGCAGGCAGGCTAACCATGACCGTGGCCGTTTTCGGCGTCAGGTCGAGCGGCGCGGCCAGGCCGGGGAAGGATACACTGGCCAGAACCTGCCCGGCGGCGTCCTCCATTACAGCCCTGCCGGCAGGCGCCGGTCTTGCACCCAGGCTATGCACGGTGATCGTCAGGCGATCGCCTTTCATGGTGAGATCATCAACAGACAGGCCGATATCGGGCCGTGTCGAGGGATCATCGCCCGGCGTCGTCAGGCTGAAGTCGAATGTCATGGTCCGGTGTGGCGGCAGGTCGAGATCGACCGTCTTGCCGCGTTCAAGGCCAACCTGTCGCTCGCCTTCCGGACCACTCAGAGTCCAGATGCCCGGTCGCGTTGTTGCTGCCGCTCGCAAGGTGTTCGGGAAAATTGTTGACACACCTCGGGTTATCGATCGGCTTGGGTGAATGACTGGCGGGCCTTAGATTTGGCCTTGGGCTGGGTGAAGGGTCTCATACGAGCTGAGAGTGTGGCTCCTGGGCATGTGGGCCTGACTTTCATGGTGTGTGCCGCGTAACAAGGCCAGTTGGCGGGCAGTCCTGGGTTGGCCCAGGAACTGAGCAGAAGTGGCTTGTCGCGCCATATCAGAGGGTCGTGGGTGGCCCCGACATACTGGAGGGTCATCATAGGACATGGCTAGAGTTCTGGAGTCACGAGTTAGCCCCTGGCTTGTTGTAAAATGGTTGAGGTACGCGTAAACGCAAGGTGTTCCAGAAAATTCCCGACACGTGTGTATGGCCGCATACGAGTGCAATGGGATTCTAAAGCCCGTGCTCGAAAAAAATAGGTCTCCCTTTGACCTTATAAGATTGGATGGAGACATCTTAGGGGTAGATCCTGACATCGTTACTGGGTGCCATGTGTCGTGGCCTGTTGTCGGGACGCCTCTGGGTTGGCCTGGGTGGCCGTGTAGCATGCGGGTAAACCTGGAGACTGAGTGATCTGGGCTAACCCCAATTGATTACTGATGCCTCCGTGGGTCACGGCTGGCTGGTTGGGACCTTTGGTTAGGCCCGGTGAGTCATAGGAGAGGCTGCGTAGCCCACGTCTTAAAGGTATTTGAGAAAATTCCCGAACCCTTATTTATTAATATTTCGCTGGGAACTTGTTTGGGTACAACAAATGCCCCCCATGAGGCGTGCGTCAGAGGCGGAGACGAGGGCGTAGGCCCGTGAGCTCCTCATTCTAGGTTGTCGTAGTTGTATTTTGACACTTCACGTGCCTTCCTTTTGCTGTCTTGTATATGTTAATTTTTTGGTATGCTTAACATTTTTGTGCAATTTGTTTTGCAACTATGGCAAGATTCAGCAGAGATGAGTGAGTCCCGAGGTGTGTGGCCCGAGAGGAGAACCACTGGGTGAGGAGGACCAGGCAGCCCTTGCCTCCTCTGGGACCGCCCGTTGTTATTGTGGCTAGTGCGGACCAGCTCGACTTGGGGTCCACACTGGTAGCCGAGGACCCCATTGGAGATGGGGCGAGCAGAGCCGGGATCGTGGAGCTGGCACGGATTTTAAAGGCAGGCAGGATTTATACTTATGACCGCAGTGGAGGCTATACGGTAGAGTTCCCGCTAGATCGTCATTTGTTTGAGTTCATCAGGAGCTATGTCCTGTCTGGCATGGAGGAGGGAGACTCTCGAGTTGCTGGAGAGCGTCGCCGGCTGGAGCGAGCCATTCTTGTTGTGCCCCGGCTTATCATGACTAATCTTAATGTTGTTTTGACGAAGATTTTTACTGAAGATTTTGACTCAGAACTTGTTGACATGTTGTTGGTTTTATTGGTTAATTCATGACACAGGGTTCGAGGGTCGACCCCCAGTGTACCCGAGTGTCATCTTGTGACACAGGGTTCGTGGGTCGACCCCATGGGTCGACCCCTGTGCTTTTTCTCACCGATGGTGTGTATTCTGCCTTCTGGAAAAGCATCTGCGTCAACGCACTACGTTGAGTGCGTTAACGCATCTGTATTCTTAGCAAGGAAGGTCGACGCTTGAGCAAGGAAGGTCGACGCTTGTGTACCTGTGCGTCAACGCCTTGCGCGTGCTGCGTCTACGCTGCGCCTGGCTGCCGTTTGCTTGTGTTGTTGGAGTGCGTCAACGCACTATGTTCAGTGCGTTAACGCAGCCCTTCTCTTGTTGCTGTCTTTAACCTCCTGCGTCAACGCCTTGTGTGGCTGCGTCTACGCAGCAACACATCCTGTTAGCCATTTTGTTTCTGGAGTTCTGGCTGCGTTAACCCATTCATCCCATGCGTTAACCCTTCTCTGCTAAGCAGTTTGTCTTCGCTCTGGTTCGAAATCCGTACAGGGTTGATCGTCATTCCGTCCTTGTGCGAATGGGGCCCGATTGGGCTGTTTAAGTACCCTATTGCCCTTTTTGGGCCTTATTTAACTGGCCCATTAAGGCTTACAGGACTCAAATAGAATTAAATTAAAAGAACCTAACCACTGTTCTGCATCAAGAAAAACTTCATAGCCTCATGGCGTGGGGAATTCACCCAACCATAATGATGGGGTTGCCGTGTCCCCATCAACTAGCTCTGACACCAGTGTGGGTGAATCAACTTGCTATGATTAGAGTACCCACTCGCAACCGAAGGAGACAAACTTCGCTACCAGTAAGTAAAGAAATCAGCACGGAGGTCTAGAGACTCCAAGAATACATAAATGGCCTAGATGAATATGAACAGGCCAAACTATGGCCGCTGTTAGTGAAGGCAATGTGCCATGGGAGCAGCTTGAACAACTTACCTTGGAGCATGAAGAAAAAAGGCAAGAGAAACCTGAAGATGACAGCAGCTTGTTCTAAGGGCAGGCACCGCCGAAGAAGTAACAAAGGAAGAAGAGAAAGGCTCGAAGGGCCCAAAATGTAGCAACCCTCTCCTGCAACACCTTGTTTGCTGTGTTCAGCTTACCTGGGGAGAATGAGGAAGATGATATTTGTTTTGAACTAGTTGCTGAGCTATGCTAGGCTAACGCCACAACCTCCACTCATGCAACTCAGTCAGGTCGGAGATGGGGACACCTGCCACTGACCAACCACAATATTATTTTCGGGGGGGAGCAACCCTACTAGATATCCTCTGTCGTGTCCTGTGCAACTGCCTAAGATATGAAAATTTAAGATTATGGCAATATTTGTTGTGAAACTTAGATTAAGTATTGTTCTTAAACATAGATAAATCTGAAAAATTTCGAAGGGTAGCACATGATCAAAAATTATGAATCAATGCTCAAGGTAGAGCAATGGCTAAGGTTCACTGAGAAACTAGTTCCTTCATCAAAGAAATGAAGTGAACTATGTCATGAGGTGCCTCTGCTATCTCTACTCAAAATAAAGTAGCCAAAGTACTTGTCTATCTCGAGACATTCCACAAAGTTCTTGACTCTACATGACATGACTTGACTTGCGTGACCCTCAAAAGGGTATATTTACTTGTTATTGCTTGATTGATAGCCAATTCATGACTTGAATTACATTACGTGCTTGTTTACTTGACATTGACATCTTGAAATACATGGTTATTACTTGTTCATTACACTGCTATCTTCACTTGTTCATGATTATGTACATTCTCTCTAGAGTCGTTTTATGCGAGCATGCATAGCTTATTGCACTACATGTTAACTGGTAAAATACTTAAAGCATTGCTTGTACTTGCAAGATTTCCCCTACTGAGCGTTCGCTCATATAGTTTCCCTCGTCTATTTCAGGTAAGTCCGATGATGAAGAACCTAGCATGGATGGGGAGGAACAAGAGTGAAGCTAGAGCTACCTATATTCCAAGAGTCTTTGGTTATCTTGTCATTAGTCGTCTATGTACTTTTCATTTTCTTGAGTCAAGAATTGTACTAGTTCTACTCATTTAGTCTTCATACTATTTGAGAGAACCATGATTATTAATAAAACTTGGGTTGTTTCTATTTTTCGCACTCTGTCTGTCTGTGTTGATTACACTACGCTCTGATTGACATGATTGATAACGACTTGTCACGCATCCTCCGGGTATCTTCCGCGCTCGGGGCGTGACACTCCCGTACTTCTGAAGTACCTTCATAAATGATCTTCAATTTGTTTCACATTTTCTGCGCAGATGAACACATAAAAATACGTGAGTACTCGTTAGGATGTATCTTGCACTGAATAATATTCATAGCTCTAAAAATAGCACATGATTTCTTAATGCTCTCATCGTCCCATGAATCGTCATTGGGAGGTAATACATAAGGACCTTTGTTGATAGACCTCCAAGTATCATAGTCCTGTGCTCGCATGAGCACGATCATTCGATTTTTCCAATAGGGATAGTTAGTCCCATCAAAGAAGGGAGGTCTATGAATTGAATGTCCCTCGGGGAGCATTCCCTTGTTGGCCATACCAAGAGATCTTTTCTCTACAACCGTGAGGTTGTCCTAAAAGAAAAACCGATTTATCTCGTGTGGCTTGATATTTGGAAAAAAATCTAACCAAACCATTTTTTAAAATAGGACTTGGTTTCAATCCAAATGAAAATTTTTAGAATTTTAAATCAAATTAAACAGGGTCAAATCTATTGGTCCCGTTTAGATTACGAGTTGAAGTCAAAACATGCTAACGGTTAGAGATCGGGACACCGACGATACAACTATCACAACAATCTCCTAAGCTTCTTAGAGTTGTTTCCTAATACCTACCCCAAGTATAAAAAAAACTCAAGCGCATAGTCCAACTCCGACTCAATTTACTTGCAGCTCAGGTACACTCCTAACACTCCTAACAGATAGAGAGCTTCATTAATCGCCAGCATCCGTACAGTCTTGACAATAAAATTTTGCTTAGAAAGATGTCACTGAAGGCTCTTGACCAACCTAACGAAAGGAACTTCCTACTAAAATCCCTTGGGTTTTCTAAACCTTTTCAAACTTGAACGTTGCCAGCCATTTATAAACGTCTTGTTGCCCATATACTACCCACCGCACCATTAAAATTTGGTAGTCTTACTCTCCCCAGTACTGTTTCCCGGCTGTGTCCGAAATGCATTTTACACCAACACTCTCCCACTAGAGATTTCAAGTAAGCCATTTTACACCAACACTCTCCCACAAAATAGAACAGCACGCACGGTTGAAAGGCAGCTACGACACCAACCCTGCCGCCCCGCTTACAATTCCGACAGAATAAGCCACTGCATAATGCGCCTGGCCAATTGAGAGTGACGGGAGAGTGATTTGACGTAGGAAGAAGTTGTAGGCTTCGATCCCAGCGAGGCACACCACACGCAATGACATCAAAATAGTTGACGAGGGCGGTTGGACGTTGCTGGGCTGCACGACGGGATGGGCCTGGAGCTGTGCAAGGGCTCGCCCTGTGGTGCCCAATATATGCCTGGGCTCCAATTTGCTGTTGGACGAACCGAGTGATGGCTGATTGGGTTGCTGTAGCGCCACGTGACCAATAGTACAGACTAGCGACGGGAGGGACTTGTGACAACGGCAGCGGTGTGCTTGACGGCCGGTGGAGCGGCACTTGGTGAGGCAGGTGGCCGCGGCGGCACTGAGGGCTGTGCGGCTCGACAGAGGTTGCCGGGATGGCAGCCAACGGCGGTAGATTTTGCTCGCGGAGGGCCGTTCGGGGGTGGGGAACGGGGCAAACAGGGCATGTGACCACCGGCGTGGGCTCACTGGCAGCGTCGAGTGCGTCGGGAACGTTGTAGAGGAGGTGAAGGCCGTGGTTGCCCGTGGCGATCGAGGGATGTAGGTGGTGGGGGTCGCAGCGGTGACCGGCGAGGCCAGCCATCCTGTTCACAGGTGATGCACGCCGCGCACAGGTGAGCCCGAAGGGCGGAGATGGCGGTCAGCGCTGCGGCCTGGCTGCTGTGGGGTGGCTGGTGAGGCCAAGGAGACGGTGCCAGGGTAGGGACAACCAGTGGCGGCCGACGTTGGAGGGCGCTACGGCGAACCGTTTCCATAGGACGCGGGCGTCGAGAACGGAGGTGGCCAGGGCGTCCGATGATGAGGAGCGGGAGGGGCACAGGGTAGCCGTGGGCACACATGGACGGGGTGGCGATGGGCGGCTCCGACAATGGGGTTCTGCTGCATCTGTGATTCACAGGAGGAGAAGGAAGGAAGAAGTCGACGGATGAAACAAGGCGGAGGGAAAAGACAAAAGAGAAATAGTGAGGAAGAAGAGAGGAGAATAGAGGGAGTCACGGTGGAGAAGAATAACTAAAGAAAAACAAACGGATAAAAGATAAGGGAACAAATGAACAATACATATCGGAGAAAGAGGAAGAAAAATAAAAGTAAAGGAACAGTACGGTGAAATTAATGGGTGGTACGGTGGAGAAGAATCCCAATGGATGAACAGCGTCTTAGAAAAGTGAAGGGAGAGGGGGGATTTGACCCCTCACTCGGTGAATAAGGAGAGATAAGGGTTCAATATTAATTAGGGATGTAAATAGATCTGATTTGATTACAATTGACATTCGATTTCGCTAGATGAATGCTAGGGACGATCATCTTTTTCTCATCTTTCTATCTAGTGAGGAATTTTGTTGCACGCTGTCTGTTTGTTATTGATTTTGAGAGTCCTTCTGATATTGTTCTTTAAGCCATCAATCTGCTATGTAGTAAGCATTTCAGTTAACTAAGTGAATCTGTTTAATTCTGCAACAGTTCACTAGTTATAAGTTTTTAATTGGGTGATTTTAAAAGGGGATTCATTCATCCCCTCTCTGAATCTAGGGCCTGCACCCTAACATTGACAGCGTGGAGGATTGTCATTTTTGGGGGTTTTCGGTGGGTTAAATGATGCGGGATGACACCCAACTCGGCTTGGAACCTAGCAGACAACAAGTAGGCCCGATCAGGCCGGGCTGGACACGGCGGACAAACACACAGCACACTCGGTTCTCCAAGCGTGGACCGGCGATGGGGACAATGGTCTTTGGCCCACAGCTAGTCTACATAGTCAGAGCACATGAGGAGGGTCGGTGGAAGGCCGACCTGAGGGGGTGGAATCACCCGGGCTCAGCCGGGGCAGACCTCACACTCAAAGGCACAATAAGGTTCGATCTCTTGCATGGCAGCAAACTCTCATGTAAACAGGGGTCAGGAGCTGGCTCTCTCTCACCGTCGGCGCGAGCTCAAAGAAATACGAAGGGTTAAACCATGGGAGAGTAGGCAGTTAGCCACGTACCTCACTGAGCCTAGAGAGGCCGACGCCGGTCGGAGACAAAGGTGGGCGAGGAAGCGTGTGCACCCGGTAGTCACGCTACGATGATAGAGCTCGAGATCCCTGTGAGTACAACCAGCACAAAACTCCTCCTCGCAGGGTGGGTGAACTCAGGGAGGGGAGAATACATGCACTACCCTCGTGCAAGTGGGGGGATCAAGGGGAGGGGCAACTCAAGCAGGCTCCAACGCGCGCCTAGCGAGTGTGGACAGAATAGGAACCCGACACTGTCGATGGGCAACCAGAGGCAGTCGTGGCTGGTGTAGTGAGTCCAAGACGTATGGGGAAGCCTTCTGCTCATTCATGGTCATCATCAGGAGTGGCGGGCCCTACTGGATTGCGATGGGGGCTAGACGACACAGAACCCGACAGTCTACCCTATAGGATAGAACTACACAGTCTCCTTGTCAGGGTCGGTACGGTGTCCACCGACGTCCGATTGCCATGGGACCTGAAAGAGAGGATGGAGGATAGGATCTTCCACATTCCAGGAAGAAACAGGCCTCGAAGGATAGTCATGGAAGGTGTGCCTGACCATGAACTAGCTTGCTGGAAGACTGGGCCATAGAACTACGTGCCTTGGTGGTGAGGGCTAGTATGGGCCGCTCGGGACTCGGATCGGACTCAGACCAGTTGGCACATGTAGAGGACGCATGGAAGCAGGTCTGGGGAAGTGGTGCAGCCAGTGGGGCAGTAGGACTGCCTGGGTAGGATCTACAACTCAGTCTCACATTTTGCTAGAACTGTTAGTTGCAGACTCAGTGCAGGTCCATGGAAAAGCATGCTACTCTCAGATCCGGGGCCAGATCGAGGCAGGGTCAATTTTTCTACAGAGAGGATAGGTAGGGGAATGCTCCAGGGGTGGGGCTTGGACATATCCACCCTAGGGGTGTGACGAGAAGCTCTACAAATAAAAAATAGATTCTACTCGCTGATCTGGAAGTTTGCTCACGTTCACCGGTCGAAGTCGAGAGTCCACGTGGCCGGGGAAGCACGCCTCGTCCATGGAGAAGATGGCAGTGACTCCCGGGGAAGCGTGGATGATGTCAGCCCATGCTAACGGTAAAGAGGTGGCACTGGGAGGCAGCAAGGGTGATGGCGGGTGGCAGCGAGGTCTGTCTCTGGTGCAGGGAGCGGCCAGACCAAGGAGTAGTTGAGGGCAGGATGCTGTGGTAGCAATAGGCGAATGGGGGGAGATGGGAGAAGGGTGGCTTGGGGAAGGAGTTGAGAGTAGGGGGGAGAAGAGGGCTGGCATGGCTGGGTGTCTTGGAGGAGGGTGGGAAAGAGGGGCTCTTCATGCCCATTGATTTTCCCCTTCATGTAGAGGGGCCGATTATGGCACAGAGGAGAGAGCAGAAAGTCTTTCTCCATGAAGGTGACAGCGACCGTAAAAGCCTCATACGTGGCAACTTTTATTTCTACTACATGCACTTCATAGACTTCGGCTCTTGAAGTATCTTGATAAGAGTTTCCCTAAAATCTTTACTCCAAGCTATGGCTTCCCAGATTATGATGCTGGCAGGGAAACGCTTCATCTGGTGGAGGACCTTCTAGTCAGCTCGAGCTCGAGCCTCCTCCAGTGACGATAGTATGTCAGGCTGGATCTGCTGTGAGCTGCTGCGCCGCTCCTCATCAGGGAGTTGCACCACCTTGTCCTTGTTACTGGGATCAGGCTGACTGTGACCAGCCACAGACTCTTGGAAGAGGGAGGCCAATGACGGCTCTTCCAAAGATGACTGAGGGGCTGGTCCATCCTTGTCGGATGGTCCTGCTTGTTCTACAGGGCAGGCCGAAGCTGGTGCTGGAACTGGAATGCTAGCGATAGTCCCCTCGACGCCGACTAGGTCGAAGATGCTGGGTTGCCCCCGGATCTCCACTGGTGGGATCGGGGCAGGTTGTTCTCCTCACAAGAGGATAACCCGTTCGGGATCGAAGGGAGAGGAGCAAAGAGATGGCTCAGGGACTCTGTCACGACCTCTGCCATGTCCACGACCACGACCTCGGCCACGACCGGTGTACTCTGGAGCTGGTTGCGGTCTGAGTGGAGCCGTAGCCCTTTGTCTGGTTCTGGATACTACCGGCTCGCCTCACCGGGAGGCGTTGATATTGTCTAGAGGTGGGATGGCCACCATATTGCAGGTGCAGCCACGAAGCATCTATTCCAGCTGTTCCACGGTGATCTCCTTGTCCTTATAGGACAAGGTGAGCTCTTCTGGGGCGCGGAGAGTTTCGCCTTCCTTGACCTTCTGGATCATTTCTTGGACCCAGTCCCAGAGGCGAGCTTGTTTCTGCATGTCTTCCCATGGGATGTAGCTATCGAGTGGGATAGGCCTGGTAGGGTGAAGAGGAATGTATTCCTCCAAGTTGTCGATGAGCCGCTATAACCTCTAGAGAGGCGTCAGCTCTGCTAGGGACTGCAAGGCAGCCGCTTGTTCGGCTTGCTTCTTGAGCCACCTTTTGAGATTCTTCCTTCTCTTCCTGTCATGTTTCTTGGCAATGGCCATCTCCAGGGGAGGAGGAGGAGGAGGCACTGGGACTGGAGCTGACAGGTCCGCACAGGGATACCGTCGAGCCGATAAGTTTGTAGGGCGGGGTCGGCGACTCCTCTTTACTTGGATCTCAACCCAGGCACCTTCCGATTGTTGTAGTTGGAAGGTAGTGTTGATCGCCTGCTCGATGACTTTGGGTGTTAGTTCCTGGTAAGAAGGGATGCTGAGACTAGCGTCTGAAGACGTGGACGCGACTTGTTGCCTTTGCCGCGATTGGTGTGGGAGCTTACCGGGAACCGGTTGACTCGTACTGGCATCTGAGGACATATGTGCGGTTTGATGCCTTAGCCGTGGTGGCGGGGAAGGCTTCCCCTGTTGAATTGGTGTATTGGTGCCGGTGTCTGAAGACATGTGCACGGTTTGATGCCTTATCTGTTGTGGCTGGGAAGGCTTTCCCTGTTGAACTGGTGTACTGGGGCTGGTTTCCGAAGATGTGTGCGCGGTTTGATGCCTTAGCCGCGGTGGCTGGGATTTCTGCTGAGGAGGGGCCTAAGGAGCATGACCAACATCTTACTTCATAACCGAACTCCAGTGGTCTGGCTGAGAACAGGGTTAGATGACACCTGATGACGTCTGGGGGCCTTGTTGCCCCAGGTGGCTGTCCTAATCTCACGCGCTGGAGGGCCTTTGTGATGGCGGGCCCGACCTGCGAGCTATAGGGGGAACCTGGTTCAGCAGAGCCAAGGTCTCGCTCAACTTTTGCTTCCCTTTTCTATCCTCGGGTGTCGAAGACAGAGGTAGAATAGGGGGGAGATGAGAAGGGCTGGAAGAGTCCGTCCTGGTCTCCATTCCTTCATCATGGATGTCCTTCAGCACTACGGCCGGAATCCTGGGGCAATAACCCCAAACTCGTATTCCATCCTATGCGGGTTTGTCCATTCATGCCGTAGGGCGTCGATAGAGCCCACCATAGACTCGTTCTACCACTTCTTTCTCCTCCAGAGCTGTCCAGCCGATAGGTATTTTGCCTATTTCAAGTTTCGCACCAAATTTCGCTTTGTCGAGGTTTCCACCACTGCATCCAACTGCAAAGGGTGGGCGGAGAAATTTGTCTACCTTATCAAGTCACGGGATCATGAGGTCCCTACTAGGTGGATGCGTGGGAACTTCCCCCCTACTTGGCGCAATAGCCAGCCCAGGCTTAGGGCCAGGGAGTGTCGGAAGGTGAAGGTTCTCAAGTGGTACCCCCTGGCTGAGGCCGACCGTGTCCTGACTCTGGCGCTGCTTCGGGAGCTGGAGTTGTACCCCCCGTTGCCGCAGGGTACGAGTTTTGTTGCTTCCTTAATTTACTTTCTTACGAACGATGCTTAACTCGATTTTGCTTTGCTTCCTGGAGCGTTTGAGCCTCGGAATTGGACCTCCGAGATCGTAGAGTTGCCATTGAGCGCTCCTCGCCCCGTCAACCATGTGAGTCTGGGGGCTGACCAGGCGTCGGTCGTCGCCCCCTCGGCCGAAGCTGCATTTGCTCCGGGGAGGCTGTTGCACCCGATTCCCACCGGGGTTCCTTTGGTGCACCCACCGGCGACATTCGCTGCAGCGGGGAGCGGCTCGGTAGCGAGCGGAGGTCTTGCTTCCCTGGGGAGTCTCGTCGAGGAGGTTTCCGGTGCGGTTGGTGAGGGCTCCGACATGGATTGTGGTCATTGTGCGCCCCTGACCGATGATGAACTGGCATCCCTGGACGCTCGGCGTCAGTCGAGGAAGAGAGCGAGGAGTCCTTCCCCCAGTCGGATTCGTGCTCCGCCTTCCCCGGCGTTTGGGCGTCCTCCAGCTGTAGCTGTGTCGCCTCTGGCGTCGGGCAGATCGGTGGCTGCTCCCCCTGCGTCGGTACCTCTGGCGCAAGGGTGTGACAGGGGCTAGGCCCCAGCTGTCGACATGGGCGCTCCTCCGTAGCCCGTCCCCTCCTCTCTGGGCCCAGCACCTCGTGTTGCCTGGGCTTGTCACGATTACTGATCTCATGGGAAGACCGTTGAGTGGCACAAGCCCTACGGCGAGTTTGGTCCCGAGGCCGAGGAGGAGGTGACAGCGAGGGCGGCGCGGAGCGTCTACCTGGTGGGGAGTGCCTTCGGGCTCTGGAGGCTTCATTTCCAGGGCCTTGCTCAGATGCTGGCATCCAGCCAGGCCACTCAGGCCAAGTCGGAGGCACATTCGAAAGAGTGTGAGTCGGTTCTGAACGCGCTGCGCGAGCAGCTCCATCAGCAAGGGTTGGCACTTACCGGGGTAGAGCGCGATCCGGATGCCTTCCGGGCGCGGGCCGATGCCACCGGTGAATCGGCCGCCAAGCTGGGGAAGCAGTTCCAGGCTTCGGAGACTCGCGCTCAAGTGGCCAAAGCCGAACTGGCCAAGGTGCGTTCACTGCTGGCGTCCGTGGGCGAGGAGGCGGTGGAGAGCTTCCGGTCCTCGTCGGCTTACCGACAGGAGTTGACGGAGGTGGCTCTAGAGTTTTATGGGTTGGCCTGTGATCGGGGCTTCCGTGAGGGCTGGACCATCGCCGTGAAGGTTACTGCAGCGAGCCTGGGATGTGAGGTCCCGGCTCTCCTTCCTCCTCCGTCGGCCTACGATCCAGAGGATGACAAGGACTAGGAGGAGTCTACTCGCGCTGACGCTGGGGTCCCGGTGTTGATGGCGAGTAGGGATGTCGATGCACCTGTGGACTCCTCGGCGACTGAAGCTCAGGTCATGGAGTTGGATGGCGACTCCCCCTTCGCTGGTGTTGTTGCTGCACGTGAGCCCAGTGAAGCTGGGGCATGTGACGATGTATCTGGGGCGGGCCTTTAGAAGGCCGCCCGTACTTGCACATTTTTTTATCTTTGCTTTCTTTTGCTTCTGCCTATAGGGATATTTTTTTTCCTTTTCACCTTTTCTTCTTCCTCCTCTTTCCTTCTTTCTCCCCCACCGTGAGTGCCCCTCTCTTCCTCCTCTTTGTCTGGCGAGCTCACGGCGGCATCCCGTCCGGCTGCAGACGGCGCGAGTTGGCGGCGTGGTGACGACGGCGGCGGCGAGGCGATCGTGGCGGAGTGAAGCTTGTGGGAGATCGTGAAGGGGCGAGGGTTCTAAAAGCATTCTTCATGATTTGTGGACGATCCGACGCGCCTCAAGGCGATATCGAGATAGGGTGACGTTCCCTAGCTCCCCACGTTCCTTTTCCACGATTTCTAGCCCGAGGGGAGGCCGAGAGACGGGTTTCCATGCCGGGTTAGGATTTTTCATGATTTGGGGAGAGTTCGCCCGATCTATGGATTTAAACTGCGATTCCGCGTTTTGATGGCCTAGAAGCATGCTAGGGGTCCCTAGGGGGCTTCCCCCTTGTTTTCCCCCTCACCCATGGAGGTACGGGGGCGTGGTTGGTGTTTATGGTCGATTCTCGCCGGTTCACTGTCAGAATTGTGTGACGGTCCTTCCAGTGACCGTCACAGTTGTGACGTCCCAGGGTGGGTGCGTCACAGATTGTGACGCCCCATGGTGGGTGCGTCACAAGACGCTGCTTTGCCATCTGGGTGGCTCGTGGGCCTGACAGTCCCATGATAGACCGCCAGGGCGTGTGACGTGCCTTGGTTGGACCGTCAGAGTGACGATCTGACCATTGGCATCCAATCGTTGTGGTTTTCTGACCGTTGAGTTTTTGACCGTTGGGGGGGTTAAGGCTCCTGACGCACCAATGGTGGTCCGTCAGAGTCTTGTGATGCCCCAGTGAGGGAGCGTCAGAGCTGACGCTGCCCATCACCCTAACCCTCCTAAGTAGGACCGTTAGAGGCTGTGACGCCCCGAGGGGTGTGCGTCACAGCGGGGCGTCACAGCTGATTTCATCCTGTCTCCTGACGCACCAAAGGTGGTCCGTCAGAGACTGTGACACCTCGAGTGGTGTGTGTCACAGCTTGTTTCTACTTGTCTTCTAACGCACTGGGTTAGGTGCGTCAGGGACTGTGACGCACTAGGGTTGGCGCGTCACGGTGAGTTTTGCACCGTTGGCCTGATGTCCCTGTGTTGGGCCGTCAGACCGCTGTGACGGTCTAGCGGTAGACCATCAGAGCTAGTGGCACTCCTGGGTAGGACTGTCAGGCTCTGGACTACACTGGGTGGTTTGCAGTCCCATTTCTTCTCCGACTGTGGTCACCGTGCGATGGTGCTGGTACGTGAGATGGTCCCCGTGCTTCGTCGGGTTCAGACGTTGTTTTCTGTGACTTGAGAGTCTACTCCTTCAGTGGCACTCCACTAGTCGTAGCCTTCGGTACGCATGTACTAGCCCACCAGGGAGTGGTGGAGGGGCTACCCTGAAGATGGTTTTTAGACTGGTTTCCGTCGAGCCTCACGTCGTCGGCCAGAGTCTGACTGAGGGAAAAACCAGTTAGAGGCTAGACCTAGGACGCATGGTCTGTGTGTGCACACGTGGCTGGGGGCAGTTGGACAAGCGTCGATGGGCGCGACCCCAGCTAGTCACTCACTTTGTGGTTACTTGAGTGTGTCTGAGTCTCGTGCCCGGGGCGTGGTAGCTAGACACTTGTGACGCGGTATAAGACGTCAGTGGATGCATTCGGTCGTTCTTCTAGTAGGAGGTACTTCTGTTCTGGATAGGGAGTGACAGACTGTCAGTTTCAGCGACCTTGACCTTGAGTTTTGGTCGTGTTGACCAGTGAGTTCCGGTTGTTTCGCCGTGACGTGCGTGTGTGGGTTTTCACGCCATGAGACCGGTACTTGTAGTGCAGGGCTTCTACTTCCGAGGTACTCACTTAGCTGCTAGCATAGCAGTTTTCTATTTTGCGAGGTAGGGTTCTGATGTGACACAACCTCGGACCTACGTAAGCAAGCACAATAGCGAACCGAACGGGCCGAAGTTGGCGGCCAACTCACACGGCACTCACCCCAAACCCGTGGGTGTTTAATTAATCCTATAAAATCGGGTTGCTACATGCTGTACAAATCAATGGTGGCCACCCACCCTCACCATGTTGAGCGAACTTCGCCTCCATAATTCGTTCGAGCATCTGCCCTTGAGCCATTAAGCTTTTGGTGGTTAGAATGGCGGATGATCGCACGCTGGCCTCATTTTGTGGAGCTTCAAATTCCGTTGCTACTGGTAGTTTTGTCGTAGTAGTCGAAATATTAGCCATGACTGGAATGGGAGGAGGTTGTTATTCCACTCCGGTGGGCACTGCTTGAGGCTGGATATGAACCTCTCTTTCATGCAAGAGTGCTTGCGAGAGGTTCTTCAATTCCTGGTTTTTGCATTGAAGTTCTTCCAGTGCGAAGGTTTGAGCCTCTCTTCCAAGATCTTCCTCGTGTCCTGGGTTGTTGTCTCGTTGACACTATGTACATCGTCTTGGTGCTCTTCTGGCCGCGCGAGCTCGGGTTGAGATGTTTCGGTGGCAGTTGTCTGTTGCATTTGAGCAAAAACTCGTGAGACGGGCCTTGACTTCTTCAAGGTCTGAAGAGGCTGCTTCAACTCTCCCGAGGTGTCCTCCGACTGTTTGTCGGCGGAGGATGTATAGCAGGTGAACACTTTGATAGTGTTGTTGGTCACCTGAACCACTCGTCTCTTCCTAGGTGGTTGTCTTCCAGGCTTGGGTGCCATCCCTAGCTTGTTAAAAACATACACTTGGGACGTAGAAGCATGTGTGGAGTGAGCCTCCTCCGCATGCGTTGAACTGGTGCAGGGGGAGGTTGGCCAAGTTTGCTTATAGATTCCTCGGCGCTTTTGCCCTTGCGGGCGTTGAGTTTGAGACCTCGGAGAGGTCGAGAGCTTGTCTTGATGGCGAGTTATCGGACCCTGCAAGTACTGTAGCTCTGAGATACGGAAGGGTCTTTCTGACCTCGCCCGCTTGATGGCCTGGGGCTCCTCCTTAGTGACCCAAATTTTCTTGATACGGAGCTGGTGCTCCTCTGCTGAGTTGTCCCTTGACTTCAGTCGGGGAGCTGTCGCTTTGGATCGGCGCGGTTGATCCCGATCTATGATCGGTGCGCTGGATGTCTTCAATTTCACCTTGTCTCCCTGGCCTGTTAAATGAGCTCGAAGCGGTTGGAGGTAGATATAGTCGGGACGTGTTGGTCCCGGGGCATGGCCGGCTCGACTCCATCGAGCCGGATGCGGATGTTTCTGACAATGATAGTCTTGTCGGAGCAGGAAGTTGCCGCTGCAAGCTTGGCGCCTTTGCAGCTATGGTGTTGCCCCCATTGAGTAAGAGTGGCATCGGTGGTGGCCGCCGCAGACTTGGTGTCGTTGCGGCGGCGTCGTTGCCCCCGTTGAGCAGGAGTGGTGCCTCGAAGTGTGGTTGCCACGAGCTTGGTGCTGTTGCAGCGGTACGTTGTCTCTGTTGAGCAGGAGCGGCGCTAGCAGTGATTTGGTTGACCGAGTAGACTCGGTCAGTAGTTGGGGCCGAGGGCTGGGGGCCTTCGACGGTTGCACCAACAAGCATGGTTGGGCTTGCCTCAGTTACAGAGATGACGCCCAAAAAGAAGGGCGAGCCGACGACTGGCGGGAACTCGGTGAAAGTGATTGGGGCCGCCAGGTATCCGAACCTGGCGTGGTTGGCGATGACCTGTGATCCGTAGGTCACAACGGCCATTGCTGATTGTTGTTGTTGGTGATGTTGCTTTGATGGGGGCATCATTTACCCCCCTCCACATTTTCGAATCTCGGATGGATCGTCAGCATGTGCCACTATGTTCTTCACATTTCTTTGAGTCATGGCGTGTAGTTTTATATTTTATTTGAGTCTCATCATTGTATTTTTCCTTTTATTTGAGTCATGTGCCTAGGTCTTTTATTTATTTCCCTAAGTTTGTGTGTCATTAAGTTGATTAGGTTAGCTATTGGGCCCAATTCATTGGGCCAGGCCCAGGGGCACCCCCTACCCCCTTGGTTAATTGTTATTGTGTCAAGTGTCAGGGACTTTTTGTAAAATGTGGGTTGCCTATATATAGATGACTATTCCTCCGACAAGGTGGTTTCGGGGAAAGGCATGCCTGAGGAGTCCGGACCTCCTGAGCCACCCCCTACAAGTGTGAGTCCATTCGCTTAGGGCTTCCCCGCATGACCATCCACTGATCTTGTGTCTGCTGCTTGATAACTTTCAGGAGCCGCCCCCATCGGAGGTTGCAGAGGTCGTCGCGGCTGTAGAAACTTCTGGTACCCCTGGGCCGATGGGCGAGCCTCTAGAGGAGGGGGAGATCACGCCTGAGGGCCGCATAGTCCCAGTGGCCGCAGTGAGCATGGGGACCTTTTAGCTCTCCCTTTACCTTATTATGACTTCTGAGTGATTCGCTTCAGGCAATGGGTGACTAACCCTATCTTGTATATTCAGGAGGAGGCGGAGCCCTCGGAAGTGCGCGCCGCCAGAGCTCGCAGGGCCATCCCCAAGCGGAGGGAGCTTCTCAGTCCTACTGGAGTGGACAGGCTGAGATCGCTCTGGGGGCCGGAGGTGGAGCCGCTGGTGTAGCTCTTGCAGTCAGGGGCCAGCCTAGAGCTGACAGTTCCCCTTCCGCCTCTTCCGACGCTCTCCACACCGGAGGAGACCCAGCTGTTGCAGGGAATCGTGGTGAGCATCGCCACCCCCGGGGAGGAGAAGGCATAAGTAGAAGGGGCCACGGGTCTCCTGACAGTAACGTCTGGCCCGGTTTCCTTTGACATCCCTCCCCCAACCGAGAGAGAGGTCCCTGCCTTGCCAGGCCACGAAGGGATGGCGTCAGGTGATCCAGCGGTGGTCTCGCCTGCTCCCCTGGCGGTGGCTGGCCTGGAGTTATCCTTTGAAGCGGGAGGGCCCAGTGATTTGGCCGTGGTGCTTCCCTCTTCTTCGACTGCAGTGGACGTCGAGATATGGGCTACCGTGGACAGCGCGGTGGAATTCACTCTTTTGGCGGTACCTTCAATTGGCCACGCTGCTTCAGATGCACTGGTTCGGCAGATGCTGTTGACGCTTCGGTCGATGATGCTTGTCGACCCCTCCCTCACATACCGAGGGGCGCATGCAATAGTGATGCAGCTAACCAATGCATTATAGGTACTGGGCTGCCCACTGGAGGAATGGTCGCGATGAGTCCTATTATTGCTAAAATACGTAAATCGTCATGAATTCCTTGAAACTCGGGCCCCCAACGAGCTTGCCGCCATCAAGGCCCAAGAGGGAAAATATCTGCAAGCTTTGGGGGTGCGTCGAAGCAGCGAGGAGCAGCACGAGAAGGCCTTGGAAGGAGGTCACCGCCATGCCCACGCCCTCAAGAACAAAATCGAGGAACTAGAGGGCTATCTCGCAGCAGCTAGGACTGAGCTGGCCGAGGCCAAGGCGACCATCAAGAGGGAGAGTGAGGCGCTCATCGTTGCCAAAGTCGAGGCGGCGTCCATGGAAACAGAGCTGGCGCACCTCGAGGAGCAGAGGAGCCGATTACGTGACATGGCAGACTTTCCTTGCGTCGGGATTCTCCCCCTCAAGGATATCTTCCGAGGCATCGACTGAGCGCTGCTCTCTTCATCCCTCCTTTGTACTGTGCCTCTCTATCTTCTCTTCTTTTTCTTCCCTTTTTTTTGACATGTAACCAGGGGTATGCCCCGAAGCACGTGTACCCCCCTTTTGATTGAAAGAAATAGAACAACCTTATCGTGTAGATCTCTTGTGTGCGGCCTCGGTAGCCCTCCTTTCCGTTTTTTTTTTTACTTTTTTGTGCCTCACTCGAAATGCATCGACGGGATGTAAGCCTTTACGGTATCTCGCCCAGGGAGAAACGGGTAGGCGTCTAGCTAACGCACAGGAGAGTGCTCGCCCTCCCAGGGGAAGGACTAGGGGACCACTCCACTGTGCGAGGCAGACTACTAACCGGTCTCGCTTGGGCGCCTGAAGGGGATAGAGGCAGAAGTTTGTCCATTCGGTGATGTTGACGTGAGGCCCAAATTAAAGGAAGTACCCATCATCCGAAGGGACAGTGAGGAGAGTTTCGTAAAAAGAACCTTCTGGTGGCCCAACATGAAAAGAGACTAGCTTAGACCTTTGCCTAACTAGCACAGACTTCACCTAACTAGCACAAACCCTACCTGAACTAGCTTAGACCTCGCCCGGCACGCCTGTGCCTTCCCCACCGGCACACACTAGCTTGGCCTTCCCCGGTACACTCTAGCCCTCCCTTCGCCGGTATGCTCCCCAGCCCCTTTGCAGTCTCCGCCGGCACACCCAGCACCCTCCCTGGCCAGTTCTTCGCCGGTACGCTCCTCAACCTCCTTGACGGCGCAGCTTCCACTCTTTCAACCCTTCGCCCGTAGGCCCTTTCACCGGTACACCCTTCAGCCTGCTAGTCCTTTCGTCGGTACACCCCAGCCATTCCTGCCCCCACTTGCACGGACTCCATGTGGGCTTGCTCAGACTCTCATTCAAGCTTTGCATGGACCTTGCATGCACACGCACAGACTCTGGCGTCATGTGCATGGACCTTTCCCCTAGCCTACATAAACTTGTATGGACTTCGTCCACACCTCGCATGGACTTCATCCAAACCTGCATGGACCTTGCCAACACATGCACGGACTTTGCCTGCACATACGTACGGACTTGGCCTGAACATGCATGGACTTTACCCCAGTCGCATGGACTTTACCCCAGTTGCATGGACGTTGCCCCCCAGACATGCACAGACTTCGTCCAAACCTGCACGGACCTTGTCCCACCTTGCATGGACTTAGCCCACACATGCATGGACTTTGCCTCCGCATCTGCATGGACTTTGCCCGAACATGCATGGACTTTGCCTGCGCATCTGCATGGACTTTGCTTGCGCATCTGCATGGACTTTGCCCGAACATGAATGGACTTTGCCCCCCAGACACGCACAAACTTCGTCCAAACCTGCACGGACTTTGCCCAGACATGCACAGACTTCGTCCAAACATGCATGGACCTTAACCCCAGAACCTGCATGGGCGGACCCATTTTTTGAGCTAGACTCTTTCCAAATCATCATTAAAATTGCTATACTCACGACAGACATTTGAACGGGTCTATCTCGGCTTCCACCGCATTTCTGCTACGGACCTTTGTCCGAACATGAAAAAGGTCCATGAGTGACCGATATGGCCGATGGCTCGTATCCCGATGCGACTCCTAGTGTGATTTATTCCTGCCCCTTTCTCACGTAATTAGTATTAATTCTTTTGGCCGCATGGCCCCTAATTTCGGCAATTAATCAAAGGTGTTCCCCTATATGGGGGATGTAAATGACACGGTGACCTTCATGGCACAGCGGGATTTGGTCCCGACCCAAACTACACAATCACCTGACGAAGTCAGATCGAGCGCACCATGGGCTTCCATGAAGCCTGAATAAATCGTCACCTAGGTGACTGGCATGCCCACGCACTTAATAAACTAAATAAACCCATCTCAATAAACCAACAAACGAACAATAATAACGAGTCAATCGAAAAGTGCGTCCACAAGTCTGGCACGCTCGGTGGGACAAACATCCACCCTTCATCTCTTTGCCGAAATTAGGGGCCCTGCGACCCCCTTCTCGTACTACTAATTGCTTCATCTTTACAAATGCAGGAAAGTCGCACTTCAGCACCAAGAATGGCGGTCACCTTCCACCCTCAGGTCATCAAAAGCCACGTCAGGGACGGCTACCTTGCCGTCCCCCTCTGCTTTGGGAGTTTCCCTCCCGTGGTCGGCTTCCCCAACTTTTTACGGGTAGCCTTCGTCAACGTGTTAGACGTGGAGGCGTCCGACTTGCCGAAGATCGACGCCCCTGCCCAGGGGGCCACTGAAGCTACTACTGGCCGAGCTGTGGCCAAGAACAACAATGGCGTCCCGTCAGAGACACTGAGTTGCAATGTGCACCATGTTGTGTCCCTGTGGTTTTGATGATAGCAACATTATAAGTCACCAGATGAGTCTTCTTTGCATGTTTGACTGATTGCATCTGATATTCTGAAGATGTTCATTTTGATACTACCTTGATATGTTTTGATGATGATCAATTGATACTTGATATGATTGGATTGAATTTGGGCTATATTCAGGTAAGTATTCCCGGATGGCATCCAAGGAGCCAGCCACGGAAAGCCCATGTGACTGAAGTAGGGCGAATATCCAGGGGGTGTTGGCGTACATTCCTTCTCGCCTATCCTTCCCGCTGATAAAGGTCCGGTACGGATGAAGATGGTCAGATTCTGGATGCCAATCTGCCACAGTCGGAAGAGGCTCCTCTGCCGGGACGGGAATTGCTTGAAGAGCCACCCGCTCGCTACTGACCCGACATAACCCTTGAAGGGTCTTGACATAATCATCCTTCTGAACCGGTGGCATCTTCGGGTCGGCCTTCGAGGAGCCACGCTTGGCGGTCTTCCATGCCTCCAGATAGGCCGTGACTTCAGAGCTAGACCACCCCTTCAATTTCTTCAAGTAGGCGGGGTCGATGTCTAACACTGGCTCTGGCTGGGTGTCTAGGAAGCGACGCTCAGTAGCTCGCCAGCAATCTTTCCAGGAGGCACAGTAGAAGCCGGTCCACGCATTCCACCATTTGATGAATTCCGGCGTCACTCAGGGCAAATGAGCAGGGGACGACACCCTGAAAGATACGTCTTTGCGATGATGAAAGTAGTCCCACCACAGTCGGGCTTTGTCCGCAGTTGTCTGGCCAGCCCGATGTCGGTTGGGGATGCTGAAGCGGGCCAAGGAAGGCGGAATCTGCTGATCGTACCCAAAGTTCTGGCTGAAATGGAAGGGATAGTACGGCTCCAGCCATAGCAGACCGCTCCTCTGAAACACTAGGACACTAGGGCGAATAGACAAGGCCCAATCAACCAGCTCCGGCTCCAATATTGGCCTCGTGCTTTTGGCGCCGGTGAAGGAGTGAATAAACTCCTCAGTCTTATACAAGCAGCATTGCCGCATTCTGTTCACAAGAGGGCCGAAGTTAGCTGCCAGGCTCCAGAAATGAAGGACTCCTAGTGAGTCCATTGGGACCGTGGTCAGCTTCCCTCGAATGGTGAATAGCTGATCGGCCAAGGAAGGAGGTTCGACGTTGGCAAACTCGACCATCCTCGGCACCAGGCGATCAGACTGAAGAGAGCGCAGAGCTGCCTCTGGGAAAAGGGTGCAGACCCACGCATTGAATAAATGAAGCAGACCAGCCGTCTGCGAATTCTGGGGGATGCGTGACTTGTGCAGATCCCCCAACATCTTATATATCAGGCACAAGGCCACCGGACAAAGCGACAGCTTCATCCCCCAAGCCATCAAGCACGCTGGGTAGATGGCTTTTGGCCTGATCACCGTCTCGTCCCCTTGTGGAAGGGCAAATGAGCACAGCCAATAAGTTAAACACGCAACACAGTGCGTAATTGCATCGACTCCCATGGGGTTCGGACCTCCTTGTTGGCCTCTCTCCACGATCGGAGGAAGGGTCGTCTGGCGGCAGGCTCTTGATTTCTTCCTCACCGCCTTTGGAGCAGCTACGGGGAAGTCTTCATACTTTTTCTCCCCGCTGAAGAAATATTGAAGCCACGTGCCCATTCGCACGCGTCACTTCTCTCCTGGCTTCCGCGCCTCCCGTGGGTCAAGCGTCAAGCGCACCATGGCGTGGTAGGCCTTCATCAAGTACCGGTAGGCAAAGCTGGTGAAGTACTTGCCTTTGCCATCCGTCTGGTCCTTCACCAGTCTGAAAAGTAGACTTCCTCATACGGCTCCCTGTCTATGGGCAAGCCGCTCAGCTGTGCCAAGCTCCAGAGATCCAATGAAGTCTCCCCCTCGGCAGTATAGAAGGTGTTATACTCGGGGCAGAAAACTTCAATCATCCCGCAGCAAAGTCCTTGGGAAATCGGGTATCGATACCGGGACGCATAAACACTGTGGTGATGCGGGACGGACACGGGAGCCGACTCTATGTGCATGGAACCTCAGACTCTAGGACGGATATGACCAGCAACACATGGCTAGGAGTCACACTAGACCCGACACTAAGAGATCCTAGGGCTATACGTCACCAACAGAGTGCAAGCTCACTCGTCGTCCCTTTAGCGAGGGAAACGCGGATCGTGCACGGTTGAGGAACCGGCAGAGTTCAAGGGTAGAGCAGATCCTAGCGGCGCCGAGGTGGAGGGTGGATCCCTGACCACGCCGGCCATGGCCGGCAAGAGGGGCGCACCGAGAGGAAGAAACAATGGCGGGAAAAGTTGCAGAGCTTCTCATACTAAGAAAACTAGAGAGAGAAGGAAAAAAGTTGACCGAAGGTATATTCTTTGGCTTATTGTGCGGGTAGTTCCGCATTCATACATAGTGTCCGTCAAAAGGTCCTGCGACTTAACAGGTTGCCGCCTGAGGGGTGTCACAGTGTATTCCCGATGTGAGACGGTGTCGAGATCGGGGAGGTAGGGGTGCCGTGGGCACCATTGTGCTGGAGCAGTTGGACGTCGCTAAGGACAAGGCTATTGAAAGGCGCAGGCACCACTTGTGACTGGAGCGGTCAGGCGCTGTTGAGACAGAGGCGGCCGAGCACTGTTAAGACTAGAGCGAGCGGATGATGTGAGGGTCGCCCCGACTGGAGCGACCAAAAGTCGTTGAGCTTGGAATTGTCGGGTACCGTGGGCACCGCTGTGACTGAAGTTGTTGGGCGCCGTAGGCGTCACTTTGGCTGGGGTAGTTGGGTGCCGTTGGCAGGGTAGTGACTGGAGCAGTCGGGTGCTGTAGGCACCGTTGTAGCTGGACACTCGAGTGCCATAGGTACCGTAGTGACCAGGGCAGCTGGGCGATCGGATGCCGCGAGGCATCGTTGAGACTGGAGTAGCTAAGCGATCGGGTGTCGTGGGCCCCGATATGACTGGAGTAGCTGGGCGATCAGGTGCCGTGCACCGTTGTGACTGGAGTTGTTGAGCGATCGGGTGCTGCGGACCCCGATGTGACTAGAGTAGCTAGGCGATCGGGTGCCGGGGGCACCGTCGTGACTGGAGTTGTTGAGCGATCGGGTGCCGCGGGCCCCGATGTGACTGGAGTAGCTGGGCGATCAGGTGTCGTGCACCGTTGTGACTGGAGTTGTTGAGCGCCGTTGGGGCTAGAGTAGCCCAGTGCCGTCTGGACTCGGCAGTCGGGTGTCGGGGGCACCGCTGTGACTAGAGTAGCTGGGCAGTCGGGTGCCGAAGGCACCGTTGTGACTGAAGTTGTTGAGCGTTGTTGGGGCTATAGTAGCCTGGCGTCGTCTGGGCTCAGCAGTCGGGTGTCAGGGGCACCGTCGTGATTCAAGTGGTTGAGCCGTCGAGTGCCCGATTGGAGTAACTGGCAGTCGGGTGCCGGAGGCACCATTGTGACTGAAGGAGGTGGACGCCGTGAGACCTCGATAGTCGTGCTCGTGGCGTGGCTGAGGCTGGTAGTCAAGTGTCGTGGGCACCGTTGTGACTGAAGGAGGTGAGCGCCGCAAGACCTCGATGGTCGTGCTCGAGGTCCGTTCACAAGAGCAGGGGCTCGACACTTCATCTTGCATCGAGACTCGTGAAATATGCCCATTGTTCGGATGATCGCATTGAGGGCATGCTTATCGAGGTGACACTAGTCCGTCGCACGATCATTGAGGCAGGGTCCGGTCAGGGTGCTCTTGTTGAGGAACATCCAACTGTGTACGATTATCAAGACAGGGTGCTTTCATCAAGCAACATTCAGGTGGTGCACGATTATCGAGGCAGAGATCGAGCAGGGTGCTTTCATTAAGCAACGTCAGGGTCATGTATGAATATCAAGGCAGGGCCCGGGCCGGGTGCTATCATCAAGCAACATCTGGGCAACATGCGGTCGTCAAACGACGTCCAGACCAGGTGTGTTCATCAAAGCATGGGGCCGCCTTTGAGGAGGTTTGTGTTTTGACTAAACATCGTAGGGAGCGCGATTATGCGACATGCCCTCGGCGTGAGCCTAGCAAACACAAGACAAGCCAACCAAATCCTTCGCACGCGTCGTTTGTTGTCCAGGGTGATGGGCTTCATGCATCTTCCCATGTCCCTCTCCCCCTTGAGCTTCCAAGGGAGATTTTATAGAGAAAGATGAAGAGTCGTGGGGGTTTAGGCGGACCAAGTTGAGGGAAGAACTTGGTCTGCGTAAACCCCTGGAAAAATATTTTTTTTATTTTAATAAGGAGAGCTCCTCCGGGATTGGAAAGTCTTCACCTTCTTCAAGACGGTGAGCCATCTCCCGGAGCCATTGCAGGAGGCGGGCTTTCCACCCAAGTTTGTCCTAAGGAATATATTCGTCTAGAGTGACAACCCTGGTGGGACGAGGGGGAGTGTACTCCTCCTGCTTATCTATGAGCTTTTGAAGTCGCTGTAGAGGAGTTGGCTCCTTAGCGGCCTCCATAGCTGCTACTTGGTCAGCTTACTTTTTCAACCTCCTTTTCAAGTTCTTCTTCTGATTCTTCTCTTGTTTCTTCTGGCGTGCTGCCTCTTGAGAAGAAATGGGCCTTTGCTTCGAAGGTGGGATTGACTTGCCCCCAGAATTTTACTTTTTGCTCTGGGCTGGCTCCTTAGGAGCCTTGGTGCCGCGGCTCCTTCTGGAGACGGCCTTGGTCCAATTGGCCTCCTCTGGTTGAACCTGGAAGGTAGCATTTATTGCCTGAGCAATTATCTCAGGCGGCAGCTCCTAGAACTTTGCCAGTTTGGAGTGGGGCCCTTGGGGGCATTGCGACTCCGCCGTCTTGGTTTGGACTAGCTCCTTCACGGGCTCAAGATGTTGAGGCCTTTCTGCAACTGGCGGCCTCGCTAGCTTGACAGGAGCTTTGACTGAAGGCTCCCTCACCTTCGCCTTGCCTTTATTGTCTGGCCGAGGGTTTTCCCTTATGGCAATGCCGGGCTGCCTCGGCCTGGGGCGGGGCTTGGAACCCTCTCCCGTGGCTTGACTTTTTGGGCTCCGGGCCTTAGGCCCCTTACACCTAGCCTTGCCTTTGAGGTCTAGCAGAGGTTTATCATTCTCCGCAAGCTCACTCGGCCGGGCGAGTCGAGAGAAAATCTCAGTTTCTTGCCGAATTTGTTGGAGAATCCTCCCGGCGGCTTCTCTAAGACGCCGCAGTGCCATAGAGTTCCCTTGCGCATCGATCTCACCTCTTTGGATGAGGACTTCAATGCAGTCTTGGACTTCTGGGCATTGCCGGGTAGGGTGAGACACCCTAGCGTGATATTTGCAGTAACGGGGGTGACTCTTGGCCGTCTCATTGTAGTAGGCTGGTGGATCATGTGTCAGTACCCGCCCATCTTCCAGGAGCTTGTCAAAGATTTTCTCAGTGTCCTCCTTGGGGAAAGAACACTAATGGGAAGGTCGCCACCCTGGATACCAGAGTGTGGACTTAGGTGGCTAGGAACTGGCTCCCTGGGAACTGGCTCCCTCTTCCTGCGGCTCAGGGAGCTGGAAAGCTAATGCCGCATGTATGACATGGACAGAGAAATGAAGAGTCCTCCGTGCGTGCGGCTGCGGTGGGTCTACCAGGGAACCCCCCATGTTGACCTTCCCTCCCTAGATCAGGTCCTCGGCGAGGTCCTTGAAGGGCTGACAATTATAGATAATGTGACCAACCATTTCGTGATATGGGCAATAGCCCTGATGAAAGGCAGCCCCTAGTGCCTGCTCAATAGGTGACGGGGTGATCAGCCCAGCGCGTTGGCATGCGTAGAATATGTCGAGAGTCTTCTCGAGCGGGAAGGAGTACAGCTTCTCGGGCTACCCGCCTGCGGGTGTAGGCTCCCTGACTTCAGGTAAGTCCTCCTCGTCTTCAGATGAGTCTGAGGACTCTTTAGAGAGCCAGCCCCTGAGCGGAGCCCAGCCAGTGGGTGATACACCTGCCTCTCGTATGTGGGCTGGAGCTAACCCCCTAGCAGGGCCGAAGGGAAAAGTGGCCAACTGCTGATCAATGCTCTCCAGGAACTGCAGCAGACGCCTCTGTTCTAGTTGCAATTGACAGATCTCCCATCGGACCTTCCGGATGGTTCTCCGCAATGACAAGCATTCTGTAAGTGAAGGAGGGGCGGCTCTAGGGCCAGTGTTGGGGTGTTGGTTTGAAGGGCCGGCTTCGGAGGCGTTGGAGCTTGAAGCCATCGCCACCATGTAGACCACATTAGGCGACCGGTTCGATCGGCTCCAGGCATGGGGCTGGGGTGGGTCGACTGCATGGCCCAACATATTAATCCCATGAAAGACAGAGCTTCATGTCCGGTGGTCATATCGACCATTGTTTCTGTGATTGGAACTGGGAAGTCATCTTTCGGACAGGCTTTGTTGAGATCCCGAAAGTCGACGCAGATGCAGACTTGACCATTTTTCTTTTTGACTGGGACTATGTTGGCGAGCCAGACCGGGTAGATGCATGGCTCAATGAAGTCGACCTTTGCCATTTTATTGACCTCGGCTGCAACTTGGAGTTCCAGCTCATGGCGTATGCATCGCTGGGGTTTTTTGACTGGTGTGGCTGAGGGAGATACGGCTAGGTCATGCTCCGCTACGGAGGGATCTAACCCTGGCATCTCTTTGTACGTCCAGGCGAAGTAGTCTTTGTATTCGAGCAGGAGTTGCTTGTAGTCCCGCCTCTCTACGCCGGTGAGGAGAGCACTGAGGAATGTTGGCTGAGGGGCTTTGTCTTCACCCAGATTGATTTCGACAAGTTCATCGATGGTTGCCTGGCCACTGTCCTCCAGCTCAAGAGGTGCAGGTTGAAAGTCGATGAAGTCTTCATTGTCGGTGTCGGCTTCGTAGACCCGCAGGTCTTCGGAGCCAACAGTTGAAGCGGATGGGGCTGGAAGGCTATCGCTACTGAGTCTGGACAAAGGTTGTCCCGGGCCATCCATGTCCGACTGGTAGCTGTCAATTGGCATCTCGGAGGCTTGGTCGGAGTTTTCTGCCAACGCCACTGATGCCTCGTAGTCTTCGTTCTGGGGACCCTCCTCATGGGGGGAGTGCGGTGAGCTAGGATTTGGAATTAATTAGGAAGCCACAAGGGTCTCATCTATCTCAGCATCCTTGCGGACAGACGAGGAAGCCTTGTCAGGTACTGGGACTAGAGTACTGGTCCTGGCTGGGAGTGGGATTAAACTTTCCTCTCCCTCATCTCCCGAGCTGTCGAACTTGGTGTTGGCGACAACTGGGTCAGCAGCTGGTTGCATCGGTCCCACGACGTGGACCGCATGGTAGACACAAAAGTCTGGGTCACAATCATAGCCGAGACCTCTGGTGTCCTTCTGGGAGAATGGAGATTGCCCCCGGACTTGTGAGGGTGTCCAGAGATTCTGGAAGTACCTCTGCTGTGTGGAGCTTTACCACAGGGGAATGTGCTGCTTGAGGCACATCTCCTGAATGCGAGGTGACAGGTCGCCCAAAATCTGGACGGCTTCAGGGGCATTGTCGACTCGCCTAGGCTAGCCGAAATCATTTTCTGGTGGGGCTAGAGGGACCATGTCTCCTTTGTGGAAGATGATGGACTTGTCCCTTCCAGCCCTTTTCCTGGACCGGTGGTGCAGTTTGTAGGTGATGATAAATGTCGTAAGCTGCTCAACCCTATGCTTGTCTGAGGCACACACAAGCTGGATGCAGTCCGGTGGTAGGCATATGCTCTTGTCGATCACTCGGCTAATGAGGTTAGCCTCGAAATTGACTTTGCACCTCTCAGGGCGGTCTATGGTTGACTTGGTGCTAAGGTGTAGCTGGTGAAGCTTTGCCTTTTCCTCGTCGACGAAGAAAAGGTCATCCTCTTCTTCTTCTAAGGGCCAGTCATTGCTCTTGCTCTTAATCACAGGGAAAGGGTTGATTCCCTTGAAATAGAGAGCCGCATCGGCCAGGTTGCATTCTGCTGGAGTGAATCGAGACAAGTCTGTGAAGCCTGCACGCTACTCTCTATCCTTAATATACTTGATGCACTGGTGGAGGGTTGAGGGGGCAACCCAATTTTCATGGAGCCAGGGCCTGCTCAGCAACACTTTGTAGGATGTGTTGGAGTCGATGATGTAGAAGGTCACCTTAGAGGCGAAATCATCAAGTACCAAGTCAACATCCTGATGTGACACCACTATGGAATATGAACCAACTAGAGCGAGGATCCTTGGACCTACCTCACAAGCATATGCACAAGTGCAAGGGAACCATGCGAATTGCCGAACCACCGTTGCACACACGATCTCGGGGTGAGTCGGCGATGCCGAGGGTGTTGTGTATATGTTGTTTAGCAATATATATATTATTCATGGAGGAGATCCTAGTCTGTCGAGAGGAATTCCCGAACAGAGAGTCCTTCCTTCACCGAGAGAGGGTGATCCTTAGGGGAGGTAGATGAGAAGAGAAGGGAAAATGCATGTGATGCAATGCCTTATAACGGAAATATACGAAACACAATCAGAACAAGAAAATGGAATTTATGCAAGACAGGATGGAAATAAGCAGTTTTCACAGAAGAGATAAGAACGTGAATTACACAAAACAGATTAAACAACTTTCACAATATAAATAAAGTCATAGATTGCATGTAGCAGAACAAAATTTAGATAATTTTCACAAAAACAATATTTTTTTTTAACTTCTTTTTCTTTCTTTTCTATTTTTTATATATTTTTTCTCCTTTTTTTTTGCTCTTTTACACCTCTTTTCTTCTTTTTTTTTTGGGTTTTACCTTTGTTCCTTTTTTTTTTTTTTTTTGTTATGATTTGTTAAGTGGGGCCGGGAGCACAACTGTAGCGCACGCGGGCGCAGTAGGGAGGGGCACACGTGGGTGCCGAGTTGAAGGGGGGCACAAGCAGGTGCCGAGCTGGAGGAGGCACACGTGGGTGCCGAATGGAGGAGGCACACGTGGGTGCCGAATGGAGGGGGCACACGTGGGTGCCGAATGGAGGGGGGCACGAGTGGGTGCCGAGTTGGAGGGGGGCACAAGCAGGTGCCGAGCTGGAGGAGGCACACGTGGGTGCCGAGTTGGAGGGGGCACGAGTGGGTGCCGAGTTGGAGGGGGCACGAGTGGGTGCCGAGTCGGAGGGGCACGCGTGGGTGCCGAATGGAGGGGCACGTGTGGGTGCCGAGTTTGGAGGGGGCACGGGTGGGTGCCGAGTTTGGAGGGGGCACGAGTGGGTGCCGAGTTGAAGGGGGCACGAGTGGGTGCCGAGTTGGAGGAGGCACGAGCGGGTGCCGAGCTGAAGGGGGGCACGAGTGGGTGCCGAAATGGAGGGGCACACGTGGGTGCCGAACTGAAGGGGGGCACGAGTGGGTGCCGAAATGGAGGGGCACACGTGGGTGCCGAAATCACAAGGGTAACCGGAAGGAAAGTAAAAGAGGTCCCACCGTGATCGTTAGAAGGTGTAAACGGTGAAAACGGGACCGATTGGAAGACGAGAGATGTTGTGGTGATGTAACGGAGGAAACGGGATCGGATAAAGATGATGATGTTGATGTATGTGGACGACGGGATTGCCCACGAAAACGGGTGGATGATTATTACGGGTATTTAGGAAGAAAAGGCCAAAAGGTATGACTCATCGGTCGCCAAGTCACCCATCATGTTGATGTAATAGGCTATGTGCTCCTTCGATAAACCTTGGCCATTGAACTTGTCAAATTTAGGTGGCTTACTGATGCCCGGGGGCAGTCTCTTAGCCTCATGATAGGTGGGATAGGGGACTTTGTATACATTAAAAGATGAGTATTCATTATTACATTGATCGGCCAGCTTCATCTCAATCATTTGCTCGATCATCAGCTTGTTTGCCACCGTCGAGTCCACCGATTCTGGGTAGAAATGAGCTAGCTGCATCTGCGGCATCATCAGCACCGTCGCCTGAGGTGTAGGGGTGGTTTCTTGGTGTTGAGGAGCCAGAAGTGGAATTGGGGCCGTGCCCCCAGTGTGGTTAGGGATCAGATATGGAGTCACCATTTAGGGCGAGCCCTCGAAGTCGTTGGCGCCTCGCCGGGATGTTTCTGAAGGGGCTTCGAGCTGCTTCAAGGCAGAAGCATGCATGGTCAAGTCACTTACTTGCCTCTTTAAGGCTTCTATCTCCTGCTTGTAGGCTTGAAGAAACATCATCATTGCCGGATCAGTGGTGGTCAGGTTAGAGCCTTAGCCTCCCCCTCCCAGCGGAGCTTCTGAAGAATGTGCTGGCCTTTCTTCTTCATCTTTTGTGGTGATCATGTTTGCCACCATGGTGATCACATCTGGGCTTGTTCCGCTGACATGGGCTTGCATTGATAGCGGCAGCTTGCTTTCTCCTGGTGACGGGTCCCGGTCTTCCAGTGAGCTTGACCACCTCATCTGGGTCCTTGGGCAAAGCCCCATAATCACTGGCAACTCTGGCCATGTTGCAGGTAAAAATATGCATCTTCTTGTTCCTTTTGATCACTTTCCTGGCTGGCTATCCAAGGAAAGTTAGTCTTTCAAACACCGAAACCCTTGGTGTAGCTTCTTCGCAGGGGGGTGGCCCATAGCACCCTGACTCCATGTCTTCTATGACTCCCCGGTCGACTCATTGCCCCCGGTTTCTCATCTCATCATTCACGACTTCAAGGAGCCATTACGTTCCCAGGCAGGTGTCTCCAAGGCCACGGAGGTATCCTCGTACGGCTTGTGTAATATCATTTTGCCTGTTGGTAGGGCAGACCTTTGGTGATGGCACTCTAACTTGTGCTGGTGGTTTGTAGGTGAGGTGCCGCCACTCGTACCTCCCGCTGTTTCTTCTATTATTCAAATAAATGTTGGCCTGCCGGCCATATGCCTGGAAGGCCAGTCTGCGAGACACTCAGGTCAGTGCCTTGGGCTCTTTTCTTTCTTCATTTCTTTCTCTTCTTTCAAACATGTCCATCATGACAGGTTCTAGTTGGACTGGGGCTGGGGCCCACTGGGACCCACTACTTGGGCACCCACACTTTCTTGAATCGAGTCAGCTTTGGGTCCAGCCCTCTTTTTGGTTTGGACCTAACGCGGTCCGTTGGATCCTGTGCTAGTGCTTGGAACTGATTGTGCATTGGGACAGTTGGTACCACCTTGTCAGGCGCGATTGTGGCCTGGCGGCCATTCAAGTAGACTCAGACTCCTCTGATCATTAGGGATTTGCCCGAAATAGAAAGCCGGCTTTGCAACATGCTGGTGTGCTTCTTTGCTACCCTCCTGGCAGCCGAAGTCTACTTCCTTGTGTCGATGTGATGGATGTAGTAGCCCACCGCCTTCCTTTCTTCAAATGCCGCCTCTGCAGTGACGGCAGGCTCGACCTCCTGGGCATCCAAGAGGTTGACAAACATAACCCCAAGAAGTTGGGGAACCCGACCACAGGGGGGAAGTCACTAAATTTGATCGACACGGTGAGGTAGCCATGCTCCACATGGCTTGCAACCATGAGAGGACCGAATGCGATGGCCATTAATTCACTTAACATTAGTCCTGCAATTTGGAATTGAGGATGTCAGAATTTTAGAAAGAGGCCATAAGGCCCTGAATCTTGGTGTAGAGATGAAAGGTCATCCAGTCCCACCAGGCATGCCAGCTTGTTGGACACACTCAGAATAATAATAAAATATCATTGTATCTTTTATCAATTTTATTATGCGAGGGCGTGCCAGTCACATATGTGACAACGTGTTCGGGCTTCGAGACTAGAGTGGTCCGAAGCCAGTGGTGTGCTCCATCTGACTAACCAGATGATCATGGGCATCGGGTCGGGATAGGAGACCCGCCGCACCATAAAGGCCACGGCATTAATTACATCCCCTTGGAGAGGGAAAAATCTTTGATTAGTCAACAAGAAATGGGGCTTTATGGCCTAGAAAAGAAACAAACGCATCTCGGTAAAGGAATGGAGAGTGTGGTAAAGGATGTTGGAATTCTTTGTATTAAGGCACAAAAAGGATATTTGAGATTATGTCGGTCATGCTTTGACCATTTCATATGCGGACGGAAGTCTGTGTTAGAGAATCATTACAGGTGTATCGATAAAATTGATGCGTATGTATAACGGGACACGGCAAGTTCATTATCTCAGGGAATGACGAAATTCAATTGAATCCTGGCTAAATGGGTCAAACTTCATGAGTTATTGGCTCGGTGCGAGGTCGTGCAATGGCCATAATGGGGTAGTCCCTGAAAGCCAGGCGCGCCTTGCATGGGCCTCTTCAGTCTTGTCCCCTCACTCAGGGTCGAAAGTGGAGAATTCGGATAAAACACCATTAATTCCTTAAGTTTATTTTCTTTGTTATTGTATTTTCATGGCGTTTCTTTCATTACATCGTTTCTCCCCTTTTTTTTGCAAGATTGTTCAGTTTCTTGATCTCCCTTTTTTTGTTATTCATTATTGGTTCGTCAATCAATCATTTATTTTTTTCTTCTCTTCTTTTTTTTGGACATAGCTAAG
This sequence comes from Amorphophallus titanum, assembly GCA_024336825.1. Classification (NCBI taxonomy): domain Eukaryota; kingdom Viridiplantae; phylum Streptophyta; class Magnoliopsida; order Alismatales; family Araceae; genus Amorphophallus; species Amorphophallus titanum. Next base: position 10,099,935 of record JANBPO010001714.1, read on the forward strand.
TCGACGCAGGGGTTGCATGCATCGACACAACGCGAAGGGGGAGCAGCCTAGGCGGAGGCAGGGTTGACGCCAAGAGCAACGCCACATCGACGCGGCGCTTGGAGAATCCACTCAGAAGGGTATCGTGTCGACTCTAAGGCCTGCAGGGTTGACGCAGCGGTTGCACCTAGCGAGCCCAGAGTTACCTATGTTGGCACAGGGCTCATCCTGCGTCAACGTAGTGCTCTGAAGTGAGCTGAACCCACGCTTAAGCCTATTTCAACATTTTGTTCCTCTTGTCATTCGTTTCTTTTTAGCAAAATGGAGCTTTAACTTCCTCATCTTTTGTCTGAAACAGGTTTTATCTTTTGGTTATGTCTTCTTGTCTATTTGATCATCTTCATGCACGTTTGATTTGTGTTCTTTTGGACATGCAGGAGGTGTTTGATTAAATGCTCCAAAGGGGCACAAGGGAGATGATGAGGAGATTGCCAAGGACATGCAATGGTTTCATTTTTTTATATGAAGGGTGATTGGGCAGAACGGGCCAGTTTAAGAAAAAGTATTATTTTTGGGGTTTGTAGGGTTCGCCAAAAAATGGTGTCAATTTGCAGTATAATTACTATCAAAATGACTGTCGAGATGTCAGGATCCCGTACCCACCAGTTTCGTGTCGATCAGTTGTCATTTGGGGCCCGTAGGAGTCTGGGAACCCCGGTGACCCGATTTGGGTCGATTCGTCGAAATTGCCCCGATTTCTCATTTGATACGTGCATGTGGTGTTTTTAGCTTCCAAGGGTCTTCTCTTGTCGTGTAGCTTTAATTCCCCTGCGCTTCGGCGTGAATGGGGCATGGAACATGCCGATTTGTCCATTCCACTATTTTACGCGTCGGTTCAGTGTAATGGTCCTACCAGAGACCGTCGTACTGTGTGACGGTCCTACGATAGACTGCCACAACCGTTAATCATTTCGGGTCCTTCGAGGCTGAGGTCGTGTGACGGACCAATACTAGACCGTCACATGACTGTAATGCCCCTATGGTGGTGCGTTACGTTCTGGTGGTTTTTGAGGACTATGGTTGTCAGTTCCTTGAAGACCGTGTCAGTAGGTTGGCTTTAACAGACCTCCCCCCATGCGCCAGGGTTCTGTGACGTGTCCCTACTGGGTCGTTACATGCCCTTTTGTTCGGGGACTTGGTCTGTTGGCCCTGACGCCCTTATCTTGGTGCGTCAGAGCGTGTAACGCGCCTATAGTAGGACGTTACATCGTTCGCATGTAGGTTTAGGTCCGTTGGCCCTGACACCCCTCTCTTGGTGTGTTAGGTGGTGTAGCGTGCCTGGCTTGGTGCGTTATGTGGTCCAAGTTGTAACTTTAGGCCTGGTTGCCCTGACGCCACACCCTTGGCGTGTCAGAGCAGGTAACGCCCCTATGGTGGTGCGTTATAGTCCTGTTGTTGGCTGTGATGGCCGTTGTTTTATTCTATGTCTGTTCGTGTGTTAGTCTATCTTACGTTTGTGTTCTAGGACGGTGTCTGTGTGTTGGTAGTTTCGGGATCGGTCGGTTTAGGTGACTGGATGCGGTCTTTTCCCTGACTGCGATAGTTCCCTAATGACACAATCTAGAACTGCCAATGTCCTTGTCTCTGGTCGCATAGCGGTTGTCCCTTGACTGTCGGGTTCACCTAGCAGTTGAGAGGTGATTTCGCTTTGCCCAGAGTGTCGTCTTCTCTACTTGTGTATTGTTGTGTGTGTCTGTGTGTGTCTGTCGTGTCTGGTTCCGATCAACCCGGTGAGACTAGGGGTTGACAGGCGACCTTGTCTATGTCACAGTGGTTCTGTCCAGCTCGAGAGAATGTTCTAGATGCCTTGGGATACTGTCCTACCTCGGTTGCGTGTTCAGGTGTGCTGAGGGTTCTTGATGTCCCCTCGGGTCTCCGTGAGTCGTTTCCTGTGGTGCGTTGTTTCCTTTGGCTTAGGAGTAGACTGATTAGCTACTTGTTCTGCTGTCTGTGATGATCTTACCTCCGAGTCGTGAGACTCAAGGATCATTACGTGAGTAGGTCTAGCTACCTTATGCTGAGTCTGTCGGTAGTTTCTTGTGCTGCCATTGGTGCTTTGGAGTACGGGTGATAGTGCATGATTAGCCTATTTGTACTTCAGCACACGTGTTTTGTGTCTTTGTGTCTTGTGAGCCTCCACTAGTTGTAGCCTTACGGCACGCTTCCGTGTGATGGCTCTTGTAGTGGGGCACTTTCCTAGTTTATGATTCTTAGGTTAGTTCCGTGGGCCCCTGGTCCAACCGTAGTGTCCTTCAGAGGGGGAATACTAGCTAGAGGCCTGGCTTAGGCAGTGGACCAGTGTGTGCACACGTAGTCAGGGACTTTGGACTTGCGTCGTTAGACGTGACCCTGACTAGTCACTCGCGTTATGGTACTATTCTGGTTCTAACAGTGTCTTTGTCTCGACCTAGTCCTTGCAGTAGGTTACGTGGACAAGACGCTAGTAGGCATAGCATAAGACGTCAGTGGACGCAGCTGGCTGTTCTTCTGGTGGTGAGGCACTCTAGTCACGTGGCACGTGACTCTCGCAGTCTTCAAGATACAGCCCAAGAACCCTTGAAGGATACAGCCAGCGTTGACGTTGCTGGCTCAAGCGTCTACGCATCAGTATAGTAGTCTTCAAGCCTTCACGCTCCACCATTTTTCCACCAAGGCGTCAACACTCCATAACGGCAGCGTGGATGCAGCTGAACAAGGGGCTGACCCAGCTTGAATATCTTCAAGTCCAAGTGAAGGGTCAACGCTGCACGTTCAAAGGGTGGACGGTTATTTAACAGTTTAAATTAACTATTATATACTAGAGTCTAGTCCAAAGGATGACAACAAGTCTAACAGTACAGTCAATAGAACAGAGAAGATGTACCGAAAGAGTCGGGGGAAGCCCGACGAAGGTACCAGCTGGCAGCTATGAACTCGCACAGCAGGAACCACGGAAGCAGCATGAACCACGACCCACTTGAAAAGTAGGGGTGAGTCTCGTGTCACTGGCTCAGTAGGGGTCACGCGGATCTCCACTGAAAAATACACAGTAACATGCTAAAATAGTAGGTAAACAACAGGTAAGCAATAGGTAACAACACTAGTGAAGCAGGAAAAACTAAACTACAAAGCTGTAAAGAAAAGGGAGTAGGAGTAAGGAGTAGGTAAGGAAGAGGGGATGAACCCGTACCATACTAGCAAGGCTGTTGAACTAACCTCAGCACTCGAAGCTACTCTTAACAACAGCAGAAGGGTCGACCCTGAACTCGGAAGCTCAGGAGTCATCGATCTGTCGACAAGCAAGAGGCCAAGGACAAGGCCTACGAGACCAGACCAAAAGTCTAGAAAAGACCTAGATAGACATAGACGTGCCAGGACTAGAAGGTCATGCACACTACCCTACACAGGACTAGAATGTCATGCATGCGACAGGACACTGACCTCGGGAAAAGTTGAGAGAAGGCTAACCCAGAAAGGTCACGATGCACAAGAAACGCGAAGAGAACCATAAGGAGTCACGTGCCACGTGACTAGAGTGCCTCACCACCAGAAGAATAGCTAGTTGCATTTACTAACGTCTTATGCTGCGCCTACTAGCGTCTTGTCCACATAACCTATCGCAAGGACTACGCCGAGACAAAGACACTGCTAGAACCAGAACAGTACCATAACGTGAGTGACTAGTCAGGGTCACGTCTAACGATGTAAGTCTAAAGCCCATAACCACATGTGCACACACTGGCCCACTGCCTAAGCTAGGCCTCTAGCTAGTATTCCCCATCCGAAGGACGCTATGGTTGGACCGGGGGCCCACGGAAGTAGCTTAAGAACCGTAAACCGGGAAAGTGCCCCACTAAGAGCCGTCATGCCGAAGCATGTCGTAAGGCTACGACTAGTGGAGGCTCACAAGACATAGAGACTCAAAACACCAGTGTGAAAGTATAGACAGGCAAGAGAGCACTGTCGTACGTACTTCGAAGCACCAATGGTAGCACAGCCACTATCAACAACTCAGGGCAAGGCAGCTAGACCTACTCATGTAACGATCCTTGAGTCAGACGACTTGAAGGCAAGATCATCACAAATAGTGGAACAAGCCACCGAATCGGTCTAAACCTAAGCCAGAGGAAACAACCCTCCGCAGGAAATGACTCACGAAGACCCGAGAAAACACTGAGAATGCTCAACACATTTGGATACATAAATCAAGGTAGAACGATACCTTGAGGCATCCAGAAACACGGTCTCGAACTAGACAAAGCCACTGAGACACACACAAGATCACATGTCAACCCCTGGTCTCAACGGGTTGACCGAAACCTGACACGACACATATACACAGACACCCACAGACACACATACAGCATGCATAAGCACTCTTGGCCGTCCCATCATGGTCATTGCCCTCATAGGATGTCAACAGACACCTACGGGTCACGGGCAAACCATGAGATCAAGCCAAGACAAGCAGAAACCAGAGTGATGGACAACGACAACACTCTGGGCAGAGCGAACTATCACTCAACCACTAGGCGAATCCGACAGTTAAGGAAAGTCGCTGCAAGACCAGAGTCAAGGACACTGGCAGGTCGAGGTTGGGGAAGAGTTTCCCCTTGTTTTTCCCTTCACATGGGTGTGAACGAGGCGTGGAATCCGATTTTCCGCCGTGTTCGCCGTTTCGGGCTCGGAAGCAAGAGGCGGTCCTACCAGGAACTGCCACTTGAGGAGGCGGCCCTGGGGAGACCGCCTCCTACCTTGTTAAGTCGGGCATGTCGGTGGCAAGATGCGGTCTTGCGACCGACCATTTTCTGTAGCAGCGGCCAAGGTAAGACCGCACCTTGCCCGTATGTCGGTTCCAGGTAACAGCCTCGCGACTGGCCGCCACTTGATGGTGGCAGCCAGGCGGAGACCGCCACCTGGCGAGGTCAACGCACCCTCGACGGGCGCTTCAACTAGATCTTCTGTGGGCCCCTGGGGATGCAGTCGGGCCCTGACCGCATTCCTCGGGTTACGGCCTAGGTGTGACCATATTTTGCCCAGTGGTCCCGTGTGCTAGCGGTCTTGCGACTGACCGCCACCTGATGGCGGCGGTCAGGACAGGGCCGCCACTTGCGGTTGCGGTCTGAGGGAAGACCGCCTCTTGTCCAGGTGTTCCTGGCGAGTTGCGGTCCAGAGTGGACCGCTAGCTGAGGGTTGCGGTCCAGGGTGGACCGCCATCTGGGGGTGACGGTCTGAGGGAAGACCGCCACCTGGTTTTCCGTGCTACCCGTGTTCCGTTTGTATCGTTTTGGCTTCCGGTCAACCCGGTTGTGACCCAGTGATCGACCTTCAGCCTCGTGGATGTCCCGGACACCCGTGGGTTCTGTGTTCGTGCTTTTAGGTGTCTGGAGGTGCCGAATTACCTCGATTAGCGTGCCCGTAGGTCTTCGGGATCCGGGTGACTCCACGTGTTCCGGGCTTTCGTGCTTTCGCTAGATCGAGTCGCCGTGAGTCGGCGTGAGAGCGGAGGGCTATTCCCGCACGTAATTGGCTTTTCGAGAAATATTTCCGTGTGGACCATGTGGATGGCCTCGGACTATGAGTCCAGTCGCCTAGCCTGGGGCTAGAGGTTTCCCACTTGTCCCTTGGATAGGGGATTATCGCGGTGGCTTGTGAGCTACCTTGGGAATCGTGCTATCATGGTTTCAGACCTAGGGATTAGGCCAGATTGACGACGTTGTGCCATCACGTGCAGCGATCTTGACCCGAGTCTTGTGACTCAAGGACCGTTGGGTCTTTAGGTCAAGATGATTGTCCAGAGTCGGTGGCCCTGAGCCACCTGTTACTCCTCGTTACTAGCGATGGGTGCGTGCGTGACTTTCGGTGTTCACGTTGGTGACCCGTCCACTAGTCGTAGCTTTCCTGCGCACGCGTGTGCGGACCCACTTGAGAGTGGCAGAGAGCATGACCTGGAGAGACGATTTTTAGGCTGGTTACTGTAGGGCCCCTCGCCTTTGCAGCCTGCGTCCGAGTTGGGGGAAAACCAGCTAGAGGGCCTGACCTAGAGCTCATGGTTTGTGTGTGCACACGTGGTTGGGGGCGTCGGACCCGCACTGACGAGCGCGACCCCAGCTAGTCCTTGTTCGTGGTTACTGGTACGGTGTCTCAGTTTCCGCCTAGGGCGAGTAGGGAGACACATGAGGCGCGGATTAAGTCGCCATGGGACACTTCCGATCTTGCTTCTAGTGGGCAAGTACTCCTGTCACGTGATGTGAGCTTCTCATGACTCGAGTTTCCGTTTCCCGTCTGCGAGACGTGGCTTTACATGTAGTTTCCGAGTGTTTTCCCGAAGCCGAGGTCTAGGGTTTCCGGTGAGCGTCACCGAGGGTTAGCCTAGCCGGTGTAGAGTTCACGAATACGAGGCCGTAATCGTAGTTTCAGACCGCGTGGTCTCGGAGTCGGCCTTCGTGTGTGAGGACGCCCCCCCCCCCCCGCGCGGGGTGTCGTGATGGTTCCCTTGACAGCGTAGCCCGGTTGGTTCGTGTTCTGGTAGTCCCCCGACCGTGGGATCGGGGTGTTGGTTTCCATTCCAGTAGGAGTAGCTGTAGTGCCAAAGTTTTACCGGCCACCGGGTTTGCTGTTCCTGCTATAGTTGTTCTCTGCTACGTTTCCTCACGATTTGGAGCCAAGTGGTGCGAGAATGAGTGGGTTTTACTTCAGTTTGGGCAAATCATGCTTCGAGGGTGTGCGATGGGTTCGTCGAAAAATGGCAACGGTTTTCAACTAAATTGGTATCATTTGAACCCCTGGGATGTCTGCATTCCATTCCTGTCGGTTTCATTGTGATTGGTTGTCATTTAGGACCGGTAGGAGCCCGGGAACCCATGTGACTTAATTAGGGTCGATTCGGTGGAATCGCCCGTTTCTTGTGATTTAAGTGTCAATTCAACCCCTTCCGGACTGTGGAATGTTATTTTTCATGCTTAGGGTTGTTTCCCCTTCGTTTTAGAGCGAACGGGGCGTGGAAAGGCCAAAATCTGGCCGATCCCCTGTTTCTCCCGTCGTATCGCCTTCGCGAACGTTTCAGAGATCGTTTCTGTCCTCAAGTGGTCCAGCTGTCGACCGTTTGGTCCTAGGTCAGTTCGGGTCTTCGCGGTCATGTGATAGGCCATTTACCTTTGCTCACAGTCCAACTATGGACCGTTAAGCTCAGTCCAGTGGTCCATTATGTGACCGCTAGACTATGTCGGTTGCATCTGTTTGGCTGAGCGATCTTACGATAGACCACGACGCTTGCTTTGGCGGCCCTATGTTCGACCACTAAGCATCATTGACTTAAGTCAACGTTTTAAGTCAATTTAGGTGGGTGTCCTTCCCGATCCATTGGTCGACAGCGTACGTTTGTTAGCGGCCCTAGTGTAGACCGTTTATGTTGGTTTGACCAGTGTGTCAGTTGAGGGTTGACTGGCTCAGGCGGCCTATCGTGCGACCGCTACAGTCATTTCATGGTTCATTCTATGACTGCTTCAGTATCCTCGCGGCCCTTCCTATGACCACCTTGTGTCTTCATTCTTTGGGTAGTATGGTGGCCCTTCAACTGACCGCTTTTGTTGTCAAGCGACCAAGAGATAGACCACATATACCTCAGGGTGTTGTCTTCCGAGGTTTTGGCTTCTAATTATCTTAGCTTGACCTTTTGGTTGCCCAATGTCACGTGGATGTCTTTTGACGTCCTATGAGGGCTGTGACCATATTGTAAGGTAGTCGAGAGTGTCTTTATACTGGGTGGTATCCCGTGCTGCTTCAGAGTCATTATTGGTTTCTGGTCAACCCGGTGAGATCCAGCGGTTGACATGTGACCTCGTGAGTGTCTCGGCTATTCTGAAGAGATCGAGATATGGTTTTGGATGCTTTGAGGTACCATTTTATCTTGGTTTGCGTGTCCAGCTACTTTGAGGGCCTGGGTGTTCCCTCATTTTCTGTGATTTGTGTTTTACGGAGTTGAGAGTCCTTGGTGCAGCCTGAGGGGCTGAGGACTTGTGTTTTCTCGTGCCTTTAGCTTAGGGTTTAGGCTGATTGGCGTCTTGTTACTACTTTTGTGCGACGATCTTGACCCCGAGTTGTGAGACTCAAGGATCATTGTGTCAGCAGGTCTAGTCGTTGTCCTGAGTCTAGTAGCAGTTTAGTATGCTACCTTGTGTCTTGTGCTTGGTGCTCCGTAGTACGTGTGATAGTGCGTGCTTAGCCTACCCGTACTTCAGCACTGGTGTTTTGGAGTCTCGGTGTCTACTGAGCCTCCACTAGTCATAGCCTGACGACACTTTCCTATGTGTCGGCCCACCTGGGAGTGGTGGCGGGATAGAGTTCCTGACTCAGACGATTTTTAGGCTTGTTTCCGTGGTCTCCCTTGCCTTGCAGTAGCATCCTGCTGGGGGAGAAAAGTAGCTAGAGGCCTGGCTCAAGGTATTGAGCTTGTGTGTACACACGTGGTTAGGGGCGTTTGGATGAGCACCGAGGGACATGACCCTGACTAGTCACTCGTTACTATTGTTCCTTGTACTTGGTTCTGTGAGTATCTCAGTTTACCGCCATTCTAGGTGTGTGTGAGAGATACCTGTGGCGCAGTGTAAGATGTCAGTAGACGCATCTGGCTGTTCTTCTAGTGAGGAGGTACTTCTGTCACCTGACACTTAACTCATCTTTCGGGCCCTTGTATCCCAGGCCGCCTCGTGGGATCATTTTAACATTCTTAACGGGCTTTGTCCTGCCCTGCAAGTTGATGCCCAGCCCTTTGCCAGATCGGTAGCCCATCTTCATCAGAATACTCCATCCAGGCGTGTTTATCAGACTTTTCTTCTTTTTGCCTGTAGATGTTTGTAGTGACATTTGAACGGCTGGGGGAGTGGACGGCGCAATCTTTTCCAAACTTTGCCGCAGATCGGCAACATCAAACACTGACAGTAATGGCCTATCAGTCGGCCATATAGAGGGGACTGAGGTTGCCGAATGAATGTCTTCAACTGGCAGGATCGGCATGCTAGTCACTTTAATGATGCGCCCTTTGTGCGGAAATTTGATGCATTGATGATTCGTGGAAGGCACAGCATCTAGCTCTTGTATGTAAGGGCATCCCAGAATACCATTGAATGTTGGGTCCATGTCAAGGATATGAAAATCCGCTGTAATGGTAACAGAACCCAATCCCACCTTTAAAGTTATCATGCCCAGAGGCGGCTTCTTAGTGTTATCATAGGCAATGACTGTGATGGTGGATGGCCGTATCTGATTTTCGAGAATGCCACACATCTTCAAAGTACTCGGAGGCTGAACATTAATTGAAGCGCCGGTGTCTACCAAGCATTGTTTGACTGGCACTTTATTGATATCCACTGTGATGCATAAAGCATACTTTCTTGGCCGGCTGCGGAGCCAGTTCATGTTCATAAAAAGTAATTGTCGGCTGACTGTTGACGGGAGCTAGGACTGTAGTGATCTGCTCCGCTGCTATATCTTCGTTCACTATTACTCTTTCAAGATATTACTTTAAAGCTCTCTGATGTACAACGGATCTTTGAATATGCTCCAAAATTGAAATCCGAGCCGACATTCTATCAAGGTGTTTCAACAAATCATACTCCATGCCTGGCACGGACTCCTGTTCCTGCTCTGGTTGGTCCTATGCGGGCTCCTGCTCCTGCTGGGGAAATATTCTGTGAAACATGCGCCCACTCCGGAGCACCATAGCTTCAGATGCCTCTGTCGGGGCAGATGGAGATTGGGAAGAAGTGGAGGCCGGTGTGTTGATGGTTAGTGGAGGGTTGGTAGCAGGAGGTGTGGTAGTAGGAGGGGTAATTGCAGTGGGCATTGCCGTCAAGGGTGGAGGGTGAGGTTGAGTTAGTGGCGTGCAGAGTAGGAGGGATCGCGGAGGCATGGTGGTAGAAGGTGGAGTGGGTTGTTGTGGAATCGGTTGTGGCGGGGTTATGGATTGTGGAGAATTGGGTTGTGGAGGAACGGCTGCCGGCAAGGGGGGAATGAGGAGAGGCTTGTTTGGCGAAGGGTTTGTAGGGGGAGGTGTATGTGGAGGTTGGCGAATGAGAAGGGGTTGTGTAGTAGTAGGGCGAATAAGGGGACGTGAGGGTTGGGGAGTTGTTTGAGGAGTCCTTAGCAAACGGGGTGTTTGGTGGGTTTCTTGGTTAATGGCCCCGACAGAGGCACTTTCTTCTTTCCATCCCTGCCCTCTTTTCATCTCGCGGATCGAGGAGATATGGTTAACTTGTTGATTTTGGGCCGGATGCTCCGGCAGTGGATTATTAACAATCCCCATGTTGGGCTGGGGAGTAGGAGTCGACTTCTGCTGCGGGCCTTGTTGCTGCTGTTGCTGTTGAACTTGCTGCTGACGAGGCGACCTTCTCGCGTTCATGGAGGCTACCACCTTCTTCATTTCTTCCCAATCAATACCTCCCTGGTCATTCAAATCATATATATAATCATTGAAGTGAAATCAGTGGGTGATGCTATGACCCGGCTACCTGTGAAAAACACAATACTGGGAGGTATCGACATTTTGTGGCCAGACCGCTCGTTCCTTCGGCAAGTGGAGCAAGTTAGCGGCCATTAAAGCATTAAAAATATCGGGGAGACTTTCGGGTAATGGAGGGTATTCAGCTCTTTTCGGGCCCATGGGCCTCCTAGGCTGTTGAGGCTCATAATGGTTTGGCGGAGGAACATTATGGTATTGTGGGCCGAGCTCTGGCCAAGGACAACAATGGCATCCCAGCCAAGACGCTGAGCTGCAACGTGCATCACATGCACCAGGCTGCCGGTCCATCTCACCATGGAACGACATCTCACCGGAGGAGGCTCCGAAGGAGCAATGCTGGCACTACTGCGGGGCACCGAATCTCCGGCTCTGGGAAATACATGATCGTCAGGAGCATCCGAGTCCACCTCAGTGGGTGAAAGTCTGAAGTAATTTCAGACCGTATCATACCAACTATTCCAGTCCGCAACTCCTTTCAGGGGCTAGATAAGATGAAGGAGAAGGTGATGCTCACCCTCTCGGCCACAACACTGAAGTACACACTGGGTCACAAGCCAACTAAGCTCAAACAAGTCTGGATTCCCAGGGAAGCCTAGACTGTTGCACCCACCCAAGCTGGGCTGGGTTGCATCCGCCCGAGCAGGTCCCGATGAGATGACAGGGTCGAGATGACGACCCCGACATACCAGCTGACAGTCGTTGCACCGACCCTGCCAGAAAATTCCTGTCGCTAGCACCGCAGGCACTGGCACTAAGCTGCCCGCCCGGAGCCTACAGCCTACATCCTCGCTGCCATCAGCACACGGTCACCGGCTGCTCTCCCTGACCAAAAGTGGGAAGGGATTGAGCAAGCCATGAGAAACTACCTCCGCAGCCCGGGAAGCACTCTGTTGGGTCGTCAAAGACTACTGGGGGCAGTGGCCTCCGCCTTCCAGGAAGAAGAACAGACCCGACTGGTGCCTAGCATGGAGTCGAGGAACCAGTCAGAGGAGCTACGCCAGTCCCCTTTACGTGGTTGAGCGGAGCCCTGACGTTCGATCTTTGATAGGCTGGTGTTCCAGAGCAGGCTGTCAAGGAGGATGGCAAGAAGTAACAGGAGCCAAAGAGTTTTCACCTGTAACATGGCAGGAGTCTTTGGTCGGTATGGTGCCTCACCCACCGACCCCAAATAGGTGGCCAGACTCGCCAACAGGGCTTGTCCTCTCACCAGAAGAGGAAGGGTGGTAGGCGAGATGGCCTAGATAGGCACTGAAGAGACTGCCCAGGAAGAACTCTCCACGGTTCTAACGGCCAATGTAATTATAGCAGGAGGCGCCAGTAGTAGGCCCTCCACGTCATCTGAGGACCACCCGACCGAAGAAACAGGGGGCACACCTAGCCTCCCCACTAATGATCCTACAATGTTGTACATGGTGCAACAGTACCAGCGGGAGATTGAGCTACTGAAGAAATAACTGGGTGAAAGGAATGCCCAACCCACAACATCTCGACAGACTGAGGTTTTGCTCGAAGCGCCCGAGGGCTCCATAGGCTGCAGCATTTCCACCAATCCCCAGCTACACTGGGGGCATGCCTCTACAATAGGCATTGCATACAGCACCATCCCTGCCACCGATTTTGCCTCCCTAAGGGTCTCCCACGGCCCCACAGGTGATGGTGTTGACTGCTCTAGGGGCACATCCTGCTCACCTCCACCCTCGCCCGGTCAACCCGATAAGGACAAATGAAATGATGATAGATCCGATGATTGAAGAGAAGCTGGCCTCTACGGGTGATAAAGATCAGACCACTTTTGAGCTGTACCAGGTACCTTACCCCGTCCATCATACGTCCAAGAGGTTGCCTCCCGACATCAATAAACTGCCAAAGTTTTAGAAGTTCAGTGGACAAGGCTCGCCAAAAGAGCACATAGCTCACTATATCAACCTAATGGGCGATTTGGCGGCCGATGAGTCCTACTTGCTCAAGTACTTCAGGTCCTCCCTTACAGCACTCACGTTTGAGTGGTATTCGAACTTACCAGTTGGGTATATCAATGATTGGCCTGACATGCAACAGAAGTTTCGGGAGTGATTCCACGCTGCCGAAAGAGAAATAACTATGGCTGAATTATGTGCCTCCGAGCAGAGGACTGATGAAACTGCTTTGGAGTATATCAGAAGATGGCAGAATCTTAGTATGAAATGTAGGCGGCCACCACACCAAGAAGAAGCAGTGTAGATCTGCAAATAAATTTTGAAGCGGGGAACTCTGTTATACTCTGGCCAATTCTGAAGTTATGTTCATTTAAGTACCTGTCCTTGTTAATTTTTCAGATATCTTGAACCTTAGTTCTGCATGGGAATCTATCCCTATTTCTCTTGAGCTTGTATCTGCCTTTGAACTTGATATTATCGTGACTCATAAGTTCATGCATCTCATGCATTGCATTATCATGAATATGAAGAATTGATTAATCACTTATATTCTGCTTGATGAGAGATATAAATTCTACTGAGCTTTTTGCTCATCAGCCTATTTTAACATTTTTCAGGTAATGACGTCGAAGATAATCAATCTGACGGGGAAGGGCAAGAGTGATGAGAGCCTGACACCTTTAAGTTTATGTCTTCTATTTTTTTGGTCTTGTTTCATCAGTTGAGTCTTTTATTTTCATAAGAATGTAATAGGGAGTCCTTTTTCTTTCAATATGTAAGTGGGGTCTAGTTTGTAAATCAAATATTAGAATATCAATAAAGATTATGTTTTACCACATTTATTGGGCCCTAAAATCGTATGTCGTATGTTTGCTCTGATCGTTCACGACTGATAAACTGTCACGTTCCGAACTACACGTTCTGCTACTATCAGCTCGGGGCGTGATAGCAATCCCTTAGCTCCTACACTTAGAGGTTTCTTCCCAAAACAAACGGGAAGGTGGGTGGTCGAAAGCCTCAGCCATCCCTCCTCCCCACCACCCCTAGGTAACCTTGCCACCATCATTCTCGTTCTGTCTATTCTATTAGAGTAGATACTATGATTTTCGACTTACTAATGGCCTTCCTTTTCTTTTTTCTTTGAGCTACGTTGTAGGACTTCAGCATAAGGGACAGAATAGGGCTCCTTGCCCTTTGCCGGCCGAGGATGAGGAAGAGGGAACCCATCGTCTCCCTACTCGGATTATCTCCCCGTGATCATCACCCCTTTGAGGTTCAAGTAAACACCTCTGGCGATCACGACGTTCTAACGATCTTTTTTTTGTTCCTTTGTAGATACTTAGGAGACATTCTCCATCCATCCATCCACCAGCCATCTCCCCGGGCGCCTACAAGTGAAGTAGCGATCACGGTGGGAACCTCTATTGCCTTTTGTAAGTCCCTGATGCTTGAAGTCAAATATTAGTTGAACCATGTGTTTATATTACTCTAATTTTCATAGCTCTGTTTTCATATGTTCTGAAAGTCAGACAGAAGGAGGCCAAACTCCTAGCCGCCTAGGCCCCTGGGTGACCAACCCAGTGGCCGCCTAGGCCATTACCTGGGCGACAAGGACCCTGGCCGTCCTAGGCCCCGGGCGACCCGCGGCCTGGCCGCCCTCTCCATTGCTAGGAGGCCACCACTCTTGCTGCCTTCCCCCCTGGGCGACACTCGACCTGGTCACCTAGGTCTTTAAGTGGCGAGCACTTTGGCCGCCCTGTAATGACCCAGAGCTCTAGATACTGATAACCAAGTGTAGCATCGGATTACCGCTACTAGGAACTGGGGAAGTCACCTAAGAGGCTGATGAGGCCCCTAAAGGGTTGGGGGAGTTTGTCGAGGGAGCGTATAACGAATTGAAATTACACCACACGCAAATTGAATTAGAACAGTATTTTAAACTAAAATGTGGAAGCAATTAAAATATATCAGAGTGTTAGTCAAAATACATTAGTCTAGAATTGTCAAAAGAACAAGTCCACAGCTTTACAAAGTCTGAATGTACCAACTACATGGGGCATACCCTGGTCAAAAGTACAGAAAAGATCCCGTCGACACTGGCTGGCTGGCTAAACACGGTTAGGAAAAGCACGGGGACCTCCGGTCGAAGGCTGTGGTTGCTCACCTGAAAATGAGAAGGGTGAGTCACAGCCAGACTTAGTAGGGGTCACGCAGAACCCTACCACGCAACTAAGCAAGTAGGCATGAAAATATAAAGTAATTAGAGCATGCATTTATGCAATAAACAAGCATTGACATAATTTGAATACATGGATTATAAAGCTATAAAACCTAACTAAGCAGTTTAAATAGATATCTATATGCCAATTTATTTTTGATATTTTTTAAAAATTTTAGATTTTCTATATAAACCCCCATTTCTTTTCTTTTTCACTTCTTCTTCTTCCTTCTTCTCCTTCTTCCTCCCACGACTGTGACCGTGCCCCCTCTTCCTCTCTTTATCTCCCGTTCGACTGCAGCATGCTCCATTCCAGCTGTAGATGGCGGCAGGGCAACGACGCGATGACGTGGGTGACGACGTGGCGATTGCGTGGGCGTGCGGCATGCGTGGGAAGCGTGAAGGCTCGAGGTTCTTAATGGCGTTCTTCGTAGATTGAACTCAGATCGGCGCACCTCGATGCGGAGCAAAGATAGGGTGACGTTCCCTAGCTCATTGCCTTCCATTCCCGTGGTTTGTAGGCTGAGGGAAGGTCGAGCGTGGGTTATTTCGCGTCGGGAAGGGAAGATCATGTCGTGGGGAGAGCTCGCCCGATCCACCGTTTTACCCCGAGAATCCACGTTTTAAGGGTGTAGAAGTATGCTAGGGGCTTGAGGGTTATTTTCCCTCCATTTCCCCCTCCGTGGGGCTTGTATGGGGTCAGAATGGGTGAAATCCGGTGAGTTCATAATTTTCACGCCGGTGAGGGTTGTGCGGTCGAACCAGGGCCCGCACATCCCCATGTGCTTCCCAAAGGGGACCACGCTTTGGCTCGGAGCGCTGTGGGCTTGTGCGGCCAGTCGTGGGACTGCACGTCCCCTATGTGCGGCCCCATGTCAACCGCCCATCCCCTGAGTTTTTGATTGTTGCTTTTGACCGTTGCACAGTGCACTGGGGTGTGCGGCCAGGATATGGCCGCATGACCCTTCGTGCGGCCAGGGGCTGGCCGTACGTCACTTGGTGCTGTTGGCAGGTGGTTCGGCTAGGGTTGGTCTGCACATGCCTTGTGCGGTGAGGTCCTAGCCGCCCTTCCCCTGTGCGGTTAGGGTCCAGCCGCACATGTGTTTTGCCGTTGGAGGAGGTGTGGTCGTGTTGGACCGTCCATCCCCCCGGTGCAG
This sequence comes from Amorphophallus titanum, assembly GCA_024336825.1. Taxonomy (NCBI): domain Eukaryota; kingdom Viridiplantae; phylum Streptophyta; class Magnoliopsida; order Alismatales; family Araceae; genus Amorphophallus; species Amorphophallus titanum. The sequence goes on from JANBPO010001714.1 coordinate 10,115,763, forward strand.
CTGAGAGTCAGTCGTTCCCCTTTGTGCGGCCCTGGCCTGACCGCCCTTCGATGGGCAAGTGTGGCCAGTGGTGTGACCGCTCATTCCCATGAGCGTCCCGAGACCAACTGTGCATCCCGTGAGTTTCTGACCGTTGTTTGTTACCGTTGTACAATGTTCGGGGTCAGCTGCTAGGGGATAGCTGTATGTCCCCATGAGCGGCCACGTTCTGGCCATTCGTGATTCTTGCCATTGGGTTGATGAATGGCCAGGTTGGACCGTTCTTCTCCCACGCGTGGCTACGGGTTAGCCATTCATCTTTTGAATGGCTTGGGACTAGCTGTGGTGCTGTCCGTTCTTCTCAGGAGAGAACGATCCATTTTGACCGTTCATACCCTGGAGCGGCCCGTGCCTAGACGTGCATCCTTGAGCGGCCAATGATGGACCGTTCTTCATCTGAAGCTTAGCCGGTGGTTTCTTCCGTGTCGATTCGAGTTTCGGGTGAGCAGACCTCGATCCACGTGCTGACCCGTGGTCTGACTGATGCTAGGCATGATGTAGGGACCATGTGTGGCGTGCCGTGGGGGGTCCTGGGATGTGGCGTCTTCGGCTTACGTCACCATGAGTCGGTGTTGTACGAGGAGAGATCCTTATACCTGTCTACCTCTGGAGTCATTTTTCGTGACTTGTGAGTCAGTTCTTCCGGTGACACATCCACTAGTTGTAGCCTTCTTACGGCACGCGTGTGCGAGTGGTGGAGCGGCTGACCCGAGTGAGACGGTGAGTAGGCTGGTTACCGTAGGGCCCCCACGTACAGCCAAGTCCGGGCTTAAGGGGAATTACCAGATAGAGGATAGGCCTAGGGCGTATGGTCTGAGTGTGCACACGAGGCTGAGGGTGTCAGACCCGTGCTGACGAGCGCGACCTCAGCTAGTCCTTGTTTCGGTGGTACTTCTGGTTATAGTGTGTGTCTATGTCTCGCACCCGGGGCATTGTAGCTAGACACTTGTGACGCGGTGTAAGACGTCAGGGGATGCATCCGGTCGTTCTTCTAGTGGGAGGGTGGCCGCCAGGCATTTTTGAAAGTCGGTTGGGTGTAGCGGTCTTCAGGGGACCGCTACGACTGGTTAGCGGTCTCGCGACTGACCGCTACCCCTTAGGTAGCGGCCAACTGCTAACCATTTCTATGGTCTAGTTAGCGTACCCTCGGGGTGCGTGTATGTGACCATTGGGAGCAGCCCGCCAAGTTGTGGTCAGGGCACGGCCGTTTCCTGGTGGGTGTGGTCATAGGATGACCGCCCTAGTGAGGGTAGCAGTCTGGCGATGGGCCGCTACTCACCCCTCGGGTTCGCTGGTTTGCAGCCATGGCATGGCTGCCTCTCGGAGCTTAGTGGTCCCATGGAGACCACAAGGCTTGGGTTGCGGCCCAGGGCTGGCCGCCAGGTGGGGTGACGGCCCTGGGAGGACCGCCGCCCTAGTTCCTTTCCGACTGGTGTTTCTAACGTGTCGTGTGAGCCTCCGGATGGGTGGTTTTCTGTCCCTTGCGACATTTTAGGCTCGAGGGATGCCTTGAGTACCCCGTGAGAGTCGTGTGGACGCTAAAGGGGGGTCCAGAGGAGTGATTTTACCTCAGCTTGTGTGTCCATCCGACTTAAGGGTTATTGGACCCTAATCGTGTCTCGGTTTCATGCTCCGTTAATCTGTGGCACCCAGAGTCGGTGGTACAGAGGGTCTCTTCTGCACCTCGTCAGCGTGATGAGTGGTGGTTTCTATGAGTTAGAATCTTACCTCTAGTGACCCGTCCACTTGTCATAGCTTTCCTGTGCACGCGTGTGCGGACCCACTTGGGAGTGGTTGAGAGCGTGACTGGGAGAGACAATTTTTAGGCTGGTTGTCGTAGGGCCCCTCGTCTCTGTAGCCTGTGTCTAGGCTGGGGGGAAAACTAGCTAGAGGGCCTGACCTAGAGCGCATGGTCTGTGTGTGCACACGTGATTGGGGGCGTCGGACTCGCGCTGGCGAGCGCGACCCCAACTGGTCCTTGTTCGTGGTACTTGTTGCGTGTCTCAGTCTCCGCCTGGGGCATGTAGGGAGACACTAGGGAGTAGTGTAAGACATCAAGGGACACATCCAACCTTTCTTCTAGTGGGTGATGCTCCTGTCTTCTGGCAGGTCGGACTTGAGTTTCGTCGATTTGTTCGGCTCGGTACGGTTGGTCATAGGGAGATTTTTCGTTTATTTACTATTGATACTACCGTACTTCTACTAGGTAGCAATGCTTTTCGTGCTCGTACGTGCCTTGTTGTCTTGTTTCTTTCGTTACGAGGTGGGGGTCCGTCGGATCCCTACTGAGCCTATGATAGGAGGCTCACCCCTGTGTTCTCAAGTGAGGCGGGGTCATCGAGAGGCACTTCCGAGGCTCCGCGTGGTTCATACGGTCAGGGTTAGTCGCCAGTTGCCAAAGTCAGGGTATGCCCCGTATACGTGTACTTTTCTTTCTGTTGATTGTACTTATTTTGTACATGAGATACTCTAGACCTTGTTGCTATTTGTGAGTAGTTATTTATTTCCATGCATTATTATTGTGTTATTTCTGTAGTTATTTTAGCTTCTCATGTACTCTCACACCATACCTTAATCCTTCTGAGTCTTCGGACTCGTGGGTAATGGGTTGAGGTTCGAGCCACGCCGGTTCCTTTCCTGTACTCGGATCTTGGGTCGTTACACTCTCGGAGCTGCTCAACATGTTGAAAAGTGCTGAAGGGATGATGCAGAAAGATAAATCATCTTCTGTAATGATTGTTGGCTGGGCCAATAAGAAAAGGAAGGCCACCCAGATAGCCACCAAAGGTGATAAAGGGAAGGGAAAGAAGAAGGCCAAGGGTAAGGAACTCACCAATGTTGACAAAGAAAAGGGCAAGAAGAATGAAAAAGAAGACAAGTGTTTTCGATGCGGAGAAATAAGGAATTGGAAAAGGAATTGCAAGGTAATTCTAAATGAAGGTATTTTTGTCATAGACCTTAATTTATCATATATGGAATCCACATCATGGGTATTGGATACTGGATGTGCATCTCATATCTGCAACTCTGTGCAGGTGCTGGCCTTTGACACGTCCTGATATTTCCTTTTCCGTCAACCAAGTGTGTCAATTCATGCATCACCCATCAGAGGAACATTTTGTTGCTGTCAAGAGAATTCTCAGATTTCTAAAGGGCAGCATCGATCACAAGTTACTTCTCCGGCCATCTGCACTTCAGCTCCGCGCCTTCTGTGATGCAGACTGGGCAGGATGCCCCATTGATCGCCGATCAACTAGTGGTTATTGTGTCTTCCTCGGTGACAGTCCTATTTCTTGGAGCGCAAAAAAACAACCTACGGTGTCCCGCTCCTCCACAGAAGCCGAATATCGTTGTCTTGCACAGACTGCCGCTGAGGTTCACTGGTTATGTATGCTTCTTCAAGAACTACATGTCCCTCTTTCAACCAAACCAGTCATCTGGTGTGACAATATCTCTGCAATTGCCCTTACTCATAATCCAGTGTTCCATGCGCGAACCAAACATATTGAGGTGGATTATCACTTCGTTCGAGAGCTTGTCACAAGAGGATTGTTGGATGTCCGCTATATCTCCTCCGTCGACAACGTTGCAGATGTCCTCACTAAAGGCCTGTCCCACCATCGTCTTCGTTATCTACAAGACAAGCTTAGCCTTTTGGGGCTTCGCTTGAGGGGGGATGATGACAGTGAGGACCATGGCAACCAAACAGATCCTCCGGGTTGGCATGAACGGCATCCAGCAGAATGTATTGAGGCATCAAATGGAAGCAAGTCTGAGACTAATTTTAGACACACAGGTCATGATAGATCTTAAGTAATCTGTCCCTGCTATTAACATCCTCTGTATATGTGTAAATATAGAACTTGTATCACTTACACATCCTCTATATATATATGCAAGAAGTGGGGCTGTTAATTGTAAGGCAGACCACCCTCATTTCTGTAATCTCCTTGTCCTCTGTATACTTCTTTATGGTAAGCCTTGTGCTTAACCGCCTCCTTTCTTGGATCCTTTTTTTTTCCTTCTGCTTTCCTTCTCCTCACATGGCTTCACCTACAGACAGCTCCACCCAAGACTCCCAACCTCTTGCTTCCAGTACATCCGTCAGGACTCCTCCAACGCCCCCCCATAGTCATCTCCAATATCTCACACCTGGTTCCCGTGAAGCTTGATGGCACCAATTACTTGATCTGGAAAGGTACATTCGAGCCCATCCTCAGGGGTCATCGCCTTATGGGCCACGTCGACGGCACCCTCCCTGCTCCACCCATTAATACCCCAGAGTATCTGGAGTGGTATGAGAAAGACCAGATGGTCCTCTCATGGCTCAATGCCACTTTGTCTGTCACAGCTCTTCCCTATACTGTCCGTCTAGGGACTGCCAAGGATGCTTGGCATGCTCTGGCGCGACGTTTCGGGGCTACGTCTCCAGCCCATGTCATGAACCTTCGCCGTCAACTACATCACATCCGCAAAGATAACCTGTCAATGTCTGAGTACCTACAACAGTTCAAGACTGTCATTGACCAACTAGCTGCTGCCGGATCCGTCGTCTCCAATGATGAACTCTTCTTCTCTATGCTGGACGGTTTGCCTCCCACCTATAGTGCTGCCGCTGCCATTATCAGGTATCGTGCACTAACATCCAGCATCACACAAGAAGAAGTGGAGAACCTTCTCTTAAGTGAGGACCTCACCCTCACCCGTCAAGAAGAACACCACTCCCAAGCTGTGGCATTTAGCTCCCAGCGCCAACCAGCCTCTCGTGGCCGTGGTAGTCGTGGCCGTGGCCACAGCCATGAGCATATGAATAGTCCTGTGGGACTCAAAAATATTTCCCATGGGCGTGGTCGAGATGTTGCAGCGCGTTCACCACATCCAGCTGGCTATGCTCGTGAGACTGTCGCCTCTGATACAAAATCCCCAAACCAGTCCGTGGTGTATTGTCAAATCTGCAAGCGTCGAGGACATGAGGCCATTGACTGTTATGATCGGATGAACTTTGCTTACCAAGGGCGCCATCCACCCGAGAAGCTAGCAGCTATGGCTGCATCCTCTTCACTTGACGATGCAACTTGGTATGTTGATTCTGGCGCCACACATCATGTAACCAGTGATCTTGGACATCTCTCCATTTCCAGCAAATATGACGGCAATGACTGCATTCGCGTTGGTAACGGGCAGGGATTACATATCGCCAACACTGGTGCTGGTCTCTTACCAACCCCATCTACTCCTTTTCAACTTAATAATATTCTACACTGCCCACAGGCCACCTCTAATCTACTATCTATCTCTCATTTTTCTCATGATAACAATTGCTATTTTGTTCTTGATGAGTCTGGTTTTTGTGTGAAGGACAAAGACACTCAGAGAATGCTCCATCAGGGGAGAACTAGGAATGGACTTTACCCATTTTCTTCAAATCAGCTCAGCTCCCTCAATCGGACTGCTTTATCTGCTACTGCAAATAACATTTGGCACCAGCGCCTTGGGCACCCATCTAGGAATATTGAGTCTTCTATTTTGTCTACTCTGTCTGTTGCAAATAAAAGGTCTTCAGGACCATGTGCCCCATGTCAGATGGGCAAAAGTCACAAGTTGCCTTTTCATAAGTCACAATCTGTTTCTGTGCGTCCGCTAGCTTTGGTTCATTGTGATTTGTGGGGACCTTCCCCTGTTCTATCTATTTCTGGGTTTAGATATTATGCACTTTTTGTAGATGACTACTCCCGTTATTCTTGGTTGTTTCCACTTAAATTGAAATCTGATTTTTATAATGTCTTTGTTGCCTTCAAAGCTATGGTTGAAAATTTGTTTGAATCCACAATTCAAGTCTTTCATTCTGATGGTGGAGGAGAATTCATGAGCTTCCAATTTAAACGTCTGCTTGCACACCATGGCATCACCCATCAACTCTCATGTCCGTATACCCCAGAACAGAATGGTGTTGTTGAAAGAAAACACCGACACATAGTAGAAACTGGGTTGACCCTCCTAGCTCATGCCCACATGCCATCAAAATTCTGGTTAGACGCTTTCCACACTGCCATTTTCCTCATTAATCGGATGCCGATCTCACCCTTTAACCACTTATCACCCTTTGAGGTACTTTTCCATAAGCAACCTGATTACCACTCATTAAAATCCTTTGGTTGTTTATGTTTTCCCTGGCTCCGTCCATACACCTCTCACAAATTGCATTTCCGGTCCACGCCATGTCTCTTCCTAGGCTATAGTTCCACACATAATGGGTATCGCTGCCTCGATCTCAACACAGGTCGTGTTTACATTTCTCGACATGTGGTGTTCAATGAGCAGGTGTATCCTTATTCTGAAGCTCATGTAACCCCTCCCTCCCCATCTGCTACAGATGACTGGCTATTCCCTCCCTTCGCCCGTCCTTCTAGACCCACCGATCTCATTTGGCTACCTCGGTCTGGCCCTAGTTCTCCCCCTCTCGGTGCTTCTTCGCAGGTTGCCCTCACCAATCCTGAGAACTTGCCTACACCCCTCCCTCCTTCACCTCTGCCCGTTGTAGCTCCCATACCTGTCCCGCCTACCACACAGCCCTCCCATGCCCCACCACCAACACCTAACCACATGTCCTTTCCTTGTCCTACCCGTACCCATCCCATGCAAACTCGCTCACAATCCGGCATCTTCAAACCTAAACTTTTTACCTCCACTAAATATCCTATGCCCCTGACTAATGATGCATCTGTTGTCGAGCCGTCTACATTTGCACAGGCTTTCAAGATTTCAGAATGGCGTTCTGCGATGGACCATGAGTTTACCACCTTACAGAAGCAAGGAACATGGACATTAGTTCCATATCATGATAACATGAATGTCGTCGGCTGCCGTTGGGTCTACAAGTTGAAACGCAATCCAGACGGCTCGATCCTTCGTCATAAGGCTCGTCTTGTGGCCAAAGGTTTCCACCAGCAGCCCGGCATCGACTTCTTGGAGACATTCAGCCCCGTTGTTAAGCACACGACTATTCGCGTAGTCCTTACTATTGCTGTATCTCGGCGCTGGCCTTTGCACCAATTGGACGTCGAGTGTGCCTTCCTCCATGGCAACCTCCAAGAAACTGTGTATATGCAGCAACCTCCAGGATACTCTGACCCTCAACGCCCCCACCATGTTTGTCTCATGAAGAAATCCATATATGGGTTATGACAAGCACCTCGAGCTTGGTACTCCACTTTCACGAGTGCCTTACTTCAGATGGGTTTCGTCGGCTCCTCCTGCGACCCCTCCATGCTCATCTTTCAGAATAACTGCTGCATTGCCTACCTTCTCCTGTATGTTGACGACATCATCCTCACTGGTTCGTGCCCCACAACTCTTCGCACACTTATCTCCACTTTACAAAGCAAATTCCACATGAAAGACATGGGCCAGCTCTCTTATTTCCTTGGTGTTGAAGTCACTTATAACAAAGATGGTGTATCCCTCCACCAATGCAAATATATTTGTGACCTCCTTCAACGGACAGACATGATCGGGTGTAAACCGGTTCGCTCTCCTGCTGCCTTAAAGAAGCTGGATGTTGGTGGGCAACCTCTTGCTAATCCCTCTCTTTATCGGAGCATTGTGGGGGCACTACAGTACATAACTTTGACACGTCCTGATATTTCCTTTTCCGTCAACCAAGTGTGTCAATTCATGCATCACCCATCAGAGGAACATTTTGGTCTGGTCCGCCTAAACCCTCCCTCCCCCACTCAGTGAACAAAAAAAATGTTTTTCTGAATGGTTTATCCGGACCAAGTTTGGCACTCAACTTGGTCTGCCTAAACCCTTCCATGACCCTTCACCTTCCCCTACAAAACCCCTTAGAAGCTCAGGGGGAGGAGAGCCCAGCATCAAGCATCTAGCATCGATCGGTATCAGCTTCATCCAGCACGAACTAGAACCTAGGCAAGCAAGGGTGGACGCAAGGAGCTCAGTGTGCGCAGTTGGCTTGTAAAACGGCTTACATACGCTGAGGGTATATCACACGTACTCCCCTCATACGACATCTAGCCATGTCACACAAGTCCATCCCTGTTAAACAAAAGGCATTATGATAGTAGCAAATACACCCTCATCTCAGGTTTGCCTACGTATGACGACCTACAATGGCCACGCGTACGCCATGACATTGCATCTGCCTCTGCCACGAAATCGAGTGCCCATCGCTCACCTCGAGCCTGCCGCCAACTGCTCTGACCTCTAACTCAAGTGATCCGGACCCTGGCCCAGAGAGGACATCCCCAGGACCGGCCTCGATTCCCCAGTATGAAGATGCTTGCCCCTTCGAGATCCATACCCGACTGCTCGTCTCTAGCCGCATTTGCCCCCGCCCAGTCATCGGCCAGTACCTCCCCAGTCACCCAGTCTAGTTCTCCCTCAGCAAATTGGGCACATCCCTCGCTTCGAGGAGAGCCCCTATAAAAACACATGGATGCCCGCCTTATCATGCATTGACCCGGGGACTGGCCTGTGCATCGGAGTTGTCCTACAGCTTGCACCAGTCGTAATTGGGCCTCGATGGCCCACTTGTAAAGCCCACGCGATTCTCATGAAATATGTTACCACCTAAATGCATGTCTCGGTGCCCCCTACCCGAGTCCTAGTCCTGCTCCGCACCACTTGGTGTGCGTCCAGTATCCACGACTCCAGTAAACTGCACCTCCCTACTGAACGTGAACCTATAGCTGCGAATGCCCCCAGGCCACCACCCCGGGCTTTAGATAGATACAGACTTCTCTTCAACATGGAACAAATGTGTTAGGATTCAATCCGATGTATATAAGCACCGACTGCTTGCGGTCGGTGGGAAAAGACGTTCGGTACACGATTCCCTACAATCGCATGCACACTTGCACCTATGGAACCTTCCTTCTCTCCACGTGTCACCAAACCTATCGAGCCCACGTGCCGCATCCTGGTGACGCTTCCCAGTTGACCTCCGGTTCCATAGGTTGTTGTCGAGAAATTGACTGGCACGCCTATATCCCAGTCTAGTTACCTAAATCCCGAGAATCCCTCGTGCTACCTGATTCCCCTTGACTCCCGGTAAAAGGCGAGTGCCCGGTACCGGCTTGAGAGGAATATGACCACGAAGGGGGATACCCAATATATATCAAACTCCCATGTTTCCCTTCCTCACTTTATTCCTTCCCTCAGTCTGGTCATCGATCCACGACCCCCCAGAACAAAAAGGATGGCACGCCCGATGGGACGTCTCCCGCCTTCCTTCTTTTTACTGAAGAGAAGCCTGTGCCAACTCTGAAGCCCTGGTGCCCTTTTCCTATCCTTGCAGGAGAGGCAGAGGAGGGCTACTCACGCGCATTTCCTAGCAGCTCCCAGCTCACGTTTTGACCGTCAGATTACACCCGGTGACCATCAATGACCGTCGCCTCTGCAACATCCGGTACTCTAGAAACTATGGCGGCCATTACATATGGCCCCATCGTCATCACCACCCACGCACGGGTGGGTTACTTGGCGATGCCAATTGCCTTCCATAGCTTCGCCCCAATTGTCGGATCACCCTACTTCCTGGGTGTGGTCCCTGCGGTTGCTCCGTAGCTACTCTCAGCGCCTGCGCCTGCCAATGAGATAGGACGCCGTGTTGGTGTCTGGCACCAGTAGTCTGCTCGAGCGTTAGGCTCAGGCCTTCCACCACCAGCCCTCGTTGGGGTCCCAGATCAGCTCCTGCATGGGCAAGCCCCAGCCCCCAGGCCCCACGATAAAGGATGGTGTGAGGGTACGTAAGAAGCTAAAATAACTGCAGAGATAGCACAATGATCAACTAAATAATAATGCAGAAATTATATAAGTAATTAAACTGCTACAAGGTCCAGTACATCACATGTCCAAATAAAAGCAGAGTCAACAAAAAGAAAGGTACAAGTACAAAAGGAAAGTATAAGTACACGGGGCGTACCCCGGCTTTGGCAACAGGCGACTAACCTCGGCTACTAGAACCTCGCTGAAAACTTACCGCGTCCCGCGATGACCCTGTCTCACCTGAAAACACATGGGTGAGCCTCATTTCATAGGCTCAGTAGGGATCCCGCAGACCCCCACCTCGCACGAAAGAAACAAGTCAGGAAACACAAGCAGTATGATAGTAACACTACTTAGCAGGAGTACGGTAGAACTAACAAGCTGTAATAAATAAACAGAAAAGCTGTCTAAACTAGCCGTATCGCATAATCGAACCTCGGTTCGTCAAAACTCGAGTCTGTACCTGCCAGTAGACAGGAGCACCACCCACTAGAAGAATGACCGGATGCATCCCCTGACGTCTTACACCACGTCACAAGTGTCTAGCTACAACGCCCCATGCGGAGGCAAAGACACACTCAGCAACCAGTACCACAAACAAGGACTAGCTGGGGGCGCGCTCTTTAGTGCTGTCCGACGCCCCCAACCTCGCGTGCACACTCAGACCGTATGCCCTAGGCCTGTCCTCTAGCTAGTAATTTCCTCTAAGCCAGGACTCGGCTGTACGAGGGGGCCCTACGGTAACCAGCCTACTCACCGTCTCTCTCGGGTCAGCCACTGGCATATCATCGCATGTTGGGTCATCCACTTGAAAATTGCTATGTCTTCAAGACTCAAGCACAAAAACTGATCAGGGATGGCCTCATCAAAATGAAGAGTGGTCTCGTTGATCCTACGCACCCACAAGGGTGGGCCAGGTCTGCCAAGATAGCTCGTATGATTCATTATTCAACCAATGTGATTCACATGATGGTCGCACTTTCCCTCTCTGACACTAAAGCAGAGGAAGCCAATACCAGTCAAGCCGAGTGCTCACTATGGTATCCAGGGTGGAGACCCTAGCATAGCTGCACATCACTCTCCTTTCCGAGGGAGAGGACCAGGCAACTCTTTGATATCTTTGTCCAGTGGTGGCAAATTATGGCACATGAGCCACCGACAAACTACTCTCAATGGGACTTCAACCACCCCCAGCACTACCCATTCCATGCTAGAATCTACCATGCAAGTGAGTCCTACGAGGAAGTCCAGAACTTGATCCAAGAGCTGATCCGGTGGGAGCAGATCGATGTTGAGAAAAATTCCCTGATGACTTTGTGACTTCAAGAAGCCATTGCAGAAACCCTAAGCATCGCTAGAAATGTGCCAAACCAACCCAACCCTCCTCAAGCAAATGTGCATGTGTTGCCTTATCAACATGTCCCAAAGTTGCTCGAGTTTTAGATAGATAACCAGGAAGCTCTCGAGCAACCACGAAGCCATAGGAGGCAAGACAACAATTGGGAGATAGAGCCAACTAATTTCTCAGTTAATGTCATCCATGTCCCTGTCACCTCAACACCTCTGGATGGCCAGACACACTGTATCGGCCAGTGGGCTCCTGCCACATTAGCCTCACATTGGCGGCCATGGCAAGAGGTGTAGTCCCTTCCCTTCTCTAAGGAAGATACAACTAGGATTCTCCAAATCCTTCTTGGCTGAGATGACGTCCTAGTAAGTGAGGTAACAAGAGGCCTTGCAAGCCCCTCTCACTGTTCTCCACCTCCACCTTCTATGTCAAAAGATAGGAAGGGAAAATCGAAGTAGATCGAAGCCCCAACATAACACTATTGATGGGGGCATCCCCTGCCCCTCCATACTTTTTCGAGGCTCGGATTGATCATCGACATGCGCCATCACATCCGTCTCATTTTTCTAAGTCTATTCATGTAATTTTTATATTTTATTGAGTCATAAATCATTGAATTTTCCTTTTATTTGAGTCCAGTACCTAGGTATAAGGCCAAAATTCACATTTGCTCAATTTTGCATAGAGTTGGTGTTCCTGTAAGGTTCGCAGAGCAATCCTTAAATGTTCCTCGTGTTCCTCTTTTGTCTTGGAATAGATGAGGATGTCATCAATGAAGACGACCACAAATTGGTCAAGATAAGGTCGGAACACATTGTTCATTAGTTGCATAAACGCAGCAGGTGCATTGGTCAAACCAAACGGCATTACTATAAATTCATAGTGTCCATATCTACTATGGAAGGCCGTCTTGTAAATGTCTTTCTCCTTGATCTTTAGTTGATGATAGCTTGACCTGAGGTCGATCTTGGAGAAGTACTCCGCGCCTAAAAGTTGGCCAAATAATTCATCAATATGCGACAGTGGGTATTTGTTCTTGATGGTACGCTGATTCAACCATCGGTAGTCGATGCATAACTGGAGGGAACCATCCTTCTTCTTGACAAATAAGACCGGCACACCCCAAGCGGAGGTGCTAGGTTGAATGAAACTTTTTTCTAGTAGTTCTTGAAGTTGCTTCTTTAATTCCTTCAACTCCGTGGCGGACATCCTGTAAGGAGCTATTGACACTGGTGCTATTCCAGGTGTGAGTTCGATGGTGAAGTTAACCTCCCTTTCGAGTGGTATGTCAGGTAATTTGGAAGGGAAAGCATCTGAAAACTCCCTAACTACGGGAATCTCATTTAACTGTATTTCCTTAGACTCGATAACTATTACGGAGGCAAGGAAAGCTTCACATCCTTGCGAGATGAGTTTGCAAGTGTGAAGAGATGAAATAAGAGAAGGATTCTTCTGGTATTTGATACCAAGAAAGGAAAACCATGGACAACTAGGTTTCTAGAAAGAAATTATGCTACTGCGATAATTTATGTAGGTGTCATGGTCTACAAGTCAATCAACTCCTAGTATGACATTGTAGCCTTCCATATCAAGGCATACGAGATTAGCAAGAAGATTATGTCCTTCTATAGTAGCTTCACTATTTGGAAGATAAGTTTTCAATTCTACTCCCGAACCTAAAGGTGTAACTATGGTTAAATCTGATGGTAAGGGAATAGGTGAAATAGGTAATATTTTTGCAAAGGAACTAGCAATAAAGGAGTGAGTAGCGCCAGTATCAAATAGTACGGAAGCAGGATGTGAATGGATGTGGATGGTATCTTCGATCATCTCTCCTTCTTGGTTTGTTTCATCTACTAAAACAGCATTCAACCGAGCTTGCCACTTTCACCCACCATTATTCTGGTTGGATTTTTGTTGATCTTTCATGAGAGGACAATCGGGCATACAATGCTCCCGACTTCCACATCATAAACAAGTGCCAATACGCTTCCAACACTCTTCGGCTGAGTGACCGAACTTTTCACAGAATGTGCAGGCCATTGTAAGGGCCTCTTCTTCCTTTACCTTCTTGCTCTTGCCATTGCCACTCTCGTTGCCATTATGGGATCTCTTCTTATTATCTTGGGACTTGTACGTCCCTGTAATGCTAAACTTGTCTAACATCTTTCCCTTCTTGTCTTGCCTATGACTTGAACATCCTCTACGGCTTGTAAACTTCTCAACCTTTTCCAAGGTCCTTTCATATAAGTGAGCACGTTGGACCATCTCATCATAGGTTCGAATATTTTGCGAGCCCAATTGCTTGATAAAAGTAGGACGCAACCCGTCCATAAATCGGTTAGCCTTCAAGAGTTTTATACTAACCAAATGAGTAGCATATGATGCCAGTCTAGAAAATTGAAGCTCATACTCTACTACTGACAGCATACCTTGTCGTAGGGAAGCTTCAGCAACCTTCCGCTCTTTGACATGCTTAGAGAAGTACTTTGCCTGAAAATGTGTGAGAAACCCCTTCCAAGTGTGTGGTGCATTAGGAGGCGGCATCGGAATAGACTTCCACCAAGTACGAGCATCTTGGTTTAACTGAAATGTGGCAAGAGGGACTTTCTCCTGATCAGTGCATTGCATCACATCAAATATCCTGGTCATCTCATTGATCCAGTTCTCTACTTCATCTAGGTTGGAAGATCTAGCTCCTTAACCTCTCATGCCCCAGCCCTTTCCAGCCCCCCTTCCCACTATGTTCCACACCTCCACCAACTCTTAACCTCGCCCACAGCCACCCGGAGGCCACCACATCGTCTTCCTCGGTCACATGTTGTAGCTTCATCAACTCAGCTGCCTGCCGATTTAGACAGAACCTGAGGTCCAGCTTGCAGGCTTCACCACGACACCTGGCGGCATGAATCAGCATCAACATTCTTCAGATAAGTCGTGCTGCTTCAAGCCACCTTCACTCCAGAAGCAGTCCCGCTCAGTTTTGACATCGGCTCTGATCGCATCGCCCCTTTTCGTGCAATCACGCCAGATTCTCACCAGAACCTGAGGACCAATTGGCAGCGGCTGCACCATCTTCCTCGTCCGGATTCAGCCCGAACTCTCTTCAGAAGAGTTCTTCTTCTCCGAGTCACCGTCAATCCAGAGTGGTCCCACCCTTTTCTAACATTGTTATAGCCTGTGGTGCCCATTCTCCTATGAATGCGCCAGACTGGTGTGACCCAGTTTGCCCTGTACGTGCAGCAGACTCATCGGCCCCGGCACTCCTTCCTCTGCTAGTTTTTGTGCCAAGCCATCTTCACCAAAGTCAGACCTATTGACATCCTGAAGCCACTCTAGGTGGTTTCGACGTGATCCACATTCAGTTCCGCACGTACCAAGGTGTTCAATCTAACTATGTCTGGTTGTTCACCAAGAAACTTGAGCCTCAGTCCAGAGGCAACTGCGGCCAGCCCCGAGATCCAAAGCCCGCCAAACTTGACCGGAACGTAGGTCTTCCTGTCCTCTTTCCAACCCTATAGGTCCCGCCTTGGTCGGAGTTTGGCGGAGATCATACCAGCCGTTGCACGCCGACTGCGCAGACCGAACCAATAGGACAGATTCGCGCAAGTTGTCATCGGCGACCGGCTCCACCCTCTCACCACCTCAGAACGATGCCAAACTTCCAGGAGCACCGCTACACTTCATCAGCTTCACCTGGGTGCCAGCGGAATCTCATTCTGACCCCCGTGTGCTGCGTACCGTTCAAGCCAAGTCGGTTCTGCCCAGTCGGGCAGACAAAGGGCAGCGGGGCCATCTTCCCCTTCCTCGGTTCCCCCTCCTGCGTGAGGGTAGTATTGTATTTTGCGCCCCTCCCCTAGTTCCCCCTCCCTGCGTGGAGGTTGTTTGGTGCATGTACTAGCAGGGCCAACCACAAGCTTCACCGACGCAGCGTGCTTGCCAGGTGCACACGCTTCCCGATGCACCCACGTCTCTGACCAGAGCCGGTCCCTCAGACGGCTAGGTACGTGCGATTGCCATTCGTCATTTGCTCTTTTAGTATTTGTTCCAACTGCCATGCTGGTGAGAGAAGTGCCCGATCCAAATATTCCACTACTTGAGTGATTGCTGCCGGTAAGTTGAGCGTCCGATTGAACCGATTCCCTCGGTATCGGTCTGCCCGGTAGAATCCGGTGCCCATCCCCATCTCCCCAGGTGACTTACACCACCCTCCTCACTGCTCGGGCCGTGTTCGGCATCCTTGCGAGCCACTGCTCGCCTAGCCCTCAATACGAGTCCCATGTGGAGTCCGCTACACGCGCGTGTGTTTGCCTTGTCGCCTAGACATTTGTGCTCACTATCTTGCTGGCTATAGGTCCCAGTGTCTCGACCTGGTTCATCCTGCGTCAGATTTGGTATCAGAGTAAGTTCTTCGACTTGCCCTTGCTTGTCGAGTCCTAGGCCCCAACCCGCCCGTGCTAGTGAGCTTTCCCCCATCCTTCCTATACCCCTTGATGGCTACCCGTAGTGGTGCCCCCTACCAGCCCTCAGGTCTGTCCCCCATGGCTAATCAAGGTCAACTTGCCCATGCCCCCAGTGCATCCATTCTAGGACAACTTCCCCACACCGGCCAAAGCCGACCCGTCCCCCTCATAGTGAATCCCAGGTGGGGTAGCCATCTCGGCCCAACCCTCTGGCTCCTGGAGGCGACTCGTCCCTCCTTGACACTATCCTCGATCAGTTTCGGAAACTCGGGGGGCGTGATTCAAGCTGATTTCTGAAGCCATCAACCTTCAAGGAAGTGTAGGAGCAAGCAAGGTTCTCAAGGGAGTTCAAAACTGCATCCATAATCCTCTTCATCAACTCAAGGGGATCAAAGGAAGATCACATTCGCAAGAAAGAAGAAACTATTGGTGCTAAACCAAAAGAAGGCTTTGAAAGGAAGAAGAAGCTTCTGCTGCTGATCTACATCGCATTTCAGACAAGATCTTTTCGCTTTTAGCCTTGATCATATCTCCATCACTTGTCTGAATATTTTCATATTTGTTCTCTTCTCATTTTGTTGAAGCACTAAAATTGAGAAACGTCCCTACCACGGTTAGTAGGAAGGCAGTTGGAAGGTGCTCCAATCTGCGGTGTTATCGTCCCTACCAGTGGTTAGTAGGAAGGTAGTTGGAAGTTCTCCGAATCTGTGGTTTGGTGTGCTGCACTAGTGAAGCCTCACCGGATTTGGTGAGGGGTGGACGTAGGACTAAGAATTCAGTCCGAACCACCTTAAAATCTATTGTGTCATAGTTTGATTATGTGATTGCTTTGTTCTAGAAGCATGCTTAGGTTCAATCTCCATATTACTTGTTCATCCTGCTAAGCTAATCATTGTGTCATTCGCTAAGCTAGTTGTATTCTACTGCAATTCTTTTTATCTAGCTTTAAAGAGGGGTGTTCTGCGAAAAGAGGGGTAGATCTATTCACCCCTCCTCTTTAGATCCGCCATCCACTACTCAACACAGTCAACTGAAAGAAAGGTACAAGTACACAGGGCATATCCCGGCTCTAGTAACTGGTGGCTAACCTCGGCTACTAGAACCTCGCTGAAAACCTGTCGTGTCCCACGACAACCCCGCCTCACCTAAAAACCACAGTCATTTCATAGTCTCAGTAGGGATCCCGCGGACTCCCACCTCACACGAAAACAAGGCAGGAAAACAAGAGAGTAGGAAAGTACACTACCTAGCAGGAGTATAGTAGAACCAACAAGTTGTAATAAATAAATGGGAAAATTGTCTACCCTAATAGTACCGTACTGCAGAGCCTTGGTCTGACAAAACTTGAGTTCCTGCCTGCCAGCAGACAGGAGCACCACCCACTAGAAGAACGACCAGATGCGTCCCCTGATGTCTTACACTGCGTCACAAGTGTCTTGCTACAATGCCCCGGGCGGAGACAAAGACACACTCAACAACCAGAAGTACCACAAAATAAGGACTAGTTGAGGTCGCGCTCATCAGTGCTGGTCTGAAGCCCTCAGCCCCATGTGCACACTCAAACCATATGCCCTAGGCCTGTCCTCTAGCTGGTCATTCCCCCTAAGCCCAGACTCAGCTGTACGTGGGGGCCCTACGGTAACCAGTCTACTCACCGTCCCTCTTGGGTCAGCTGCTCCACCACTCTCGGGTGGCTCAGCACACGCGTGCCGTAAGAAGGCTGTGGGTAGTGGACGTGTCACCAGAAGAACAGACTCTCAAGTCACGATAAAATGACTCTGGAACTGAACAAGCAGGAAGATCACCCTTGGCACGGCACCAACTCATGGTGGCGCAAGCCAAGAATGCCACCTCCCAGGACCCCCACGACACCCCACACATGGCCCCCACATGATGCCTAGCATCAATCAGACCACGGGTCAACACGTGGATCGAGGACTACTCACTCGGGACTCGAATCGACATCGAAGAAACCATTGATTAGGCCTCAGATAGTAAACGGTCCATCATGGGCCGTTTTGGTGTAAACGGACGGTGGATGGACCGCCTCAGGGAGTTAAACGGTTTACCAATAACTGCCTAAAAACCATTGTACACGGTCCACTATGGGCTGTGCCATCCATGCACGGCCCCTCTGGCACCGTTCCAGAAGATGAATGGCCCAACAGAAGGCCGTCCCACCCCGGGACAGAATGGGAATCATACACGGCCAGCCTCAGGCCATTCGGGACCCACACGGTCCACGGTAGGCCGCTTGGTGAACAGAATGGTCCCTATTGGGGCCGTCCAGCCACCCAATGGCATGAAAACAGAATGGCCCATTTCATCCACTATGCTGATAGGTGGAGGTCCCTGGCTGATAGAATAAGGGATACCCTTTCAGAACTAGAGCAAGTAAAAATGATCATGTCTAATGCCACCTCACAGTTCAAACACGTCATGGCCATGAATAAGCTTACCACAATGGAAGAGCTCTATGAAAGGGCCCGGTATATCCAGACCCAACTAAAAGATTCTCCCATCATGCACATGTTTGAACCTCTAAAGCCGAAGCTAGTTAGGAAGACAGGCACTGGTGTCCAAGGTGGAACGACAGAAGGGGTTGTGATAAATGAGCAAGTGAGTGCAGTTGGCAGCCCTAACCAGTCAGCCAACCCAAGACCTCCCCAAATGCCATGACCTCCCTTTCAGCAGGGTCCACTACCCTATCGTCCACTACCCCAGAATAACCTTCCCCAGAATAACATGTCTCAACCCTTCCATCCTCAACAACAACAACAATAACCACCATCTCAGTACCACCAAGTTCCACCTCCAGAAAATTACGGTCTACCACAACAACAAAGAAGGCCCATTGACCCCAAAAGAGCCCACTACCCACCGTTGCCGGAAACATTGTCGGACATCTTCAATGCCCTTATGGCTGCCAATATACTCACTCTGCCCAAGAAAAGGCTCGCATGGCCCCCGAATGTTGACACCTCCAGATATTATGTTTACCACCGACAGCCAGGTCATACAGTGGAGAGTTGTTTCCATTTCAAAGACTACATTTATGACATGAATGATCAAGGTGAGATTAATTGGGACGAAATGAAGCGATACATCATTGTGTTGAAAGCCAGGAGACCTCTGCCTAGACCGCAGTTACAACAACAACCACAACAACCATAGCAACAGTAGCATCCTCAGCAGGCCCCGCAACAGCAGCTTAACATGGGCATTATCCACAACCCACTTCTGGAGCATCAACATCCCAACCACCAGGTCAACCCTATCTCCTCCTTCCCGGAAGTCGGGAGAAAGTAGGCCTGGCACTTAGAAAGGACTTCCGTTCTTGTCGCTAACCTTGTCACCAGTCAACCCCCTCGCCTCATCCGAACAACATCTTTTTCTCATCAAACTATGTCACAACCCTTAGTTAACCCTCCTTTAGTTCCACAGCCATCACGCCCTCTTAGCCGCACCCCTACTGTTAATTCCCTGTTAATCCACCAGCAAATGCCATCCACCACATTTCCTTCATCCTCAGACCCTCTCGTCACCTGTCATCCCTCCACTTCGCCGTCTACCCCCACCGCATCTCTACCCGTACCTTCCAAGCCCCTTATCATCCACCATTCGTGTGAGACCCCATCTACCTCGACTATACCTCCACCCAATAAACCCCTTGTCAAAACCACTACCCCCATAGTCACCCCTGCTTCATCACCTGTTCCTCCGTCATTACCCCTCAAACCTCTGCTAAAATCCATACCTAACACCGTAAAGATCCAGCAAGAATCGCAGGCTATGGTGCTCCGGAGTGGGAGAATTTTTCACTGTGTATTCCCTCAGAAGAGTCAGGTCCTTGAACAGTCTCAGCCAGAGAAAGATAATGAAGAGCAACCAGAAGAATTCATCACTGGGATGCAATATGATTTGTTAAAACATCTGGACAAGATGCCCGCCTGGATCTCCATCCTTGAATTGATTAAGAGATCCACGTCCCATCAGCAAGCTTTAATGGAATATCTTTAGAAGGTTATGGTGAATGAGGATCTCCCTGTGGAAAAGATCTCAACAGTCCTGGCGTCGGCAGACACACAGCCAGTCATTATGTTCCACAATCATGAACTTGCCCCCAAGGAAGCCCATAAATACGCTGATGTGATACCACCTTGGGGGTGGTAGTCACAAGACCGAAGACCCTCGGACCTAGTCAAGCAAGCAACTCACGGACCAGAAGCTTCACTCAAGCGGACTCACCCGCTAAGCGCACTCTCGTATCCGAAGGCGAACCGGTGATGGGGATGAGGGTCCGAAGTGGGACCTCGCTGTTTCGGGGTTTGGCTTAGCTAGGGATTGAATCCCTAAGGGTTTTTTTAAAAGGTTTGATTACAATTTGAGGTAATTTTTCAAAAAAATAAGAAAAATCAATTTTTTAAAAAACCCACGACCCCTCTCTCTCCTCCCATTTCTCTCATCTCTCTCTCTCTCTTCATCTCGATTCTCTCTCTCCCTCACATGTTCTCTCTCCTCTCTCCCCCTTTCACCCAGTTCGGGGCCCATTCGGCCTCGGATCGACACGTGGGAGGTACTGACGAGATGGGCTCGACGCGAGGATCACGCCAGTAACCTTCATCCCTCGGATCGTGGAGCGTCGAGACGCGTGCGAGTGAAAGGATGACGTGGCTCCCGTCGTCTGATCTGCACTGATTCGCAGTCTTCGCCGCACAAGAGGTAGGGGAACGGATTCCTCATCTCGCTAGGAACCCGTTGACGCCACATGCGTCACCATCCATCGTCATTTTCATCATTTTCCGTGTAAAACTCTATTTTGTTAAATTTGGGGCTAATTTCTCATTTTGCATTTCTCTCTCGATTTCTCGTCCAGACGGCCACTGATCGAAGTGAGGGAGGTACCGTTGGATTGATCACGTCGCGAGGATCCCATTGACGCCCATCTTCTCTCGATCCACGGAGCGTGGAGCTAAGTTGGGCCGGGAGGCGCCGCGTCACCCTCTCGCCAGATCGGCACCGAATCGTCATTTTCGTCGTAATCCAAGTAGGGGGATGGATTCCTTGCCTCGTTAGGACACCGCCGGTAACACATGCGCCGTGGTGCGACGCCCTTTGCCCCGTTTTTCGTGCATATTCTTGTTTAGTCTATTTTTAGTCCATAATGCTTGAAATCATCTCCATGGGCCTCGTCTTTTAATTCTAGTGGCATGCTTAGGTATAGAATGTTGTTATGGTATGGTAGCATAACTTAGAAACGTGTTTCCCCACGACCCCCGTCGATTTTGGTCGATCGGAAGGGGGTTTCAGTTCTGAACTCCAGAATCTCGAAACCCAGTCGATTTAACGCGCCCACCCCAGTGCATTATTGTCATTTGGCACGCCTGTAGAGGTGCGTCATTTCCCCTTGTGGCGGTCTCCCCTAGGTCCGTTATAGTTCTTTAACACCCCTATTTAGGTGTGTTATATCATACATGAAATTGTGGGTTTTCTGTAGATTTTCTGAGTTCGGGTGCCTTTAACACCCCTACCCTGGTGCGTTACATCCCCTATTTAACTGTGCATTCTGATCATTCTGGTGGGCATAATGAGCCATGGGAGGCACGTTGTGTTACTATAACGTCCCACCGTTGGTGCGTTATAGCCTTGTCGGTCGTGTTGTGTGCTTGTTGACTTTAACGCCCCTACCCCCGTACGTTGTAGTCCTATAGCGCGCCTGCCAGGGTGCGTTATAGTCCCTGTTGACTGTGAATTTTTATGAGTTCTGTTGAGTATAGCGGTCCTGCCCTGGTCTGTTATATCATGTAACGGGGTGGTCCTAATCTGTTATATACATGGAGATTTCAAAAGAGTGTTTATGTAATTTCTAATGCATTTCATATTTCATACATGCCACGTTTAAAGTATTTTGTACATTGTAGCATTATTTTACATCCCAAAAGAGTAGCTTTCTCTTTCCTTGTGATGGAACCACTGGTCATAGCCCGACGACGTCCATGTCGGCCCACCTAGGAGAGGTGGCGGGGTGTTCCCATCGTATGATTTGTAAGCTAGTTTCCGTGGACCCTCTCGCATAGTCAGTAGTGTCCTACTGGGAGGGAAAACTAGCTAGAGGCCTGGCTTAAGACGATGGGTCAGTGTGTGCACACATGATCAGAGGTTTGGACTGACGTCAACGGGTGTTACTCTGATTAGTCCCTCGGTGCGGTACTACTGTTGTGTCACTCGCTTGTCGCGAGCTGGACTGCGAAGTGCTTGAGATGCAGTGTAAGACGTCAGGGGACGCATCTGGTTTCCTTCTTCTGGTGGTCTTCCTTCCTCCTGTCATATGGTTAGCTGAGGTTCACTCTGTTGGTAGATTTAGCTTCCGATGCTATTATTTAATTGTAAATTCGGCATGCTTACAACGAAGGTCTTCGGATTCAATCCGATGTAAATAAACACCGACTGCTTGCGGTCGGTGGGGAAAGACATCCTGTACATGACTCCCCACTGTCACCTGTGCACTCACACCCACGGAACCGTTCTTCCCTCCACGTGTCGCTCATCCCCCAAGTCCACGTGCCACGCCCTGGCGGCGCATCCCCAGTTAAATGTTCAGTTCCACGGGTGATTGTCGAGAAATCAACTGGCACGCCCGCACCCAGCCACATTTTCCATTAACCCGGACAACCTCCTGTGTCACTAGGTCTCCCCTTGACTCTCCGTAAAAGGCGAGTGCATAGTGCCGCTTTGAGACAGATATGGTAAAGAGAAGGGGTGCCCGAGGCCCATTAACTTTCGGCACCTCTCCTGTAGCTATATCCTACCCCTCACTCCAGTCACCGCCCACACCGCCCCGGCAGACACTCCCTCCGGGGTGAAGCAAAAAGGATGGCACGCCCGGTGGGATGTCTCCTGCCTCCCTTCTTTTTGCTGAAGCAAAAGTTCATGCCAGCCCTAAAGTCTGGGTGCCCTTTTCCTGTCCTTACAGGAGGGGTAGCAGAAGAGCACCTGTTTGTGCTTCCCAGTAGCTTCCAGTTCGTCTCCCAGTTGCCAGATCGTGTTCCGCGACTGCTCCTGGCCGTCGCCTCAGCTTTCCAGTATCTATGGCGGCCGTCACCTACGGTCCCATCGCCGTCGCCACCCATGCACGGGTGGGTTACTTGGTAGTGCCGATCACTTTCGGTCGCTTTCCTCCTATCGTCAGATCACCCTACTTCTTGGGTGTGGTCCCCATGGCGGCTCCACCGCCACCTCCAGCTCCTGTTTCCTCTGGCACTGCCAATGCGCCACGCCAGCTGCCAGTCTCGACAACCAAGCCGGGCGTTAGGCTCGGCTCTCCCGCCACCAGTGCCCGTAGGGGTCCCAGACCAGTCCTAGCCCAGGCAAGCATTAGTCCCCGGGCCCGGTCTCGATCGACTTCCGACACAAGCCTCGGATCCCAGGTTCCAGTCTCTAGTCTTGCGGTTCGCTCAGGCCTCCAGCCTCGAGCCCCAGCCAAGTCGACTTCCAGTGTAGGTCTTTACCCTACGATGTTCGGCTCCTTAGCACTCCGCTCGGGCCATCAATCCCAAGCTCCCACCAAGCAAGCTCCCCATCCGGGCCTCCTAGCCCGGGGGTAGGGCTCCCCAGCACCCCATTCGGGCCTCCCGACCCAAACCACAGAAGCACGACTACCTCGCCTGGGTCCCCAATCCTTGGCACGAGGCGTCCTAGAATCCAAACCAGACGTACAACTCTAGGGTTTCCCGCGGATGATGCCTGTTACGAGTGGTCCGCATCCGATCCCGGATCCCTCGGCTCTACCTCAGGGGCATTCCTCCCATAATCTGACAACGTTGATCCCTAGCACGGGTCTGCCTTTGTAGGATGCGGTGACCTTGGTACGGACTGAGCACCCTCTATCGTGCCTTCTAGTCCTACCAGCTCCCAGTTCAGGCTCAAGGCCTCGGGTCACCGACATCCTGGTACCCCCTGCAGTGACAACTTTGGGCGCAGATACATCACGGTGAGCGTCCACAACACTATTGTCAGCTCAGGCGAAAGCCTACACTCGAGCCACCCAGTCGTCGGCCTTCACTACAGACTTCGCGACTTGGGGGCCTATCCCAGTATTCCTAATGAATGACCCTGTGCCACCAGCACCCGCAGGCTGGGTTTTCTCGACCTACCACCATGGAGCGGAGTCGTCTTCCGCTCCCCAGAAGAAGCACCGTCGTAGCCGTAAAGGAAAGCCACCCGTTGCTACCACCAGCAACTCCAGCAAGACCATTCTTGTCAGAGACTTACGGATTCGCCTGGATGGAGGCGAACCCATTATTCCTCCAAAATAGATCATCCCTACGGTCCCTTATCACAGCCGAAAGTCCCTACATTCGCTTGGAGTAAAGCTTTGAGGGAAACCCTTAACAAGATACTTCAAGAGCCAGAAGTCTACGAAGCGCATGCGGCAGAAATAAAAGCTGCACCTATTAACTAACTCAAATAAAGAAAGATTACACATACATGACTCAAATAAAATAAAAATTACATGACTAGACTCAAAAATACATGACGAACACAATGACATATGCCGATGAACAATCCAAGCCTTGGAAAAATATGGAGGGGCAAGGGATGCCCCCATTACGACTTCATCAAGAAATGGCGAAACCTCAACATGAGGTGTGTCAATCCACCGGTCCAGGAGGACGCCATCACTATATGTCGCCGAAGCTTGGTGGCTGAAGTCAGTGAAAAGCTTCTCGGTACCAATATCAAGGGTTTCGACCAGCTCAACTCAGCCATCGCTGAAATAGAGATGTTCTTCACTGATAACCCGAGCTACGCCTTAGCATAGGGTAAGCAAGCGTGAGAACATCAGCCCGGCAAGGAGGTGAACATCATTGAATTCACCACCACCGCTAAAGCTAGTAAGGAGGCCGGAATGAGTAGTTCAGACAAGAAGCCGGCCGCTCCCTCCTCCTCAGAGCGTATGAATACACCATTCTCCTTTAAGAAGGAACACACGAAGATGCTCTTCGACCTCTCTATGGCCCGTAAGATCGTCGAATTACCTGAAGTCCGCAAGCCAAACGAGGCCCAGAAAACAGACGATCACACCTATTGTCCATACCACTACATGTTGGGTCATCCTCTTAAAGATTGCTACGTCTTCAAGACCCAGGCACAAAAGTTGATTCGAGATGGCCCGATTCAAATGAAAAGTGATCTCGTCGATCCTTCGCAACCACACGCGTGGTCCAGACCAGCCAAAGCAAAACGAGTGGTACACCACCTGGCTAATGTGATCCACATGATGGCCATATTTTCTCTTTATGATGACGAATCAGAGGAGCCCAGCGCTAGTCGAAGGGGACGTTCGATCTGGTATCCACGGTGGAGGCCCTAGCACGATCATAGACCTCTCTCCTTCCCCAGGGAGAGAACCCAGGGACTTTTTGACGTTCTCATCGAGAGGGGGCAAATCATGCCCTACGTCCCACCGATGGATTACACTCAGTGGGACGATAGACACCCCCAGTACTGCCCCTTCCATGAATGAATCTTCCATGCGATCGAGTCTTGTGAGGAAGTTGATGCGGGACAGAGACACGGACTCGACGTCGAGTTGGATATGCAACCTGAGACTCTAGCAAGCTCGCACTCATCCCAAGCGAGGGAAGCGTTCGGACTTGCACGGTTAAGAAACTGGTAGCGAGTCAAGGGTGGTCAGCTCACTCTCTCGTGCCCGGGTCGGGTCACGGGATGGTCTCGCTCTCTTACTCGCAGTGGCGATTACTTTGATTAGAGCTAGGATCCTAAAACATGCTCTTTCTAGCAGCAACAAATAGATATATACTAAGAAAGCAAGCAACTAGACTACAAGGGGGTGGCGGGTTTACCTCCACACTCCGGGCGTGGGGAAGACGATCCCGGTCGAACTCGTACTCTCGATACAACAATTAAAAAAATTACAGAGGTGATGAATTCTGCCCACTCTACACAGGGAGGTAAAGGGCTACATACGAGACCCGGGAGTGACGCGTCGGGTTGACGGGCAGCACTCGGGGCCACTTTGGCGGTGGCACGTGTAAGTACTCGCGGGGCCCACGTCCTGGTTGACGGTCCGGGGATGCCGAAGGCTGCTGCTATGCCGGAGACTCCTGGTTGGGCGGTCCCGTGGGCGGAGGCATGCTGATCGGCCTCGCGGAAGGCGGGGCGGCCTCCTCGGGGATGGTCGTCGGGTGCCGTCCACAAACCGGAACAGCTGTTCTGCTGCGCGCGACCCGGTGAGAAGTGTTGCTGCGATCAGCACTAATGTCGTATCGATGCAGGGTCTATGGCGTTGGAGAGCTATCTCAAAATACTACCACCCCAGGTTGAGAAAGGAATTTAGAATCTTCTGTGCTGGCCGTAGCTGATTTTAGCATCTATTGGTTCCCAGATCTAGATCTGACTGGATAGAAAAAGGGATTTCTTGAGAACGTGGTTTGACCGAGGGGTTTATGAAGGATCTGGGTGAGGAGGGGGTCGATCAGGACCCTGTTGATGGGCTGTCCATTCAGCTGCCCCTTCATGTAGAGCGGCCTATTGTGACTGCATGTAGGTAGGAGCATATCGTCCTCAGTAAAGGCCACGGCCACTTCTGGTGACATCTCTGCTAAGCAGGTTTCAAGGTGCGCCAGCGTCTGGAGTGCGGCGATGATGGCTTGTCGCGTCTCTTCGTCCAAAGACAGCATTTCCCAGACGGTGAACCGGGCTGGGATCTTCTTGAGATGTCTAACTATTTGGTCGAAAACCCGGACCTTGAGCAACTTCATCTCTTCGGCCTTGCCGCATTTGCCCCCAGTCGGGACCTAAGGTGCTGGGTCGAGAGATGGCTCCCCCTTGGGTCGGGTACAGCTGCCAGGGGCGGCCTATCCCGACAGGCCTCCTCCTTTTCTTGCATGAATTCGACGAGGTTAGGGATGCCGTCAAATTCTTCTATCGGCTGGGACGGGGCCACCGTCGGTAGAGCCGGGAGTTTGTTAACTGGTGGAGCTGGAGGGGCGCTGACTCCCTTAGCTGGCCGGGGCCCCTGCGGACGTTCTCGCCTTTCTGCACGTGACCGCAGAAACTCCGCGAATGAGGGGATGCCCTGGCTCTTCGGCTTCTCGGGGTAGAGACCCACCGGTGGAGGGATTTCGGTGCCTCGGACCTCGGGTTCGGGGATCCGGTATGGTTGCTCGCCTCTGAGCATGATGTTACAGCTGTCCTGAGGATGACGGCCCCATTTCTTCCCCGACCGGGTAGCATGTTGAGAGGTGGATGCCTCGGCCTGATTTGTTTCCGGTAGGCTGCAAGGCATTTCTTCTTCTTCCCCGTCCAGCGAGAGGGCTGCGTCGAACAGCGCCGCGAGGGTGTTGCAGGCGACAACGACCTCCTTCTTCTTCTTGTTTCTGGGCCTTCTTTTATTCTTCTTCTTTTCCCCGACGGTCGGAGACCGCTCATGGGGGAATTCGCCCCACAGGGGAGGCTCTTCCTCTGCTCGGGTCTCTACCTCGGGGGCCAGCTCGAGTCCCTCGAACTCCTCCCAAGGGACATATTCTTTCAGCTCGACAGGCCGAATCTCGGGCTGTTCATATTCTTCGAGCCTGTCAATAATGGCTTGGAGTCTTTCAACCGCCGGGATGACTTCTTTATGGATCCGCACTGGGACCCGCTCTTTCCTGTTGGAGGTAGGCCGCCTCATGACCAGTCGAGAGGCCGTATCGTGCCAAACAGGGCTCACCGACGGCGGTGCTGGCCGAAGAGTAACATCCCTAACATGAATTATCAGAGCAGGCTGAGGAGCCGGTCTTCTTCTATTTCTCTTCAGCGCAGACTGCTAACCCACCTGATCTTGGACGGGTGCTACCACGAAGGCCTCATAAGTGACGCGGGTGCTGGCCTCCGCCCATTCTTCTGGTAATTTTTGGTATAAGGATATCATGTTGGCCGAAGACGGCGTGCTGGGCATCTCATGCGACTGGGGAGGGTCCACCTTGTGCTCCCCCATGTCCAGCTCTCACTTTCTTATCAAGGCCTCAATGACATCCTTAAAAACATAGCAATCTTCGATGGTATGTCCCAGCATCCGGTGGTAGAGGCAGAAGCGCGGGTCATCCTTCTTCTTCACGTCACCGGGTCTCTTCGGCTCTGGCAACATGATTTTGTTGTAACTGGTCACCCACTCGAACAGGAGTCGGGACTTATCTCGAGAGAAGGAGTACAGCTTGCTCCTCATCTTCTCCCTCAATGAAGGGCCTTCCCGTCGCTCCGTGGACCTGGGCGGTGGAGGACCTGTGCCTACTTTGGCCTTCTCCTTCTGTTTCTCAAAAGCCTGGAAGTCCAACGCGTGCACCTCCGGTGGCATTAGTTTCTTTTCGGCCTGCCTCGCTCTATGACTTGGCGCCGCAAGAGTGGAAGAATAACGGGCGAGGAATGCCTCGATCTCAGCCACCATATTGTTCAGGCGGTTGAAGGTCTTGACCTCAGCGCCGATCATTCTCTCGAGGATCTCCTTCTTCAAGTTTTGTTTGCAAATCTGTACCACATCCTCCTGGTGCGGGGGGTGCCTGCACCTCATGCTGAGATTCCTCCACCTTTTGATGAAGTCGAGGGTAGACTCATCATTTCTCTGCCTCATGGCATAGAGCTCCGCCACTGTGACTTATCGCTCAGTGATGTAGAATCTTTCTTTGAACTTCTTCTGCATATCAGGCCAGTTGGCAATGGACCCGGGTGACAGGCTCGAATACCACTCTAAGGCCAACCCGGTGAGTGTTGAGCCAAAGAATTTCAGGAGGTAGGCTTCATCAGCAGCCAGATCTCCCATAACATTCACATAGTAGGCAATGTGCTCCCTAGGAGATCCCTGCCCGTTAAACTTCTCGAACTTCGGCGGCTTGGTGATGCCAGTCGGTAGCTTCCTTGCGGCATAATGAGCCAGATAGGGGACCTGGTAGAAGTCAAACAGCGTCTGATCCCCATCGCCCCATTCTGCTAGCTTCATATCTATCATTTGTTCCAACATCAACAGGCTGACTGCTGCCGGGTCGATCGGGCTTGGATAGAAATGGGCGGGCTGTGCAGCCGAGGTGGTTAACACAGTTGCCTGAGGGGCTGTCGGAGACCCCTGGGGAGTCGGGCTCTACAGCGGGACTGGGTACTGAGCTTGCTGCAGGGGGGCGCCTGTGGGGGAAGCTGGGAGTTGGTGGGAATGTCGTAGCTTGTAAGGTCGCCTCAGAAGACTGCCCATTGCCCCCGGGTGCCTCTTGTAAAACCTCGGTCTGTCCAGACGTCAAGGGTAGGGCATTCCTCGCGCTGAGTTGTCTCTTTAACAATTTGATCTCCCACTGGTACTGCTGGATCACGCCTAGCATGGCGGGGTCGGTTGTAGAGAGAGTGGGCATACTACTTGCCTCTTCGGCCGGGGCGTCTTCGGATGACGTAGAGGGTCTGCCGCTTGTGCCCCCTGTGGTGATGACATTGGCCGTCAAGGATGCGGGAAGATCTTTGGGGGAGGCTGCCTCGGCACTCGCCCGCGTCACTTCACCTGCCACTCTCTTTCTCCTGCTGAGGGGACCGGGCCTGGTAGCAAGTCTGGCCACTTCTTCCGGGTCGGTAGGTAAAGTCCCGTACTGACTAGAGAATCCTGCCATATTGCAGGTAAAGACCTTCCAGCTTCTGCTTCTTCTTGTTGCTTTCCTCGATGGCTTGCTCGGGAAGACCAGCCTATCGAATACCGACCATCGAGGCGGCACCTCCTCCCGCACAGGGGACTGGCGTTGCTCTTCGGATTGATTTCTCGACTCTGCGCTAGGTACGGGCCAAGCCTCCTCTTCTTCTTGGCAAGCGGAGGCCACTACCCCCAGTAATCTCTGGCGACCCAAGGGAGTACTGCCTGGGCCCCGAAGGTAGTTTCTCATGGCCTGCTCGATCCCCTCCCACTCCTGGTCGGGGAGAGCGGCCGGTGGTCGAGTGTCAGTGGTGACACCATGGTGGGTGTGATGCACATACGCCGGGTGGTCAGCATGACGATGGCGCCTATGGCGTCGTCGGCGAGCACTTTTCGACAGCACTGGTACAACGACTGCCGGTTGGCGGATCGTGGCCGCTTCTTCGACCATTTCGTCTCTTAGCCCCCTTGCACGGTGGGAGCAGCTGGACCCTACCTACACAGGTGCCATGGGTCGGGCTTCCTTTGGAACCCAAACTTCCTTTAGTTTTGCCAGCTTGTGAGCCGGCGTATCTCTAGGTGCGGCGGCCGGGATGACGGGCGCCTTTCCTTCTTTTATCTTCTCCAGTCCTTGGAAAGAGTTGCGGACTGGGATGGTTGGTATTGTTCGGTCCGGGATCGCCTCGGACCTCTGCCCATTAAGATGGACTCTGATGCCTCCGACAACGACGGACTTGCCGGAGCTGGAGAGTCAGTTTCTTGGTGTGGCGGCCGCGCGGCTTCTTCGGCACCTCCTCCGGTGGGATGTCGATCCCTGCTGGGGCGAGCCGACAGTTGAGTGCACGTGGTGCACATGGCAGCCCAACGTCTTTAACGGGGCATTGTAGTTGTTTCCGGCCACAGCTCGACCGGTAGCATCTTTAATGATCCCCGAGACGGGGGCGTCAGTCTTGCGCTCGTCGGACGCTTCCACATCCAAGATGCTGACGAAGGCCACCCCCAAGAAGTTGGGGAAGCCTACAACGGGAGGGAAGCTCCGTAAGCAAAGGGGGACGACAAGGTAGCCATCCCTGATGTGGCTCTCAATGACCAGGGGGCCAAAGGAAACCGCCATTCTTGAAATCAAACGTACTTCACTCTGCATTTACAAAGATGAAACAATCAGTATTATAAGAAGAGGGCCGCGAAGCCCCTAATTTCGGCAAAGAGATGAAAGGTGGATGTGTCCCACCGGGCATGCCAGACTTGTGGACGCACTAACAGTTCCTTCGACATTCCGTTCATTTGTTAGGGTATTTATTTGGTTTATTTAGTGCGTGGGCGTGCCAGTCACTGAGGTGACGATTTATTCAGACTTCGAAGAGCCCATGGTGCGCTCGACCTGACTTCATCAGACGATTGTGTGATTCGGGTCGGGACCCAATCCCGCCATGTCATAAAGACCATGACGTCATTTACATCTCCCATACGAGGGAACACCTTTGATCGTGCGGTCAACCTTCCTGTAGCCCAGGTGTTCGAGCAAGAATCTGGGTTATTAAAACATAAAGAGTGTTAGTCATAATGCAAATGATAAGCTTAAACCCAATTTCAATCCAAAGTGTTACAATCAGATTTGGCTAAATCAAAGAACTACACACATTTCTACAAAAGCATCAACCTTTAATTGAAATACAGGTAGGCCCTAATGAAGGTGCACTGACCTGTTTTTATAGTGAATACACAAGGTGTATCGACCTTGATGGAGATGACCTCTATTGCACTGACTTAATGCTTCGGAACTAACAGACTAGCATCGACCTTCTAAACATGCATCGACCTTACTCCAACCGGAAGGTTGTAAGCATCAGCCTATGTATAAGATGCATCGACCTTATAGCACAAGTTGTGAACATGATGCATGAGGTGCATCGACCTTATAGCGCAAGTTATAAACATGCTGTATGAGGTGCATCGACCTGATGGTGTGTGCTATATGAAATGTGCATCGACCTGATTATGCTATCTGTGTATAAAGTGCATCAACCTTTAGGATGAACGATGGATATATGCATCGACCTTCTAGTCTTAGCGGCATATGTGCATCGACCTTCTAGTCTTAGCGACATATGTGCATCGACCTTCTGGACTTAGCGACATATGTGCATCGACCTTCTAGAATCAATGACACATACATGCATCGACCTAATAGTTCAAAGAAGTGGAGGATGCATCGACCTTATAACTCAACAGAGATGCATATGTACTAACCTTCTAGGCTAAGTGTTGATATGTGCACCGACCTACCTATCTCAGTGTATGAATGTGCATCAACCTTTTTATGTAACAGAATGAACATGCATCGACCTGTAAATGACTAGAGACTCAAACTGACTTAGGAAATACTGCAAGATGTTTATTCATAATTACTGCATCAAAAACATAGACTATTGGCAGCATCAAAACCCATCATCAAATAACCCTATCATCAAATCCAGAGGAGACACAATAGTTAGCACAAGGAAGTTCCTCCTCAAATAGTGATTTTCAAAAGGATGTTGTTCAAGAGGGTGACACACATTATGCTTAGGAGGCAGGAATGATCACAGTTCAAGTTAGACGTGAGATAACTAAAGATATGAATGTAGGTGCTCGGGTCAGGGGGGGTCAGACAGTCGATCAGACGGCTTGTGTGTGCATTTTGGGAGTGATGCGATGTCCTAGTAGATTGAATCCAACATCTTGTTCCCCACTGGGGTGAGTGATGACGTGATGTTGGGTGAACTTCTCGGACAAGGCCTGGTGGCCTTACTCCTACAATGCACAGATTAGAATAAACAAAAGAGTGTGATCGCCAAAGGTTATTACTTGAACCTCACAAGATGATGATCGCGTAGAGGTGCCTTCAAGCAGAAAGTGTGTGGGATCTCGACTTCTCCATCCTCGGTCAGCCAAGTGCAGAGAGCCCTGTTGTGTCCCAAAATGCCAAAGATCCTGCAATCAATGACAAAAGCTCATGAAGACAAAAGAAAGACATGCCAATTAGTTCTGAGTAGTGTAGTTGAAGTTTGAACAATGCTTAGGAGGGGAATAATACAGTCGTGATTACCTTGGGGGGTGTGGGAAGGGGGGATGGTCGAGGCTTTTGACCACTCACCTTCCTGTTTGTTTAAAAGTGGAAACCTCTATGAAGGATCTAACATGGATTCTAGTATGTTGTAATGCAAACAAGGAGGCGAATGCAAGAACAAAATAGAGGAACACAAGGAACGAGAGATCAAACTCGCAGATGGCCAAGCTCGTGACCACCCGAAGGGACGCCAAATGATCCTTGGAGCTATCGGAGACCTCGAGTCAGCAACCTCCTCTTCTGGTGCGGAGTTCTCAGCGGTCCTTTTTGGATTTCCACCTCAAAGAATCACCACCAGAGAAAGAAAGTTTCCTCTCCTCCTCTCTCCGATTCTCCTCCTCACCAATTGTCCTCTCCAAAAATTGTTCTCCCCTTAAAAAAATGTTCTCCCAAAAAAATTCCACCCCCATTCTGCCATGCCATTGACACCAAGCAAATTCTTCTTCAAAAAATTAACCCTCAATCCAGCAATAACTTAAATTAAACTTCCAATGTGAATACATGTGCATTCCATAACATTCTGGTCCCAAAACAGCAACCCTGACGGCTTTCTCTAAGCGAGAAGCTTTGGGAACAGGATGGCATGGAGGGCTTGTCATCCGGTGTTCACCGGAGGCCCCTCCAGGGGAAGCCCAACCGGCTCGCACTGGGAAGCTCGACGGGGAAGGGTTTCGTCAGTAGAGCGTGTTTCAGGTGTGGAAGATCATCTCCAGCGCTACTGCCCATCTCCGTCGCCTGCTGCGTACAGTGCAGCTCTTGTCCGGATGGGCCAAAACTTCGGAGAGGCTCTGCACAACGTTCCTCAACAAAGGTTGCAGGGGTTGAGGGGACCACTGTTTGGAGGCCGAGACCCTTCCGCCAGAGGTAGTGGAGGGGTGATTGGGCTGGGTGAAGAGATGCCTTAAGGTGGAGGTGGTGGAAGGGGATGGCGATGAGAGTCGGGTGAAGGTGCTCCTGGATGGCGGGTCGGACTGTGGGAATGGCCAAGAGGTGTGGAGGGTTGGAAGCAAAGAATTATTAGTTGTGGCCAGGAGCGAGGAGGCAGTGCTGGCTTGGGCAATGTCGAGTGTTGCAGCGGCGGAGGGAATCCTGTTCTGATTGAAGCCCTGGCCACTGCAGATGGGAATCTTCCCAGACCGTACAGTTTGTAGGCTCAGGATCCGCCTCTTGAGGTTCCCATCAACCTCTATGATGAGATGGAGCCCACCTCTATGGTCAAAAAATTTGGGTGCCTGGAGCAAGGGTCGGTCAGTTTCACAGAGGAAGCCTCTCTTACGGCCCTGAAGGCCGTCGTCTGGGCTTCCAGCCCACATACTGTGCCTGTCATCGTCACGACTGAGCTCACCAGAGATCTCTTTCCAGTCCAAAAGAAGGTGCTGCCAGAGTAGGAGAGTTTGGGGTCGGCGGCAAAGTCCAGTGCCAACCGGCACAACCTCAGTCTAGGGCAACAGATGCCATGTCGAAAGGTGGAAGACAATAGGGGCCAGGGGCTACGTGGAGGCTCCATGGCTGTCCATTCAAATTTCAAATTTGCAATGATGGGTGACAGTGGTATTGGGCCGAGTGGTGGTGGATCGATGGCTTAACATGCTGAGTCGGGCATAGGAGTCGGGTCTTCTTCGACTGGGGGTGTGACGAATCGGAGTAAGAAGGCAATCGGTCGGAACATTGGCGGGTTAGGGTCCGAGTCCGGGTCCGGCGAGACCCGTGACTTACAGATTAGTCTTGGGGCTGTCAGGTCCGCGAGACCCGACCCTAGGCATCTTCCTCACCTAATACGATAGATCCCTTCCGCCAGTCTATAGTCGACACTCCCAACAGATGGTGGTGCAACGGTCAAACAGCCATCGACGGCTGTCGTCTTCCCTGGGGTGATCCGACCCGTGGTCCCGGGGGCAACGGTGACTTTTGTGGTCCCTTCCTTGCCCACGCTTTCTGTGCCGAGTCTCTTCGACATAGGGGGGGGGGGCGCAATGGTGGGGCTTCCTTTGGTTCGATGGCAGGGCAGGGGTCTTCCATCCCTCGTCGGCTTGTTCTCAGAGGTCCAACAAAGGCCAAAATGGCAGTGGCAGAGGTCGCGGTTCTTCTACCAGGTATAGTGCAGGGCTGGCAGAGGCCTTCGCTGTGGAACTCCACAAGGGCTACTTGCGGCCGTTGTTGGACTCGTCAACAGAAGGCACATGTGAAGATGAGGCAGAGGCGACGCAAGGCTAAGGTCGCTGCACTAACTGGACTTTCGGCTGTTAGTATCCAACAACCGAATAGCCCTAATTTTGACGCTTGTGAGGTTCTACAGAGGTTGGACCTAGAGAAGTCTAAAGATGGCGCTAAGGTATTGCATGCTTCGAGTGACGGTCAGCTCGTTCCCGGTCTTCCTACGGCCGTGGGATCTGTAGGAGAGGGCTACAGTGGCAATCAGGGATGTCAATGGTAACTGATAACCGTCCGTTTTGTTAGGCTAACCTCTCCCACTTCCATTGAGGTATATTGAGTGACTTTAGCTTCCTTGCAGGTCTGAAATGCTCAGCCTTAACTTGCTGACACACCAAGCATCTGCTTACAAATTCTGCGACTTCCTATTTCATATTCGGCCACCAAAAGGAGCTTTTCAAATCCCGATACATTTTAGTACCTCCAGGATGAATAGTATATCTGGACCTATGAGCTTCTTCTAAGATCTTGTTCTTCACTTCAACCACATCAGATACACAGGTTCTGCCTTGAAATAATAACCGGCCGTCATCAGCTAACATGAAATTAGGTCTATCACTCAAATTTTCCTTGATCTCTACCAACATCGGATCATTATCTTGTAAAGACTGGATTTCTGTTAATAACTCTGGATGAAGCTGAATTTGTGCAATCATAACCTGATCCTCACCGACATTGATGTCCAAACTAGCTAACTGCTCCAGCAGTCTCCATTCTTACAACATGAGATTTGACAACTTAACTGTTGGCTTGCGGCTTAAGGCGTCAGCCACCACATTACCTTTTCTAGGATGATACTCGATAGAAAAATCAAAATCCTTCAAGTACTCAAGCCATCTCCTCTGCCTCATGTTAAGCTCCTTGTTTCGCCATGGAGCGGGTGTCCACCGGCATGCATGTGTGGCCGGTGGGCCCACGGGAGTGGTGTGTGCGGTGACCAGAGTGAGGGGTAGGATATGGCTATGGGAGAGATACCAGAAGGTAATGGGCTTCGGGCACCCCCTCTTATGACCGTATCCATCTCAAAGCGGTACCGTGCACTCGCCTTTTATGGAGAGTCGAGGGGAGACCGAGTGACATGGGAGGTTTTCTGGGTTAACGGGAAACGTGGCTGGGATGTGGGCGTACCAGTCGATTTCTCGACAATCACCCGTGGAACCGAACGTTTAACTGGGGATGCACCGCCAGGGCGCGGCACGTGGACTCGGGGGATGAGCGACACGTGGAGGGAAGAACGATTTCGTGGGTGCGAGTGTGTAGGCAACTGTGGGGAGTCGTGTACAGGATGTCTTTTCACACTGATCACAAGCAATCAGTGTTTATTTACATTGGATTGAATCTGAAGACCTTCATTCCATGCCGAAGAGAAGTTCGTATGTTCCTGAAGCTTGGGGTGAAGAGCTGAGAGCACTTTGCAGCTGTAGGTTCGTCTCACACTGGGTAGTGTTGGCTGAGGGTAAAGGGTGCTGAAGGTAGGTGACACAGAGGGTAACTAGAGGCCCGAACGTGGATGCAAGAGCATACGTCCAACTGGCGGTGTAACACTGAGATGTATATATTTTTACAGGTGGGCCGTGATGGCCCAGGTACAACAGGGGCATGCCTCGGGACAATTCCGACATGCTAGTCGGTCCCCGGGTCGATGCGTGACATATGAACACATGAGTGCTTTACAGATTGTTCCTCCCGTGACATGGGCCATGGCGGCGGTGCCGAAGGGGGCTTGTGGTTGACTAGGCGACTGAGGGGATACATCAATCCAGTATCTGGGTGAGGGTTGATCACAACTCAAGTTGAGCGGTCAAACGTGGCCTCATTACTGAGGGGGAGCAAGACGTCATAACACGTGCGTGGTCGCGACTGATGGACACGTGAGGGGCAATCCCGACATAAAGGGGCGTCTACCCTTGTCGTAGCGTCTCACATGAGGTATGTGTGGACTTGTGTGCCATGGCTAGCTAACACGTGAGGGAAGTGCAAAGGACATACCCTCGGCGTGCCAAGCCGACTGACAAGTCGCACACACATAATTCTCCTTGGCTCATTGTAGAGAGTCGCTTAGAGCTGTCTGCGTTGAGTGTTGAGTGCCGGATGCTGAGTGTCTTGGGTGTCCAGTGCTAAGTCTCAAGTGCCCACCCCTTGAGCACCTAAGGGGGTTTTGTAGGGGATGTTGAAGGGTCACAAGGGGTTTACGCGGGCTGGCCTGAGCGGGTAAAGCTGATCTGCATAAACCCCCTCCCCTGGATGGGGTTTACGCAGATTGGCTTGAGGGGGTGAAGCTGGTCCACGTAAACCATCGGGTTATTTCCAGTGTCTAGATCTTGGGTCGTTATAGTTGGTATCAGAGCTATGGTTGTGAAAGTACATGAAAATTTGAGATATTATAGTGATTAGAGTCCGTAAGGTCCAATACAGTCGACAGTTGGCATAGGGATTCGTGCTTATTTTTCACTTGATTTCTCACGTAAGAGCCTGTGTGCGCTGAGTTGGCACTGTGAAGGTGGTTGTTGTCATCATCAGAGTGTCGGCGTGGGGTCTGAGGATCGAGGTCGAGAGCTTTCTCCCCTTGGGATGGTGGCCCCGGTTATGCTGTGTTGGGCAGAGTTGTTGGCAGGTGTGTTGCTACCGTGCTGCGTTCGAGGAATCTGCAGCGAGGTCAGGTGACTGGTGCAGATTGTTCGTGATTAAGTGGCCGTGAGTATGCTATACGGGAGTTATTGTTGTTTGACCCATTCCTGTTCGAGATTTATCCAGCCCCTGTGGTGTTGAGATTATGGCTTGAGGAGGCAGAGTAGGTGCTCTGGTCGAGATGTGCTCGGACGAGCGGAGGATCTTCTTGGATTGGGTTGTGGTCGTCCTGGATTTGGTTCGAGATCGTATGGCAGTGGTGAGTTCAGGACTTGAGGATGAGCCTTGGCGGGTGCCGATTATGGTTCGTGTTGCGGCTCCTGGCGTGGTGTGTCACAGTTTGAGGAATTGTGATGGTGGTGCATCGAGAGATGCTATGAGTGTGGTCCGACGAGGCACTCGGCGAGTGTTGTCAGAGGAGCTGACCTGACGATGGTATCAATTTTGCTGGAAGGTGCGGTTTCCAGCATGCTCGAGATTTGAGGTCAGGTCAAGCGTGGAGTTTTCTCCCGAGAGTGGTGGAGCGGCTTACCCTAGAGAGACTATTTTTAGGCTGATTATCGTAGGGCCCCTCTGGGCAGCCTGAGTCAGGGCTTTGGGGAAGAACCAACTAGAGGATCTGACCTAGGGCGTATGGTCTGTGTGTGCACACGTGGTTGGAGACGTCGCACCCGCGCTGAAGAGGGCTACCCTAGCTAGTCCTTGTTTTGTGTTCCTAGTTACTGTATGATTTCTCAGTCTCCACCTGGGACGTCATTGGGAGACACCTGAGGGTGCGGACTAAGACGTCCGTGGATTCGTCGGCTCCTGTGTTTATGTACGGCCGCGCTTTCTGTCGTTGTTGTTGTAGCTACTCCTGCTGTTATTGTTGCTCTTGTTAGTGCTGCTTGTTATCGTCGTTGTTTTCAGTTGGGGTTCTGCGTGACCCCTACCGAGCCAGTGATAAGAGGCTCACCCCTACTTTTTAGGTGTTGCGGTTCTTCCTCGTGGGTCGAGGGTGCTGCGTGGAGGTTCTTAGCTGCCAGCTTGCCGAGCCGAGTGTTCACTCTACATTAGGTACGTTTTACTGTCTTAGACTGTACTTCTGTTGGACGGGACTCTGTTATTGTTAGATTATTTATTTCTATTAATTGTTGAATTGTCCTACTTTATTTCTTATTTCTATGTACACCACACCTATCCTTTTAGCTCTTCTGAGCCCTTCGGCTCATGGGCAGCAGTCCAGGGTTCGAATGGTATTGGGTTATTCCCAGTATCCGAATCTTGAGTCGTTACACCCCCTCCTTTTCCTCCGTCCTCTCCCAGCAAGCTCTTCCCACAACCTATCCCTCTCCTTGCAAGCCACTCCCCTCCTTCCTCTCCCTACAAGTCCTCCCTACAGCCTAGCCCCCTCTACTCGAGAATCTCTCCACCTTCCAGTTCTTCGTGTTAAAATAATTTTGGATTGAAAACGGGTTAAAATATGACGTACTTATAATAATAGAGTCATCTACACTCAACACTTAACGTTTTGAGTTGGATGTCCCAATTTAATAAGCTCTAATATGGAACTTTCCCTCTTTTGTCTCGTATGGAAACAAGATATAAGAAAATGTACCGTTAGTGATGTATATTATTTGTCGCTATTCGGTTGCAAAACATGTTAATGACGGATCCTCCATCGATGTATTTTACTCACTAATTAGCGACAAAGCATTATCTGTCGCTATCTTCCCTACTGCTGTGCACGGTTTGGTGCTCGATCGGGGGAGATCGGGCTGGTTTAGTAAAAATCATAGTTTTTGGGGTTTGTAGGGTTCACTAGAAAATGACAACCATTCTCGGTAAAATTAGTGTCAAAATGACCGCTGGGATGTCAGGATCCCATTCCCGTAAGTTTCGTGTCGATCGGTTATCATTTGGGGCCAGTAGGAGTCCGGGAACCCCGGTGACTCATTTAGGTTTGATTCGTCAGAATCGCCCCAATCTCACATTTTAATGCACGCATGTGCCATTTTTTGACCCCAGGTGTGTTGCATGGTCGTGTGCATCTATTTCCCTTGCGCATCGGCGTGAATGACGTGTGGAACGGGCCGATTCGGCCATTCCCCTAGTTTGCTAGCCGATTTTATGTAATGGTCATTCCAGTGACAGTCACACGTGTATCGGTCCCGTAATAGACCGTTACGTCCATTGGTCGTTTTGCGCTCTTCGAGGCTGGGTGAGTGTGACGGACCAGCATAGAACCGTCACATGGCTGTAACACGCCTGGCTTGGTGCATTATGTTCTAGGTGTGACAGACCAGCATAGGACCATCACATGGATGTAATGCGCCTATGGTGGTGTGTTACGTGCTGGTGGTTTCTGAGGATTGTGGCTATCAGTTCCTCGAAGATCGTGTCTATATCGAAGATCGTGTTAGTCGATTATCCCTAATGGACCACCCCTTGTGCGTCAGGTTATGTAACGCCCCTCTCCTGGTGCGTTACATTGTTCATGTTAGGCTTTAGGCCCGTTGGCCCTGACGCCCCTATCTTGGTGCGTCAAAGTGTGTAACGTGCCTAGTGTGGTCCGTTACATCGTGCGAGTTTTAAGTTTTTGCCCGTTGGCCCTGATGTCCCTATCTTGGTGTGTTAGGTGGTTTAGCGTGCCTATCTTGGTGCGTTATGTGGTTCGAGTTTTAGTTTTAGGCCTGTTTGTCCTGACGCCCAACCCTTGGCACGTCAGAGCAGGTAACACCCCTATGGTAGTGCGTTACAGTCCTGTTGTAGCCGTGATGACCGTTGTTCCATCCTGTGTCTGTTCGTGAGTCGGTCTGTCTTAGGTTTGTGTCTAAGGCGGTGTCTGTGTGTCGGTAGCTTTCTGGATTGGTCGATTTATGTGACTGGGTGCGGCCTTTTCCCTAACTGCGACAGTACCCTAATGACTCTATCTAGAACTGCCTGTGTCATTATCCACCACTCCAATTTTTGCTTGTCTTGGCTTGATCTCGTGGTTTGCCCGTGACCCGTGGATGTCGGTTGACATCCTATAAGGGTTGTGTCCATGATGGGATAGCCAAGAGTGCTTGTGTGTGATGTCTGTGTGTGTCTGCTTGTGTGTCATGTCTAGTTCCAGTAAACCCAGTGAGACCAGGGGTTGACAGGCGACCTTGTCTGTGTCTTGACGGTTCTGTCCAGCTTGGGACAGTGTTCTGGATGCCTCGGGGTATTGTCCTACCTCGGTTGTGTGTCCATGTGTGCTGAGGGTTCTTGGTGTCCCTTCGGGTCTCCGTGAGTCATTTCCTGTGGAGCACTGTTTCCTCTGGCTTAGGAGTAGCCTGATTGGCGGCTTGTTCCACTGTTCGTGACGATCTTGCCTCTGAGTCATCTGACACAAGGATCATTGTGTGAGTAGGTCTAGTTACCTTGTCTTGAGTTTGTCGGCAGTGGCTCTACTGCCATTGGTGCTTTGGAGTATGGGTGACAGTGCTTGATTGCCCTGTCTGTACTTCAGCACTCGTGTTTTGAGTCTCTATGTCTTGTGAGCCTTCACTAGTCATCGCCTTACGTCACGCTTTGGCATGACGGCTCTTGTAGCGGGGCACTCTCCCGGCATACGGTTCTTAAGCTAGTTCCATGGGCCCCTGGTCCAACCGTAGCGTCCTTCAGAGGGGGAATACAAGCAAGAGGCCTGGCTTAGGCAGTGGGCATGTCACGCCCCGAGCCTTTATTTACAGTAGAAGACTAGCTCGGGAGACGCGAACAGTCGGCATGGTAAGCCTCTCGGAAGTAGAAAGAATAGGCCTTCTCCATTTTGTCCCTTAGTGAGGGACCCTACTTCTGCTCTTCTGCCTTTGCGGGCTGAGACGTAGCTACCTTCTTGCCCTTATCTCTTTGTTGTTCAAATGCCTTGATATCAAGGGTGTTTGCTTCTTTAGATGCTTGGCATCGCTCTACTGCCTTCGCTTTCTGTGCTGTGGCAGTGGTTGATGTAGGGGCAGGTCTCGCCAAGAAAGCTTCCACTTCGGCCACTACATTATTCAAGCGGTTGAACGACCGGATTTTCATGCCAATCCTCTTTTCCAGTACCTCCCTCCTAAGATTTTATTTGCAGATTTGTACAACGCCCCCCTAATGCGATGGCCGCTTGCACCTCATTCTGAGGTTCCTCCACCTCTTGATGTATTCAAGGACTATTTCATCTGCCGTTTACCTTGATGAGTAGAGTTCAGCCACCGTGACCTCCCTCTCGATGACGTCAAGCCTTTCCCTGAACGTCTTTTGCATATCCAACCAATCAACAATTGAACTAGTCGAGTGGCTATAATACCACTCAAATGTGAGCCCCGTTATCGAGAACCTAAAAAACTTCAGCAGATATGACTCGTCTGCTACTAGGTCACCCATGATAGTCATGTAATATGCGACCTGTTCCTTTGGGGATCCCTTTGCATTGAACTTGTCGAACTTAGGTGACTTGCTGATCCCCAGAGGGAGCCGCTTTGCTACAAAATGTGGTGGATACGGCACCCAATAAGCATCAAATGTGACATAGTCACCTTCACTTCGCTCAGCAAGCTTTAGCTCAATCATCCTTTCCACCATCAATTTGTTCATGGCGGTCGGATCGACTGGTTCCGAGTAGAAATGCACCGACTGCAAGCATGGGTGACCAAGGTTGTCACCTGCAGAGGAGGACTCAGTAATGAAGGTGCTTGGTGCACCTGTGGTAGCACCGGTGGCATCAGCGACTGTGGTGGGTGCTGTTGGGTGGCCGCCAGGCTGAGCTCTTCTAGCTGGGGTAGGGTATATAGTGGTGGGATGTCGCACGGGTTGATGCCTCTCTGTGGCTACTCAACTTGCATCTCAGGTTGTTTGGAGGTCGAGGCTTGTTCTATTTTCTCCATCAGCTACTTCTTTAAAAGCTCTATCTCCTGCTGATATTCTTGGAGCAGCATCAGTACTGATGGGTCCATGGTTGCTGCGCTAGGGATGGCTTCTACTGTCTCCCCTGAAGCACCTTCAAGCGAGGTACTCAGCAACACCACCTCCCCTTCAGCCGTCACCACGTTTGCAGTCAGGGTGGTGACTTCACCAACTAAAATTTATCTTCCTTATGCCACTTTTAACATTTCCCTTGTGGCTTCCACTCTTCGGGTGTTTGGCCCTGGCCTTTCGGCTAATCGAGCCAATTCCTGGGGTTACTCGGGCAGACCCTCATATTTGTCGGTCAACCCGACCATATTACTGGTAAAAACCCGCATACATTTTCTTTATATGTGGACATTCCTTCTTTCATGACCCGGGAAGGTTAGTCTCTCGAACACGGAGACTCTTCTTCTCTCCCCCTACTGGGGGGTGGCTTCATCGACTTCGAGCTCCAAGCCATCTTCATACCCATTGTCGTCAACCGACGACGTCATTCTTCTCACTTCTTCTTCTTCAACTGCCATTGGTGGGCAGTCATCTTCTTCAGTCGCGGCTGCTTGTAATAGCCATTGCTGGCCCAATGAGGGGTTGCCAATACCCCTAAAATAACTTCTGACCATGTTGGTCATCTCTTCTTGCCCTAGTCCCTGATGCAGGACCGGGGATAACTGTCAACCTCCCATTGGAGGGATGTAGGCTAGCCAGGCTCTTCTGGTGAGTTGCTCAAATCTTATTCCCACTATGGGGATATTGCCTTGTTGGGTTAATGCCCTGAAGCAAGTGTAGCGTAGAGGATCCATGGTCGTTTCATCTCTTCTCGGGGACAAGACCCTCTCATTCTTCTTCCCCGTCTCAGCAGGCTTGGGGTGGCAACAAATAGGTGCGTCTTGGTAGACAGGCTAGACCAGGGCCAACTGTCACCCCTCCGCCAACAAACAAGCTGGCCATAGCAACTCAGCCCTCAGTATCCCGTCCTCTCCGTGCGGGACCACAAACGTCACCAACCAGTATCCTAAGAAGGCAGCAAGGTGCGTCATGTCCTGTAAGCCATGGGGATTCCACCCCTCCTGTGGTGCATAGATGTATCTGGTGTAAGTCCAGAAATGAAGCTCCACCTCAGTATACTCCTCCCACAGAGTCTGGTCCCTAGCGAACTCTTGGTAGAAGCAGAAGGGCCCATTATAGAAATGACGAACCCACACATTCAGCGACACCCTGGGAGTTTGTGTAGCTCTCTCTCTCCCTGCCAGGGCCAAGTCTCTCTAGGTCTTCATGAGATATCGATAGTTGTAAGGTACTCTGTATCGCCCCTGTCCATCACTGTGGCTGCGGTGGAGGTCATCTAGTACCACCTCCTCGTACCCCTCGCCACTGATCGACAATCCAGAAATCTGGGATAGAGACCACAAGTCAAGTGAGGTCTCTCCCTCTGCTGTCGCCACTGTATTCCACTAGTGGTTGAAGCACTCTAGCAATCCCTGTAGTAACCTGGTGTAGCACGGGTACGCGTACAAAGTGACAGTCACCGCGTACCTGATCCCAGCCTGATCCAACAACACCCGGTAGTGGTGAACAATCCCCATCAGCCACTCAGTGGCACCCTGACGGTAGTAGTGTGATGGGATCACTACCCAGCAACCATACCAGTTGATGACGATCTGCCGCATAACTCCATCTAGGATGCTGTGGTCGTCGTAGCCCTCTCCAGCATACTGCAAGCCCATGGGCTCCAGCACCAACCCAGTGGTCCCCTCTATCTCTGTGCGGTGGTGACCGTGCAAGTCCCAGGAAGCAAGGCCTAGCGGCCCAACTCTAACTCTAGACTGCTCTGCCAGGCCGAAGAACCCCAGGCACTTAACACTGGGAAACTGCCGCTGCCTCCACTAGTCTTCTGAAAAGCTCGGATAACTACAGAATGCTACGCCATGCAAGCTGTCCCTACCAATCAAGATAGCCCGCTCTAGCTGACGACGGGCTCCTGGAATCCGCGAGTCATCCTCCTCCATGCCAGGAGGGACATAGCTCCTGACAAGCTCGTACAAGTGACGATCCATGGGGAACTCCAATGGGTAGCCCCCGCTTCGGTCATAGGTGTACAAGCCATCTGCCTCCAGAATCCTGGCCACCTCCACGGTCCCAACTCCAGCTGCTCTCTCACCGAGGGGACCCTTAGCCACTGCCGTATGACCCCGGTCCAGCCGCTCCACATTAGCCACAGTAATCACTGGCGGGCCCAAAGGGGGCATCTGTCGATTGGTCCGCCACACAC
The DNA here is from genome assembly GCA_024336825.1 of Amorphophallus titanum. Lineage (NCBI taxonomy): Eukaryota > Viridiplantae > Streptophyta > Magnoliopsida > Alismatales > Araceae > Amorphophallus > Amorphophallus titanum. Next base: position 10,160,169 of record JANBPO010001714.1, read on the forward strand.
AGTGGTCCTCCCGGCGAGCCATACGCCTCGGGACCTGACCCTCTCTGCCAAATCGTACCATAGCTACAACACCGGGCACACAAAAATGGTCAGAACACCAACAAATCAACATGTACAACACAGCAAAATAAAGGCACATGAAATGTCAAAATATGACTACAACAGCCCAGAACAGGGGTCTTACGGGCCGTACGCCCTCGTCTCCGCCTCCGACGCACGTCCCGTGGGGGGCATTTGTTGTACCCAGACTATTTTCTGACAAAAGGACAAGAAATAAGGGCTCGGGGATTTCCCCAAACACCTCCCAAGAATGGGCTACCTAGCCCTTTCTACAACCCTATGGGCCCCTATAAGGGCCCTGACCAGCTTGCCGTGACATGCGGCGACACAAGCAACTATCTGGGGTCCACCCCAGTCACTCGTATATGAGTTTTGCCCGTATCCTGCATCGCCACCCGAGCCAACCCGAGGGCGCCCCAATGTTAAGCCACGCCACGTGGCACCTAGTGAAAGGAGTGAGGGCCCATCCCGAGACACTTCTCTCAACCCTCCAAGGTCAAAGAGAGACCTAACACAGTCAACCACTGGCTTTGGAGGCCTATCACACACGTATACAACTCGCACGGGTGTGTTCAGCATTCTGTCAAACACCTTGTGGGCATGTGTATTCCAGCCCATCTCGCCTTAACGTCTACTTTGCAAGGGAGTAGGGTGAACTGAAAAGGACTGACCTCGAGTGCAGCCACGAGAGGGCTAACCCGGAGGTCACGATGCACAAGAAACGTAAAGAGAACTGCGAAGAGCCATGTGCCACGTGACCGGAGTGCCTCTCACTAGAAGAATAGCCAGCTGTGTCCACTAACGTCTTATGCTGCGACTACTAGTGTCTTGTCCACGTACCCTACTGCAAGGACTAGGCTGAGACCAAGACATTGTCAGAACCAGAACTAAAGTACCGTCGCGAGTGACTAGTCTGGGTCACACCTGTCGACGTGAGTCCAAATCCCTGGATCACGTGTGCACACACTGGCCTACTACCTAAGCCAGGCCTCTAACTAGTATTCCCCCACTGAAGGATGCTACGGTTGGACCAGGGGCCCACAGAACTAGCTTAAGAACCGTAAATCAGGAAAGTGCCTTGCTACAAGAGCCGTCATGCCGTAACGTGACGTAAGGCTACGACTAGTGAAGGCTCACAAGACACGGAGACTCAAAACATGACTGCGAAAGTACAGACAGGCAAGAGAGCACTATCACATGTACTTTGAAGCACCAATGGAAGCACAGCCACTGCCGACAACTCTGGACAAGGAAATTAGGCCTACTCACGTAACGATCCTTGAGTTAGATGACTCGGAGGCAAGATCATCACTAATAGCGAAACAAGCCACCGATCGATCTAATCCAAAGCTAGAGAAAATGACGCGGGCGAAGAAAATGACACGTAAAGACCTGAGGGAACACCGAGGACCCTTAGCACATCTGGACATGTAGATTGAGGTAAGATGGTACCTCACTGCAGCCAGAACCATGTCTCGAACTAGATAGAACCGTCGTGACACACACATGGTTACCTGCCAACCACTAGGTGACCCGGGGTTGAACAGAACCGAACAATGACGACTCTACAGTAGGGAAGAAAACCCTACTATAAGCAACAAGAATCCTGGCTGCCTTATAGCATAGTCTTGACCTTTATAGGATGTCAAGAGACATCCACGAGAAGGCGGGTAGACCACTAGAACAAGCCAAGACAATCAGAAACCAAGACGACGGAAAGCAAGACTCTAGGGCTGTAACGCTCCGCCTTTAGACCACTACACGAAGGTGATGATCTAAGGATGAGCTGTTACACTCTAGAGGAGACAAGACTGTGGTGGTCTAATAAAGGCACACCACACGGATGTGACGGTCGAGGAATGAGCCGTCATAGACACCGCCCTACTATAGAACCTAAGACAGACCGACACACGGATGAACACAGAACAGAACCAGCCATTATAGCCAACAGGACTGTAACGGCCTACTATAGGCACGTTACACACTCTGACGCACCCAGATTGGGCCGTCAAGGTGAACATGCCTAAAACATAACTCGGACGAACGGCATGTAACGGTCCAACATGGACGCGTTACAGCACCCTGGCGTGAGAGGGGTGGGCCATTAGAGCCAACTGACATAGCCAGTCAAACTCGGCCAAACACATTGTGACGGTCCAATGAAGGCGCACCACAGTACTCTGACGCACAAGGAGTGGGACGTCAGAGCCAACAGACTAACACGTTCGAAAAATGACTAGGCTATGACCCTCCACCATCGGCACGTCAGGATCATGTGATGCTCCAGAGTTAGACTGTCACACTGAACCAGCCTCAAAGAACCTGAAATGACCAACGGCTGTGGTGGTCTATCAAAGGGCCGTCAGAGACCTATGACGGTCACTAAAATGACCGCTACATCGTCACGGCGGGAAAAATAGTGGAATGGTCAAATCGACCCGTTCCAGCCCCCATTCCCACTGAAGCGTAGGGGAAACAAAGCCACACGACCACAGAAGACGTCTAGGAGCTAAAAATGCCACATGCATGCATCAAAACATGAGATCGGGGCGATTTTGACAAATCGACCCAAATTGGGTCAATGAGGTTCCCGGACTCCTACCGGCCCCGAATGATAACCAATTGGCACGAAACTGGCAGGTACGAGATCCTGACATCCCGATAGGTCAGATTTCTATAAAGAGAATCCTATTAGCAAATTAGTTTCTTTATCCTAATCCCTTCCAATTTAATCCTTACCCATCTAACACGTACTTCCGTGTTTTATCTCAACCTAATTCCTTGTTTGAACCGAACATGTCACCGGTTTCTCATCTTACGATTCTCAGTGAAATAGCACCTTATCTGGGGGCGCTGTTTAATTGGTGACATGTGCAAGGGCGTCAGTTAGTAAATTGGCACCTTTGCAGAAAGTCTTCATTTTAATAATTGGCGCCTTGTCTAAAGATGTTAATTACCTTTCTTATTCCAAGTAGAATTCTTACTGTTTGTTCTAATGAATTGACGCCTTAGATAGGGTCGTTAGTTTATTAAGTGACGGCTATTTACAGAGTCATTTCTTAATGAAATGGCGACTTGATAGAAGGTGCTATTTATAAAATATTATTTTAAATATTTAGGGTTGCTACAGAGGCTTTGTGATGACACCCGTGGTTGGTCGCTAGTGGCCTGGGACCACTATGGTGGTTGATTTTTCTTTGTGGGATGCCAGCATTATTTGTTGATCGCCTGTAGGGGTGCATAGGCCAGGCTGAGCATTGACCGCCCTATGGGGCTGACTGGTTACACCTTTGAGGTGTTGTAATTGGAGTTGTGTCATGGAATTACCTCGACGAGGTGTACCAATCTGTCATCGATGAAGTCCTGCTGAAGCTATGTGCGTTGGCCTAATACTACTGGGGAAGAGACTCGAAGAGACATGTTGACCTAGTGTTGCTGGGGGTCGGCTCTGGCAAGGGCTATTGACCCGGTGTTGCTGGCGGTCGACCTTGGGGAAGCATGTTGACCTGAGGTTGCTGAAGAACCACCTCGACAAGACGTCTTGGTCTGAGGTTACTGGAGACCTTCCTTGTCAAGCCATCTTGATCTACAGTTGCTGGAGACCTGCCTCAGCGAGGCATCTTGGTCTGGAGTTGCTGGAGACCTGCCTCGGTAAGGCGTCTTGGTCTGAGATTGCCGGGGACTTGCCTCAACAAGGCGTCTTGGCCTACAGTTGCTGGAGGCCTACCTCGATGAGGCGTCTTGGCCTGAAGTTACAGGAGACCTTTCTCGATGAGACATCTTGGTCTGAAGTTATTGGGTTTTCCCCCAAAGAGGTGTGCTATCTTGAAATCATGTTCGGCCAACCCTTGTGGTGTATGGCCGAATGTTGATGTTGTTGGCTGACCGTCATGGTGGAATAGTCAAAATTGAGGTTGCCAGACCCCTGAAGAGTACAACAACCACAAATGATGTTAGACACGTAATCATCATTAGTGTGGTGGATGGTACCTACTAGGGTGCTAGTTGATCGCCGAGGTGTATTGACCGGAGATCCTACTCAGCTAATCGCTGAGGTATATATTGTCTGAGAGCCACAATAGGCTGATCACTAAGGTGTCGCTAAAGGTATTGGCCCTGGCCAACCATTGAGGTGTGATGGTTGGAGCGTGGTAGACCGACCCTTGGGGGTATGTTGGTTTGGAGCTGCTGTAGACTGGCCTTCGAGGCGTGCTAGTCTGTAAGGTGTCTAGATTTGTTCATGCGGTTGTTTTTGTTGATCAGCCTGCGAGGTGTAGTGGCCTGTTGCCAAAGACTGGGAACTGGATACTGGAGATCTACCTGAGTAAGGTGTATTGGCCTGTTGTCGGCAGCTAGAAGTCAGAGGCTGGAAACCTAGATACTTAGATCGAAAACCCATCTGGCTAAGGAATGTGGGTCTATTGCTGGAAACTGGCAGTTAGAGGCTGGAAACTAGAAGGTAAAGATTGAATACTTGGACTAGAGATTGTGACTCAGATATTGGAGACTGAGTACTGGGGCTAGAAGCTGGGAACTGGGGGTTGGATCCTAGAAATTGGAACTGGCGACTGGGATTTAGATACTGGGCACTGGGGGTGGAGACTAGATAGTGGGGATGAAAATTGGGAGCTAGAAACTGGAATCTGGATTTTGATATGGAGATTGGGATTTGGATACTGAATATTAGGACTGGGTACTGGGCATCTAAATTGGAAACTGAGAACTTGGAGGTTGAGAACTGGATATTGGGGCTGGAGACTGGGATCTGATGCTAGATGTTGAGACCGGAGGCCTACCTAGATGAGGCGTACTGGCCTGTTGCTGTAAATCAGAACTGAGGATTGGGAACTGCATGTTGAGATAGGAGACTAGATACTGGTACTGGAAACTAGAAATTGGGAAATGGGTATCGGGACTAGATATCAGGATAGGAGACTGGGGGCTGGCTACTGGGTACTAGAACTGAACGTTGCAACTATTAGATATGAGAACTAGATGCTAGAATCTGGACATTGGAACTGGAGACTAGAACCAGAAATTGGATACTTGAAGCTGGATATTGGACGCTGGGCACTGGAGGCCTACCTGAATGTGGCGTGTTAACCTGAATGGTTGGAGACTACAAGCTGGAGGACAACCCATAGGGTGGTGTTGACCTAGAAGACTGGAAATTAGAAGCTGGAGGCCGACTCGTGAGAGTGCATCAGCCTATGTTACTGGAGGGTGAAGGCTGGAGGCCGGCCCATAAAGGTGTGTTGGCCCGTGTTGTTGGAAGTTGGAGGTCGACCCGTGAGGTTGTGTTGGCCTATGTTGCTTGAAACTGGAAGCTGGAGACCGACCCATGAGGGTATGTTGGCCTATGTGGCTTGAAACTAGAAGTTGGAGGCCTACCTGCGAGGGTATGTTGGCCTATGTTGCTGGAGATTGGAAGCTGGAGGCCGACCCGTAAGGATGTGTTGGCCTACATAGCTAGAGTCTAGAAGTTGGAGGCCAACCCATAAGGGTGTGCCGACCTATGTTGCTGGAGTTTGGAAGCTAGAGGCTGACCCATAAGGGTGTGCTGACCTATGTTGCTGGAGTCTAGAAGCTGGAGGCAGACCCAAAAGGGTGTGTTGGCTTGTGTTACTGGAGTTTGGAAGCTGGAGGTCAACCCATAAGTGTGTGTTAGCCTTTGTTGCTGGAGTCTTAAAGCTGGAGGCCGACCCGTAAGGGTGTGCCGACCTATGTTGCTGGAGTCTAGAAGCTGGCGGTCGACCCGTAAGAGTGTGCCGACCTATGTTGCTAGAGTTGCTAGAGGGTGGAGGCTGACCCTGTTGTAAATATCCCAGTGATTTTGATGATAACAAAACTAAGGACATATGGTTGCTAATGTGCATGGAACCAATATCTTAAATGAAGTTCACACACTTAAGCCCAATGTCATCATGTCCCATGTTGAGCACTTAACACCTCCCAAATGTACAAATCCAACTTGGCTCCTAAATCACCTAGGGTAAGCTTAATTTATTCATTCTTAGTTAATCAGGATGTGATCATGAATTGACAGGATTACAATTTTGATTCAATGACTAACAACTTTCATTTATGCAGGAACTGCAGGGGGCGGTCGGCTGGAAAAAATAGAAGTAATTCTTCTATAGTGATTTCTCAGAACGGTCGACCGCCAGCCCCGAGATGCCATTTTTGTTGACTTTTTGTTACCTCGTGGAAAGCCCATTCTCTTGTTATTAATTAATCCCAAAGCTACCAAACCCTCCATGATTTATGGATCTAGTTCAGAACTTGTCCCTTGACCATTCAAAAGATATAAAACTATCTCTTTGGGATAAGAAACCCTAATGCTCAAAGGGAGATCAAGGAGGCTACCAAGAGGAGAGAGTGGAGCTAGCACTGTAGACGTGAACAGTGTTTCGGGGGAAGTTCTTCATCCATCTTCATCCATCTTCAAGTAGAGTTGATGCGGGACGGACCATGGACTCGACTCTAAGTTGATATGTAAATCTTGGACTCTAGACAAGCTCGCGATCGTCCCTTAGCGAGGGAAGCATCGAACGTGCGTGGTTGAGAAATCGGCAAGAGCTAGGGTGGTCAACTCGCACTTTCGTGCCCGGATCGGGTCACGGGACGGTCGCACTCTCTCTCACAGCAGTGATTAAAGTATTTGGAGAGCTAATATCCTATCACTAGCAGCGGCATACAAACATGTATACGAGTAAAGCAAGCCTACGATGAGGGTGGCGAGTTTACCTCCACGCTCCGGGCGTGGGGAAGACGACCCCGGCCAGTTACGGTAACTCCCGATAAAACAATTAGTCAATAGTTACAACAGTGAATTCTTGCCCACTCCACACAGGGAGGTAAAGGACTACAAGTGGAGACTAGGAGGACCGATCCTGGGTTGACGGGCAGCACGCTAGAAGGGTTCTCTGGGTGAACTCGGCCTGCTGGTCTGACTCGGTATTGCGCCGACTTGGTGCTGCACCGACTCGATTCTGAGTTGCAGGATAGCAAGCAATGGCTTCCAAAGGGACGTTATCCTCCTGAGATCTTCTGAAGGCGGCGCTTGGCTGGGACGATGGTGAGACGTCCCTAGTCGACTCCCTGAAGTGGCGGTTCCTGAAATTGAGTTTTGATATTTTTGGAATATTTAACTTGCTGTTGCTTCTGCAGGTCTGTTCACGGAATAGATTTGCGCGACCCGACGGCAAGAATTATAGCGCTCAGATCCGATATCAGATCGAGGCGAGGTTGGTGCCGTTGGAAAGAGGACTCATAGATCTACAACATTTCGTGGCTAATCAACTAAGAGGATTGGAAATGGCTTCATGGATTCTTCGGTCTCCCAAGTAGCTTTTTGTTCTGAGTACTTGCTCCATTGAATCTTGACCATGAGAATTATCTTGTTCCTTAGCGTATGAACCTTGCGATCAAGGATCTTCAAAGGCTTTTATTCATAAGTGAGATCCTTTTATATCACTAGGTTGCCATTATCTATTCTGTGTGATGGGTCGTGCACATATTTCTTCAACATAGAAATGTAGAACACATTATAAACCTCAGACAGTTGACGAGGCAAGGCGATGCGGTAGACAACCTCGGCAACTCTTTCTAACACTTCGAAAGGACCGATATATCTTGGTGTAAGTTTACCTTTAACACCAAACCTTTGAATTCCTCGTCCAGGAGAAACCTTAAGAAAGATGTGATCTCCAACTTGGAATTCGAGGTCTCTCCTTCTTGTGTCGGCATAAGTCTTGTCTAGACTGAGCCATTTGAAATCTTTCTCTAATCAACTGAATCTTTTTCATGGTATCTCTCACCATGTCTGGGCCTAGTAGTTACTTTTCGCCAACTTCATCCCAGCATAGGGGTAATCGGCAACTCCATCCATATAAGGCTTCGAAAGGTGCCATCTGAATACTTGCTTGGTAACTATTGTTATAAGTAAACTCGACCAAAGGCAAGTGATCATGCCGGCTTCCACTGAAATCGATAATACATGCTCAAAGCATATCTTCTACCACTTGATTAGTTCTTTCGGTCTGACCATCCATTTGAGGATGAAAAGCTATACTAAAGTTGAGTCTTGTCCCCAATGAATGTTGTAGACCCTTCCAGAAAAGAGAAGTAATGTGCGGATCTCGGTCAGACACGATTGAAACAGGCACTCCATGTAGTCTGACAACTTCCTTGACATATAAGACAGCAAGAACATCAACTGACCAGAGGCTCTTTATTGGCAAGAAGTGAGCTGATTTGGTCAATCGGTCAATGATGACCCATATTCCATCATGTCCTCATTTAGATTTAGACAAACCCATAATGAAGTCCATGCCAATATCCTCTCACTTCCACTTGGGAATATCTAGAGGACGTAGCTTACCTGCTAGCTTTTGATGTTCAGCCTTGACTTGTTGGCAGGTGAGACAGTGATATACAAAGTCTGCTACCTCCCTTTTCATGTTGGGCCACCAAAAGATTCGTTTCAAGTCTTGGTACATTTTGGTAGATCCGGGATGAATTGCGTACCTTGATCTGTGGGCTTCTTCTAAAATTCTCTTCTTCAAGTCTGGGCAATCCGGTACACAAGTCCTTTCCCTGAATAATAATCTTCCATCTGATGCTACCTTGATGTCTGGCCGCTCTTCTAGCTTATCCTTGATTTCTACTAACGCCGAGTAACTGCCTTGAAGTCTTTGAATTTTGGTGAATAGATTCAACTATATCCTCATGTGTGATAGAGTAATACACCCTTTTTACTGCTCTGTACTTATATCAAGTTGAGAAAATTGCTCTAGCAACTTCCATTCTTGAATCATACAGTTGGCCAATAAGGCTCTCGGCTTTCAACTGAGGGCATCAAAGGATTACCCTTTCCTGTATGATATTGTATTATGAAGTCAAAGTCCTTGAGATAGTCTAGCCAATGCCTTTGTCTCATGTTTAATTCATTCTGAGAGAAGAGATACTTGAGACTCTTGTGATTGGAGTACACGGTGAACTGTTCTCCATAGAGATAGTGTCTCCAGATCTTTAAAGTAAATACTACCGCGGCTAGCTCCAAGTCATGCACCGGGTAGTTCTCTTCATGTTTCTTCATTGCCTAGAAGAGTATGCAATGACTCTCTCTTGTTACATTATGACACACCCGAGGCCAATATCGGAGGCATCGGTATATACCTCGTACTTCTCTCCTTCAATAGGTAGGGCTAAGACCAGAGCAGTGGTCAAGTGGTCCTTTAAGGCTTTACAACTTCTTTCACATTCTTCATTCCACTCGTAAGGTATCTGATGTGAAACCACCTTGGGGTGGCAGTCACAAGACCGAATGACCCTCGGACCTAGCAAGCAAACAAAGAGCGGACAACCATTCTCGGTAAAATTAGTGTCAAAACGACCGTTGGGATGTCAGGATCCCATTCCCGTAAGTTTCATGTCGATGGGTTGTCATTTGGGGTCGGTAGGAGTCCGATAACTCCGGTGACTCGTTTAGGGTCGATTCATCAGAATCGCCCCGATTTCTCGTTTTAGTGCGTGCATGCGCCTTTTTTCGACCCCAGGAGTGTTGTACCATCGTGTGGATTTGTTTCCCCCGCGCTTCAATGTGAATGGGGAATGGAACGGGCCGATTCGATCGATCCCCTATTTTGCTCGCCGGATTTGTGTAACGGCCATTCCAGTGACCGTCACACGTGTAACGGTCCCGCGATAGACCATTACGATCGTTGGTCATTTTACATTCTTCGAGGCTGGGTTGGTGTGACGGACCAGCATAGGATCGTCACATGGCTGTAACGCACCTAGGGTGGTGCGGTACGCTCTCGGTGTGACAGACCAGCATAGGACCGTCACGTGGCTGTAACGCACCTGGCTTGGTGTGTTACGTTCTGGTCATTTTTGAGGACTGTGACTGTCAGACTCTCGAAGATCGTGTCTACCTCAAAGATTGAGTCAGTTGGTTAGCCCTGACGGACCTCCCCTTGTGCGTCCTGTTGTGTAACGCCCCTAGCCTAGTGCGTTACTTGGTTCGTGTTAGGCTTTTAGGCCCGTTGGCCCTGACGCCCTTGTCCTAGTGCATCAGGTGGTGTAATGCACCTTGGCTGGTGTGTTACATCGTTTGAGTGCAGGTTTTAGGCTTGTTTGCCTTGACGCCCCTACCCTGGTGGGTCAGAGCAGGTAACGCGCCTATGGTGGTGCGTTACAGTCCTGTTGTTAACCGTGATGGCCATTGGTCTATTCTGTTCTATTTTGTTCTGTGTGTTGGTCTGTCTTAGGTTTGTATTTTAGGGCGGTGTCTATGTGTCGGTGGTTTTTGGATCAGTCGGTTTAGGTGACTGGGTGTGGTCTTTTCCTTGACTGTGATAGTTCCCTAACGACCTGATCTAGACCTGCCAGTGTCTTTGTCTCTGGTCTTGCAGCGGCTTTCCTTGACTGTCGGGTTCACCTAGCGATTGAGTGATAGTTCACTCTGCCCAAAGTGTAGTCGTTGTCCACCGCTCTGATTTCTGCTTGTCTTGGCTTGATCTCGTGGTTTGCCCGTGACCTGTGGGTGTCTATTGACATCTTATGAGGGTAGTGACCATGATGGGACGGCCAGGAGTGCTTGTGCATGTAGTGTGTGTGTGTCTGTGTGTGTATGTGTCGTGTCAGGTTTCGGTCAACCCGGTGAGACCAGGGGTTGACATGTGACCTTGTGTGTTTCTCGACATCTTTATCCAATTCGAGACTGTGTTTCTGGATGCCTTGAGGTATCATTCTATCTCAGTTTACGTATCCAGATGTGTTGAGGGTTCTCGGTGTTCCCTCGGGTCTCCGTGAGTCATTTCCTGTAGAGTGTCATTTCCTCTAGCTTAGTAATGGACCATTTAGCGACTTGTGGGACAATGTGCACGATGTGTTAGTCGTGCCGTCTGGGTCTGAGTATGTCTAGGTTTTCCTAGGTTTTCTTGTTATTCTTGCATGTCTTCGCTTTAGGCCTGGCGTCTTGTTGGCGGATCGGCAACTCCTGACTTCGTCAGATTAGAGTCTGCCCTTCTGTCATTGCTTGGAGTAGTTTAGGAGCCGAGGTTAGTTCGGCAGTCACGCCTGTTCGGTACCGCTCTTTCCCTTTCTTTTTTAGCTCCCCCAGCTCTTAGCTTGCTCCCTACTTCTGCATCCCTTTTCTTTACAGCTTTGTAGTTTAGTTTCCTACTTTACTACAACTATTGTTGCCTGTTGTTTACCTGCTGTTTTAGCGTGCTACTGCATATTTTTCAGTGGAGATCCGCGTGACCCCTACTGAGCCAGTGACACGAGGCTCAACCCTACTTTTCAGGTGGGTCATTGTTCATTCTGCTTCCGCGGTTCCTAGTGTGCAAGTTCGTAGTGGCCAGCTGGTACCTTCGTCGGGCTTCCCCCGACTTTCTGGCAGAGTTCACCGGCTGGCGTGAATCTGCAGTATACTGTTCGAGGCTTTTTCACGTTTTGTTTAGGTGGCTGGTGACTTTTATCGTTGGTGTGATGGCCATACACATTCTTATGTTGTTTTGGTCATCCCAGCCTGAGTCTGTTCAGCTCTTGAGTGGTCGATTAGATTCCTTGATTGAGAAGATGCTCGAGCGAACCTAGGATTTTCCTTCCTGGTGAGCTACTATTAGTCGAGCTTGATTCTTCTCATCCTCATTGGTGGAGCCTTTTCGAGGTAAGCGTTAGAAGTGCTGTCTTAGTGAGGCCTTTGTCCTGTGTCTACTTAAGTGTGGACTGTGTTAATTCTGAACCTGATCTTCTCTTTGCTCGAAGGTTGCTTGACTTTGGACCTGATTTTGTGTTATGATCCGTTCTGCACTGTGTTCGTCGTGTCGTGTCTGGTGGTTGATGTATTGTGAAGGTTCAGTAATTGTTTCAGGACGTAAGGATAAGCTAAGATTAGCATCTTCTTTGTGCTTTGTGCTGAAGCTGGTACTCTCTTTGTTCTGCACTTAGGCGACTTGTGATCGGTTGTTAGCTGGATCAGTACACGGGGCGTGTTGTGTTGCAGTTTCATGAATTACGATGGCGTCGAGTGTATGCTGAGATGCGAATATTGAGATATTTTTGATGCCTGTGTGCATTGTATGAATGCATAGCGGAAGCGTGTGGGTTGACAACCCACAGGTCGAGGATCGTTGGTTAGAAGATTCTGGTCGGTCGAGAGGATTGTTTCCCTCGATGTGACTTCATCTTGGCTTCCTGTGCCTTGATGTTGTATGTTGCTGTGCCGTTGTTGCTGGAGGCATTATGGTGTTGGCACTGGCATTTGTGGGAGTTGGGGAATGTATCGACATATTTGCTGGTTGAGTACCCTCCGCTTCTCTGTAATTTTTTCTTGGGTGTTGTGTTCTCGGGATGTGATCGTGGTCCTTGAGGTGCGTTTCCCGAGATTATTATTATTGTTGTTGTGGGTCCTTATTGGTAAGCTGCTCGTTACATGACTCGTATATCGTAGTCGTGTGTTCAGCTATTATTGTACCTTGATGTGACCCAGCTTGCAGTTGTGTTCCGTGGTTCTGTGTTGAGTACGGAGCCGGGATTCTGCAAGTGCTGTTGTTGTTGTCGCTGTCTGCTGGCAATTGTGTTCAGCTTGGGAGGAGTTCCCTGTGAAGTTGATTTGGTGTTGCGTGGACCGAGGTCTTATCGGTTAGTTTTACTGTACTCTTCTATTACGGTAGAGTTAGCATGCAACTCGAATCAGATGTAATATCTGAGTGAGGACTGACTTGATTGTGCTTGTGGTCCAGTGCTATCGTTGGCGTTCTGCGTGCCAGTTTGGTTGTTCTTGGCACAGAAGCCGATGATATCGAGCAGTCAGCTGAGAGGACTATGCTTCCTTACTTAAGATGATGCTTGTTGTGTTTGCCGTTTGTCTTATTGATAACTATTTTCATGGCATAGGTCGTGTCTCCTTTCCTGTGAGACGTAAATGACGTTGCCTTGTTTCGGAGGTGTCAGACTTATGTTCACTTGTGTGCCATACTCGTTCTGTGGATCGATTTGCCTTGAGATCTAGAGTGTGTGTTTGTGATTGTGGTCTAGCAGTGTCCCTCAGAATTGTATTTTTCGAGATTTGTGTTGTTAAGTTCTAAGTATTGGTGTTGGCTGGATTTTGATGATCATTACTAGCATTCTGGGTTGTGCTTCCCTACTTCTTCTTGCTAGCTCATTAAATTTTGAGGACGAAATTTCTTAAAGGAGGGGAGGCTGTAATACCCTAGATTCTTTCGAATCTATTCGGAGAGCTTTTGGATCACTTTTGTGAGTCATGAGTTGTGTTTTACGATCCACGTGGATTTTTCTCTCGTACAAGTTACGGAACCCAGTGGTGAGTTTATTTCTTAGTTCATCGACTCGAGGACACTACAGTTGCGATGTGCTCTTTTTGAGGATCATTTCGGCTATTTTTTTCATATTTTTCTGAATTAGTGAATTTTTGGGATTATCACCCCAAAAACCATGTTAGAAAATTACCAAAATATTTTTGTTTGATCCTCACGTCCCCCACTCTCAGCCATAAAATTACCAAAGTCCATATCTGTCATTTCCCCTTCGGTCTCAGGCAGAATCGGATCTATCCTGCTTGTTCTAGCCCTTTGAGTCTACTTTCCAATGGCCTTAGTTTCATCTCGATCCGACACCGGATCTAGGGGTGGTGGCCGTTTTTGTGGAGGTGCGCAGATCTATCCCAAGACAGGGCTGCGGGACAGTGTTGGGAGTTAATTCCCAATAAAATACCCCAGCTCAGATTCAACGACCGCTGCATCTGAGAGTCGACCAGGGACCCTCCACCAACGTCCTGGTGAACCGCTGCCTTCAGAAAATCCCCGGAGGATGATGTCCCTTTGAAGGCCTTTGTTTACTGTCCTGTCGGCCTGTAGATTTCAGATCCGGAGCCGCAACCCGCATTTGCCCCGGAATGTCGCCGCCTTACTGCCCGTCAACCCAAGATCAGTGCTCTTGGCATTGTTTGTAGCCTGCTACCTCCCTTGTGGAGTGGGCCGTAAAATCATTGCTATAAATAAATTTTACCACTATACCGAGAGTCACAGGTCTTGGCCGAGATGTCTTCCCCACGCCCGGAGCATGGAGGTACGCACACCCCCCCCTTTTGTTGCATTGCTTTTCTAGTATAAGTTCTTTATGCCACTGCTAGTGAGCATGTTAGGATCCTAGCTAGATCAATTTAGTCACCACTATAAGGATGAGTGCGTGACCCATCCCGTGTCTCGATCTGAACATGAGAGAGAGTATTGACCACCCGAGACTCCGTGCCAATTTTTCAACTACACCGATCGACGTGTTTCTCTCGCAAGGGACGATTGTGAGCGAGTACTTCTTGTTGGGGGTGTACTCGTCTCTTATGGACCACTTTAGGTGCCGAGTTGTTCATGTCGTCGCTGGTTGCGTCGTCTCCTAGAGTCCAAGGATCGCATCCAACAGTGTCGAGTCGCTCATTCATCCCGCATCAAACTAGTATCAGAGCATGGTTGAATCTAGGGTAGTCTTTGCTTAAAAAAAAAATCCTAGGTTTGTATTTCATCCCAATACCCGATATATCAAAAGGCGTTACTGGAAAGATTGGTTAAGCCTATTTAGAAGGTAACCTCCTTGCGTGAGATTGGTCTTCAGATTGATATCTCCGCCACGTACTGGATATTGGTTAAGTCTAGGTTCATCATTTCGCATTGGTCCATCCAGATAGGTCGTAGTGAGTCACTCCTTAGCTCCCTTTAGGTCCCCTTGCATGTCCACTCGTGGAGGTACTTAGTACCATCGCCCTGACACTGTGGGTGAGCCCCGAGGTGTCGCCCAGGGAGGCCGATCTCTGGAGGACATGATGGCTCTACTCATGGAGCGTATGGATAGGTCCGAGCAAACTCTTAGGGAGCATACTGACCGTATGGAGAGCCGACTCAAGGCCATAGAGGACCGCGCTGAGATTTCCGATCGATCTGTCCAAGGTCTGGTTGGAAGGTTAGAGAGTGTGCAGAGAGTCCCCCGCCGGGACCAACCCGGAGTTGTTCAGGCCCCTCAGGCACCTGCTGCCCAGCCCGCCCCACCTAGGGCTGAGGAGTGGCGGCCACGTGCCCTCGATTTTGAGGATTACGAGTCCGACAACGATTATGAGGGAAATGGCCGACACCGACGTGGTCACCAACCACATAGGGATGATGAGGATGAGAGGATCCTCAAGACCATTCGCGTGGACCCTCCCACGTTTGAGGGATCCATGGCTTTGGAACCGAAGGTCTATCTAGATTGGGAGGCCAGCGTGGAATGGTACTTTGAGTGATTTTAGATGATGGACCATCGGAGAGTCAAGTTTGCCAAAATGAAGCTGTTAGGGCAAGCACAAACTTACTGGAGGAATGTGGAGAGCTTGCTGTTTCAATGTTAGGAACCCTAGGTTGATTCTTGGGATGAGATGAAGGTCAAACTTAGGCGTAAGTACCTTCCTGCCACGTACCGTCAAAGGCTCATTACTTGGTCAATATTCTCCCATTGACCCAATATAAAAGCTAAAATAATGCAAACCCAAAATACAACTCAAATATACACCAAGTACACACTAAATACGACCAAATACGTACCAAATACAAATACGTATAAAAATATGTACTAAAAGATCAAAGCTCCGAGGGAGACTCCAGACTGTCACCTAGCCACAAGGACGTCAGCGTGGCTTGAGTCGTGCTGCGTGTCTAGTACCGGCGGCTAGCTCTGGTGTCCTTACCATAGGGACTTTAGAAAACCTAGGCTCTGATACGACAAAACTGACACACCCCGACGCGAAAGAATCGAAATGCAACAGTTATAGCAAATCATGTCAATCAGAGTGCATATTGCCACAAGAGACCATACATCCAATTTCCAACAATTAAAAGCAAAAAACTAAATTTCATTTAATAACAAAATGGAAAGTGTTCACAATGACATCTTGTGGACTTGGCTAACTATTACAACAACTTACGAGAAAGGAAAGAAACACAAGTTCAACAGTAACTCATAACAACCACTACTAGCGGCTACATCGACTCTACTGAAAGACATGACAGATGCTAACTGGCTCGCTCCATAGCTTTACGCTTGCTTGTCCCCATCCGTTTGCATCTCCTCATTCAAGCCACCTGGAAAAGGGGGACAACTGGGTGAGCAAATGCTCAGTAGGTCCAACAGGCAAAGTATAAATGATTAACCAGTTAATAATGAATGAAAACATCAAGTAATGAAATTAACGTGGATAGCAGTGAACTATGGTCATCAAATGGAAGGAAATAGTTGTAAGGACTAGCAAGGAGAAAATAGTGTAAAGCATTAACTCGTGAATTGGCCAAATAAGCACACAAGTAGAGCAAGTCATGTAGTGTCAAAATTTCAAGTGGAAATAAATGTCATAGACACACACTAGCAAGTACTCAGTGCATTGCCACACCTTATCATTACAAACTCCCCGGGACACAAGTACTTTCGGGCGCTCCTCCCAGGACCAGATTGGGCCCTTAATGATGCGTTGGCAGTGATTGACGGATCCAAGATCCCAAGTAAAAATCTAAACATTCATTAGGATCAGCCAAGAATTCCAACGTCAAGTTTATGTAACTTATTTATAAGGCCAAGTGTAAATCCAAATAAATTTGGATGAAAAGGTCATAGGAATATGACTTGGAAGTCCAAAATGCACAAAAGAAATCATGAAGGTGCTAGATCGGCAGCCTAAGTCCACCCTTGTCATGGTCGCTACAGCACACAAGAAAACGTGAAAAACTAGTTCTAGAACAAAGTCACGGTCGGCACAGGACTGCTATCGTGATGAGGCGGTCTAGTCGGGACCTCTTTAAGGAAGACATCCATAAGGCCTACGTCGACACACTAGTCAAGCGAGTCGACGAATGACCCAGGATAACGTGGTCCAGCGGGAACCGCTACAGGACGGTGGCGGTCTAGGGAAGACCGCTACCAGGATGGTGAACCAGGTTGCAAGGTCGACTTAGTCAGGGTCCTTAGTTGGCCCGTGTCATGGTTGGGCAGGAACATAGCTCAGCCCTCATAATCGTGGTCAATCAAGGTGACACAAGTTGACCCAACCCGTGGCCAAGTCGACTTGGAACAAGGCCCAGGTGACTAGACAGACTTGGCACGCAGGCCAGAGCAGGAAGACGAATGCAGTCCTGGCCTGACCGCTACTGTCTAGTGGCGGTCTTGGTACGGCCACGTTCTGAACGGGACTGGGCAGAACATTGTGGGCTGCCAAAAATGAATTTTGATTGAGTTGTTGGGTTCAGGCTTTGATGGTACAACCCGCTCGACGTCCTAGTGGGAATCCCAAGCTTGTGGGGACTTACAGAGGCCTCGTAATAGTGGTCCAAGTCCGATGAAAGAAATATCTGGTGGAGAGTCCCAACTATCACGAGATTGAGAGGTGAAAAACATGGAAAATCGGAGTGTGTGGTGAGTCAATACCACCGGAGTGGCATGACCCTCAAACAACCCTAAAATTTTAACCAATAACAGAGAGTAAAGCTCGCACGCGGGCCCAAACAAACTGGGGTCTTTAATTGAAGTTATGCGGCGGGAGGCGACTGCAGAAACTTTCAGTACCCCTGGGTTGATGGATGAACCTATGGAGGAGGGGGAGATCGCGCTCGAAGGTAGCATAGTCCCGGTGGCCGAGGTGAGGATGGGGACCTTTCAGCTCTCCCTTTGTCTTATTACGACTTTTGGGCGATTCGCCTCAGGCAATGGGTGACTAATCCTGTATTGTATATTTAAGAGGAGGTGGAGCTCCCGGAAGCACGCGCCGCCGGAGCTCGCAGGGCTATCCCCAAGCGGAGGGAGCTTCTTAGTCCCGCGGGAGCGGACAGGCTGAGATCCCTTTGGGGGCCAGAGGTGGAGCCGCTGGTGTCGCTTCTACAGTCAGGGGCCAGCCTGGAGTTAACGGTTCCTCTTCCGCCTCTTCCGATGCTCTCGACACCGGAGGAGACCCAGCTATTACAGGGGATCCTGGCAAGCATCGCCATTCCTAGGGAGGAAGAAGCGCAAGCAGAAGAGGCTGTCGATCTCCAGGCAATAACATCTGGTCTGATTTCCTTTGACATCCCTCCCCCGATCGAGAGCGAGACCCCTGCCTTGCCAGGCCGCGAAGCGACAGTGTCAAGGGATCCGGCGATGGTTTTGCATGCTCCCCTAGTGGGGGCCAGCCGGGAGTTATCCTTTGAAGCAGGAGGGCCCAGTGATTTGGCCATGGCACTTCCCTCTTCTTCGACTATGGTGGATGCAGAGATATGGGCTGCCGTGGACAATGCGGTGGAGTTTAATCTTCCGGCGGTACCTTCAATCGGCCACGCCACTTCAGACACACCGGTTCCGCAGATGCTGTTGACGCTTTGGTCGATGATGCTTGATGACCCCTCCCTTACATACCGAGGGGCGCATGCGATAGTGATGCAGCTAACCGATGCACTACAAGTGCAGGGCTGCCCGCTGGAGGAATGGTCGTGACGAGTCCTACTATTGTTGAAATACGTGAATCATCGTGAATTCCTTGAGACTCGGGCTCCCAACGAGCTTGCCGCCATCAAGGCCCAAGAGGGTGAATATCTGCAAGCTTTGGGGGTGCGTTGAACTAGCGAGGAGCAGCACGAGAAGGCCTTGGAAGGAGGTCACCGTGACGCCCACGCCCTTAGGATTAGAATCGAGGAACTAGAGGGCTATCTAGCAGCAGCCAGCTCTGAGCTGGCCGAGGCCGAGGTGACCATTAAGAGGGAGAGCGAGGCGCTCGCCATTGCTAGAGCCGAGGCGGCATCCGTGGAAACAGAGCTGGCGCACCTCGAGGAGCAGAGGGGCCGATTGCGCGATATGGCAGACTTTCCTTGCATCGGGATCCTCCCCCTTAAGGATATCTTCTAGGGCATCGACTAAGCGCTGCTCTCCTAGACCCTCCTCTTGTACTCTGCTTCTCTCTCTTTCTCTTCTCTTCCTTTTTTTCCTCTTTTTTTTTGACATGTAACTAGGGGTATGCCCCGAAGCACGTGTATCCCCCTTTTGATAGAAAGGAATAGAACAACCTTATCGTATATATCTCTTGTGTGCGGCCTCAGCAGCCCTTCTTTCCCCTTTTTTTTTCTTTTTTTTTTTACACCTCACTTGAAATGCATCGACGGGGTGTAAGCCTTTGCGGTATCTCACCCAGGGAGAACCAGGTAGGCATCCGTGTTAGCGCATAGGAGAGTGCTCGCCCTCCCAGGGGAAGGACGAGGGGACCACTCCACCATGCGAAGCGGACTACTAACCGGTCTCGCTCCGACGCCCGAAGGGGATGGAGGTGGAAGTTCATTCATTCGGTGATGTGGACGCAAGGTCCAAATCAAAGGAAGTACCCATTGTCCCAAGGGATAGTGAGAAGAGTTTGTTTGGTTCAAATGACCTCCCGGCGGACAAGCTGTGGTCCCAAATGAGGCGATGTAAAAGCTGACAGTAAAAGGTAAAGGATTTTAAAAACTCCAGACGAGAAGACACTCGATCCGTTAGAACCAAACGAGTAAGTTCAAAGAAAACCTTTCGATGTTGGGAGTTGGCCGCCGATATCGGCCCGTTCGGTTGCGAATTGTGCTTGTTTGCCTAAGTCCAAGGTCGTGTCACATCAACAGCCTTCTAGTGGTATTCCTGCCTGAAGCCCAACTCAGTCATTGACTGGGTGGATCTCTAGAAGAAGTTTCTCGACCACTTTCAAACGGCAAAGTGAAAGATCTCCCTGGCTGAGCTCTGCTCTCTCCAACAGAAGAAGGGGGAGAGCGCCCTCGACTTCATCAAGAAGTGGCGAGACCTCAGCATGAGGTGCATCAACTCGCTAGTTCAAGAAGATGCCATCACCATATGTCACTGAGACTTGGCGACTGAGGTCAGCGAAAAGCTCCTCGGTGCCAACATCAAAGGCTTCGACCAGCTCAACTCGGCAGTTGCCGAAATAGAGATGTTCTTCGTCGACAACCCGAGCTACACTTTAGCAAAAGGGAAACAAACGCGAGAATGCCAACCCAGAAAGGAGGTGAACATCATCAAATTCGCCCCCACCGCCAAAGCCAGTAAGGAAGCCGAGCCAAGCGGCTCTGACAAGAAGCCCGCAGACAAGCTGGCCGCCCCTTCCTTCTCAGAGCGCATGAAGACACCCTTCTCCTTCAAGAAGAAAGATACGAAGATGCTCTTCGACCTCTACCTGGCTCAGAAGATCGTCGAGTTGCTAGAAGTCTGCAACCCGGACGAGGCCCAGAAAACTGATGATCCTAGCTATTGCCCATATCATCACATGCTGGGTCACTCCATTGAAGATTGTTACGTCTTCAAGATTCAGGCATAAAAGTTGATCCGAAACGGTCTCATCCAAATGAAGAGTGGCCTCGTCGATCTGCTGCAGCCACATACGTGGGCCAGGCCCGCCAAGGCAGTGCTCGTGGTTCACTACTCGGCCAACGTGATTCATATGATGGCTGTCTTCTCTCTCTCTGATGTTGAAGCAAAGGAGCCAAACACCAGTCAAGGCGAGCATTCGCTTTGGTATCCAGGGTGAAGGCCCTGGCATGACTGCATACCTCTCTCTTTTCCCAAAGAGAGGACTCGATGACTCTTTGACATCCTCATCGAGAGGGGTTAAATCCTACCCCGTGATCCCCTGACAGACTACACCCAGTGGGACTTCAATCACCCCCAGTACTGCCCTTTCCTTGCCAGGATCTGCCACGCGATCTAGTCCTGTAAGGAAGTTCAGTACCTTATCCAGGAATAGATCCAGTGGGAGCAGATCGATGCTGAGGGAAACTCCATGGCACTTGTGACACTACGACAAGCCATCGTAGAAACCCTGAGCCTCGCCAGAAATGCACCAGAACAACCAAACCCTCCTCAAGAAAATGGGCACGGGCTGCCTTAATGACATACTTCAAAATGGCTCAAGTTCTAGACTGATAATCGAGATGCTCTCAAGCGGTTAAGGAGGCGTAGATAGCGGGAAGCCAGCCAGGAGTGTAGACACCTAATTTCTGACATCCCGCTGATCCTCAGTTGGACCTTCATGTGAATGATGTAGTCGTTTCACCCAGTTTCTTGCATGTTTTCTACTTTAAAGTCTACCCCGTAACACAATTGTTATTGGGCCACACTCATCTAGAGAGGCCCAAGTCCCATGGGTTGGGCGGCCAAGACAATGGCCGCCCTGGTCGCCGGACGGCCAGGGAGATGGCCGCCCACACCCATCTGGGTGGCCACATCTTTGGCCACCCTGGTCACTGGAAGGCCAGGGCGATGGCCGCCCTCACCCCTTTGGATGGCCACATCTTTGGCCGCCCAACCCTTGTAGAAGGCCAATGGGTTGGCCATCATCTTGCTTTGATCTGGTCAGAAAATGTGGTTTGTTCTTCGACCATGATCGGCACGATCATCCCCTCGTCTAGCACGATCTCTCCCACGCCCTTCGAGGCTTCTGGAATTCCCTCCTAAACACAAAAGCTTCCCATGGGGAGAAAAGAAAAGGGAGGAAGGGAGTTCTTCAGGGAAGAGGGGAGGGGAAGGATCGAAAGGAGGTTGGAGTGGTCAAGTTGCGAAGGCAGGGAGTTATCATACGCGCATGCGCATCTGCTGATTAAGGATGGTGTAAGCCTCGGCCTTTTCGGGCAGGGACTCAGTCCTCGTAATAGCCTTGATCGATTGCGCCCACCCGACGATTAAGAAAAACAGCTCATAGCTCTGGCTTCCGAGATATACAGTGGCGATTGTTAATGAAAGCCCCATGACAATCCCGAGGAGGGAGAAGATAAAGTGCCGATCTCGGATTGACTTTGTCCGGAAACCCTGTTTGAGCAGGGCATAGATCGTTTCCGCAATGATGAGGAGAAATGCTGTCAGCCCGACATAGCCGCGAGCGAGCCAGATGATCAGGTACTCGTTATCGATAGAGATCTGGCCACCAATATGGGGATAGCCCATATTGCCCCAACCCCAAGCCCCCCCTGCTTGTGCGATCGGCAGATAATTATCAATCAGCTGCGCTCGGTATTGCGCGGTTTCCTTCTCGCTGCCGTAGTCGGTTCTGGGGCCGCTGGCATAGTTTTTGGCTCCGAGGTAAGCAGGTATTCCAACGACAGAGCCAAGGATGAAGATGAGGAGAGCTCTCCGTTTCGGGTACTTGCTGAGACCGATCCATGCAACAGTCACTGCGACTACCGTTCCAATCCATGGACCACGAGCCTGCGTCGTCAGTAGAGTAAAACCAATGACATACAGAACGAGTTTCGGATTCTTGAGCGTCGTTCGTGAGGTGGCGATGAAGTCATTCTTAACTTTGTACTTCTTATAGCCAAGCCAGATGGCAAAGATAAAGCCTGTGAGATAGACCATTCCGGCCAACTCGGATTGAGAGAACGGCCCGGCAACACGGCCAAATCCCCAGCGGACAGACGTGATCCATCCTGACCACTGACCGGGGTAAAAATGACTCCAAAAATACTGATAAAAGTTAGATTTTCTAACGTATTCGTACCAGGAGAATGGGCAGCCGATAAACAGGAGCGAAACAAACCGTGTCACGAACTTAAGACGAATTTCATTTTGTTCGATGAGTAGCTTTCCGGCCATGTATGGGATGAGGCCGGTAACGATGACGGTGAAATAAGAGAGGATTGCGGCGCTGGTTTGCCCGGTTTTGTACTCGGTATATCCCTTGGTAAAGAAGAAGACGAGAATCCAGATGTCTGTACGTGTGAATCTCCACCGCTGAAGATCGTTGAACAACATGCCTAAACCCAGTACCAGCATCACTCCAATGATCATGTTGATCGGGGGGATTGGACGTATTGTCAGGTAGTAGTCAACGGGAACCAGCAGCAATACCGGAAGGAAGACATCCAGCAGCGCATCTTTCGTTTTGCCGCGCAATAGTATAAGGATGCAAATGATACCCGGGATGAGCGTGACGAAAGGCATGCCAGATGATCAAATGAATCGCGCCGTTCCGTGGTGCAATTCCATTCCGTTTCCGGCAGGAAGAGGCCGGGGAGGAGATGAAGCTAGTATATGGATGTGTCACGCTAAATCGAAGAAAAAACATGAGAAATAACACGATAGTGGTGCATGCAGGGAGATGTTGCCTCGCCGGAGATTGAAGGATGAAACGTCAAATGATTTTGGTATGATTTGCCTACGATTTCACCAGGCCCCCAATTTCTTTCGTATTTTCATTTAGGTGGGGAACTCATAGGGCAGGGAAATCTGTACGGGGCCGTAGCCTCAATTTGCAAAGATGCAATGTGCTACCGCTAAAGAGTGATATTGGGTACTTGGCTCAAAAGGTATCCTAAGCGGAAAGCCTTCCGAATCTTAGGCATACTTAAGGGGAACTGAACGGAAGCCTGGCGGCTACAGACTGCCTGTCGTTGAACTATGAAGGAGCTTCATGAACCCGGTCATCTTCAAGCCGTCGCTTGAATCTCAGCAGGCTGATTCTGACGTTCCACCGTCGCAGCAGTTGAAGAGAATTAAGAGAGAACTTGTGCGTAGTTTTCGGATGCACAAGATGCTTGCGCTGTCTGTGGGGGGAACGATCTTCGTTCTGCTGATGGCGTTTGGTCTTCAGCGACCGCCGTACTATGAGACGTTCTCTCTGATATATGTTCAACCGGCCAAAGCGAAGCTCATTACAGATGCGACCGGCGGCACCTACGATCCCACGCGGTACGACACCTATATTCAGCAGCAACTGCAGACGATTGTGCGGTCTGACATTCTGGCGGATGCATTGAAGCGGATTCCAGATGGTATGTGGAAACGACCAGGCGAATCGGATCAGTCTGCGATCGCGAGATTACAGCACGATCTAAAGGTTGAGAGAGAGATGGGGAGCTACCAGCTCTCGATCTCCCTGGGGGGCGGAA
Source organism: Amorphophallus titanum (assembly GCA_024336825.1). Taxonomy (NCBI): domain Eukaryota; kingdom Viridiplantae; phylum Streptophyta; class Magnoliopsida; order Alismatales; family Araceae; genus Amorphophallus; species Amorphophallus titanum. Next base: position 10,184,159 of record JANBPO010001714.1, read on the forward strand.
ATCCAAAAGCGATTGCGGAAGTTGTAAATAGAGTTACGGACTCCTATGTTGAAAAAGAACGACTGGACGAACTTGCTCAGTCTCAGAAACAGCTGGAGGTTCTTCTCAAAGAACAGAAGCGCCTTGAGACGGAGATGGCCAGCAGCCGGCAAAGCCAGGCAGGGTTGAGCAGTTCTCTCGGGGTAGCTGATACTGCTGGCGATAATGGAAATCCATATGACGTTCAGCTGGGCGAACTTAGAACGCAGCTGGCATCAGCGCGTGGAGCTCACGCTATTGCAGAGGCGCAATTGTCATCGATTGCGAATCGTGGACCGGACTCCAGCAGTGCTCTGAAGGCTGCATCGGATGAGTTGATTTCAAATGATCCAGGTTTGGCAACCCTTAAGCAATCTATTGCCGCCAGACGCAGCAAGCTGGTAGGGGATATGGCGGGTCTTACGCCTAAAAATCCGCTCTACAAACAGGATGAGGATGAGCTTCAGCGTCTAGATCAGTCGCTGGAGAATATGACGAATCAATTGCGTGACAAGGCCGCTCGTCAGCTCCAGGAAAAATACAAGCTCGAGTCTACACGTACGGCTGATATCGTCTCCAGGTTGGAAGGACAGCTGGCTCAACAGACATCGATTGCTACTGGGGCCACTCCTAAGTTGCAGCAGGCTGCGGATATTGCGGCGCAGATTACTCGCCTTCAAGCACAACTGGCGGAAGTAGATAATGCGATTTCGGCTATTCAGCTGGAGAATCAATCAACCGGTTTGATCCATCAGTTGCTTCCGGCAGAAGTGCCGCAGAAACCAAAGCCAAGCAAGAAGCTGATTATCCTGGCCGCCGCATTGCCCATGGCGATTATCTTCGGAATGCTGGCAGCATGGTTGAGGCATAAGATGGATCCGCACGTCTATATTGCCGAAGATATAGAGAATGCACTCGGATTTCCCCCGATGGCGGCTCTTCCTGATATGCAGGAGGTTGATGCTAAGGTTTTTGATGAGTTCATGCTTCGATTTGTGGCAGGCCTGGATCAGGCTCATACTACGAGCGGCGCTCGAACTTATGTCTTCACCTCCACAACAAGCAATGTCGATATCACGCATCTTGTGACGAAACTGGCTGCCAGGATGGATAAGATCGGCTATCGCACAATGATCCTCAAAGCCTCATCTGCGCTTCAGCGATTTTCGCTCTCGCCCGGTGATGATGATCTTGATGAAGATGCGGTTTGGAATGGCGTGCACCTGCCTGAACCAAGAACGTCGGAGACCGGACTTTCTAAAGCAACAGAATCGCAAGTCGGCAGGCCACGCCGAGAGAGCTTTGTCGCTGAAAATATCGAGCGTCTGAAGGAAAACGTCGATCTCTTATTTATTGAAGCGCTGCCATTGCGCTCATCCACTGAGGCTGAATTTGCCGCCAGGCTTGCGGACATTACTGTGCTGATCGCTGAATCTGCGCAGACGACCAGAGATGATCTGACGGGAACGATGACCATTATGCAGCGGCTGAATGTACCGGGTGTGGCGACTGTGATCAATGACATTAATCTGAAGCATGCGGACGATGATTTTATCTCTGTTGTTCACAGCGTTGAACAGAGGCAATCGCAATTTCGTCACAATGAAAAAAATGCCAGGACGGATATGAACGAGACATATCCAGCCGGTATTTATGATGATGCTGAGTCGGGTTCGACATCATCTCAGTTGCAGTCTGCTCGAGATAAATAAATACATTCTCGGAATCACAGGCCCATTTCAATTTGAAGATTGCCTAAAGGCATTCCCTGCTTTTTTGACGAGGTACTTCAATTGCGCTACTGCTGCTTAATGATGGGAACTCATTCATGAAATCGCATTCGAAGCTGGTTAACGAGAATCAGAATCTGCCTGGTTCGTCCGCATTCATAGCATGCATTACTTCTGTTTTTTTCTTGTGTCAATTTCACCTATTTAATAAGACTTACCTCCTTGACCAAAAATCAAGAACTGGTCATTTCCTAACTTGCTACAGGCAAGGGGATAAGCCTAAAACAGATTTAATCTGTTTTTCTTGTTTAAGTGTGTGCAGGGACAGGTACGCAGGTAATTTTCAGCATTTTTCAGATACACGGTCCTTTGGAGACCGTTTCCATTTCTTCTACGGTCAACAGAGAGACCGTCTCATTATCTACACGGACTCAATGAGACTGCTTTCATTTCCAGGACCATCGCTCACAAGCTTGGTGGCGCTTATCTGTTCCTAGAGTAAAACGGTCTGAGTAAGACTGTTTATATCATTTGGGTAGTTTATTTTTAACCGTTCCATTTCATTCACGATCCATCGATAGGCTATTTTCCTTTGTGAAGGCTCTTCCCAAATCCCGCTGTTGGTCCTATACACGGTCTACACGAGGCCATTTATCATTCCTGAGCGGTTGGACTCTAACCGTTTATCCAATTCAGTGGTCTGCTAGTGGGCCGTGTTCATCCCGAGATCCTCCTCGATCCACACAATTACATAAAAGAAAAGGCCAAATTCAAATTTCATACAATCAAACCATTTCGTCCCATTCATTTATTCAAAAATAAACATTTCGTTTCATTGGGTCTCTATACATCATCATGAAAATGAAAAATCACTCAATCCTCAGCCGGGCATCCCCTCGAGGTCTAATCTCTCTCAGCTCTCTCACGTAGGCCTGACGCTCCTTTGGGATTTCTATCACCTCCGCTGGTAGGGTGTGCACCCTACTGACCTCCCACATGATCAGGGCACTCCTGACCGCCTGCTCGTCCTCCTCTATCCCAAGTCTCCTCGTCTGTAGTGCAGGAAGATGGGGTAGCGCAGGAACCATAGTCCGAGGCAGTCCAACCTGTAGGAAGCACCTATGGGGGCTATACATTGCCAAAGTGGCCTCAAGTCTAACCTAAGCCTCCTAGGAAGCCTGAGGGTAGTGCCGTAGAGGAAGGAAGGACGCATCACGAATCGGTCCAGGGCAAAGTGTTGATGTAGAGGCACCATTCGTCCCTCGTCTTCTTATCCACTGTCCTGCACTCAACCTGTGGAGAGAATCTGAAAACGCCACCAATGAAGAAGAGTGGATGGCACCCAAAGATCCGGCTAACAGTGGAGACATCCTCCCTAGGCAAGAACTTCAGTCTAACCCCCATCTAGCACTCTAGGAGAATCATGGAGCCGATGAGTGGACCCCCTAGAGCAGCTGAGCTAAGACCCTCATATAAGTAAGAAAGGATGGCCTGGGAGATGGAAAGACCCTACCATAGCCCACTGATGGTGCTAAGAGTGGGGATATCCAGGATGTGGTCGGCAGAGGAAAAGAGTATGGCCCCGCACAGACAAATGGAAGCAGCCTTGGCGATGGCTTCATCCCACCTACACTTGTTCTTATAATGTGCTATAACCCACTGGCTAAGGGGTAGCAAATGGATGTGATGTTGGCCAACTATGGTATGGATGTCCTTCATGCTAGGAATGAACTCTCCTAAGATGAGGGTAGGATCTACAGAGGCAACGGTATGGCAAACTAAGCCTTCCTCACCCACCTTGGACCTAGGGAAGGACAAGTAGGTCTCTACCTCCTCTAAAAGGATGGTGGCCTCAAAAGATGGAAAAATGAATGTGTCTGAGGGTGCCATATCTCCACTAAAGCTGAAATACTATGCCAATCTAGGGAAAGTTTGGGGTAGTTCTTGGCTAGCACTAGAAGAGGATGTAGGTGCCAAGACCTAAGGAGGGATGTCACTGATATGGATAGCTCACGGATCATGGGAGCCATCCACTTCAAGGTGGAATAGCTCCTAGGACCAGGAAGGAGCTGAGGTGACAAAGAAGAAAAAGGAAAAGAGAAGAAGAGAGGATGAGCTTATAAGTATTTATGAAGGAAATTAAATGAAATTGAAAGAATTGCATTAGCTTACCTCTCTCATGGGGCTGGAGCTCACATTGACTGGATTGTAACCCAGTCCTTCTCTTTGAAAACTGACTTTAGCTCCAAGAATTTTGTTGGAACCCTAGTTTTGATGATGTCACAACTATGAATCATGTTGTGGCAAAACTGCTTAATAATGCTTGACTAGGCTATCATCTTCCATGAGTCAGAATGGCATGACTTGTTAAGGCATCTTGATCATTCAGGTTATACAAGTCGTTATCTATCTAAGTGTTAAAAATCAGGGCGATGCACATATACGCACTTAGTCATATAAGGTCAATGCATGTTCATGACTTAGTCAGATAAGGTTGATGCACATTTTAGTCTGAAGCCTATCAGGTTGATGCATTTTTGAACCACGTTGAACATAAGGTCGATGCATGTTTATGCTTGTAGTCGATGCATATACCCGCATGTCGTCACATAGGTCAAGGCATATATACACCAGTAGTGTATCAAGTTGGTGCACTAGTGAACCTTGTGCTCAGCAAGGCCGGTGCACTAGTGACTGTGTGCTTAGCAGTGTCATTATGTATTGCACCTTGTGTAAAGCAAGGTCGATGCATATCATAACATTCATTCTAGAAGGTCGACGCTCATGCAAGTAGTATGTACAGCAGGTCGATGCATGTATTGCAACATGTTCTACAAGGTCGATGCACATGTTACAACATGCTTCATAAGGTCAATGCACATGTAGAGTCTATGTCTAACAGGTCGATGCGCCTTCGTTACTCACTAAGCTCAAGTCTAAGCTTTCATGTTTGCTTAAGGCATCAGGTCGATACTTAAGCACTAGTCATTGCCTTTACTAGTCTGTGCATCATTACATGGTTTTGCTCGACAAGTGTACCTATGCTTCATATAGGTCAGTGCATCTTCATTAATTCTTATCTTCATCCATCATCTCTATGCATATAAGCTCTACCTGTGTTTTACACAGGTCAGTGCACTATATGTTTGCATCGAAACATATATATCATCTTCTGATCTAAGTGTCTGACTAATATGATATTGGCTAAGTTTGCATTTGATCATGATGATAAGGTGTTTGATGAAATACTTTATTTCTTACTGAAAGGGACCGGACTAAACACTTGAAGGGCAGAGAGCATCGAAGTCTTAAGTTATCACGTGGCCCTAAAGTTGAGATAACTGGCACGTGATCCAAAGTTGTCCATCCACCAGAGCAACTCGCCACGTGGGTTCGTTTCTTCCCCAGATCTAACACGTGGACCTTTTAAGCCACTTTTCCTAAAAAGCCTGGCAGGAGCACACTCTCTCCATGTGCCAGAATGAATTCGTGTAGGACCACTTGATCCGACGTGCGCATATAAAAAGGGGATCTCTTAGTCGAAGCTAAGTGACATAGATACACAGAGAGGAAGACAATAGAAGAAGAAGGCAATCGAAGGAGAAGAGGGAATTCTGAGTAGTGAGAGCGCCAGAGTTCACAGAGAGAAAAGTGCTGGAGGGTGAGAGAGTTAGTTGCAGAAGAGAGAAGTAGTGCTAGAACAGAGCATCAGATAAAATGAGAAGAAGTGTGAGAAGTGTTCGTTGCTGAAGTCACGATTTGTAGATTAGATCTAGAATCGTCTGCTCAATTGAGCTACATTAGTTTTCATACTACATCTGATTATTGTTTTCAGTTCTTTGCATTTTTCTATTATCCCTATTTTTCAAGCTGTTAGTCAGCGGAGCAAGCTATGATGCTCAGCGGCGAGGATTGGTTCCTCAGATAGCAAGCTGTGTTGCTCAGCGGTTAGCAAACTGTAAGGCTCAATGGTTCAAGCTGTTATTCAGCAGATAGCAAGCTGTGTTGCTCAGCGATTGTAGGGATTCATCCCCAAAGCTGTGGATCAGCGCTTAAGCTATGTGTTAGCAGAAGCCACACTTAGGTTTGAGTGTGGGGTGGATGTACGTCTCAAGGTTGTTTCAGAACCACCTAAAAAATTCCTCTCCATTGTATGATTGCTTATATGCTTATAGCTTCGATTAAATGCATATTTAGGGCCGTTCACAGTTAGCATTGGATTTTAATTGTATTGAGTTCTGGGGAGAGGGGAGCGAAGGAGTCATTGATCCTCCTTTCTCTCATCCTCGCTCCCCCTTTCCCACTCCCTTTGAGGGAGTGCACATTCTTTCTCTCTCTTCTATTCTTCTATCGACTACTTTCACTCTTTGGAGGATGTCGGCTCTTTTTCTTCCTATTTCTTCTTGCCCGCGCCATCAATTCTGGATGGCTTCATTATGGTCCAACTTCCAAAGAGTCGGCAGAGGAGGCCTTCTCTTGTTTTTTGCTAAATTGGTACACATGCATTCCTCTCCCCTTCTCTTTTCCTCTGATACAATATTTTCCAAACTTCCCGAGTAGACAAAGTCAGACGTCCCGTTATCCGAGCCAATTTTTGCATGAGGTGGAGTCAGTGGCTCGACTTGGAGCTGCCGACCTCATCCGCGTCGAGTGATCAGTTCGTGATGTACCATTTTTTTTTGTATTGTACTAGCTATGGGCTACTTGATGTATAAAGATGTTTGATGCAATAAAAAGGAGAGTTACTATCACAATCTGTCTCTTACATGTTATGAAAGAAGCTCAAAAATAGAATTTTCACAATGTTGTCACATTCCAAGTCCGAGAGATGGGCGTTCCTTCCATGGTGGATAATCGTTACACTCTTTTTTCGAGTGTCTCGACCACTCGGTAGGGCCCTTCACAATTAGGGGCCAGCTTCCGCACCGCATCCAGTGATCGAGAGGCTTCGGCCTTTCTGAGAATGAAATCTCCTGGTTAAGATCGTCTGTCTCAGACTTTGGCATTGTAATAGCGAGTCATGCGCCAATGGTATTTCGTAGCTCGAATCCTCGCTACCTCGCGTACTTCGTCTGCCAGGTCCAAGTTCTCTGACAACTTCTACTCGTTTAGCTCAGGGGAGAAGTTAATAACTCAGAGGGAAGGGTTGCTGATCTCCAGGGGAATCACAGCCTCTGTTCCATACACCAGTTGGAAAGGAGTCTCATCGGTAGCAACTCTGGGAGTAGTTTGGTACGACCATAGTATGCTAGACAGTTCCTTGAGCTAGTTACCCTTGGCCATCCCGAGTCTGGTCTTGATGCCTTTGAGGATAGTTTTGATGGCATTTTCAACTAGCCCATTACCTTGGGGGTGGACTACTGAAGTGAAGTGGTTGCAAATATGTAAGTTGGCACACTTTTTCTTAAAATAAGTGGAATCGAATTGCCAACCATTATCACTCACAATCACCTGGGGGATGCCAAAATGTCAAATGATTGACCTCCAAACAAAACACCAAATGGCTGCCTTGATAATTTTGGCGGTGGCCTCAGCCTGGATCCACTTTGTATAAATAGTCGATGGCGACGATGACGAACTTCTTTTGAGCCTGCGCCATAGGAAAAGGGCCCAGAATGTTGCTTCCTCATCGACCGAAGGGATAAGGCTTAGTTAGGGTCACGAGTCCCAAAGCTGGCTAGTGGACTAGGTGGTTGGCATCGATCGCATCCCCGAACGTAAGCCGAGCAATCGCGCTGGAGAGTGGGCCACCAGTAGCCTTGTCTCAGCAGGATCCTTGCAATAGATCTCCCCCTAGTACGCACCGCAAATGCCTTCATGGACGTCTTCAATCGCTCGGTGGGCTTCTGAAGCATCGAGGCACTTGAGGAGAGGACCGACAAAGGATCTTCAGTATAGGGTCTCGTCTAGAAGGATGAAACATTGAGCTTGATACTTCAGTCTATGAGCTTCCCGAGAGTCGGGGGGCTCTTGGGAATCTCGAAGCTAGGATACATATGGGGCCTACCAGTCGCTAGGAGACATTCGTACAATGGCCACGAGCTTGGTTTCCACGCTTGGTCATTCCAGTTCCTCGAGGAGGACTGATCGGGTGCCCTCTGGGCTAATGGAGGAGGCCATGCGAGAGAGGGCATCCGCTCAGAAATTTTCTTCCCAAGCTATCTGGATTACCTAAAAATTCTCGAACAATCGGGCTATCTCCCTTACCATCTGGTGGTATGATCATTGGTGCATCCCGAGCTTCGTAGGCCCCGTTGACTTGACTGCCGACCAGTTGGGAGACAATCAATTGAAAGTTCATAAAAGAAATCCTGGACAAATTTGGGTAGTATTTCCCCTTGTTTTGGAGGTTGTAGGAGATGAAATTAGGATTCATACGCGGAAGATTCTGGAATGAAACTCCTAATTGCTGAGAAGCCAAGTATGGCGATCTCATAACCCACATTGGATGTGAAAACCCTGAGGACTTGCCTGCTAAGGGTTCCAGTGATCTAGGGCCAAAGCTTCGAGCCAAGGGTCTTCTGTGTTGTCACTTAGGTGACATTCGTTATCCACCCTGAGAGAAGGAGTCTCAAGACCATTGAAGGGCATGCCTCTGAGAGTCAAGTTAATCTGAAACCTCGAATGAAAAACGACGGATTGGGAATGTATCCCCTCCCCAGTGGTAGATAGACAAACTGACGGATGATTAAAACATCAGATGAATCATGACTTTTGTTCTGAGCAAGATAGGGTCCAGGACATGCTATCGGAGGCAGCAAACCTGTGGCCTTCCCATGAACTGAGATGTATGAACCACCGATGCGACGGATGGCTTCAAAAACTCTATTCATATAAAAGGGGCCAGGATGAGGAGGTTACGATGAATTGCATATACAACCATCCCCGGTAGGTCGTCAACCATCTAAGGGAGGAGGTGAACACACCACAATGATCACCAAGGGAGATTGAGCTCCTCCGAGGCAATTAGGCAAACATCAGGTAGCCCTCACATAGTGACCTTCAGAGATGAAATAGAACAGACAAAAGAAATGATGCAGACAGTGAGGTGGACTTCAGGGTACACCACTGCCCTTACAACCCAGGGGTGGAGGTGAAAGGGGCAGATGGTCGTCTCCTTCATCACTGAAAGAAAAAAAGTTCATCGATCAAATAGTAGCATCTAATACCCCTACTTACGCATCGATCGAAGAGGAATCACGGGTACCATATAATCCCAGGGAGGGGACTTTGCTGTTGCCCACTGGGCATGGCCAGTGGCTATTCAGGATGCTATGCCTGGAGCAGGGGACTATGGACACCGAATGATCCGCAGACGGTGTGGGGCGACGGCGTGGCGACGACGGCGACGGTGAGGCGGTCGTGGCGGCGTGAAAAGCGTGGGATTTCGTGGAGGAACGAGAGTTTCTAAAAGCTTGCATCGCGATTTCGGCGTCGAATCGGCAGAGCATTCGCTCCATTGAGGTAGGGTGACGTTCCCTAGCTCCGTGCATTTCGTTTCCGTGATTCATAGGCCGTCGTGAGGCCGAGAGGGGTGTTTTTGAGCGGGTTAGAATAATTTCATGATTTGGGGAGTGATCGCCCGAGCTAGTGTTTCATCGCATTTTTGGCCGATCCGAGGCCGTAGATGCATGCCTAGGACCTTCGGGGAGCTTCCCCCTTGATTTCCCTCTCTCCGGTGGAGGTACGGGGGCGTGGTTGGGATTTTTAGTTGAGTTCGCCATTTTTGCCGTCGGACCGTCATAGCGGTCTTTCCAGTGACCGTTATGAGCATGGCGCACCCGGTGGGTCGCGTTATGCTTCATGGGTTTTGTATTCAAACCGTGTGGGCATAGCGGCCTCGCGATAGACCGCCATGCCCAGTATGATGCCCCTATGCAGGCACGTCATGCTTTGTGATCATTGGATTCGACCGTTGCGTTGTGACCGTTGGGGCCCTGGTCGTATGACGGTCCTCAGGGGGACCGTTATGAACACCATGGCGCCCCAGGGGAGGCGCGTTATTCTTAACGCCCTCACCCACCTCTTAACGCGCCTGAGAGGGTCCGCTAAGGGGTTGTTGACATGCAAAATATGAACAAAGCCAAATGAGATCAAAAGAAAATCAATATAGAAATGAAGATGTAGAAGACTCTTATGGAGTCAGAACTGACGAAGAGTCGTTGTTACCAACGCTGTATCCACCTAAATCCCTTCTATGGCCAGGCTGCTGTCCGACATTGTCTTCATGTTGACAGCATTATTGATTAAATCATACCAACTGCTATCCAGTCAACTGACTGATGAGATCGGCCTTCGGAAGATTCTGACGGGCGTAAGAGACCCCACTGAAACTTGAACCGACCCAGAGGACTCCCCCTTAATCGAAGGCGATCAAAAAACTCCTCACTCCTCAGTAGCATACTCGCGCTCCCAAGATGACCAACTCAAGGGCCCACGCTGTACACACAGCATCAACTACCCCGTGGCTCTTCCATAAGCCACACACGATGATTCAAGGGAAGAAACTAGGGTAACCACAACCCTCACTCAACAACCCCTGACTCAAAAGCCTTCAATTCTTAACCACATTGATGTCACTTAGCACGATGCCTTAAATAATGGCACGACCATCGGTGCCTGCCTCATGATCAACGCCACTAAATATCGAAAGCCAATCTCTTAAGATTAGCCAAATGACCTCCATAACTCTACTCATCACCAAGATATTCTCCAATCTCTCCTGATATCGATCCTGGAACCTGTGAGTTATGGGCCCACCATGCTTCTACTGCGTAACTCTGCACAACATACCTCACTAGAAAAGGAAATTTCGACACTTGCCATGAAACCACTTCCAACTCCATTGACTAAATTCAAAAAATAGGGTGGGAAACTCGAACACATTAAATCTGTAGCACAGTCCCATGCGCTCAGTCTAGTAGTCCATGCACTGAACCAAAGATCCAAGTCCACCTTTCATCAGAAAAACCAGGACACCAACCACACAGCACAACACATGTAACTCGGTTGGTAACTCTACTCCTCTTACTACGACGCCAACATGCTGCACCAAAATGAGGGAAAGCACCCAACTCCTATAGGTAGCTCCACTACCACTACACAGGACACTGACTCTATCTCCCGCTATGCTCACGGGGACTCATGAACGCAAGCTTAAATGAAATGGGAAACAACAAAATTTAAGAAAATGCACCTAAAGTAGAATTCGAACGATTCGAAATTATGCCTATCACAAGGTGGAACACCTTATCACGAGCCCGACTGCACATCTCGTAGCCTCGAGAATCCAACATCGCCATATCAAAAGTAGTTGTGGCTACTGGGATAGCCCCTCAGGGCAAACACATGCCAAAAAGGCCTGACTGACTGTACCTACAGCACCTCCTAGCATTAGAGATAATCGATAGGGTTTGAGGCGAACCCTACACACATGCCCCAATACACGTAACCCACAAGAAAATCACAAGAATCACCAGAAATAGGCAAAAGCCAAATGAAATCATAATCATACCTTCTATACACAAATACCAAAGCCAGGGTCAAAATATGGTCACCTGCTTCCTATACCTTACAGAGGTCATAAAAGAATGATCATGGCTGAGGTGGTGGCTGGGGGCACTCATAGAACATGTGCCCAACCCAGCCGCACCTATGACAACTCCTCCTCTCAAGGCAGTCACAAATCAGGTGCCCCGCTTGGTCGCACCTGAAACACCTCAACTCTGCCACGTCCGCCGACAAGTATGGCCAACATGAAATCCGCCACACCTTGGACACTGCCCTGGTTGCTCTGTCAGGCCATGTCGCAATCGCCTAGCAGCGGGCTACTGCACTGACTCCTTCGAGGCCTGCGCCTACCCCTGAAGTGCCTACTCTTGTGCCTGTTGTTGATGCCTCAGCTCTTGGCGTCGCTCAAAACCTCTCCTAGCTACCTGCCTATGCATTCACTCGGCCCGTCGACGACATCCATGAACGGGAGAAGAAGACGCAGCTGGTTGCTCCTAAAAACACTGAGAGAGACTATTTTCCTTATCTTTGATTATTATTATTTTTGGATTTATTAGTGCGAGGCGTGCCAGTCATGTTTGTGACAGATTTATTGTGCGCTTTGTTTGACCGATCAGACGAAGGTATGTATCGTGTCGGGACCTGAAACTCACTGTACCATAAAGGCTATGGCGTTTATTATGCCCTTCCAAAAGAAGGACAACTCTTGATTAATCATCAAAAATAGAGAGACCCTGGGGCTAAATAATCTAAAGGAAAATGTAAATTGGAAGACATTTATTGAATAAAATGTAATTAGGCAAGTAGCGAGATGATGTTTATTCAGGTGGATCAACTCCCGATACGAGGCAGAGGACCACTGCATTGAGTTTTAATGCGTGGATGGCTCAGAAGATAAACACAGTAGTTAAAAGAAGATTAGAAATAGATCAACTAAGATAGGGACAAATAGTGTATGACATCATCAAAATAGTAGGAATGCAACATGAATGTCATCTGCTTGACGCTTCTCTATATTCAGAGTAGTCACAGAAGACCTCCAAAGCCAAGGCCCCTATCAGGGTACCAAGAAGCACCACCGGTGATGACTGGTTTCCACCACCACTGCTGGGATATGTGAATCGCAAGACGATCTCACACAGCACCAGCACAGGGGACGTGGGTAGAGCTACACCCCCTGCCACTTACCCTAAAGCCAATGAAGCCGAGGTCGACCAGCATCATGGCCATATCAAGATATCGAATGGTCTTATCAAGCCAATACACAACCTCGATCATCTCACTATCAAGCCTTTCAAGACACTGGAGGTGACACAGTCTGAAGGCCCCAGCAAGTTATTTTATGCTGCTAAGAAACATGCTGTACAGAAGGATACTGACTGTCATCTCCCTGAAGACAAAGAGAACCCGTTAGTCCCCATTCAAGGGCTAACATTCACAACAGGTCGAGTGGCTAAGATGTTCTAGAGGCAGCACATCCCCTCTGGCCAGCCTCGTAAAGAGAAAAAATTGTTCAAAAGGCTTTGGTACCCTGCCAGCCTGGACAAAGAATTAAGGCGTGTCTCCCAACACCTGGGGTTGCGCTTCACCCTTGAAGAATACTATTATAATTGGTGCTATGAGGTGGACACCATCTCCGCTTTCTTCTCAAAAAAAGATAGTCCACTAGGGGCAACTTATGATGAATACCCGACGAATGTTGAACATACTAGGTCGGCTCAATCGAGAGACCTAGAATCAGAAGCCATCACTTCCTGTAGGTGTTGGCAGTAGGTTTACCCTGAAGAGACAGCTTTTCAAGCCCAGATTTGACACGGCCAGTAGCAAGGAGGACAAAGACACTGAAGAAGTCGGGGTTTCCCTCTCCTGCAGCCCTCCTTTGGTGGCGACATCAGCACCCCTTAGACCGATCGAAGAAGTTTCTGTTGAGACCGATCGGGAAATACCTACCACCAGAAAAGAACAAGCCACCTCGACTGAGGATACGACGATTTAAAGCAACACAAGGGTAGAATCATCCCTACCCATTGCAAAGCCAGAATGCTATCCCTTCGAGCCAGCAATGAACAAATGTTAGCCTCTCCAAACTGCTAACACACCAGCTGAAGCTGGAACTGCAAAAGGCCCACACCGGCTGAACTAGAAGCTCCTGACGAGGTCTGGGGGCAACACAATGAAGAGGTCAAAGTATTCGAACTTGAGGATGATGTTCCAAACTTCATCGACCTCCAGCCGACACCCCCGAAAATAGAAGACGGAGGCCAAGACACATTCGATGAGTTGATAGAGGTCAATTTGGGCGCTGAGGATGACCCCAGGCCAACTTTCCTTAGTGCTCAATTGTCTTTTGAAGAGCAGAAGCTGTACATCCAGTTGCTGAAAGAATATCAAGATTGCTTTGCTTGGAGTTACAAGGAAATGCTTGGACTCAGCCCCGTAGTTTCATAGCATGAGCTGGCCATAAGCCCCAGAGCGGAGCCAGTAAAGTAGTCGCCACAGTGCATAAGACTAGAGCTTATCACTCAAATATGCAAGGAAGTAGACAAACTCATTGATGGGGGTTTCGTCGAAGAAAATCAATATGCCACGTGGCTGGCCAATATTGTGCCCGTGAAAAAGAAGAATGGACAGATCCGGATATGTGCAGACTTTCAAGATCTGAATAAGGCATGCCCCAAAGATGACTTTTCGATACCAATAACGGAAGGCATGGTTGATGCCACGACCGGTCACGAAGTTCTGCCATTTGTGGATGGGTCATCTGGCTATAATCAGATATGGATTGTGGAGCACGACCGGGTCCACACTGCCTTCCGAACCCCCAAGGGCATCTACCACTACAAAAAGATGTCGTTCGGATTGAAGAACATCAGTGCGACTTACTAGCGAGCAATGACCAGGCCAGCGCCACAGTTGGTTGAGTTCAAAGATCTGTCCACGAACAGGTCCCAGGCAGGGTCAGATGTTGGCCGGGAGGTTGCTTCGGGTGGGACAACATTCTCTGCAATGAAATCTGCGAGAGCCTACCCCTTAATGGCCGTGCGGGGTCAGTAAGAGATGTCATAGGCTCCGAGCAATATTGCCTATTTGACAAGATGATCAGAAGCTTTAGGATGGCCCAAAATCTTTTTTAAGGGCTCGCCAGTCAGTACCACAATGGTGTGTCCTTGGAAGTAAGGCCAAAGGCATTTAGCCGAGGTCAACAACGCTAACACGAGCTTCTCAATTACAGGATACCTTCTTTTGGCCTCAAGGAGCACCTTGCTGATGTAATATATGGGCCTCTACACTCCTCGGTCATCTCAAACCAAAATTGAGCTTATCGTAGAGGAAGTTGTCGAGAGATAGAGGTATAGTGTTTCTCCAGGCACAAGTTTCGACAGTATTGGAGGTGAGGCTGGGAACTCCTTTAGCTCGGTAAATGCCTTCTGGCACTCATTGTCCCAAGTGAAGGAGGCGGAGGTCAATTTTTGCCCTCTCAACAATTTGAAGAAAGGTAAGCATCGCTCCGTTGCTCGGGACAGGAAACGATTGAGTGCAACGATCCTCCTCGTCAGGCGTTAAACATCCTTGACGCATGCGGGTGGCCGCATATCCAGGATGGCTTGGATCTTTTCGGGGTTGGTCTCAATTCCTCGTTGGGTCACCAAGAAGCCCAGGAACTTCCCAGATTTAACTGCAAAGGCACATTTGGCTGGATCAAGCTTCATATTGTACCTCTGGAGGGTGACGAAGGTCTCGGCCAAGTCAGCGAAATGGTCATCAACCTTAGGTGATTTGACGAGCATGTCATCGATATAGGCCTCGACGTTCCGCCCAATCTGGTCTTCGAAGATCTAGTTGAGCAGCCTCTCATAAGTTGCCCCGACATTCTGTAGCCCAAACGACATTCGGGTGTAGCAGTATATGCCGAAGTCAGTAATGAAGGCGATTTTCTCAGTATCTTTGGGGTTCATCCAGATCTAGTGGTACCCAGAATAGGCATCCATGAAATTGAGGAGTTCATTATCTAGGGTTGAATCAGCCAGTTGGTCGATGCTCGATAACTGATACAATCTTTCAGAGTGGCTTTATTGAGGTCGGTGAAGTCCACGCACATTCACCATTTGCCTGAAGCTTTAGGTACCAGGACGATATTAGCGATCCAAGTTGGGTAAAGGACCAGGCTAAATAACTCTGCTTTCTTCCCCTTGTTGATCTACTCTTTAATGATCTCCTGCTTCTCTAGGGCGTGCTTTCTTCTTCATTGTTGGCCTGGTTTCATTGATGAGTCCAGGTTGAGTTTGTGCATCACTGTCTCCCTGGGAATTCTGGGAAGATCTTCATCAGACCACGCAAAGACTTGAATGTGCTCTGAAAGGAATTCTTTATATTGCATTTGTATGTTGGGCGGAAGATCTACCCCAATTTTAACTTCGAGAGCTGGGTCATCTTTGAGGAAGACTGATAGCAGCTCTCCACTTGGCTTTCCTGCTATTGCCTTGTCCTCGATGACCCTAAGCTCTTTGTTTTTATCCTCTAGCCCTATGGCTTCTACTGAGATTACATAGCACCTTCTAGCTATTGCCTGGTCACCTCAGACTTCCCCAGTGCTGTATTAGTGGGAAACTTCTTTTTTTGGTGATAAGTGGAGGGCACTCTCTTTATTCAGCCGATAATACCTCAGTCAAAAATGACATTATAGGCCGACATCCCTTTTAATCACAATGAAGTTTGCCATGAATGTGACAGTTTTAGGAGGGGTACCGAGAGTAATAGACAGGCTTAGGGCTCCCTCGGGATAAGTCTCCTAGCCATTGAACCCACAAAGAGGGGTTCGAATCAGATGAAGCCTCGATGGGTTTTCACCCATCTTTAAAAAAACATTCATACACTAAAATGTCAGGGGCACTATCATTATCCACTAGAATCCTATCTATGTTACAGTGATTTATTGTGGCCGATGTCTAGCCTAGCAATGCCCCTGATATGAGGGGGAATAGTACACTCAGTAAAAATAGAAATACAATGAGTGGAGCAATTGTGGCCATGGCATGACTTCGCCCCGGGTCAATAATCCACTCCATTTGATTCCTTTTGATCAGGTTTTAACCGCATCCCCTCATTTCTTAAATATCAAATTTACCGCACCCCGGCATACATTGTCCTGACATTATACGAGTCTACCCAAACACGGCCATGCCAGGCCTATCTCATGGGTTCATATGTGTACACCGTAACGTCATGCGCAGTTTCAAAATAAAAGACCCCGATAACCTTTGAAATAAGAGCGACGTTGCCAAAATCTCTCTTGAAATTGTAAATAAATGATCAAATAAATGATAAACAATAATACTAAATACTATTACATTGTATGCCTGCACGAGCCGCATCTCCGGTATATCAAATGGTGATTAGCGAAAAGTCAGGTTATACTTGGCCAGAGACTTTCACTATGCGTGATGGTGATCTTTGGACTTAAGTTCTCCGCCTGGTACCAGGAGTCGGCTTAATAAGTAAATACTACCATATTGTGTGCTTGCATGTAATCACATCTTTCATATATTTCATGGGCCCCATGGTCCTTCTATTTTGACAATTAATCAAGGGTTGTCCCTCTTTCGGGGGGACGTGATTAACACCGTACCCTTTACTGTACGGCAGGTTTCGAGTCCCGACCCAAACCTCACATTCGTCTGACCAAGTCAGATCAAGCGCACAATAAATTTGTCACTCCGGTGACTGGCACGCCTACACATTTAAAGCGTTCCACCAAGCCTTAAGCTTCGTCGGACTGTGAGTGAGTGCCCGTTCAACCAAACCATCAAATCGAGTGTCCGTCGCGGAGCAAGTTGTGAGAGAGACAATACAACCCACGCCCTTGGCATACTGGCCACCTGCAGAATTGGGCATCCCAAATCCTTAGGTGTTCATCCTCAAGGTAGCCAAATTCCGGAACAGCGAGGTCCTGTCCTGGACCCTCTCCACCATCGCCGAGTTACCTACGGACACTGGTGTGCGCTACGTGGGTGAGTCTGCGCGAGTGAGCTCACCAGAACGAGTCTGCTGCTTCGTTGCTTGCTTGCGGATCTTGGTCCAAGAAGCATCGGTCTAGTGGCTATCACCCCCAAGGTGGTGTCACATCAATTGGTATCAGAGCAATAGGGTGTGTCACATTAAATTTGGTATTAGAGTAAGTTTTAGACTTGTATCTACTAAGTCTAGTCCTAGGGCCATTGCATCAGAGTTGTCCATGCATCCATTACCCCGTGTCTCACCCTCTCCGCTCCACTATCCCTTCCCAAGATGAATGCACGGGATAAGCTTGTTATAGGGATGTTGAAGGAGCATGCCAAATCACCTACAGCCTTTTACCAAAAATATGGCCCGTGCGTGTGGCCATCTTCCCCGATCTCTTACCCCACCAAACATACCAAGTTCACACCTACACTGGAACCCGACACCCTTCCGATGATCCCTCCGCCAACTCCCTCACACCCCACACCATTACACCCACCAATCCAAATTCCTACCAAAACCATCCACATGGGAGACTCGAGCTTAGTCACTGGAGTCCCAAAGAAAGATGATGTTTTCCTCAATCTCACCCCTACACCGAAGGACACCCGCACCCAAACAATGGAGGGAGACCGGCGTCAAACCTCGAGCCTTCAAACCAACCTTAAGTCCCACCTAGAGCCTTTTTTCCCATTCGATGGACAGGTGATCATAACGGAGCCTCTAGCTGAGTGGCTGAAGAGGAGCCCCACCCTTCACAACTTGAGTGCATACCACCTACCCATGGAGTGCCTATCTCAAATAGTGCCCATCCAACCTCCCCATGTCACTTATCATTCCGTCTACTTTGTTGAGACCTTGAGAGACTTGGTTGAATGCCTGCTTGGGCAAATAAGCTTGATAAACATGCTAGCCACAGGGTCATGTCGCATAGGATGCTTGAGTCTCACTCACCTCTTTGACAGGTCCATCACCTCTGTCTACACAAAGCCGGTAAAACCTTGGTTCTATAGCTACTCCTACCATACCAGAAAACACGACCCGGTCTCCCAAGTGTTAATTGATGTTCTACGAGCGCAGGGTCCAATCCCGACATATCCTCGTAACTCCATGCAAACGTGTCCTTGTATTCTTGAAGAACTAGAATGAGCGCCTCTTCTTGAGAAGGTGGTAAATTTTTACTGATGAGGACAATCCTAGGGTCTTCCTTAGTACCTAGATTAATTTCTTTGGTAGGCTCTTCGACTGAGGCTGACAGTTCATCAAATCTCCTCATGCCACTGGCAAATGCATCAGCCTCGTTCTCATATTCTTCATATTCCTCGTCCCTCTCTTCAATAGGGTCTTCTTTGTTCATAATCTCATAAACATCAAATCCTATATCGAAGACACCTGTACCCTCACATTCTAATTCTGGCAAGAAGATCGGATCCTCTAAGAACTGAGGGATGGCCAAACAAGCCTGACATCTCTTGGCTAGCTCTCTTAAGAATCTATGGGGAATCTGCTTACCCTTGGACTTCCTAGTTACTATCCCTGAACTCCTATCACTAGAAGTGGAAGAACAACTAGTCTGACTACTAGATTCAGACGAGGAAGAAGAAGATGGTGAATAAGCGGGTACAAGAGGTGGTACAGAGGAGGGCCCCTTGCTGGAAGGGTAGAAAAGGTCCACTAACGGGCCTTGAACGAGTGGCCCTTGGATCAGGGCACACTCGGGGAGGAGATAGGAGATTTCATCAATGAAGATGCGGGAGGTGGATTGGTGAGTTTGAAAATTGACATTTTTTTTGGTTTTCGAGGATTACGAAGCAACGAGCGGAAGGAGAAGTGGAAGATGATAATGATGAGGAAAGAGAAAGATTGGAAAACTCCTGGAGAATATCTGAATTTGGACTGATCAATTGCCCATGTGGGGGCGTGATGGTAAGCCAAGAAAATTGCTCATTGAGCGTAGGAATAGTGAGTGATATCTGGAAAGCATCTGAAGAAATTGAAATGGAGACCGCAGGTGGTCTGGGAATGTTATTGAATAATCTAGAGCAAAGCAAGCGGATCACTGATGAGTGAACGGATCGGAGAGAGAAAAGGCCGGCCCACAGCCTGTCCACAGTGAAGCCCTCTTCATATGGAACATCTGGCTCACCTGTGTCCGTGTAGTTGCTCAGCATCTGCTGCTTATCAATAATCACTGCCAGCTTCTCGATCATATCATGCATAAGTGGTGGCCATTCTGGATCTGTTGGCATAAATAGTCTGCTCAGAGATGTGGCAATGTCATCCATATCGAATCATCTATACCATTCACATTCAGGGTCGTCCATTTTTCTTCTCTTCTCGGGCCTCAGGGACTCTAAAGCCTTGTACGAAACCAATGGAGCTATGTGCCTGGCAAACTATCATGCGTGCACATCTTGGCTATCCAAAACTGAAGTAAGTATTGTGGCCTGCTCTCCTACCTGTTCAGTCGACCCCTTCACAAAATGTGTGTAAATAGACCATATAAGTGGCTGTCTATTTGGTTTAAACATGGAGGTCATGGTGGCCCATAGTTCTTCTTCTGTCTCTGCTGGCTCTACTTTGTTTGGCCCCTTGTAACCTAGATCGCCCCAGGGAATAAGCTTGTGGTTCTTGACGGTCTTAGTTTTGCCTTGCAAATTGACTCCAAGGCCCTTGCCAGACTTGTACCCCATTTTCATCATGATATTCCATCCTGGGGTATTTATCAAGTTTTTCTTCTTCTTCGGAGTCGATGCTGATGTGCATGCTGTAGCTTGTGGCTTCAAAATATCGTACCTCGGGTCGGCAAGGTCCAGAACTGACAAAAGTGGCATATCTAACGGCCAAATAGAAGGCACTAATGTAGCTGACAAAATATCTACCGTGGGCAAAATGGGCACACTAGTCACCTTGACGATGCGCCCCTTGTGTGAAAATTTAATGCACTGGTGGTTTGTGGAAGGGACGACATCGAGTGCCAAAATGTAAGGACGCCCGAGAATAGCATTGAAAGTGGGGTCCATATCAAGCACATGAAAGCTCACGGTGACATATGAGAGGCCCAGCCCCACTTTTAGTGTAACCATGCCCATTGGCAGCTTCTTACTGTTGTCATATGCTGTTACCATGATGGATAATGGCCGGACTTCAGATTCTAGGATGCCGCATTTCTTCAGAGTGCTGGGCGGCAGAACATTAATTGATGCACCCGTGTCCACCAAACACAGGCTAACGGCCACTTTGTTTATGTCTATAGTAATACACAAGGCATAGGTTCTCGCTGGTTTCGGAGCTAACTCATGTTCATGGAAGACGATGGTGGGCTGATCCCCTGCTGGTGTTAGCACTGATGTAATTTGCTCAGCTGGAATATCCTCATTGACCATCACCTTTTGTAGGTATTGCTTAAGGGCCTCTTGGTGAGTGGTCGATCTCTTTATCAACTCCAAAATAGAGATCCTGGCCGGTGTTCTATCCAAATGCTTTAACAGGTCATACTCAGTCCCTGTGATGGACTCTGGCTCTTGCACTTGCTGTTCTTGCCCCTGCACGGGCTCTTGCTATCGCTGCTGCGGGAAAACACGGTGAAATATCCGCCCACTACAGAGCACCATAGTCTGAGATCCCTGCACCTCTATCAGGTTGGTGGTAGCTGGAGGGTTAATGGAGGATGAGGGGATGTTGGGATTGACAACTTGAACAGGAACAACCAACTGAGGAACCCGGATAAGAGGCCTTTTCGATTGGGAATTGGTAGGAACTGGACCTGTTAACGGGGTAGGAGATGGATTGGAAGGAACAGGAGTGGGTGACAGGTGCACAGAACGGGGCACTTGAGGTGAGAAGTTGGTGGCAGGAGGTGGGTGAGAATTTGTAGGAGATCGGAGGAGCAAAGGCCTCGGAACGGGGGGGTTTTGTGTGGATGGAGATGATGGTGAAGGGTGGAGAAGAAGTGGCCTGGGAGGCAAGAAGGTGGCGAAGGTAGACGTGGCTTGTGGTGTGGGTGAAGAAGGAGAAGAGTGGATGAGAAAAGGCCTTTGTTGTGGAGAATTGAAATTAGAAGAGGTTTGATTAACTATGCGGATCAAAGGATGGGAACTTTGTTGAACTAGAGGAGGTTGATTGGTTCTTAACAAACGAGAAAATTGGTTGGAGTTTTGTTGGTTAATGGAAGAGACGGAGGCACTTTCTGAGTGCCACCCCTGTCCTCTCTCCACCTCATGGAAAGTGGTGACGGGGTTGACTTGCTGATTCTGGTGGTCTGGCAGTGGGTTCTGGACAATTCCATCTTCGATTGTGCTACTTGAACTGGCTGTTGCTGAATTTGCTGAACTGGTTGCTGACCTTGCTAAGCTCACTACTGCTGCCGTGGTGGTCTCCTTCCCTTCATGGCAGTGACACTCTTCCTCATCTCGTCCCAGTCGATGCCTCCCTGATCATTCAAATCATAAATATAATCCTTAAAATGAAAACAATGGTCTATGTTATGCCCTGGCTGTCGGTGGAAGACACAGTACCGAGAGGTATCCACATTAGGTGACCACGTCGTCCTTTCTTTCAGCAGAATGAGCAGGTTGGCAGCCATGAGGGCATTGAAGATATCAGGGAGGCTTTCGGGCAATGGAGGGTATTGGGCTCTTTTTGGGCCTACCGGTCTTCTGGGTTGTTGAGAGTCATAGTTGGCCAGCGGAGGCACATTGTGGTATTACTGGGGAGCCGGAGGGTTCGACTGTATCATCTGGTTCTGTGGAGGTGGAGGTTGAGGCCGGAAGGACTGTTGGTGCGGTGCTTGGTTGGTAAAGGAGGGTTGTTGGAATTGTTGTGGTGGCCTTTGGTTGGTGAGGTTGCGGGGTTGCATGGGATGGCCGACTGCACTTACCACTCGTTCACAACTACTCCCTCGGTAATGGCACCACCGTTGTTCATCATATTGTTCTTCCACAGCACTCTCGGCTTCTGGTCAAACATGGAGAGAATGGGCGAGTCTTTCATCTGAGTTTGAATATACCTCGCTCTCTCGTACAATTCCTCCATAGTATTCAACTTATTCATGGCCAGAATATGGCGGAACTGAGGGGTCGCATTAGACACAATCATCTTCACTTGTTCCATCTCCAAGAGCGTATCCCTCAACTTCTCGGCCATAGACCTCCACCTATCAGCAAACTAAACACAATCTTCCTCTGGTTTCATCTTCTCAACAACTAAATCAGTAACAGACAAGGAGAGACCAACGCGATCTCTATACTTCTGTAAAAATTTTCTTTTTACAACATCAAAATCACCGGCTTCAGTCGGCTCCAGAGAATAGAACCACTCGAGAGCTGGCCCATCTAGAGACCTCCTGAACAAATAGGCCAATGATGCGTTATTGTTCTGCCAGAAAGATGTTTCATATAAAAATTCCTTCAAATGAATGAACGGGTTACCCGTTCCATTATATCGGTGAAAGGTCGGCATTTCCGACGGTGGCAAATGAAATACTGGCAAGGCCGGTACAGCAATTTTCAGAGCATCCTTCGGGATGGACATCTTCTTGATCTGCTCTTCCATACTAGCTATCTTCTGTAGGAGGACGTCGGTACTGGACTCGACTGGGGCCGGATTGGAGGGGAATTGATTTGGCGGAGGGTTCCTTAGGAACAACATGCAAAATTTAGCATCTGTAGCAGATATGAATGGCACACGGGAGTGTTGATGGACCTTTTCATGCACTTTACATTGTGTGCGATTTTTTTTAATCTTGCCCCATTTGTCATTTTCTTTCATTCTTTCTTTGGAAGTAGGATTACCACATTGATTATTTGTTCACTAGTTAGGTGTCTGTCAAAATTCCGGCAATATCTTCCCTAGACCTGGAGTGCTGGGAGTGTAAAGTGACAGCTCGTTCACATAGAATTCGAGACGACCTCTTACTTCCATGGATGCGCATGAAGGCGACAACACCCATATTTACGGGACTAATGTGCGACGCGTATCTAGGCTGCCGGACCGACTATGTGGAAGCCACCAGATCAGGCATGCAAGGGGCTGCCGAATCAATTTTTTTTAGCTGCCGGATCAGCCAGAACAGCAAGGATAACTGGGTGACAGAGATGTTTGAGGACTCGCAGCAGAACTCCAGCGAGAAACATGCCACTAAGGTTCGAATCCAGGGTCATACCCATAACACTGGGTAAACTCCAAATTCTTCTTGAGAGGCACGCCTTATTCCTTGCCGGATCAACCCCCACTGGGGCTGCCGGATCACCCTGGGAAGGGAAAGAAACTGCATGACCGAGAACTCTGAGGGGAAACCCAGCGAGAAGCAGCGGTCAACTTTTAGAGGACACGTTTGCTTTCCCCTCTTCCCTCAGAGTTGCTCCTTAAGTAGGACCATGGTGGATAGCGAGGAAGGGGCTCCGGGGACGCTGGATTACCCACTCAAGAGTGACCGCGGCGGTCAGCCAAAGGCAGGGTCCTGAAAGATCTAACCTTGCATCCATATGGGAAGGGGGATGAAACGAACGTGGCATGACCCGAATAAAGATTTTGATAGCGCAGTCCCCGGGTGTCGGGACTCAGGATCCTACCTACAGTATAGGATAAACCCCGAGCCCACCTCACCACCAGAGGGGCCATGATTCCATCCCCGTGTGATGACAGTCACGGTAAAAGAAGGGGGAACAGAGATACGTACACAACAATCAGAACCGAAACAGTGAAGGCAAATAGTATACACAGAATCGTTCCGCGAACAGCAGAGACAGATAGTGCCCGCGGAATCATTCATGAAGTTCATTGTTTTCATTCAGTGGATTATAGTGAAGAGCCAAAGACGAAAAGGAGATTACATCAGGAGACATTAGAAATAGCATAAACACAAAGAGGTGGAGGGAGGGGGCGGAGCACGGGCTCCTCTCCCCCTCCACCCCAAGCCTCACCTCTTCTCTCTTTTCTCTCACTCTCCCTCCCTCTTCTTCACTCCGCGGACAGAGGGCCGGGACCCTAGAGCTCTCGCTTACTCTTCTTTTTTCTCTTCCCTTCCTCTCTTCCGACGCTCGTTCCCTTTTTGATTCTCTTCTTCTTTTATGCACGCAGCAACACGTCGCTGGCATGTGTGTCTTCTCAGTGCCACAGGGGGGTAGGTAGCTAGCACGGTGGCGTGTCCTCTTCCGCGTCGTGTGGATGGCACGGCTCTTGACGTGTTCGTTCCTTCCGTGCCACAGCCCTGCGGAGGAAGCTGTGGCTGGCGGGTCGGTAGGTGGTACGAAGCCACCGCATGAGGGTCCCTGCCGATTCAGCAGGGGGCCGTCGGACGGGCTGGGAGTCGTCGGATGGGATTGGAGCAGCCAACGCTGCCAGACCGCGTGGCGCTTGGGCCCGCCGGATGGAGCTACAGGGGTCCTACCAGATGCAAGGATTTTGAGGTGCTGCCGGATGGGCCCTTGAAGGGCTGCTATTTTGAGCATTAAATGCTCAACGTGGGAGGCCGCCGATTGAGCACCCTCACATACATTCCGCCATATGCCCATAAGAAGGGGCCGCCGGATGGGTTGCTCTCCTCATTTTCTTATTCTCCTTATTCTTCTTTTTCTCCTTTTTCCTTTTTTTTTCATCTGCGGCCGATTCAATACTCCCCTCCCTCTTCTTTTATTCTTCTTTTCCTTCTTCTCTTTTACCCTCTCTCTTCTGCTACCGATACAACAACAAAGAGTATGAGAATGGTTTACCATTTGATTTGAATCCAAGGTTGAACATGACTCATTTACTCAAGAATTTGAGTTCCAAGAGTCCACCAAGGGTATTTTTCTTGCATAGCTGGATGAACACAATATTACTACCTAGGTTATCAAGCCTTTTTCAATTGACCACACAAAAACACACAGACACACAAGATTTGTCATCTTTGAAACATAACTATCTAAAATCAACTAGGGGATCCAACAGATTTTGTGCATTTTCTGTTGAATATCTAGCATGATTCTAAGCTAGAAACACATGTAATAGCTAGGGTTATGAAAGAACGTTAAGAGATCTAAGTTTGTGCGCATCTTGCCCTTTGGATTATCATTATTTCTCATGTTTAGATCTTGCCAAGAAGTAGAGTAAAATGTAGTTTGACCTACTCTTAACATTGATAAATCTTGTACTACATCACTGTTATTGATTTAAAATTGCTAGGCTTGCTTGGGGGTCATGCCACTCCAAAGGTATTGGCTCACCGTTCACTCCGTTTTCCATGTTTTTCACACACTTCAATCTTGTGATGGTTGGGACTCTCCGTTAGATACTCCATCCATCGGTCTAGGATCACTATCACAAGGCCGCCGTACATCTCCGCGAGCCTGGGATTCTCACTAGGACACCGTGCAAGTTGTACCCTGAAAGCCTGTACCCAAACGATTCGACTAGATTTCATTTTTGGGCAGCACACAGGTGAATGTTCTACCTAGTCCTGCCAAAATGTGGCCTTACACGGACCGCTACTAGCCAATACTGGTCAGGCCATGATCACGTCCGTCTTCCAATTCTGGCCAGTGTGCCAGTGTTGTCCTGTCGCCTGGGCCATGTTCTCGATCAACTCGGCCCTGTTTAGGTTGACCTATGTCACCTCAATTGACTAGGGTTATATAGACTGAGCTCTGTTAGAGCCCAGCCATGACCCAGGTTGACTGTGGACCTTGATTAAGTCAACTGAGCTTCCAATTTTACTCAGTCTGGTATCGGTCCCCCTTGGACTGTCTCCATGTAGTAGCGGTACCCTTGAGACCGCATTTCCCTGCCTGTGTGCACCGACCCCAGCACGGCTGCGTCGACGCAGGCCCTCCTAGTAGCAGTTTGATCAAGACCACTTCATTCTAGTAGTGGCTCCGACATGATCGCGTCTTCATCGAATGTTCTGAAATTTTGATTTTTCATGGATTTTAACATGTTAACCTAATATAGCCACGTCAGGCTATAGTCCCTCAAGATTTTGACCTTGTTAGGTCTATTTGTTCACTTTAAAGTCATTTTCGTTAGATGACTTTCCTTTGATTATTGAGCCATGGCTGAACTCCTAAAGAAATCCATATTCCTACGTGTCTTATCTTGGCTACATAGCTTGACCTTGGAACTCTTGGCCATTAAATATTGTGGATGTCTAGATTTCATGGGATCGTTGATCCAACCTTCAATGCCAACGCACCATAGGGGCCCGGTCTGATCCTGGGGAGAGCGCCCGAAAAGTACTAGTGTCCATGGGAGTTTTAATGACATGGGGAGGCATTGCCCTGAAGTACTAGCTAGTGTGTGAGTCTATGACATTCCATATTCTCGTGAACTTTAATGTACATGCTTGAATGCGTAAGGTACTTACTTGACATGACGTGACTTGACTCGACTTGATAAATGGCCTTTCACATGAAAGTCCTAGTTACGTGCTCTCGATATCTCTACTTGCAATATCTCAATTCTGTGTACATGTCGATTATCATTCTGCTTACACTGTTTACTTAGTCAGCTTTATTTGTGGTTATGCATTCTCAGTTACTAAATTGTTAATTACTTAAACTCTGCCTGGCGATAGAGATATAAATCCAACTGAGCTTCTCGCTCACTCCCTTCTTTAACATTTTTCAGGTAATTTGTAGATGGTGCACATGAAACTGGGAAGGGGCCAGTGTGATCGAGCAAACCTGGAGCTTAGAAACCTGAGTCTTTTTCTTCTTTACTTGAGTTTAGTCAGTGTCGTGAGTCCTGTCCCTTCTTTTGACCTTGACTGCTAAACCTTGGCAACATATGGTGATGGCATCCTCCTGGACTAGCGGGTTGACACATCTCATACTGAGGTCTCGCCATTTCTTGATGAAGTCGAGAGCACTCTCGCCTTTCTTCTTTTATAGAGAGTAGAGCTCGGATAGGGAGATTTTTTGCTAGGCCATTTGGAAATGGTCAAGAAACTTCTTCTGGAGGTCCGCCCTGTCGATGACTGAGTTAGGCTTCAGGCGGGAATACCATTAGAAGGTCATCCCCGTCAGTGAAGTGGCAAAATAGCAGAGGAGATAGGACTTGTCCAACGCGAGCTCGCCCATGACCATGATGTAATAGGCCAAATGTTCATGCGAAGACTCCTGTCTGTCAAACTTTGGCCACTTCGGTGGCTTGACGTACTCTGGAGGGAGCTTCTTCAACTGGTGATGTAGCGAGTAGGGGACGCTGTAGTGATCTATGGTTGCGACCCCTTCTCCGAACCAGGCGAGCTTGGTCTCAACTATCTGCTCGATCATTTGATTTTGTGCCATGAGGTTTTCTGGCACCGACATGTTGGGAGGCCGTGGTTGGGCTTTGGCTAGGGGCGTGCTGAACCCAGTTACTATCGGAGTTTAGACAACCACGATTGTGGTGTTGGCACCATTTTGTCCTTCTGGCAGGACTGGTGCTTCAGCCAAAGGCCTAGTAGGCGACTGAGGGTTGAGGTCATGTTCCTGAAGGAGGAATTGTAGGACAGTCTTCAAGTGCTGATTCTCCTTCATAAGAGTCTCGAGAGTCACCTCTTGGACCTCGCTAGCTGGGGGAGCATTATTGATTGGCTCCGCATTGTCAGGGGTGGCACGGTCCTTAACGGGAACTTCTTCCACTCGTGCTGATGTCTAAGGCCTGAAAGAAATGTCGGCATGACCGACTGGAGCCGGCGGCTGAGTTGGGTGATGAGGCCTCCTGAGTTGAGCAATGGGTTGGTCTAGATTATCGGACTGAGTCTTGGGCTGGTGTCCGGTGGCGTAACACGTAAACACCCAGACTACATCATTAAGGAACTAGACCATCCTCTTCTTCTGAGATTGCTTCTTAGGGCATATGGGTGCCCCTAGCCTATCGAAGACTGAGGTACGTTGCAGGGGAGTCTCCATTGCAGTATCAACCTGAGGAGAACTCGGGGCTGGATGCTGGTGAGGCCCGGAACAAGCCTGTCTTTGCCTCTGCCTACCAGGGTGAGAGGCATTGGCTGACTGAGTGATGCGGGATGGATAGAGGACTCGACACCAACTTAATGCGAACCTAGGACTCTAGACGAGCTTGCGAATGTCCCTAAGTGCGGGAAGCATGCGGACTACGCAGTTGAGAAATCGACAATGAGTTAGGGTGGTCAACTCTCACTTTCGTGCCCAGATCGGGTCACGGGATGGGTTTCACTCTCTCTCGCAGTGGTGATTAAAATTATTGAATGAGCTAATTTATCCTATCACATGCAAGTAGAGGCATAAAGAAATATATACGAGTAAAGCAAATTGCTGAGAGGGGAGCGGACAAGATACCTCCATACTACCTGGGGAAGATGTTCACGGCCAAGACTTGTACTCCCGGTACAAACAATTAACCAAAGATTACAGTAGTGAATTCTACTGCCCACTCAACGCAGGGAGGTAAAGGGCTACAATGGGACCTGGGAGTATCGCCCTTGGGTTGATGGGTGACTTCTTGGGCAGCTCCGACGGTTCTGGCACGCTGCTACTTAGGCGGCAGCTTGTTTTCCCAAACCGATTCTTCGGTTTCAGCAATGCGCAACTCGACGAGAAAAATGGTTGCGATCAGTACAGACGTTAGATCG
The DNA here is from genome assembly GCA_024336825.1 of Amorphophallus titanum. Classification (NCBI taxonomy): domain Eukaryota; kingdom Viridiplantae; phylum Streptophyta; class Magnoliopsida; order Alismatales; family Araceae; genus Amorphophallus; species Amorphophallus titanum. The sequence goes on from JANBPO010001714.1 coordinate 10,212,983, forward strand.
ACGCGAAACCAATGCCGCTGCGAAGCTAGCTCGGAGGTATACGACCACTTGATGTTATAGGAATTTTTCTATCTCTGTTGTTTCCTTGGTGAAATTTGTAACCGACAGACTGATAGACTCAGAAAATACTGGGCAGATTGGGATCTGCCTAAAAACATGGGTTGACCAAAGGTCAAATGGTGTAATTTGGACTTGACATTTTTATGGGTCTAGGTTGGCCGACTGGAAGGCTAAAATTCTGGCTTATGGGGGCAGGTTAGTCTTTTGTAGATTAATTTTGGACACCTTACCTATCTATTTCCTCTCAGTGTTCTGAATCTCGAAAATTGTGACAAAAAAAGATCGAGACTATTCAGGGAAGATTCTTTTGACATGGGAGTGGGGAGGGGGGATGGCTGCCAGTAAGGAAGGGAGGCCTGGGGATCAAGGATGTTACAGATTTTAATGTGACTCTCTTGTGCAAATGGTTGTGGAGGTTGGGGTTAGGAGATGAAGGGCTATGGTCGCAAGTTATCAGGCAGAGATACTTTAGTAGGAGGCATGTTTGGGATATAGATTCTACAACTTAGCATCAGACTTCACCGATTTTGCGTCGCATTTTGACTTGTAGGGACATTATTTCTTCTAACGTGCGGGTCCGACTGGGGGAAGACAACCGGTGTCTTTTTTGGAAGGACAAATGGTGCAGCGACTTCACACTGAAGACTTCTTTTCCTAGCCTATTTGCTATTTCAGTTGACCCTTTGGGTCAGTCGCCCGGGCTTTTGACTTCAACTTCCAGGAGGCACCTGGGCATCGATCTTTAGGATGGACCTCAGGTTCAATGAGATGGAACAGCTTGAAGATCTCTTACTCTTCCTCCACGCCTTCACTCCACACTCTAACAGGGAGGATGTGCGGACTTGGAGATGAGATATGGAGGGGGCCTTCTCAGTGAGGTCGACTTACGTCATTATCTCTGACGGAGGGATGCGCCACAATCTCGCCCCTCAAGTTTGGAGGCCACGGAGTCCGTTGAAGGTGAAGCTCCTCACTTAAAGGATCTCCCATGGGAGGTTGCCCACTCAAGATAGACTACTCCACTTCCTTCTTGGGGTCCAATTGGTTTGCTGTCTTTGCGATAGGAAGACGTGACCTTGGACTATTTATTCGTGGGTTGTACCTACTCACAGAAAGTGTGGTCAGGGCTTGCTAGGAGAGCACGGTGCCCTCAGCCGGTAGCAAGAGATGCATCATTTCATTGCATCGTGAGACAGGAGATGGCCCCTCAGGGGAGATCGCATTATGTGGTGGCTGATCTTGTATGCCACTTTTTGGGCTTTGTGGGGTGAGCGGAACAATAGAATCTTTAGAAGGGAGGCTAGAGCGGAGGACTTTCTTGTTTCTTTCATTTGTAACAGAGGGAGGGAATGGACAGAGTTACTTTGTAATATGAATTCCCTCAACTCCCCTCTTTTTGTTTCATTGGGGGTTTAATGAGTCCCACACCATCTTGTTGTGTCTTTTGTATAGGTATTTTTGGGAGCTCATTGCCTATACTTGTACATCCCCTTTTTTTCATTTATACAAAAGTGGTATTATCCACTTTCAAAAAAAAATTAGAAGCCCCCTACACATTGTGGAAGATTATCCAATTCTACAGTTCTTGTAAAACCACACGGCTTTCTCCTCAATGTCTAGATTCTTGGGAACAACGATCTGCTTGTGATTTTTGCGAGGCTCATCATTTTTTGTGATTACATTATCATTATGCATTCATCCTTTTAACCCCATTGGATCATGCAAGCTTTAGTCCACATCTTTCTCCTTTTTCATATGAGCAACGTATTTTATTTTATTTGTCTTGTATTGCTTGCAGTTGCTTTTTACATATGAAACATTATGAGCTGATATCTGACATAAAAAGTGTTGGTGCACATTTCTCTGTTGATGATAGGTTGGCATACATGCTTCATCTGCCATAGAAGTTCAGAGTTCCGATGCTTTTGTTGCCCAAGCTCTGTTTGTGGAGCATGTATCAGAGCTACTGACTTTGTACAGTTGAGAAAGACAAAAGGTTTTTGCAGTAAATGCTTGAAACTGTTAATATTGGCAGAAGAAAATGCCGAAGTTGACTCAGATGGGGTAATCACATTAGAAATAAATGTACAGAAAGATATGAAATTGACTTCTTACATAAGTTGGGATAAATACACATATATTGGCCAATAACATTAGGAATGATCTTGTGGCTTAAAATTATTAATTTTTCAAACTACCTCAAGAAAATCCACAAAAAATATTGACATATTTCTCACTTCCCCCTCTTTCTCCCATAAAAATCCCAACCCCCAGATCTGCCATTTTCGCTCAGGTCAAACTCAATTCTCAGGTAGATCCAAATCTGTCCTACTAGATCTGGTTCTGTGAACTTGCAAGTTGTAAATTCGACCAAGGCCATTATAGAGATAGACAAAATTCCTTCTCTAGCCTAGGGTCATATCTCTCTGAAAGAGCTTTCCAACGGCACTAGTCTCGCGTCAATCAGAGGTCGGGGTTGTTCATAGCAGCCGTTCTTGGCGGGTCGCGCGCTGCAGGAACTGAAGAAATAGCTCGTGGACAGCAAGTAATAATCACCCTCGGGCTAGCCGCCACGCCTTCCACAAGGCGAACCAACATGTCACCTTCCCAGGGATCATCCCTCCAGGAGTCCCTGTCGCACCGGTACCACTCCCGGCCCACTCGGCCCACCAGCCAGGACGTGGACCCCACAGTTGCCGGCCAGAGCTACCACTAGAGCTGTCCAAGTTGCTGCCTGTCAGCCAAAGATCGGTCCTCTCGGGCCCCACTTGTAGCCCTTAACCTCCCTGCATGGAGTGGATAGTAAAAATTTATTTCTATAATTATTGAGAATTATTTTAACTGGGAGTTACCGTACTTGACCGGGGTCATCTTCCCCATGCCTAGAGCGTGGAGGTATCGTTTCCGCTCCCATCTCAGCTTTTACTTTACTTGTATATGTTCTTATATGCCACTGCATGAGTGATAAGTTAACTTAGCTCGTATATTATTTCAAATCACTGTTGCGAGAGAGAGCGAAACCAGTCCCGTGACCCGATCCGGGCACGAAAGAGAGAGCCGACCACCCTAGCTCACTGTCGATTTCTCAACCGCGCACGTCCAAACACTTCCCTCGCTAAGGGATGAGTCGTGAGCTTGCTAGAATCTGATGTTCGTTGTCCATCCCGCATCACCTACAGCAACATATTCAGCCTCGGTGGTTGATAATGCCACTGAACTCTATTTCTTGGAAGCCCATGAGACCATGCAACCTCCAAGGAACTAGCAACACCTGCTTGTGCTTTTACGATCCAATTTACAACCCGCATAGTCAGCATCGGAATACGCAAGCAAATCAAAACTAGAATAGTGGGGAAACCAAAGTCCCAAATCACAAGTACTGGAGACATATCTTAAAATTCGTTTCACGGCCGACATGTGAGACTCTTTAAGATCTGATTGAAATCTTACGCATAAACATACAACAAATTGAATATCCGGCCTACTAGCTGTCAAATATAGCAAGGATCCAATCATGCTTCTGAAGAGTGTTTGGTTGACAGATTTACCTTTATCGTCTTGGTCCAGCTTAAGTGATGTGGACATTGGAGTTGACTATGATTTTGCTATGCCAAGATTGAATTTCTTGAGCAGCTCTTGGGCATACTTTCTTTGACTGATGAAGAGACCATCCTCTATTTGCTTGATCTGCAGTCCCAAAAAGAATGTTAGTTCTCCCATGAGACTCATTTCAAATTCACTTTGCATCAGTTTTGCAAAGTCCTCACTAAGATCATCATTAGTGGAGCCAAAGATAATGTTGTCTACATAGATTTGGACAATCAAGGTCTTCTTACCATTCATTCTTGTGAATAGAGTTTGATCGACATTACCTCGTTTGAAGCCACTTTGAATGTGAAAGACACTTAGTCTATCATACCATGCGTGAGGTGCTTGTTTTAGACCGTATAGTGCCTTCTCTAGCTTGAAAACATGGTCCGGGTATTCTTGATCCTTGAACCCCGGCGGCTGCTCCACATAAACGTCGTCCTGAATATAACCATTTTAGAATGCGCTTTTAACATCCATCTGAAATAATTTAATATTATTAAAACAAGTAAATGCAAGGAAAATCCTCACAGCTTTGAGTCTTTCCATAGAGGCAACAGACTCATCAAAGTCAATTCCTAGTTCTTGACTATAGTCTTTGGCTACTAGCCTGGCTTTGTTCCTAGTTACCACTCCTTGATCATTTGTCTGTCTTACTAGGCATTTTTCACTGATATTGGGTATTTTACACCCTTAACAAGACATAACCTGTGTTGATTTTTACAGATTTTATTTTCACAAGTCATTTTTCACCCTTAGGAAATTATTTGTCAGCCTTAACTCCCATTCGTCACCCTTGCATATCCATTTGTCACCCTTAACGCTGGGAGCCATCGCCTTAACCAATTTCCAGTTGGCCTTGAGCCGTCGCGTTAAGCTATTTGTCACCACTAGCACTTCATTTGTCACCCTTAAGCGCTATTTGTCACCATTACGACTCATTTGTCATTGCTGCAAGCCATATATCACCATTGAAGCATCTTTCACCTTTGCTGCTTGATAGTTCGACTTTGACTAGAATTAAGCTTGGCTCGAGTGCTCGCACTTTGGGGCTTGACCAAAGTTGACTTTGGGGCTTGGATGCTTTGACTGCTCGGAGTGCTTGCACAGTTGCTCAGATGTTCAGAATAGTTGCTCGGATGGCTCACAGTAGCTCGGGTGGAGCTACAGCTACTTGGGTGGAGCTACAGTTGCTTGGTCAGAGCTATAGTTGCTCAGTCAGAGCTACAGTTGCCCAGTCAGAACTACAGTCACTCGATCTGCACTCTCTTCTTGCTTAATTAGCTTCTTGATAGTATTTGTTCCTATGCTGATTGCCATCTCTGGACTTAATTCAGCCATGCTTAGCCTTGCCCTGCTGCTCATCTTCGTGATCTCTTCACATGCCAGTGCTGACTTTGACCTGAACTATATGAACATTGACATCATCAAATGCAAACAAGACTCATCAATGAGTCATAGTCAGACATCATCAAAATAATAGACTCAAGCATGTTGCACACATGCTCAACAGATGAGTGGAAGAAGAAGACGGGTGATGGGCCACCTGAGAGGTATTGGGAAGAACATGAGAAGAGGGAGGCGGGTGATGGGCCACTGGAGAGGGATTGAAAGGTTGATGAGAAGAAGATGGCGCTAAGCCCTCAACAATAGCCTTAAGGGCTTGTGCTTGTTGAGGGGTGAGATGCTCTACTGTATGTAGAACTTGGGACACCTTCTCATCATGTGGAGGAGATAGTTCCAGGAGAATAGTGGCTCGCAGTTGATGTAAGGGACCATGAGATTGAGAATTGCCCATGGGGCGGGTAAGACCATGAGAATGAGGACATGGCCCCTTAGAAAAATCATGGTGAGCATTGTGAAATTGAGGATTATATGAAGTGCTAGGTCGATCATCCTCATGATTGTAAGTTGAATTAGACATGTGGATTTGATTACTCAAGCAAAACATTATGCAAATCGAGCAACAATTCAATCAAAGTAATTTGCAAAGATAGCAAACAAGTGGGATGTTTACGCTTGATTTTAGATTGAACCTTGGTGTGAATTAAATATTTTTAACAAAGTTGATATAATTCACTCAAGGTAGGAACCTCGTTTTGATATGGTTTAACTCTGGTGTTAACTAGACTTTTTCTCACCACGCATAGGCCAACTAACTCGGGGAACTTCAAGATACAACCGGCCCAGTGATCGAAGAGGGAATCCTTCAGTGTCGGGGACTTACAGAGGCATTGGTTTGGAAATTTCTGGTCCAAGAAGAGGAATACTCAATTGATAGGTCCTTCCTTCACCAAGAGCGGGTAAATATCTCCTAGAAGATGTAGGGAGAGGAGGTCTCCCAAGCTAAATGTCCTAGATGCAAGAACTAATGCAAAAGACAAGGTAAAAAAAAATGAAAATGATATGAGCCAAACCAATGGAAGATAAGGTAGAACACTCACATGGTCATGAAAATCAAGGCAATCAACATAACATGAAGCATGACATCCATTTTTTTTAAGATAAGAAAGTGAAATTTTTCAAAAAATCTAACAAGTTAGCAATCACTTAGGGAGGGGGGTGTGCACGCCGTGCACAAGGGATAAAAGTAATAAAAAGGAAAGTGCTACATGGAGCACAAGGGGAGTTGCACCGTGGGTGCGAAAAAGGAAAGGGCACTCGCGGGTGCCAAAAGGAGAGAGTAATGTCGTCCCTCTCATCTCCCCCTTATCCTTCCCTATCTCCCACTACTACCTAGTCCAGCACTAGCAACAAAATGGAAGCCCTGTTGCAGCATCACCCCCATCTTCCCTGAGTAGTTCCTAGTGATCAGCCTACAATCACAGGAATCTACTCCAACCCGGCTTCGCAACGGGAGTTCTAACACCTTCAACCGACATTGAAGCTGTCGGGAGGAGAAATTCTCATCAAGCAGTGCAATCTGTCTCTAGCAGATGACGTGAGGCGAGTTGTAGAAGCTCCCACAGCCTGTCCTTCAAGTTTCATGGTGCACCCTTTGACCAAGGTGATCCTCCACAAGTCCTCTTTTAGATCCAGGAAGGAGGAGGTCGTTTGACCACCGTAGCACCCCGGTCCGAATGTTATCCCCGCCGCGCGTAGACTGTCCTCACCAAGCTCAGGTTGGACCCCTCACCACCTTGCTGTTCATTGCGAGCACCACCGACCTCATCTGGGGTCCCCGTCTTCGACATCGCAAAGAAGACTTGTCCATGGTCACGTCGACTCCAGCCCTGCCTCCAGAAGCACTCGGTGTAGCCCGTGGTGATCCCAACCCCTCAGCGCTGTCTTGCTGACCAGACTGAGTGAAACTAGGTTGGCCCTCAAAGCTCGACATGCGGTGACCTAGCTCAAACTCCAGACGATCAGTGGCTTCTACAGTGAACTCCTACCTCATCCCCAGACACTTTGACACTATCCCTGCACCCTACAATGCCCAGAGGAGTCCGTGGCTTCCTCAGCATTGGCTTGTTGTCCTACGAGTCTAGTTTCGGTAGAATTGGCTTCCTACACATTTCCCCACCTTCTGCTTGGCCGACTAAAAGCCCCTCCCTCCGTGGAGGTAAATTTTGGGTGTGATATTCAATTCCCCACCCCTTAGTCAACCCTCTTGCGTGAGGTGTTGTGGTGTAATAATGAGTTTCAAGTCAAGCGACAATGACGTAGTGTGCGGGTTACGTTCCCACACTTTCCCGCTCATCCACGTCTTTGACCGAGGTCGGTTTCCTCAAATCGATCAGGTGAGCACTCGATTCCCCTCTACTGGTTAATCACTTTGCTTAGCTAGTATCATTTTTACTATCCGTCGGATGGGGAGTGAGTGCTCGATCCCCGTCCCACTCATTTGTGCATCCCACTGTGGAGTGAGCTGCGAGTGCTACCTTTAACCCATGCCCATTGATGCAGGACAGACACGCGAACCTGGGACTCTAGCTCGCAACCTGTCCCTAGCGAGGGAAACGTGGGATCATGCGCGGTTTAGAAAATGGCAAAGAGTTAAGAGTACTCGGCTCTTCTGCGTGTACTCAGATTGAGTCACAGGATGAGTCATGCTCACTCTCTCGCAGCGGTGATTGAAATAATATAGCGATCTACGTTCCTATCACTCTAGCAATGGCATTCAAAAGTATACGAGATAAGAAAATGCGATAAAGAGGGAGGCGAGTTTACCTCCACCCTCCGGGCATGGGGAAGACGACCTCGGCTAAAGCTCGTACTCCCGGTGTACAAATATTACAATAATTACAAAAATGAATTTATCGCCCACTCCATGCCGGGAGGTAAAGGGCTACAATGTAGGGCCCAGGAGTAGCGAACTCGGGTTGACGGGCAGCAATTTGGGTCGGAGACGCGCTACTGGTCTGACTCGGTTCTAACTTGGTACTGTTCCGACTTGGTACAGCAAGGGAACTCAGCAACTGGGACGGTGGCTTCTGGTTGACTCCTTGCTGCGGCGACTGGCTGGCATGCTCCCATCGATCTCTAATAGCAGCAGTCACTGAAGGTGAGCCGGTGTATTTTCTGAGGAATTACTTCTTAGACTGAGTTGCTGGCCTGTCCTTGGATCTGCTCTGTGCACCTTCATGAAAAGATTTCATGTGGCCAGATCCGATGTCGGATCGATGCAAAGTTGGTACCGATGGATAGAGGACTTAGAGGGATACAACATATAAAATTTTCAGATCCATCAAGTGAATGGATTGAAAATGAAAATGACTGTTCCTCGAAGATGTTCAGATCAAGCTAGGGTGCTTGGATCTGGGGTTAATCAAGCTGTGAGTCAGCGGAGTGTTCAAGCTGTGAGTCAGCGGAGTTTTCAAGCTGTGAGTCAGCGGAAGGAAGCCTCATCGGGTTTTGGTTAGGGGTGGACGTAGGCAGACTGGGTATCTGGCCGAACCACCTAAAAATCCATGTCTCCTTTATGTGTGATTGTTGGCATTCACTTGTGACCTCCGCTAGATGCATGCCTAAGACCGTTCATGTTATGCATAGAGTATTCGCTTTAATTTTCGCTTAAGTAGCATAGTTTAAATTATTTATATAATCTTGCAATAGTTTTTGATCTTGGGGGGGATCTATTCACCCCCCCTCTAGATCGCCATTCCACATCCAATAAGGGAGAATTCGAAGCACGATAGCCGATGATGATCAAGTACCTTGAGAAGGTCAAAAGGCAGCCGTGGGGTTCTCCCATTTTGAGATGGTACACATTCCAAGAGAGGAGAATGTCCGAGCAGACGCCCTATCCCACTTGGTGTCCTCTACAACTGCCTCTAATTCGAGAGCCATATTGATAGAAGAACTGTCAGCACCGAGCATAGAAAAATCGACACCCGAGGTGAGTGTCATTGACTATGAACCCTCGTAGATGGATCCACTCTTAGATTTCCTTCTATGATAGCAACTCCCCATTGACCGTGCTGAAGCCCGCCGCATGCGAGCATACACGGTGCACTTCACAGTCATTAATGGTCACTTGTTTAGGCACTCACTTTCAGCCCCGTTGTTGAAGTGCTTGTTCCCCACGGAAGCCAAGCATGTAGTATAAGAAGTGCACGAAGGACTCTGCGAGAGTCACGTGGGGGGATGAGCACTCGCACAAACCCTCACTCGACAAGGGTACTGGTGCCCGACACTGCAACAAGATTGCCTCGACTACGTCTGAAGGTGCCCTCAATGCCAAAAGTTCTCCAACTTACATCACCAGCCAGCAACACAACTGCATGCCCTGATGGAGCCTCGCCCATTTGCTCAGTGGGGGGTAGGCATACTGGGTCCCTTCCCCGAGGCTCTGGGGAGGAAGTAATTCCTCATTGTTGCCATTAATTATTTTACTAAATGGGTCGAGGCAGAACCCTTGAGGAAGATCACGAGCGAAATAACATGGAAGTTCGTGTAGCAAAGCATAATCTATCGGTTCGGGATCCCACGCATCCTCACAACCGACAATGGCAGGCAATTTACAAGCATTGCCTTCCAAGAAAAGTGTTTGGAGTTAGGGATCTAGAACCATTACACATCAGTGTGACATCCCCAAGTAAATGACTTAGTTGAAAATGCCAACAAAACATAGTTGCATGGCATCAAGACCCACTTTGAACAGGCTAGCAACTCGTGGGCAGACTCCATTCCAAGTATCCTATGGGCACACCGGACCACTGCCATGGACGCTACGGAAGAGACGCCATTTCACCTCGCATACAGAGCAGAGGCAGTGATCCCGGTCGAGATATCGAATCCTTCACTACAAGTTGACCGGTTCAATGAGGCCAGAAATAACCAGGTAATGCAAGAAAACCTGGACGTACTCGAGGAAAATAGAGAGCGCGCCTAGTTAAGACTCGTAGTCTATCACAAAAATTGGCCCAATACTATAATGCTCGCGTCAGAGAACGCCACTTCCTCCTTAGAGACCTGGTGCTGTGACGGGCTAGCGTGGCAGACCCCAAAGCAACCATGGGAAAACTAGCACCAAACTGGGAAGGCCCATACAGGGTAACGGAAGTGCTCGACGAAGGTGCATACAAGCTAACGACGTTGGACGGGTGAGAGGTACCGAGGACATGGAATTCTGTAAACCTTAGAGCTTTTTATCAATAAACCATTTTTTCGACATATTTCCTCACTAGTCTAACGAAAGCGTCGCCAGCTGAACTCAATCATGGTGGCTTCTTGATGTGAAACGAAGATGGGGGGGGCAGCAATTAGACAATATGCCCTCGGACCTAATTCGCAAGCACATCCACAATTTGAAGGGCAACTTGATAGCCGCCGATTCAAGGACCAAATTGGCTGGAACGTTGAGGTCTACATCGATGACATCCTGGTCAAGTGCCAAAAGCTGAAGACCACTTTTCTGACCTGGTAGAGATCTTCGAAGCCCTCCAAAAGTACAATATGAGACTCAATCCCTCTAAGTGCACCTTTGGGGTTAAGTCTAGAAAATTCTTGGGCTTCTTGGTTACTCACCGAGGGATTGAGGCAAATCTTGAGAAGATTTAAGCCATCCTAGATATGCGGCGGCCACAAAGCATCAAGGATGTCCAACGACTGACTGGGAGGATTGTCGCGCTAAATCGCTTCATGTCCTAAGCTGTAGAGCACTGCCTACCTTTTTTCAAACTATTGAAGGGTCCAAAGGCGACTACCTCGACCTTCACCTGGGACGATGGATGCAAAAAAAGTTTTTACCAAGCTAAAGCAGTTCTTGATAGCCCCCCCTATACTTTCGAAGCCCGTACTAAGAGAGATCTTATATCTGTATCTCTCGGTGATGCCGTCTACCGTTAGCTTGGTGCTGGTTCGAGAAGACAAGGGAGTTTAGAGGCCGATGTACTGCATCAGCAAAGTGCTCTTGGATGCCAAAAAGAGTTATCCCGCAACCAAGAAGCTCATGTTAGTATTACTGACTTTGTCCAAGTGACTTCGGCCCTATTTCCAGGGGCACAGTATCGTGATGCTGACAGGCGAGCCGTTGAAGAAGATCTTAGCACATCTCGAGGCCTCAGGGTGCCTCGTTAAATGGGCAATTATGCTTGGAGCCTATGACATTTCCTACCACCCTCGCATCGCTATTAAGGCCAAGCACTCGTGGACTTTATTGCAGAGAATACTACTCAGCCCGAGGAAGTCTCACTACCAACTACCGACCCAACTTGGGAGCTTTCATTGACGGCTCATCGTGCTCGATCGACAGTGGTGTGGAAGTTATCCTCAGTTCCCCAGAATGGGTGAAACTGTAGTACGCTCTAAAGTTTAAGTTCACAGAATCCAACAATGCCTTTGAGTACGAAGCTTTGATTTCTGGAGCTCAGATGGTTAAGTCGCTGGGAGTAGAACGGGTCAAAATCCACACTGATTCGCAACTGGTCGCCAGCCAGTTCAACGGGGACCTTGAGGCTCAAGAACCGCAGATGATCAGGTACCTTCAAATGGCTAAGGAGGTAGCTTGGCAATTTGAGAGCTTCCAAGTAATCCAGATAGCCCGGGAAGAAAACTCCTGAGCGAATGCCCTCTCTTGCCTAGCTTCCTCCACCAGCCCATTCGGGACCTGATCGGTTCTCTTGGAAGAGCTGGAGTGTCCCAGCATCGAGCCCTTGCTAGTGGGCGCCATTCAAATGTTGCCCGATGATTGGAGGATGCCCTTCAAAATCTGGCCGAAAGATGTTCAGGAGCCCCCTGACCCTCGAGAAGCAAGGCGTCTCAAGTACCAAGCTCAACGCTTTGTCTTGCTCGATGGATCGCTCTAGTGACGATCGTTCACAGGACCCCTCCTTAAGTGGTTGAACCTCGTGAAGCTCGGCAAGCTGTCGAGGAAGTTCATGAGGGGATTTGCGATGCGCATCAAGGTGGGAGGTCGGTTGCGAGAATTTTGTTACGGCAGGGGTACTGGTGGCCCACGTTGTAGTGGGATTGCTCGGACTACGTCTACAAATGCGACTGCTACCAATGGTTCGATCACCTGAAACACCAACCGGCTTCAACGCTCGTGTCGCTCACTGATCCTTACCCTTTCGCTAGGTGGGGAATTGACATCCTGGGGGGACCCTTCCCTACGACTCAGGCATAAAAGAAATTTATCATCGTCGCCATCGATTACTTTACCAAGTGGATCGAGATAGAAGTTTTCGTGAAAATAATAGAAGGTGTGATTTGGAGTTTCATGCGGTGATCAATCATATGTCGCTTTGGCATCTCCAGAGTGATAGTGAGCGATAATGGCTAGCATTTCAACTACACTTATTTTAAAAATAAGTGTTGTGATCTACACATTCGCAACCACTTCACTTCGGTATCCCACCCGCAGGCTAACAGTTTGGTCAAAATGCTAACAAGACCCTGCTCAAGGGATTAAAGACTAGACTAGATAAGGCCAAGGAAAATTGGCTGGAGGAACTACCTAGCGTGCTATGGTCCTACCGTACAACTCCAAGGGCCTCCATGGGTGAAACTCTATTTCAACTGGTCCACAGTACTGAGGCCGTCATTCCACTTGAGATCGGCAACCTTTCCCTTCAGGTCATCAATTTTCAGCCCGAGCCTAATGACAAGAAGCTACTAGAGAACCTTGACCTAGCATACGAGATATGTGAGACCGCGAGAATCCACGTGATGGAGTACTAGCGACGCATGGCCCATTACTACAACACCTAGATTCAGGATCGGCAGTTCCTTCCAGAGGACTTGGTCCTGAGAAAAGCCAAGCCCTCTTGACCACTAGAGGTGGTGGGGAAGCTGGCCCCTCATTGGGAGGGCCCCTACTGAGTAGTCGAGATGCTCAAGAAATGAGTGTACAGGCTGGTAGCGATGGATGGTGAGTCGATCCCGAAGACGTGGAATGCTACTTCATTATGGAAGTTTTATTTTTAGCATGAGTCTTATTTATGTAATTTATGATGTTTGATGGTACACATGCACAAGAGTGAATGCACAAAAGTAAAAAATAACAAACAAGTTTATTGCATTTTTGTGCTTAGCTATACAATGGGGCACCAATGGTCAATACATGAAGAAAGGATAGCTCGGCATGCGCAAGGTGAGCAATCTCATGCCGAGCCATTGACTCCACTAGTGTGGAAACTAGCTAGGATATTGAGACGGTGGACCTTGTCGTGTCCCTACTTACCATTTAGAAAGACCCAGATCTAGGCCCCCGGGCACTAGATGGTGCGGGAAAGAAGAAACAAGAAAAGATGGAAAAGAAAAAGAAGAAAAGAGGGGAAAAGGTGAGGTGTACCCTACCTGAAGAAAGAAGTGGGAGGGGAGGCAGACGACATGGAGACCTCCCCTGCACGAACCAGAGCAGCCTCTCATTGGCATTTGTCTGCCCATCAGAGGATACAATAGAGGGCGTGACTCCAGGGTCCCCTTCCCTCTCCCTGGAGGGATGGCGTAACATCTGGGGGGAAAGATCTATCATCTTTTCTCCCTTCTGTTTTACCGTCCACCCTCCTATCCTCCAACATTCTGTTATGCCGAGATGATCGGTTCGCTCTGATGAACTCTAGGATCTTCATCCTCATCGGCAGACTCCATGGCTTCACCAGAGTAGAAGAAGGTGTGGAGAATTGAGAAAAGGGGGAATAAGGAGGTTGATGGCATGACAGAGGAATGGGCAGGTCAGAGCCACTCTTCGTAGTCTTTTATAGGCAGAAGGTGAGGTGATGCCCTTCCCTCTTGTCAATATCCCTTGACATAACTGCCTCTTCCCCCGAAGAGATGTGGGCAGGTTTTGAAAAGATACATGCAGATTCTTTGAGTAGCAGTTCCTTCTATTCACAGAGGTATTATGGACCCTGCCTTGGGTAACACATGAAGGATGCGCTCCTTGAATGCTTGGGGATATGAATAGACATGTACATTATGCCTGGGAATCTGCGTAGGTGAAATGAGCGCTATAAGTGGAGCCCCCATTTTTGGCAGGAGAATCATACGGAGATACGACTTGCTGACGTCCGCGGATACGATACGCGAGGTTTGGTCAAAGATTTTGCATAAAACATATATTCCTTTCTTGCAGAATGCTTTCTTTTACAAAACTAAGAGAAGGGAGGAAGTGAAGGACAAAGGAACAAATCGAACAAAAGAAGGAAGTTATAGGCCAAAAAAGACAAAAGGCCGAGTACAAGTCAGATCTCAATCCAGTGAGATCAGAGACGAGGCTCAGGAGATCGGCTACCCTTGGGAGACTGTAAAAGTTGGTGGATCTTCGGTGCCAGACGTTGCCTCAATGCTCAGAAGCTGCGTGCACCAGGTCCCTTCAGGAACCATTGGCTCAGGCACTGACCCCACCTGTGTGGGAACTGCCTCGACCATGGGGTCCCCTGAAGCGGCTGGGGTCGGCAACTCTTCCTCGGCGATGTTCACCAGGCCACGGCTTTCTTCGTCCGAGGCACAAGGCTCAGGAGTGGACGGAGGAGTCGAAGTTTCCTCCGCTGAATCATACCATTGCCCGGGCTTGAATATTCGCTCTTCTGCAACTTGAGCTTTGGCTAGAGGGACGACTAGTCGAATCCATAACTGAAACCCTTCTTCAATGCTCACTTGAAGCCCGGTCCATAGAAGGTGAAGGCGGTGTTCTTTAAGGCCATTCAGTATTCCTCAGAAGTGAGATACTTCTCCACTGCCTTTACCTCAGCCTCCACCACCCTCACCTCAATCTCTGCCAATTTTACCTCAGCCTTGGCTGCCTTCACCACGGCCTTTACTTTCTCCTACTCCACCATCAACAAGCACCCACGAAGCTCCTCCCATTCAACCCGCCACTGCCTCGAGCTCACTTCGTGAGCCCGGCGCTCGTCATCAAGAAGCCCTCTCTTGATGTCACGCCCCGAGATTTATGTACAGCAGAAGAAGTTTGGGAACAGTGAACAGTCATCTAGTACGCCTCAAGTGAGTAATATAATCAGAGCGCTAACACATTCACACATAAGCACCTGACAGCTCTTTTCGAGCCGCGCCCGGCCTACACTCCGCCAGTCAGCTCTAGCACCCTAGTGGCTAGTCCGACCATGACTGCTCCATAACATTTGTAGTCCCTCGGGAGGCCCTCTATAAAATAGTGGAAAATCCACTTTATCATGCAATGACCCAGGAACTAATCCTTAAGACAGAATTATCCTGTGGCTTGCCTTTAATGTACTTGGGCCTTTCATGCCCCTCTTTAAGGCCTTTTATGACAACCTATAATGAAGTGTACTTAGAAAAACCCGATACCTCACCCTTCCGGTACACTCTCGGGCTTCACCTGCTAGCTCCCTGTCTTGCCCAGTACTTGAGCTAGTACCTACCTACTCCTTGTTGAGCCAATGTTGGCCGCTCCTTCTTTCGGGCCAGTACTTGCCTGTTCCTTACCGAGCCAGTGTCCACAGCCTCCTTTTTGAGCCCGTGTCTCGCCCAGCTAATCCAGAAACTAGTGTCTCCTATCCAGTCTCCTGGACTCAGTAGTTGCATTCCGATGGTAGTGTGATCTATACCCTCCCAACAGCATGGCTTCTAGCGTACCCCGATCCTCTTTCAGTAGAAGAAATAAAGGTGTTCAGACTCAATCTGATGTAAAATAAACATTGATTGCTTACTGTTGGTGGGCAAAGACGTCCAGTACACAACCCCCACAAACGCCTTACTCGTACTAGCGGAACCTCCTCCTATCCACATGTCGCCTGACATCTAGAGCCCACGTGCCGTGCCCTGGTGACACTTTTACTGTTGAAAACGTGGTTCCGTAGGTGATCATCGAGAAATTGATTAGCATGCCCACACTACATCCGGTGTAACGACCCAAGATCCGGATACCGGGAATAACTCGATACCATTCGGACATGGCCCACCACCCACGAGCCGGAGGGCTCGAGAGGGCTAAAAAGGATAGGTGTGGTGTACATAGAAATAAGAAATAAAGTAGGACAATACAACATTTAACAGAAATAAACAACTAAGTACAACAGAGTCCAATCCAGCAGAAAGTACAGTCTAAGGTAGAGAACGTACCAAATACCAAGTGAACACTCGGCCCAGCGAACTAGCAACTAAGAACCTCCACGCAACTCTCTCGAACTTCGAGGAAGATCCACAACACCTGAAAATCAGAGATGAGTCTCCTATCACTGACTTAGTAGGGGTCCCGCGGAACCCTAATCGAAAACAACGGTGGTAGCGAAAAGTAACAACTACAGCAAGTACAACAATAACAACAGCAACGACAGAAAGCGCGATCGTACATGAATCCCCAAAACATGATAGCCGATAAAACAACGGCTCTGCAACTACTCCTACCGGAAAGGAAACCAACGCCCTGATCTCTTAGTCGGGGGACCACCAGACCACGAACCACCCTAGTCACGCTACTAGAAAAATGCCACGACATCTCTGTCGTGGAGGCCTGTGCTCCCACACGAAGGCCCACACCAAAACCACATGGTCTGAAAACACGGTCATGACCTCGCTGTCATAGACTCTACATCGTCTAGGGGAAAATCCTGGGTGATGCTCACCGGAAACCCCAGACCTTGGCTCCGAAAAAATACCCGAAAACTACACACAAAATCTCATCTCGCAGATGAGAAACGGGACCTCGAGTTATAACAATCTCACATCACGTGACGGGAGTACCTGCCCACCAGAAGTAAGGCTGGATACGTCCACTGACGTTTTAGTCCGCGCCTCAGGTGTCTCCCTCCGACCCAGCGGGAACTAAGACATCGTACTAGTAACCACAGAACAAGGACTAGTTGGGGTCGCGCTCGTCAGCGCGTGTCCTCTGCCCCCAACTATGCGTGCACACACATACTATCTACTCTAGGTCGGGTCCTCTAGCTGATTTTTTCCCCAACTGGACTCAGGCTGGAAAAGTAAGGGGCCCTACGGTAACCAGCTTAAAAATCACCTCACTCGGGTCATGCTCTCCACCACTCCCAAGTGGGTCCGCACACGCGTGCGCAGGAAAGCTACGACTAGTGGGGGCTCACTAAATGTGATTCCGGGCCACGCAAGTCATGTCATGTCAAGTCAAGTACGAGTTGTGGAATGTCAATCTAGCAAGTCATGCACTTCGGTGCAATGTCACACCGTGATCAATATAGCTCCCATGGGCACAAGTACTTTCTGGTGCTCCTCCCAGGACCAGATCAGGTCCCATTAATACCAGCATTGAGTCATGTATTTCTTTCGACATCCACTCTAGTTTATAGCCAATATAGAATTCCAAAGGATTTAACTATCGTAGGAACATAAGGTGGATCTCATGGAACAGAGTTCAAGAACAGATTATCATGTAAGGATGAACTATGACTAAACCACACAAAACACATGACATATCGGGAATCTGGGTGGATTGGCGCCTTCATGGCAGCCATTATTTACAGAATTAGCGCCCTTGCATAGGGGCGCACATTCTGTGAACAGGAACAGAGGCAGAAGGAAATGGCGCCTGTATAAGGGGCGCCCTTTCAAGAATAGGTGACTTTTGGAAGGGTTGCCCATTCCAGAACTCAAGAAACTCTTCACAGTGGCCAGGATGGCACACCATAAGGCTAGGCTACCACCTTCTCTTCAGAGTGACATGGCATTCAAGGGGATTATGGGTCTTGATGGTACAACCTGCTCGGCTGCCTCGAGGGAATCCAAGGTTAGCGTAGACTTACGGAGGTCCCAATGATGAAATCGCCAGTCCGAATGAAGGAATATCCCGCGGAGGGCTCAAACATCACCGAGAGTTGAGGGGTGTACGATCAATGCCAGAAACGTGGAACTACATCTGCGGACTGAGATAACAGCGCCTAGAACCCGCGGTGTGGGTTAGACAGAAGCTCGAGAAATTTGAAAATCCATACTCAGGAAAATGGCACCCAGATGGGTACCATTTATTGACAAAATGGCACCCAGACAGGTGCCATTAATTGATAAAATGGCACCCTCACAGGTGCCATTATTTGACGAAATGTCGCCTTTTCACAGGGGCGCCCAATCCTTGAAAACCCATTTTTTTTATAAGCCTTAGTAATTGGCGCCTAGGCATAGAGTCATCATTTAATTGGTGACTCTGTGGAGGGTCGTTATTTAAGTAATTAGCGCCTAAGACTTGGTCGCCCATTTCATTGGCTGATGCTACGTATCAGGCTGGTACACAATTAGACATATAACACTATTCACAATTTCTAGAGTTTCATAGAATCATGAAATAAAGGCATGAGTAGACAGAGAAAAATATCAGGATTTCAAGATCATGCTCATGCAAGGATATTAGGGTTTCATTTCATAGATATAAATTTTCTAAACACGGCGATTAATAATTACAGTAAAAGGGAATTGGTCCTGCCCCCATGGTCATCATTTAATGAGCGCATTTCACTTGAATGGGCGCCCATTGACTGGTTGCCCATTAATTGATGGCAGCCTCTTGGGCGCCATTTACACACATGCATCTCACCTCCGTAAAACCAGTGTAACAGTCTATATTATGCGGAAGATGGATTTATACTAGTGCTACTCATGCATGTTACCCTACATTAGCTAAGAGTTGGGCCAAATCTTGAGAACACCTACCTTTTGGAGTGATTAAACAAGGTACAGGAAAGGAAAGGAAGAAGAAAGAGGAAGCAGTGGCCTCCTCAGGTAGCGGCAGGAAGAAGTCAAGCCCTTCACGTTCTCTTCAGCAAGGCTTCTGTAGCAGGAAGAAGAACGTAGGAAAAAGATGCCCTTTACGTCTTCTTCAGGTTCGTGGGAAGAAGAAAAGAAGGAAGATTCTTCTCTTCTACAGGTGGAGACGAGAACAGCAGAAGGATGTCGGCAATAACTATTACCTGCTCGATGGAGAAGAATAATTATAGGGAAAGAGAACCCCAAGGGGTCCATAGCCAGCGAAGGTTTTAAAACCTTGCTATTCGTCTTTCAAACCCCATCTAAGGCAACAGTTGTTTCCCTGTTAGGAATTGGCGCCCAAAGGAGGGGCGCCCATTAAATTGCGCCCACATGGAGGGGTGCCCATTAACTGGGTTGACCAGTCAATGGAATTTGCGCCCGGTCTCTATACTCCCATTTTATAAAAGGGCCTGTCCAACAGAGTGATGGTAAGCAAACCACAATGATCACCTCTCTGTTGGACCACCAAGATGTTCATGCTCGACAATTTGCTCGCCATCTAGCACCGTTAGTCACTTACAAGGCCTTGGAGTCACTAAGGCCGCTCAAGAGAAGAAAGATGGAAGACCCAGAATGTGAGTGGTACAGGTGGTTTGACATGGATGATATTACTATGTCTTTGAGCCAGTTGTTTATGTCTATCACTCCAGAATGGCTGCCAGTGATTCATGAACTGATTGAGAAGCCGACAATAATTACGGACAAGAGACAATTGCTCAGCGACTTCACAGATACCGACGAGCTAGACACGCCATTTGAAGAAGGTTTTATAGTTGACAGGCTATGAGCCGGCCTCTTTTCACTTAAATCCATCTATCCATCAGTTATTAGTCATGTGTTTGATAAGTTATTTACTCCTTGCATCCCTAGACCACCTGCGATCTTGATATCTTTTTCTTCAGATTCACTACAAAATCCGACAACTCCTCCTTTGCTCCTCGAGCAATTTTCTCAACTTACAATGATGCCCCCGGGCGACCACTCCGTTATCCAATCTTTTGCTAAACTTTCGATTTCAACATCTCCTTCTGCTTCTCCTTCCCACTATCTTGTTCTAGAAAATGAAAAAAAAATGCCAAAATTTCAACTTTCCAATCCTCCTTCTCTATTGAAGAGACCTCCTATCTTCTTTCTGAGTGTGTCCCGACCCAGGGGCCGCTCATCCAGAACTCACTAACGGACCTCCTCTACCCCTCCGGTGAGGGGTCCTCCTCTGAATCCCCTTCTGTATCCACTTTTCCCCCTTTTTCCACCTCTTCGTCAGAGTCTAGTAATCATGCTAGCTGTTCTTACTCTTCTAGTTCTAAGAGTCCAGGGGTAGCTACTAGAAAGTCCAAGGGCGAGCAGATTCCCCATAGATTTCTCAAAGAATTAGCTAGGAGATGCCAAGCTTGCTTATCCATTCCCTAATTCATAGAAAATCTGATTATCCTGTCGGAAATAGAATATGAGGATGCAGGTGTCTTATTGAAGGGTTTGACATCTACGAAATAATGAATGATGAAGACCCTATTGAAGAGGGGGATGAAGAGTATGAAGAATATGAGGATGAGACTGACGCATTTGCCAGCAGCATGAGGAGATTCGACGAACCATCAGCCTCAATAGAAGAACCAATCAAAGAAATCAATCTGGGTACTGAGGAAGACCCTAGGATCGTCCTCATCAGTCAAAACTTGCCGCCTTCCGAGGAGGAGGCGCTTATTCTAGTTTTTTGAGAATATAAGGACATGTTTGCTTGGAGTTATGAAGATATGCCAGGATTGGACCCTTCACTTGTAGAACATTGACTTACACTTAAGCCAGGGTCCGTCCCAGTCAAATAGCGGTTGAGGTGCTTCCACCCAAATATGGCATTGAAGATGAAAGAGGAGGTCGATAAACTACATAAGGCTAGATTTGTTAGAGTCATCATCTATCCTAATTGGGTGGCTAACATCGTCCCAGTGATGAAGAAGGATAGAAAGGTCAGAATTTGTAAAGATTTTTGGGACCTTAACCGCTCATGTCCTAAAGATGATTTTCCCCTCCCTCATATTGATGTATTAACTGATAACACTGCAGGTTATGAGACTCTCTCCTTTATGGATGTCTTTTCAGGATACAATCAGATTTGTTTAGGCGAAGAAGATCAGGAAAAGACATCGTTCACTACACCATGGGGTACCTGTTGCTATGTGGTCATGCCCTTCGGTCTCAAGAACACCGGAGCCATCTATCAAAGCGCTATGATGGTAATTTTTTATGGTATGATCCTCATTTACATCGAAGTGTATGTTGACGATCTGGTTGTTAAATCAAGAACAAGGATCAAGCATCCTGGAGTTCTAGCCAAAGTGTTGCAAAGGTCACGAGAATATAAGCTCAAGATGAACCCCAAGAAATGCATATTTGGCGTTTCATCAGGGAAATTACTTGGATTCGTCCAGTCTAACAGAAGGTACAGTCTAAAGTAGTAAAATGTACCACATGCCGAGTGAACACTCGGCCCGACGAGCTGACGACTAAGAACCTCCGCGTAACACCCTCGAACCTCGAGGAAGAATCGTAACACCTGAAAACTAGGGGTGAGGCTCCTATCACTGGCTCAGTAGGGGTCCCGCGAAACCCCAACCTAAAACAACGACAGTACGGAAAGTAGTAACTACAGCTAGAACAACAGTAACAATAGGAATAGTAAACTCGGTGGTCGGTAAAATCTCGGCTCTACAGCTACTCCTACTGTACCGAAAAACACGACCTGATCTCCCATCGGGGGACAACCAAGTCACGTACCCAACATCCTGATCCCACGGTTAGGGGACAACCAGACACGAACCGCCCTAGTCACGCTACTAGGAAAACGCCACGACACCTCAGTCGCGGGAACCTACCCTCACAGCAAGGCTCAAGCCGAAACTACACGGTCTTAAAACACAATCACAACCTCGCTGTCGTGAACTCTAAGCCATCTAGGAGAAATTCCTCGATGACGTTCACCAGAAACCCTAGACCTCGACTATGGGAACGCGCTAAAAAAAAACACTCGAAACCCAGTCTCGTAGACGGGAAACGAAGACCCGGGACACGATAACTCACGTCATGTGACGAAAGTACCACCCACCAGAAGTAAGACTAGATGCGTCAATTGACGAATTAGTCCACAGCCTCAGGTGTCCGCCTGCGATGCCGTAGGCGGAGGCCAAAACACCGTACTAGTAACCAGGAACACAAAATAAGGACTAGCTGAGGTCACGCTCGTCAGCGCGGGTCCAAAGCCCTCAGCCCCATGTGTACACTCAGACCATACACCCTAGGCCTGTCCTCTAGCTGGTAATTCCCCCCGAGCCCAGACTCGGCTGTGCGTGGGGGCCCTACAGTAACCAGCCTACTCACCGTCTCTCTCGGGTATGCCACACCAGTGCCCCAAGTGGGCTGACACATTCGTGCCTTGAAAGTTACGACTAGTGGACGGGTCACCGGAGGTAAGAACTGACGCACGAAAATCACGGATCAAAGCAAACAGGACTGCAAACCACCCGGTGCAGCCCAGACCCTAGTGCTCCAACCTTGGAGCGCCGCAGGCTCTGGCGGTCCAACTCCAGTCCACCACAGGACTCTAGCGGTCCAACCCTAGAGCGCTAGAATAAAAGGTCACACTGGCTCTGGCACACCTACCTTAGGCTGCCATAGCGCTCTAGCGGACCAACCTTGGCCCACCAGAAACCCTCTAGCACCCATACCTACGGCCGCTAGAGGCACGTGACCCCAACGGTCGAAAATATAACGGTCGAAAGTCAACAATCAACTCACCCCTCTAGCGGTCGAACCATGGAGCGTTACATGCTCTGGTGGTTTATCGTGCGGTCACCAGGCCGACGGATGCCCTGTCGACAAATGGTGCCCTGTGGCGCACCCTCCTTGGGGCGCCACGGCCTCTGGCGTGCCTACCTTGGGCTGCCAGTGAGTGTGGCAGTCTCTGAAAGGATCGCTACACCCACCAGAGAATGGGATGGCGGGAACATTCCTAAAAACCCATTCCACGCCCTGATTATTCACAAATGATGGGAAAAATGAGGGGGAATCTCCCCCGACACCCCTAGCATGCATCTATGCCCTTAGATCGGTCAAAAACTCGACGAATCGGTGGATCAACGCACAAGCCCTAAAACATGGATTTTTTCCAAAACACTTAAATAAGCCCGCTCGGCTCACCACGGCCTATGAAACTCGTGGGAAATGAAATACACAAGTTAGGGAACCGTCCCCCTACCTCCACCGAAGATTTGACGTGCCGTGGGTGCCAATCCACAAAGAAAATGCCTTGAAACCCCCACCGGTGCCCTCACGCCCGCGAACTGGGTTCCCGCACCCTCGAACCTCGATCCTCGACCCATCCCCATCATCCTCATCACCCACGTCACCCCGCCTCGCCCCCGCCTGGCTCCGTCGGCCGCCAGGGAGGAGAAGTGAGAGGAGAGCGTGGGATCAGAGGAAGAGAGGATTATATCTTGCATGAGCTACTGGGGGTAGTTCACGGGGTTCCCTCTACCCTTGCCGAGGAAGGGAGGTTGTTCCTCCGGGTTCCATCTAGAATTCCAGAAGAAGCGAGGAGAGTGTTCCTTGGGGGGGAAGCTATGGTTACAGCTATTGTTTGCAGACTGAGTCTACGGTTGATTTGCCTTTAGCAAGGAATCCTCACTCTAGGAGAGTGAGGGGTGGATGTAGATTGCGGATCGTAATCGAACCACCTAAAAAGTTCTATTGTCCATTGTATGGTTTGCTTGGCTTGGCATTCAGTGTGTGTTACTTCGACTAGTCAGTATATCAAAAGACGCAGCGAGAAGGATGGGTCAGGCCTATCTGGAATGCTACCCCTTACGTGAGGAGATCCTTGGATCAAACCTCCGCCTCATATCCATGTCAGTTGCCATGAGCATTCTTGGTTGCTGAGTGAGAGTTCTTATTGTCGATTTCCTTGTTCGCGCACGCTAAGTTCACTGCCTTACTCTCTGCACACTAGCTTGCTATTTGTTTGTCTGATCCGGTGCTTGCGTTCGAATTGATTTTGCTATTGGCGCATCTACTAGAATAGCTCTTGGAGTGTAATTTGCTCGATTTTGGGGGTAGATCTATTCATCCCCCCTTCTAGATCTATCATTCTAGTCTATCAGTTTCCTCGGTGTGAGATTGTCTCTGGCTGAGTGAGCCGTGTTAGTTGCTATGCCATTGCTGGAGGCATCGTGATTTGTGGCACTGGAAAGATGGAGAGTTGGGGAAATATGATGGTGAGTTTGTCGCATGAGTACCCTATTCTTGTGTTGGAGGTTGTGCCTTGGGATGGAATCTTGGTGGTAGAGATGTGACTCCCGAGAGATGATTATGGGTCCCAGTTGATAGCTACGAGCACCTGGTAAGGCTAGCCAAGTGGTCAGCTGTGATAATGTCAAGGACTGGTCTAGTGTGGTCTGAGAATTTTAGAATGTTGTGGAAAGGACACAGCTATGGTAAGGATCTGTGATGTTAGGAGATCCATGTGTATTGGTTGCGGCGTCTTCGACTAGGTTTCTTTGGTAGAAGGCCACATGGTCGGAACAACCTATCTTCGCTAAAGGAATAGCTAACAAGGCCACGCAGCCAAACACATAACCTCCACTCTTGGGAGGACAACTAAACACTAGTAACTCTCTATCTCATGCTAGAACTTGCAAAAGGACTATGCCCTTTGCACAGGGCAACTCCAGCTCGTCTACCATAAGGGCCATCGACAGCGCTGTCGGTAACTCAACCTTACTGGCATAGGGTCTGCTCCACAAGTATACACAACATGGCTAGATGTGTCCACTGACGTCTTATACTATGCCAAGGCCTAATATTCCCACACACTACTCACACCCTGGTCTCGGGAGGAGCAGAGGACACACACACACACACACCCACACAAACACACACATACACACACACACACACCATACCCTAGGACTTGCTAGGATTCGTGCCTCTACGCCTAATAGCATGGCCTTGTCCTACAACCTGACACGGGGTACGTGCCACTACACCTAACAGCAATAGACACTTGTCCTAGTCCTAACCTAGGTACACATGCTCAAATGATCACGCCTCTACATGGAGCGTCATACACACAAGGCCCTCTCACCCGTTCCAATCACGACATGCCCTCCAGGTAGTGAAACTAAAAAGCATTAACCTCCACGTTCTAGTGGGAATCCCGAGAATATGCATACACATGCCCTTGAACTATAGGACACATCAGAATAATGCTACCAGCTACTGGTGAACCATCTAAGCGCAGATGATGGAAACTCGGGAACATCGGCCCACTAACTCATAAGAGAATGCTTAGCCATGATCACACCACTCAGTGGGAATACCTTCTACGGTCACTAAACTCTCGTGGGGACAGTCATCATTGATAGCCCAATTAAACAGAATGACTAGCCATACTACACAAATCACATAGGTATGGCCCACTCTAATTATGCAGAAGTGGCAGGAAGCGCATGTAAGCAAAAAAAATCACCTTTGACCACA
This sequence comes from Amorphophallus titanum, assembly GCA_024336825.1. NCBI lineage: Eukaryota > Viridiplantae > Streptophyta > Magnoliopsida > Alismatales > Araceae > Amorphophallus > Amorphophallus titanum. The sequence goes on from JANBPO010001714.1 coordinate 10,238,300, forward strand.
GCATTTCCAGCGTTGCAAACACAACACAAACTCATTTCCAGTCTTCAACCACGAATCAAAGCCCACTTCCAAAGGACCAAGGGGGACGAGCCCACCTAGCCAACGGGTATCCGGATTTTCCCCAGACGCAAGTCTTCCCAGCGGAATCGGATCCTTTATACCCGGTTCGGGTGGGTCGAGAACTCGGCCGAGACCGAGTTCCGGTGGCGCGCTGAACTCGTAGTGGGTGTCCTCTGTAACTCCGGCGTTTTAACTCGGGGGGTGGTGGTGTCCTTACTCTCCGCAGACTCGTCCAGAAAACCCTAGCGAGGCGCCGGTGGGGGGGATCGGAGTGGTCCCCCTGGAGGGGAGGGCAAGGGAGATGGCGGCGGCCTTGCTGGGGTACACCGCCTGCCGGCAACTGTCGCAGCTGCTGGCCGCCGTCGTCTTCTTCCACGGCTCCGAGTACGCCCTCGCCATTGCTTTCCATGGCAGATCCAACGTCTCCCCGAGTTGTGAGCGTTCTCTTCCTTTTCCACAGAGCCTCAATTGCTTGGGGAATTAATTGTACGTCGATCTTGTGTTGTTCCAGGTATCTAGATTCTGCAACGTAGACGTTATTTAAGATTTTAAGGGGGGGCGTTGTTTTTCTGGGTATATGCTATCGCCGACATCGTTGTTCGATTCGAGAAGCCAAAAAAGGAGGCATTTTTTTTTATTTTTCCCAGGATGGCTGACCTGGTTAAAAACTATTCAAATAGGCCTGAAGCCTGATCGACACCTTATTTACATCCATTGACTAATTGCGAGGCTGACGTCCTAAAATTTATGTCGGCTGCGGGGAGTCTGCATTGTTTGGAACAAGATTGCCTCTTCAGGCTATCAGTGGAACTTGGCCTTGGGATTCTTTGGGTTTCTAATTCTGCATATTCTCCATTCAGTTGTCTGTGCAAACGGTTGCCATGTTCATTAATGAAATGGTTGCTGATGAACTCTTTATAAAACTGATGGATCAAGATAGTTCATCTGGGTAATATGGGGGGAGAGAGAGAGAGAGAGCTTATTGAGCCAGTGTCTGTTGAATAAATGAGGACGTCAGGAACATCCAGCATTCTTGCTTAATCAGTGAATAAAAAGTCAGATGTTGTAAAAGCGTACACTAAATCATTAATTGTGATGTCATTTCTTTTGGTAACTGTGAGATCATATTTTGACTTTGCAAAATTCTTCGTGGTTCCTCCTATCAGCTCTCTTGATCAGTAGGCAGTACATTTTAGCCATGGCTTGTGCCTTGCTAGAGTACACATTAGAGATCATCATCTTCCCAGAACTGAAGGAGCAGTGGACATTAAGCAACATTGGTCTCCTGATGGTGTTGATTGGCGAGGTGATACGTAAAGTTGCTGTTATAACAGCTGGCCGTGCTTTTACTCACAACATCAAAATCTATCATGAAGAACACCATCAGTTGGTTACACATGGAATTTATAGGTAATCATATGTGAAGATTTTTGCCATATATTCTAAGAAGACTTCTGCATAAATTTTTCCCCTGTAATCTTCTGAGCGAGCTGCAGCCATAACAATATCCTGTTCCAAGGTCCTCTTTAATCGGTCATGCTTCTGCACTCATTGAATTTTTTCTGCATGATAAAAAATGCATAATGAAATCCTTGAGGACTTTTTTTGCCCCCTCCCCCCTTTTTTTCCCATATTTCTAGCGGCTAAGGGACCTCGGTTTACAACAACATAAGGTTGTGGATTTCCTCAGTCCATATTTGGTGGGTGCAACATGTTGGGAGAATACAGAGTCTGGAATTGCTGGTTTATTAAAGCAAACTTATTGGTGACAAACGCAGTTAAGTTTATTAGACAACTTACATAGTGAACTGGAGTTACAGCATTGTTATGCATTTGTAATCTATAGTTACAGTATCACTTGTCTTTTGCTATAGAACATCTTTGTAACTTAACTACTTTCAATTCCTTGTTAACGAACTCAAATAGTCACCATATAATAAACAATACCTTGGAAAAATAACTAAAAATCTAAAAATACTTATCTTTTGTTCATTTCTATTTTATCTTGAAGATAGACATGTAACATGTTTACTAAGTGTGTAGGTCACAGGTGTTGAAATGTGCTTGCTCTCTATCTTTCGCTTTGCCCCTGTTCATATCATCTTTTAATCTGTTCTCCCCTCTTCAATCTTATCTCCAGATCTATGCTGAAGTTTATGTCCTTCCCTACATACGCGTTTGATCATATCTCTGTAAGAGGGCATTATCTCACAATTTTGAACCTAACGGTTCTGCGTCATCTGATCTTGGGCTTTGGTTGAAGAGCATATCTATGTTGTCTTTGTCCCGCCGTATCATCGCACGTGTCTATGTCCCTCAGTGTTGTCACATGTGTCTTTGTCCCGCTGTATCATCACACATGTTTTTGTCCCTCCGTGTCATTGCACGTATTTTTATCCCCCGTGTTGTTGTAGTCCCACATGTTTTCGTCCCTCCTTGTCTTTGTCCCACCGCGTGTGCTGTCCTACCGCGTTATGTTGTCTTGTCCCACCGTCTCACATGCATGCCTATTGTTTATTCTTGTGATGTTTTACTTCTTTCATCTTTGATTTGTTATATTTCGTTCATATTTGTCATGTTATGTTTCATTCATCTTCGTGGTTTTGTTATATTTGTGGTTATATTCATGTTCATGTCATTGTCGTGTTTGGTTCTCTTATTGAAAACCCATAAAAATTTGAAAACTCTAAAAATCTAAAAAAAATATAGTTTCGCTTGGTAGGTAAGTCAGGTATGGCTCTCTATCCCTCCTCATTGTTGCATTACTATATGGTATCTACATTATTATAGTCTCTCAAGGATCGGTTGGTTGCCCGTGTGTTTTGGGATCTCGTGTTCCTCTTTAACAAAAACGATGATAATCTAGGAGCATGCGGTTAATCGTTGGATAGGCCGCTTGGTTGAGTCGAGTGGGGGATGATGGACTCTGTCTCACACGCCGTGATTGCAGAAGATTCTTGACCATGTCTTGGCTCGGTCTAGCAATAATATCCTTGAGTACTTTCTATTTTACCTTTCTTCGCATTCATTTTGATGATTTCTTTATTTTATCCTAGCATGCATTATGTCATTTTTGAGCATTCATGTCTCGAAATTCTTTCAAGATTTCTCCTCGACAATGGTTAATTGCACTTCAGCTCTTGGATAAGATATCCTCATTCCACTCCGAATTTGAATGATTTCTCTGATCTACCCACTTGGTCTAGTCGACTAGCGTAATTTCTGTCTAGATTTTTATCTCTATTTTATCTTTCCTTTACCAGCTTTTTACCCGTGTTCCTTCCAATCCTCTCATTGTCCGTGGATTGTGTCCCCCAATGAGGTTGGTCATGTTTTTACTCCTCTTTTAGTTTAGTTCTCCAGACATGTCTCATTCTTGTCAATCATTCCTTGTGGTTAGTTCGACATTTTTGGGAGAATTCCTGTCGCTTGTTGGTTGCGACAAGTGTCTTTTGTCTTGATGCCTACTTTTCAGTTCTCTCCGCTTCATCTCCGCGTCATCTTCATTTCATGTCGTTTTCACTTTTACTCCATCTCCTTTTCATTTCACCTCTGCGTCACTTTCACTCTTTCCCTTGCAAAGTGAACATCAAGGAGGGGAATCTATTGACACCCATTTTTAGGCCGCAAGTTACGTTATTTCTCTTATTCATCATTTTAGATGTCCCAAATTACCCATTATTTTAGAGCCTTCCTTGGATGGATATCAAGTCCATTTCATTATTCCCTAGCCTTTGGACTTTGGAGATCATGATTTCTAGAGCCCTGAGGCTTATTTTATCAGCTTCTAGCATTCTAAGTCAACTTACGGCCCATTTAGGTCAACTTCCATCAAGCATTCAGCCCATTTCACTATGCAGTCCTAAAAATGGCCCTTTTTCATCCCCTTCTATTCCCCTATTAATTAAGTGCCCTTCACAAAAGTTATTTGTTTTTTAAATCCCTAAAATTTCTTCTTTTACGCCATTAGCTAGTTCTCCACTGATTTCAAGTTATTTACATTTATAATAGGTCAGAAATCAGTCGGTATTTACCGACGGATTTACGACAGAATATTTTTCATTGGAAAGTGATATTAGTTCCGACGTCTTTTTGATAGAAATATTCCCGTCGAAAAATTACGTCAGTATTTTCGATTTTTCTTGTAGTGTGCCGAGCATGGCTATCTTGCCATGCCAATCCAATTTGGCAACTTTTCACCTGTGGTTGGCTTCCCCAACTTCTTGGGGGTGGCCTTTGTGGACCTCCTGGATGCTCAGGAGAGTGAACCCATCACCGCTACAATGACAGCTATGAAGAAGATCGAAGCGATGGGTTGCTACGCCCGCCACACTCACCACTGTGCCCCAAATAGCAATAGGCGCACCTCGCTGCCAGAAGGGCGACCAAGAAGAATGCTGGCACGCTTCAGTCCCGGATCTCTACTTCAAGGAAATCCATTCTCATTGGAGGCATCTGAGTTTTTCTAAACAGCCGACAGGATAAGATCGCGCCCGACAGGGTGACTCTTATGGTACCAATGCACAATTCTTTCCAAGCTTTGGCCCAATGTAGAATGGGCCGCTTAGAGTCTGAGATAAAGGGAGGGTTGAACCCAAAGCCAATCAGATTCAAACAGATGTGGGTGCCCACAAGCACGGGCCCCGGCTTCAAGAAAGGAGGGAAAAATGGAAAAGAAGGCCTACATACTGATCCAGGCATCTCACGAATTACGACTCTAGGCCTGCACGCATCAGGAAGATATTTGTCTCCAAGATAGAAGATGTGGCGGAATGACCATAGAAGGTCAGCTCGCCAACAAATCTATGGCACGAGCCAATGTGCCGCAAGCTATGATCTTCCCTATCGAGGGGCGAAGCGATACAACTCAACCTTTCTGGGGACACCCCCACGGCCTCAGAAGCACCTCCTTGGGGATGCAGCACCCCCTACAAGCTGCAAATGTTATGAACAAAGGCCAAGGGCAGCAAGCCAACCCAGGGAAGACCAAATATGCGAGATCGGGCTGCTATGAGTTGCCCCTCTACAAAGATTCTACACCAACAATCTCAATGTTTGACAGATGGGCCCTCCTTGGTCAGTCGACTAAGAGAGTCATCCAAAGAAGCTGACAGCTTCAGATACTCACTTACAATATGGCTGGGGTGATCAACAACTATGGGGCTTTGCCCGTAAATAATGAAGACGGCACAAGTCCATGTTGCAGAAAAAAATGTTGACCCGGTCACGATGGCTGTGAACATGATCACTACTGGAGATGATGGCAAGGAACTGACGCCTTCTCTAGATGTCCCACCAGAAGGGGGAGGTCAGGCTCCTAGCTCCTCTATGCTCGATCTAGCAATAATGATGATGATGCTCCAAGAATATAAACAAGAGATCGAGAGGCTGAGGAGGCAACTCAGTGAGCTGACCGGGCATGCTTCAACCTCAAGACAGGTTGAGGCCCCTCATGAAGCCTCACAAAGATTCACTGAAGAATTTGAGGCTCACCTCAGATAACGGCCTCCCAGCTGGCACTCAATCACATCGGGGGCATGTCCCCGATGTCACAACCTACTCCTCAACTCCAGGGGACCACGTCCATACCTCAAGCGACGACGTCGACCGCACCGTAGATGCAGCATGCTCCAGTCTGTCCAAGTCCGGTGGACCTGGCAATAAGCAAGATGATGATAGAACAGATGATTGAAATGAAGTTGGCTGATAGAGGTGGTGATGATTATACCTCCTTTGATGTGTACAGGGTACCTTACCCTGTCCATCACGCGGCTAAAAGATTACCTCCCCGCAACACCAAACCGCCGAAGTTTGATAAGTTCAATGACCAAGGTTTGTCGAAAAAGCATATAGCCTACTACGTTAATATGATGGGCAATCTGGCGACCGATGAATCATATCTACTAAAGTTCTTCGGGTCCTCACTTACCAGACTCACCTTTGAGTGGTACTCGAACTTACCGATCAAGTACATCAACAATTGGCCAGATATGTAAAGAAAATTTTGAGAACAGTTCCACGTCATAGAAAGAGAAGTGACCATGGCCATTGCCTTAATTCACCTGGCAAAAATTCGATAGCACCTCCCCTTAACCCAAGGCGTTCTAAGGGGAGTAAAGTGGGTACCCGTCCACAAGGAGTGATGTGCCCCAAAATGGAGGTGCACACAGATGCGGCAACACCTGAAAGCACTGTATTAAAACACGGTGCAAAACCAAGCGAACAAGTAGACAAAACACGTGGGACAGTGTCACCGTATAAGGGGGGATGACGTGGGGTCACCGTATCAAGGAAGAGTGGCAGAGCCACCGTATCAGGTGGAGGTGGCAAGGCCACCGTATCAAGTGAAGGTGGCAAGGCCACCGTATTAGATGGGGGTGGTAAGAACACCGTTTTCGGAGGTGGTGGTAGGGCCACTACTTCAGAAGGAGGGGGCAGGGCCACCGTTTGAGAAGGAGGTGGCAGGGCCACCATATTAAAGGGAGGTGGCAAAGCCATAGTATCAAGTGAAGGGGGCAAGGTGACCATATCAGATGGGGGTGACAAGGCCACCATTTCAGAAGGAGGTGGCAGGGCCACCGTATCTAGGGGATGTGGCAAAGCCACCGTATCAAGGGGAGGTGGCAAAGCCACCATAACAAGGGAAGGTGACAAAGCCACCGTTTTAGGAGGAGGTGGCAAGGCCACCGTTTTAGGAGGAGGTGACAGTGCCACCGTAATAGGGGGAGGTGGCAAAGCCACAGTAACAAGGGAGGTGACAAAGCCACCGTATCAAGGGGACGTGGCAAAGACACTGTAACGAGGGGGAGGTGGCAGTGCCACTGTAATAAGGGGAGGTGGCAAAGCCACCGTATCAAGGGAGGTGGTAAAGCCACTGTAACAATGGAGGTGACAAAGCTGCCGTAGCAAGAGGAGATGGCGAAGCCACCATATCAAGTGGAGGTGGCGAAGCCACCGTATTAGGGGGAGGTGGCGAAGCCAGTGGATAACGCTGAAGCGGGTATGCTCCTGAATAAGAGGCTTGGCAAGGAGGAAACTGGACCTCGACCATGAGTTGGCAACACCTAGTCACTCAAGCCCCCTTGCGGCCATAAGCGTTGAGGAAATAACCAAGGTAAAGGGAAAACCATGAAGGGGGATGCGAAGGCATAGGTTCCTTTGGGCTCAGGGGTGACCACTTCACACGTGCAACTTAGAATCTCGTAGGCCTTTGCAATCAGCCACCCCAAGGGAGAGACAAACCATTAGACTGCCATGGAAATACGGATGCATAGGAAAAAGAAGGAATCTAGACATGCGATCAACAAACATTGGCAAGAATATTCTTATTTCTTGCAAAAGAGATGACACACAAAGGGACCTAGAGGGCTATTACAATGCAGATAAAAAAAAGAAATGAAGAAAAGGATAGGGAAAACCACAAGGGAAGACAAACTACTTCAGGGGAAGTACATTGGGGGAGGGGGACGGAGCACGGGCTCCTCCCTCTCTGGACCTCTCCACTCTGCTCTCTACCTCACCTTCTTCTTTTCTTTTCTCTTCACTCCCTTCCTTCCTCTCGTCTAGACAATAGTAGTCAAAGCAGCCTTCTCTTCCTCCTCTCCTCACTATTCCCCTTCTTCCCTTTTCTCTCTTTTTCCCTGTCCAGTGTCTCCTTTTCCTCTTTTGCTTTCTCCTTCTTCACTTATTTTTATAGGGGCTCGCCTCAATGCTCCTCAAGCGGTGGACGGTCAACGAGGTGTCCCCGAGCCTATGACACCGATCACCATCGTCCGCAGTGCTTCGGAAATGGGGTGAGTAGAAAGGTGCCGGCAAGGCAAGTACATCATGGAAGCTTGCCAGAAGCATGCAAACTTGATTCGAGGTCCCTACGTGCCAAATTGGTGACTTTTGGTCAAGGGTAATGACCATTTGATGGGGGCATCATTTACCCCCTCCATATTTTTCAAAGCCCGGATAGATCGTCATCATGTACCATCATGTTCTTATATTTCTTTGAGTCATGTCATGTACCTTTTATATTTTATTTGAGTCATTTTGATGTATTTTTCCTTTTATTTGAAGTCATGTCCCTAGGTCTTTGGTTTATTGCGGGGCCTACTGGGTTTCCCCTTTCTCTTGCATAAATTCGGCGAGGTTCGGGATGTCGTCAAACTCCTCACTTAGCTGAGGAGGGGCTTCTAGTGGTAGAGCTGAAAGGTTGCTTGCTTCTTAGGTCAGTCGGGACCCTTGGGGGCGTAACTGCCTTTCCTTTCAGGCCGATAGGAATTCAGTGAATGAAGGGGTGCTCCGGACTTTTGGTTCTCTAGGATAGAGACCCGATGGAGGAGGAATCTCTATGCCTTGAATCTTAGGCTCAGGGATCTAGTATGGCTATTCTCCCCTGAGCATGATATTGTGGCTGGCCTGAGGAGGGCGTCCCCACTTTCTTCCTGACCTGGTGGCATGTTGGAAAATAGATGCTTCATCTTGGTTCACCTCTGCTGGCTCGAGAGACAACCTTTCTTCTTCCTCTTCCAGGGAGAGGGCGGTGTCAAACAGCGCCGAGATGACCTCCTTCTTCCTCTTGTTTCTAGGCCTTCTCTTCCTTTTCTTCTTTTCTCCGACAGTCGGTAGTTGCTCTTGAGGAAGCTCACCCCACAAGGGAGGCTCTTCTTCTGCCTCGGCTTCTGGTTTTGAAGCTAGTTCGAGAGATTTGAACTCCTCCCAGGGGACGTATTCCTTCAGCTCGATAGGCTGGATCTTGGGCTATTCATATTCTTCTAGCCCATTAATAATGGCCTAGAGTTTTTCAACAGCAGGGCTGACCTCTTTATGCACCCGCATCGGGGTGTGCTCCTTCTTGTTCTAAGTGGGTCGACTCATGACTATCTGCGGGGCCGTGTCGTGCCACATAGGGTTTACTGGTGATGGTGCTGGTCGAGGCGTGACACCCCTTACATGAACTCTTGGAGTGGGCCAAGGGGCCCATCTTCTTCTACTTTTCTTTGACGTGGTTTGCCAACCCCCTTGGTCTTGAGTCGGCGCCATGACAAAAGTCTCATAGGTGGTGTGGGTGCTGGCCTCCGACCATTCCTCGGGCAGCTGCTGATATAATGACACCATGTTGACAGTGGCAGCCAAGTTAGGCATGTCATGCAGCTGTGGAGGATCCACCTTGTGCTCCCCCATGTTCAGGTCCCCATTCTTGATCAAGGATTCAATAACATTCTTGAAGACGTAGCAGTCTTCAATGGTGTGTCTGAGCATTTGGTGATACTGGCAGAAGTAAGGGTCATCCTTTTTCCTTAGGTCACTGGGCCTCTTTGGTTCTGGCAATGTGATTTTGTTATACTTGATTTTTCATTCGAACAGGAGCTGGGACTTATCCCGGGAGAAAGAGTACAGCTTGTTCCTCATCTTCTCCCTGAGCGAGAGACCTTCCCGCCGTTCAATGGACCTGGGCGGAGGAGGGTTGGCAGTCCCTTGAGCTTTCTCTATCTGCTTTTCGAAGGCCTGGAAGTCCAGTGTGTGAACTTCTGACGACGTTGGTCTCTTCTCGGCCTGCCTAGCTTTCTGGCTAGATGCAGCTGGGGTGGAAGAATATCAGACAAGAAATGCCTCAATCTGAGCTATTATATTGTTTAAACGGTCAAATGTCTTGACCTCGGCACTGATCCTTCTTTCCAAAATCTCTTTCTGCAAGTTCTACTTGCAGATCTGCACTGCATCCTCCTAATGTGGAGGATGTCTGCACCTCATGCTGAGGTTTCTCCATCTCTTGATATAGTCGAGTGCCGACTCGTCATTCCTTTGCCTCTTGGCATAAAGCTCCGCAACGGTGACTTCCCGTTCAACAATGTAGAATATTTCTTTGAACTTCTTCTGCATGTCGGGCCAGTGGATGATGGACCCGACTGGCAAGCTCGAATACCACTCGAAGATAAGCCCGGTGAGCGTTGAGCCGAAGAATTTGAGGAGATAAGCTTCATCAGTGGCCAAATCTCCTATGACATTCACATAGTAGGCAATGTGCTCCCGAGGAGACCCTTGCCCATTGAATTTCTCAAACTTCGGCGGCTTAGTGATGCCAGTCGATAGTTTCTTGGCAGCGTAGTGAGCTGAGTAAGGCACTCGATACACGTCAAACGGTGTGTGATCACCATCGCCCCTCTCCGCTAGCTTCATATCTATCATCTGTTCAAGCATCAGTCAGCTTACTATCACTGGTTCGATTGGGCTCGGATAGAAGTGGGTTGGCTGGGCTCGGTTGAGCCAGCGACGTTGTCAGCACAGTCGCCTGTGGGGAGATAGTAGACCCTTGGAAGGGAAAGGTCGGCGGCGAGGCCAGTGTTGTATGCTGGGTATGTTGCAGTGAAATGCCCCCGATGTGGTCGCTTATTAGTGGGGGGGTTGTCGCCTGCAGAGATGCCTCCGAAGATTGCCCATTGCCCCCAGGCGCTTCGAGCAATGCCTCAGTCTGCCCAGATGTCGAGGGTTGGATGTTTCTTTCATTCAGCTGCCTCTTCAGTAATTCAATCTCCCGCTGGTATTGATGCATCATATGCAATATTGTGGGGTCGCTTGTGGAGAGACCATGAGTACCCCCTGCCTCTTCAGCAGGCACCTCTTCGGATGATGTGGACGGCCCGTCACTAGTGCCTCCAGTAGTAATAACATTGGCGGCCAAAGCCACGGAGGGTTCTTCATGGGCACCCTCTTCAGTGCGAACTTGCACTACTTCACTTGCTCCTCTTCCCCTTCTGGTGAGAGGGCCTAGTCTCGCGACAAGCCTGGCCACCTCTTCGGGTTCGGTTGGTAGGGCCCCGTACCACCCAAACACTCCTGCCATGTTGCAGGTGTAGACCCTTAGGTCATTGCTTCTTCTTGCCATCCTCCTCGATGGTTTGCTCGAAAAAACTAGCTTGTCAAAGATCGACCTCCGGGGCCTTGCATCCTCTTACACAGGGGATTGACGTCGCTCCTCTGAGTGGTTCCTTGACTCTGCACTGGGTACAGGCCAGGTTTCTTCTTCTTCAAAGGCGGAGGCTACTGCCCCCACTAATCTCTGGAGACCCAAGGGAGTGCTCCCTAGGCCATGCAAATAATTCCCCATGGCTTGCTCCCCTCCTTCCATCTTGATCAGGAGGAGAAGCCAACGATAATGCGCCAATAGCGACGATAGGAGTGTAAGCCGCAGGCCTTGTGCAGGCGGTTTGGTGACGACGCCTCTGGTGTCGGCAGTGGATGTCTTCTGACAGCGCCGGTGTTGCAAGTATTGATTGGTAAATGGGGGTCACTATCTTGACCCTCTCTTCTTGTCATGCCCTTGGAGGGCGGAAGCTGCTGGTCCCTGCTTAGGCAGGTGGGGGAATCTGGGCTCCCTTAAGGATCCAGGCTTGCTTGGACTTGGCCGGCCTACAGACTGGCATATTCTTGGGCATTTAGCCAGAACTATAGGCGTTGACTTGTTCTTCATCTTTTCCAATGGCCGGAAGGAGTTTCACACTAGGAAAGTGGGTACAATCCAGTCTGGGATTGCCTCAGACCTCTGTCCGTTGAGATGGACTCAGATGCTCCCGACGATGACAGACTTGTCAGAGCTGGAGATTCGACTCTTCGGTGCGGCAGTGGCACGGTTCCTCCGGAGCCTCCTCTGGTGGGATGCCGACCCCTGATGAGACGGGCTGGTAGTTTGGTGTAGATGGTGCACGAAGCAGCTCAGCATCCCAGTTGGGACAGTATTGGTGTTCCTGGCCAGTGCTGGGCCGGCAGCAGCTTCGACGGCCCCTTGGGTGGGAGCGTTGGCCTCGGACGTGTCAGACGCCTCCACGTCCAGTAAGTTCACGAAGGCCACCCCAAGAAAATTGGGGAAGCCTACCACGGGAGGGAAGCTCCCGAAGCAAAGGGAACGGCCAAGTAGCCGTCCCTGATGTGGCTTTCAATGACCCAGGGACCGAAGGTGACCGCCATTCTTGACATGGAAGTGTGATTTTCCTACATTTGTAAAAATAGAGTAATTAGTATTGCAAGAAGGGGGCCGCAGGGCCCTTAATTCCGGCAAAGAGATGAAGGGTGGATTAATCCCACCGGGCGTGCCAGACTTGTGGATGCACTTTTTATTATCATGTCTGTTGTTCATTCATTCATTTGTTTATTAAGTGCGTGGGTGTGCCAGTCACAAAGTGACAGTTTATTTGGGGCTACGAAGAGCCACATGTGCGCTCGATCTGACCTCGTCAGACGATTGTGTGGTTCGGGTCGAGATCAATACCTGCCATGCCATAAAGGTCACGACGTTATTTACATCCCCCATACGAGGGAACACCCTTGATTAATTACCGAAATTAAGGGCCCTGTGGCCTAAAAGAGCTCATACTAAATGCAAGGAGATAAAGAAGGACAAATAGCGCTAGAAGCCTGCATCGAGATACAGACATCTAGATCTATTAGTCACTCATGGACCACTTTGTGTTGGGACAAAGGTTTGTATCAAAGGTACAGTGGAAACGGAAATAAATCTGTATAAATGTCTGCCAGGAGATGGCAGTTTCAACAACGGGGCGGAAGCGAATCCCAATGGGAATATCGGCCCAGATCAACGTCGGATCATGGCCATATCGGGACGGTTCCCAAGGTCTGAACCTGACTTGGAAGGGCGGTGTTGATATCCCTTTTACATTGGGTCTCCAGGAGAGACGAGGCTGTGGAGTAGATTTCATTATTCTATTGTCGTTTGAATTATTATTATTAGTTTTGTTATTTTTTAGGTAAAAATACGTAGTCACTTTCTTTAGAGTCATTCCGCCCTTACTCTGGTGCAGATAGGTTTCGCGAGGAAATTTTCTCCAAGATACGATGACCCAAAATTAGTGACGACGCGAAGGTGCACTCTAACTCACGTTGTCGGAGGCGAACACCACTGTGACAGGAGGCTCTTACAAGAAGAAGAAGACGATGAGAGAGAGATGAGTTCGAGAGAGATAGCCTTCGGGTGAGAGAGAACTCTAAGTCGTACCTCTCACAGCAAAACGATCCTCTTCAAACACCATCTTGGGAAGTGAGAGAGAACCCTAAGTCGTACCTCTCACAGCAAAATGACCCTCTTTAAACACCATCTTGAGAAGTGATCATTGACCGAGTCACACCCATCCGCATCTTTAGAAGTGACCCTTGACCGAGTCACACTCATCCGCTCAAAGAGGACGACCCCCGACAAAGAGGAGAGAATCTAAGTGACCCTTGACTGAAAGAGGATACAAGTCAAAGACCATTAGTCTAAATAAGTTAACATCCTTAGTCTCCTCAAAAGCAAACTTAATAAAGTAAGTCTCAATTAAAAGTAAATAAATTTTTTTTATTTTTTAATGTGAGAATAATCAATACAGAGAGATTCAAATCTTTTAAAATTTGAAACATAAATTTCGACAACATATTCCAATATGCAAATGAACTGAGGCTTGTTGCGGACTCGTGTAAACTCTCTTTCTGATCAGGAGAGATCATGGCAGCCAAAGCATCTCAGAAACCTCTGCCTGATCAGCCAGATGAGGCACTGACAACCCATGCAACGTGAAGGAGGGGGCTGGATTACCTTCCCTTTCATCACAGGTCTCTCTCTCTCTGTGCAGCGCAGAGCAGACACACACACACACACAGACAAATATAGGAAACACATGCAAAGTGGCAGCTTCCCGATCTCAGCTGCGGCTCTGCCTCGTCCCGCAGCCACCAACCCCGACGATCGAAGGTTGATTGCTTGCAAAATGGCTTTTGATGCACAGCGAGGGTGGTGGGGCAGTCGCTGGCCACCAGTGGCGCCGTGTTCTGCAACCTCATCGTCTACCTCATCAACCAGTACAACGTCAAGAGCGTCGACGCCGCGCAGATCTCCAACATCGTCCTCGGCTCCACTAGCATCGCCCCCGTCGTCGGAGCCATCGTCTCCAACTCCTACTTCGGCTGCTTTCCCGTCGTTGCTGCAGTCTCCACCTTCGTCTCCTTTCTGGTAAGTGGTAACCAGGATTCGTAGAACCCATTTCTCCATTAGCAATTTAGCATGAAACAGGCATTAATTCCAGTTTGACTACCTTGAATGATCAGCTGGTTGGTGTGTGATCTATTGTGATTTTTCTCAAATGGGTTTCACTACTGGCCGTCTCCCAAATTCCAGATGACTAATGAGAGGTTAAGAGTAGAATATATACCATTGGAGAGAATAATTAATTAAGACGAACAAATTAACTCTAAGAAACTTGTTGAAAAGATATCCTCCAGTACTCCTCTGGCTCCTGCTGCCTCTCATGCTTGTAGGCGTAGGGGAGGCTATGTATATATGCACTTCCCCGGGCAGGTGGCCCTGTACCACCAGGAGTTCCCGGTGGCGCTCAAGAGCTCCGCAATGGGGATTATCTCATTGATCGTAACGCCGGGATTCTACTCGAGCGCGGCCGTGGTCGACTTGGTGAGGAAGGTGACAGACTGGTTGCCGGACGACGTGAACGCCTTCAAGTTGGACACAGTGTTCTGGGTGCTGGCGGCGGTCGGACTGCTCAACTTCGGACTAGCCTATGAACCGGGTTCGTTCTTACTCTCTTGCAATCAATCTCCTATGGGTGCTTAAGATATTTGTCCTTCCCATCAACTTTGTTTGAATGTTTTTTTACATACAAGTTTTATTATGTAATCGAAATGTCCTGGCTCTCACCTGCTATGGCCCCCGCCGTGCCTGTAACACCCCCGCTCGGGGTCGGTGAGGGTAGTCTCTCCTCCACCTCAGCAGCGTCTCCTGCTGGAGTCGGAGAGGGCAGAGATCTACAATGGCCTACCTTCAATGGCCTTTTGTGGCACATAAGAAATGTCAAACTCCATGAGAATGACGGCCCATTTATCCAGTCGTCCTCTCAGGGCCAGTTGGGAGAGTATATATTTGACCGGATCGGCCCTGGATATCAGCTTGATTTCATGGGACTGCATGTAGTGCCTCATTTTCTTGGCCATGAAGACCAATGCGAGGTAGACTTTTTCAATTGGTGCATATTTTACTTCGACCCCGACCAATCTCCGACTGAGGTAGTACAGAGCTTGTTCTTTTCCCTCTTCATTGCTTTGGGCCAGCATTGCCCCCAGAGAATATTCAGTGGCAGTTATGTACAAGATCAGCGGCCGCCCTTTAACAGGTGCCCTCAAGACTGGCAGGGTTTTCA
Organism: Amorphophallus titanum; assembly: GCA_024336825.1. NCBI lineage: Eukaryota > Viridiplantae > Streptophyta > Magnoliopsida > Alismatales > Araceae > Amorphophallus > Amorphophallus titanum. The sequence goes on from JANBPO010001714.1 coordinate 10,253,545, forward strand.
AGTATTCTTTCAGCTGGTTGAGAGCCCTTTGACATTCTTTGCTCCACTGGAACATGGTATCTTTCATCATCAACTTGTGGAATGGCTGGCACCGCCCAGACAAGTTAGAAATGAACCTACGGACATAGGCTAGCCAGCCTTGCAATGACCGTAACTCCGTCAGGTTTCCTAGAGGAGGCAGCTACTAAATAGCCTTGATTTTTACAGGGTCTATCTCAATCTCCCGGTATCTGACGACGAAGCCTAGGAACTTTCCACTGGAGACGCCAAAAGCGCACTCCATCGAGTTCATTTTCAGTTCATGCAGTCGCAGCCTTTCAAATATAGTTCTAAGGTCAGCCAGATGGTCCTTCCTCTCCCTTATATTGATGACCAAATCGTCGATATAGCATTTGACCTTGCTGTAGAGTAACACGTCGAATATTTTTGTCATCGTCCTTTGGTAGGTGGAGCCAGCATTCTTGAGGCCGAAGGGCATCCGTTTGTAATGAAAAATTCCTTTAAGTGACCGAAAAACTGTGTGGATTCTGTCATGCTCCGCTATCCAGATTTGATTGTAGCTGGACAACCCATCCATGAATGACAAGGCCTCATGGCCGGTAGTAGCGTCGATCATCACTTCGGTGATTGGCACCGGGAAATCATCCTTCGGACAGACTTTATTTAGGTCCCGAAAATCTACACAAATCTGGATCTGGCCATTTTTCTTCTTGACAGACACAATGTTGGCCAGCCATATAGTATATTGATTTTCAGCCACGAAGTCAACATCTGTCAGCTTGTCGACCTCCTTGCAGATTTGACTCACCAGCTCGGGCCTCATTCGTCGGGGTGATTGCTTCACTGGCTCGACTTTAGGGTCAATGGCCAGGATATGCTGGGCAACTGTAGGGCTAAGGCCTGGCATCTCTTTGTAATTTCAAGCAAAGCAGTCTCAAAATTTCTAGAGTAGCTTCACATACTGCCCCCTCTCTTCAAGTGACAATAGGGCACTGAGAAAGGTCGACCTGGGATCATCCTTGGTGCCGAGGTTTATTTAGACCAACTTATCGATGGTGGCTTGGCTGTCATCTTCTATTTCCAGAGGAGCCGGCTCTAGGTCTACAAAGCCTTCATATTCTTCTTCAACTTCGAGGGCCTCATAGGTGTATTCTTGCCTTATATCACCTAACGGTGAGACTTCGGCTCTACCTTGTTACAAGCCAGTTTGCTACTGGTTGGGCTGGATGAGTAGCCCTGGTGCTGACCGTGCATGCCCTATGCAGCTTGGATGCCGGCTTAGGGATGGAGCGTCCTCAGGGACAGGATGACTTTCTTTAGCTATTGACTCTTGCGAGCTGTTGCTGGGTTGTTGTTGGTTCCATGGAGATGGAGTCCCAACATTTGCATGGGGTGACAACTCCACAATCATTGTGCGCCTGCGGCCAAGAGGAGCCCGAGCCTCTTAATTCAGCCGATGGTTCGGCTATCTCAAGTCTCCTATGTATTCATCATAAATTGCCCCTAGGGGGTCTTCACTTGTTACATGCAGGTAGAAATCATATCAATTTCTTGATAATCTTCAATGGAGAAATCCAGCCCCAGGTGCTGAGTGATTTGTAGCAGTCCTCTGTCCATGTTCAGTGGATCCCACAGCTCTTTGAACATCTCTTGCTCGGGCCAACATCCTTTTCAATCCGACCCACTCTCGAATTAAACATTAAACTTGTTGTATCTCCGTCAGACATCTATAAGGGTTTGTTCCCACTTTCATCACGTTTTTCAAGACAGACGTCCGTCTGAATATCAAATGGTCTACAAGTGACCGACATATGTTTACCATTTGCATCATCAACACGAGACCTTTTAGTACAATTTTAGACATTCTCAATCTCACTCCATTTACAACTCTTTTAGGTTGTAGGGCCCTCTCTTTCTAGCGATTAATCAAGGGTGTTCTCTCTGTCGGAGAGATGTAAATGACGCTGTGGCCTTTACAACACGGCGGGTTTCAGTCTCGACACGAACCACACAATCGTCTGATCAGTCAGATGGCGCACCAGGGTTTCCACGAAGTCTGAACAAACTGTCACTTTGTGACTGGCACGCCCACGCACTTAATAAACCAATGAACGAATTCAATAAACAAATAGAACAATGATATAAAAAAAGTGCATCCACAAGTCTGGCACACCCGGTGAGACCGAAATCACCCTTCACCTCTTCGCCGGATCAGAGGGCCCTGTGGCCCCTTCTTGAAATACTAATTGTTCAATTTGCAAATGCAGGTTACTTTTCAAACAACAACAATGGCAGTCACTTTCGGCCCACTCGTTGTCGAAAGTGATGTCTGAGACGGATATCTGGCCGTCTCAGTCCACTTCGGGAGCTTCCCTCCCGTGGTGGGCTTCCCCAACTTCCTTGGGGTGGTCTTTGTGAACCTACTAGACGTAGAAGCATCCAATGCTGTCAAGATCAACGCCTCCGTCCAGGGGGCCATCAAGACCGCGGTTGGCCACTCACCAGCCAAGACCATCAAGCGCGTCCCAACTGGGACGACGAGCTGCTTCGTGCACCACGTGCACTTCTCCCTTGGCCCATCCAACCAAGGGTTGACTTCTCACCGTAGAAGGCTCCGCAGGGGCCATGTGAATGCTGCTCCCCCCAGAGACTGGGTCTCCAACTCTGGCAAATCAGTTATCATCGGAAGCGTCCGGGTGAATTTGAACGGACGACGAGCTAAGGTGATCCCAGACTGGATCGTACCCACTGTACCAGTGCGGAATTCATTCCAGCCACTGGCGGAAGAAGATAAAAGAAGACTGAACAAGGCCAAGAGGCTGAAGAATCAGTCGACCCAACAATTGGGGAAAAGGAAGCAGGTATGGGTGCCCAAGGGGACCCAAATTGCACCATCGGCTCGGGTAGAGCCGGAGGAGGTCCGTCACAAGAGGCGAAGGGGAGAGAACCAGGCTGAGCCAGCAGCCTCGGAGCGTCAACCGACATCATAAGGATGACACTCTGCCCCCTGTGGATGCACTTAATAAACCAATGAACGAATTCAATAAACAAATAGAACAACGATATAAAAAAAGTACGTCCACAAGGGGCAGAGTGTCATCCTTCCTCCTCTGCTGTTGCTCCACGACTTTGACTACGAACTTGTCGAGGAGTTCTTGTCGGATGAGATCCTCGAGTGTGTCTCAAAGCTGGATGCATTCTTCGGTGTTGTGGCCGTGGTCATGGTGGAAGCGACAATACTTCCTCGGGTTCCTCCTAACTAGGTCAGACTTCAACTTTTGGGGCCACCGGGAGAATGGTTCCTCTAGGACCTTCATGAGGATCTACTCGGGAGGAGCGATGAGGGGAGTGTGCTGCTTGTAAGCAGGCCTCACCTTCGGTATATCACTATTGTGGCGCTCCCTCTTTCCATAATTGTGCTTGGGGGGTGCCTGGCCAAGTGTTTCTGCTTGGCAGGGTCTCCTGCGGTTGCTCGACCGAGGGCATCCGCATTCTCTTCGCAGTTGGCGTGTGTTGTCCCTAGATGAACGATTGGACAAGAAGGGGGTTGAATTGTCCTCTTTAAAATGTTGTGGAAATTTTAATGCTATTGCAAATCAGTGTAAAGTAATGGGCAGATTTTAGCAATATGAGATGAGATTGACCACATGCAGATTTCTACTCTCAAACTCACCGGCTCACACGATCGATATATCTATCAATAGAACAATTCATGCAGCCGCCATCAGTTGAATTAGAAACCCCAGACAAAGTTCTGGAGAAGCAGAATGAAGAGGCTGAAGTACTCGAGCTTGAGGATGATATTCCAGACTTTATTGACCTACAGCCAGCACCTCTGGAAATAGAAGACGGAGGCCAAGCCATGGTCGATGAATTGATAGAAGTCAACTTGGGAGATGAGGACGACCCTAGGCCAACCTTTCTCAGCGCCCAATTATCTGCCAAAGAACAGAAGCTGTATGTTCAGCTGCTACAAGAATACCAGGATTATTTCGCCTGGACCTACAAGGAAATGCCAGGACTCAGCCCCGAAGTTTCACAACATGAGCTAGCTATAAACCCTATGATTGAGCCAGTGAAACAACCACCACGACGCATGAGGCCAGAGCTCATCACTCAGATATGCAAAGAAGTGGACAAACTCATTGATGTGGATTTTGTTGAAGAGAACCAATATGCCATGTGGCTGGCTAATATTGCACCCGTGAAAAAGAAGAATGGGCAGATCTGGATATGTATAGATTTCTGAGATCTGAACAAAGCATGCCCCAAGGATGACTTTCCGGTGCCAATCACGGAAGTCATGATTGACGCCATAACCGGCCACGAAGCTCTATCATTTATGGATGGGTCATCCGGCTACAACCAGATAGATCACGGAACATGACCGGGTCCATACTGCCTTCCTAACCCCCAAGGGTATCTATCACTACAAGAGGATGCCATTCAGGTTAAAGAACATCGGCGCAACTTACCAGTGGGCGATGACCAAAATATTTGATGAGCTACTCTACCACAAGGTTGAGTGCTACATAGATGACCTAGTGATCAAGACCATAAGGAAAGAAGACCATCTGTAGGACCTCCGAGTTGTATTTCAAAGGCTCAGACAGTATGAATTGAAGATGAACCCTATGAAGTGTGCATTTAGAGTGTCGAGCAAAAAATTCTTGGGCTTCATTGTCAGATATCGAGGAATTGAAATAGACATCGCAAAGATCATTCCCTTTTATTGGGATGAAGAATGTCAAACGGCATTTGATAAGCTGAAGGACTACCCGAAAACCCCTCCAGTGCTGGGGGCACCAGTGAAAGGACGGTCATTGATTCTATATATAGTAGCCACACATTACTCCCTGGGGACAATGCTCGCCCAGAATAATGAAGAAGGGAAGGAACAAGCCCTCTACTATCTCAATCGAAGACTGGTCAGAATTGAGGAGAGATACACTTTCAATGAGAAAGTCTGCTTTGCGCCGGTCTTCGCCGTCAAAAAGCTCTGACACTATATTTATTGCATGAAATAAGGCTAATTTCTAAAGCGGATCTGCTTAAATATATTCTGTCACAGCCAGCACTCAAGGGCGGTCTAGGCAAATGGGCAGTGATCCTCATGGAGTTTGACATCTCCTATGTGCTGCAGAAAGCTGTCAAAGGCCAAGCCATCGTATACTTCTTTGTTGCGCATCCAGTGCCAGAGGGCTGTCCACTAGAGATAGAACTCCCTGAAGATGAGACCCTGGAAGCCGATCAGGTGCAGTGCGCCTTATGGCAATTTTACTTTGATGGCACATCTAGAATTGACACCCCAGCAACTGGAATAGCCAGAGTCAGGGTCGGGACAGGCATAGTCCTAAAATCTACTGAAGGAGAAGTTATGTACACCTCTTGCTCAATAAATAAGCCTTGCATAAACAACGAGGCAGAATATGAAGCCCTGATTATTGGGTTACAAATTGCCTTGTCTATGGGGATTCGGATGCTTGAGGTATTTGGGGACTCCATGCTAGTTATAAAATAGTTGAAAGGAGAGTTCGATGTACGGAAGTAAGAACTCCTTTGATGTGACACACCCTCGGACCTACACAAACAAGCACAAGTCGGAAGTCGAACGGGCCGATAACGGTGGCCAACTCTCCCAGCACACACCCAAACCCAGGGGTAACTCGGTGATGTCGAGTCGAGGTCGTGAGGGTTGGGCCCTTGCTGGTAGAGGGCCAGCAAGGCCAAAGGATGAGAGTGGAGTGCCTCAGGCCAAGAGAAAGATTCTTAGGCCTAGCCTGGTGGAACTATGAAACATTTTTTTAGAGCTCGGCAAAGGCAAAGTACCTCAAGCCAAGAAAAAAAGTTTTATGAGCCCAACCCAGTGGGACTAAGGGTAATTTTTAGAGCTCGGCAATGGCGGAGTGTCTCAAGTCAAGAAAAGGTTTTATGAACCCAACCCAATGGGACAAAGGGTAATTTTTAGAGCTCGGCAAGGGCGGAGTGTCTCAAGCCAAGAAAAAGTTTTATGAACCCAGCCTAGTGGGACTAAGGGTAATTCTTTAGAGCTCGATAGGGGCGAAGTGTCTCAAGCCAAGTGAAAAAGGTTTATTAGCCTAGCCTAGCGGGACTGACGGATAAATTTTTTTAGAGCTCGACAAGGGCGGAATGTCTCAGGCCAAGGGAAATATTTTTATGGGCCGATTTTAGGCATAACGTCCAAACCGACAGTGGTGAGGTGAGTCCCGTGAGACAAATTTAATATCTCTTGGTGTATTTGAGCAGTTATTGTGGCGACACGTCGAAGTATGATGAGAACGCACCGGCTAGGAGCATAAGTTCTGGGCCGAGGATAGAGGGCTGATCCCGGGTGGGACAAATAGGGTGTATCCTCATGGGGTGAGAAGTTGGCAAAACATTGTGAATCTCGGTGGGACAAATGGGGAGTATCCTCACGGGATGAGAAGTTGGGAAAACATTGTGAATCCCAGTGGGACAAATGGGTTATGACAGGCCATCAGGGGCCGAAAGGAGTTTATTTGCCGGCTTGAAGAAGAGAGTGGAGTCAAGGGTGTAGACAACTCGATAAGACTTGTTCTTTTCATACCCTTGCAAGGTTTATGTGTTAATGTGGCGATGTGCTAGAAGCCAGTGATTGTTTGTTTGATGACCCAGTTGGAGAGTCCAGGATGAGAATGGGGTGGTACCTTGATGGGGCCTAGACCCATTTTTAAGATAGGCGGCTTGGTGGCCAATGAAGGCTCCTTAGCATTGGTGGGACTTGTTGATTAATATTGTCCCCATGGGATATTAGGCAACAGCTGTGCGTCGGATCAACAACTGTCTTCTTTATTATCAATTTATGAGGGAGGTGCTCCGAATACTTACAACTTTTGCAAAAATGGGTTTCCAGTGCTGACACCAAGTGTCACCTTTTGGCCCTTTGTGTTGGTGGTTGTGGTTGCTGGTCTTCCTAGCTTCGCGGAAGGCACAACCACTTCATGTTCTCCAGGCACTCATCTTGTAATGCTGTTAGGAAGCCCTTCACCTATGGAGGCCATGCTTGCCTCATCATTTCATTCATTTCATTTTTAAGGCTCCCAAGCAAGGAGAACAAGGTTTTTTTGCTTTTGCCAGCTTAACTGCCTTGCTTGTTCCTTTGGGCAGTTGTGGCCGTATCTGGCCTCATCGCTATGAAGCATCTTCTTTCACATTGTGCTAGCTTTTGTAGAGCTGCCACTATATGTAGTTGGGTCTTTTTGTTTGGAGAAAATATCCCTTGGTGGCTTTCTTCAATCTGCACTAGCTGATGGAGTTTATTTGCATGGTGGTTCATCCTCCCGCCTCACGCATTCTATTTGCACTTATTGCGCCTGCTCAACTGACTCCTTGCTTGTAGAGCCTTATCTAATGAGCAGATTTCTGTTGCTCTCCTTAGTTGTATGAAAGCTAAATGGAGGCGGGGTCTGTAGACCCCTTATTTTTAATCTCGGGAGTGTGGGATGACTTTGCCCCTTAATGCTGCTTACAGTTTGCAGGGAATGCCCCCTGTTTTATTCCAATCTTGGTGGCTTTATGGAGCTGAAGTCCCAGCCCGATCTACCTTTACTGTTGTGCAGCGTGTATATATATTTGCTTCAGAATCCACCAACTTGGATAGCGCCGATTGTGAATTGCAAAGCAAGGTTGCATTCATCACTATTCATTCATTTTTTTATCCATTCTTCTTTTCCTCTTTCTTTCTTTTTCTCTTTTTTCCCTTCTTTTTTTTCTTTTTCCCTTTTGCATTCATTTTTATAGCTACAAGGTCCAGAGTATCTCATGTCCAAAATAAGTACAGCCAACAAAAAGAAAGAAAGGTCCAAGTACACGGGGCATACCCCGGCTCTGGCAACTAACCCTGGCTGTTGAAACCACGCAGAGTCTCGAAAGTGCTCCTCGCCAACTCGCCACACCTAAAAAGATAAGGGTGAGTTTCATCTCATTGGCTCTGTAGGGATCCTGTAGACCCCTACCTCACAACGAGAAAAACAAGACAGCGAGGAAAGTAATGCTATATAAAAGAAGTATGGTAGTAACTATAATAAATAAACAAAAAATCTCACTACGACTAACCGTACCGACCGCGTGCCAAGCCGAACAACTCGACCACGGTCTGACGGGAAAACAAGTCTGTACCTACCAGAAGACAGGAGCACGACCCACTTGAAGTAAGGTCCTATGTGTCCCCTGACGTCTTACACCATGCCCCAGTGTCTCCCTACACACCCCAGGCAGAAACTAAGACACACAACAAGTACCACGAACAAAGACTAGCTAGGGTTGCGCTCATCAGTACGGGTCCGACGCCCCCAACCAGGTGTGCACACACAGACCATGAGCCCTAGGTCAGACCCTCTAGCCGGTTCTTCCCTAAAGCCCAGACTCAGGCTGCACGGAGGGTCCCTATGATAACCATCCTAAAAATTGTCTCTCTGGGTCACGCTCTCCACCACTCCCAAGTAAGTCCACACATGCATGCATAGGAAAGTTACGACTAGTGGACGGGTCACTGGAGGTAAGACTCTAACTCACAAAAACTACTGCTTGTCACACTGACGAGGTGCAGGTATGACCCTCCGCACCACACCAACTCTCAGTGACACAGACCAATGGAGCACAAAAGTCTGAGATGCGAATAGGGTCTGACAACCCTTGAGTTGGTCGGGTGCACAAACTAAGGTAAAACCACTCCTCCGAGACCTCTTAGCTCCTACACGACTCTTACGGGATGCTCAAGGCATCCCACGAGCCAAACGCCACAAAGGGACTGAAAACTACTCATCTGGAGGCTCACGAAACACAATAGAAACCCCGGTCGATACTAAAATAGGGTAGCAATCCTCCTTGGACTGTCACATCAGGTGGCGGCTAGCTTTGTGCCACAACTTGACCCTAGTGGTTTCCCTAAGACAGTAAACACGAGGAAGTGGCCATTCAATGGCCACAACCTGGCGAACCCCAGGGGCTAGGTGGCGGCCCATCGCCTGGCCGCTACCTCAATGGGGCGGTCATTCTTTGATCGCACCCATCAGAAAACGGCCATGCCCTAGCTGCAACCTGGAAGGGATCCCCCAACTGTCATAATCACGCACCCCGAGGGTGCATTAACTCGACCATTATAGCGGTTAGCAGTCGGCTGCTACCAAAGGGTAGCGGTAAGTCGCGAGACCGCAACTGGGGGTGGCAGTCTCCTCAGGACCGCAACCCCCAACAACCAATTCAAAGTCAGGTAGAGGCCCCAGCGAACTGCCTCATAGCGAAGGCTGCTCCTGGTAGGACTGTAACCTCAATCCGAGTGCAAAAATGGCAAGAACGGTGGAAAAAGTCCATCCACCCCCAATCACCCCCAGGTGATGGGGAAAACAAGGGGAAACCCTTCCCCTACCCCTCTAGCCTCGAAAGAAGCCATTCAATCACACAAAAACTTCGAGAAATGCTAGATCCGACGCTCAACCCTAAATCATGGATTTTCCCATCCCGGTACAAAAACACGCCCCTCTCGACCTCTCCTCGACCTAGAAATCATAGGAATGGAAATATAAAGAGGAGGGATCCGTCCCCTTGCCTCAAGGAAGCTTCAAAACCTCTGGATTGCCACTGATCCCCAAATCCCGATCAAACCACGATCTCCATGCCCTCACCGCGAAAATACCACTGCCACTATCACCTTGTCGTCGTCGTCGTCATTGTGGCCTCCCCTCGGCTCGCCGTCTGCAGCTGGAGAGGAAGGGGATGCCGCAGCTGCTCGGACGGGGAAGGGGGCAACACAATGGTCCAGAAGGGGGCACGGGGGTCTCTTGGGTCATCGCCCGCTGATAGGTTACACCGGCATTCCGCAACCCAAACGGCATTCTCTTATAGTGGTAGATACCATTGGCGGTCTGAAAAGTCGTATGAACCCGATCATGCTCCGCAACCCATGTCTGATTGTAACCGGATGAACCGTCCATGTAGGAGAGGGCCTCGTGACCAGTTGTGGCATCCATCATGACTTCTGTTATTGGCATCGAAAAGTCATCTTTTGGATAAGCCTTATTCAGATATCAGCAATCCACACATATCTAGATCTGTCCATTCTTGTTTTTGACAGGCACAATGTTGGCCGGCCAGGTGGTGTATTGATTTTCTTCGACAAAGCCTACGTCAATCAGCTTGTCGACTTCTTTACATATCTGGGTGATGAGCTCTGGCCTCATATACCACCACGGCTACTTCACTTTCTCAACCTCAAAATTTATAGCCAACTCATGTTGTGAAGCACCAGGGCTAAGTCCGAACATTTCTTTATAGCTCCAGGCAAAGCAATCCTGGAACTCTTGTAGCAGCTGGACAAAAAATATTCACTCTTCTGAAGAGAGTTGGGCACTAAGAAAAGTAGGCCGGGGGTCATCTTCACGCCCAGGTTAACCTCTATTAATTCATCAACCGTGGCTTGACCTCCGTCTTCAATCTCCAGAGGCCCTAGTTGAAGATCAATAAAATCTTGTATATCATCATCGAGCTTCAGCTCCTCGATGTCCTCATTATGCTGCCCCCGGATCCCTTTAGGAAATTACAACTCGGGCGATGACCACAATGCGGGTTGCCCCTCTGGCAGATCCTCTTTAGCTTTACTTTTGTATGGCCAATCATTTGCTTGGTTAGGACGGGATTCGTCCATCGATAAGTCAATAGCATGATATTTTAGCTCTACAGGACACGGGGACGGCCTTGCTTTCTCAATGGCTTGAATCACAGCAACTTTGGTAAGGATAGCTTGTTCCCCATTGACTATGTCTTCATCAATAGAGATCATTTGACCAACCACGACCGCAACCTTATTGGTGGGATGGGGCATATCATTACCAGAGGAGGGCTACAGGAATAGCTAGTTACTCTTTCTTCAATGTCTTTGGCTTCATTATTGTTAGCCGTGCCAAATTTGGCCTGTAAGGTCATTTCTTCACAGCGGACCTATTTCCAGCATCTGCAGGCCGTGGACACTTCTGGCCCTTGGTCCTGTAGTTGAAGGGCTTGGCCTCGTTCAATTTTTACTGGGCATTCATCATATGTTGCCCACAGCAAGCCTTCATCCGTTGTGGGGAGGATAGAGATGGTGTCTACCTCATAACATCCACTATGATAATATTCTTCCAGTAACAATCCCAGCCCCGGGTGTAGGGATACACACCTCAGCTCCTTGTCTAAATTGGCAGGATACCAAAGCTTCTGGAAGGCTTCTTTCTTTTTCTATGGTTGTTCAGAGGGGACATGTTGTTTTGTAAACAATTTTGCCATCTTGTCTGAGATGAAGGTCAGTCCTTAGATAGGGACTATGGGATTCTCCAGATCTTTCGGGAGGCGGCAATCAGCATCCTCCCGTGCATCATGCTCTTCAGCTACGTAAAGCAGACTGGTGGGGCCTTCTGGCTAGGTTATATCTTGCGTCTTGATGGGCATGACCGTATAGTAGTCAAGCTTGGCTATCGGCTTGGTGAGGCCTTTTGAGACTTTAATATGTCCATAATGCTTGTCAACCTCAAGTTCATCCCTCCAGGGATATATGGTGGGAGGTGTAGTTCTCCCCACATCTCCTGTGAAGGCAATATGCGACACTGCTCGAGGGTTAATGTAGCCTTGGCGGCGAAAACTAGTCTTCACCGAGATTTGATTTTGTTGACTTGGAAGAAGTCTTTGCCCTGGGGGTCTTCTGCAGTTGCTCCATATAGAAGGGTGCATCCAACATATGACATTCAAAAACTTTGAATGGGTGCAGGTCAGCATATATCCTCTCCTCCTTTCCATCATGGTTGTACTTGATGCACTGGTGCAATGTAGACGGTACCACCAAGTTCTCATGCGGATGCCGCATCCACAGGGTTGTATTACCATTTCCTCGGCATACAAGGTTTTGTCCTATACTGAAGCAGTGGATCCACATGGCCAAAGATCTTACAATGGCATCAATCCGGGGCAATTCTGGCACAAGCATATTCCTACTAAATATTCATTCCTGGCTCTGCGTCTGACATATAACCGGCTTCCGGTCGATGCTGTCATCCAAAAGCTTGGTATTCAGTTGGCTTCTACCTGTTCATGCTGCTCCAATCCAACTGCAGAGACCATCAAACATGTCTTCTTAGATAGCCCTGCGGCATCCGCCATTTGGGCTCACTTTGAGGTTCTCTGCAACACCTTCCCAGCTCAAAGTTCAATTCAGGTCTATCTCTCTGGATGGCTGCAAGATGTGGGTGGAAAGAGGCAGATTCATCTGCTTCGATGCCTCCTACCTCTTTACATCTGCTGGGAGCTGTGGACTATGCATAACCAGGCTCAGTTTGATAACAAACGCCCCTGGATCCCGGCTGCTGTCGAAAGGATTACATTCCAGCTTCACCTTGTCTTATCCACTGCCACCTCTGCCCCAGACAGCCGCAGAGACATGGAAACACTCACTCAATTTAAGCTCAAACCAAACTACTCTCAGTTCAAGTGGAAGATTATTGCCTGGCTCCCTCCTCCAGACCAATGTCTCAAGCTCAACACTGATGGAGCCTCGAGAGGGAACCTGGGCACCGCCGGTGGGGCATTATTCTGAGAGACCATTGAGGTAAATTGGTCATGGCAGCATCTTTCTACTACGGCTATTTGAATAGTCTGGTGGCTGAATTCCTTGCGGTGCTTAGTGGCCTTAGGCTCTGCCATGCTCTCAAGCATCCTGTGAATTGTATCGAGGTGGACTCGCATGTTCTACTTGGCATCATCAAAAACAGAATCAAGATCCCATGGAAATTCGTGGACCTCTGTGAGGATCTTTGGGACTTGTTAGATTGGTTTGCTCCCACAGTCCAACATATATGCAGGGAGGGTAATCAAGTGGCGGATTTCTTCTCTAACCACGCTTGTGACAGTGGCACGCAGCATATCTTTCTTGATGAAGAGTCTATCCCCCAGAGGGCCAAGGGGCTGCTTAGACTTGATCGGCTAGGCATTGGTGCTATTAGGGAGATTGGTTATTAACCCAACCTCCTGCATCCTTCTCTTCTTTCTTCTGACCATCATTCCTTTGATTGCTTTCTAGCTTGAGGGAATGTCCTCTCGCCTTGCAGGGGTATGCCCCGGTGATAGTGTATAGATGATTCATTTATATAAATCCCAATGCCACATGGATGCCTAGTGGAGCGGACTGCTCTTCGGGTGTCTCTTTAGTCATTTATCAAAAAAAATGCAGCACATATCGGCCTAGCTCCACAAATTTGGATCGATATTGCATAACTATCATCTTACCCTGGGCCAACTCCATGAACCAGTACATTCGGTCCATTCTGATATAAGTAGGATTGAACAGACGCTCAAAAGAGGTAACAAACACCCACCAAGTTATCTGCTGAAGGGGACAAGATTAGAATGCCACCTCCCATTCTGAGGTCCACCAGATCAAAGTTGCGCCCTACAATTGGTAACCAGCCAGCAATACTCTCTTATCTTAAGCACATTCCATCGAACGAAAAACACGTTCAATAGCATCGAGCTATGCTCTTGCCGCATCTGGGTCAGGTTGTCCTTCAAACTGGGGTGGGTGGAATTGTAGAAACTCTTTCAGAGCTCAACCACGACCACGTTGAGATGATGAGCCTTCACTAGTTTCTCAGCCTTGCTGGTGTAACCCCTTAGAAAGTTCTACTCGACCTTGTCCTCTCGTAGCTGCGAGAGGAGGTGATGTGACACTGTCCTTGCCTTGAGCTTCCACTGGCACTCTAGCCTAAAAACGAGTCCTTTGCCTAGGCACCATTGCTCTCTAACACACCATAGAGAACACACAAGAAGAAAACCCATAAAAAGAGGAGCAACATGAGTAATCATACTCACTGAAATAAATCACACATGATATCTTATGCCAGTTGGTGGATCAATCTAACCCCCCAACAGCACAAATAGATAAGAGTTGAGGGAGTTCAAATTACAAAGGAGCTCAGCCCATTCCCTCACTCTATCACACGCAAAAGAAGCAACCGACTCCACATCTCTTGACTCCCTCCTAAAGATCCGGTTGCTACGCTCCCCCCATAATGACCATAGGGTGGCATGGAGAATGAGCTACCAAACCGTCCTGTCACCTGAAAGAGTCTAACTCCTGCCCCAATGCTCCATCAAGTGGTGAACCTGACTGTGCCGCTTGAATTCATTGTGAGTCATCCTCGCAAGCTCATCCCATACTCCATGTGAGTAGGTGCAACCTACAAACAGGTGGTCCAGGGTCTCGATGTCCATGCCACACAAGTAGCAAGTGGACTGTACACCTAGAAGGAACCAGCTCAATATGTCTCGAGTAGGTAGTCTCTCATGAGAGATCCTCTAGGTACCAGCTCAATATGTCTCGGGTAGGTAGTCTCTCATGAGAGATCCTTCAAGTGAGAATCTTTATTTTCAGCGGGCTGTTCATTTTCCAAACCTGAGAGAAGAGCCTATGACGAAGACCACCGTCCGAAATCATGGTGTAGGATGAACTATCCGAGAAGGAACCCCCCTTCCTCCCCCTCCAAGTCCATTCATCCTCTTTATCAAGCAGAGGATGAAATAGAAGGAGGAAGGAGAGAAGGTTCTAAAGCCGCTCCTTCTCATCATCTCTGAGGGCCCTCCTGAAGGTCGGTACCCAGGCCCCCCTACAAAGTTGGGAGTCGAAAGCTTGGGAAACCGTCCCCAAGGGGGTTTCAGAAACTGCGAAGAGGCTTCTAGGGAAGGAGGCCTCCAGGGTGAAGTCTCCGGTCCATCTGCCCTTCAGAAGAGGCACTGGTCACCTCTTCCTAGGTGGACACGAATGTCAGACGAGATAAACTCCCTGCAGGTCAACATATTGGGCCACAAAGGAGAGGTCATGTGCAACGGGATACCCCCCAAGTCCCACCCTCTCCTCCTGCTATAGTATCTCAGTCTAATCACCTGCGCCCACAGCCCGACCTCCCCCGTTCTCAGCCTACACAACCACTTTCCCAATAGGGCAAGGTTGAAGTCCCTCACATCTTTGATCCCCAGCCCTCCCACTTCTTTGCCCGAAGCCACCCTCCTCCGGACAATATCATGCCACCCCTGCAATTCCCACCACTACCGTGCCAAAAGAACTGTCTTGAATTGACTCAATCTTCTTGGCCACCATCTTCGGGATCCAGAACATGGAGAGAAAATATATAGGAAGATTATCAAGCATTGATCTGCACAAGACAAGTTTGCCCCTATAAGATAACAATCTAGCCTTCCATTTGACCAGCCTAGACTCGTATTTCTGAACAATAGGAAGCCAATCTGCACAGTGAAGAGCACTCGGAGACAACAGAAGACCTAGGTATGAGATAAGAAACACCCCTATCTTCCACCCTAAAATGTCGTCTGCCCTTCGAAGAGACCACTCCATGCTCAATCCCACAAGTAGGCTTTTGTTGAAGTTGACTTTAAGGCCAGACACCTCCTCCAGTAGCTCCAACAAGAGCCTTACCATGTAAAGCTGCTGCTCTCCCTCAGCTAGGAACATGATGGTGTCATATGCAAATTGCAAGTGTAGTAGGTTCTCCTCTATCAACTTGAAACCCCCTAATCAGATCAACTACCTCTCCTCTCTGCCATATCTTGCTCAGAACATTTGTCACCAACATAAAGAGATACAGAGACATAGGGTCCCCCTGACGGAGCCCCTTCCCACTGTAGGAGGAAGAGGGTTTCTTATTCATTGGGACTGTAAAAAAAAATGAAGAAATACACGCCCTGATCCATCCACTCCATCTCTCCTCGAAACTCATCTTCTCAAGCACATCAAAGATCAAACAAACATTGCCAGTTGACCCTATCATAGGCCTTCTCAAAGTCCAACTTGAGCACCATCCCCTTCTTCCCACGGGACTTCATAGCAAACAAGCACTCATGGGCCACCAAGAAATTATCCTGGATATCTCTCCGGCTGGACTCGTGTGGTTTGGCCAGAGAAAAGAAATACCGTCACAACAGTTCGTAGTGAGCCTCGATCCCCTTCACCTCGGCCTCACCTAATTCTTTGCGCAGAGGATGGTCAGGCACCGAACCTCCTACGCCTTTTTCGGGCATTTGGACCTCAACCGTAGGATCGTGCTCCACCATGGAGGAACAAGAAGAGTGAGAGGAAGAAGAGGGGACTACAGAATCAGAAGATGCAGGAGGAGGACGAAGATGATGGATCTCTACCGCCGTGATCTCTGCCAACTCTGCGAAAGCCTCTGGGATCCTCTGCTCCCTCAAGTTGCTCTCACGGCACGTGGACTCTCTCAGAATACCGGTGCAACAAAGGGGAAAAGCCCTAGGTAGAAGAAACGTAAGACGCAAGCATACGGGATATTTACATATTTATCCCAGCAACCCTGGCAGGATACATCGCGATGTTTCAAACTCCCAGAAGGGTCTCCCTGCGCTAGCTTGAGGGAAGCGTCAACATCATACCCACACGCCCCCAAGACAATCGCATTAAATGGCCCCTGCCAGCAACGATATCCCCCACTTGAGTCACCGACGCTACCCCATAGCATACTACTCTCTCCGAGCCCAAATTCTGGCTCGGGAGTCGGGGGCAAGTGGAGAGGGGTAAATCCGTAACCCAAATACATGTGGGGATCAGGACAGCCAAATCAGGTCCAGAATGGCCCAACCGGGCCCAATTTGACCCAACCAGCCCGAGCTCCCCAAGTGACAGCCCCACGAATGGCCCACTTATCTGAAAGCCCAAATGCACTTAGATCAGATCTTCCTAGGCGGCCTCTTGGCCCGGAAGACTGAGCAACAGTCACTCGGGAAAGCCCAACCAGCATCCAAGCATAACTGTCATAGAGCTTCCCTCTACGCTCGGGAGAAGCCCAAGCACCGCACCAGGGGATATCCTATGCTCGGACCCCCCAACGGATAGGGCATGTCTCCCGATAAGAATCTCGCTAACGCACAGAGAAGGGAAACTCAAAGGGACAAGGAAGAAGAAGGATCCTCTTCTGGGATATAATGCCCCCTAGTCCCTCCAGATACCTTGTCTCCAGCCAAGAGAATGAGCAGCTATGTATATATACTCCCAGAAAGCCCTCCGAGAATTTAAGGTGATCCTGAGCACTCAACACCACACTCATTGGTGGTGAGCGATCTCGTGCCCCTCACTTCTTCTCCTACTCTCATTCCACCTACGCTCTACCAGTTCACTGACTTAAGCATCGAAGGGTTTTCCCTAGGGTACCAACCCTGGGCACCTCTGATCCGTTTCCTGCCTTGCAGATCTCTCGTTCATGGTGATGACAACAAGATCGTACAGCTCAGGATCCAGCACGAGATCACCCCTCTTCAGGCATGCTATTCTAGTTGGTAGCAGGAGAGTGGTCCTAGCTAGGGTGACTAGGCTGACTTGCCCTATAAGAGCCCTGATAAAGATGTGAAGCATAATTTCACTTCGTCGACCTATTCTGGTCCATGCTTTGACCTCCCCATGGGTAATGCTGTGTGAAAGGGGTTCTGTGAGGTGTATGCATTGACCTGGGGTAATGTACGCTTTGACCTCCCCATGAGTAATGCAGAGGGAAATGGGTATGAAATGAATTGTGAATTGGCCTGTACCCATCATTGCATCGACCTGCCCATGAGTGACTCTATGTAAATGAAGCTTGGAAAGAATTGTGCATCAACCTGGGCTTATGACTAGGTCTACCTGCTGGTTTGAATTTCTCATACTTACCCGTTTTGTTTGAGGGTTGTGAGGACCTACCCTTGGACTTGCTCTGACCTAACTTACCATCATTTTGGACTTTCTTAGAAGCAGTTTGGCCTGGTTTTCTAGTCTGGTCCACCTTCTCGTTTCCTTTGTTTTTCATGTTTATTTGTTTGGTGGATTTTTGAGCATTTTTATTCTTCCTATTTTCTTCTAAACACTTCATTTTTATTAAAGGATGGAAAGTTGTATTTCCTTTTTGTGAAACAAATGTAGCAGTTTTCACATTTCCTCATTTTCCAAGGTATACGGCACCATCTTCATCCGTTCTTCATCCTTTTGGTGCTGTAGAACCTTGGTGGCGATGACGGTTCATTTCTTCTCTTCATCGCCCCTACTTTCATTATTCATGTCGCATACTTTTGCATTGTTCGTTTATCAGTTCGGGGCGGGGTACATTAGAACAATCCTTTGTACTCACAATATGTATGGAGCATACTAACCTAGAGCAGAGAATCTGGCCTCATAGTCTGCTACGGACATGTTTCCTTGTTCGAGGCTTAAGAATTCTTGCTCTTTAGCATCACGCACATGCTCAGGGAAATATTTTTCTTAGAAAATAGCAAGGAATTCTTCCCGTAATATGTCACCATTGTGCCCTGCAAAGGTGGTCCTCAACTTGGCCTTCCACCATAGGTCAGCTTGATCTTGCAATACATAGGTTGCCAGATTCACTTTTTCTTCCTTGGGAGATCGCATCGCGCTGAACTTCATTTCCATCTCGCTGAGCCATGACTCAGCCACCTCTGGACGGCTCTCCCCCTTAAAACAAGGAGGTGTCAGCCTTAGAAATCGATCAAGCATGGGTAAGTCATGACGTGGTGCAGGCACTGGCTGTTGTATCATCTGTTGTTGCATGGCCTGCATCAGTCCTTGGAAACTTTGCATAAATCCTTCCATATTAATTCCTGCATTGGGCACTTGTCCGCCCCCGACTGTCGGAGCATTGACTGCCCCATCATTCACCATATTGGGGTCCTCCACCCCAGATCCTCTCTCATCAGCTTGGGGAAGATCTCTTTGTCGTCTCGACGTCATAGCTCTGAGAAGATAACGATTATTAAATGTGAGGGTTTGTTTTAAATGGGTTCTAAAATATACTCTATTCATTTTCACTCTAGCCTATCTCTCCTTCCACTATTTGGACAATAAGAATGGTTGTAACCAAGGTTTGTCTCTCATGCTCTGATATCACTCTGTAACACCCCGAGATCCGATTCCCAAATTATGGGTATTTTTTTCTTCATCGGACCCCGAAGCATTGCGTCATACATATCGCGTAAGCACAACATATTTACATATTCACATGAGAGAGAGAAACCATATTTACAAGAAATGTAAATAACATCTCAACCATTCATAATCCGAAAATACATGTCCATTGTCTAAACATATGAGTGCATACATGATCCAATCCACAACTAGCCATAATATGAAAGATAAATATTATAGCCTACCCTGACGTAGGCAGGACTAGAACTACTCCTCGGCCGTAGCCTCCTCCTCAACCTCCTTCACTGTGTCTCCTGAAACGTGTGTCACAAGGGGGTGAGTGTGACGCTCAGTAGGCAACCTAATCAAATCGGGGCTAACTCGCATTCATATATCCAATTCGTATATATATATATAAATATATCATTCAAATGTTAACAATGAAAGAGTACAAAAGACCCATATAATCCTTCTAGAACCCTCCAAGGTGACCCACGTAAAGGTCTAGCAAAAACCCAGGAATATGTCGACCGAACAAGGCCATCGGTCGACCGAACTGTAACAAGTTACAGATCAGCCAACACTGGCAATTTCGGTCGACCAAAATGCCCATGTCGGTCGACCCCCTGCTACCATTCTAGAAAGTAGTAATTCAGTCCCATAAATGCAAGCTCAATGGATACATGAGAGGGTTAGTTGATAAACCAACATGAAAGCTCAATACGACTCCTTTCCACCAAGATCCACATGAAGTTTAGTTATCATATGCAAAGTGCACAACGAATATCAAAATCCATCCATTCTTAGTTGCTTAAAGTAATCATACGTGAAAATACATGTTATAATCTAACATATAAAATACCCATGCATGCACCAAAACCACAGTTAATGATTAGTTACACATTATCACATTTTCATGAGTTGCACATTTCGTTATTCATGGAGCCAAACAACTACTGTAAACACAGGAGGCCCACACACACAAATGAACGAAAGAGTATTGCGCAGATCCGAGAGCGAACTCCCACCTAGACTCCTATCGCGTAGGGCATTACGTCTCATTTTTTTTGTTTTCTATTGTGCGGCTGTCATTCTGTTGCTACTGACGTTGCCGCTACTATTGCTGCTGTTCTACTGTCGATGCCATAACTGCTTCGCAGGAGAGCAAGGTGGAGGAAGAGAGGGGCACGACTGCTATTGTGGCAGTCCATTGCCACCGCTGCTTCGGTGGAAGGAGGGAACGTCGTACGAGGAAACCACACCGCTGGCCGACAAGGTAGGTGAAGTCGTTTCTTGTGTAGCATGGCTGGCTATTTTGGGGTCACCGGTGTGCATTCGAACCCCCTCAGGCATTCAATGCCTGCGCGGGAGAGAAGGCAACGTGGAGATGAACTTTAAGAAAAAAGGGGGGAGAGACACAAACACGTGTGAACAGTGTCCATGAATTTCCTCCTATTTTCATTTTTTTGTAAAAAACCTTCTCTTTCTCCTTTGGCCCCTCCTTGTATCTCCATTTGTGCATATATCCACTGCGCCCTTTTCGCTTTCCCCATTTTGTATAGGGCTTGGCACACATAACATTGGCCCAACTCATCAGGCCCTTCTCACTTCTTCTTTTTCTTTTGCTTTCTTTCATTTGGGCCTATTTGTGTTGGCCCATTCGTATGATCATTTTTATTCTTCTTCTTTCTTCTTCTTTTTCCTTTTGGCGCCCGGGCTAGGGTGTGTCTACACAGGGGCTGACTGCGTCAACGCATCCTTCAGCATCGCCCCCTTCTTCTTCTTTGTTTCTTTAGTTCCCTGGCTAGGGTGCGTCAATGCAGGACCTCACTGTGTCGACGCATCCTTCATTAGTGCCATTTTTTTCCTCTCTCTCTCTCTCTTTTCCTTTTTTTTAACTGCCAACACTGCCTTACCGTTGCATTAGCGTGGCAGTGTTTTGACAGAAGAACCTGGTGAGGACACCCGAGCTAGAGATCGGCGCGATGCAACAGAGCGACACCACAAGTCGCGTAGCACTGTTCGGGATTCGCAGGCTTCTTTATGACTTGGAGATTGTGTGGAGGACTAGACTAGAGCCTGGAGACCTTTATTTTTTTTATTCTGGACATTTGTAGGCCATTTAGAGGCCAATTGGACTTTATTTGGGTCACATTTGTGCAAAGGAGGCTTAATTAGGGGTTAATAGGCCAAATTAGTCATTTTAGGCCCAAGTGGGGTATTTGGCTACCCCCCCCCCCCTTGTAGGCCCACCTTGGAGGGCGCCCCTCTCTCTCTCCTAGGGCCCACTAGGGCTTGGGAGGTGTGCCCCACTCTTTCCTACTCCTTCTTAGAGTTAGTGCGCCCCTCTCTCCTATATTGTAGGAGATTAATTATCCCTTCCCTATTTAGTAGGGAAGCCAATTAAATTGGAGTCTTTTGTATTTATTTTAGGAAAGTAATTAGGTTTTCCCCTCCCCTATATATATACTCTTGTCTTTTAATTGGAAAGTTAATGAATGAAGAAATTTTTATTGGAGAATTCCATGAGTTCGCCGCGGCCTCCCTTCCCTAGTCCTTGAGGGTGCGATTCCCTCCTCTCTCCCCATCTCTTTCCCTCTTCTTCCTCCAATCTAGGGTGAGACTCCCTAGGGTTCTTGCAGGGGTTTTGGCTGCTACATCAGTAGGAAGGAGGCCTCCCAACATCCTTCCCACGCCAGGAGATCAAGCCCCAAGACTTGCTGCAAGCATGGAGGAATAGGTTGGCTGCCCTGCACACCTGTCCTGGCTGTCTGCCTGCAGATCTGGGCCGCAAAGATCGGGTTGGCACCCCATGTTCCCATCTACAAATCCCATCACCCTCTTCACGACTTTTATTCCTATCCCTGTTCCCCAACCTTTCCTGAAAACATCGCCTCAAAATTCGCTCAGGAAAAAAACTTCTCTTTGGAGCCCTTTTGGTCTCGTAGACTATCCCTGTGTAGTCCTGCCGGGACAGTGTTCAAGCCCCTCCAAAGAGACGACCCCATGATGCGCGACGGATGTGTGACTCGACTCCAATTGGATATGTGATCCTTGGACTCTAAGCAAGCTCACGATCGCCCCTAACGAGGGAAGCGTACGGCGTGATTAGTGTGCCTTTTTACATATTATTTTATCATTTACACACTTTTTATGAGCTTTAATATTAATAAATATGCCCTTATGACACTTAATTATAATTTCATATCATAATATTTAGTTTGATAAAATTAATTAAAATTTGAGAAATAAATGCTTTATTTTGCAGGTACTCGGAGGAGGACAATGGCAAGAAAGAAAGCTACAAAAGTGGGTGGAAATGGTCCATGGCACAAAGCACCTCAAAAAATAGGCAAAATGGCTGACGTACATGGGTAAATGGACTCGAACTGTGAAGTTCAGACAAGTTCAGGCAAACTTTGTTAAGTGAGCAGCCTGTGATTTAATGAATCAATTCAATTTATGGATCACTCAGGACGCATTGGGTGTGGATGTAAAGCAAACATTATCTGAGAGGTCCTCAAGAAAATACCCTACTCTCTTTTCTACTTTATTTTGTTCTCATGGGAAGGCTGATGGAAAGAAGAGGTTAGGAGATGGCAGGGGCAACAGAAGTGCAGAAAGAAGATGATGCAAATGGGAGAGGGTGAACAAAAGAATGGCCAGATGGCACCAATCTACGAAAGAGTCACATCATCCCTTAGTCGTTTACCCAGTTGAAATAAAACCCGCAAACATATGGCACGCCCAATGGGACTTCTCCTACACTTCATCTTTGCATTAGAAGATTGCCTCTCGACAACAAAACTCCTTTCCCTCTTTGACCTTCACAGGATTGCTGTACATAATGGCATCCACAAAGTTTGCACCTAGTGTGGTATATGGCCTTGTTGTGGTCATGAATCACATGAGTCATGGCTACCTCACCACACCAACCTGCTATGGAGACTTCCCGCCGGTGGTCAGATCCCCATACTTCTTGGGGGTTGTTCCAGCAGTGGAGCCTGTCATCAATGTCGGAGGCAGGGAGCATGCAATCAACCATGACAACTAGACTAAGATGATCAGGGTTCCTCCACGCATCTTCAATGTCCACAATATTGACTTTTCATCAACACCCTCTTCCAGTAAGAGGCCAAGGCAGAGGAACAAGAAGAAGCTGCCTACTGCAGATATCTCAAACTCGGGGAAGACCGGTACTGCTGGAAACCTCCGTATTCGCTTGGAAGGCAAAGAAACTATCATCCCATAAGACTGCCAACTGCCCAGTGACCATGATTCCAGTCAAGAACCAAATTGAGGTACTCCCTGAAGTTCAACAGGACAGAACAAAACTGAAGCCGTGCTTTGACAAAGCTGCGAGGAGAAAAAACAAGAGCAAGAAACGTGCCCCAAAGCAAGAGAAAAATCATGAGGTGACTAAGCCTCATGTTAAACAAATAAGGGTGGCAAAAGAAGAGGCCTGTCAAATTTGGAAGGCTCAGGCTGCTTCTTCAGAACCACAAGAATCACTACAAACCACAGCAAGAAATTTGGTATCATACCTAAGGGTTGAGACAATAGCTAATTGGCCTCAGGCAAAGAGGTTAAGGTTAACTTTGTTAAATGAATCGATTGTGATCTAATGAATTTAATAAATTTGCCGATGGTTTGGCAGTCAGTGGGCATGGATGTGAGGAAGTGCCCTCCAGTGTTCTCCAGTGGAAGGGGAAGATTTTGTCCTATGGGGTCACCGGTACTATGCAAAGAAGTGCTCACCAATGTTCCTACACATTTTGTCTCCATTCAGAATCACTGTGTCAATGACCAGAAAACAGGAGAGGTTCTCTTGGCACAATAGTAGAGGGATGGTTGAGCTTGTCATGATAGACATTGGGAAAATCGTTCAGCAAAGAATGTGGGTACTACATGCAATGAAGCTGCAAAAACTCTGGACACAAATCCAAGCAAGACAATAGAATTTTATGCTTTCAAGCAATGTTCCCATAGCTTTAGAGAAATATGATTTTGAGAAGACTGTAAGCCACAAGCCTATCGATAAATTTATCTCATGGAAGATCATACAGTTCTGCAGCATATGATCTAAAAAGGCATTAAGTTAATTATAACAAATGAGCGGTAAAATTTATCCTAGTGAAGTTGCATACAGTAAGAGGGCTTAAACTTCTTCTTAACAAAAGAAGTGGTTTATGTGTTCTGTTTAGAGGCTAATCACACGAAAGTTCTGGAACTGAGGAGTTTAGTGTTCTATTAGGTTTTCAGTTGCTCAGACGTGTCTTCAGAGAGTTTTACCGGTTCATTCACCCTTAGGTATATCTGTTACTTATTCTTATTGTTTGCATTCCTGGCGAGAATTGGGCAGCACTTCCCCCGGACTAGAGTTCACAAGGTGAAATGGGGGATCATCAAACAAAGTATTCCGGGACGACCCCCAAATTTCAGAGGAGCTAGACGGCTATCTGAAGACCCATAGATGAGTGAAGAAGCCCGAGGACAAGCATTCAAGGGGTTCTAACAGCTCACGGGCCACAGCTCCAGGGGAGTTTCGTAGGGACGGATGTTCGCCATGAGAGGTTATAGATGTTCACCCTTCGGATGGGTTCCCTCAAAAGCCATGCCATAGAGGGGTAGACTTCTAAGAGCCCTGGGTGATTAGAAGGTAGGGAGAGAGGGAAAGAAACCGATGAAGTAAAATACTATGCTTATAGAAGTCTTTCTTTTTATTTATCCATGAGAAAAGGGGAAGCAAAATACAGAAAGTGATCTACCCCATATCAAAAGAAAAATAATGGAGAAAGAAAATGGATACACCGAGGAAAAAGGGGCAGGGGGGGACAGAGCACAAGCTCCTCCCCTCCAGGCTCACCTCTCTCCTCTCACACTCTCTCCCTTTTTCTTCACCTCCAAGCACGAGTGGATGAAGCTTCCTTCTCCTTTGGATGCTCGAGAGCTCAGGGAAGAAGGGGGAACTCCAGGCCTTTTCTTCTCACCAACCAACTCTCTTTTTCTTCTTTTTCACCCTCTCTCTTTTTGTTGTGTCTTCGTCTTGCCATTTTAGAGAATGGCCAGTGGAGGGAAGTTCCTGCCATCTCTGCCTTGTTCACAGTGATGTCAGGAGTTGACCTAGTGCACTGGCTCCTGTTGGTTCGGGATGTACGCTGGCGTTCGTCTGAGGATGGGATGCTCACGGATTCAGTGGGAGATCTACTGCTACTGCCACCGTCATTGCTCGCTTCGCCGTTGCTATCACTACGCTATCGAACGGAGGTGGAGACAGAGCTTCAGGCACATTGAATGCTCTCTGCGCACCAGACTGATGAGCGAATAGAGCATCGGAAGTCAGATGGGATGGATTTGGGCCAAACTAGCATGCCCAAGGGGCGCGCCGATTTAAACCCACATGAATTTAGCACGCTGGGTTAGGTGCTCAAGGGGCATGCTGGCAAGGGAAGGAGGGGCGCGCTAGGTTAAGACCCCCCGGGAGGGGCGCGCTGATTTAGGATGGCTTGGAGGGGCACGCCAGTTTAAGTGTAGGATGGGCAAGGCCGCGCTGGTTTAAGTATCAAGGGGTTTCGCCCGAGCTTCGCAGCGATTCAGATGACTGCTTGCCCTCCCGTAATACATTAGTTGTAATGCACTGCCTCCGGGGTGTTTAGTTCGAAGCTTCCGAGTGCCGATCTAGAACTTTGAGTAGTTTTCGACGTGTGCCGAACCTATATCTGGGATTTTGGGTTTTTCCAGATTCAGCCTTCGGCCTCACCAATTGGGGAGCTGGGGCCATCTTTTCTACTTGAGGGGCTTCCTTGTTGGGTGGCGGAGAATCGGGTATGCATTCATCCATCTTGGAGGAGGTACGGGGTTTGTTCGACCTTTCCATCTTCGACTTGCCCTTGAGTGCCAAGACGTATGTGCCGTATGGTAAATTTTGACGTCGACAATGTGTTGCCATCAAAGTATAGAAGTGTTGCCATCATCAAAAAGGGGGAGAATATCGTGTCTCCTTTGGATTTGATGAGGTGTTTTGATGCTGGCAACAGATTGTTTTGATGATATCCACAGTCATTTAATGTCTTGTAGTCTCTCTTAAGTCAGTTTTAGTCTCTGGTCATTTACAGGTCGACGCATGCTTATACTGGTGCATTAGCAGGTCGATGCACATTCACACATTGAAACAGGCAGGTCGGTGCACCAAGGGGAGCGGCCGAGGAAGCTCCTGGAATTCTCCTCAGGTTACTGGTTGGACTGGATCTGCGCAGTCGGGGGAGAATGGCTCTCCCGGATGGCGTCGATGTCAAAATTCAATGAGACCACTTTGCCTGTGAAGGTATCTGGATGACCTTTTCAGAGCCACCAGACTTCTTGCTGGGATGACAAGGGAGGGCCTGCAATCGGGACCTCTTCTGCTGCTAGCAAACAGGGAACTATAGGTGGAAGATGATTGGTGGGAAATGGGGTTGATGAGAGGGGAATGGGGTGGATGGGTGTGGGGGTGTGACACGGGACGAACCCGGTCAAGACACTGGGACCTAAAGATAGCAAACAACGAGCACAAACGTCTAGGCGACAAGGCGAACACTCACGCATGTAGTGGACTCCACACGGGGCTCGTAGTGATGGCTAGGAGAGCCGAGGCTCGGGAGGAGGCCAGACACGGTCCGAGCAGCGAGGAGGGTGGAGGCAAGCCACCCGTGGGAAATGATAGTGGGCACCGGACTCAACCAGGCAGACCAATATCGAGGGAATCGATTCAATCGACGCTCACTCACCGACAGCAATTACTCTCAAAGGTGGAAGTTTTGGAACGGGCACTCCTCTCATGGCGCTGCAGTTGGAACCAATACTAAGCAAGCAAACTAGGAGCGGCAGTTGCACGTACCTAGCCGTCCGATGGACTGGCTCCGGTCAGAGATGAGGGCTAGCCGGGGAGCGTGTGCACCCGGCGGACACGCTGCGTCGGTGTAGCTCGGCGTCGGATCCTGCTAATACAACCACTACACTCCACGTAGGGAGGGGAACACGGGGATTTGCAATTATTACAAGAACTACCCTCACGCAGGAGAGGGGGAGCAAGGGGAGGGGAGGCCGGGCGGCCGATCCGCGGACAGCTTGTCGGGAGGGAGTCACTGGTTCCGAATAGCTCGCGAAGCACCGATGGCCGACTGAAGTGTTGTCAGTGCTCGGACGAAGCCTGGTGGACGCTGGTGGATTCTTGAGATCCTGACATCGCTCTGAGGTCACTGGAGGGTGGGGACGGCCGTGGTCGAAGATCTACACCACTCTGTCCCGCCAGACAGGTTTACGCAATCGAGATGCGATGACCAGTACGCCCGCTGTAGATCTCCAAACATGACGGGACCAATTCAGTGGGGTAGAAGATAGAGAGCATTACGTACCCTCAAAAGCTGGCCACCGTCGGATCACCTTGCCAGTCGTGGTCGTCGATATGGTCGACTTCTAGTTCCTGGGAGAGCAACTGGACAGGGAGGCAATGGCCATGCTGGAATTTCCTGTACCGAAGTCAGAACGAGATGAAACCACCTGGGTTGACTTCGTATCGTCGAGGGTCACGACTTTGGAGAAGACAGGTTGGCCTGAAATGGAGCAGATGATGGAGTGCCGGGGTCGACGGGGCTGTTGTCTATCCTGGGTAGATAGAGACTTTCGAACCTGGTGCAGTCGCAGCAAAATGGATGCCCCAGGTGGTGGCATTATCAAAAGATGGCGGGACCACCTCTGGATTGTTGGCGACTCAAAGACGAAGAACTCTTATGAAGAGAGTTCTGGCCGGTTCGCACGGGGGAAGATGGTGCTGCCATTGCCAAGAGGTCCTTAGAAACTGGTGTGGTTCTGGTGCAGTTGCATAGAAACGCCTGACGCGGTCGGTGCCGATGACGAATCGAGGCGGGACCACTTCCGGAGTGTAGCTGGTTCGACATAGGATGACTTTGCAGAAGGCCACTTGATCAGACTTACACTGTGGATGCTAGGAGATCTTCTATAAACTGGGCTTCTACTTCTGCCTTGAAGCTGGGAGTAGCAGAGCTGGATTCTGGCTTCACCGGGAGGTGGGCAACGTCGGGAAGCCTCCGGGGTCGCTGTTGATGCTTTTGGAAATGGTGAGGGGCATGGGTTGCAGAGGGGAGTGGTGACCGGAAGTGGATGGGGGTGAGAGTCAGGAGAGGGACGGCTAGGGTTGGAGTATGGAGGGGGGGTGGGGCGCACTTGGGATAGGGCAAGTAGAAATTAGCGAGCAGATGGCTAATCGACCAGACTTTGTGTTAGCCGATGATGGTAGATTGTTGTTCTGGGGTAGGACTTATGCCCCTGATTCTACGAAAATGAAGAAAAAGATTTTTGAGGAAGCACATAAGTCTAAGTATACAATACATCCAGGCGCTACAAAGATGTATCGAGATTTGAAAAGAACTTTTTGGTGGCCGAACATGAAGAGAGAAGTGGCCGAATTTGTAAGCAAGTGCTTAGTGTGTCAGCAAGTCAAAGCCAAACATTTTAGGCCTGTTGAAAAGTTAAGACCTCTTGAAATACCACAGTGGAAGTGGGAGAGTGTCGGCATGGATTTTATCATGGGTTTACCTAGAACCCGTAGCGGTTTTGATGCAATTTGGGTGGTTGTTGATCGTTTGACTAAGTCTGCACACTTTTTGCCTATTAAGTCTAAATAGACTGTAGATGTTTTGGCTGCCCTGTACATGAAGGAAATAGTAAGGTTGCATGGGGTTCCTGTATCCATAATATCTGATAGAGATACCAGATTTACCTCTCATTTTTGGAAAGGTCTACAAGCATCATTGGGAACTCGTTTGAACTTTAGTACTACTTTTCACCCTCAGACTGATGGGTAGACTAAGAGGACAAATCAGATTGTTAAAGACATGTTGAGAGCTTGCATGACCGACTTTGGAGGTAGTTAGTATGAACATTTACCTCTAATCGAGTTTGCCTATAACAATAGTTACCAGTCCAGCATATAGATGGCACCGTTTGAGACTTTGTATGGGAAAAGCTATAGGTCCCCTCTTTGTTGGGAAGAGATCGGTGAGAAGCAATGGCTAGGACCAGATCTTGTTTCAGAATCGTCCAAGAATATACAAGTCATTAGAGACCATTTAAAAATTACTCAATTATGGTAATAATAGAAGAAGGGATTTGGAGTTTCAAGTTAGAGAGCATGTGTTTTTGAAAGTTTCACCTTCAAGAGGAAATAGAAGATTTGGAATCCGAGGCAAGTTGACCCCGAGGTTTGTTGGCCTGTTTGAAATCCTGGAAAGGGTAGGCAAGGTCGCCTATAGGCTGGCATTACCACCATAGTTATCGGGCATTCATAATGTTTTCCACGTATCTATGTTGCGAAAGTATGTATACGACCCTTTGCATGTCATCCAACATACATATTTAGAATTGAAAGAGGATTTATGCTACGAGGAGAAGCCCGTCAAGATTCTAGACTACAAATAGCAACAACTCAGGAACTGATCCATTCCGATGGTCAAGATCTAGTGGGGTTAGCGTGGAACTGAAGAAGCCATGTGGGAATCTGAAGAAGCAATTAGAAAACTATATCCCGATTTGTTCTAAAGGTTGGGGTAGAGGCTGGAAAATAGTTCCTATGCCACGTACCGCATTCTCAATTTATTGGTTGGGGAGGTCGTCTCGCGCCCGTGGAAGCCTGCAAATCACCAGGAAGTCAAAGAGGCGTCAGAAGGAGTCCCGGGTATTACCCCAGGGCACAACCCTCCGATGCTTAAGTCAGTAATGGAGTAACAGAGTTCAGAGAAGAGCAAGAGAGAGAGGGAGAGAGTGAGGGGTCGCCGTAAGAGGTCGAAGGGCCGATGGAGGCCTCCCAGACGGGTGCTCGCTAGTCCCAGAGCTCACTCAAAGAGTGCTCGCTGGGTGGTAAGGTCGCCGAGGAGGGACTCTCGCAGAGTGTAGGCAGTCGCTCTCTTCTCCTCCTCGTGTAGCAGGGCTAGTAGTTCTATCCTCTGAGGTAGCGTAATAGCGGTATGAACCACCGTGCTCTTCTCTTTCGTCGATCTCCCTTTTATAGGGGGTTGTCCTGGAGCGAGGAGCCTCATCCCTTAGTAAGGAAGGGCGTCCGTAGTAGAGTAACATTTCTCCACTATTACGGTGGGAATTTTCCATTGGAGGGTGATTACCCCGGCGTTGGCCGGTCCCGGGGCGAGTCTTACGGTGCTCATGGGGCATGCTTGCCCATTATGGGGTCAAGGCCGGTGTCGTGGAGCAACGGTCGGTCGCCGTCCATGTTTCAATTGTGTTACTATTGCTTTGGGATTTGATACTACATCTTTTGACTAATCCATTTCTTTCTTTATTGTTTGTTTATTTTTTGCAAGGGTAATCAAAATTCTAAAATCCTCTCCATCGGCCGGCCGATTTGAAGCGGAAGAAAGGGCTTGCATCTCCCCGCTTTCTCATCACAAGGTATGCGATCACTCCTTTTAATTTTTGAGAAATTTTCCTCTGGCGATCACACCTTCCTCTTAGCATCTCATGCTAGTAGTTTTTCTCTTAGTTCTTCCCATGTCTTTTGTGTGTCTATCTTTGATGGATGAGTGACATCGTTCACAGCCGAAAGCCAAATCAGGAAAAACCCAGAATCCCAGATACGGGCTCGACACGCATTGAAAACTACTCAAAGTCCTAGACCGGGACTCAAAAGTTTCGAACTAAACACCCCAGAGGTGGTGCATTACAACTAAAGCATTACGAGAGAGCAAGCATTCGTTCGAATCGCCACGATGCCTGGGCAAAACCCCTTGATACTTAAATCGACACGCCTTGCCCATCCTGCACTTAAATCGGCACGCCCCTTCAAGGGGTCTTAAACTGACGCGCCCCTCCAACGGGGTCATAAATCGGCCCACCCCTCCATTGGGTCTTAACCTGGCGCGCCCCTCTAAGGCAATCCAACTAGCACGCAAAATGGTAAGGGTTTAAATCTGCGCGCCCCTGGTCGCGTCGATTTGACTCATGGCTATCCCATCCCACTGGCGATACCCTATTTTCGCAGTAGTATAGTGCGCAGTTGAAGCAGCAGAGCATTCAATGCTGCGAAACCATGTCTCCACCTCTGTTCGACAGCGTAGCGGCAGCGACGGTAGCAGCAGCGATAGACCCCCGATAAATTCGTGAACATCCTGTCCTCGGATGAACGATAGAGTACGACGCGAACTAGCAGCAGCCAGCACAGCATCTCAACTCCGGACGTCATTGCGGACGAGGCGGAGGTGGTGGGAACCCTCCCCAATCGGCCATTATATAAAAAGGCAAGCGAAAGGCGTGAACGGGGCTCTTAGTGGGTTAGTGAGAAGAAAAAGTCTGAAGTTCTCTTTCTCTCTCTCTCTGTCTCTCTCAGAGGTTTAGTTCGTTCGAAGGAAGCTCCGTCGACCTACGCCTGTGAGGTAAAGAAAGGAGAGCGAGTGTGAGAGAAGAGAGGTGAGCTTGGGAAAGGGGCTTGGACTTTGCTCTCCTCCCCCACCGGAGTATCTGCTTCTTCTCCTCTGTTGTATTCTTCCTTTGCTTTGGGGTAGATCCACTTCTGTATTTAGTCTCCCTCCCTCTTGTGGATGAATAAAAAGAAAAGCTTTGGCAAACATAGTGTTCTACTTCGTTAGCCTCTGCCTTCCCTTTCTCTCTATCTTCTACTCATCTAGGGCCCTTCGAGGCCTACCTCTCCGTGGCATGGTCTTCGAAGGAACCCGTCTGAAAGGGGAATATTCACGGCCTTCCATGGCGAACATTGAAACCGTTGGAGCTCTTACAAAGCTACTGCCCTTGAGTTGTTAAAACCCTTGAAGGCTAGTCCTCGGGCCTCTACACTCACCTGTGGGTCATCAGACTGTCGTATGGCTACTCTGAACTTTGGGGGTCATCTCGGAATATTTTGTTTGATGATCCCCCATTTCCCCTGTCAAACCTCAGTCCGGGGGAGATGCTACCCAATTCTCACCAGGAATATGAGAAATAAGAACAAAGGATGTATGTGAATGAACAAACTAAACCCTCTGAGGACAAGAACTGCGCATGCTTGAATCCCTCTGAACCAAACATAAATTGAGCCTCTGAGTTTCACAACTTTCATATAATGAGCCTTTGAATAAAACACTCAAACCTTCAGGTTAACTCATCTTGACAAATGAATAAGGCGTCCCAAACCTCCTCGGTGAATCAACGAACAAGATAACAGAATGTTTAAACCCTCGAATTAACCTAATTTGCTAAGTGAATAAACACCCTAACCACTTGTTCAATCTGCAAGCTAATAAAAAGAAGAACTGAACATCCCTTTCCCCTCTCTTCTCTCTGGATCCTAAGCACACTACGATTGAGCACGGTGGGCAAAATGGAGAGCTGCCTCCTGTACGCCTCGCTGGATGCCCTATCGTGGTCCACCGCCGCACCGCGGTCAGCCTGCTCTGCCCTGCTCTGCCACTACCACCGCCATGTGCCGTTCTCTGCAAACCCTCCCCATCGCCCTACTGTAACGTCCGACCCGCAGTACTGCTGCGACGCCCCTTGCCGGACCGCCAGTAGCCTTGCTTTCTAAACAGCGTGCCTCGCCAGCAGCCTTGCTTTGCCGTCTGGAATCCGTCTTCCCACTGCATGCGCCGCACCGAGCCCCACCTGTTGCACTCTTTCGGCACAGCAATAGCATGCTAGGTCTCACTCGCGGTGACGTTCCTCTCTCTCTCTCTCTCTGATTCCATTATCTCGTTCTCATCTTCACTCTGCAGGTCGTCGCTCAGACATGGAAGGAAGTGTAAATCACCGAACAGGACTCCTGCTTCTGGTAACAAATATGAAAGAGCTTCTTGGCAATCTGAAGTAATGTTTAGCGAGTCGATTGTTAGTTTGATTTTCTTTATTTGTTTTCTTCTTTGATTTGAGCACCTCGATCATCCCATGCATCTGGCCTTTGACAATTGCCTCAGGATGGAGAGGTGTGGCGATTGGGAGGGGATCCCCTGGGCACCGTGTCCTTGTTGGCCATGTGATTTTTTGGTTCCATCGATTTTTAAATGCATTACACTTTCACCAATGTTGTATAACTGACTGGTAAGCGTAGATTGCCAAGATAGCTGAAGAGGGTGTGACCATTTGTCCAGCTTATTCGTTGAAGACGTTCTGGGGGTTCTCTGCATTCCAAAATCCTGCCAAATGTACTGAAGGAACATGGTAGCTCTTTGGCGACCATGTAATCACTTTATGGAGAATCCCTAGTTTTGGACCGAATGTGAAGGGATCTGAAATCTGTGTTTGCCTTCTGAGCTCAATTGAGAAGACATCTCATGTGAAATTTGAGCCTAAAATTCTTGCGAAATACTTGTCTAGGGTATTGCTGTATTCTTTCCAAGTATTTGTTGTGAAATACTTGTCTTTTTAAATATACTCTGAATTATCTTGTTAACATGGCTTATTCCTGTATTCTATGCAAGTATATTTGCTCGTATTTTAGATAGGAGAGGGATCTCGCCGATCTATGTCTTTGCTTCCGGGGTTGGCGGAGGGATGGACACGAAGAAGGCATTGTTCTGGGTGAAGTTGAGGGAGGCGGCGTAGAAACGAGAAAAGTGCATTGATTCCCCTCTCGTCAGGTACTCTTCCCTCTTAGTTGTCACTCTTGGTGAGCACCCCCGGCTTTGTTGTTGGTTCGGCGCTCCTCGTTCGAAGCTTAAGCTGTAGAGTAGTGATTTTTTATTTTTGTTTTTTTGCCTTTTCATTCTGAAGCCTATAACACCTGAACAATCTTGGTCACTCATTGGCGGGGCTCAATCTCCAACTATGCAACATGATCGGCAGTCATGCTATCCCCTCATTCCAGAAGAAGATGTGGCAGTGTGACATCCTGTCCTAATCAAACCTGGTAAGAGGATTAATAAGTGACTTTTTAAGAGAGACGACCGTACAGTCATCCTCAGTTCGGCTTTCCATTTCGGTTGGTTTCCTCTCTTTTTTTTTTGGCAGTTGGTTTCATCTCTTCATGCATCCTGCAATTCTGAAGGATAATATATAGCCCCCACCCAAACTGTGATCCTGAAAAAGTCGGGCTACTGTAGTTGAGGGAAGAGAGGTGAGCCCATAAACCTGAGGGAACACAAAGATACTGTCATTTGGATCTTGGAGAATCACGAATCAAAAAGCTCCACAATGGCTACCTGGTTATTTATGATGAAAGTTTATTTTACTGTTATGACTCGAATGCTCTACCCATGTTACGTTAGATGTCTCCTTCTATGATCTTTGGTAGCTAGCTGCATTAGTTATGGTGGCAGTTTTACACTGAATACCTCCACAAGCTGGACCACTCAACACTCTTTTTTGTAGAAATGCATTAGTTAGATGATTTTTTGGTTTTTTGATAAACTGGATGGGAATGACTTATGGTTCTAGCCTTTTCCAGTCTGACCAGCCAGTCTGGTCCTATTTTTAAAGCATTGATTGACAGAGATACTAAACTCAAGATTTGCACGGCATGTGAACTAGGAGGAAATCTATATTAGGAATCATATGCAAGTAGCAAAACATGTTTTCAGATGAATTTGTTGGAATGCAACATTCAGTTATGACAATGGTATTGACATTCCAACACTGAGTATAGCATATTTAACTAAAAGTTGAACTGTATTTGTGCAACTCTCTGCCATACTTTTTTGGTAAACAAGTACTTGTAGTTGGAAATTTCTATGCAGGTGATCAAGGCCTTTAAATTACTTTTGTCATGTTGTAAAACCTTCATGACTACTCATAACTGGAAAACTTCGTTACATGTGATACGTTCTTAAATTACTGTTTTGTCATGCAATAAATTCCATGTTGAAGTACTTATTTTTGGAGACACCATTTCATTTTTTTTTTGCTTGTACTACGTTGTCTTGATACTTATGTTTAGGGAACATATTTGATGTTATTTTGATATCGTTTGGATCTTTTTAGGGGGTGAGGGGATTTTTCAGTTGTGCCACTGGCATGCATATCCATTTCTTTGTTCATCTGACATGTTGTCTGCTTTCCTTTTCCTACAAATTTTTGCCATAGTTTTGCATAGAATCTGAATGTATATCCTTGCACTGAGAAGAAAGATTTCTACATTTCCTTGGAAGTGACCGATCCTTCATGATTGTGCCTCCTCAATTTAGTATATGAATGAAGCTTGACCAGTGATAAAAATTCAATATTTCTAATCTCCTCTGTATAATATAGCTAGTACAATACATATTGGTTTCCTAAACTTACTAAAATACAATGATTTAACCTATATACAAGGAATTAGTGTGTATATATATATATATATATATATATATCTTGTCCATAAAACACTGGGATGGGGACACTCCCCCTTACCTCTGGGATCAATACAAATGGAGTGAAGTCAGATCACCTCTCTATTGTCTATGGCATTATCTAAGCAAATGACAAGGGAAGTGTGCTTGACTCTATAGTAGTCAAAACGGCATGTGAAATAGTCAAATTTTATTTGTAGCACATACATATCTATATTTGGAATTGCAACTTCTACGTATTGATCTTAAGTAATGTGTTATCTAAATTCGAAGGACATTTTATTTTTTCATTTTTGGCAACATCTTAGAAAACTATGCGCAACTTTTCAATTTTTTTTCTTATTGGTGTAAGGATGTTGTTTGTTGATATGCCTAAAATATTACACTCCCTAGAGGTACTCTGAACATTTTTTCTCAGGTATTCAACTTTTCACATAAAAAAGATGTGATTCTTTATATACTCTAATCTCTTTTTCTCTGCAGAAACTTTTGGTCCAGAGTATCACCCAATTGTTGCTGTCATGGGAGCAGGTTTTGAGGCATGCCAAGCTATGAAAGAAATATATATCTCTTTATGCTTCTCTCCTTAAGTCTGATGCCAGCCGGATGGTGGTAGATGACGATGAAGAAATTAAAAAACTAGATCGTGAACTTGATATTGATGTCATTCTTCAGTGGAGGTAACTTACCACCTTACACAAGCTTGCTATGCATCTAGCAAATCCAACTAAAGTAGACATTGTTGAGACACCCATGGGGCATACATATTGAATGCATTGAATATGTATATTATTATTAACTACTGGTATCTATTTGATAAATTGACTGCAAATAGTGAAAGATGCTTTTAAAATTTATTCAATGGACTTACATACTCAATTCTAGAAACATTGGATACATCTAATGTTTTTAAATAGCTACATGCCACTTCTTGCATATGATTTTTAGACTTGATGCTCACTTGTATGCAGAATGTTGGCACACAAGTTTGTGCAGTAGTCAATGAGGTCTGATGTTTACCGGAATAAATAGAGTAGTAGTCCGTGGACATTTGGCTGGTATTGTTAACATGAATTCATTTTCTCTGATTTGAAGTATTTTAAGCATTTTTCTTGCCCTTTATTATATCCCTATGTAAAAGGGTGTAGATAAGAACTTTTATTCATCTTGTTGATTAGAGATTTCCTGAATGCATATTTATCTTGTTATAGCCGGGGCCGAGGCCGTATATCTAGTCTAGAAGCAGACGCTCTCATCTTCTGTGGGAGGGGGGTTGTAGGGTAGCCGCACCCTCCTCTACATGGGGGACTTTTGCATCTCTCTCTCTATCGAGAGGTTGTGTACGTCCACTAAACTGAGGAAGAATCACGGTGGCAACGACTCCAACTTCTATGGGGTGGGCAAAGATGGCAACTTTCCAAGGTTATTTCGTGTGCGTGAGATCGGGATATGCTTAGATGCCCTGCAATCTATTAAGCATCTCTGGGGCCTAGGGGGTGCGGGAAGATCATCTCCTCCATACGCGTGTTCCATTTTTCCACAGTTTTTTTTTTTTTGGCGAGCTTTCTTTTCTGGATTTTATCGATGAATTTTCTTCTCATTTATTCGGTCATTTCTTGGTTGTAATTTTGCATATTTGTTGCAAAGATACCACCTTTGATCAAATGGCCATAAATAAAAAACATAACATGAATAAAAAACCCTTAAAGGGGGGAGAATGGTCCAAGTTTGAATGGTCAAACCCACATTGGACCAGCCCCACATGGGCCGTAGAACCTAGGTGAACCAATGGGAGAGAGGGTGGGGATCCTACAGGGGCTACGTGGCCTTTTTACAAAGAAATCTAAAGTCTTCTAATGACTAACCCTTTGGCTTATAATGCCATACAATTACAAACCTAATTAACCTAAGGATATAAATGCAAACTAAAGGATACAAATGTAAATAAAAAAATTAGATACCTTGCTCAGGTGTCCCATCAAGCGCGAGATCTGGGTGGCAGAGCACGACGCCTGAATAGTAGAGCTGGAGGAGGAGCGACGATGACAGGTTGCTGAGGAGCTGCCCCGCGACGTCATGGAGTTGAGGATCACCCTCCAGGTGGCGCGGAGCGATACCGAAAGTGAGAGAGAGGAGAGGGAGAGGGAGAGAGATAGAGAGGAGGGAGTGGGATGAGAGGAGGGCCATGGAGGCCCAGATGACTGAGCTCTGACTGAGTCTCAGCATAGCGGAGTAGAGGCTACGAGAGAGCGATGAGCACTACCAGAGGGCGCGAGAGCGCGGGGCGTGCCTCCCTCAGTCCGGATCCTTCTTTGTGGGTAGCTTCTTTGTCACTTCGATAGAGCAGCAGCGAGCCACTGAGGTCGAGCGGGCACTGCGGGGTGAGGCGGGTACTATCTCGCAGAGCTCCAGGAGGCCCCCTAGGGACCTTCGTCTTAGGAGAGAGGAGAGGGATGACCAGAGAGACAGCCAGGAGGCTAGTGGTGAGAGTGAGGGAGTTATTTGTACACCCACCCCCTCACTTATGACATACATGTTGACAGTTTATCATATATGAATGGAGTGATTTAGTTTCCTGTCACTTGTTTATTCTCTTGTGCGTTCCTTCTCTTCTACGTCTCTTCTCTTCCGTTCCCACGTAATATGTTCAACAAGACCTCACCCCAAAATGGGGAATCATGTCTCACCGTGGCCATTCTTTTAAAAGGAAATCTACCGTCGAAATCAGCAACTACGACTTTAGCTCAATTTCTCGTGTGACACTTCAAACTTTCTACATATGCTCTCTTTATTTTTCTTATTCTTTTTTCTTATTTTTCTTTTTTTTAGAACTCAATATTGTTTACAACATGACAAGGACCACAGGCAGCCCTTAAACTATGTAGGGAGCGAGTCGACATGTCACGCCGTGAAATCATTTACTCCATGCGAGCAGTGAAGGGACACATGAAACTGAAAGGAAGGTGCCCCATTACAAGAGCCACCACCTGAGGTGATGGTGATAGTTTCGGCTCAGACCTCTTCCAACCCTATAAATACCTCCCTCTTTTATTCTCCCCAGGGCAGTGGAAGCCAACTTGAAGAGTGAAAGTTTCTGAGGAGAAAGAGGAGCGAAGATTTATTAAGTTTTAGAATGGAGGGCGAATCTTCCCACTTCTCGAAGAGAAGCAGATCCAGCAGTAGCTTCAAGAGGCTTTCTGACATTGAAGGGCACCTGAGTGAGAGGACCCAGTCATAGCTTGTGAGTGAATTCTTTCATTTCCTCTCTTGTTCTCTTTTTTCCTTATGAGAGAATGCACCATTTTCTTATTTCTTATGTATGTGCAGAGTATGATGAGGTCACACATTTCATGGAAGTTGGTGGTGGCTGCACATCGGGGTCTTCCGGACTTCCAGAAAGCCCGACTAGATGCGATGGGGTTTGGAGCCTTTCTCCGAATTGAGCCGATCAAGCTCGACCTTCTCTATGTCTCTTCTCTTCCACACTGTTCCCATGTGACTTGTTTGGCAAGACGCTACCCAAAAATGGGGGATCGTGTCTCACCGTGGCCATTCTTTTGAAAAGAGAATCCGTCGTCGAAATCAGCAATGACGATTTTTAGCCCCCTTTCCCGTGCGACATTTCAAACTTCCTACAGGTCCCACCCATTTTTTTCTTTTTTCTTCTTTTTTGCTTCTTCTTTTCTCTTTTTTTTTACATATGTTTTGATAATCTCAGCCAAAGTTTAGGGTTTGGAAGGATATGTTGTGCTTTCGATGATTCAAGAATGCTTGTTTTTTTTTGAATGTTTTTTTTTCTGATTTTTAAGATTGCAGGGGTATTGTCGAACAGTTTGGTGGTTATTTTAATTGTTGGGTGTTAATTTTAGATTTTTTGGTATTTTTAACAATGATCTTTAGGTATTTTTTGGGTTTGAGGGGCATTTTGGTAATTTGGTTGGGTTGTGAAGTTAGAGATGATTTAGGTATAAAGTTAGAATCATAGGACACATTGATCATGGTTTAACATACAGACTACATTGCAATCTAGCGAGTCCAAGTTGAGTGTAAAACATGGTGGATTTAGTGAGAATTTGACGATGTCCACTAAAGGATGCCACCCAATCATCATGGACTTTGTTGAGTGTAAAATCAATGCAACCTAGCCCTTTTAATATATTGTTGCAATTCTACATATGATGCTTAATTGGGTTTGGCCAACATAGCTTGTGTTAACTTCCTATTATGATGGGTCATACGTTGCTTTGTCATGTTTCCAGTTGTCCAAACATATTATCCATTTGTATATACAAACAATGTCAAAAGCCTGTCTTTCACATGTAAGAAAGAGAGATCTCTTAATATGACGAATTGGAGAAGATTGGTTTCTTCTATTTTTCCCTAAGGCACTACTATGAGGGCTATGATATTTTGATGGAGGGTGCCATGATACTCCCACATTGGTTTGCCAAAGGGGTCTTCTGCTTGCACAACAGGGTTCCATCTCATGAGAGATACCTTTTAAAAAAAGTTATTGTGAGGCCCCTCTGTCAAAGCAAACAATACCTCCATCACAGTAGCATAGCATTTTTTGTGGAAGCCCCCGCATATACCTCTTAAAAAGTGTACCTGCAAGGCCTCCAGGTCAAGGCAGACAATACATCATTTGAGCCATGGACACTCCATTGCAATAGCTTAGCACTGTCTGTGGAATCCCCCTCATACTGGCATGTAGACCCCTTTGACTAAGGAGGCCGATGGTTGTTTCACATTGGTTGAGAATTAGGGGGGTATTTGTCCATTAGTGGGGCCATCAGGACCCGCCTCGCTGCACAGCAGCAGCGCAGCTGGTACCGCTGAGCATTATAGCACAGCTGTGATTTAAGAAATTGGAAAATGCAAAAGTTTGCATACTTTTCTGGGAGTGCACGTGTAAGAGAAGATGCGTGGGCAGGCAAAAACATTACGCCATCCAATTATGCAGGCAAAAGTGCTGCATCATCTGATCGCACCAGTCATGTGCAAGAACACTTTTTCTTAAACCCGATCTGCCTTATGAATATTCTATGGTTCAGATTGAATACCTCAATACCAAAGACCCTGCTGTGTTCTAGCATGTGTGTGTTCTATATATGTATGTATGTATGTATGTACATGCATATCCATGTATTCTAGGAACCAAGTGGAACCAAGGAGTACTTGGTCTAATGGGGATTGTAACTGGAACCAATGGGAGAGGTTCCAGACCCATCCTTTGTCCAAACCCATGTGTGGTCAATGTCCACTCACTTTTTTGTTCTTATGTCTATGCTAAATGGTTATACCATGGGTTGGTACTCCTACCTGTACTATCTTGTATCATGTTCTGCAGACTGAGAAAGTGGTAACTGTGTGGTGATGTGCTTGCATCATAAATTAATTCCTTTGTAGTTATGTATATTTAATTTTTTGCAGTTACTTCTATTCTTGTCATCTTTGTCAACATGTTCAATAAAGCACGAGAAGAGAATGCTAGGCATGCTGAAGCTGAGAAGAAGAAATTGGAAAAAGAAGCCAGTAAAGAGAAGGTTAATTCTTCTGCTAGAAAAGATTGTTGATTCTGAGGGGTTAAGAGTTAGTTCTCTGAAAAAGAAGCAGGTTTGATCTGCCATCAGAAGTGAAAGTGAAGGAAATTCAGAATATTGGTCACCATTAACAAGTGCGTTTGTTATGCAGTAATTGAGCTCCTATATGTTACTCTACGTTGAAGTTTCATTTCTGCAACTTTGTCCTAGAGGGATATGACCTTTCCTATATAAAGGAGGCTAGTGTACCCTTATATGCATGATAGAAAGATTGAAAAGATTGAAACCACGTATGTGCTTTCTCCTCTTGTTTTTCCTTCCATCCTAGCTCCTTTGTGAGAAGAGAGTGACTGCCCAATGAGAGACCATCCGGTGTGAGGTCGAGCTATGCGAGGCAGTAGTTATCCCGTCCCGTTCACGTCTTCAGAGTGA
Source organism: Amorphophallus titanum (assembly GCA_024336825.1). Classification (NCBI taxonomy): domain Eukaryota; kingdom Viridiplantae; phylum Streptophyta; class Magnoliopsida; order Alismatales; family Araceae; genus Amorphophallus; species Amorphophallus titanum. Next base: position 10,294,815 of record JANBPO010001714.1, read on the forward strand.
TGTCAATCCTTCCCACGTTGCTGCCGCATTAGGTGGCCTCTACTCTCACTAGAGAAGTCTATGGATGTGTTGACCTCCCTCTCTATGTGTCTTTGTGTCGGTATGTGTGTGAGTGCCCCTGGGGAGTGCTCACAAGGGGACCTCCCAGACCCTACTCCCCTAGTGGAAATTCCTCCCACCGATATACAGAGAGTTCCTCTATCCTTCTGAGAGTGGGGTCTGTTGGCACGAGCAGGCTCCTCACTCTCTCTATGTGTCTCTATCTGTGTAGTTATGTTGCGGTCCCTCTCCCTTCCTCCCCCTACAGGGCCTGATTAGGGACCTATTTATAGGGGTTGCTATAGCACCGGTCATTCTTCAGATGGGAAATGGCATAGATCGTAGAGTAACATTTCCTTGATCGTGGGGGTTGCCTATTGCACGCTTGCCCATTTCTGAAATTGAGATTTCGTTGTGGGGATCTCGGCGGCGTGAGTGTGACTCGATCCATGCCGGGAAAGGCTCTACAACGACGATGGTGTTTATCTGTTGGCAGGTTTTACGGCGTCTGGATCCTACGCATGCAGTAATCTCACCCGTGGGCTAGTGGAGTTTCCTTGGGTGTCTGTTGAGCCGCACTAAATGGGCCAGAGGCTAGTGGGTTGGTCCGTCATGGGCCTGACTGATCCGGGCCAGAATGGGCCTGACGATATCTGGCCATGTTGTGCCTGGCGAAGTTTATCCACCTCACTAGCCCCCTCCTCCCGAGCGTCGAGTGTGCTCGGCACTCAAGAGGAATTTTGGCGAAGTCTCTGTGAACCTTCTTATTCCTCTTACTCAGGAAATCTCATCGCTCGCTGCCTTCCTTGGTGCACAAGGTAGCCTCCCTACATGTGTAGGGTGACACCATAGTCATCGTTGTCGTGTCAAGATGCGGTAGGTGTCGAAGGGGTGCTTGGGTTTCCTGCTAGGTGCGCTGGCGGTAGTGGTTGAGTCCTCGACCAGCCCGAGCTTAGGTAGACCAGGAGAGTGGGAGCAGTTAGTGGATTGTTGTTATCTTTCCGACGAGAAGACAAAATAAACCAACCACGGGATGACCATCTCTGATTTTCGAGGGGCACATCTGGCTCCCTTCTGAAGAGGAGGAATGCTCGGATGCTAGCCTCTAGGAGGTATCTCGAAAGGCACACCTGATGGGTGGTCAGTGGATCGCCACGACTATTCTGAAGAGGAGTCTAGTGGGCCATGAAGTAATCGCTCCTCATTTTGAAGGGAAGCGTACATCCGTCTCTTGAAGAAGAGAAGATTATTACTACCCCTAGGAAGCTTAGAAGCCACCCTTGCTCCCTCTTGAAAGCTTGAAAGTCACCTTTCAAATTTTGGAGGCGAGTGTACGTCCGTCTCCTGAAGAAGAGAGGATTATCACTCCCTCTTGGAAGCACGAAAGTCATCCTTCAAATTTTGGAGGCGAGCGTATATCTGTCTCCTGAAGAAGAGAGGATTATCACTCCCTCTTTGGAAGCTCGGGAGCCACCCTTTGTATTTTGGAGGCGAGCATACGTCCATCTCCTAAAGAGGAGGGGATTATCGCTCCCTCTTGGAATCTCAGAAGTCACTCTTTATATTTTTGAGGTGAGCATACATTTGTCTCCCGAAGAGAAGAGGATTACTATTCCCCCTTCAAAGCTCGGGAGCCACCCTTCATATTTTCGGAGCGAGCGTACATTCGTCTCCTAAAGAGGAGAGGATTATCACTCCCTCTTGGAAGCTCAGAAGTCATCATTTGTATTTTAAAGGTAAGCATACATCTGCCTCCTGAAGAGGAGGGTATTGTGATGCCAATTCTTGAAAATGAACGTCTGGGACCCTTGACGCCCATTCTTCTTGATTATGTGCGGCGGTTTCAGTGGTTGCTCATTCCTAACTGACGTTCGATCATCCAGACCTGATTTTCCTTGCTATTTTCTGAGCTTTTGCACTTATCTAAAACTCAAATTAATTTCTAATTAGGCATCTGTTCTCTCATACGTGAATTCTTTTTTATTTTAGATTTCCAAAATTTAACTTCAAATGAACGTCTGGGGTGGTGGACGCCCATTTAATGGGCGACCACGGGGTCTGACTTCATTTCTTTGAGGCTTTCTAAGGTCGATCCCGGTTCCTTCCTTCCCTATTTTAAATTCCTTTTCAACTGGGGAAAGGATCCATGTGGCTTTCCTAGACTGGGAGGATTCCTTGCAAATGTTTATCTCATGCCAAAGATGATTATCCTAATTGTTCTTGGATTGAACTCACGAACCTCTCCCTATATATAAGCCCCTACAGTCCCTCTTCAAGGGAAGGGGGGAGATTTTTCGATCGACGGGGAGGTGCTACTGGATTGCAGGCTCAGAAGGAAGTCTCCTACATCTAAAGCTTCATTACTTCAGAGGTTTCTTCCCGATTGAACATCCAAAGCCACGATGAGCTCTCCTGAAAACACAACTCTCACAGGCTCTCCCAACTCTTCCCTATTTCTTTTACTACATATGATTCATCGCATGCATGCATGATATTATATTTGTTTACTCTTCCTCCTCAACCACGTTGAGAGCCTCCTCTAGTGCAACGCTTGCACGTCTCCCTTTTATTGTATTCATCATTTATCATGCATTATCCCACCCTTTGCATAGGGGTTTAAGGGCCAACACCCAATAGGTGTGTTCATCTCTATGCTTTTACACGTATATATTCACTTTAGATTTGATACTACATGCACTTGCTTTCTAATTCCTATCTTTTGTTGGTGTTGTTTATCTATTTTGGAAGGGTAATGTAAGAAGACTCTCTTCATCGGCCGGCCGATTGGAAGAGAAGGTACACACACACATCTCCCCACGCTTCAAAGGTATTATCGTGATCCCTCCTTTATTCATTGTCTATATTCTTCGAGGCCCGCGTGACTCTAGTGATCACCCTCCACATTGGCATCCATGGATGCTCCCTTTATCTTCTATTCTGTGCCCTTTTCTTTTGCTTATTTTAAGTGGATTTTAATAGATCTACAAATTGGCAATCATGGTGGGACACCTTGTGTTTTTTTTAGATTACCCTCCTCTTTTGGTACCCACGTGTGCCCCTCCTCTTTTGCACCCACAATGCATCTCCTCAAGTGCTCCATGTAGCAATTCTCTTATTTCTGCTCCCTAGTGATAGCTGATTTATAAGTTTATTTGAATATCCCATCTCTTTGCTTAAAAAAAAAAACTCAGTTTCCAATGCAGTGGATGCCCATTCTAAATGCATTCCCACTGACTCAGACACCCATTCCCCTTTCTCTATGAGCATTTGAGCATGCAGTGCTTTAATAGATTGTTGTGCCACGAGTTCGTGAGTGTTTGCTTATCTTCCATCGGTCATCCTGCATTTTCTCTATTTTCTGGCTGATCACTAAAAAAAAACAATTAGCGTCCAGTGCAGTGGACGCCCATTCTGGAATGGGTGCCCACCGTGGCAGACGTGAAGTTCCTATATCATATTTCCCATTTGTGTCTGTTCTGTCTGTCGCATATTATATCCTATTGCATTTGTTGTACGTGCATTCCCTATCGCATTTCACTTGCATATCACATTTCTATTATTCTTACATTTTTACTGTAATGTAATCTTGTTGTTTCCATTGCTAATTGCATATCACTCTTCACGGCTTGTTTGCATTCACTATTCACATTTGCATTATTCTATTTGGTTTTCCCATATTCTTTTGCATTAGCTTGCATACAGGGCATCTTGGGCATCGAAGACCTCCTGTCCCTACACTTTTTAGGAGCCTAACCCCCTCTTGGTGAAGGAAGGACCCTCCAATTGAGCACTCTATGTCATTAGACCGAAAACTCTCCGGTAGACTCGTGACTCAAAACTCTCTAAATCCGTAACATCACAGCGAGTCTATAAGACACTACAAACCAGGCTCCCAAGTAACAAATCCCAGAGTCTGGATAGCTGGCGATACCACCGTGAGCTCTCGCTTTTGTCTCAAAGACTGAATGTTACGGGCAGAGTCTGAGACTGTCACCGAAGTGATTAGATTTTAGCACAGATCACTGCGCGAAATGGAGAAGGGATTGCCACGGGAAAGGGTGAAACCAAACATTAAACATCCCAAATCCTCAGAGAGGTTCTGATCTACCGAGCAATCGTGGTAAATCTAACACCTTGTTATCTCAACGCATGCTGTCTTGGACAAACTGATCATTCCCTCTCAATCTTTGTTCTTCATGCGAATTCTCTTTCGTCAGATATTCTCTGAACCAAGGGCTCGTTAGGCGCCCCATGCTGCTCAATATTTTCTGAACGAGGCCCAAGGAACTGGCGTGAGAATCGTGAGAACATGGCTTAATGATCACTTAATTGAAGATTTTTCTGTCACTAGAAAACACTGGTTACATGAGTGAATAATAACTTTCTTCGGCGTTGTTTCCCCAAGTATCTCCATATATCATGTGGCTGGCCAAATCAAATGTCAAAACTGCAATCCGAATTAGTCATGCAAAATTTACAATTTTTTGCTCAAAGAAGAAAACATGGCATCTGCTTAACCTGGCTGAATTACCATTATTTCACGCTGACTGTCAGTACCTGGCAGACTTCTGTGGCTAACAAAACTTTGTTCCCCGAGGCACTGCCGACGTGCGGTTTTCACCCATGAGTAAATTTGTTCCACAAGCATTGCCGACAGCTCCAATCACCCGTACTGTGCACAACTCTTAGAATTGGCTTCCGTGAGAGTCCAGTCTCTTTTCCACGCCCATCAAGGGAAATCTGATTTGTTCCCATCATTACCTCAATAAAATAGAACCACAGGATCTTTCTTGGGGAGCGGGTTTCATTCTCCCCCTCTAGGGGAGGGTGCGCTCGACTAGATGTTGATCTTGTTGGTTGGTTTAATAATAAAAAAAAACCCTCGTGAGTCATTTTGGGTGAATTCATGGGAATCGCCCATTTTGGAGTCATTTTGTGGTTTGTTGGCCCCTTCCAGCTTGTGGAAGGTTGGCAGTGTGATTTCGGATGTATCCCTGTCGTTCTGGAGACGATTGGAGCGTGGAACGGCATTTTCCATAGATTTTAGAATTTTTTGGGTTCGATGTATTAATGCGGTGCTCCCAAGTGGCACGTTTATTAACGCGCTATATCGGGTAGTCGCGTTCATCTAAGAAGATGAACAGTTGGGCAGTTAGGAACGCGATCCTTGTGTTGAACATGGTCCTGAAGAATGTGACCAAGGTTATGGCCATAATCTTGGTTAACGTGCCCAAGGTCTTAATCACGTTCTTGTCTTATCACGCTAGAGGCTATGGCCACATCTATTAACATGACCCTAGCGTGTGCCGCGTCAATGCATTGACGTGCTATGAATGTTGTACGCATTTTTGTGTCATCGCGACCCATGCTATGGATGCATTTACCATCGCGACATAGGTATGCATCGCATTAATGGTCTCTATTTTTCCGGTATTCTTTGTGTTGTCTCGGGCTTCCGTGAACCCAAGATTTAATGCCTTGTTGGCATTTGACTCGACGGATGCCTTGGGCATTCCGTGAGAGTCTTATATGTGTGTCGAGGGATCCCGAAAAAGTGGCTTCATCCTGAGTTATGTGCTGTGTTTCTTCCGTGTTCATTGGCTTGGCTTCAACCCCTTGGTTAGCCCATTATCCGTGGATGTCTTGGATGTCCTATGAGGACTGTGACCGTGTTATAGGGTGTCCGAAAGTGCCATTGCATCAAGTAGTGTTTTGTGTTATTTCGAGGGTCATTATGATTTTTGGTCCACCCGGTTGTGACCTAGTGGTTGACACATTCTCGTGAGTGTCTCAGTTATCCTGTATGGATCGAGACTCTGGTTTTGAACGCTTGAAGGTATCATCTTACCTCGGTTTGCTACCCGGCTTACCCCCGGAGCAGGAGGTGTCATTCACCATCGACCTTATCCCTGGTGCTGGACCTGTTTCCAAGGCACCTTACCGAATGTCCCCTGCTGAGCTGAAAGAGCTAAAGGAACAACTAATGGAGCTATTGAAAAAGGGTTTCATCTGGCCGAGTACTTCCCCATGGGGAGCGCCTGTGCTATTCGTTAAGAAGAAGGACGGATCGATGAGACTCTGCATCGACTATCGACAGTTAAACTACCTTACTATCAAGGACAAGTACCCACTGTCGAGGATTGATGAGCTATTCGATCAAATATTCAGAGCTAAATATTTCTCAAAAATTGATCTTTATTCTGGTTACCACTAACTGAAGATCAAAGAAGAAGACATTTATAAAACTACATTCCGAAGCAGGTATGGGAATTACGAATTTACTGTTATATCTTTTGGACTAACAAATGCCCCTGCAGCTTTCATGCAGTTAATGAATAGCATATTTAGGCCTTACTTAGATCAATTCATTGTGGTCTTTATCAATGATATTTTGATTTATTCAAAGTCTAAAGAAGACCATGAAGAACATCTTAAGAAGGCATTGCAGATATTAAGGCAAAATAAATTATATGCCAAATTTAGCAAGTGCAAGTTCTGGCTCGAGGAAGTAGCCTTCTTGGGCCATATAATCTCAAAGAACGAAATTTTCATGGACCCATCCAAGGTCGAAGCCGTGAAGAACTGGGAACGACCAATAAATGTAACGAAAATTTGAAGTTTCTTGGGGCTAGCTGGTTATTACCGATGTTTCATCAAGGACTTCTCAAGAATTACTATTCCTCTCACTCGACTGACTCGTAAAGAAATGCCTTATAAGTGGAATGAAGACTGTGAGAAGAGTTTTCAATCTTTGAAGGATCTCTTGACCACTGCTCCAGTCTTATCATTACCTATTGAAGGAGAAAAATACGACCTATATACCGATGCTTTTGGTATTGGCCTCGGGTGTGTATTGATGCAAAATGGAAGAGTCATTGCATACTCTTCCCGGTAATTGAAGAAGCATGAAGAGAACTACCCGGTGCATGATTTAGAACTAGCTGCAATGATATCTACCTTAAAGATCTGGAGACACTACCTCTACAGAGAACAATTCACAGTATACTCTGACCACAAAAGTGTCAAGTATTTATTCTCCCAAAAGGGGCTAAATATGAGACAACGCCGTTGGCTTAAATATCTCAAAGATTTTGACTTCACTATACAATACCATTCTGGTAAGGGTAATTCTTTAGCTGATGCCCTTAGTCGAAAGTCAAGAGTAATACTGGCCAATTGCATGATTCAAGAATGAAAGTTGTTGGAGAAATTCTCTGAACTCAATATAAGTACAGATGAGAAGAATGGGTGTGTTTCTCTATCCCATATGAGTCTACATCTAGATTTGCTACCTTGAATTAAGAAGCTACAAGAAGAAGATCCTACGCTAGTGGAAATAAAGGACAAGTTGGACGAGAGACTCTATTTCAAGCTGGTACCCGATGGTAGATTGCTATTCCATGAATGGACATGTGTACCATACTGTCCCGAGTTAAAGAAGAAGATTCTTGAAGAAGCTCATCGATCGAGGTACACGATCCACCTTGGAGCCACTAAGTTGTACCAAGACTTGAAAAGAACTTTCTGGTGGCCTATATGAAAAGGGAGGTAGCGGACTTCGTATCTCGCTACCTGACATGCCAACAAGTGAAAGCGAAACATCAGAAACCTGTCGAAAAACTGCATCCGCTGGATATTCCCAAGTGAAAGTGGGAAGACGTCGACATGGACTTTATTATGGGCTTGCCCAAGTCTAGGGGCAGACATGATGGAATTTGGGTGATCATCGATCGTCTAACTAAATCGGTTCATTTCTTGCCTAACAAAAGCCGATGGTCGGTTGATGTCCTTGTTGCCTTGTATATCAAGGAGATGGTCAGATTGAATAGAGTCCCTGTGTCTATCGTATCTGACTGAGACCCACGCTTTACTTCAAATTTCTAGAAGGGTCTACAACACTCGAAACACGTCAAAGAAGTTAATACAAAAATAAGCTCATGGATAGTGCCATCTTAAGAGGAAACTGTTGGCCACCCGTAGTAAGCGTCTACTATAGATGAAGTCCAATGTCTGAGATCAAATGGAAAAATTCAGAAACAAGACTTAATGCTAATATGGTGGATGGTGGGATATTGACTTCCAATCTTATGCAATTGATCAAAATCGAAGGGCCTGTTATGGTGCGCTTTTCAAGCATGTCTAATTTTTGAAATTAAATTGCATCTAATTTGGGCTATCTTAGTTTATAATTGGCCTTAATAATTTGAAGTCGCATATAAATATGAATATGAATATGATCTGATTATTATGGAGCATGCGCATATGATCAGTCAGCATCATAACATATGAGTGTAATTGAAATTAATATGTAGGCTATTGGTAATTCTGATTGTGATGAAAATTGAAATTTTGAATGTAAATTGCAAATCTAAATTATATGCTCACATGCCAACTGTTTCACTATTCTGTTATTTACGTTCCTTTGATTTATATTACATGTTTAAGCTTCAAGTTATCGCAGATTTTGTCAAATTATGTTTTGATGCCTATTGAGTCTTAGGTCCCACACACATGGTTTAACTATTTTCAGGAAATCAGAAAGTGTAATTGTAGGTCTAAGGAGGGGAAAAGTTGTCAAGCCTGGTAAGGCCTAGTAACTCCAGGCCCAGTATGACCCGATATCGCCAGGTCCACAACGGCCATCACCAGACGACCCATAGTTCAAGAACGTAGTCCAATCGAGGCCCACTTAGGATTGGCCGGCCCATAGGCATGATTCTCGCATACGTGCATCCTGGATGCCGTGAGATTTGTCAGCGAACGAGCATTAAGGCCATAGTTATGGGACTTACCTCGACAAATGTAGGATTATGCTCACGCCAATGAGATGTCTGCCACGATGCCCTTCCTCATAATGGGCGAGTGGACAACAGACGATCCTCACGATCGAGAAGAACATCGCTCCACTAACCATGCCCTCACCAAGTTAGGAAAGAGATGATGTCATGATAACCGATATAAATAGGGTTCTGGACTGACCCAGGGACACACAAAACTACTTGCCTAAAGACGTCCGCACGCTTCTGCTACCAGAGAGATATATAGAGTGATCGTCATCATCTTAGGGTCCGGACCTCTTCGTCGAGCACTCATTCCCTCTTTTGAGCACTCTCTCCCCCTCTAAAACTCTCACCTCTCCCGATCTCTACTTTTTAGCATTCATCTGTACACATTTCTGACTTAAACATCGGAGGGTTGTCAACTGGAATCACACCCAAGAGTCCTTATGAAACTCGGTTCAGTGTTTGCAGGTTTTCTCGGGATAGTGAGATGCTCTTCCTCTCGAAAGAAATCTCAAAAGTGTAGTACGAGGCCTAAGGAATATTTTTTAGTCTCTACAGGGTCCATCGAGGAGAAAGTTGGAGAGCGATCTTGGGAGATTTTTGCAGTCCAATGTGTGTAAGTTATAAAGGTTCAATTCTTTATATGCATGTATTAAATGTGACTTTTAGAGTAGATCTCTTTGTGAGAGAGATGTAATTATTATTTTGTGAACATAGAAACGTATAGTATTGCATATGGCGTAATCATGTGTGTTTATGTGATAAAAATGATATGATTGTGCTTCTAAAATTATTAGATGGTTTGACCTATAGTGCCTTACAGATATTCTAGATTCACAAAGTGTAGGTGTGAAGCGTGTAATCTCTAGACCGAGCACCGGAGGGGGTGCCATAGAGAGTTGGCGTCACAACTAAAGGGTGGCCATGGAGCTCGGGAGGGCTCCGTCAGAAGGGTTAGGGGGTGCGGGGAGCTTCCCTTGAGGGAGCTTTAGCAAAGCAGTAGAGCACTTTTTTCCACTACAAGAAAAGGCGGGATTAGAGACAGAATTTTCAGACAAAACTAATCCGTCTGAAATGACGTCGCCAACCTCGGTTTTCCTGCGCTTAGCCTCCCGTCGGCGGGCCGTCTTCGCTTTAGCAACTGCCTCCCCCACGGGGGATTGTTTTGGTTGAATTTCGCAGTTTTTCATCGCGTGTTCGGATTGGTTGGCCTCCTTGTGTATGCCAAGGAATTCGTGTGAGAAATATTTTGTGTTTTGGTAGTGAGGTTGCTTGTGAGAATTTATGCCCATCCCTTGATGCGTATGGGTGTGTTGGCATTATTATGGAGGGATGAGTGCCAGTTGAGCTATGCATGCAAGAATTTATGGCTGGTGTTGTAATTCTGATCCGTTGTGGATCAGAGCCTGTGGAGTTGCAAGAGGATTGTCAGATCAGGAAAGAGTTTGTGCACTGGGTTTGAGGTGTTTGAGCTTTCCTCACCCTATTTTCTGGAGTTAGCCAGCCGAGTTGGGAAATGTCAGGATGATAGATCCTGAGTCATTATGATTGTGCATGTTGTGTAGAGTGCACATCGGAAGCATGGTGGGCCCATAACCCATAGGTCCAGGATCATAGTGATGGCAGGAAACAGAAGGATTTCAGAGAATTGGTAAGAGTATCAGAGGATTCTGACCAAGAGAGAGGGTCATTTCCTCGGTATAAGATTATTTCTGGCTGGGTGGGCCATGTCGGTTGCCATCCCATTGCTCGAGGCATTGTGGTCAATGGCATTGGCGAAATAAAGAGTTGGGAAAATATGACGACAAGTGTGTCAGATGAGTACCCTATTCATCCGATGGAAGTGATGCTAGGTGTTTGGTGGTGGACCTAGTTGGGGGTTGCAAAGGAAATAGCCTGATAGAGGATGAGGACGCGATGATCAGAGTCGGTAAGCTAGGTGCTCGACTTGTGTTGGAAGCGGTGTCCTCAGGATAGAATTGGGATCTAGAAAAGTGAATACAAAGAAAGGATTTGTGGGTCCCAGTTGGTAGCTGTGAGCGATTGATGAGGCTAGCCGAGTGGTCGGCTGTGATGTCAAGTGAAAGAGGCCCAGTTGAGTTCGAGAGTTTTAGAATGTTGTAAGAAGGGCCCAGTTGGGGCAAGGATCTATGATGTCTGGAGATTCGTGTATATTGGTCACGACGTCGTCGACCAGGTTGCTATGGTAGTGGATGACACTTGTCTGTCTTGGAGATATGTGCCATGGATTGCTAAGGTTGTGTTCCGTGGCTATGTGGTGAGAGCAGAGCCGAGGTTGGCAGGTGCCCATTTAGAATAATGGAGATGTAGGCTTTAATGAGACTATGTAATGAACGATGCCTAAGTACGGAGGTCTCAGGAGGGATGTCGTTGAATGAGAGTCTTGGTCTTGTGGCCAGCGTGGGAGGAATTCCCTGTAAGTCTGAGTCTAGAGTTGACGTAGACCGAGGATTGTAGAGTCTTGTCATTTTATTTTACTGTGCTCCCCTGAGAGGGTAGAGTTGACATGAGGATCAGATCGGATGCGTTGTCCAAGAGAGGATCGACTCGAGAAGTGCTAATGGTCAGTGTGAGAGTCAACAAATGGGCCGTCGAGATTTGGAATGAGCTTATTGGGCCTAGTGAAGGAGCAGAAAAGAGGAAAGTTGAGTGAGTAAGGATTATTCCGTTGACGAGTAACTGGTGGCTGGCAGATGGATTTTCACAGCCAGAAGATGCCAACTAAGGTGAGCTGAGGATGGCGAGAGCCGTGTGCAGGTGAGGCCTTAGGTGGCTGATTATGATATACCTTTCCCCGGATTGGATTTGGGTTAATAGGAGGTTTATGTTGGGACCAGAGTTGGTCTAGTGGTGTTATTGGCGTTCAGCTCACCAGATATGAGAAAGTTCGTGGCATGGAGCCGATGGAAATGTGGCAGTCAGTTGAGATGACTATGTGAATTAATTGAGGCTCAGGAATGGACATACCTTATGAAGAGCATGTAAGTGGTGCTAGGATTTTGTGGTGCGGGTCGCGTCTCCTCGGTGTGTGAGGTGGTGGCGATGATGCCATGGTTGGAGTCCCGTTGTAGATAAGGTGATGCCCAACTTGTATCCTTTTTGTGTGCAATGCTCGCTCTGAAATCAATGTGGATGGTGAATGTGGAGGGAGATGTTTCTATTCGTGGTAATAGTCTACCTATGGGCACACTTTATTTGAATAAAAAAGAATGATGAAAAGTTGAATTGGCAAAAGTTGATGATTCGGTGGCACACTTGGGCAAAGTGAATCGGTGGAGCACTTTTTGTAAAGTGAACAAATCCCATTGCTTATTGAATCGGTGGCACATTTGTTGTGCCATTTGATTCGGCGGTGCCCTTCTTCGTCGAGTCAGTGGCACACATAGCAGAAGGCGGGCCGACAAGTCGGTGGCACCCTTGGCGCGGCGGGCCGGCAAGTCGGTGACGACGCCACTGACTCGCCCCACTTCCAAGCCCCTATAAAATAGGCTCTTGCCTTCAAAGGAAAATGAAGAGAAGAACAGAGGAGGATTCCAGAGAAAACAAAAAGGAAGAAAAACACACCAAGAAGAATTCAGAGGGAAGAGCTCAATCAAGCAGAGCGGAAAGGAGGAGCTCAAGGTGGGTTTCCACTTCGGAAGCCCTGAAGGAGGCTCAAATTTCTTTGTATTTTCTTTTAGTTGTTTCTTTTTTGTCGCTGCTCCTCCCCGTATTTTCTATAATTCCAGAAGTGAAATAGTAGAATCGTTGTTCCTTTTGCACTTCGATGTCCATGTGTTTATGTGGTGAATGTTGATGTTGACTATGGCGGCTCTGCTCGTTCAATTCTTTACTTTCCCCCTTTTTAAATCTCTGCTTCTGAGATGAGCGATAAGCTTCATCTCCCGATCGTGAGGAGGCCCTTAGGGCTACATCCACCTTGGAATCCTGGGATCGATCAATGAGTTGTAGTCTTTTGCTCTGAGACCCTACACACTGAATGGCCAATGGCCACGCCCAACTGGGTGACAATAAGATCCCCTCCCCGGGTTTCACCAGTTTTCATCGTCAGTCGCCAGCGCGTGTAAACTATTCGTGGAGTGGTCAAGTGTCGTCGACGCGTCTGAGAGCATAAGCGTTGTTTTAATAATGAGCCGGGTGAATGTATTAAGGGCAGGAGACCTCCAGACGCCCTTTCACCAGCTTTAGTGAGTCGTAGGGGCGTCGGTGCGCTCCAACATTTGTCATCATTGCAGTGTAGTTCGTCCTTGGAGGTCGCTGTGGATACTCCCAGTGTGTTCGATGAATTACACGTGAGGGCTCTTATCCCCCTGAGCTTCCCAATCATGTTAATTGTTTCTCGACCGTGACTGTGGATATGATAACGGGGAGGGGGGACAGTTCCCATCTATGGATTTCTGGGTTTCAGACCATAGGGCCCTGTCTCCTGACGATTAATTAATGGTTTTCTCCCTTTGGAGAGATATAATTAACGCCGTTGTCTTTATGGCACAGCGGATTTGGGTCCTGACTCGATAACCCTCATCATCTGGTCAATCAGGCGACGCGCACGTTACTTCAAACCTCTTAGTCTTGAAGTCCGAACAATTTGTCACCTAGTGACGGGCACGCTTGCGCACATGAATAATAAATGAATACAATAAATATAATAAAATAAAAATCATCCCATAAAACTTAAATTAGAGACGAGCGTGAGAGTAAAACAAGAGAGTTGGAGAGAGGGAGATGAGAGCTTGGGAGAGTGAGCGAGTGCTCGGAGTGGGAATCGAGGTCTAAAGGTGATGGAGAACTCTGTGTAGCTACATCTCTCTTTGTGTGTAGGTGTCTGGCCCCCCTTCTCCAGTTCCGTCTGGGACCTATTTATACTAGTTGTGTTGTTGTCGTCCTTTTTCTGACTTAGCGAGGGCGTGATTTGTAGAGTGATGTATTGCTCAATCATGGGATATCATCTATTGCCCACTCGCTCATTTTCTGATAAAGGGCGTCGTGACAGACATCTCGACGACGTGTGCTTGATAAGGCATTCATCGGGGTAAGCACCATGATCATGGTCTCAACGCTTACCCGTTGGCGGATCTCACGACATTCAAGACGCACGCGTGTGGGGATCATGTCTGTGGGCCGGCAAGTCTTGAGTGGACCTCGGTTGAGCCACATTCTTAGACCGTCAGTCAGCTAGTGTTGACCACCACGGGTTTGACAACATTGGGCTGTGTTGGATCTGGTGAGAACTAGATCGACGAGATGAACCGTATATTCGACGTCATGCAATGCACCGATCAGGAGAAAGTTCGTCTCGCCACATTCCAGCTAAATAAAGATGCCCGTACTTGGTGGAAGGTGCAACCTCAAAATGCTCAGGTCACTTGGGATGGATTTCTTACTCTATTTCGAGCCAAATACTTCTCTGAGCATGTCAAGGAGTGAAAGGCTACAGAATTCACTTCTGTACGCTAAGGCATGATGTCAGTAGTGGAGTATGAACTCCAGTTTTCTCAGCTGGCACCATATGCTCCTCACTTGGTTATTACAGATTCATTGAAGGCTAACTGATTCATGGACGGGTTACGTTTGGCTTTCATCAAACAACTCGACTCACAAAACATTCGGACCTATGCCGAGATGGTTCAACGAGCCCATTTGTATGAAAGGACCTTGGAGAAGGTCTAGAAGTTCACATGCCGCGGCGGAAGTTCAAGCCATAAACAAGAAAGGAAAGGAAAGAAAGAAGAAAAATTTAGCATCACTGGGTCATACAAGTCCCGTGACAATAAGAAGAGATCTCGTAACGGAAATGGGAGTGGCAACGGCAAGAGCAAGAAGGTAAAAGAAGAGGAAGAGTCCCTTACAACGGCATGCACATTCTGTGACAATTTCGATCACTCGGTCGAAGAGTGTTGGAAGCGTCTTGGCGCTTGCCTAAGATGTGGAAGTCGAGAGCACCGCATGCCTGACTGTCCTCTTATGAAAGATCAACAATCTACAAGGAACAATGGTGGACGAAAGTAGCAAGCTAGATTGAATGTTGTTCTGGATGAGGAACCAACCAAAGAAGGGGAACTTATTGAAGGTACAATTCACATTTATTCCTATCCTGCTTTTGTGTTATTTGATATGGGTGCTACTGCCTTTATTGCTAATTCCTTTGCAAAAACATTACCTACTTCACCTATTCCCTTACCATTGGATTTAACCATAGTTACACGTTTAGGGTCGGGAACGAAATTGAAAATCTATTTCCCTAATAGTGAACTCACTGTAAAAGGCCATAATCTTCCTGCTAATCTCGTATGCCTTGATATGGAAGACTATGATGCGATATTAGGAGTTGATTGGCTGGTAGACCATGACGCCTATATAAATTGTCGCAGTAGGATCATTTCTTTCCAAAAGTCTAATTTTTCAAAAGTTTCTTTCCTCGACATTACATATAGGAAGCACCCTGTTCTCATCTCTTCTCTTCACGCTTGCAAACTCATTACACAAGACTGTGAAGCTTTCCTTGCCTCTGAAGTAGTTACTGAGTCTAAGGAAACTCAGATAAATGAAATCCCCATAGTTAAAGAGTTTCCTAATATTTTTCCTCCTGAGTTGCCTGGTTTACCACCCAAAAGGGAGGTTAACTTCACTATTGAACTCACACCTGGAGCAGCACTTGTGTCAATAGCTCCTTACAGGATGTCCCCCACAGAGTAGAAGGAATTGAATAAATAGCTTCAGGAGCTGCTGGAGAAGGGTTTTATTCGACCAAGCACATCCTCTTGGGGTGCACCAGTCTTATTTGTCAAGAAGAAGGATGGATCCCTCAGGCTATGCATCGATTACCGGCAGTTGAATCAACTCACCATCAAGAATAAATGCCCACTGCCGCGTATTGATAAGCTGTTTGATCAGATTTCTAGTGCGGAGTATTTTTCTAAGATTGACCTCTGGTCTGGTTACCATCAACTGAGGATCAATGAAGAAGACATTCACAAAATAGCTTTCCATAGTAGATACGGACACTATGAATTTGTGGTTATGCCGTTCAGTTTAACTAATGCACCTGCTGCATTCATGCAACTGAGGAACAGTGTGTTTCGACCATATCTTGACCAATTCGTGGTCGTGTTCATTGATGATATCCTCATTTATTCTAAGACAATGGAGGAACATGAAGAACGTTTAAGGATTATTTTGCAAATCATACGAGAGCATCAACTATATGCAAAATTGAACAAATGTGAGTTTTGGCTTAAGGATGTCTCTTTCTTTGGCCATATCATTTCTAAAAACAGTTGCATTTGATGGACTAAAAGGGAAATACGCTTATTTGTAGGGAGCAAAAAGTAAAAAAACCCAAAAATGGAAGTAAACAGAGTAACCAACATTGCCATTGTTATCATATTATTGAAAAGAGAAAATTTCTAAGATAAATATGACAAAATGACCATGCACACATATTAGCTATTTGTTAACTATGTTTACATGATGCGACTGCACTTCTTTCAATCTGTTATGATGTCAACCTTTACACGAACTTGCATTGGACAAAACAAAAAGCAAGAAGAGTCAATCCATCTCACTAGTGATGTACGACGAAGTTCAGGATTTAGGAACTCCAAGATGCGTGCAACAATGTAAACAAAGTTCAGATCTGCAACCAGTACGTCTTCTATGCCAGGTTTTAGAATCTTTATCACTATTTCTTCATTGGAACCTTTCAGCCTTGCACCATGAACCTGCAAGTAAGTTTAAGAATGCCTGGCCATCCATCAAAATACATCAAGAATGAAGTTACAAGGGGTTCAGGGATTAATTTGCACAAACCTGGGCAATTGATGCTGAGGCTATGGGCACTGGATCAATATATTCATACACACTATCCAGCGGCCTCCCCAAATCTTCACGCAGAACAGCCTCGATCTCATTAAAAGGAACTGCTGGAGCCCTATCAAAGCAGTTTTGAAATTCTTGGACATATTCTGCAGGAAATAAAGTTGGTGCAGATGCAATAAACTGCACAATTACAACATGAGGTGCCTAATTCAGCAGTGGTGCAATCCATTTAAGTGGAAAAGAAAAAGGTGAAATACAGCAATTGATTTGACCACTCAAATCACAGTATTATTACAAATCGCAGAAAATCCATCAATTGCAGTTAGAAGTAGCTTGGTATATTTTTCATTTACAAGTCTATTTTCATTGATAAGGACATATCAACAAGAAACAAGCCATTTTAGTTTACAATTTTCCTATGTCCTTATTATGTGTTTTCTAGTAATTTCCATCATGTACACATGGATAAAATGACAGAAGAAAAAGGTGTTATGCCAGAGACATGCAAATATGCAATAGAAAAAACAAAATCATAATGCCTGTTAACTTCAAACTTAGTTGAACTCCTGTTAGAACAATTGCAGAACAAGCATGGAAAACAAGACCAAAACATGCAAATCGATCAGATGTAAGTGCCAAGTGAAGAATGAACAATTAGATTAACTAGAGAGCATAATCTCAAAGGATAGAATCAGACAGCATGCCTGGCCTAACTTTATATAGGTTGCTCCCATACGTTCGAATAGTCTCCGTAGATAAAGAGGGGAAATTAATCCAAGCTGCATTTGGTTTGATAATACATTTGATGAATTAACTGTCTGAAAAAATAAGAACACAACATCAGTGTTATCCAAGAGTTGACCAGCCAAAAATAAGATGTTATATTTTCCATGTACAAAAGTATGTTAGTCAACGTCATGTGTTAGATGCCTGTGCACAGGACACAGATAACAATCTTTGGTTGCGCCGGAAAGAAAAAGGCAGAATCTTGACTGAGAGCATTAAATCATTAATTATAGTAGTTAACAATTCAAAGAAACATACTAAAACTGATGGTTCGATGAAACACGAACAAAAAGGCATAATACCTTGGAGACATCTGCTAGCCATTCCCCGCCAACACCTATAACAGCTTGGATGCCTTGAGCCAACCTAAATGCACCTCTAGGCCCTGTGCTAATTGACGTTTGAACGATCTCCTCCACCAGTTTGGGAAAATCATTGATGCCATCTAAAGAAACAGATTGTTTTCAGTTAGCTATTAATATGCATCTGGTCAAAAGTTTATTGTGCTGTATGAAAAGGCAAAAGAAGGATAAGCTGGTAACGCCTTCACCTTTTTCCTAATTTAATGGATCCCCATGTTTATGGCATGCCACATCTAGAAACTAAGTTAACTGCATAGGAAATCAGATCTAGAAGTCTTTATAGAAAGTTTATGCCAGCATAAGTTTTCCCAAACTCCTGACTTTCGTTATACGTGCAAGATACAACATAATGACTCATAGTTGTCGTCATCAAAAAGGGGGAGAATGTTGGATATATGTTGTTTTGATGATGTCTAACTATGAGTTTTGACAATGTCTATCAATGAGTTTTGATGATGTCTAACCATGACTCATTGATGAGTCTTAATTGCTCTTGATGATGCCAACATGTATAAGTTTCAGGTCAACTTGCAAATGCACAGAAAACGAGATAATTGGCTGCATAGAAATCAAAGCAATTGACTACACAGAAATCGAGACAAGAGGCTGTACAAAAATCATGGTAGATCTCACCAAGGGTCATTGCTCCAAGATGCAAGAAAGAACTGGGTAGAAAAGACTGGCAAAAGGAACTGAAAAGTCTAGCTGCATCAACCTCACTGTAGCCAGGGCTCGAGATGCATCGACCTAACAAGCAACCTTCAACAAGTCCTTCAAGCAGCTACATCGACCTCACTGCTCAAAGTCCTCATGCTGCACTGACATCACCATTGAGCAGCATCGACCTATCAAAGCTCCTGCAGTAAATTTCAAGTAGCTGCATTGACCTCACAGCAGCAAGGGCACAAGCTGCATCGACCTCACTGCTCAAGCGTTAATCTGCTGGACCAACCTCATTGAAGAAACACTTCAAGCTGCATTGACCTGATAGGCCAGTCTTCAGCAGAACCTCATCATGCTGCACCGACCTCACAACGACAAGTCTGCATGACTGCATCGACCTGTCCACCAAGATGCCTCGACACAAGGGCCTCCCAGAAGCCGTCATGAACACCTTCTCTGAAGGGTGCATCGACGCAACAAGCTTGCTGCATCGATGCACCTGTAGTTTCTCAGGCTATTTCTGGTAAAATCGTAGCTATTCGAAAAAGGGTTCTAGGAACCAAAAATAGGAAGCACAAACCTCTAAAATCACGTCTTTTGAGGTCTGGAGGAGTCTCCTAGGACTGACCTCTGTCCTCTCCATCATAAGGCTACAGTACAACCTTTTGGGAGAAGCTTTTAGGTAGAGACCAGATGTAGGAAAGGTTAGCTTTCATGGACTATGCTTTTTGGTCATACCCAATCAGATTTTAGTCCAAGGAAGAGACCAAGGATAGAGGACTATCATGGGTCAATCAGAATGAAGATTCGGCAGAGCTCCCTGTCCAAGGAATATCATTTTTGCCTTAGCCAATCAATTTCAGATCTCAGAGGAAAAACTATCTTGGCCTTCCCCTGCTGAACCAATTAGAAAACTACACATGAGAAGCTCAGTTGTTAACTAGCATATCGAAATACAGATTCTATGGAGTTCCTTAACCAAGAAGCATCATGGCTACTCCAACCAATCAAGACCAAGAGATCTCCACCTTTTCTTCTAGGCCAATTAGATTGCAGTATGGATATATGGTGGACCAATCAAAGAGAGGTCTATGTTAAAATAAGTTTGTTTTATTCCAGCCAATTGCAATGAAGGAACTTGGAGGGAAATTTTCCCACTGGTTCTCTATATATAGACTTGAAACTTCTATTGGAGAAGTGGTTGAAATTGCTATAGCTGCTGCCTTAGAAGAGAGCCACTCCATTGAGCATTCAAAGAAGAATATCTGTGAGAAAGAAAAGAAGGAGAGAGAGCAGCCCAGCCCTGGTCCGAGCTAAACCAGTGGTGAAAAAGGAAGAAGAAGTTGATGGGAGTGCAACCCCTCCTTGCAGCTGGCCCCAAGTTTATT
Organism: Amorphophallus titanum; assembly: GCA_024336825.1. Lineage (NCBI taxonomy): Eukaryota > Viridiplantae > Streptophyta > Magnoliopsida > Alismatales > Araceae > Amorphophallus > Amorphophallus titanum. The sequence goes on from JANBPO010001714.1 coordinate 10,314,675, forward strand.
AGTGATTCATCACATTGATCAGAAGCCACAGTTGCATTCTTCCTGCCTTGCTTCGTGCTTTCTTTTTACTTTTGTTCTTGTGAGTCTATCCCACGTGTGGTTGCTGCACTTGCAGTGTCACGCCCCGAATGCAGAGGGAAGCATTGCTCGGATCGTGGCAGCGAACAGTCATGTCATTCAGAGCAGAAATTAAATCAACACATAAATAACATTTCAAACATATGGAGGCCACTAATTCAACAAAATATAATTTTATTGATTTTGAGAATTTAAATTACAATTTTACTAAATTTTACAATAATAGACTCAATGGAAGAAAATAAGGAAAAGAAAATAACATTTCTGAAAGTAAGATATAACGAAAGTAAGGTATTTTAACAGAAATAAAATATTCTAGCATTGTTGTTATTATTTTATTTATTATTATTATTATTATTATTATTATTATTATTATTTTAGGTGTCAACAAATGCCCCCCACCCGTAGGTGGTGCGAATGAGGGACGAGTGAGCAGGACCTGCGGGTGTAGCCCTATCTAAGAACGTCCCTTTTTTATTCTTATATTCTTTATTCATGCGAGCATACAAACATCCATCTCTCGCACGCATATACTAGAGGCATATAGAATAGCTCCCCTGTATTTGGGATAGGATAAGGATGGCATCCATGATTCGCAGACGGGGTGCAGTTCACGAAGCACAACTAAGGGAGACATCAACTTGCGGTTGCTCGACCTGTTCACCGTTTTGCAAGCGCAGGATTTGATCGCGCAATGCTTGCGCCTCCTGTTGTGCTTGCTGGGCGGCTCGTTCCGCTTCGTACTTACCGCGCGTGACTTCGTTGATGCGCTTCTGGAACCAAGGCGTTCTTTTCTCGCCCTCTTCCGTAGGCTGATCTTCCGTTGTCTCTTGCGGTTGCTCGGTGGTCGTTACCGACGTTTCTTGTTCGACCTGCTGCACCTGTTCAGTCTGCTCGACCTGCGCCGGAGTCGCGCTTTCAAGTTCTTCGTTCATGGTTACCCAAGGAAATGGCATCGTCAGACCGGACGAAGACGGACATAAAAAAAGCCCACTCCGGTTAAGGAATGGGCTTTTCGTGTGTTCTTTACTGCGTTACTGCGTTTGTTCTGGCGTAAAAAAACCGCCTTGCGGCGGCTGTGTCATTTGCTCTAAATCGGGATGCTGATGCTCCGGCTCGAATTGTTCCATTTGGGGATCATCAAACGGTGCGCCCAGCGGTTCAGGCTGCTCTAGCGCTTCTTCCCCGACATCCGTTGCCAACGCCTCAACTTCCGGCGGCGTCAGGAATTGACCAACTACCTTGATTCGATCGGTCTTGGCTTGATACGCCTTGATGTTCAGCTCGCGTGCCTTCTGTTCAGCTTCGGCTTGCTTGCTGTCAACCTCGGCGCTCATCTGCTGAATAACACCGTCCAATTGTTGCAATTGTTGCGTCAGATGTTCAATCTGCGCTTTCGCTGCGGGCGGAATGTCGTCATCGTCATCTTGTGCCTGTGGCGGCAGGAACTTGCTCAGACGGTCGGCCAATTCTTCCGCCATCGGGAAGTCGGCAGAGCGCATGATGAGATCGCCCGCCTGTTGCAGCAGTTGCGGACTGCGCGAAGCCATTTCGGTAAGGGCCTGGAATGCCTCTTGTCGGCGGGTACTGTAACTTGGGCCAACCGCCACCACCACGTCATAGCGACCAACGCTCGGATTGTAGATTTCCTCTACCTCGCGAGTACGCTCATTCATCCGCTTAACATAGGCTTGCTGCATGGACGGATCGATCTGTACCTCATCCTCTTTGCCATCTTCGCCAAGAATGCGGATAACGCGCTGCGTGTCGTAGATCTTCGGGATCAGGTCTACCAGAATCTTCCCGGTGTACTTGATGGCGCGAGCCATGTTGTCGATGAAGTGGAAGGTAGCCGTATCGCCTTCACGCTGCCTTGCCAGAATCGCCCGACCTGATGTTTCATTCGACTTTGCCCCCAGTGAGGCATCGTACTGGCCGCTCGCCATCTTCATTTCTTCCGATGCCGTCTGCATGCCTTGCAGGAACAAGGTCGCCGGCGTCGGCGGGGGGATGCGTTGCGGAGCCGGGATCGGGTTGCCGTTCTCATCTACGTGGTTGTATGGCAAATACGGCAAGTTCTGCGTATTTGCTACGTTCCAGTAATTTTCATATCCGGCTATCGCGTCTGCAGGAGCGGAAATAGGCGTCTTGGTCTGCAAAGCGCCGTATTCAACCGAGCCGGACGAATTGTAGTTGTACATCCGCTGCGCATCTTTCATGGCGCGGGTATGGCCTTTGCGGTCTACTTTGCCGTCGATGTCCATCTCGTCGCCAACCACGCGAACGATGGGGATATAGACGCCCATTAGGAGGAGGCACATCCAAGAGAACTTTCTTGTTGCTCATGAGTGCTTGTATGCTATGAAGCAATAGAGGAAGAGGGGAGTGGTCCTCAAGCTAGATTTTGAGAAGGCGTTTGATAAAGTAAATTGAGATTGTCTACTGCAGGTGCTTACGAAGACGGGCTTTCACCACACTTGGATCTTCTGGATCCGAGAGTGTATCTCTTATGCTTCCTTCGATGTTCTCATCAATGGGCAGCCTTCTACCTACTTCTCTAGTGGGAGAGAGCTTCGACAAGGAAATCTTTTGTCTCCACTTTTGTTTGTTCTAGTGGCTCAGATTTTAAGTAGGCTATAGTTGAGAGCAAAGGAGACAGGTGTGATGCGTGGGTTCCAAGCGGGTCATTCTAGTAACAATATCTCACACCTTCAGTACGTCGATGACACTATTTTATTCCTAGCAGATGAGATGCACTAGTTGATTGACGCCAGATTGATACTAGAGGTGGTGAAGGATATCAGTGGGCTTAAGGTGAACTATGGCAAAAGTCACATTGCAGGGATCAATATGGAGGAGTCAACTCTTAGGCATGTAGCTTCCATTACTAGGTATCAAATTGGGGATTTTCCTTTCACCTACCTGGACCTTCCTCTGTCTCCAAGGTCACTCCATTGTAGGGATTGGCAGGCAATGGTGCAGAGATATGAGTCCAGACTTGCAAGATGGAAAGCTAGACTTCTCTCTTATGGAGGGCGTAAGTGCAGGTCTATGTTGGACAGCTTGCTGATCTATTTTCTCTCTATCTTCAGAATTCCGAAGATGGTGGCCAAGAAGTTGGATTCTATTTAGGCAAGATTTTTCTGGCATGACAGTGAAAGTAATGGCAGGGGATGACATGACATTGCTTGGGGCAAGGTTTGCAAGAGCAAGGAGGCTGGAGGTGTGGGCATCAAGAATATTAGAGACTTCAACTTGGATTTATTATGTAAATGGCTATAGAAAGTTGAGATAGAAGATGGAGGTCTATGGGTGTATAGCTGATCAGACAAAAGTATTATACTTCGGTCAGGGTGAGGGATCTATGCCCGCCTCACATGTATAATGTCTCCCCTATTTGGAGAGGCATCATGCAGTGTGTTGACTTCATCAGAGTCAGTGTTCGGTTCAAGCTGGGCAATAGAGAGAGGCGCTCTTTTTGACAAGGCAGGTGGAGTGGAGTTTTCACACTTGCGGAGGCCTATCCGCTATTATATGCTATTGCGGGTGCACCGGGAGCTTCCGTGGCTCAATTCTTCGATGTGCAGCTGGCATGAGGCATTTGGTCACCTACTTTTAGGAGGAACCTCACCTTCGAAGAGATGGACTAGCTAGAGCATGTCCTCGGCTTCCTCCCACAGTTCAGACTGGACGCCACTCCAAGAGATAGTTGGATGTGGAGATGGGACAGGGAGGGTTGGTTCTTTGTGAGATCGGCCTACTCCCTCGTTTCAGATGGAGGTCTGCAACATACTTTTGCATCTCACGTATGGAGCACCAACAGCCCACTCAAGGTCAAACTGCTAATTTGGAGGATTTCCCATAGGTGGCTACCCACGTGTGATAGATTGACTCCTTTCCTACAGAGTATATCCACTCTGTGCTACTTATGCGGGGATGCGGAGGAGGACTTGGACCATTTGATCGTAGGCTGCCTGTTTGCACAAGAAATTTGGCCAAGGATCAGCCAACTACTCCACCAGTCAGTCAGGCCTTGTGAGGGGGTCCAGCAGCTCCTCCTCACGTGGGGTAGGAGGTGGAATCTAAAAAGCGACTCGCTCATGTGGTGGCTGGTCCTTCATGTCACTCTTTGGGCCATTTGGGGCAAGAGGAATAGAAGAATCTTCAAAAGGAAGACGAGGTCAGAAGATAAGATTTTTTCTTTTGTTTGTGAAACGGTGGCGTTTTGGGCGAGACATTTATGTAAAGTGGGGGGGCATAATTCCTCCTTTTTTCTGTTTTTGGGCTGTTAATGGGAATGGACCTTATTGGAGGGGATAACTTTTGTATAGGGGATTGTTTTGTGTTGTTCTGGACGACTCTGTGGGAGCCGTTTTGGCACAAGCTAACGAAGAGGGCAAGGAAAGGGCAACCTATTACTTGTCCTAACTTCTAAAACCCTATGAGCAGAAGTACACAACTGTGGAAAAAACCTACACTGCTCTTGTGTGGGTGGTGCAGAAATTAAAACACTACTTTCTGGCTCACAAAGTTCATCTGATTGCCTGAATGAACCCTAAAAAATTTCTCCTAGAAAAATCTATCCTCACAGATAGGCTTACACACTGGCAAGGCTTCCTCTCCTAGTTTGACATCACCTACATCCAGCAAAAGGCAATTAAGGGCTATGTCATAGTCGAGCATCTCGCTCATCATCCTCTCCCTAAATTCGATCCTGTCCAATCAGAGTTTCCAGATGAGGAACTAATGTCCATCAATGAGTCAAATGATCACATGTGGACATTACATTTTGATGGAGTTTTGAATTCTCAAGGAAGAGGTGTTGGTATTGCCCTCTTGTCACCCGAAGGTGTCATCATCCCAGAGACATATCAGCTCGCATTCCTAGTCACCAACGACATAGCTGAATATGAGGCTATTATAGCTAGCTTATAAGTAGCCCAATCTCTTCATGTCACCAAGCTATGAATTGTAGGTGATAGTCAACTTGTTCTCCGCCAGGTGCTTACCAAATATCGCACCCTTGATCCTAAGCTCAAGCCTTATCAAGTGCTAGTTTCCACTTATGCCAAATTGTTCACCAAGCTAATCTTTGTCCATGTCCCTCACGACCAGAATATTTTGGTTGATACCCTCGCCTCCTTGGCATCATCTCTAAGGTTCCCTCTAGGAAGGTGGTTCGAGTTTATCACCGTCTATAAGCGTCTCACCCCTGCTATCCAAGACATTTCCCTCCTGAGAGTTAAAGAGGAAGTATTAAGGAGGGTCCGTGAGGGAGAAATCATGTTGGCTGAATTGAAAGAAGAACTAGTCGACGAGGAGAGGCCATGGTTATATGAAATTACAAAATACTGCAAGGATCAGTCTTATCCTGAAGAAGCCACAAGAGAAGATAAGAAAGCCATAAGGAGAGTGGCCCAGAAATACACACTAGTTGGAGGAGTTCCATATAAGAGAAGCCTTACTGGTGTTCTTCTCAAATGTCTTGATGACAATGAGGTCTAGAAGTGCGTTGAGAAAGCACACTCAGGTGTGTGCAGTGGCCATGTAAATAGCCAAATGCTTGCTAAGAAGATCATTCGGTAAGGCTTTTACTAGCCCACCATGGAGGAAGATTGTGCCATCTATGTCCGTAGGTGTGTCAAGTGTCAACTTCATGCCGATAAGATTCACTCCCCCTCTTCCTCACTACATCCAATATCCTTCCCATGGCCTTTCTCCATGTGGGCATTCGACATCATTGGTCCTCTCGGTGATCCCAAATCCCTCACCAAGCAAAAATTCTTCATCCTCACTGCAATGGAGTACTTCACCAAGTGGACCGAAGTCGAAGCTTATGCAAAAATCAAGACGTCAATAGTCTGCAAGTTCGTCATGAAGAACATCATCACCAGGTTCGACATTCCAAGCACGATCATCATCGATAATGGGCTGTAATTCATTTCCCAGGACCTTCAGGACCTCTGCAAAAGGTGCAACATTGCATTGCCTCACTCATCACCATACTATCCACAAGGCAATGGCCAAGTAGAGGCCACTAATAAAACATAGATCAAAATCATAAAAAAGACCTGTAAGTCTAGTAAGTTCTTGGACTGGCCAGAAAAGCTTATTGAAACTCTATGGGCCTATTACACTTTAGTCTGTACTCCTACTGGGCAAATCCCATTTGCCCTTATCTACAGGATGGAGGCGTAGTCCCGTATGAGACCATAATTCCTTCTCTCAGGGTACAACTGGACAAGGAGCTTTCCATCGATAAACGTCGTGATTCGCTCCTTGCTCAGTTGGAACTCTTAGATGAGAAGTGACTGGCCGTCGCCGAGCATGCTCATGTTTATCAAAATAGACTCGCACGTTTTTACCAAAAGAAGGTCATTGAAAGAAAAGAGATGTCTTGTAAGGGAACATTCTGGCACTTGGGATCTTCTTCTGCCCAGAGCCGAATTTGCATATAACAGCTCTATCAATATATCCATAGGTATGAGTCCATTTGAGGTCGTGCATGGATACAAACCTAGGAAACCTATGGACCTCATCCCCCTTCCCCTCGAGTCTAGAACATCCAAGTCAGTCGAAGAGTTTGCACCGCATGTCAAGAGTCTGCATGAGTCAATTAGCAAGCAGATAAGTCTCAGTAATGAGACTTACAAAAGACTGGCTGATTCGCATAGGCGTCACCATGCATTTCAAGAAGGTGACTTGGTTATGGTACGAGTCCGGCCCGAACGACTCCCCTAAAGAGCCGTTAAAAAGTTACAAGCCCGTAGTGATGATCCCTTCCCAATCCTGCGAAAGATTGGCTCCAACGAACCCACAGCGATTCCTAGTGACCCTTTCGAGCCTTCTCCTCCCATTGAGAGTGAGACAACCCCTGTACGTCACACAGCTTTGAGAGCACCGCGCGAGCAAATTGAGAGGATACTGGATGAGCAGGTGCAACTACACGGAACAGAGTGTACCAGAGCTACCTTGTCTATTGGCGGGACCGTCCACCATCAGATGATTCCTGGATCATCCGAGAAGATCTCCAACGCCTCGATCCAGATTTGTTGGAGCACTACCAAAGTAGGGTCCCACCTTCCTCGACGGAGTCGAGTTCCAGCCGCCTCGGAAGGGTTGGTGGGGACACCGGACCCACTACCGGACCCACTTCTCAGAGCCACCGCCGCACCGCCGCACCGAACTTGTGACTCAGAGAGTCGACTTCCTGAAGACTCGGCGTCACCGATTTATGTATTGCGTATGTATTGTGTGTAAAATATAGGTATTACTACATATATATTTACTTTTGCTTTATTAGGCTAGTTATAGTCAAAAGTAGTTGTATTTTATTTTATTACACCCACAAGTCAATAGTGGGTTGGTGAGTCTTGTTTTATTAGGCTAGGACATAAGTGATAATAGGTAAAGTGTAAGGTATGGTTGTTATAGCCTTCCCTATATAAAGGGGGGCTAGGGTGTGTGTTTCCATATGATGAATGAATGAAAGTTTTGCAATCACGTAAGGAGCCTTGCCCCTTTGTTCCTTTCCTTCCCTCTTTCTTATTTTGTGAGATTCGAGTGTTGCCCGGTGAGAGACCGTCCGGCGTGAGGCCAAGCAGGGCGAGGTAGCAAGTTATCTCGTCCTGTTCGCATCCCAGAGTTGCCGTCAATCCTTCCACTGACACCGACCGCGTCACTTCTGCGAAATCAAGAAGCCCGCCCGTCGACGTCGGGCCCTCTCAATGCTTCGATACGACAGTGCCACTGCCAGCGCCACCCCAGGCGACAGCGGCTCCTGGTGACGCACTTTTTATTTTAAGCTTTTATTCATTTTATTTATTTATTCATTGGCGTGCCAATCACCGAGGTGACAAATTTATTGTGCGCTCGATCTGACTTGATCAGACAAATGTGAAGTTCGTGTCGGGACCAGAAGTCTGTCATACTATAAAGGCTATGACATTAATTACATCCTTCCAGAAGAAGAAAAATCATTGATTAATCGCCAGAGATTGAGGGCCCTTGGGACCGGGGAAAAATACATGACAACAATGTATATTATGCAAAGCAGATTATAAACTTAGGGCCCGAGCTTTGGAAGAACCCGAGTTCATGCATAAATATAACCTTGGGAGGAGAGAGAGGCTTTCAGTCCTGAGCAAACTGAGTCATGGCCATGATGGGGATGCCCCCTGGAATCCAGACACAGCTGTTGGGACTTCATGTGTGTATTCCCCTTTGTGGGGTCCAGGGCATGGCTAATGAGAAATGGTGTCTACAAAGTGGGAAACCGACCAGGGATGTCGTGTGGTATGTGATATGTCGTGCTCGAGGTCCTCTTTTCGACAAAAAAAGGAAGCTAGCTTGCTACCGAGGCAGCACTAATTTGACTCTAAAGAAAGAAACACTTAAGGTATAACCGGTTCCAAGCGTGAGCGAGCTCCTCATCCGATGGTAAGGGAACAGGTGTAATAGGTAATATTTTTGTAAAGGAACTAGCAATAAAGGAGTGAGTAGCACCTGTATCAAATAACACAAAAGTAGGATGGGAATGAATATGAATTGTACCTTCAATAAGCTCCCCTTCTTTGGTTGGTTCATCCTCCAATACGACATTCAATCTAGCCTACCGCTTTCGTCCACTATTGTTTCTTGTGAATGTTTGCTCTTTCATGAGAGTACAGTCAGGCATGCGGTGCTCCCGACTTGCACATCTTAGGCATGTGCCCAAATGCTTCCAACATTCTGTGGCCGCATGACTGAATTTGTCACAGAATGAGCAAGCCACCATAGCTTGCTTATCTTCATCTTCTTTGACTTTCTTGCTCCAGCAATCATCCTTGCCGTTTTCATTCTGGGATCTCTTCTTGTTAGCCCGAGAGTTGTAGGTGATGCTGAGTTTTTCTTGTTTCCTACCTCACCGATTAGACTTTCGGCTCGGCTCCTCCCCTTTGCCTTTGAGTTTATTAACCTTCTCTAATGTCCGTTCACACAAGTGTGCCCATTAGACCATCTCTGCGTAGGTCCAAATATTTTATGGGCCAAGTTGCTAGATGAAGATGGGTCGCAGCCCGTCCATAAAGCGGTTAGCCTTCAGAAGATCAATACTCACTAGGTGCTAAGCATAGGGTGCTAGACTAGAGAATTGTAACTCATATTCTGCCACCGTCATCATGCCATGACGTAGTGACACGAATTTGGCCACCTTCTTCTCCTTGACATGTTCAGAGAAGTACTTTGCTCAGAGAAGAGCAAGTAACCCATTCCAAGTAGGTGGTGCATCTGCAGGTGGTGCCGGAATAGACTTCCACGAAGTACAGGCATCATTGTTTAACTGGAACGTGGCGAGATGAACCTTCTCTTGGTCGTCACATTGCATGACCTCGAATATACGGTTCATTTCGTTTATCCAATTTTCTACCTCGTCTGGGTTACAAAGAACCCAAAAATCACGAAGGGTTTAAACTCTGAAAGTTACGCTGCATATCACCAGTGCCTGCCCTTGCGCCGGCTTGAGCCATAATTTGTAAGGCCTGGGTGAGTCCCGTAACAGTTTGTTGCATTCCACCCCAATCAACACGATGAGCCATTATAAGAATAAGGTACCTGAGAAGAGCAATAGATTTAGTAATTTTAATGGAATTGGTAGGGTTAATCTTAGCGATAATTTCTAATTGCTATCTCATCCCAGGTTCTACCCAATTTTTCTCATGGGTTGGGAATTTCTTTCCTTGTTTCATAGGCATGGGTCCCTAAGTCTTGGACTTAACCTATGATATGTTTTTTTCCTAGGACTTCTAGTCCTATACTCTGATACCACTTTAACTGTCACGCCCTGAGCTTTTAATACAACGGAAGGAAATTTGGGAACGTGAACAGCCGGCATGATAAGTCTCTCGCAAGTAAGAAAATCAGAGCGCAAGATAATCACATAAAAGTAATTGCACAAGTAACCTCTCAACTTCCACTTCATTTCATAATAATAATGTCAAAGTATATAAGATCCTTGACTCTAAACATTCTTACATCATAGACTCAAGAAAATAGAAAAATTACAATAAGACTGGACTAGACACTTGACAACTATGACTTCTCTCGATTCATTTGACCTTCATTCACTCTCGGACCCGCTACTTGTATATTTCGAATCTGATTCACCTGTACTTCCTGAAAAATTGAGAAAGTAGGTATGAGTACACTTGCCTAGTAGGCATCTTCACATCAACATGAAGGTAATATTTAAATGATTAATGCCATTAGCTCTAGATTTAAAGGTAAAAATAAGAATGCGATATACAAGTGAAATAAACCAAGTAATAGAGTCACGAGAGAATTTGAGCAAGTAGACAGATCGAGTATATAGCATGAACAAGTAAGATTAATCATGTAGGTATACATTTGGCCTTCATGAACAAGAATGTACGAGCATGTATCTAGAAAGTACTTTACACAACCTTGTAAAGACTATGTACTAGAAAGTCATTATCAAAATTTAGAGTGAATACCACAGTCGCTAATTCCAAGTCATGAACAGGGTAATTCTCTTCATGCTTCCTCAATTGTTTGGAGGAATAAGCTATCACTTTCCCTCGCTGCATCAACACACAGCCTAAGCCGATTCCTAAAGCATTGGTGTAGACTTCAAAGCCTCCTCCTAATGGCAATGCCAATATTGGGGCAGTGGTTAAGCACTCCTTCAAGGTTTGAAAACTTCTCTCGCAATCCTCCGGCCACTCAAATCGATTCTCCTTATGAGTTAATCTAGTCAAGGGTACTGCAATCTTGGAGAAGTCTTTAATGAACCTTCGATAGTAACCTGCTAGGCCTAAGAAACTCTTGATCTCAATTGCATTTACAGGCCTTTTCCAGTTACGTACTGCCTCTACTTTAGAAGGGTCTACCGAAATTCCATCCTTGGAAATAATGTGCCCCAGAAAAGACACTTCTTGCAACTAGAACTGACATTTATTAAACTTGGCATATAATTGATGATCCTTTAGCACCTGCAATGCCATCTTCAAGTGCTCCTCATGCTCCTCCTTGCTCTTTGAGTATATAAGAATGTCATCAGTAAATACCGCAACCCATTGATCTAAGTAGGGTCGGAACACATTGTTCATTAGCTGCATGAAGGCTGCAGATGTATTTGTTAGTCCAAACGGCATTACTACAAATTCAAAATGCCCATACCTACTGTGAAACACCGTTTTAAAAATATCCCCATCCTTTATCCTCAACTGGTGATACCCCGATCTGAGATCGATCTTTGAGAAATATCGGGCTCCAAATATCTGGTCAAACAGCTCGTCGATCATTTGCAAGATACTTGTTCTTCACAGTGAGCTGATTCAACTGGCGATAATTGATACATAGTCTCAATGAAACCATCCTTCTTCCTTACAAAAAGTACAGAAGCACCCCACGGGGATGTGCTCAGGCGAATGAACCCTTTTTCAAGTAAGTCCAGCAATTGCTCCTTCAGTTCCCTTAACTCAGTAGGGGACATACGGTACGGAGCTTTAGAAATAGGTGAAGCACCCGGAACAAGAGTGGCTATCTCATACACCCTAAAAGTAAGTTATCTCTTCAAAGAAGACTAGAGAGTATCACTGGTTTTTCTAGACAAGCATTTCCACATAAGTACTTGGGCTATCCTCTAGTCTTGGGCAGAGCCAAAAAAGTTTTCTTTGTTGGCATTATCACCACCATTCAGAAACGTATAGAGGGCTAGCAAGCTAGATTACTTTCACAGGGTGCACGACTGATCCTAATTAAACATGTTCTGTCTTCCATGCCCATTTATATCCTAGCATCCACCCCTCTTCATGCAGGCATACATCAGCTTTTAGATAGGTCTTTTGCCAATTTCTTCTGGGGTTCTTCCCATTATGGCAATAGAAAACACTGGAGAGCTTGGAAACCTGTTTGTAAACCTATTGATCAGGGCGGTCTTGGGATATGTCTCTTCAACATATGGACCTTGCCTTGCGGGCTAAAATGCTTTGTAATGGGTTGCATTCTAACTCTCTTTGGGCACAGTTTTTTAGGGCAAAGTACATTCAAAATAGACACCTCAATGAGGTTAATTTCAATGGCATGAAAGGTGTGAATAGAAGTAGCTAGACTAAAGCTAAATCAGTAATCTTGCAAAACCAGAGATCAATTCTGGGTGATGGGGCCCGAACCAACTTTTGGAAAGATAAATGGCTGGGAAATAGAACACTAGATTCTTATGTTTCCAGTGATAGTTTCCCTAAAACAAATGCTACAGTCAGGGATATTATTATAAATCCTAGTCAGGAGGATATTCAGGCTATTGATATGTTTCTGCCAGCTGATATTAGAAGAGCTATAACACCGACCATGTTGTCACCATATCCAGATCAGTTTATATGGTCTCTTTCAGGCAATGGGAATTTTTCGGTCTCTTCCACATATAGAAATATGATGAATTCTCAACACTCACAGCTGATGGAGATGAGTCTTAACTGGAATCGCATATGGTCTCAATGGATTCCAACCAAAATATCTGTGGAGTGTAGATCTATTCACCCGCCCCTCTAGATCTTAGTGTCCATCTAGCTATCCCTTTGTGGTGTCCTAGCATACCACCGGGTCATTCACTTGTTACTGGATCATGCCCCAACCGTAGCGCTAAAAGCTCGAGCTGGTAGCGAAGACGGACCGTATTTCCTTATGGCATTGTAGAACCCCACACTATCGTGCTGTGGGTAGACATGAGGGACTTCGCATATGGACCCCATAATCCATCTGGCGGGATGGGCTGCCAACGCACCGATGCCCCACGCGGACCCCATAATCCACGTGGAATCGCAAATCCCTGAGGGAGACGTTGGAAAATACAATAATCTCCCCCCCTAGCGGCACCTAGGGGATTTGAACCCACGAACTCGCTTTGATACTAGTTTACAAGATCATGTCCCAACCATTGTGCTAAAAGCTCGAGCTGGTAGCGAAGGCGGATCATATTTCCTTATAGCATTGCAGAACCCCACACTATCATGTTGTGGGCGAACATGAGGGGCTTCGCACATGGACCCCATAATCCATGTGGTGGGATGGGCTGCCAACGCACCGATGTCCCACATGGACCCCATAATCCACGTGGAACAGCAAATCCCTAAGGGAGATGCTGGAAAATCCAACAGATCCAAGATCCCAAGTTCTGTCTAGACATTTACTGGGCTCAGTCAGGAGAGATAAGTTCTCAAGATATAACCTGGAATAATAAAGAATAATCCAAGATTTTTAATGGTACGAGCCATTCATGGCTCACTTATCGAGACATATAAGAAAACTCGAGAAATCAGATGCTGGAAGGTACGCGGTCACCATATGGGCCGCTTAGAGCAAAACGGTCTCATACTGGACCGTGCCAAAAATGACTAGGCCAAACAACAACCCAGCTGAAGCCAAGGGGTACACAGTCCTATGTGGGCCATGCTAATAGAGAGCGGTTCCATATTAGCCACTAGACAGACCCAGGCGGTTCATGTTGGGCCATTCAGGACAAGAGGGAAAGGAGCCTACGACGAGAGGTACACGGGCTGGATTGGGCCACTCTATCATTAACCGTTCAGTCGATGGTCCGTTCCAGGGATGAAACGGGCCATGAATGTCCATTTAATTATTGGGCCAAGCGAGGCCAGATTAACCCACCCAAATGGGTTCCTAGGCCGCCATAGGCATGGTGGAACCGAACCAGGGTTCAACCAACGGCTCTTAGGTCAGCCTGGAGGCCTTTGGGTCAACTTAACATGTCTAGGTCAAAGAAGGATCAAGAATAATCAACCAACAAAATTTGGCACTTAGCCAGTAATACACGGTCTCCACTAGGCCGCTCAGAGAGTCAGACAGTCCATCTCAAGCTGTGTACGGACTCGAACGGTCCCATGTGGGCTGTGACTCTGAACAGAGATAACACGCGATTCGGTCAAGTCAAATAGGTGTAGGATTTTGTAGTACAACCTGCCTGACATCCTAGTGGGAATCTCACGCTCACTGAGACTTACGGAGGTCTCATAATGGAGGTCCTAGTCCGACAGAAGGAGTATCCGGCGGAGAGTCCCAACTATTCCAAGAATTGAGGGCTAGTGAAACATTGAAAACCAATATGTGGCGGTCGGTCAGTTCCACCGGAGTGGAGTGACTGTCATAACACTCTTAACAAAATTTCCCTTTCATTGTAAAATGATTAAGGTTACGTATTCGTGATTTAATAAAATCAAGGAGGATAAGATTGATAACGAAGATCAAGGTAATATAGGCAAGATTGAGTATTAATAAAGTTTCATTATTACCAATAAATTGTGGATTGCTACCCTGCTTACAGTCCTAGATTAACAAGAACTAATCATGCTTTACACACTACTTAAAAGATTCTACGTGACAGAATGGTCTATCTAGAACTGCCTAATAGGCCTCAGCGGTCTTTTGATAGGCCGTTCAGGTCATGTAGGCCCGAAAGCCATACAAGACCTGCACGGTCTATCGAGGGGCCGCTGGGGTCTCTACGCGGTCCGTCCATGGCCGCCACGGATCGTGGGGGGGTGGGTAAACACTAACGTGAGATTTGTACTTACGCCCCTATGTGGGCCTTGTAATTACGACCCTCCGGGTCATATTCTTCTTATATCCTCCCGGCGACAAAGAGAAGGTTTAATTTAATCATGAAAGTGTGAAATGACCATAATGGCCTTCCCGAGGATATTAGAATTGAACATACGCCCGTCTCAGGGCGGTGATACTGTGTACAGTTGACAACTCGTCGACAACTTTTGTAATGAAATTTATGAAAGTTTACAAGGTTGTGTGATGCTGCCCCCGACGCGTGCCAGTTAAGAAAAATTGCGAAGAAACCCCTCCCACAAAGAAAAATTGCATATATGTCCTTTCTTTAGGAGTGAAAGATGTGTATGGTCCTTAATGACCTCGTGACCTCTTCACACTTGAGAAATACCTACAAATGGCCCTTCGACCCCGGCACCTCTCATAAACCCCCATGCATGTGGTTGCACCAAATTATGAAAATGCCCTTCCCACTTTGGGATGCCCCGATAATCCCTAGCGGTTCTTGAAAACAGCCTCTAAACCTGCCAAAGCCAATCCCCGCCTAGCCGCCACCCCAAATTGTGATAAAACTTCTAGGGAGGTGAAATTACCACAATGCCCCTGGGGCACTCCTGAGTGCCTTGAGCTCACTCTTAAACCCCAGATATAATAGGGTATTCCCCAGTCAATTGGGTCTTAGTCAAGCCCTACCCCTCACACATTTTTACGGTCACCCACCGGAGTCCAAAGTGCGATGCAAGTTACCTATGCTGATGTGCTCTTGACTAGAACTTTGGAGAGAACTTATAGGCCTTATCGTTGACAATTAAACAAGGGTGTTCAGACGTTATGCTGATATAAATCAACACTGACTGTGGTCAGTGGGGAAAGGTTCAGCACTCGAACCCTAATCGTCTGGTACGATACGCACCTCATGAAATGGACACTGCACTGGCCACTCGTGTAGCCCTCAATGTGCGCCCTACCTCCTCAGAGAGAGTCCATTCCATGATCAGAGGAACCTCCAAAACCCAAAACAAAAATATAAAACTTCTCATAAAGTCGCCCGAGTAGGGAGGGAATCAACCTCGTCTAAAACAGACTGGCACGCCCGGTGAGACCTTTCTCACCTTTCTTCTTCTTGTCAACAGAAGGCTTAAACCTCTCTGAGGTTCTTATCACCCCTCTTCCTCTTACAGGATGAGAAGAAGAGAACACTTTGCTTTTGCCGTTTCAAGCACTCATTTGCATCACGACAGCGATGATGGCAACGGTGACTTATGGACCGTAAGTTGTTGCTAATCATGTCAGGTTTGGCTATTTGGCAACTCCTATTGTGTTCGGCGACTTCCCTTCTGTCCTTGGCTCCCCATTTTTCTTAGGGGTAGTGCCGGTCACCGGGAGCAACTCAGTCGCCCCTACTGCTACTGGTCGGGTCTCCCCGGCCATGAAGACAACGACTGAGGGTGTCAGGCCCTCTGCTCGTACTGCCAGCCGGGTTCGCCCGGCCCAGAAGACAACTGCTGGGGGTGTCAGGCCCTCAGTTTCTGCACTTGGCCCAGTCAGATCGGTCGCAATGAAGACAACTGCTGAGGGTGCTAGGCCCTCTACTTCTGCAACAGGCTGAGTCAGGTATGCCGAATACTACACCATGTCTGGGGGTGTCAGGCCCTCGACGTCAACCACAGGCCTGGGTAGGCAGGCCACCAAGAAGCCCATGGCTGGAGGTGTCAGGCCTTCAGCCCTCCTAGTTGGCCAGGTGTTCTCGGTCAACCAAATTAGTGTCGACGTCGCTCCTCCCCAACAGGGACAAAGCCACCGTTGCCATCATGGAAGCTGTTTCGAGACGGTCGCCCCTGCTCAACGGGAGCAACGCCGTCCACGCAACAAAGCACGCCCGGCAGCTGCCACCTCATGCTCTGGCAAGACTGTACTTGTCAGAGACATCCGCATCCGGCTCGATGGAGGCGAGCCGATTGTGCCTCGAGATCGACAGGTCCCCACCATTCCTACCTCCAATCGATTCGATCTACTCTGGAAGGTCCGGGAGGAGGGGGCGAAGGTGAAGAACACTGTCGCGCCTCGGCCCAAGGTAGCAGTCCCCAGAGTCAGATCTGGGAGCAACTTAATTGAGGAGCGACAACTCCAAATGAAAAAGATTTAGGTCACCAAGGAGGAGACCTGAGCCATAAGACGGGCCAGATCAGAAAAGGCCCTCCGCTAGTCTGAGTTGCAGCAAGTGCGGAGCCGGGCTACTCATCAACAAGGTGAGTCTTCAACCTCTCACGAGGCAAGGACTCACTGGCAACCAGGGCGGAAGCGCCGCGGAACAGCCAGGCCAGTGCACATGACTTCCCCATGGGCTAGTTCGGTGCACTCGGGCGAGGACCGCTTTGAGCAAGAGTCTAGGCCCCGAGTGTCTGTGTTTGACAGGCTAGGGGGAACACCAAAGCCAGGGCAACACCCTTCGAGGAAGAAGCGAGTGGCCTAGATAACAGATGACACTGTCACAGTGTTCACTTACTATGTCTCTTTCATTGACAAGCAACCGGAGGGAGCTCCGGAGGACCTCAACCAACCCCTACAAGCTATGAGGAGGTCGAGGCATGTCTCCCGGGTGGTAGCTCAGTTAGAGCCAACCCTTACTGCCGGGGCGTCATAGCCTGACCCAGCACGGCAAGAGGAGCGTCAAGAAGACGTTCACAGCATCAGTGGAGATGGCGACCCCCTGCATGAGGAGGGTCCTACCAGTGAGGTCCAAGCCCTCACTTTGGAGGAGCTCCGGCGTGAGAACCAAGAGCTCAAAAACTTGTTGCAAGCACTCCTACGTGAAAAGGAGACCCCAGTCCAACCCTCCGTGGCACCTGCTGATATAGAGCAACAACCCTTTCCTGCTCCAGCCACGATTAATACACTGACTGTCGCGGCTAGGCCGCCTACTGCTTTGGAGGTCGAGGTGCCACAACAAGAGCCCAACATGCCGTCATCTATCACCCCTGCCGAAAGCTTGATAGCTCAGAGGCAAATGATCGAGCGGATCGTAGAAGCAAAGTTCACACAGCATGGCGAAGGTGTGGCTACTGTAGATTTATACAGTGTGCCGTACCCCTTCCACCATCAATTTAAAAAGCTCCCTCCAGATTGCCCAAAGGCTTCGAAACTGCAAAAGTTCAATGGGCAAGGTTCGCCGCATGAGCACTTAGCCTACTATTTGACGGCCGTGGGCAAATTGGTGCTGGATGAATCCTATCTTCTGCGATACTTCGCCACATCCCTAACAGGTACCGCATTCCAATGGTACTCCCGACTGAAGCCCAACTCAGTATCTGATTGGGCAGATATGCAGAAGAAGTTTATTGACCGGTTCCAAACAGCTGAACGCAAGGTTTCTCTTGCGGAGCTTTGCGCCCTTAAGCAAAAGAAGGGCGAAATAGTTCTAGACTTCATCAAAAGGTGGAGGGACGTCAGCATGCGCTGTGATAACCCTCCCACACCGGAAGATGCCATCACTATATGTCGTCGAGGCTTGGCAGCGGAGGTTAGTGAGAAGCTCTTGGGTTCCAACATCCGGAACTTTGATCAGCTCAACATCGTGGTGGCGGAGATCGAAATGTTCTTCACCGATCACCCAGCACATCTCTTTGCCAAGGGCAAGACCTCCAAGGATCGCCCAGCTTGCGGCAAAGAGGTGAATTCAGTCGATTTCTCCTCGACAAATGGAGACAAGGGAGAAACCAAGTCGAAGGGCAATGGCAAAAAGCCCGACGCCAAAGCGACTGTCGGTGTGTTAACGGAGCGCATGAAACGACCATATTCATTTAGAAAAGAGCACACAAAAA
Organism: Amorphophallus titanum; assembly: GCA_024336825.1. Lineage (NCBI taxonomy): Eukaryota > Viridiplantae > Streptophyta > Magnoliopsida > Alismatales > Araceae > Amorphophallus > Amorphophallus titanum. The sequence continues at coordinate 10,333,148 of JANBPO010001714.1, forward strand.
TGCTCTTTGATTTATGCATGAAGGAGAAGCTGCTCACCCTGCCAGAGCCGCGGAAGCCAACAGAGGTAGACAAGACAGATGATCCCAACTATTGTGTGTATCATCGGAGGTTTGGACATATTATTGCAGATTGTTATGTCTTTAAAGACATAGCTGAAGACCTCATTCAGAAAAGCCTAACAAATATGTTGGGCCATGCGGTTGAGCCTCCACAATTGCATCCCTGGAGCCGGCCAAACCGGTCAGCCAATGTGGTCTACATGGTGGCCCCAGTTTCAAGTTCAAATGCCACCGAGGGCGGGTCATCTAATCAACAACCCCGAGTTGCCTATGAACCATCGCGCTGGCCGATGGCGAAGTGCCTCGCCGTGAGAAGGATCCTCCAGAAGATCCGCATGGAGATTTATCAGCTGAGGCTAGAGCAGCGGGAGCTGTTGCAGTTCCTCCAGAACCTGGATGATCGGTTGGCGGCTTTCCCTCAAGGGCCGATCAGGTTGCCCACCGCTCCACACGGGCCTAGGGCAGGAGCCCCACCATCCGCCCCGCTGAGACCCGGTTCTGGTGGATGGCTTTCAGAGGACTCATTGGACTCATCTGAAGATTCTGAGCCCGTAAAGTTATATTCCTTTCCCCGCGAGGAGACGCTGCAAATTTTCTTTGCTTGTTGCCGCGCGGGGTTGTTGAACCTCTTAGCAGTACCTAGTCATCAGCGGCTAGGCGCTCGGTTATATCAAGACTACTGCCCCTACCATGAGGCAGTGGGCCATATCATCTTTAATTGTCAATCCTTCAAGGACCTCTCAGAAGATTTCATTAAGCGAGGCACCTGAGTGCCACAACTCCCAGCAGTGACATATTCTTCCTCAGCAGTAGAGAGGGTAACCGAGTGCTATTTTTTGGATGCCCAATATACCAAACACCCACCTAAAAACTAGCAATAGCCACTAGTACTCTTTCTATCCAGCTTGCATTTAGCATAGTCTGCATCGGAGTATGAGATCAGATTAAAATCACACGATGCAGGGAAACACAATCCCAAATCATGAGTTCCAGCAAGATATCGAAAAATAAGTTTTACTACACTCACGTGGGATTCCCTAGGACTAGCTTGAAATCTAGCACATAGGCAAACACTGAACTGAATATCTGGTCTAGATGCAGTAAGGTAGAGCAAGGATCCGATACCTCTGAATGTTTTTGCATCTACCATTTTACTTTTCTCGTCGGCATCTAGACTTGCATTTGTACCCATTGGAGTTGCAATTGACTTTATATTTTCTATTTTGTATTTTTCGTCAACTCCATGATGCGCTTTGATTGATTTATGAAGCACCCTTCTGGAGTTTGATTAACCTGCAATCCAAGAAAGAATTATAATTCACCCATTAAGCTCATTTCAAACTCACTTGTCATCAATTCAGTAAATTCCTTACACATGGCAGATCTTGTTGATCTAAACACTATATCATCTACATAAACTTGAGCAATGCGGATATTATCTTTCGGCACCTTAGAAAATAGTTGTTGTACCCAGACATTTTTCCAGTAAAAATATCAAGAAATGAGGGTTCAGGAGTTTTCCCAAACACCTTTAAGGCGTTGGTCACCTAGCCTTTTCTACGACCCACCGGGCCCAATCAAGGATCCTAATTAGCTAGCCGTGATCCACGGTAGCATTAATAATTGATTGGGGCCAGGCCCGATCACACAGCTTGCGGGTTTACTAGCCACCCGGGCCAACACGGAGGTGCCCTGACCACAAGTCACGACACGTGGCACCCAGTAACGAGGCCGGGGCCTACCCCCAAGACGCCTCCCTCTGGCCCTCTAAAGTCAAAAGCTGACTCATCCCAGCCAACCACGGGCTTTGGAGACCCATAGCATGCTCATGCGGCCCATGCACGTATGACGGGAATTTTTCTTAGCACCTAGCGGGCGTGCATATTCCAGCCATCATATAGCAAGACGGGGGCCCGTCCACGACTCCAGCACTCCAGCCATGTTCCGTGGCAACCCTCTTGTAAGTCGGGGCCACCCCCGACCCTCAGATATGCTGCGATGAGCCATTTATTTCCAGCCCCCGGGCCAACCTGGGGCGGCCCTATCAACCCACCTTACAACGCGGCGTCCGTCACGAGGCCAGGCCCACATGCCCAAGATGCCCTCTCTCTTCCCCCGCAAGTCCTCACCCTCAGCTCGGGGCAAAATACAAGGCCCGCCAGTCAGTTATCCCTACTGTTTGACAACCCGAGGTGTGTCAAAAAATTTCCTGAACACCTTGCGAGTGACAACTACAACATGACAATGACAAGCCCCCATGGGTCAATCCCAGTGCTTTCTCGGCCCGAGTCCTTTAAATGACACCACCAAACAACCACGAGAGCTCGCCCGGGGCAACCCCGCATGACGGTCGCCCCGCCCGGGGAGAGTTTGCCTCAGTTGTGGCCGCGCCTTAGGGAGGGCGAACTCCCCTTGGGGGTTGTGCCTTCCTCCCAACCCCGTGAGCCCCGCTACCATCTCGTCCCAACTCTGTGTAGAGGTCGATCGACGTACCCATGTGGAACAATTCACGAAGACGGAGCCTTGGGATCACACGAAATCGCACAAGCACAAGCGGCCAGCCAACCAGTCCAAGCACGTATCTTTTGTCCTCTTGCGGTCACACAGAGTCAACGTAGGCCCAAAGGAGTGAAATAGGGGATTTTATAGGCTGTGGAAATAACCCCCCTCTCTGTCCCACGTAAATCCCCTGGGGGGGTTTAGGTAGACCAGATTGGCCCCCCAATCTGGTCCGCGTAAACCCCCTGGGGGAGGGGGTTTAGGTAGACCAGACCACCCCTTGGTCTGGTCCGCGTAAACCCCAGAAATTCCAACGCCATGATCGGCCTGGTCTCGCACTACAAGAACGTCGGCCAGTTCGCCGGCTACAAGACCGAGCAGATCCTGATCGACCATATTCCGCCCAAGAACATCCCGATCGAGGTGCTGAAGCGCTTCACCTATCTCGTGCGCATGCCGGTCGCGCGCGAACTTGGCCTCTATCCGCCGATGACGGTGCTGAAATACGCTGAGATCGTCGGCAACTGAAAAACAGGAACAAGCGACGGGCGTCCCGATGCCGCATCACGCCAAGATCTTCCTCGTCCTGATCCTCATCACCGGGCTGAGCTGCTTGGCGTTCGGCGCGATCTTCCTGTCCGATCTCCAGGCCTCCTACGATTCGCTGCTGGCCTCGCGGCTGAACGTGGTCGCGGGCGACGTCACCAGCACGATCGAGGAAAGGGTCAATCTCGGCCTGCCGCTCAACTACCTCTCCGACCTGCAAAGCACGCTGGAGCGCACGCGGGTCGAGACCACCGGCATCGACAGCATCAGCGTCGCCGGCGACGACGGCGACATCCTCTACAGCACCAACCGGGTCAGCCTCGGCACGCCGGCCGGCCTGCCGCCCGGCTACCGGCAGACCTCGGTGGTGCAGCCCGATCAGGTCACCGTCTTCGTGCCGCTGGTCAACAGCTTCGACAAGGATATCGGCACCGTCATCGTCAGCGGCTCGCGCGAGCGGCTCGATCCCATGCAGCTCGCGGCGCTCGGCATCCCGTTCCTGGCCGCGGTCGGCTTCGTCCTGTTGGGGCTGATCCTCGCCTATCTCATGTCCCGGCTCTTCCTGCGCGATCTCGAAGCGCGCGTCGGCGTGGCCGAGACGGATGCCCGGCGCGCCCTGCGCGACGCGCTCGAACCGACGCCCGACGCCCCTTACGAAAAAACGCCGCATTACCTCGCCTCGCGGGTCGGCCAGATGCTGGAGGCGCTGCGCCTCGCCACCGACCGCGTCCGCACCATGGACGAGGCGAACTGAGCCATGAGCCAGCTCCGCCTAGCCCTGCGCCGCCTGCGTTTCTGGCATTTCGCCGTCCTGGTCGGGATCGCGGTCGGGATTCCCTGGATCGCCGTGGTGCTGGCCGCGACGACGGCGACCACGGCCTATCTCGCGCCGGAAATCGAGATGCGCGCCGAGACCGTGGCGCATCTGACCGGCACCGACGTCATCCATGCCCTGAACCTCGGCATCCCGATCGACAAGCTGGTCGGCGTCGCGCCCTATCTCGACGGAATCCTCAGGCAGAATCCCGGCATCACCTTCATCGCCATCGCCGGCCCCGACGGCAAGCTGCTCTACGGCGACGAGATCCGCGGCGAATACCGGCGGCTGCACGCCATGGATCTCGGCGGCGGCGCCGGCGCGCTCGCCAAGGCGCGGCGGGAACACGGGCTGGTCGTGACCGAGGCGCTGCAGGCGGACGGCGCGCCCCGCCTGCCGAACAATACCGGCGAGCTGCTGGTCGGGGCCGAGATCGTGCCGCCGCACGGCACCTATGACAGCCTGGAACTGAAGTTGCTGATCGGCCTCTTCGTCGTCCTCTTCGCCGGGTACGAGATCCTGCTCTGCGGCTTCGGCCGCATGGTCCAGGCGCCGGTCGAGGCGGCCGACCGGCTGATCGACCGGCTGGGCCGGGGCGACCTGCGCCATACCGAGACCATCGGCGTCTGGGGCCAGGGCGGCCGGCTGGTCATGCGCCTGAACCGGATCGTCCGGGTGCTGCACGACCATATCGTCGAGTTCAAGATATACGCCAACGAGGTCCGGCGCGCGACCTTCGACCCGCAGGTCGCCCAGCGCGTCGGCGTCTTCATCGAGGCGATCGACCGCGACCTGGCCCTGCCGGCGTCGATTCCGAAGCCCGACGCGGCACGGGACGACCGGCCGCTGCGGCGCTTCGCGCTCTTCCTGCTCGCCTGCGGCGGCGCGGTCGTGCTGCCGCTTCTCTTCGACACGGCCGGCATCTATGCCGAGACGCCGCTGGCGCTCGCCGCCTTCGCCGCCGCGCTGCTGCTGGGCGGCCGGACGGTTGGCGACGATCTTCGACGCCGTGCCGTCCGCGCCGAGAGCCAGCCGGACGACGGATCCGGACGCCAGTGTGATCGCGCCGGTATTGATTGTCAGTGTTTCGGCGACGGACGCACCCGTGCCGCCCGACAGCGTGCCGCCGGCATTGACGGTCACCGTGCCGATATGCGTCCCGGAGCCGCCGAGAACGGCGCCCGAATTAACCGTGACCGCAGAAGAACCGGATGTGCGGACGCCGTTGAGCAGCAGCGTGCCGCTATTGACCGCGGTGGTGCCGGTGTAGGTATTCGCGCCGGCGAGCCGCAAGGTTCCGGTCCCGGCCTTGATGATTCCGGCGGAACCGGAAATGGCGCCCGTCGAAACGACATTGTTCGCGCCCGTATCGAGCGTGGTCGTCGTCTTGAACACCATCGATTGCGCGACGGAGAAGGAGCCCGCGAAAATCAGCTTGGCGGACGAGTTCGCGTCGTAGGTGACGACCGTGGAGGCCGATCCGAGCGAGGAGGCGGTCGCGACGGAGAGATTGCCGCGATTGACCTGGATGTTGCCGTTGAACCCGCCGTTGTCGCCGGCGAGGAAGAAGGTCGTGCGCGCGTCGCTGCCCTGATTCGTGTCGAAGTAGAAAGTGGAACCGGCCACTCCGGTGATGTTGCCGGACAAGGTCAGCGACGTGGCCGACGAGCCGTAATTCATCATGATGCCGTAGGCGGCGGCGTTGTTGATCGCGATGTCGTTGGCGACGGTGTGCGTCGTGCCGGCGATGCTCCGGAGATCGAGGAAGTAGGAGCCGTTGGAGTTGCCGAGACTCGCCGTGCCTGTGCCGGCGTTCACGGTGAGTTTACCGGAGCCGAGTCCCCCGTCGGCGTTCAACTTGAAGACGCCTCCCGAAATCGAGACGGAGGTGAAGGTGTTCGCCGAGGAAAGCGTGAGCGTGCCGGCGCCGGACTTGGTCAGCCCGACGGCGCCGACGGATCCGGAAATCGTCGTGGCGCCCGAACTCGTGACGGCAAGCCCGCCGGCCGGTGCCGGATTTCCGGTCACCGTGATCGTCTTGGCCGCCGATCCGTCGATGTTCAGCGAATCGCCGGGGGCATCGTAGCCGAGGCCGTTGAAGGTCGAACCATCCCACGTTCCGTCGGCGTCGCCGGCGGTGCCGGCGCTCCACGAATAGGTGCCGGCGAAAGCGGATGTGCCGAGGACGGACGCGGCGGCGAGGAGCGCGAATGGGGAGAGTTTCATGCGGAGTCGGGGAAACGGGGTGTCCGCCGATATTATCGTTCCTCGGATCGGCCGGCCATAGCCGCTCGCCGCCGGCGTCCGGCAAAAAAACACGCCGTCCCCGGAGGCGACGGCGCGAAAACGACGCGAGGGCGGCGTTCAGCTCTCCTCCTCGCGCGGCGACATGTCCGTCGAGACGCGGTGCCGGCGGCGGTATTCGCTCGGGGCGACGCCTTCCAGCCGGCGGAAGAACCGCGAGAGTTCCTCCTGGCTCTCGAACGCCATCTCCTCCGCGATGACTTTCACCGGAAGCGGCGTGCGCGCGAGCAGGTCGCGGATTTTTTCGGCGCGCACGCGGTCGATGGCCGCCTTCAGCGTCTCGCCGGTCTCCTTGAGGAAACGCCGTTGCAGCGCGGCCTTCGAGGTCGGCAGCCGGTCGAGCAGTTCCGCGACGTGCAGCGGCGTCTTCGGCGCCTCGTCGCGGATGATGCGCAGCGCCTCGCGCACGTGCGGATGCGAAAACATTTCGACGCCGGTGGATTCGCGCGCGACCACGCCGGGCGGGGGGACGAGCGTGCGCGCTTCCGGCGTCGCGCCGCCCGTGAAGGTGAGGGCGAACATCTCGTTGTTCTCCCAGCCCTCGTGCACGATGGGCGAGCCCGCCTCGAGCGCCTTTTCCATGTCCTGCACCAGCGGCAGCGGCTCATACTCGATGACGACGAGCTCGGCCGCGTCCTCGGCCAGCGTGGGCTGCATCAGGTAGGCGACCCGGGCCGGGTCCGGCCCCGCGAGCGCCGCGACCAGCTCCGGCGTCTCCACCAGGTGGGTGGGAGTCATGGGAATATTCTAGCCAGAGTTCTGTGCGAGTGAAGGTAGAGAGGAACTTTTAGTTACCACCTTACTGACTTAGGTGCCCTTTCAGATTTTCACCAAAGCCAGCCCCCTCTTGCTTTTGCCCATGTGCCCTTTCTGATTTTCACGTGGCGGGGTACCCGATTTTACCTGCGACGCCCTTTTAGGTGTTCGCCATAGTCGAGTTATAGTCATTTTTGCCCTTACTCAGCATGGCAGGGTAAGGCCGGTGAGGCACCTCTATTTTAAGTCTCATTTTTTTTTGAAACATAGGGTAAGAGAATGAGGATGGGTCGACATGTGATGCTTGACCCTAGATGATGGCATATGACAGTTGGCTAGGGCATGGGGCCTTGCGCTGATAGAAAGGGTTTGTTCGCTGGCAATGGGGTTAATGCCAGTGCAAAGGAGGAATTCCTGTCGATTCAGACGTAGGGTCCGTAATGGCAATATTGTGTAAAAGTTGGCTGGGGCACAAAATCTTGCGCTAAAAAAGTGGTTTATTCGTTAGCAAGAAGGTAATCCTAATGCAAAGGAAGAGTTTTCACCGATTTGGACATAAGGCCCATGCTAGCGGTATTATGTAAAAGTTGGCTGGGGCACAAGACCTTGCGCCAAGAGAAGGGTTTATTCGTTAGCGAGAAGGTAATGCTAACGCAAAGGAAGAGTTTTCGCTGATTCGGACGTAAGGTCTGTAATGGCGATATTGTATGAAAGTCGGCTAGGACACGAAGTCTTGCGCCGAGACAGTGGCTTATTCGTTAGCAAGAAGGGAATGCTAACGCAAAGAAAGGATTTTTGCTGATTTGGACGTAAGGTCCGTAATGGCGATATGGTATAAATGGGTCAGCTAGGGCACGAGACCTTGTGCTTAGAAAATGGTTTATTCATCAGCAAGGAGGTAATGCCAACGCAAAAGAAGGAATTTTTGCCGATTTAGATGTAAGGTCCGTAATGGCGATATTGTATAGAGTGAGTCGGCTAGGGCACGAGGCCTTGCATTGAGAAAATGATTTATTCGTCAGCAAGGAGATAATGCCAACGTAAAATAAGAAATTTTTGTCGATTTAGACGTAAGGTCCGTAATGGAGATATTGTATAGAGTGGCAACCCAGTAGGGCTATGCGGGGCACTCAAGGGATCCCGAAATTAGTATATACCAAGGATGTTTCTGGAGTTGTAGACCAACAGTCTTGGAGTTAGTCTTAGCTGACTGAATATTTTAGAGAGCTCAACCAGGGCAGAGTGCCACTAGGCCAAGGTGTACTTCGGTCATTCTGTGGATGCCGACGGGGCTGTATAGTACAGCTTCAGATGTTTCCCATTAAGAGGGGAGAACTGGACTACACCTTTGTGATCTACAAGGACGTAGGCACTCCCTTCATAGACCCGATGGATGATATATGGTCTGACCTAATTTTCAACCAACTTTCCTTTGGGGTTGGAGGCCATCACTTCTCTTCTTTTGACCATTACTAGGTCTCCTTTCTTGAACTCTCATCCCCTGACCAGCTCATCGAAAGCGCAAGCCATACGGACTTGGTATAGTTGAATATTTTGTTGTGCACGAAGATGCTTTCCTTCAAGCTCAGCGAGCTCTTCTAATCTTCTTTCTATGTTGGTTTATTCATTGCTAGCCAAACCATGCTGGATGGTGATTCGCAGTGAAGGGACTTCTAATTCAATTGGCACTACAGCTTCCGACCCGTATACAAGGGAGAACGGTGAGCAGTCGGTTGGGGTTTTATAGACTGTACAATAGGCCCAAAGCGCTTCGTACATGTTTTCTTCCCAGTCCTTTTTGTTAGGCTTGACAATCTTTGCCAGCAGTGTGCATAACGTTTTGTTGAAGGCTTCTACAAGTCCATTGGCTTGAGGGCTGTAGGGGGATGATGCCCTCCAGTCAATCTTGTATTTATCAGCCAGCCGATAAATCTTCTGGTTTCTGAAATGGCTGCCATTGTCAAAGATAATTCGGTTGGGAAACCCGAACCGGAATATTACACTCTATCGGAACCAATTCATCCCCCCTCTTGGGTGTCATTAATCGCGGGACTTCATGTTCTATATGGTGAACATGGTCCTGGGCTCCTGGATGCATGAGTTTTTGTAGTGTGTCAAACTAAGCTTTGCCTTCTTTTTTTTTTTGCATTGCAAGGTGAATCGACACCTTCTTCACAACATAGAGCAGGATTATCATTGTTGATAGATGTAATTATAGCTATATGTGGTTCCTCACCATCAACATCAGTGTTGGTAAATTCTGTACCAAAATCATAGAAGATGTTTCCAAAAGGCTTCAGACCTCACACGTGATAAGGGAGATAGGGGGTTGATGGTTACAGTAGTAATCATCGAACTCAATTAGTTTCTCCAGACTGATGCCAGAAAAAATAACAGCCTGGAGATCAAAAGATGCTCTTTAGATAATCTGGTTATGAGGGTAAAAATCAATGCAACTTTGTTGAGTTCCTATAGCTTCTATACCTAGGCAAGAGCACCGTTATTGCCAACATCCTCTCATAATAGGACAGAGTTGCTTGATAGGTCCCACAAATCCATCGTCTGCTCACTATGCGACATGACGAAGTTCGCTCCAGCAACAACAAGGTTCATAGCTATTTTTGCATCAAGGCCGTTGATCCCAGAGATAGGAGCATTGGACCCGAAAAGATGGTGCATCACCTCCCTCCTGTGCACGGCCAGTTGCTACTAGTGAGGGTCCTCATTGATCTCTAGTGGGTTGCTCCCACTACTGGGTGGATGGGGTGCCATGATCCGACACTCCCCCATTGTGCTCCCGCTTTCCTCCTCTATTCTCTCTTACCTTCGTCGTATGGCAAATGACTTGGCATTCCACCCGCTGCGATCTGACACTTTCATTCCCTGAGTGGTCAGGCAGCCACCCCCCTTGCACCACCACTTTTACTTTGGTCCGACAGGCCCCCCTGCATTACCGCTATTGCTTTGATCCGGAGCCAGCCGGTAGCCCCTCTTTGTTGATCCCCATTTCCTTTTCTTCTCTTATAGAGTGAAATAGCAGCCCCCCCTTATTGAACCGGCAACCATCCTATTCCTCCAATATACATGGATCGACAGCCCCCATATACTCTCATTTCCTTTTAATTCAAAGTGATCCGACATCATAAATTAGCAGTCTGTCGCCCGGGACATTTGGCACTGTGACTGTGGGTGCTGCCGCCTTAGGCGTCCCGTAATAATTAAGGGGCCATCTCGGGTTTCCCGTGAATGAGCACCCACTTCACACTTCCCAAAGTCTTAAGTTTGGGGGTGGTGTCGAAATTTTGTCGGACCTTGGGCTAATGAATAAAAGAAGTAAATAATAAAAAGAATAATAATGAAATAATTTATAAAAAAGGAAATGCAAAAAAAAACAAAGAAGCTTGTCATCCGGTGACCTTTCATCCTGCTATGTAGTAGCCTTATATTTGATAAACGGCCGCACCATTTACACTATCTAGCAGCCTTCAATTTGATAATCGATAGGGCACTATTCATGCATTTAATGCATGTAAAAAAAACATGACAGGTGAGGGTGTCGCATCACGACACCCCATGGGGTGCCATAACCGACACCCCTCCCTCTCCCTTCTTTTAACAAAAACAAACAAACAATAAAACAAAACACAACAAAAAAAATGACAAAAGCATTTAACCGGCATGACATTGTGCGTTATCCGGCAACATGCAATATGCATGAATCAACACAGTCACTATTCATGCACTATTCATGCATTTAATGCATGTAAATGAAGGAAGGAGATCTGTCGACAGGGACTGAGACCCTGTTGACTAGGTCGACAGGGCATCAACCCCCTGTCGACACCCCTCTCTTGTATAAAAAATAAAAAGTGCGGAAGTAGGGAAGCCTGTTGACAAACAGGGAAGTCTGTCAATAGCCCCTTGTCGACAAACCCCCTGTAAGATCCGTAATTTAGTGGATCTTTAGTGGGTCGAGTCTAGAAGTTATTCCGGTGAATTCGTGTAATTTTTATGATTTTTTGGGCTATTTTTGGGCATTTTAATGAATTGGTTAAAATTGTAAAGATATAAATATTAAAAGTCTTGAATTCCTTTGGAAAGGAATACAAAGAATGGTTGAATATATACGTACAATAATATGGAGGATATATATACAATATTAGTTACTAAGGGCTCTTTTGGAAAGGATCCATTCCACCTATATAAATATCCTACGTGAGTGTTTTCTCCATAGGCCAAGCATACAAGGGAGAAAACCCCCCACTCTTCTTTTTCCTCCCCTCCTCTCTCTCCCTCCCTTGTTGATCTTTCTCCCTCCCTTGTTGATCTCTCTCTTCCTCTCAAGGAAGAAAGATTGAAGGAAGGAAAAAGGAGTAGTTTGGAGGATCCGCAGTTCGTGCATACGGGAGGAAAAGGAAAGGGCAGGCATCGTCATTGCACGAGAATCAGTGTGGATATACTCTAGAGGTCGAACATCTGTGCAGCTCTTTTTCAAGGAAATCTACATCGGGCACTGTGGACAATGTCGTTCTACACTAGGTAAAGATCTACAATCCGATTTTATGGTTGGATAATTTTATTGCATCGATTAGGGCACAGATCTTGGATTCCAAGGGGATTTGGGTTCAAGTTTTAATTTTGTTATCTACTGTGCTACCCGAACCAGTGAACACGGAACCCTTACACAACGGACAAGTTCTGAACTACTCAGAGAATGATGGTTAAGTTCTTAATTATTCAGAGAGCAAAAACAATAGTTAAGTACCAATCAGCTGATAAAAGAAGCTTGCAAGATTAGTACCTTGATCAGGTTGCACACTATGAACGCCACTATCCTCCTTGCCTCTTTGTCAGTAACCTGGCATACATGGAGGATATCTGAAGCAATGGAGATGCCGCCATATGGACTCTGCACCAGTACTAGTCATGCAACCTTGTCCTTCAGGTCAGACCTGTAGATGGATAGTGCGGCAGCTGCATCAACCCCACCTTTGCTATGGCCAGGTATCAGTACATGCTTTCCGGATCCCCAGTAGAGCTCTTCAATGTATTTTTTCAGTTCCCATGCATTTTTCTCCACAGAGGCCTAAGGAGATGTCAAGCATGGTAATAGCTTCTTTTGCATTGATTTATATGCAAACCTTAAAAACAAGTGGAGACCGTGATGCCCCAACACACAGATTTTTTTTTTTAACGTAAGGGCAGTATCCACAGTCTTCAAGCTTCTGACATCTACACATCTGTTTTTCCCTTCAGGCACTCTCAGATATTTTTCAGTACAGCTGAAGTTATTTTTTGAGAAATGCCATGTTGCCACACTTTCAGTTTGCCAAATTCTTTCCCCTCCATCCGATTTCAAAAATGGACCGTGGGAAAAGTCAAAATTAAGTTCAGTGCTGCTGAGCGGAGAATGGCGCTGAACTGAAGTTCCGGGTTGACCTCATGATTGGCAAACCGAGTAGCTGAAAATATGGAATTGCAGCATTGCTCCTATTTTTTGGAGTGTATTTTCGTACTAAGCACTAGTAATATCAACCACTAATATAGCAGGACAGGATGCCGGCAGTTTCATTAGCAAGCCTCAATCCGATGGTTATAATCTCTCCTTATCTTGAATGAACTAATGTCTAAACCTTTCTTCCAGCATCTTGTACGCATAGAAAAAATCAGATGGAGTTCAATGTAATGTTCATGAAATAAATGAACAAAGGGCAGACTCATCTTTTCTCTATACTTCATCTGCACAAGCTACTTTGTAAAGGGACACACAAATTGTGTGCACTTGAAAGCTAATGCATTAAATGAATGGTTCTACATGCACAAGCTATTAGCCCCTCTTTGATAGAGGGTTAGATAAATAGAGGGATATCCACCTTGGATTAGTCTGTCCCTCCACTTACTCTCATTTACTTTGATAAGAGAGGTGAGTTAAACTGTTCCACCTGTTTAGGTGGGTCACACTATCCAGATTAGATGAGAGTTATCCTTCAATCTAACTCGAATATTTATATCCTTCTATCAAACCAAAAAAAGAATAAAATGGGGGTCATCCCCAAGACAAGTGGGGGATAACCCCCTATCAAAGCGGCGCTAAAGAACGATACTATCTCCCAGACATTTTCTGAGGAGGAGGTCCATCAGACTGTCTTTTCTCTCGCAGGGAGCAGAGTTCTAGAGCCGGATGGCTTCCCACTAGACTTCTTTCAGAAGTGTTAGGAGGCCATCAAAAGTGACCTAGTGACAACTATGAGGGCGTTTCAGAAAAGGAGGGCTCACTTGGGGGGTATCAATGAAACCCTCCCAATCCTTATCCCTAAGAGATCAGATGCTAAAGATTTTCGGGACTTCAGGCCCATTAGCTTATTGAATGATACCTACAAGATCATCACTAAGTTGCTAGCAGGGAGATTGGTCAGTGTTATGGATAGACTGGTCAACAGCTTTCAGGAGACCTCCATTAGGGAGACACATATCCAGGATAACTACTTGGTGGCCAATGAGTGTTTAGTTACTACAAAGTCTCAAAGGAAGAGAGGAGTGGCCCTGGATTTCAAGAAGGGCTATGGCAGGGTGAATTGACAATGCTTGTTTCATGTGCTGGAGAAGATGGGCTTGGGGGAGAGGTGGATTGTCTAGGTCAGGGCTTGCATTTCTTCGGCTTCCTTTGCAGTTTTCATCAATGGGAAGCCGTCCTCGTGATTCCACAGTGTTGGGGGGATCCGTCAGGAAGACAACATGTCCCCTCTCCTCTTTGTGATTGTGACTAGTGTTCTGAACAAGGTGAGATTGAGAGCTGAGGCTGCTGAACCAATTAGGGGCTTCCAGGCATATAGAGAGGGTCCTTCACTTTCTCACTTGCAATATGTAGATGACACCATCTTGTTTTGGCCGAGGATGAGCAACATTTTTTTGTGGTTAGGCTCTGGCTAGAATTGTTGGAGGAGGTCAATGATCTTAACGTGAACTTCAATAAGAGCTTGCTAGTAGGGGTTAATGTGGAGGATCAACATCTCCAAAGAGCAGCTTGCATGTTGGCGTGTAACATTGGAGAGTTCCCTATTTCCTACTTGGGTCTCCCGCTTACCCCGGGATCTCTTCATTGTGTAAATTGTCTCCCTATTATCCAGAGATACAAGTCCAAATAGCTGGTTGGAAGGCTAGAGTTTTATCTTATAGAGGCAGACTAGTTTTATGCAGATCAGTGTTGGATAGTCTCCTTATCTATTTCCACTCCATGTTTTGGGTCATGAAAATGGTGGCAAAGAAGATTGACTCTATATAGAGTAAGTTCTTTTGGCATGGTAGTGGAGAGAAATGTAGAGGTTGGCATGACATAGCTTGGGGGAGGATTGCCTCTAGCAGGGAAGAGGAAGGTCTGGGGATCAAGGATGTCAAAATTTTTAATTTAGCACTCTTGTGTAAGTGGCTATGAAGATTGGGGAGGGGAAAGAATGGACTAAAAGCACAAGTGATCAGGCAGAGATACTATGGCAAGAGGAGAGCATGGGACTTGGCACTTACTTCGCAGGATAGGACTTCACCTCTCTGGCATGATATCTTATCCTGCATGGATATTATCGCCTCTGATGTCCAGATCTATCTAAGAAAAGGCGACAAGAGCCTCTTCTGGTAGGACAAATGGTGTGAGACTTCACCTTGGAGGCTTTGTTCCCTAGCCTCTTTGCGGTTGCTGCAGACCCTCTGGGGGTGGTTTCCCAGGCCCTTGACTACCTCCTTTCTGGAGGCACCTGGGGTCCGACCTTCAGGAAGGATCTCGGGTCCGATGAGTTGGTGCAGTTCCAAGACCTCCTATCCTTCCTCCTTCCCTTCCATCCTCAACCAGACAGAGAGGATGAGTGGACGTGGGGGTGGGATAAAGAGGGCTCCTTTTCAATCTGATCAGCCTACACAATTATTTCTGATGGAGGTGCTCGCCACAACCTCTTCTCTCGGGTCTGGAGACCAAAGAGCCTGGTGAAGATAAAGATCTTGACCTGAAGGATCTCCCATGGGAGGTTACCTATCCGGGACAGATTGCTTCGTTTGCTTTCGGGTATCCAACTGACTTGTTGCCCATGCGGGAGGACGACAAGACCCTCGACCACCTGTTTATATGCTATACCTACTCACAGGGAGTGTGGAGGGAGCTTGCTAGAAGTTCTCGCAACGTCTTTGGCGATCAGAGGGAGGTCACCACTTGATTGAGTATTGGGGCAGGACTTGGCCCCTTAAGGGTAACAGGACAAAGTGGTGTCTCATCCTCCATGCCACACTATGGACGTTGTGGGGGGAAAGGAACAACCGCATTTTTAGGAGAAGGGCTAGAGTCGAGGATACAGTGGTTTCTTTTGTTTGTAATAGAGTGAGAGAATGGGCTGAGATCTTTTGTAATGTGAATTTCCAAAACTCTACTCTTTTTGTCTTGTTGGGGGGTTAGAGTGCTACACATTGTCTTAGTGTGGCCTTCTTTTGTGTAAGAATTTTTTGGGATTTGATACTTGTACATCCCCTTTTTATTTAATGTATCAGTCATAACACCAACTTAAAAAAAAATTACAAAAATGTTTGCCTATTCCTCTTCTTCCCCTCTCTTCTTAACAAAAGCCAACTAATAAACCTTAAAACTGTCAAGTTCTAGTAGGCAAATGGACAGGTTTGCTTTGGGCCTATGCTCACTAAACATCATAAGATAGATGATACCCTCACCTAGTAAAAGAATTACAAAGAAATCAAGGAAAAAGACACCAGGCTATATCCTTCAGTCAGTTAAGAAGTCAAACAGGATAGTAAGTAATCCCAAAGGGGCATCAAGGTGAGCACTTTCATTCGCGCTGACCAAGGTACCTTGGTTACCTTTCCCATCCATGGTGTTTAAGCAACAAACTGATCCTCATGTACAACCCACAAGTTCATTTGCCAACAACTATCAAGATTGAGCTCATTCCCATTCAACTGCAATATCCTCATGGTGCTCAAGGGTGAACACCCAATCTTTCCCTGAAAAGATTTTGTTGTCACTAAACAGAACAACTCAACAGCTGGTATGGAATTAAGAACTGGTGGTTTCAGACCAACGCCTGACAACATGAAAAATAATAATCAAAAACAGCAGTCCAATTTTGCCAGTTTGCGCACAGTACCAGAGGAAGTCCGTGAGAACCAGGCTCAAACAACTTTAAGCAGATAGAACCTAAATCAGGCAGGCCAGGGCTTGTCCAACCTTGGAATCCAGGCTTTTAATTCCTCAACCATGAGCCAGTTAAACTAGTCTCATCTAACAACTATGCAATGCAGTTAACATAACAGTAAAAGAACCACAAAAATAAGATGATAAAACTGAGGCGAAAAAAAATGTTATGTTTGGACTTAGCTATACATAATGGCAGAGATATGACCCAGAACTGGAACTATCTTGAGTTGTCTTTTTGTAGTTTTCTTTTTTTATTTGGAGGTTGAAGAACCTCTCCTCACCTCACCCAACTGTACTATCACAATTTATTCTTTAGTAAAATTGATAGTGCAGTCTACCTTCTTCAAAAGAAGGAAAAGAAAAAGGAGAGCGGTATGACCCAGGACATTTCCATCTGGTAGAAATGCATGTTACTACAAATCAACACAGTATGACCAAAATCGTCTAGCAAGCCACACAATTCACTAGCTGTCCCAAGACTGAACTGGTAGCAAAATCCACACTGTATTCCAACTAAGAAGGCTCTCATCTATCCAACCATGGTAGCCATAGCTGCATAAGCACAAGAAGTTGAATGAGGAGTGTCTTCCTGCTCAGGAAGACAACTGCATATTTCTTACCCACTATCAAATTTCCTATTGAATGAGATCCACGTAGTTCTTAGATGATCCATATCACACCAACTGGACAGGCAGACACTACACAAAAGGGCTGTTCAATTCACAAGATCTCCAACCACTAAACCAGTAGTAAATATGAACTTAAACCATGATATATGTACACAACCATAGCATGCCAAAACCATCTAGGTAGCTCGATTTCCTGTGGAACCACAGAGTTTCTCACTAGCTAAACCAAAGAGAACTAGAGTCCACCAACCATGGAATAATGATTACATGGAGATGGCGAATACACCGCCATTGCGATGATATCCCACAAAGGCATAGAAACAAATCTGCAACCCCTGAAGGATGCTGCTGTGCCAACTGGCAAGTGAATATACTCCGAGAGATGGCCCATCTTCCTTTTGAGGAAAAATAAAATACAGGGGGTGAGTGTAGCATGCATCTCCTGGAAAATTATGTTTGACATGGAAGCACAGGGACAAATCTAGAGACAGGAGGTTTCATATTTTATCTGACGATGAGATATACCTGTTGCCCATACATGGCATCCACTAAAATAAGAAAATAAAGCCAAACACTTCATCAAAACAAGAAAAATGGCAATTACCTTCCAATCCCGAGAAAGACCAACAGGGGTTTTCCCATATGCAATAGAAAAGTTAAGCATTTTAGCCTTCCTTCTTTCAGCAGCAAAAGCATCCTGCATTAGTACAAATGAAACATAGATAAAATGCATTCAAATAATCCACAGACCAATATCCAAAGCCATAGTTGGTTGGACTACTGTTATTGGTATGCCATTAGTTTTTAATTCTAATGTTTTTAGAGTCAAGATATCAATGTTACACACCCACCATACTCACAACCCACCTATTCCTACAACAACCCACCAATAATCACCCCATACACAAACTACTATAAAATGTTCATACCCTAAGATGGCAGATCCCCGCCTTGTCCAATACTGCCTTGTAAACACGAAGGACACCCATCAGCCATTCTGTCGCCCCTTGATGATAGCTGTGGGAGGGAATGATGGATCATTTTCTATACCAACTAGGGGCCTTGAGTGTCAATATTGTCTCAAGCAAGCAGTCGTGGTCGTATCTGTCATCTGTAAACTGAACTTCTGATGGTGTCAGAGTCATGCCATCAACTGTAGGCTCTACAGCTTTATGATGATCATATAAATTCCAAGAAGTCAGTGATAGAGGTGCAACATTGATCTCAAAGTTTTCATATTTGCTGAAGAAACCTAGGCTCTTCTAATCTAGATATTGTGTCTACCGAGCGAAATTCTCCGGAAAGCTCGGATAAGAGAGAGTGCTAGTATCTTGCATACTATCTCATCCCAGCAATATGGCTCGCTCGAGACGACACCTCTCATCTAGCAGGAGTGGATCCTCAGCCTCCGTGTGCGGAGGGACAAAACTTTGAATAAAAAGAAGATGTCGGTCCAGCAGATAGTGTGATGGGTATCTCCGTGACCGGCCGTACGTGTAAATGCCATTGTTCTTGGAAATTATTGATATATCAACAACGCTCTCTGCAAAGGTCGTCTCCTCAGTCGGCCCCTCCGCAAGCCAAAATAGGCCGCGATTCATTGAGTCAAAGTTATCCTCCGTAATTGTGCGCAAAGGGAACGACGGTATATAGGATTGTTAGTCCGCTTGACATCAGGATCCTCAAAGCCTCTAATCTTGAGTCTCTTGGCGTAGTCTAGGTCTTCGTCGTAGCGAGTCATGACAAAAGGTCTGCGACAGAAACAAAACAAAGAGGAAATTCAGAAAATTCAAGCAAGAAATGTCAACAAATCAATTGAAGCAAGTGCAAGAAACCCCATCATGTCAAAAAGACTTGGGGAAGCAAGAAAACTGCTAAGGACACGGGACGCCCATCTCCGACTCTGGCTTTGATGGACATCCCATGGGGGGTATTTGTTGAGCCTATTATTTTTCTCTCTCAAGTTAATCGAGATTAATGAAAATTAAAATGGTCCAATCACGGTCAAAAATTAATAAAATTGCACAAAGCTAACACCGTCACCTCGGCGGGCCATTCATGAACCCCAGGAATCCCCATTGGATGTCCCGTCATTTTCTTAAATTAATCAAATTATTTAGAATTAATTTAGTCCGATGATGATCTATAAATGGCACACAGTCAAGTGTCGTCATAATTTCAGACAAATTCCAAACCCCGGGAACTCCTGCCGGATGTCCGGCATTAAAGGAAAATCCCTTGCAGCAAGGAAACAATTAGATGAGAATTTTCGTCACACCTTCGGGGTGTCCGGCATATGTCGGCAAGACAATCCAGTGGGATGGAAGCTTCCTCCCTCGATAAACGATACAGACGGAGCAAGAAAGATAAGCACAAAGCACAATGGAGAAGTCGTTTTCTCCCTTACACGTGGCGAAGCACAAAAAACCAAGGGAAAAAAAATGGGGGCCTTTTATAGAGGCCGCCCTTGCTCTCCTCACTTCCGGCCTAGTAGGACTGGGTAGGTCCCATGGGGGACTTACGCTGTTTGGATATGTCCCTATTGGACCTATCCGGGAACCTATCCGGTCTTGATAGGCCCCCTTCGGGCCCTATTTGGACCGGATAGGCCTTGCAGGTCTATCTGGGCTTGGGGGTGGTGGTTTCTGTGGGGCCAATCGTCCCCAGATAGGTTCCGAAGGGAACCTATCTAGACTGAATAGTCCCTCATAGGGACCTGTCCGGTCCCAAGTGGCCCCTGACTTCTATAAATTGGCCCGTGGGCCCCCATTCTACAAGAGACATCCCAACACACTTGGAGGCATCGATCGGAGCGCTTGGAGCAATTGTTCTTTGGTTTTTTGTGAAGGCCCACATAGGGGACTAGGGGTATGGTTTATAAATACTCTTGGGTTTTGCATTTATACCTCTAGGGGATTTATAATGTAATTTGGCGGTAAAAATCTTCTAATTTTCTGAAATAATCAGAAATTAACAAAATATAAAAAAAGGGAAAACCAATAAAAAAAATTGTGTGTCATTATAACGTGGTTGATCTTGGTTGCCTCTTATCCCCTCTTCTTGTTTGTGCTTCTCTTCTAGTCATCTTGTTGGGTTTGCTCATTGGTTGCTATTATCTTCTTATTTGGTAGGTGTCACATTGCATGTGGAGTTACTTCAAATCCATAGGATCATCTCCTAGGGGCAATTCCTCCATTATCTCCTATCTCAACCCCTTGTTCGAGTTCACCGTGTTGTCTTATGATCTCTCTCATTCCCATGAGGACACCCCCTTCCTCAAGGACTTTTGGAGGACCCATCCAGGGTCATGGATCTCCAATTTGGGGAGGGGCCCGTACCTCCTCCACCCCCTACTGCTATTGAGGGCAGTCAGTTCTCTCTCTCCAATCCTCCCACCAGTCCCTCTACTGCTCATATCTGGCAAATGATGGCCCAATTGGACTCGGCCCAACTTCAGGCCCTCTATGGCACCTTGCAGGGTTCGGGCACCCCATCCTTCACCGTCCCTCAAGGCTCGTCTGTTCATTTTGTCTCTCAACCCCCGGCTAGTGCGCCCGAGATCCCTCCTACTGTCATTGATCTTACCCCAGTTCAGCCCAAGATCCTTCACTTCTCCAACTTGAAGGTGGGCCAATATTCTAATTCGGCCCACCAAATCCTTGACAAGGGGAAGACCGGGCTCCCTCCATCTCCCCAGGTTGATCCCTACAAGTCCATTCCTTCAGCGTCATAGGTCCTCATGGTTCCGGCTGATTTCTTACACCCACAAGCTGGGACCGCCCACCTAGCTTACACAGATATGGGTCCTTCCTCGTCTAATATCCTTCTTATGGGCCTCCCCCTCCATTGGCCTACCCTGCGGCTCCCCGCTCTGGGCCCACTCTTTTTGTTCCACCTACTCCGTCCCGAGAGCAGGAATTACTTGATAAATGGGCCGCCATGCAACAACAACTCGACTTCCTTCAGAAGCGAGTTGGCCCACAATCTTTGGCCGATGTCCCAATTCCTAACTTCCACAACATTCAATTTCCCCCTCAGTTTGAGCTCCCCACGTACCGTAGGTATAATGGGAATGGTAACCCGTACATTAATGTAAGGGACTTTATGTATGAGTCGGCACAGTATGTCATGCCCCAAGCGCGAAAGGAACCCGGAGACACGACGAGTTTATATCATTCATATCAATTAGAGCGATAAAATTTTCGACATAACGACAGATTGCGCTAAAGATAAGAGTAATGAATAACAATCATATTCCAATAATTCATTTGCCACAACTTATCAGACCCAAAAATATCAATAACCACATAACTAAAATCCGCATCCATAAACAGGCTACAAGCCTGGATAAGTTTACATCATGACTTGAACAAACAAGGGATATAGAATGACATGGACTCTAAAGGAAAGACACAATGCAGCAAGACTCGACATAACGGCACGACGCTTGGAGGATCTACGCTCTTCACTTATTATCATCCCCATCCGGTTGCGACTCGGTGTCCGAGTTACCTAAAATGTGAGGAAAAACCAGGTCAGCGAATGCTCAGTAGGAATTATATCTCTATTCCAAACATTGATTTAAGTTATTAACCAATCAATTAACGTGGTATGCTCATGGATGCAAGAACATTAGAGAATATCTGAGAAGGAAAATTTCAATAATATTACACTTTTTCGTGAGAAGATAACATGGGTCCAAGCAAGTAATATCAAGTATACAAGTACATAATATCAAGTGTTCCGAGCAAGTGCTAACAAGTCGAGTCACGTGAATTGGCTATATAAATCAAGCAAGTACTCGCCTGTTCCGGGCCACGCAAGTAATATCACGACAAGTCATGTGACGACCCAGACTTTGGATACCGGGTAAACCCGATACCACTTGGAACCTGTGAAGCCTCCCAAGAGTGGTAAAGTTCCGAAGGGATAAAAAGGTATGTGTGGAGAACATTGAAGTTCCAGATAAAATGGTAAGCAACCATCAAACTCATTTCAAACTCCCCTTGCATCAATTTTAAAAAATAGGTGGAATGAGTTACTCCACCCGGGTTAGGACCACTTTGGTAACGGGTTGGGTTAAGGGTGGGGTGGGCTACCCCGGGTAGCCCACCCTCCCTTAACCTAACCCGTTACCAAAGTGGCCCTGAAAAAGCTGAAAAAGAAGTTAAGGACAAACAAACTGTCCTAGAGAAATTTACGAAAGGCAAAGAAACCCTGGATGCAATGTTGGGAACTAGAGTGAACTTTAACAAAGAGGGTCTAGGATTCAATCCTACAAACAAGAAAGAATTTGGTCTGAAAACCATGTCGATCTATTTTGAAAAAGCTAAAGGAAAATTGGTCACACCGCACTACTCTGGGATAGGATCAACTTCACAGAATAACATCAAGACCAAAATTGGTCGACCGATGCCGACCATTTAGAAACCACTCACTCGACTTACTCAACAAATCCACCCTCATCCTATTCACAGGGTAGCGAACAGAACTGCTAGACTCAATAAAAAACAAAATAGCGGCAAACAAGGAAAGTACTTCCCTAACCATCAGAGGTCATATGGACCCGATGGGGCAATGACAACTGTGGGCACTCACGCAGGAACAAAGAATTCCACTCATATGCACAATCCTATGAGGGAGGATATAACAATAAAAACCACAGAATCAATCACAGATCTCAGTTCAACAGGGGGAGGTACTAGAATAATTACGCCATGACTAATCGAAACACCTGTCACAGGTCAGAAAACCTGAATACACAACACTAGTCCAAAACAAAAACTAAAATTGTCAAACAAATCTGGATTCCTAAATCCTTGCTGCATGAAGTGATTAGTAACAGGGGACCCAAATTTGCTTGGGTTCCAAAACCTTCTGCTTGAATTGTGATTGCTAGAATGCTTGGCAGCCCAACACAACTAATGGTACTTAGACTGTGGTTGCTCGAGGCACATGACAGGAGATAGAAGGAAATTTAGCCAGATAATCAAGATAGAGTCTGGACAAGTGAAGTTTGGAGGAAAAGACAAGGGAAAAATAATTGCATCAGGAATAGTAGGTAAGAAATCTAAAAACTCTATTGAAAATGTTATGCTAGTTGAAGGTTTGTAGCACAATCTCCTGAGTATCAATCAGTTGTGTGACCGAGGTCACAGAGTTTTGTTTGATTCTAATAAATGTCAAAATTTTGAAGTAGGTTCTGATGAAGTCAAGTTCTTGGGTCATAGAGTCAATAATGTTTACATGGTAGACTTAGATGAATTTTTTAATAAAAACTTGTGCTTAATTGCCAATCAATCTGAGAGTGCATGGCTATGGCATATAAAACTAGGGCATGTAAGCTTTCATGGACTGCATGATCTTGTCAAACATGATATGCTTAAGGGCTTACTTGAATTGTCATTTAACCAAATCACCAAAACTTGTGAAGCATGTTCCCTAGGAAAACAAACAAGAAAATCATTTAAACTCAGATCTGAACCCATGTCATAAAAGCCTCTATCATTGCTTTATATGGCCTTGTTTGGTCCAACTAGGATAGCCAGCTTGAGTGGCAAAAGATTTGGTTACGTGATGACTTTGCCCGCTTCACTTGGATTTTCTTTCTGACTCACAAGAATGATGCCTTTTCTGAATTTCAGAATTTCTTCAGAAAAGTGAAGTAGGAGGGTAAGTTCAAAATCTGCACCATCTTATCAGATCATAGGGGAGAATTTGACAATTCCTCATTTACAGAATTCTGCAGTCAAGAGGGCCTAACTCATAGGTTTTCCTCTCCCAGGACACCCAAACAAAATGAAATTGTGGAGAGAAAAAATCGAACTATAGTTGAGATAGATCGAACCATGTTGATAGAGAGCCAACTGACAATGAGATTTTGGGCAGAGGCGGCCAGCACAACATGCTATATAATCAACCGGTCCATGGTAAGACCCAAACATAAGAAAACTCCATATGAGCTACTCAAAGGTAAGAAGCCCAACTTAACTTACTTCAGAGTTTTCGGATCAAAATGCTACATTCATAACAATGACAAAATAGATCTTGATAAATTTGAAGCTAATAGTATTCGTAACATATTTTCTTATCAGGATGGTCAACATGTGAGAATAGTGGAGGTCAGCATAAAAGCACATCTAACTTGCATAAGCTGACATAACGTATATATGTGTATATATAACATGAGCTCATACCCACATTTTCAATATATTGACTAGAGCAATCAGAGCTTAAACATGAAATATAGATCATAAGCTAAACAGAAAAAGAACATGCAACGATGGCTTCACGCTCTGGGTGACTGCACCTACATGCAACTTCACGCTAGGACTCTCCCCCAAAATACCTAATTCGAGAAACTCTTTTCACTGGGTAGCCATTTCCTTTGCACATTCGAGTAGGAGTTCCAAGGAAAGATCAACATGGCTTGACTGGGCGATAAGGTCCAGTTTCAGGATTAATCATGACATCTGTTTGGATCACCCCATGCTCATGCAATGCATGGTTTATTATTCTTATCCCAGAACACCTAATCCTAGTAGCCCTTTCCACTGGGTAGTTATTTCCTTTGCACATTCAAGTAGGAGTTTCAAGAAAGAAACATGACCTGACTGGGCGATAAGATACAATTTTAGGATTAATCATGACATGCAGTGGACATTCTATCTGGATCGCCCTATACTCATGCAATGCATGGTTTATTATTCTTAGAGACGATCTTACCCATAGATAGGAAAGTTTTGTAACCTGCTTGTCTTATTTTATTCTATACTTACATTAAAGTCATCTTGAGTCTTATTAACTTATTCTTGTTGTTGTGCATATCTTATCATACATGGAAATCTTTGTAGAGCACTTAAAGAAGACTTAAAGATATCAGAACACAAGTCTTGACTTGATCTGAACACATAATATGTGATTCGTAATTATTTGGGAATCGTTCAGAACATAGATTGAAGAAGCAAGGCTTAAGGTTTACGTCTGGTTCGTCCTTAGAAGCCCTACCTTAAAGAAGAAAGTACTAGTGATCCTTAGTTGCCCGTGTCTCCTCTCGCTTCCCATCCTACCCTTCCAAGTCACGCTTAGAGCCTGGTTCATGCTTAGAAGCCCTACTTTAAAGAAGAAAGTGCTAGTGATCCTTAGCTGCCCATGTCTCCTCTCGCTTCCCATCCTACCCTTTCAAGTCACGCTTAGAGATGATCGGAATAAGATAGATGACAAGCAAGTAGTCTCAGCTGTCTATAGAGAATGGCGAAGTTAGAAAGTTTGAATAGGTTTTGGAAGACTGTAAAAAACTTACCAAGTGTAAAGCAACCCTTGTTGAGACAAGAAACCCTTAGGAGATCTTGGGGAAATAGAAAGAACGCAAGAGTGATACTAATGGTCCAGAGAGAAAAAGCTAAGGGTGCGAAGGAATGGAGAAGTAAAAGGGTAAGGAGAGAAAAAAGAGAGATCTATATAGGATTTGGGCTGATGTCGTGTTCCTCACGTGTTAGTTCCTAGTCTTCCCTCACTGTATACCTCTCATGCACGGCGCACACATGACATCCTTCGGATCCTCGACTACGCTTATTTTCATGCAATTGTTAGGCTTTTACTCTCCTTTAGTTTGACGAAAATCTTCTAGTCACCACCACTTTTCGAGGCAGCAATCCCCCTAGATCTTGACAAGATTTCTGACAAAGCTCTCCTGATCTTAGAGCGGCCATCTAAGTCTTGTCACAACATGAAGACTCTGCACGGTTACAAGTTCCAAGATTTCTGTTGTTTATTGGGTGTCGTCTACTCACGTCTAGTTTGTCCCTTGCCTGCATCATCTAAATTTTATCGTACTTTCCATTTTAGACGATCCCATTGTCCAACTTCATTATGATAGCTAATTAACATCTAATCTTTCAATAAATCATCTAACTCTTCAACATATCAATTAAATTTTTAATATATTATTTAAATCCTCAATATATCATCAATATCTCATCTAATCCTTCAATATATCATTTATTTCTTCAATATCTCCTCTAAGCTTTCATTATATCGTCTATCTGGAAGACGTCGAAAGCACTTCGTTTAATGTGTTGTTTCATCTAATCCATTGTTTTATCTAATCACCATTTTCAGAAAATGCTGATTTTTCAGCGTTTTCTGAAAATTTCACTGTGGCACTTACTGTGACACTTTTTCGTGACATGTGATCCGGCGCCAGCGTTTGTCTCCGCCGGCCGATCGGTTGTCATCCGAAAGCCCTTTGGGATCTCCTCGGCGAAAGCCGCCATGCTGCCGCGAGCGAAGCTCCAGCTGGATCGACTCTGCCAGCTCCCGCTTCGGTCGCGATTCGCCAGCTTGCCGCCGGGCAGGCGAACCCGTCGGGGCCATGCGCTACGCAATCCGAACGCCCGTGCTCGCGCTCATTCCAAAGCGACAGGCCGCCGCTCGGCTCGCTGGTGCGCGGCATCGGCGTCATCAATAACGAGTCGTTTCTGGTTGTAGCGGTTAAATTCGCGTGCCGCGTCAGCAATGGTCGATTGATCAAATACCAGCTTTCCGTCCAGCCCACCGAGATCGGATCGTACTTGTTCCGCCGTCTTGTGGGCAACCAGCACATTGCTGGTGTCAGCGATGGCCGTATCATTTTTGGTCAGGACCGTCGGCGAAGCCTTGCTGGCTGCAACACGGACTTTGCCTTCTGAAACTTCGACGCGCACATTGTCCCCATCCCGTCGGACGGTAAATTTGGTACCTAGCACGGTGATGTCTTCGTGTCCGGCATGTACCACAAATGGGTGTGCCGAGTCGTGTGCCACTTCGAAGAAAGCCTCCCCGCTGTCCAGCCAGACCTCACGGCTATCCGCGGCGACCTTGGCGCGGACATGGGTGGCAGTGTTTAACGTGATATGCGAGCCATCTTTCAGTGCAACGATCTCTCGAGCCCCGACGCTGGTTTGAAATTTTTGTGAGCCAGGCAGCATATAGAGGCCGACACTCAACGAAATGCCGGCAACGACAACGACGGAAGCGGCGATCGCCCAATAGTTTCGTGCCGGAACTTGGAGACGGTGCAGCATGTCGAGCGGCAAGTCCGATTTTTCCGCGACGTCAGTATGGGAATCCTTCAGCGCAATCAAGCGGTCCGCCTGGCGCCACGCAGCATCAAGGCGCAACCATGCCACCCGATTGGCCGTCGACTCAGCCAGCCAGGCGTTTAATGCAGCTTGACGTTCTTGCGTCCATGACCCGTCCGCGGTAGCACGATCTTTTTCGGCTACCCAGTCTGCTGCACGTTCCTCAATTTGATCGGTTCTGTTCATTGATAAAAACTTTTTCCATCTGCACAATCACTTGTTAAGACGTACAGATGCACCAGTTCCGGTAATCCATCATTGCTCCTTGTGACGCTGCCACTTTGCGAGCCGAGATGAACGCGCACCAATTTCCTGTCCGACTGCAGCCATGGCATCGGCCAATGCCCGAATACCCTTGGAAACCTGCCGTTCGACGGTATCTTCGGTAATTCCCATACGTGCTGCTACCTCGCGCTGGCTCAGTCCTTCGATTTTCCTGAGTTCTACGACCATTCGGCATCTCGCCGGCAGTTGTTCTAGTGCGTCCTGCAGGCATCGCAGTGCACTTCGTGCCGCCACATGACGTTCCGGGCCCAATTCATCCATTGGGTGAGGGATGGCATCGATCTCCGAATACGAATCAAATGACACTACCTGGGCGCGTCGTGCTCGGTCAATCAGCAGGTTGCGCGCTGCAGTCAGTACGAACGCTTTGGTGGATTCCGGTCGTGACTGTCTGCACGCATCATAGACGCGTGCGTATACCTCCTGGCGCAGATCTGCAATTTCATCCCGGTCGCGCCAGTTGCGCCGCAGAAAACGCTCAATGTCGCCTTCGAGAGGTAATACCTCCCGCACAAACCAGGCGCTGACTTCGTCTTCCTCCATGAATCCCCCGTTGACTGCCAGGCAATCCACAGCATGGCTGCCTAAAGATAGCCCAGCGAAAGGCGTGGCGCAACGGCTAAAGGCCCCCCTTCAAAAATATAATTCAGGCGTACCGGAAATGTTATCGTGGTTCGTCTCAAGGGTTGATTTTGTTGTCTTTGCATTGCGCGGGCAAATAAATAGGGGCTGCAGTACCGGACATTATCACATGATAAGCCGAGTAAGGGCAGCGGCCTAAAAAATGAGGGACAGAAGGTACTGCTTCTCTCTGGTCATGATCCTGCAGCGTTGAACGCGGTTGTTCGTAGCTACGTTGAGCTGCTGCGCTCCGCATCGAAGACAGGATGGAGAGATATATGCGCAGCCGCAGCAACCTGCCGTACTCCTCAGAAGCAGCGGCTGGCTGTTGCTGCGGAATCCGCTGAGTATGCGGTTGAACAACTGGAACGCTATCTGGCTGATAAGCCTACGGCAAGATTGGCGGTAGCTTCGACTACATCTTCAAATGTGCCACTGGCGTTTGTGTATTCCGGCAATGGTCCGCAGTGGTGGGGCATGGGGCGAGAGCTTCTTGCGGCAGATCAAAGGTTTCGAGAAGAGATAGAGAAGGTCGACAAGATCTTTCAGCCGTTATCAGGCTGGTCTTTGATCGCTGAAATGCAGCGCCCAGAGGCCGAGAGCCGCGTTGCACTTACAGAATTCGCTCAACCACTCCTGTTCGCACTTCAATTGGGCCTAACCAGACTGCTCAGTGACGCAGGAGCCGTCCCCTCGGCAGTTATTGGCCATAGTGTAGGGGAGGTTGCAGCGGCTTATGTTTCAGGAGCGCTTAGCCTTGAAGATGCAACGAAGGTGATCTATCACCGCAGCATTGCGCAGTCAAAGACGGCGGGACTCGGCAAAATGGCTGCTCTGGGGGTAAGTGCGGCTTATGCTCTGGATGTCATCAAGGAGGCCGATGGCTGGTTGGAGATTGCAGCCGAGAACGCTCCGGATTCGATCACAGTCGCTGGAGATCCTAACGCTCTTGAAGAGATCATTCGTGTCCTTACGGAAAGAGGGAAGTTCGCCAAGCTGCTTCAGTTGAACTACCCGTTCCATACAAAGGCGATGGATTTAATCCACGGCGAGCTCGTTGACGCGCTTCGTGAGATAAAGCCAAATCAGACAAAGGTTCCATTTATTTCGACTGTATATGGCTCTCAAGTTGAAGGTGAAAGGCTCATGGCTGAATATTGGTTCTCGAATATTCGGGAGCGCGTGAGCTTTTGTGCTGGAATCAAAGATCTGTTATCCAACCACCACACCGCAGTTTTTCTTGAGGTGGGGCCGCACCCCGTTCTAAAAGAATATGTCCAACAGACGGCAAAGGCCGAAGGGCAGACGGTTGTCGCTTTGCAGACGCTTCGGAGGCCAACGTTCCGTGGACCAGAGCCAGAGGTTGATCACCTGTGGACTGCAATCTGTTCCTGTCATGCGAATGGCGCGATCGATACACCGATGCTGTTCCAAAAGCCAACGCCTTCTCCTGCTTTACCAAAGTATCCGTGGCAGAGAGTTCAGCACTGGAGAGGTAATGTGATTCTGCCGGATGTTCATCAGCCGACACATCGCGACCATCCGCTGCTGGGATATCAGCTAACGACAGCAGAGGGGCTTTGGGAGAACACCATCGATCTCAATCGGCTGTCGTATCTGAAGGATCATGTAATCCAGAGAACGGTGGTCTTTCCAGCTGCGGGATATCTGGAGGTGGCATTCTCTGCAGCGGAAAGGTTGTTGGGAGACGGGGAGCTCATTGTCGAGGACCTTGACATCCTCCGTCCTCTGGCGATTCCCGAGCATAGCGATCCACTTATTCAGTTTGCAGCTGACACTCCAACAGGGCGGTTTTCCATTCGATCGCGCCCGGAACCGTATTCCACTGATTGGCTTCAACATGTGCGGGGACGGATAACAAAGAATCAGCGTTCTTTTGAAGATAAGGCTGTTGATTTACAGGCGATCTCCACCGCATTGCCGGAGGTTTTTAGTTTTGAAGAACACTATGCAGGTACGTCAGTCCGCGGCATGGAGTACGGTCCTGGCTTTCAAGGCGTAGTCAAGATTGCGATGTCTGCCTTAGAGAATGAGAAGAAAGAGGCGCTGGGAACCATTCATCTGGAGGAGCTTGATGATGTCGCTCTAGAGTCGTATCGTGCTCATCCTGCAATCGTCGACTCCTGTTTCCAGATTCTTGTTAGTCTCGCCGGTCGCACGGAGGGACGCAGTACGACACTTTTGCCGGTGCAGTTTGAAACCGTGCGCAGCTATCAAAGACTGCCGAAGTCGATCCTTTGTCACGTCCTGATTTGTCAAGAAAGCCAAAGGTCCGTTACGGCGGACTTCAAGATGATGGACTTGCAAGGCGTCGTTTTATTTGAGGTGAAAGGGGCGCGCTGCCAGAAGATAAATTTCGAGGCTGCTTCATCCATCCCGTTGCTTTCTGAGTGGTGGTCTCTTGATCCTGGTAGCGTACAGCCCGGGAACTTACCTGAATTACCCAGTCCTACCCTGATCAGGCAGGCACTGGAAGATG
Organism: Amorphophallus titanum; assembly: GCA_024336825.1. Lineage (NCBI taxonomy): Eukaryota > Viridiplantae > Streptophyta > Magnoliopsida > Alismatales > Araceae > Amorphophallus > Amorphophallus titanum. Next base: position 10,363,476 of record JANBPO010001714.1, read on the forward strand.
ATCTGCTTACGATTATTAAGGACAATCAGCGCGAAGAGTTTTATCGCGATGTCCAACCCGAGATCGAGAAGCTGATCCATGCATCCATTGCGAGAGTTGTGAACTCGCTTACTGGCACACGCGAGCAGTTTAAATTAGAGGCTATTGTTGCTGAACACGGAGTTCCGTCTGAACGTATTCCATTGCTTCAGAACGTTCTGGATTCTGCGGTGTCTTCGAATCTTCTATCGCGTCAAGGCAGCGTCTTCCTGAAAAATAAGACGCCTGAAACAAATGTAGAGTCGATTTGGCGTGAACTGTATCTGAAGTATCCGCAATATCAGGCCGAACTTTTGCTGATTCTGGAGAAGGGAAATAGGCTCCTCGATATCTTCGGCGACCGAGATTGCCGCGAGAAGGTGGAGACTCTTAGCGACCAGCTACCCGATTCATCGCCATTTCATCTTGTCTACAATCAGATCGCGCGCGCAGTTGTAGAACGGCTGGTGAAGTTATGGCCTCGATATCGCCCGATTCGCATCCTTGAGATTGGAGGCGGAACGGGCTCGCTGGCGACGTGGATCTTGAGTGTTTTGCCTGCTCTACGCACTGATTATCTCTTTACAGATAGCTCTGAAGAGACTGTTGGACGTGCACAACGGCGTCTAAACGGATTCAGATCGGTTCGCTTCGCAACGCTTGATGTTGAAACAGATCTTGTCCCGCAAGGGATTCCAGAAAATTACTTTGATCTCGTAGTGACAGCAAATTCACCGCATACGGTGCAGCTGCTCGCTAAGGGAGTCAGTAATTTGCATCGAGTTATGGCTGATGATGGACAGCTGCTTCTTGTTGAAGCTGCGCTGAACGATGTGACCGAGTTCATGTATTTGAACGAAGACACTCGAATTGGAGGGCGCCAAGATAGATCAGAACTCCTGCCTGATGCTGATATCTGGAGGGCACAGCTTCTTGCAGATGGTTTTTCCAGCGCAGAGATATTCTCAGACAGCGTTTCATCTCTTGGACGCGGGCCGATGCAGTCGATTATACTGGCTCAGCGAAATGCCATTGGTCGAGAGCATTCTGAAATCGCAGAAAACAAGCTATCCACGCGTAAATTGTTACTTGTTGTAGAGACTGATGACTCGTCTGAAGCCGCATTGAATAAGGCGCTTCTTAATGAATTGAGACTTAGAGGGCAGGACGTTGCGATAGAAGTTTTAGATAATAGTTCTATTGCAACGGGACAGGTTTTAGATGTATGGGCGAAGCACAGGGGTGTTGACTCTGTCATCTATATAGCTTCGTCTGGCGAGAAGTCTGTGGATACGGCTCACCTGCTTGAATCGGAAGATCTTCGCTGCCTGCGTTCAATCGAAATGGTGAAAGCTCTTGAAGCTACGCGATTAGAGCACCCTGTAGACATAACATTTGTTACGCGTGGGGCATTTGCCAATTCATTCGGAGATGGCCCTCTTGATCCTGGCCAGGCTCCGCTATGGGGCCTGGGTAGGGTAATTGCGAATGAATACCCCGGACTCAATTGCCGTCTCATTGATCTTCATGTCGAACAGGGTTCAGAGCAAGCGGCACAGCAGTTGGCTGGTGAGTTAGTTGATCGCGATGATGAGACCGAAGTGCAGTTATGCGCCGGATATCGTTTTGTGAATAGAGAACGTCAGGTGACGCTAACGGACGAAGCGCGTATATCAAACTCTTTTGGTCGGACTGCTGCACGTAGCTACAGGCTAGACTTCTCTCCGCAGGACGGTCTGGATTCATTTCGCCAAACCCGAGAACTAGAAAAATTAGTGAAAAAACCTCGTTCCATGCCCCAATCGTATCCAGAATGACGGGGATACATCAGAAATCATACTGCCAACCTTCCACAAGCCGGATGGGGCCAATAAACCTTGAAATGACTCCAAAATGTGCGATTCCCATGAATTCACCCAAAATGACTCACAAGGGTAACCAGACTCCTATCGGCCACAAATCACAACCGAATGCGATGAAACTAGCGGGAATGGCATCTAGAGATGCCAGGGGTTCGAATGAAACCAATTCTACCAAAAATTGTTGCCTAAAATGGCAAACTCGACTCACACCCCCCAAAGCATGCATCACCCTAAACGAAGCAAAACCCGCTCGTATACGCACTGTTCGGCTCCAAATCGTGAGGAAATGCAGGAAAAGAGTAGGACAACTATTGTAACATCTCCGACCCTTTCGGATCCTTATTTTTGGGTCCCAGATCTACTTTTCTAGGAGTGTTTGGCTCTATCCTATCTGGAATTACGTTTCAGACATCTTTCATTTTTGGATCGACGCGATCCGGGGTCGTTTCGGGGGCCCGGAGACATTCCGCAACTTTTCCCGCGTGATTTTCTGATTTTCGGCCTAATTTTCAGCAAATCCTTCGGCACGCTGTTGTGGGCGAACGTGGTCGTTCACCTTGGCGTAAGTGGTATCATTGCGATCGGTGCGCTCCGAGGATCGCGAAAACGTGATTTTCTATTTTTTGGTATTTTTTGAATTTCAAGATTTTATATAAATATCTCATTTCCTTTTCATTTTTTTATTCTTCTCATTTCCTTCTTCTTCTTCCTCTCTCCACCGTGACCACACCGCCCCCTCTCCCTCTCTCTCTCGTTTGATCGTCCGGCGAGCTCTCTCTGACTGCAGACGGTGCGGGGCGACGGCGTGGCGACGACGACGATAGTGAGGCGGTCGTGGCGGCGTAAAAAGCGTGAGATTTCGTGGAGGAACGAGAGTTTCTAAAAGATTCAATCGCGATTTCGGCGTCGAATCGGCGGAGCATTCGCTCCATTGAGGTAGGGTGACGTTCCCTAGCTTCGTGCATTTCATTTCCGTGATTTATAGGCCGTCGTGAGGCCGAGAGGGGTGTTTTTAAGCGGGTTAGGGTAATTTCATGATTTGGGGAGTGATCGCCTGATCTAGTGCTTCGTCGCGTTTTTGGCCGATCCGAGGCCGTAGATGCATGCCTAGGACCTTCGGGAGCTTTCCCTTGATTTCTCCCTCTCCGGTGGAGGTACGGGGGCGTGGTTGAAATTTTTGGGTTGAACTCACCGTTTTGCCGTCGGACCGTCATAGCGGTCCAACTAGAGACCGCTATGAGCATGGCGCACCCAGTGAGGTGCGTTATGCTTCGTAGGTTTTGCATTCAGTCCGTGTGGGCATAGCGGTCTTGCGATAGACCGCCATGTCAGCATGACGCCCCTGTTCAGGCGCGTCATACTTTGTGACCGTTGGATTCGACCGTTGCTTTGTGACCGTTGGGGCCCTGATCATATAACGGTCCTCAGGAGGTCTGTTATGTCACTATAACGCCCCAGGGGAGGCACGTTATTATTAACGCCCTCGCCCACCGCTTAACGCGCCTGAGAGGGTCCGTTAAGGGGGCCATAACGCACCTTGAGGAGCGCGTTATGGTCTGTTTCACCGTGAGACATAACGCACCATGAGTGGTCCGTTATGTGCATAACGCCCCTAGAGGAGTGCGTTATGCTGTTCCCTGCGATTTGGGTCATAACGCACCGCTGTCGGTCCGTTATGCACCATAACGCACCTGGGCAGGCGCGTTATGGTCTGTGACCCTTCGGGAGTGGCAAACGGCCGAGTGGGACCGTCCCTTCTCCCTCGCACGACTGTGAGTCAGACGTGCATCCGTGAGTGGCCAATGATGGACCGTTCATCGTCTGAGGCCTAGTCGATGGTTTTCCGTGCCGATTCGAGTCCCGGGTGAGCGGACCTCGATCCACGTGCTGTCCCGTGGTCCGACTGATGCTGGGCATCATAGGGGGACCGTCTTGGATTTCCCTTACATGCTTCAAAATCTCCCATGGACAGGGAAACTTTTTGTTAATAACTTGGACCAAGATTTGAGAGTCACATTCAATATAGCTTGGACAGGAAGTGAAGGACCTCAAGTATTTGAGACCATCCTTTAAGGCTCTTGCTTCAGCCACCAAGCTGCTAGCTTGACCATAAAAGTGAGAGAAGGCCAGAAAAATATCACCCTGTGAATTCCTAATGACACCTCCTCCACCCGAGACGTTGGACAGCTTAGCTGCACCGTCTGTGTTCAGTTTGAGAAAAGGCCAAGGAGGCAGGTTCCATTTAATTGGAATCGGTTTTTTCCTGGTAGATCTGACCGACTGGATTCCACAGGCAGAGAGAATGTTACTCTTTTCATTATTATCTTCATGCAGATTGGATAGTGCCAAGGATTGCTTGACCTGATAGAGTATCTTCTGAATCATATTCCTGGTTTTTGGATTCTTGCCTTCATGAATGACAGAATTCCTAGCTGTCCATATTTCCCATAAGCTAAAACCTGTCACAGCAATGATAAGAAGGCTGAACAGAGATCTGCCAACAGCGAGGTTGGTAATATTGTATATGAGTTCTTTAGCTGTTCTACCTCCGATATCCAGGCCTTTAGATTGAAAGAAGGACCAGATGCACCGAGCCCACTCACTCTGGATAAAAAGGTGGTTGGTGTCCTCTTCGGAATAGGTTTGACAGCAATGGCATTTGGAACAAAGAGGAATACCACACTTTTTAATATTCAATTCTGTTGGTAAACAGTTAAAGTAAACTTTCCAGATGTGCATGGAGATTTTAGTAGGGATCCAGGCTGACCATATTCTGCTCCATTTGACATTCATATCTGGCGTTTGCAGTTGAGGAGTATGCATCATGCTTTTGTAAACAGATGAGACAGTATAATTCCCATGGCCAGTCAATGACCAAACAAACTGGTCTGAATATGGGGATAGAATGGAACCTGACAAGACTTTTCTGATGTCTGATGGGAGGTACAAGAGCATGGCCTGAGAGTCTTCCCTGGAAGGATTCAATATAATGTCTTTGACTGTAGCATTGCTATCCGGGATACTGTCACTGCAAATATACGAAGCTAGGGTTCTATTCCCAATCCAAATGTCCTGCCAGAAATTGGTTTTTGCTCCATCACCAAGGATAACTCTCTGGTTCTGCAGAATTATACCTTTTGCCTTCAACCAACTACCTTTGCTGATACCTTTCATATCTCTGAAACTGACATCTGAAAGGTGAGACTTCCGAATATATTTAGCTCTAAAAAATTCAGCCCATAGGGAGTGAGAGTGAAGACCATTCCACAGCATTTTGATCCGAAGAGCTAGGTCCATATGCCTTAAGGACATAATTCCGAGGCCACCCTGATCAATAGGTTTACATATCAATTTCCAAGATCTCCAATGCTTCCTGTTACCATAGTCTGAAGAGCCCCAAAAAAAATTTGCAAGAGATCTGTCCATCATCTGATGAATGCCAGCATGAAGTGGAGTGGAAGCTAAAATGTATATAGGTATGGATGAAAGAACATGTTTTATCAGAATAAGACGTGCACTTTGAGACAGAAGTCTTGCTTGCCAACCTTCTATGCGTTTTTGGATGGTAGTTATAATACCAGCAAAATATACCTTTTTAGTCCTGCCAAGAACCAGAGGAAACCCCAAGTATTTCTGAGGGAAAGTTTGCCTTTGGAAGCCAGTTCTGTCTGCAATCCTTCTGCTAAGAGTAGAGCTGCCATTGGAATGAATAAGAAAACCACTTTTCCTTGAGTTAATCAATTGCCCTGAGGCCTCCTCATATGACTTTAAAGTATCCATCAGATTGCGGATAGAAATAGTGCTAGCATTAGCAAAAATTAGGGTATCATCAGCAAAAAGAAGGTGAGATATGGGTGGGCATCTCCTTGGACCAGCATACCACCCCACTTTCCCAGAAAGAAATCGATCCTTGAGCAATCTGCTGAGAGATTCTTGAGCTAAAATAAACAAGATAGGAGCAATGGGGTCACACTTTTCGAACTTCGGCGGCTTAGTGATACCGGCCGGTAACTTCCTTGCGGCATAATGAGCCGGATAAGGGACTCGGGGGGGGGCTTTTGCCTCCCCCTTCCAGCTTGCTGGATTCATCTCGTCCCCCTCTTTCTGCTGGTATCCCTGGAGTGGCCGCGGCTGATCATTCTCCATCGGTGGAAGGCATTGTCTCCTCATCTCCTCTTGGCGCCCCTTCGTCGTTGGCTGGCACCTCTTCATCCTTGGCCGATGCTGCAAGGACCTCCCTCCCCCCCTTGATCGCTGGCGGTGATGGATCTCATCCTGGGCTGATTGCTGCTATCCCTCTTGCCCCTGCTACCGTGGATAGGCCTCCCCTTGGGCAGCCTTCCCCTGGCCTTGCTGCTTGCGCGCAGGCCGGCCAAGCCTCCTTCGTCCGTCGTGGCCCTGCTACTGTTCGTGGAGGATCTTCTATTCCTCCTTCTGCTGATGCCTTGAAGTTTGCTGCAAACGAAGCATGGCCTCGCCTTCCTCCGTCATCTGCTGCACAATCGCTAGATGGGGCCCCTCCCTCGGGTGCAACTCCATCTTTCGCCCAGGTTTTGCTAAACACGGTCCCCCCTCTTGCTGCACCCCTGTCCGTCCATTCCCCTGCCCTCACAGATCATGGGGAGCCCGCGGCCTTCTTCACCATGGAAGAGATCCGGTTGTCTTGTAAGCACTTGGAGTTTGCTATTGTCGCCAAAACCCCCTTGGGCAGACCTGCTTTTCAAGATATTAGGCAGCACCTTGCGCAGCGATTTTTATTCAAGCAAGACTTCTTCATGAGTGCCCTTGATGGTCGCCATCTTCTCCTTCGATTTCAGAATCAAGGTGACTTCCTTCTGGTCGTTTTGAAAGAATCATTGTATGTTAAAGGGAAACCTTTCTGGTTTTCCCAATGGTCTATGGCATTTTCACCCGATGAGGATTCTCCTTTTGTCCCGGTTTGGATGGAGTTGCCCAACCTCCCAGCAAACTTCTACAGCGATCCCATGCTTCGATCTATTGCTGGAAGTGTTGGTCCGGTCTTGCAGATTGATAGAAACACCCTTTGCTTAACTCGCACACATGCTGCTCGGATTTGTGTCCAAGTTGATGTTTCTAAGGAGTTACCCCGTCGGGTTTGGATTGGGACTGGTGGTGCTAGTGGGGCTTGGCAGGCCATTGTTTTCCCTGCCCCCCCTTCGTTCTGCTCTTCGTGTAGAAGGCTTGGTCACTTGGCCCCCAAGTGCAAGAGGAACTCTGCTGCAACTTCTGCTGCCCCCGTGCATGATGCTGGCCCTCCTGAGCCTCCGTGTGGGCATGGTGATGTCCCTGCCCGGCCTGCTCCCCAGCCAAGGCAGCAGCAAGCTTGGCGGCCCGTTGCTGCTGCTACGGCTCCTGTCAACCACCCTCCACCGGTGGTTTTGGATGATCCCAGGCCTGCTCTTCCTCTTATGGCCGACGCTGCTCCTGCTCTTGGGGAATCCATCTCCCCCGTTGCTGCCGTTTCTGTTGCTACTTGTGACGCCCCTGCACCTGCTGCGTCTGCTGATCCTGGGGCTGTTCTTCAGTCCGTTGTCCCTTCTACTCCTGCTCTTGGGGACCCGTCTCCCCTGGCTGATTGTACCCCTGCTGCCGCTACGGATGTTACTGCTGCACTACATGTGGATGGGCAGCAAGATGGTGCTGCTATTTCTCCTGCCCCTCCGCCTGCCTTGGAGGTATCCCGTGTATCTGAAGGCCCTGTTTCTTCTTCTAAAGCTGCTTTGGCTGGTCCCTCGATGGTGGATATTGGCTGCGAAGGCCACCTTCTTTCTGCTGGCGGTGCTCCTATTGCCCTCGCAGCGGGTAGCCCTTGTGCGCATTTGGCTGCCCCTTTGGCTGCCGGTTCTCTTGCTGATGCTACTGCCCCCGTTTCCCCTTCTGGGTTGTCTCGATCTCCAATAGTGTCTCCTGGGCTCAGTGCTGCTGCTGCTCCTTGGCTGCCTGCCAAGGGTCCTGCTGCTCCTCCTTCGGTGGACCTTGGTGATCGGGCCTCCTCTCTCTCTCTTTAGTTCTTCATCTTCTTCCTCCTTGATCTAGGGTGTGAGGCCCTTCTTTGGGAGTGATTCCCAATTCTATCTCTTCCTCTAGGTATCAAGCTCGATCACCACCGCCGCCGCCTCCGTTCGCGCCGCCGTCAAGCCACCACGGGCCACTCTTCGACCTGCTGTCCTAGTTGTATACCTGTAGAGTTGGGCCGGAAAGATTAGGTTGGAACCCCATAATCTCGTCCTCAAATCCCCCTCACCTCTTCACGACATTTCTTCCTCTGCCTATCCTATACCTACCCTGAAAATCCCACTCTAAAATTCGCCTGGTAGCAAAAGTTGTCTTCATAGCCATTTTCACTGCATAGGCTGCCTCTGTGCAGACCTACAAAAACCTGAACTCTGAAGATCAGGCTGGTAGCCCCTGTTCCTATCCTCAAATCCTATAGCTTTCTTCACAACATTTCTTCCTATCCCTGTTTCCCAATGTTCCATGAAAGCCTCGCCTCAAAATTCACTCAGAGTAAAAACTTATCTTGGTAGCCCTTTTGGTCGTGCAGACTCTCCCTGTGCACCCTGTCAGGATAGTGTTCAAGGCACTCCAAAGAGACGACCCCCAAATCATCTCAGAAGGACCTGAGATCTTGAGAACTTTTTACACACATCCTAAACCCCTCTCCAGAATTTTCTTGAGACTTTTAAAACCCTTTTCCCTTGCTTGCCACGTCCACCTTTACCCTCCTCAGTTCTAACTGCGCTGAACTGTAGAACTGAGACCAGTCTGTTTGCCCCTCTCACGCCTGAAACCTCCACTGCACACCACCCCGCCTCTGCTACCCAGTCATCCCGCGTCTATCATCTATCCACCAGAGAAAACCCTGCCCCATTCGCCTCTAGGAAGCCCCGGTTCCAGTCCCATCTTTGGTCCCCTGTCCAGCTGCCAGCAGACTGTCCAGATTGCGCAGGGTCTGCCTCGAAATTCGCCAAGACTACCACAGTGCTCCGTTGCAGTCGCCACTCGACCGGCGTCCCTGGGACATCCCCCGCAGCATCCACACCAAGTTTTGTGACCAGAGGACATGCCGAAGGTGGTGTACCAGGCTCGTCTACCTGCTGCATCCCAGCATCGTGCAGTTTGGACAGTAGTCTGCCCGCCCGTTCGAGGACACGCCGGAGCTTCCCTCCCGCTGACGGTGTCCGGCGTCTTCCCGAGCGACCTTCGTCCATTGCTGCTTGCCTCTCGGGACCATTTATCCTTCTTAGGCACTGAGGCTTGCCTTCCTCGCTGCTAGACTTAGACCGATTCGTGGGCGCAGTTCGCCTCAGTTGCGACGGTACGTGGACGACGAGCTTCACCAACCCAGTACCCGTCACCCCACTTCGCACGACCCCTGGATATCACTGTGTAGCCATTTACCTCCCTGTGAGGAGTGGGCTTTGTTTGGGTTGTACCTTTATTTTATCTCTTGTACCGGGTGGTCGTGTGACTTGGCCGGGCTTCTTCCCCACGCCTTGAGCGTGGAGGTATGCGTCTACTCCTCCTTGGTTTAACTTGCTCATTTAGTATAGTTTCTTGACGCCGCTGGTTGTGAGATCATAGGCAACTAGCTCTCATATTTACTTATATCACTGCTGCAGTGAGAGAGCAATATCGTCCTGTGACTTATCCGAGTCGCGAGTGTGGAGTCGACTACCCTAGACCCTGTCGGTTTCTCAACCGTGTGGATCGGCGTGCTTCCCTCTCTTGGGACGCCTGTGAGCTATAGTTTCTTGTTGATTGACGTAATTTCCTTCTTGGGAACGTTAAGTGTCGAGTCTACGCCATTCGATCTACTGCAAAGTTGCTAGTTTTAGTTGTCCATTTAGTCGCGTCTGCATATAGAGTCCTAACTTACATAGCGTCCCGCATCAAGCTATCAAGGCATGTTGTCTGATTTTGAGAGGATGAGCACTCATGACTCTCAGGGATCTGAAAGCTCGTATGGACGGTCATGGCCGCAGCAGCCGATGTATCATGGGGATTCAGATAGCAGTAGTTCATTTTTCCCATCTGGATCTGTTGTGTCTGTGATAAGTGCCAATTTGTTCTAATCATACTATGTTTACTTCTCTGGGTCTGCATGGGACTGTTCGAATTGTGTGGGGATTGAAGCCCTTGGTGAGATCCCTATTCAAGTTGTTCAATTGGTTGAGAGGGAGATTGAGTCTTTTGAGGAGAATCCCAACCCGTGCTTGCTGTAGCAGTAGGCTTTCATGATTGAACATATTCATGATTGAACATATCATTGGCACCATTGAAGAATGGAAAGGACCCCTCTTTTCTCTCGTGTTTCTGTCGCATACAAGTTGGTATGATCATCGTCACCGGAAAGATTTAAGAATTCGAGGGTCCTTACCTTTCTCATGCATGGAGAGTTGAATGCTTCCTGGTTTCCCAATTGGTCTCAACTTGCTGAAAGGAGGTTCCAAAGGCCATGGGGGACCATAACAAAGCAACCCCTTTTTTCCTCCTCATCCTTAATAAATTTTGATGTGCAGTTCTCACGTTTGTCAATAGGATGCATCCGTCTTTTAGCCTTTTTTATGGTTTCATCGTTCTGGGTTTCGCTGTGCTCCACTCAATTAGTTGTCAGCAGCTTCAGTACCTCGATTGATAAGTTCATTCAATAGGGTGTCCTTTCTAGTGACTTGCTGATCATCCTGTTGTTGGTGCAGGTCATGGCACTAAAATGTAGGGAGACACCAGAGCCCATCAACCTCAATAAAGAGACCGAGGGTTCCTGCAGCAACAGGAGCGACAACAGCTCTGATATCAACCTGGACATCTCCAGAACTCCAGCCACAGACAGCCCCATGGATGTCCACCAGGGCAACAGGCCATTCTTCCAGCCCATCAGGCCGGCCGGCATGGCTCAGCTACTGCAGAACCCTCCCTCCAGACCGGAGATCCAGTGCCCCAAGATGGAGCAGGGCATCCAGGATGAGAGCTTCTGCAGCATGCTCTGCGGCCTAGACGACCAGCCCGGGTTCTGGGCATGGCCGGAGCAGCACAATTTTCATTGATCTGCTTGGAACTGGGCTCCCTGCGGCGAGTTTCTGGTCACTGCATGCCATCAATAGCTGCTCCTCTGCTCTTCACAAACTTGCAAGAACTTGGGAGATCCGGGGTGTGCCCACAACTGGTGTACAGAGAAAGTTTTCCCCTTCCTTACTAAGAATTAAATAAGGGTCTATTGAGATTGGGTTGCACCATCATCAATCAGTATCCCTAGGGATAGTAGAGGTTAGAGATGTGAGGTAAGATCAGAATCCAGCGTTTTAAACACGTTTTGGTATATGTGTTTAGCTCTTCATGGGGCCATGAAATAAGAGGGTTTCTCTCCCCCCTTCGCCTTTGCTTATCAAGGTGTCCGAAGTTTCATTTCTGTTGTAAATGACTTCCCTTTATCTTCTTCTTCCTGTTGAAAACAATTGCTGTTGATGAAATTGTTTTTGGAGGAACCCCTCATGTGGCGGGCTTAGTTCACGATCCACTAATGATGCTTTAATTCTAAACCAATCCTTATGATTCTGAGCCACATATATAAGATATTTTAGAGAGAGAGAGAGAGAATATGGAAGGGGAGAAGAAGCCAAAAGAAAAAGAGGAAGAGGTGGGAGGGGAGCATATGGGTACAGTGCCTTGAAAGAACAGGAGGAAGAAAACAACTCGATTGGAAAGGCTACGTCCTTGGGTGTGGTTGTGCTGCTGACAGGGGAAGGCATCCCTTCCACAGCCGTACCTCCTCTTTGGCCTCACAAAAGGAAAAAAAAAATGGACTTGCACTGAGAGATGGGGGATGGAGCATGTGACCCACTGTCGCCCACTTTGTCATACGGGTCTCATGGGGTGTGGGGTTGCCCCCATTCCCACCCCCACCCCCTCCAGAGAATCTTGTTTTCACTGAGAAAGTCTGGTGCTAACAGCCTCTCATTCACGTAAACTTACAACTGTTGTTTTGGGGGAGGGGAGGAAGAAGGCTTTCTGAAAGTTTTCTGTAAAAACACAGCTCATGCATGCACCTCTCCCCTTCCCTACCCCTTTCGTGCACTGCCGAGAGGTGCCATGGATGGGCCAGAGAGCTGGACAGCGCACCCTTGTCCATTAGTAGTACAGCCACTGTTTGTTGATGTTCCTTCCCAAACCCCCACCCTCACCTCCTCTTTTATCTCCTCTTTCTGTTGGGTGCCTACTTAGTAACAACCTGGGACTATCATTCTTCAAGTGATTTAATGCCTCCACAAATTTGGCGCAGTGGGCAAGGGCCAGCTTGCTGTAGATGAGCTGATGTTACCATGCACAACCTCTGTGAAGGCTGCCCAAGAATTCCTGCAATTCTTTCTCCACATCCTCCAATCTAAAGGCGGAATCTTTGATGTACGTAGAGCCAAAAACGGAACATCTACAGCCGTATAATCGCTTCTTGATCCAGTAGCTGATACTTGTCAATTTCACCTTAACGAAGACGATTGCAAGAAAGGAGCCAAACTTTTGGGGCTCCCCCCAAATGTGGTGGGAGCAAATGGGTAGATACCCATCAAGGTATCGAGGAGTCGTCTACGTCGTGCCGTCGGTTTCCGACGTGAATTGCTGTGCGGTTTCCATCAGAGAAGGGTTGTTGGACGGTAATGGAGATATGAGCAGGGGAGGAGGAGAAGAGAAATCCTATCCCCATCCCCACGCTGGCAGCAGAACGGAAAGCTCTGGCGCTGGCGGGGGCCAGCTGCAGCCGGTGCCGAACGTCGCAGTCCCCGCAGACAAGGTTCGCTGGAATTCGGCAGAGGAAGATACCAGGCGATGTCGGATCTCATGTTTAGCCGAGGTGTCTGTCACTGTTACATTGGTGGATTGTGGGCGGGGGCGCCCACCAGGGTGTGGGGTGGGGTAGGCGATCCCCTTGGCCTGCCGCCTTGTGGCAGCATGGTGACCAAGTGTGCTCCTACGGTGAATTGGCACGCCACACCGGGCGGCCGCCCCATGCCGCCCCTATCTCCCCACTGTGGCTCTGTCCAGATACACCATTACGCCACATTGGATCTAGCTGTGCGACGTGCAGCAGCCAGCAGAATCTGGAGCTCTCTATGCGTGCAAAGCCCCAAACTGTTGTTGGCCTGTGGTGCAAACCTCAGGTGGCAATTTGGTCGAACAGGTTGTTAGTTTCGTTTACGGAGAGAAGATGATGCCGACAAGCGGGAATCCATATCCAGATATCATGGCGGGGGACTGCCGGAGTTGTCAACGTGTGCGGGATTCAGCATAAGATTCCTCATCCTGGAAAGGGGTAGGAAAAAAGGGGCCTTCTTGCTGGGTTTGAGGTGGAGTTGCACATGTGGGTTAGCCTCTCTCTCAGGGAGGTGATGGGGAAGAAGGATCAGGGAAAGTGTCCATTGGCTGCTGGCACCACAGCTTTAATTGGAGAAAGAGCTGTAAGAACATTCTGTAAATTTGGATCTTTTGGCAACAGCTAGCAGCATTAGATATTAGTTATTAGCAAGTGGAGGCATTTCAGAGCAGGATCTTCTGATTTATGACTGTGAGGTGCAGGGTGTGGCCTTTGGTCGAGGTGGATTTAAAAGAACGGGATGGGGGAGTGCAGAAAAAAGAGACTTTATCTTCCATTTAATTCTGCACTTGTTTAGGCACACAGTTATGGAAGCACCATCCTGCTCCTCCTTCACAGTGTGCACAGAACACTAGGTAATGTACTCCACCAGATTCTGTCCCATCAAAGACATTAAATTTGGAGTTTCTTGGGCCGATACAGCATGCTTATTAGCATCAATTTGACCTGATTACAAGTTTTTTTTAAAAAAATCTTGAAAAACATATGAAAAAGGGAAGAAGCCTTAAGGTGGTTATTATACAAGTGGAAAGGTTGCAGGCTCCTGCAGAGTTGGGGCATGGGCATGTGTTGCCATCCATACCTTTGGAAGGCTATGCTTGAAACACATTTTTTGGGCATGGTTTTCTATAGGGGTTGGGGGAAGATACAGCCCTCCTTAATAAACTATTTAAGTAAACTACGGAAAGTCTTCTAACTAACAATTATAGATTAAAGAAGGCCCATGTTAGGGCACCTGGCCTCTGGTGAAGATTGCGGCCTAATGATCCTTTAATTATTGGATTATCTTAAGATTAGTGTGGGAGAATTAATTGTCCAGCATGCATGTTATTCTGTGGCTAGAAAAACGGGGGAGGATATGGAGAGCAAAATGTGAAGCGGTGGAGCAGCCTGGAGGCTGCTTCGATTGTTTATACATATCGCCTTTAGCAGGCACAGTGAATCCCCACATGAATCACACGTTAGAGTCGGTGGCCGATATTTTTTTCCTTCTCCTCTGCGGTTGGTAAGTTATTAGGTGAGATTTTTTAAGACTCACACTCACTAACAACGAATTATGTGGTAATTTCCTAGGGCTTCATCGTTGTAACCAAATTAAAATTCGTATTAGGGAACTTAACTGCTCTTCTAACTGCCAAAAAAATTAGATTAAGAGAGAATTTGGAGTAAGAATAGGAGATGCCCTCCATGTGCAGCTTGCATAATCCATCCGGAGATTAGAATACTATAAAAAAGATAATAATAATAATAATGATGATGATGATGATTAATGTTAAGATCTTACTGAAGCGTGAAGATTAAATCGGTTGCATTAAAATTTTTATCAAACCCTCCCACTCCTCTCTCTCCTCTCATTTCTCACTCTCTCCCTCTCTCTCTTCTCCCACGCTCTCCTCTCACTCCTCTCCGGCGGCCGACGGACCGAGGCGGGGGCGAGGCGGGGTGACACGGGCGAGGAGGATGGCGAAGATGGGTCGAGGATCGAGGAACGAGGGCGCGGTGAAGTCGGTTCGCGAGCGTGGGGCACCGGTGAGGGTTTAACGGCATTTTCTTCGTAGATCGACTCCGCGGTGCACGAAATCTTCGGTGGAGGTAGGGGGACGGTTCCCTAGCTCGCGTATTTCATTTCCCGCGAGTTGCATTGGCCATGGTGAGCCGAGCGGGCTATTCAGGGCGTTTTGAAAAAAATCTATGTTTTAGGGCTTGAGCGTCGATCCGCCGTTTTATGAGGTTTCAAACCGATTTGGGGCTTTAGAGGCATGCTAGGGGTGTCGGGGGAGCTTCCCCCTTATTTTCCCCCTCATCCGTGGATGATCGGGGCGTGAAACGAGTTTTTGGGATTCTTCCCGCCGTCCCGTTCTCGGGTGGGTGTGGCGGCCCTTCCAGAGACCGCCACGCTCACTGGCGGCCCAAGGTAGGTGCGTCAGATGCCCTGGCGGCCTAAGGTGGGTGCGCCATTTGTTACTGTTTTGTCGGTAGGGGTTTTTGTCAGCTGGCGGTCGCACGATAAATCGCCAACTGCTGTAGTGGCTGTAGCTTCGACCGCTACTTCCAGTTTTGACCGTTGTGCCTCGGGGTGTGTGTTTTTGACCGTTGGGGTCACGTGCCTCTAGCGACCGTAAGTATGGGTGCCAGAGGGTTCCTGGCGGGCTAAGGTTGGTCCGCTAGAGAACTGTGGTGGCCTTAGGTAGGCGCGCCAGAGCTAGTGTGACTCATTTTCTAGTGTGCCTAGGTTGGGCCGCTAGAGTCCCTGTAGCAGACCAGAGTTGGGCCGCTAGAGCCTGTGGTGGCCCAAGGTTGGACCACCAGGGTCTGGGCTGCACCTGGTGGTTTACAGTCTCGTTTTGCGTCTATTTGTGATTTTCGTGAGTTGGTTCTTACCTCCGGTGACCCATCCACTAGTGGTAGCTTCCACGGCACGCGTGTGTCAGCCCATCGGGAGCACTGATGTGACGTACCTAAGAGAGACGGTGAGTAGGCTAGTTACCGTAGGGCCCCCGCGTACAGCCAAGTCTGGGCTTAGGGGGAATTACTAGCTAGAGGACAGACCTAGGGTGTATGGTCTGAGTGTGCACATGAGGTTGGGGGCATCGGACAGCGCTGGCAGGCGCAACCCCTACTAGTCCTTGTTTTGTGGTCCTGGTTACTGAGTGTGTCTTGTCTCCGCCTGGGGCGTGGTAGCTAGACACTTGTGACGCGGTGTAAGACGTCAAGGGATGCATCCGGTTGTTCTTCTAGTGGGAGGTGCTCCTGTCTATCGGTAGGTACGGACTCGAGGTTTGACGGACTGAGGTTCAATTTGCGCGGTGCTCCAGTCACGTGACGTGAGTTGTCATGTCTCGATTTTCGTTTCCCATCTGCGAGATGGGATTTCGTGTGTGGTTTCGGGAGTGTTCCCAGAGTCGAGGTCTGGGGTTTCCGGTGAGCGTCACAGAAGGTTTCTCTAGACAACGTTGAGTTCACGACGGTGAGGTCGTGACTATGTTTCTAGACCACGAGGTTTTGGCTTGGACCCTTCAGGGAGGGCAGGCCTCTGCGACCGAGGTGTCGTGATGTTTTCTTAGTAGCATGGCTAGGGCGGTTCGTGTCTGGTTGTCCCCCGACCGTAGGATCGGGATGTCGGGTGCATGACTTGGTTGTCCCCCGACGGGAGACCGGGTCGTGTTTTCCGGTATAGTAGTAGTAGCTGTAGAGCCGAGATTTTACCAATCGCCGTAGTTACTTTTCCTACTGTTGCCGTTGTTCTTGTAGTTGCTACTTTTTGTGCCGCCGTTATTTCTCAGTTAGGGTTCTGCGAGATCTCTACTGAGTCAGTGATAGGAGGCTCACCCCTAGTTTTCAGGTGCGGTGGTTCTTCCTCGAGGTTTGAATATTGACATCATCAAAACCATAGAGACACAACAATCTCCCCCAGACTACAAAGATGCGCGAAGGATTTAGTTGGCTGATTTTGTGTTTGCTAGGCTCACGTTGAGGGCATGCCACATGATCATCCCTCATACGGCGTCTAGCCCAAACACCAACCTCCTAAAAGGCATCCCCTTGCTTTGATGAATGCATGTCATCTTAATAATCGTGCACGACCCCTGATGTCACTTGGTGAAAGCACTTTGCCTGGGTCCTGTGTCAATATTCATGCATGACCTTGATGTCGCTTGGTGAAATCACTCTGTCCCAACTCTGTCTCAATATTCATGCACAGCCCTAGATGTTGCTTGACGAAAGCACCCTGATCGGCCCTGACTTGATAATCGTGCACGTCCCCCTGATGTCACTTTATGGGAGCACCCTACTCGACCATACCTTGATATTCGTGCATGACCCTGATGCCTCTTCATGAGAGCACCCCTACCAGTCCCTACCTCAATGATTGTGCACCATCAAATGTTGCTCGATCGAGGCGCCCTACCTGGTCTTCGCCTTCACGTTCGTGCACGACACAGACATTACTTGATGAGAGCACCCTGCCCAGTCTCTATTTCAATGATCGTGCACCATCAGACGTGGTTCAATCGAACCGCCCTGTTAGTCTCCCCGCCTCAATGATCGTACGCCACCTTGGTGTCACCTCGATAAGCATGCCCTCAATGCCGTTACCCAGACATTGGGCATACTTCACAAGTCCCGACGCAAGATGAAGTGTCAGGCCCCTGCCTCTGTCAATGGGCCCCGAGCATGACCATCGAGGTCTCATGGCGCCCATCTCCTTCAGTCACAACATTACCCATGGCACCCGACTGCCCAGCTACTCCAGTCACATCAGGGCCCGCGACACCCGATCGCTTAGCAACCTCAGTTACAATGATGCCCTCGGCACCCGACTGCCAGCTACTCCAGTTACATCAGGTCCCCGGTGCCCGACTGCTCAGCAACCTCAGTTACAACGGTGCCCTCGGCACCTGACTGCCAGCTACTCCAGTCACATAGGGGCCCGCAGCGCCCGACTGCTCAACAACCTCAATCACAATGGTGCCCTGGGCACCTGACTACCAGCTACTCCAGTCACATCGGAGTCCCCAGCACTCGACCACTCAACAACCTCAGTCACAACGGTGCCCCCGACACCTGACTGCCAGCTACTCCAGTCACATCGGGGCCCGCGGTGCCCTACTGCACAGCCGCCTCAATCACAACGGTGCCCCCGGCACCCGACTACCAGTTACTCCAGTCACATCGGGGTCTGTAGTGCCCGATCGTTCAACAACTCCAGTTACAACGGTTCCCCCAGTGCCCGACCGCCCAACTACTCTAGTCACCGCTGTCCCAACGGCACCAAACTACTCCAGTTAAAGCGAGGCCTAAGGCCTCAACGGCTCTGGTCGCAATGGTGCCCATGACACCCAACGAATCCAAGCTCAATGGTTCTTGATCGCTCCAGGCAAGGTGGCACTCACGCCGTCCGACCTCTCCCGTCTCAACAGTGCTCGATCGCCTCTGTCTCAACAGTGCCCAGCCTCTCCCTTCACAAGTGGTGCTTGTGCTGTTCGATCGCCTCGACCGTAGCGACGCTTGACCACTCCAGTACAATGGTGCCCATGACACCCCTAATACCCCGACCTCGACATTGTTTCATGTCGGGAGTACACTGTGACGCCCCTCGGGCGGCATCTTGCTAAGTCCCAGGTCCTTTGACAGACGCTATGTACGAATGCAGAACTACCCACACAATAATGCAATGACCCGAGGACTGTCACGAATGATGAAATTATCTCGCAGCATGCAAGCACTTGTAATCGAGCTCTCATGCCCCATATAAATGCCTTTTATGGCATATAAGTCATGAAATCCAGTCGGGGAGTGGATCCCCCTCCTCGTCGAAACTAGTCTCTCTGCCCCCAATTATCCCTATTGTGTTGCTGTTGCCCTATAGCTATTGCATGGACCAATCCATCCTGACGTTGCGGATCCCGTCTTCTCCACATCAGACTCTCGAATCCGCAGCTGATAGTAGCCCGATCTCAAATCGATCCTCGAAAACACTCGGGCTGACTGAAGCTGATCGAACAAGTCATCAATCCGAGGCAACGGATACTTGTTCTTAACAGTCGCCTGGTTCAACTGATGATAGTCGATGTACAACCTTAAACTACCATCCTTCTTCTTCACAAATAACACCGGCACACCCTACAGGAAATAACTAGGACGAATGTACCCCTTGGCAAGTAGCTCCTACAACTGCACCTTCAACTCCCGCAACTCTGCAGGTGCCATACGAAAAGGGGCCTTCGACATAGGTGCCGTACCTGGGACCATCTCAATCACGAAATCAATCTCTCGCTGCGACAGCAACCATGGTAACTCCTCGAGAAAAACATCAAAAAACTCACACACGACTGGGATGTCCTCCACATTCGGACACTGCCGATCGACCAAAACCATAAAAGTGAGAAAACCCTGACAACCCACATCAAGCAAACGATGAGCGCTAATAGCCGAAATAAGCAAGCGGGAAGAGGAAAATCGAATATCTCGGTAACAGAAGGTGGGTCCACGAAGCTGCCGAAAGTAGACATTCTTCGAGCCGCAATCCACCAAAGTATGATGAGACTTGAGCCAGTCCATGCCCAAAATCACATCGAAGTCCTGAAGCGGTAACGTGTAGAGTCTGGTCTGCAAGTTTTGCCCTTCCACCCACAAAGGCACCTTCTCAAAGTAATACGGGGTGTGCACGAAATCACCGGTAGGCAACTCTACCATCATATCACAGGACATCTCGGCCACCAGGTCCTTCACACTCTGAGCAAAATCCTCCGAAATAAACGAATGTGAAGCTCTCGAATCGAACAAAACACGAGCCGCGCAACACAAAATCAAAAGAGTACCTTCTCCCAATTGTGACGCCTCCGCCTCTGCTCGGGTCATGTGGGTCACTCGGCCTCGGGATCTCTGCCTCCCCACAGTAGCTGACCGAGTCAACTAAGAAAACTACTCCTGCTACTGGTACTGCGGCGACTGTGACGACATCTGCTAGGGCTGAAACTACTGCTGCTGCTGAAACTCGGGCTACTGACGCGGTCTCTGCGGACAGTCACGTGCCATGTGCCCTGTCTCGTCACACCTAAAGCAAATCACGGGCGTTGAACATGGCCTGCCTGGATGAGAACCACTGCACTTGGGACAGGCTCCCTGAGAACCACTCACCGACCCCTGGCATTGCAATGACACAGGCTGCTGAACACTGCCCACCGACTGCTGCGTCGGCTCCTTACGACCCCGACGTCTCCCTCCAAAACCAGCTTCCTTGACCAGCTTCCTGAGCTTTGAACCAAAGGACGATGACTGTGATGTTGAAGCCACAGACTGAGCTGCCCCTGAACCACCTGCTGAGAGCTAGACAGTACTCTGTTACTGCGGTACCCCCATCGGCTGACCAAAACTTGCCTACACTTGACCTGCACTTCCCTGCCCTCGAACCTTCTGTAAATCTCTCTCCAGCGCCGCTGCTACCTTACAAGCTACATCCAGGTTGGCTAGAACCGATGCAAGAAGGGGATGCCTTAACTCTGGCCTCAAACCTCCAACAAACTGCTCAGTCTTCACCTCCTGATCTACCATGATGTGTGAAGCATAACGACTGAACTCAATAAACCTGGCGCGGTACTGCATCACTGACATGTCACCTTGGGTCAGCTCCAAAAACTCACGCAACCTTTGCGACCTGACGAAAGATGGATAGAAGGCACGCTCGAAAGTCGTGACAAACTCCTGCCACGCGATCTGCCGAAGAGGACGAGACTGGAACGCTGCACCCGACTCTGACGTCCACCAAGTCCAGGCCGCTCCCTGAAGCGGATGCATAGCCAACACCACCTGATCCTCCTCAGGACACTCCATCGCACTGAAGATCCTTTGCAAATCATCCAGCCACTCCCTGGCCACCTCTGGATCTGGATGGCTGCTGAAAGGAGGTGGCTGAAACTGCAGGAACTCCTTCAGCTTGCGACTACAATCTGGGTAGCTGCTATATATAGAATTATTGGTCTTCCTTTTACTGGTGCCCCGAGCACAGGAGGGGTTTTCAAGTACTCCTTCAGCATTTCAAAGGCTGCTTGACATTCTTCGTCCTAGTAGAAGGGTACATCTTTCATCATTAACTTATGGAAAGGATGACACCATCCTGATAAGTTGGAGATGAACCAGTGGATATTGGCCAGCCAGCCTTGTAGAGACCACAACTCAGTGGGGATCTTTGGTGGAGGCAATTCTTATATTGCTTTTATTTTATCTAGGTCTATTTCAATTCCTCTGTATCTGACAATGAACCCAAGGAATTTTTTGCTGGACACCCCAAAGATGTATTTCATTGGATTTATCTTCAGCTCATATTGCCGGAGCCTTTGGAATATTGCCTGCAGGTCTTGTAGATGGTCTTCCCATTTCTTGGTCTTCACCACAAGATCATCAATGTAACATTCCACATTCTTGTAGGGTAGATCATCAAAGATCTTTGTCATGGCTCGTTGATATGTAGCACCAACGTTCTTAAGACCGAATGACATTCTCTTATAGTGGAAGATGCCTTTGGGAGTTCAGAAGGCTATGTGGACCCTGTCCTACTCAGCGATACATACTTGATTGTAGCCGGATGACCCATCCATAAATGTCAGAGCTTCATGGCCACTAGTGGCATCTATCATGACTTCGGTGATTGGAACTGGGAAATCATCTTTCAGGCGTGCCTTGTTGAGGTCTCAAAAATCAACACATATTCTTATCTGTCCATTCTTTTTCTTTACGGGCACGATGTTAGCCAACCATGTAGTGTACTAATTTTCTTCAATGAAGCTGACATTGATGAGTTTGTCTACTTCCTTGTTTATTTGGTCAATCAATTCCGGACGCATACGTCGGGGGGATTGTTTCTCTAGTTCTGCCCTCTGATCTATTGCCAGCATATGTTGTGCTATATTGGGACTTAACCCGGGCATTTCTTTGTAGTTCAAGGCAAAGCAATCCCAAAACTCCTTCAGCAGTTGTAGGTACTGCTCCCGCTCCTCATGAGAGAGTAAAGCGCTGAGAAAAGTGGGTCGCAGATCATCCTAACTTCCTAGGTTTACTTCTATCAGTTCATCGATAATGGCTTGGCCTCCGTCTTCAATTTCTGGCAGTGTCGATTATAAATCGATAAAATTCTCAATATCATCATGTTCAGCCTCCAAGACTTCAGCATTTTCTCCTTATGAGGCCTAGCCCAGTATTGAGATGTCAGGACGTCCTGACAACAAATTTCCATCTCGAGTCATACAACTTGGAGGAGGTGACGCTGACTTTCATTGTCTTCATTTCGTGACTGATGAAGAGACTGTTTCTGTTGGGCCCCATTGGTCACCTCGTTCACTTCATCTTTGCTATAGGATATCAGGTCTTTTATTGCCAGATTCCTGTCATCTTCACCTTCTTGTTTTGGTGCTCCATTGGCAAACTTGACTCCTGGGCGCATATCGGTGTCTGCTCTTTTGTAGGCCATTCTTGGTGTTAGAGGGCTCGGCACTCTTCGAGGATGAGCTCAAAGTCAAGGCGTTACCTTTCCTCCTCTGGTCTTGGATTTCTTCCTTCATGACTTCATCAAACCGGATCTTCGCTTAAAATGGTGCTTCTTCTAGGAAGACTTCTTCCTAGCATTTGCATTCAGTAACCTCGCCATGCTCTTCTGAGCTCGAACTATTATCAAAGAATAATGCACCCTCTGGTGGGTGAGACTCTATCTCTTCTATGTTTATAGGGTAGTCATCATAAACTACTCTAGACGAGATCTTAGTGGTGAAGATGGTAGAAATGACATCCACCTATGTTTCTATTGACACCGAAAATATTCCTAATCTTTCCTAACCTCTACTTCTATAGGTCTTAAGTTCTGATCGAGTGCTCCTTTGCTGATAGAGAAGAGAAGAAAGAAAAGAAAAAAAAAGAATGGCGGAAGTCAAATAAAAGATGAGACCAAAGAAAAAGAAGAAAAGAAAAGATGCTCGGCTCCAACGGACAACCGCTAAAGTGCCAGTTCGGGGCGTCGTGATATAATATGGGATTTACTCACGGTAATGTCAGAATTTGTGTGTCTACAGGTAGGGGCGTTATGCTCTGTGGGTTTTGAGTCTTGCCTTCGTGGGTTTAACAGTCCCACGACTGACCGTTATGTTCAACATAACGCCCCGGTGTTGGTACGTTATGGGTTTCCGACTGTTGATTTTAACCGTTGGGGGTCCTGGTCACATGACGCGCCGAGGGAGATCTGTTATGTCCTATGACGCCCCAAGGAAGGTGCGTTATGCTTAACGCTCTTGCCTTCCAATTAACGCACTGGATATGGTCTGTTATGTACATAACGCCCCTAGAGGTGTGCGTTATGTTTCCTCTTGTGACTCGAGACTTGACGCACCTGTGTTGCTCTGTTAAGCACTAAAACGCCCCTGGGCAGGCACGTTATAGTCTGGTCACCGCTGGGAGTGATGGACGGCCAGGTTGGACCGTCTTTCTCTCACGCGCGGCTGCGGCTTAGCCGTGCGTCCTTGAGCGGCCAATGATCGACTGTCCATCGTCTAAGGCCTAGCCGGTGCTTTCTTCCGTGCCGATTCGAGTCTCGGGTGAGTGAACCTCGATCCACGTGCTAACCCCATGGTCTCACTGATGTTAGGCATCATATGGGGACCAGGTGTGGGGCGTCATGGGGGTCCCGGGATGTGGCGTCTTCGACTTACATCACCATGAGTCAGTGTTGTACGAGGAGCGATCCTTGTACTCATCTACTTCTGGAGTCATTTTCTGTAACTTGATGGTCTGTACTTCCGGTGACCCATCCACTAGTTGTAGCTTCCACGGCACGTGTGTGTCAGCCCACTGGGAGCACTGGTGTGGCGCACCCGAGAGAGACGGTGAGTAGGCTGGTTATCGTAGGGCCCCTGCGTACCACCGAGTCTGGGCTGGTGGGAGAATTGCCAGCTAGAGGACAGACCTAGGGCGTATGGTCTGAGTGTGCACACGAGGCTGAGGGTTCGAACCCGCGCTGACGAGCGTGACCTCAACTAGTCCTTATTTTGTGGTACTTCTAGTAACTTCGTATGTCTGAGTCTTACACCCGGGGTGTTGTAGCTAGACACTTGTGACATGGTGTAAGACGTCAGGGGACGCATCCGGTCTGTTCTTCTGGTGGGTGGTGCTCCCGTCACGTGACGTGAGTTGTCATGTCTGGGGTTTTTGGTGAGCGTCACCGAGGGCTTTTCCCGAGACGGCATTGAGTTCACGACTACGAGGTCGTGACTGTGTTCCGGACCACAAAGTTTCAGCTTGGGCCCTTCTGTGAGGGTAATTTTTCGCGACTGAGGTATCGTGGCATTTTCCTAGCAGCGTGGCTAGGGTGGTGCGTGTTTGGTGGTCCCCCGATCGTGAAATCGAGATGTCAGGTGCGTGACTTGGTTGTCCCCCGAAGGGAGACCGAGTCATATTTTTGGTACAGTAGGAGTAGTTGTAGAGCCGAGGTTTTACCAGCCACCATAGTTACTTTCCTGCTTTCGTAGTTCCTACTTTTCGTGTCGTCGTTGTTTCTCGGTTGGAGTTCCGCGGGATCCCTACTGAGCCAGTGATAGGAGGCTCACCCATGATTTTCAAGTGCGGCGGTTCTCCCTCGAGGTTCAAGGGTGTTGCGTGGAGGTTCCTAGTTGCCAGCTTACCGGGCTAAGTGTTCACTAGGCGTGTGGTATATTTTACTACTTTAAACTGTACTTTCTATTGGACTGGACTCTATTGTAGTTAGTTATTTATTTCTATTATTATATCTGTTGTCCTACTTTATTTCTTATTTCTATGTGCACCACACCTATCCTTCTATCCCTTCCGAGTCTTCGGGCTCGTGGGAGGTGGGCCGAGGTTCGAGTCACGTCGGTTCCTTTCCGGTACTCAGATCTCAGGTCACCACACCGTCTATCGTCCAATCGAATCCTATCTCACCTCAATTACTCTAAGTGGACGCCTGCCAATCCTGATTCCGCTCTTACCACAGAGCAACGGGACACAACAACTAACATTCAACAAAACACTTTACCTTCGTTATATGCTTGCTGATCTAGGTCCAAGGGTTGTCATTGCATCTCATACACTCATAGGGCTGTGCCACATCACTACCGAGTGTTGTTGAGACTAAAGCAGTAGAGCGACATGAGCATCGCCATGATTAGAGCGACCAAGAGCCATTGAGATCAGAGTTGCCAGGTGCTGTGGGCATCGGTAGGACCAGAGCCGTTGAGGCCGTAGGCCTTGCTTTGACTGTAGTAGTTTGGTGTCATTGGCACAGTAGCGACTGGAGTAGGTGGGCAGTCAGGTGCCGTGGGGCACCGTTGTGATGGAGGTTGTTAAGTGGTCGGGCGTTGCAGGCCCCGATGTGACTGGGGTAGCTGGCAGTCGGGTGCCAGGGGCACCATTGTGACTGAGATTGTTGAGTGGTCAGGCATCGTAGGCCCTGACATGACTAGAGTAGCTGACTGTCGGGTGCCGAGGGCACTATTGTGATTGAAGGAGCTAAGCAGTCGGGCGTCGCGGGCCCTGATGTGACTAGAGTAGCTGGCAGTCGGGCGCTAGGGGCACCATTGTGACTGAGGTTGTTGAGTGGTTAGGCGTCACGGGCCCCAACGTGACTGGAGTAGCTAGCAGTCGGGTGCCGAGGGCATCGTTGTGACTGACGTTGTTGAGTGATCGGGCACCGTAGGCCCCGACGTGCTTGGAGTAGCTGACAGTCGGGTGCTGAGGGCACCGTTGTGACTGAAGGAGCTGAGCAGTCGGGAGCCGTGGGCCCCGATGTGATTGGAGTAGTTGGTAGTCAGGTGCCGGGGGCACCGTTGTAACTGAGGGAGCTGACAGTCAGGTGCTGGGGGCCCTGATGTGACTAGAGTAGCTGGCAGTCGGGTGCCGGGGGCATCGTTGTGACTGAGGGAGCTGAGCGATCGGGTGTCGCGGGCCCCGATGTGACTAGAGTAGCTGGTAGTCCGGTGTCGGGGGCACCATTGTGACTGAGGGAGCTGAGCGATCGGGCACCGTAGGCCCTAATGTGACTAGAGTAGCTAGTAGTCGGGTGCCAAAGGCACCATTGTGACAGAGGGAACTGAGCGATTAGGTGCCACGGGCCCCGATGTGACTGGAATAGCTGGCAGTCGGGTGCCGGGGGCATCGTTATGACTGTGGGAACTAAGCGATTAGGTGTCGCGGGCCCCAATGTGACTGGAGTAGCTGGCAGTTGAAAGTCGAGGGCACCGTTGTGACTGAAGAGATGGGCACCGTGAGACCTCGATGGTTGTGCTCGGGGCCCGTTGATAGAGGCAGGGGCCTACCACTTCATCTTACGCCGAGACTTGTGAAGTATGTCCATTGTTCGGGTAACGACATTGAGGGCATGCTTATCAAGGTGACACCAAGGTGGCGTACGATCATTGAGGTAGGGATCCGGACAGGGCGCTTCGATTAAATCGCATATGATGGCGCACGATCATTGAAACAGAGACTGGGTAGGGTGCTCTCATCTAGCAATGTCCATGTCATGCACGAACGTTGGGGCAAAGACTAGGTAGGGCGTCTCGATCAAGCAACATTTGATGGTGCACAATCATTGAGGCAGGGACTAGTAGGGGCGCTCTCATGAAGTGACATCTGGGTCATGCACGAACATTGAGGCACGGTCAAGTAGGGTGCTCCCATAAAGTGACATCCAGGGGCCGTGCACGATTATCGAGTCAGGGCCAGTTAGGGTGCTTTTGTCAAGCAACATATGGGGCCGTGCATGACTATTGAGGTAGGGTCAGGTTGAGTGCTTTCATACAGTAGTGTCGGGGTCATATATGTCGAGGTCATATCCAATCATCAAAAATGATACCCAGATAGGCTATGTTCATCAAAGCCGGGGCCGCACTTAAGGGGGTTTGTGTCTTGGCTAAGGCCAGAGGAGGCGCTATCATGCGGCATGCCCTCAACGTGAGCCTAGCGAACACAAAACTAGCCAACCAACCCTTCATGTGTCGTTCATAGTCTGGGAGATGAGCTCCATGTATGTTCTCCTGCTGCCCTCTTTTGCTTCCAAAGGGGAGGGTTATATAGTGGCACACTGATGAACAATGCATTGAATTTTAATGCAAATGACTCTGAAGTTAAGCACAACAATTAAAAGTAATTAGATGACAGATCAAACAAGATGTTGACAAATAGTGTATGACATCATCAAAATAGTAGGGGTGCAACACGTAAGGCCCTTGTTCCTTGGCTGGCTAAAGAGTAAGGAAGAACAAAACCTACATCCCCCACACGTGCAACAAGAACGTGCCGCTACCAGGATCCACATTCTGAATGTGCCCGTCTTAGTGACCTCATTCTTAGTCAGACTCCCTCTGACTAGTTTTCTTCAATTTCGAGGATCAAGCAAAAAGAAGAACATGAGCCCTTGTTGTAATCAATTTTATCTCAGAAGATAATCCAAACTTAAGGGTGTGAGACCACTCCTGAACATCTTATGAGAGCTAATTATTTAGCATCTTCACAACACCCCAGACCCTATCGGGGATTCCAACTAACTTGTCGTGACTCACGATGACTCTGATCACAAGTGGGGACTATCCCTGATCACCCTTTATGCGGCCTTGCTCACTTACAACCTAGCCACCTGGGCCAACCCGGGGGCACCTCAACAACATGTTGTGCTAAACGGCACCTAGCAATGAGGCTTGGGACCAGCCCAATATGCCTCTTCCCAGTTACTCAATGCCGATAATCTCTGAACGAGAGGTGAACTCGAGCCCTAGAGATCGTCACCCAACTCATACGGCTCCTAACAAGGGGTGAGAGAATTATCCTGAACTCCTTATAGGCGGCCTATTTCCCAGCCATTTTACATCAACCCAGGGCCAACTAGAGGCTTTGGGCCACTTGTCGTGCCATACGATGACTCTACATAAAGCGGGGACCACCCCCGACCTCCCGACCAGTGGCATTTGCCCACCAACAATTTGGCTACCCAGGCTAACCCGAGAGCTCGCAGAAATACGCCGTGACATGCGACACTTGCCACGGGATTGAGGCTTCCCTCAAAAAGCATCCTTTCAGCTAGATAACACTAGTGGACTCGATCACGCACTCAAAATTGGGCCCCGAGGGTCACTAGCCAACCCATATGGGTCGTAGATGGTAGTCGGGTATTATCCAAAACACCTTGCGAGCATTCATAGTTCCAGCCACTTCACCATGAGTCGGGGCCAACCCACAACTAGGGAATACTTGTCGCATCATGTGTTGACCCTACAAAAGAGGGGGATCACCCCTGACTCCCAAACATGTGGCATTGGGCCACTTTCTTCATAGTCATCGGGCCAACCCAAGGCTACATACCAGCACGTCGTCTAGCATAGCCTATGCTTATTAAGGCCAGGCTTCCATGCCCACAATGCCTTGCTTCGGCTGTCCCAGCTAGGCCAGACAGGAATTCAAAGTCCTAGTGGGCCATCTATGTTGTGTCTCCTCTGATTTGTTGTCTAGTTTTGATGATTGGCAACAGTGGGTTTGACCATGGGTTTGACCATGGGTCTGACCATAATTTGACATTGGCAACATTGTCTTCTTATAAGTCAGAATAAGTTTCTGTTGCATAAAGGTCATTGCACAGTCAGACTATTCCATTTTGAAGGTTGATGCATATTTACTGCAGTGCATATGAAGGTCGATGCATGTGTACTATATTGCATTTGAAGGTCGATGCATGCTTACTATAGTACATACTAAGGTCGATGCTAGTGTGTATGGGTACTCACTAGGGTCGACGCTAGTGTGTATAAGCTTTTCATAAAGGTCGATGCATATTACATATCAGGGCAGAGGCAAGTCGGTGCACATTCGTGTCTTATGCATAAAGGTCGATGCACATCATGTCTTAGTCTCACTAAGGTCGATGCACATCTTCCCTTAGTCTTACGAAGGTCGATGCACATCTTCCCTTAGTCTCACTAAGGTCGATGTACATCTACTTTAGTCATACACAAGGTCAGAGCACATTGTGTTTAATAGTGCATTGGGTCTACCCACATACAAGTCTATGCATACTTAAGGTCTGTGCACATTTGCATCTTCCCTTCTAAGGTCAAAACACATTGTGCATCGTGGCTTGGTCACCCATCACGTTGATATAGTGTGCTATGTGTTCTTTGGGCAAACCTTGCCCATTGAACTTATCAAACTTCAACGACTTAGTGACGCTAGCAGGTAGCTTCTTAGCAGCATGGTGAACCGAATACGGCACCTTGTAAACATCAAACAAGACATGATCATCATCGCCTCTATTGGTTAGCTTCTCTTCGATTATTTGTTCTATCATTAATCTGTTCATCATTACCGGGTCAACCGGGCTTGGAAGTAGTTGAGCTTGTTGCATCTGCGGCATCATCGACGCCATTGCTTGAGGTGCATCCGCAACCCCCTGGTGATGAGGAGTGGGCTGCATTAGCGGGGTCATGCCCCCAGTGTAATTAGATGCCAGTTGAGGGGTCATCACTAGAGGAGAAGCCTCGACTTCATCAGCACCTCGTTGAGAGGTTTCAGGTAGAACTTCAGTCTGTCTCGAGGAGGTGGGATGTGTGCTCAGCTCGCTGAGCTGACTTCTCAACATCTCAACTTCTTGTTGATATCTTTGTAGCATCATCACCATAATGGCCGGATCGGGCATAGAAGAGCCAGAGGCATGACCCTGCCCTTCCGATGGCATATCTGAAGTGGGCGCTAGTCTCTCACCGTCATCTTCGGTGGTGATCACATTTGCAGTCATCGGGATCAAACCCGTGCCAGGGTGAGTTTGTGTTATCTTGGCTGTGGCCTCCGTGGATGAGTTCCTGTAGTAGCCGGCCACTCCGGTCGTATTACAGGTGAATATCTAGAGATGCCTGCTTCTCTGAATTATCATAGATTTCAGATATCACCGCACCGCGAGAGAGCTATCTTGAATGCCCTGGGACCACCCTGGACAGCTTGAGTAGTATCATTTTGCCCTTTGGCGGGGCACATCATATATCGTGGCACTTTGGCTCGTGCCTGAGACTTGTAGGTGTAGCGGCCTTGTAAGGTTACCCCGCCGTGCTTCTTATCATGAGAGTAGATCTCTGCCCGTCAAAGGCAACTCGAGGGCGTTCATTCAAGATGCGGTGGGACCGGCATCTCGGTCTTCTCTTCTTGTTCTTCTCTTCTTCTCACGGGTCTGTCGATCATGACGGACCTCGGTGTAGTTGAAATCAGGGCTTGTGCCTGCTTGGGCACCCACACTTGATTGCATCTGGTTGGCTTTGGGGTCAATCCACCCTTCATCTTAGACTCAGAGTGGTCCATCTTGCATTGGGCCAGTGCTTGGAAGGTATTGCGCACTGGCACCATTGAAATCACTTTGTTGGGTGTAATCATGGCCTATCGGCCATTCAGAAACACTCGGACGCTTTCGATTAGTACGGATTTGCCTGAAGTAGATAGTCGGCTTCGCAATACGTCGGGGTTCATCTTGGCCACCCTCCTGGCGACCGGTGTGCACTTCTAGTTGGCAGATGCACGGGAATCAATGTGGTAGGCGTGAAAGCCCACCGCAAAAGTATCAGTCAGGGTCGCCTCGGCAACAGTGATCGATTCCATCTCCAGGATATGCAGGAGCTCCACAAATGTGACCCCCAAGAAGTTGGGGAGGCCGATGACTGACGGGAAGCTACCGAACTGGATCGGCACTGCCAAATAGCCATGGGTGACATGGATAGCGACAACGAGGGGCCCAAACGACACGGCCATCGTAGTTGTTGGAATGCAATCTACAGGGTAAACATCACACAGTTAGAATTTTAAGCAGAGGCCATTGGGCCCCTAATCCTGGCAAAAAGATGAAGGGAGGTCAAGTCCCACCGGGCGTGCCAGACTTGTGGACACATTTTTTGAGACTCTTTTTTGTTTCTTTGTTTATTCATCTTTGCGTTTGTTTATTCAGTTTATTGGTGTGAGGACGTGCCAGTCACCAAGGTGATGATTTATTCAGACTTAAAGAAGCCCATGGTGTGCTCATTCTGACTAATCAGATGATTGTGTGTATCGTGTCAGGACTGAGAACCCGCCGTACCATAAAGGCTATGACATTAATTACATCCCCTCAGAGAGGGAAAAACCCTTGATTGATTGCCCCTTGGCGTGTTGGCCGCCCGTGATTTGGGGCATCCCTGGCCCTTAGGGGTTCAATCCTAGGCTAGCCAACCTCCGAAGCAGTGAGGTTCTGTCCCGGACCCTCACTACCATCATCGGATTGCCTACGGATACGAGAGCGTGCTTAGCGGGTAAGTCCGCTTGAGTGAAGTCACCGACCCGAGCATCACGTGCTTGCTAGGTCCGAGGAATCTTCAATCTTGTGACTATCACCCCCAAGGTGTTGTCACTTCACAAAGAGCCCCGCTCGTAGATGAGCCTAGACTCAAGACTAAGCCGAGTGATTATGGACAAGTCCATCTCGATGCCCTTACTCCAAACCCCACCATTGTCAAACTCTTCAAAATCATTTCAGATAGGGTGGATAGGATGTGTACTCAAATTGACGGACTCCTGCCCAAGCCTCGGGAGGTCATAGCCGGTAGTCTCAACCCGGTGCCCCCCCAAGGACTTCTTTCCCTCAGGGAGGACATTCCTTCCCCACCCGTGAGAGCTCCTTTGTCACCACCCTCACCTTCTGATCTTTATTCGGGGCCACCTCAGCTAGAGCCACCCGTGCTTCTAACGGGGAAGCTAATCATCACCGAGTCACTACTTAGCTGGCTCAAGAAAAGCTTGGTCCCTAGAACACCTTACTATCGATCCGTGGACCCCGCACTACAAATAGAGCCTGTCAACTCATTCCACACTACTTTTCGATCTTATCACCATGTTGATACATTGGAAGACCTTATTAATCGATTAGACTCACAGTTGAAGTTGACGCACATGTTGGGCTCGGGCTTCGACCAACCCAAAGGTCGTGGCTTCATGCATCCCGCCTTGGGATTAGTTACCTCCGTGTGCACCGTGGGTTATGTCACCACGGGGGTTCTTTTATTCCTCCCCATGTCGGCCGAGCCTAACTCAATTCCACTTATCCTAAGGGAGGAGTCATATCTTCTACATATGACCACCGTCCCACCTACCACAATGAATGAAGGTGACCATTTACACCTTCAAGAATTCCAAACATGGGACCAGGTCATGAGGGAACCCATCTCAAGGGGTCACATATTCTTTGATCCCTTCGACCCCTTCCCTAGTGAGCCTCTTGACCCACCATATCTACTCCACTTCTTCAAAGAAGTTCACTAAACCCCATAGGCCAGTCATCCTACACATAGCAAGGAGCCCGTTCATTGGGTAAATAAAGAAGGTGACTTCGGCTCTGCGGGCCCACCCAAACCTCCCAAACCTCCCAAACCCAAAGGGCTGTCAATGCATGAGTGGTACATATTAGGATGTCTAGGAGTTCCCCATCCCGCCAACCTTCGGTTCCGTCAAGTGTATGCTAGACACACATTCGGATGTCCTGGTCCACCATTGCATAGGTCTGCATAGCATTAGGATTGACTAGGATATAGAGTGTACTTTTTTCTTTATTTGTACAATTTGCTCAGAGTCTGCATGCATCAAGTTGAGTCGGTCTAATGCAAGCTCATTGTGCCAGTCCCTTTCGAGTATTAAGGCAAGTCAGATCTAATGCACATGTTGTGGACTTGCCTGAGGATTGAGAGAGCAGCTCCTCCTTCAGTGTATCGGATCTAGTCACCTACAGGGAACCAACGGTGATTCCTAGTGAGTCCTTGAGCCGTCTCCTCCCTTCAAGAGTGACCCCACCCCAGAGTGTCCACCACTAGTCACATTCCCACAGCAGCGTGAGCATATAGAACATATACGGGATGAGCAAGTGACGATTACTAGGAGTGGAGCGTACCCACGTTACCTAGTATGGCGGAGACATCTGATGACATGAGGATCACCTGGGCAGAGCTACGGAGGATGGATCGAGATCCGCAGGAGTGAGCAGCCGCACCCCTTACTCGACGGGGTCGAGTTCTTCCTACCTGGGGAGAATTGATAGGAATCAACACCAGGCACTAATATTTTTTATTATTTATATTTGTATCCTTTAGTTTACATTTATATCCATGAGTTAATTTGGTTTGCAATTGTATGGCAATTATAAGCCAATGGGTTTCAATCATGCATTCTTATGTGGTGACTCATTATGTTGCTATCATTAAAACAGCACATCATCATCAAAGCACAAGGGGTAAAACAGCACTGGCTACTGCTACGATGTCATACGGGTCCCTCAGTGGCCGTACCTCTCCTCGTAGCTCTGCCATCTTTATGCAAGCCTACTCTACCTCAGACCAGTATCAGTCAGTCGCTGCTGCCTCGACCTGGCAACGCTCTGCCTCTGCTCGAGCACACTCTTCCTCAGCCTGGTAACTACCCACCGCAGTTACCTCTGCCCGACAGCGCTCGACCTCTGCACGGTAATGCTCCGCCTCGGCGCGAAGGTGCTCTACCTCCTCTCTCTGTCGAGCGGCCTCGATCAGCACCACTGCTAAATCAGTCGTCTACATATACACACATCATGATCAACTAGTTACATTCATAATCATAATCAACAAGGGAAAGCATAGCTATTTACTTACCCTATCGATGAGTGCGGCCTCGGCCTCCTCGGCTCATGCCACTGTTCGGCCAAACTCTATATCCCACTCGGCCCGATCCGTAGGTGGCTAGGAGGAAGAAGATGGCGCATCAGCTCCCTGACGCTGGACTCCCTCAGCACACTACAAATAGGGGCACATCAGTTTCATAAGCATAACATAACATTTTAAGTCTGAGGTTGAGTAGAACTTACCAGAAGGTCCAAAGAACGTTGGAGCTCATCCCACTGCTGAACGGTACAATGGAGCAACCCCTAGAGATCAGCGATCCATCCTTGGGGGTTGAGCTGCATGTAGAAAGTCGAGCGTCAATGCATTGTAATCATGAACATATTAGAAAGCATAAGTCTAGAGTTGTACCGATCGACGTGCACCACGGAAGGCCTGGTCTCCATAGCATCGGGCGTAGGCCGTCAAGTAGGCCTCGTCACTCGTGGCTCGGGCGCGCACCGCTCTCCCTAGCCCTGTCCAGTCCTGGATCTGGTCCGCTGCTCTGATGATCTAGTCTATCTCCACCGCTAGCCCACGTGTGTAGCGCCCCACGCACTCCTCCAGCTTCTCACATGTCGAGAACTCTACCTCTGCCTGATGGACGCCCACGGTCCTCATGATCAATCGATAATGAAGTGGCTCAACCACAATCATGCTGTGGAGCCAGATGTCCCGTCCTGCGTACGCCAGGGCTACAATCACCCATGGTTGACCCTCGTGGCCCTCGCCCTGGTACGGTGTCCACCGGACCTATCAAGTAGGGAGAATGCATCAGTGTCCAAGCATATTGTCGCATTTGCAAAGTTCAAGTGTAGGGTCTTACCGATGCATAAGGGAAAGCGTCAAGGTAATCCTGAATCGTCTGAACCTAACGACGCAGGGAGCCCACCTCTCGGGCTGTCATCCACCGCCGCGCGATGGGCATCCGGTCTAGATGCGTCTCCTGCCCTCTCCCAAGTCTGGGGAGGTGCATGTAAGCCCACACCTGCATTTCATTGCATTTAATGTCAGCATATAACATATCAATTTGCACAAGCAGTCTAGGAATCGGGTCGTACCTGAAGAAGGGGGGAGAACCTGCCTAGCATCGTCCGCCGGTTGGTCGAGCTAAGAGTGTCGAAGAGGAAGGTGAGTACAGCTGCACCCCACGTATACTCTCTAACTCTGTCAACCTCCTCAAGCAAGGGTAGTAGCTGGCAACTCACCCCATCCGCCCGGGTGGCGAACAGTAGCTTCCCGAATAGCAACATTAGGAACCGCCGTAGGACGACGTCCGCCTCGCGTCCTGGCGTAGCTACCACCCGCTCTCGTGCCCGATCTAATAGCCGCCCCAAGTGCTACTCAGGCAGCTCTCCAACTACAATCCCAGAGCTCCTCAAGCCCAGGCTCTCTTGTAGCCTCGCTCTCAGTAGGATTATGGACTGGCGCTCTGGTCTCTACAACTCTAGGCCCAGCATGTAGCAACCCTGAAATTTCAAATAGAATTTTGGATAAAAATATAAATAACGTCTTAAAGACAGTCGCCATTTTAAATAATGACACCCCTTTCGGCAGGCGTCTCTTAATTTAGCCCCTCACCCCTCCACAATTCCATCACCCCTATCCACCCCTACTACACCTATCACTATCTTGCACACCCAGTTTGCAGGCAGCAACAGAAGCCCGGCTTGTCGAGTCTGCCTCGGGGCCATCCGACATCTTCTAGAGGTGTACCATACATCGACGGAAAGGTCTTCAAGTCAGCTTCGATAGCGAGGTGATCCCTCCATCATCCGAGTTCACGGCTGCTCGGGAGATCCATTTTCGTCATGGTGTGCATCCAGCATCCAAGGGAAGACCAGAGCACCGGTGCAGAAGCTTCCACTTTCACTCCTCAGCTCCCCTTGGTGCGCCAATTGGCTGGGACGTTCCTCTACCAGTCTTCTGTCCAACGCAGCTGGTGTAGCCTCGTTTGGAGTCCGGGGCTACCTGTTTCGAATTTTCTCCCCCAGGTGCGCAGGTCAGTCCACTCAGAGCCAGCACTAATACCCCGCCACCATTCACCCTCTATCTTCCTACTCTGACCTCCTCTGGTGCCCTTCCTGGTTGGAGATCGAAGAGGACTCATTTACGGACGCGTCAGTTTTGGTCCCGCTCCATTTCGACTACGGGAGTGATCGTGACGACATCGTCTTCCCACTGCTGCGACCTGAGAGCAGTCCCAGTCAGAACAAAACACCCCAGTTCCAGAGCCGGCCATAACCAGCCACGACAACAGACATTTCCCCAAAAATTTTGGAGCCTTCCTGGACCAGTCAGCGAAAGATTGGCACTAGTTTCGGCATCTTCCAAGTTCGTAATCGTCTGTGGCGGTGTCAATAGCGACTGTTGGTCAGTTTGTTCCTGAAGCTGACAGAACCGATCGAGTGGCTTTTCGATAACCTAGTGTTCCTCTCCCTCACCCCGCCTAGCCGGCTTAGCGCCCCTCCCTGTGTGGAGGTAGTATTTTGATTTAATATTAAGTCCCCCTCCTCTAGTCCAACCCCCCTGTGCGGGGAGTAGTGCATGTATTCTTGAACAGGGGGAAGCTTCTACGACGCAGTGTGCAGCGGACCCACACTTCCCCGCTTGCCCTCATCTTTGAACGGAGTTGGTTTCTTCAAACCAACTGGGTAAGCCCTAAACCTTGCTCCATATCTAGTGCTTGTTTATTTAATATCTATGAAATTGCTCTGCTGGTGGAGAGAGAGCGCCCGATCCCGGAGCCCCTAGCTTCGTGTGCTCACCGTGGGTTGTGTGAGAGAGGGACCTAGTGCCCCAATTGGCACCCGGCCAGCCCTTTACTTGTGGGCTTTGTACCCTTGGGAGGGCCACCCTAGCCTTGCTGGCACTCTACCAGCAAGAGACTTGACCCATCACCTCCACTCGGCATCACCGAGTCACCCCGGGATCGTGTGTTTGCAACGGTGGTTCGGCCACTTTTGCAGACCTCGCTCTATTATTGATTGTGTTTGCATAGTAGGTCCGAGGGTCCTTGTCTCATTGCTGCATAGCCCCCTAGTGGTGTCATGTCAGTTGGTATCAGAGAAACTTCTAGACTTGTCTCTACCAAGTCTAAGTCCTAGGGCCGTGCATTGCCATCATCTGTGAGTCGTGCATCATTTGTCATGTCCACCCGTAGAGGAACCTTGTTCCGGTCCGATCCTTTAACCTTGACTCCCCCCATGGATTCCAATTCCCAAGATGACCAAGAGTCCCCGAGAGAGAGCCTCCCATTGACCGTAGATCGATTTGAAACCACCATGAGTGCCCTCCTTGAGCAGTTTGATACCCTTGCCTCCTGGGTCACTAGGCTAGAAGAACGAGGACTACCACCTAGGAACAATGTCCATAGGGCTCCCCCTCCGCGGGCTGAGCATGATAGGGAGAATGACTACTACCTTGAGTATGAGAGGCCCCAACCACCTCGGCCCAATGAGAGGAGACCCCAAGAGGACCCAGATGATTATCTCTTACGGATGATCAAGGTGGAAGCACCAAATTTCGATGGGTCCCACAACCCAAGTGTAAGACCCGTACCTTAGTGGATCCTTAATGGATCTTGTGTGAATTATTATTCTGAATTTACCGCTCGGGGGGTGTGCGTCGGTTCGTCAGAAAATGGCGACGATTTTTCATCTAGTTAGTATCATTGTGACCCCCAGCATGTTAGCGTTCCAGATCCACTGATTTCCCTGCGATTGGTTGTCATTTGGGGTCGGTACGAGACCGGGAACCCCAGTGACCCAATTAGGGTCGATTCGGTGGAATCGCCCGTTTCTTGCGATTTAGCTGTTGCATGGATCCCTTCCAGGCTGTGGAAGGTGTTTTCCGTCAATTAGGATTGTTTCCCCGTCGTTTAGATGCGATTGGGGCGTGGAACGGCCGAATCTGGCCATTCCCATGGTTTTCCCACCATATCGTGCTAGTGGTCGTTCCAGAGACCGTTTCTTGTCTCTGGCGGCCCTACGATAGACCGCTACACTCTATAGTGTGTCGGTCAGTTCTAAGTCGGTTTAGGCTGGCGGCCTAAATTTAGACCGCCTCTTGCCTCTGGCGGCCCTATGGTGGACCGCCAAGCTCCATCGTTTCTCAATTTTAGTGTAAGTCGGTTCGAGCTGGCGGCCCTAGCTCCGACCACTTCCATTCCTTGGCGGCTCTTCCTTGGACCGCTACGGTGTGATTAACCAAGTCAACCTTTTAAGTTGGTTGGCCTTGGCAGACCAACCTTTGACTACCT
The DNA here is from genome assembly GCA_024336825.1 of Amorphophallus titanum. Taxonomy (NCBI): domain Eukaryota; kingdom Viridiplantae; phylum Streptophyta; class Magnoliopsida; order Alismatales; family Araceae; genus Amorphophallus; species Amorphophallus titanum. Next base: position 10,401,180 of record JANBPO010001714.1, read on the forward strand.
CCTTGTTGTAGCAACCCAGGTCATGACTGCTACGGTCCATTTGGCTTAGGTCAATAGGTTAAGGCGGTTAAAGTAGCAGTTCATTTTTAGACCGCATAATCCGTGTAGCAATTCTATTATAGACCGCTGGGTGGTTTGACTGGGTTGATCGGTTCAAGGGTTGACTGGGGTTAGTGGCCTTGCTTATGACCGCTACAGTGCCCTGGCGGCCCACTTTTTGACCGCTAATGTCCCTTAGTAGGGCAGTCTATGACCGCCAGAGTTTGGGGTTTTCGTGTGGAGGAGCGGCTCTTTTGCTGACTACTTGGATTACCTAGCGGGGAAGCGATCGACTGCTTATGCCCCAGAGTGTTATTTTTATTGTTTTGGCTTCTAATTGTCTTGGCTTAACCTTCTGGTTTGCCCATTGTCTCGTGGATGTCTCTTGACATCCTATGAGGGCTGAGACCATGTTATAAGGTAGCCAAGAGTGCCTTTGTGTTGATTTGTGTCCCGTGCTGCTTCAGAGTCATTATTAGTTTTCGGCCAACCCGGTGAGATCCAGTGGTTGACACGTGACCTCGTGAGTGTCTCAGCTATTCTAGATAGAGTGAGACATGGTTGTGGATGTCTTGAGGTGCTATTTTACCTCAGTTTACGTGTCCAAGTGCTTTAAGGGTCTTGGTGTTCCCTCATGTTTCGTGATTTGTATTACATGGAGTCGAGAGTCCTTGGTGCAGCCTGAGGGGCTGAGGACTTGTGTTTTCTCGTGTCTTTGCCTCAGGGATTAGGCTTGATTGGCGGCTTGTTACCACTTATGTGCGACGATCTTGATCGCGAGTCGTGAGGCTCAAGGATCATTGTGTCAGCAGGTCTAGTTGTCTGTCCTGAGTCTAGTGGTAGTCTTGCGTGCTACCTTATGCTTGGTGCTTCATAGTATGTGGGACAGTGCATGCTAGCCTATCTGTACTCTAGCACTCATGTTTCAGAGTCTCTGTGTCTAGTGATCCTCCACTAGTCGTAGCCAGACGACCTTGAGTGTCGACCCACCTGGGAGTGGTGGCGGGGCAGTTCCCGACTCAGACGATTTTTAGGCCAATTTTTGTGGGCTCCCTTGTTTGGCAGTAGCGTCCTACAGGGGGAGAAAACTAGCTAGAGGCTTGACTTAAGGCAATGAGGTTGTGTGTGCACATGTCATCAAGGGCATTTGGATGAACGTCGACGGGCGTGACCCTGACTAGTCACTCATTACTATAGTCCCTAGTTCCGTTCAGTGAGTATCTCAATCTCCGCTATTTTTGGCATCCACAGCGAGATACTAGTGGCACAGTGTAAGTCATCTGTGGACACGTCTGGCTATTCTTCTAGTGAGGAGGTGCTTTTGTCACGTGACGTGTGACTCCCGTATTTCTCAGAGTCCATTTCCCTAGACGACCTGAGAGAACGGGCTGCCTGAGGAGAAACTTGAGGGGGTCGTGCTTAGATATAAGCTCAACCCGATAGGACAGGAGGTAGTGCCGCAACTTCTTGACGGTGAATACCAGTGCCAAGCAGACTTTCTCCATGGGGGAGTAGCGATACTCGGCGTCGATCAGCTTGCGGCTGCTCCTTGCCTTCCTTATGGATCTGCACCAACAAAGCCCCTAACGAGGCATCCATGGCAGCAATATAGAGTATGAGGGGTTTACCCTTGACTGGTGTCCCCAGGACTAGGGGAGTGAGGAGGTACTCCTTGATTTGCTCGAATGTCACCTGGCATTTCAAATCCCATATGAATGGGGCATCTTTCTTCATCAGCTTATTGAAAGGTGCACATCGACCGGAGAGGTTGGAGGTGAACCTTCGAATGTAGGTCAGCCTATCCTAGAAGGACCTGAGCTTAGTGAGGTTGCTGGGTGGTGGGAGCTCCTGGATTACTTTGATCTTGCTGGGGTCCACTTCGATTCCCCAGTATCGGATGATGAAATCGAGAAACTTACCACTGGATACGCCGAAGCCACATTTCATAGGGTTCATTTTGAGCCCGTATTACTGGAGACGCTAGAAGACCTGGCATAAATTGCGTAGGTGTCTTCCCGCCTTTTAGTCTTGACGATGAGGTCATCAACATAGCATTCAATGATATTGTGCAGCATCTCATTGAAGATTTTGGTCATGGCCCTCTGGTATGTAGCACCGATATTCTTCAAACCAAAGGGCATACGCTTGTAGTTGAATATCCCTTTGGGGGACCTAAAGGTGGTGTGGCGCTTGTCCTTGAGGGACATCCAGATCTGGTTATAACCAGAAGACCCGTCCATGAAAGATAAAGTTTCATGTCCGATGGTCATGTCGACCATTATCTCCGTGATTGGGACTGGGAAGTCATCCTTCGGAAAGGCTTTATTGAGGTCCCGAAAATTGACACAGATGCGGACTTGACCGCTTTTCTTTTTGACTAGGACTATGTTAGCGAGCCAGAGCAGATAGATGCATGGCTCGATGAAGTCGACATCTGCCATCTTATTGACATCAGCTGAGACCTAGAGTTCCAGGTCGTGGCATATGTGTCGCTGGGACTGTTTGACTGGAGTTACTGAGGGAGAGATGGCCAGCTCGTGCTCCGCTACAGAGGGGTCTAGCCCTGGCATCTCCTTGTATGTCCAGGTGAAGCAGTCTTTATATTCGAGCAGGAGTCGCCTGTAATCCTATCTTTCTGCCTCGGTAAGGAGAGCACTGACGAACGTTGACTGGGGGGATTCATCTTCGCCCAAGTTGATTTCCACAAGTTCGTTGATGATTGTCTGGCCGCCATCCTCCAGCTCAGGAGGAGCGAGTTGGAGGTCGATGAAGTCTTCATCGTCCGTGTAGACTTCATGCGCTTCTTGGTCTTCAAAGTCGACGGTTGAAGCTGGTGGAGCTAGGGAATTGTCATTGTCGAGCTCAGACCGGGACCGCTCTGGATTGCCAGCGCCCGGTTGATAGTTGCTGACTGGCGCTGTTGAGTCTCAGTGGAAGTTGCCTGTTAAAGCTGGCAATGCTTCGTGGCCTTTGTTCTGGGAATCCTCCTCATCGGGAAGGTCTATCGGATTGGGCTCTTCGACTGGCTGGGAGGCACTAGGGACCCCCTTTGTCCCTATATCATTACAGACAGACGGCAAGGACTCACCAGGTGTTTGAGCTGGAGTACTGGTTCTAGCAAGGAGCGACATTAAGATGTCATCTTCCTTGTCTCTGGAGCTATCGAACTTGGTGTCGACCGTAACTTGGTCACGCACGGGCTGCATCGAACCCACGACGTTGACCGCATAGTAGACATAGAAATCTAGGTCTTGGTCATAGTCGGGCCCCCTAGTATCTTTATGAGAGAATGAGAGTTGCCCCCGGACTTGTGAAGGGTGTGAACCGTGTCACTCACTTATGGATGACATCAAAAGCGGAAATAAAAGACAAAGAAGAAGGGACTAAAAACACTAGTCCAGATTTGTAGATTGTTCGGTTTTATTGCTCGACGGCTATCTTTTATGCTGTTTGTGTTGTTAAGAATTCCTTAGTGCTATTCCTGTTGGCATTTCCCTTTTGGTCGGGATTTGCTGATATTAGATTCTTTTGTCAATTGCTCAGGGTGTTGTTGATCATTCGAGTTGTGGCGATGGCCGTACATTCTGTTACGATATTTTGGTCATCCCAACTTAAGTCTGGTCAGCTCCAGACGTGTTTCGCTTCTGTTAAAATTGAAGTGCTCGATTGGAGCAGTTTGGCTGAGAAGCTGTTCAAGCAAACTAGGCTCTTCCCTTCTTTGTGAGCTTCTGTTACTAAGCTCGCTGCTTCCCATGTCGTATGGTGGATCTCTTGGTGAGGTTGGCCTTGGAATTGCCGTTTCAGTACTACCTTGTGCTATGTTTGCTCGAGTGTGGACAATTTAATTTGAGCCTGATCATCTCCTTGTTTTACGATTGCGTGGCTTTGGACCTCATCTCTGTGTCGAGAGCTGTTATGTACCGTGTTTTCGTCGTGCCGTGTCCAACAGTCGATGTGATGTGAGGCTCATTTGTCATTTGCAGGACGTGAAGGTAAGCCGAGATTAGTGCTTTTCCTTGGGCTTTGTGCTGAAGCTGGTGCTCTTCTCTGTTGCACTTAGGCTTTTTCTATTCTGTTGCCTGCTGGATCAGTGCTCGAGGTGTATTGCATTACGATTCTCTGGGATTGTGGTGACGCCTAGTGTGTACTGAGATGTGAAGGCTGAGGTTCTTTTTGATGCCTTTGTGCATTGTTGAGTGCGCAGTGGAAGCGTGTGGGCTGATGACCCACGAGATGCCTAGAAGTTGTCGTGACCGTGCTGTTGTCGGTCATTCCTCTGGTTTTAGTGTTGACATTTGTGAGTGTTTGGGAAATTGTTGGCTTCACTGCTGATAAAGTACCCTTTACTCTGCATTCATTCTCGTGGGAGCTGTGCTCTCGAGGCGTGTTCATAGTCCTTGAGATGCGTTCCCTGAGATTATGGTGTCTCTTGTCGTTTTGCGATCGATTTTAATTGTTATGAGTCTTTCCTTGGTAAACGACCTGATGCATGACTCGCTCTCTGTAGTCGTGTGCTCAGCTACCACGTGCCTTGATACGGCCCTACTTGCAGTATGTTCTATGATTCTATATGCTGTACGGAGACGGAATCCTGCAAGTGCTGCTGTCGTTGGCTGTTATTTGTGTAAGTGCTGTTTTTGTATGATTCTGCGTTTATGTGTTGGACCATTGTCTCGTCAGTAGCTTACTGTGCTCCTTTTTCTCGCTGGAGTAGCTTGTCACTCGATCAGATGTGATATCTGAGTGAGGACTAACTTAATGCTGTGTGTGGTCTCATGTTGTTGATTTTACTATCATTCTTTCGTGTAATCATCATTGGCGTCCTGTGTGCCTGGTGTTTCCTGTCTCCTTTGGCACTAGAGCTGATGATGTCGTCAGGCTGTCAGCTGAGAGGATTATGTTTTCTTGTGTAAGCTGATGCTAGTTGTGCCAATCGCTTCTGTCGCTTCGGTTGATTCATTCTTGGTGTTGTTAACTCTGGCAGTCGTGTCTCTTGCCTTGCGAGACGCAAGTGACGTTGCCTTGTTTCAGAGGTGTCGAACCTGTGTTCACTTGTGGTCGTGCTCCTTCCTGAGCGTGTACCCATGACAATGACCTGACGCTGTCTCTCTGGACTCTGTTTCTCGTGTTTTGTGTTTGTAATTGTCAGGTTGTTCTTCTCTGCCTTACCCTTGTTGGTCCTTAAATTTCAAGGATGAAATTTCTTAAAGGAGGGGAGGACTGTAACACCCTGAATCTTTGGCGGATCTTTATTGGGTTCTGCTAGATTTTTATTGGGTTTTTGGATCCTTTAGAAGAGTTTCAGACTACTTTTGTAGCTCCCGAGTTGAGAACACTTCGTCCCGTTTATCTTTCAGTTTCTTGACTCGTGGTCACTGCAGTCGCATTATACTATTCACCAGGATCGTTTCGGCTATTTTTACGAAATTTTAGCCCTGGGCCTTCTTTATTGTCTCTGGCTTTAGCAGGCTGAGGGGCAACTACCTTCTTACCTTTATCTTTTTGTTGTTCGAACGCCTTGATGTCAAGAGTGTTTGCTTCTTTAGGCGTTGAGCGCCGCTCTACTGCCTTGGCCTTCTGTGCGGTAGCAGAAGTTGATGTAGGGGCGGGCCTGGCTAGGAAAGCTTTCACCTCGGCCACAATATTGTTTAAGCGGTCAAACGACCATATCTCCATACCAATCATCTTTTCCAACACCTCCCTCCGGAGGTTCTATTTACAAATCTGCATAGCATCCTCTTGATGCGGGGGCCACTTGCACATCATTCCGTGGTTTCTCCATCTTTTAATGTATTCAAGAGCTGTTTCATCTGCCCTCTGCCTTGTCGAGTAGAGCTCAGCCACTGTGACTTCCCTCTCAGTGACATGAAACCTCTCTCTGAATTTCTTCTGCATATCCGGCCAGTAGCTGGTTGACCCAGTCGGAAGGCTGGAGTACCATTCAAATGCGAGCCCCATCAGCGAGGACCCGAAGAACTTCAGCAAGTACGACTCGTCTGTGGCTAGATCGCCCACGATGGTCATATAATAGGCGACATGCTCCTTTGGGGATCCCTTCCCGTTGAACTTGTCGAACTTGGGCGGCTTACTGATCCCTGGAGGGAGTCGCTTGGCTATATGGTGTGGTGGGTATGGCACCCGATAAGCATCAAATGTGACATAGTCACCTTCACTTCGCTCGGCGAGCTTCATCTCAATCATCATTTCCACCATCATCTTGTTGACGGTGGTCGGATCGGCCAGCTCCGGGTAGAAGTGTGCTGGCTACAGGTAAGGAGTGACCAAAGTGGTCGCTTGCGGAGGAGGCCGCACCAATGGAGGTGGTTGGTGCACTTGTGGCAGAATTGGCAGCATCAGTGACTGAGGTAGACGCTGCTGGGTGGTGGCCATGCTGGGTTCTGCCAACTGGGGCAAGGTATATAGTGGTGGGAAGTTGCTTGGGTTGGTGCCTCCCCGTGACGATTCGGCTTGCATTTCAGGTTGCTTAGAGGCCGAGCCTTGCTCCGTCTTCTCCATCAGCTGCTTCTTCAGGAGTTCTATCTCTTGCTAGTACTTCTGGAGCAGCATCAATATCGACGGCTCCGTGGTCACCATGTTGGGGATGGCTTCTGTCGTTTCCCCTGAAACTCCTTCAGACTAGATGTTCAGCAACGCCTCCTCCTCTTCAGCCATCACCATGATTGCAGTGAGGGTGGTGACTTCTTCAGGCAATATCTGCTTTCCTTTTGCCGTTCTCAGCATCTCCCTTGTAGCTTCCGCCCTTCTGGTGTTCGGCCCTGGCCTTTCAGCTAATTGAGCCAACTCCCGGGAGTCATTAGGCAAACCTCCATGTTTATCGGCCACTCCGTCCTTATTGCAGGTGAAAACCTACATGCATTTCCTTTGTCTGTAAACCTTCCTCTTTATATGACCAGGGAAGGTTAGCCTCTCGAATATGGAGACTCTTCCTATCTCCCTTTGCCGGGGAGCAGCTTCATCGGCTTCAAATTCCAAGCCGTCTTCATGTCCATTGTCATCAACTAATGACGTCATTCTTCTTTCTTCTTTTTCTTCAACTACCATTGGTGGACAGTTGTCTTCTTCAGCCATGGTTGCTTGCAACAGTCATTGTTGGCCTAGTGAGGGGTTGCCCATACGACCAAAATAGTTTTTGAGCATACTAGTCATTTCTTCTTGCCCTAGTCCCTGATGCAGGACTGGGGAGAGTTGTCAACCTCCCATTGGAGGGATGTAAGCTAGCCGGGCTCTTCTGGCGATCTGCTCAAATCTTCTCTCCACTGTGGGGACATTAGCTTATCGGGCGCATGCCCTAAAGCTTGTGCGACGCGGAGGATCCGCAATAGTTTCTTCTCTTCATGGGGCCAAGCCCCTCTCATTCTTCTTCCCCGTCTTAACACGCTCGAGGCGACGATGAATAGGCACCCCTTGGTAGGCGGGCTGGATCTTCTTGGGGACCCAAACTTGTTTAAACTTCTTCGGAGGGAATGACTCGATGGCTTATAAAGCCTTACAATTGCGTACATACTTTCCCAAGGATATAAACACAAACTAAAAGGTCATAAATGTAAAATAAACTATACATGCTCGGCGTCGATTCCCATCAATTTTATCCAGCAGCAATCGAAGCAACGTGATCCCGTGGCTCGCCCAAAGGCACTTGATCCGGTGGGGCTCCCAGTGCACTAGTCCGGTGGCGTCCGCTCCAACGGCTTGATCCGGTGATGTTTTTCCTTTGGCCATCTGGTGGCGGAGCCTCCCTACTCATCTGGTGGCCCTTGGGGTCTGTTGGACCGATGGCGTGACGATTCCTTCATGGTGATCCGGTGCCGCCCCAGCCCATTGATCCGATGGCATGTTTGGCCCATTGAACTTGTGGCATCGACGTTCAACCGATCCGGTGGCATTGCCAAGCGATTGATCCGATGGCACCCTCATCCCCCTGAACTAGTGGCTCGTTCAGGCTGATGAACCGGTGACTCTTGCGGCCTTCTTCATCCGGTGGATCCGACGGCGTTAGACAGAAATGGCAGATTCCCTTTTCCCATGGACCGTTGGGCATTTCCTCTATCCAGAGGGCTTCACCTTGGCGCGCAATGGACGCGAATCGAGCTAGCACGTGGGGGGCAGCCTTCTACTGTGTCCTCTCCCCCCACCAACCTCCTGTAGCCTCCACACTCAGCAAGGCGATGGAAGACACGGTAGAGAGAAGAGACAAGAGAGAAGATTCGATGCGATCGCGTTGACCCACCTCTCACGGCCAATTGGGTCATCTCCCCCATATAAATAAGACATAGAACAGAGAGAGGAGATCTCCGGAACCCTTGGCTTCTGGCGGTACTCTAGAGGAAGAAGTATACAAAGAGTGCCCGAAGAGAAGAAGGTGAAGAGAAGAGAGAGAGGTAAGAAGAAAAGAAAAAAAGAGATATAGAAGATACACAGAGGGAGAGGTTCTGGAGCCTAGCCCCCTGTAACCTCCTCTATCATTCTGCTCCAACTCTGCGTGAGGTGAAGAGGAGAAGAAGAAGGTAAGAGGAGGAGAAGAGGGTCATATAGATGAGAGAAAAAGAGAGAGGGAGAGCATAGAGGAGAGGTCTGTGAGGGGGGAGGAACTGATGTTCTGTTCCCCCTCCCCATTGTTCTATCTCTTTGTTTCCCCCACCGTATTTTCCCTTTTGTCTCACACTGTATTTTATCTTGGGCTTTCCATGAATTCTCTGTAGTCTTTGGCTTTTGCCTCCCTTTCACATTGTATTAGCCCCTGTGCTTACTCTTTGTAAGGAATAAAAGTGTGCAAGTTTCTTGGCTTGAATGTATGTTTTCGCTGTGTCTCGTAGAAGATTAGTCTGAGGGCCTATTCAAGGTAATGAGTTTGGCTTGAGAACAATGTCCCGGAGACCACCCCATCCCAGAGCTGTCTTTGCTCGCTCCCCTCTTACCCCCATGAGTCCTGGTGGGCATCTTTCCTCCTTTGCTCATCCATTATTCTTCTGGCAGAGGAAGCTCCCCTAACACCTTGGTTTAGGGCCGTTTAACTTAATCGATGGTTTCCCTAAATCGACCTCGCAGGATAAACCCCTCTCTTCAGTCATTAAGGCACCTTCTACTCCTCACGTCCACCTCTGGTTTGTCCAAGCTTGGTCCGGTGGGGTTGCTCAACCCTCATCCGGTAGCTCCTCTCCCTGCCTTGATCCGGTGACGTCCCTAACATCCCTATATCCCCTTTGTTCCAGTGGGCTAGCCCATTTCTTCATCCTGTGGCCTTTTGCCCCCTGATCCGGTGGCTTAGCTGCCTTCCTTGCTGATCCAGTGGCTTGGTCCACCACTTGATCTGGTGGCTTGCCACCATCCTTGATCCGGTGGCCTTGCTCGTCGCGTGACCCGATGGCTCAAGCTACTCTTGATCCGGTGGCTTGCCACCATCCTTAATCCGGTGGCCCTGTGTGGACGTGCAAAATCGCACGCCCGTATGTCCCCGCCAGTCCAACAGCAACAACAAATCTTCAACAGAAGAGACCCCTGGAATCGTGCTTGCCTTTCAATTTCTGCTTTGTGATTGCTGGTTGGTGAGTGAGTGCTTGACCCCGCTTCCCGTTTGCCTTTCGAGAGGCCACCGTGGGAAGCGAGCACCCGTGCCCTTGGCATCGGGTCGGCCATAGGTTGGTTTAGCTCCACCCTTTGGGAAAGTCCCCCCTCCTGGCCTTGCTGGCCCTCTACCAGCAAGGGACCACCCCCACAACCTCCCCTCGGCTTCGCCGAGTCATCCACGGGATCGGGAGAGTGCCGTGTGAGTTGGCTGCCATCTTCGGCCCGTTCGGTTTGCTAGAGTGCTTGCTTGCGTACGTCGTAGGTGGTGTCACATCACAGCGTCTACCCGAGGGCGCTTCTGCCTAGGCTAAAGGCCCCCGTCTCCGCTCCCAAACGATGGCTCCATGGAAGGGTGGTCTCCCTCCACCGTAGAGCCTGTCAACAAACACAGCAACACACAACATCTCAGTCATATACCTCAAAAAATAACAAAGCTTAGACAATGTGGAAAGGAAATGGTCTCACCTGAGGCCGCAAAAGGGGTCAACGGGAGGGGAACCAGCTACTCTGGCTTTAGCCCCAACACTTAGGCAACCTTTACAACTGCCTCCCGGATATCCCTCAGAGTGTAAGCACACTCAATGTGGGACACGAACTCCACGGGTCTGGTGGACCCTATCACCTGGCCGATGTCATGCCTCCAGTTATCGACTGTCGTGTCAGCGAAGCTCCCTTTAGGGAGCACCCGGTCCAATGAGCCCTTCTTTTCGAAGCTGCAGTTGGCTAGGAATTGGGCCCACCAAGTCTTCGGCACCCTCAATTGGGATGCCCCAGCTCCAGCTCTCACGAGCACCACCTGCACCTGCCTCAGGGACTTGAGGGCCCCGCTGTGACCTCGACTCGCGGACAAAGGAGCCCGACTACTCTGGAGCCGCTGTTATGTCAGCCGCTCCACCTCCCGGTGAATTTCAAAAAAATGGGTCCTCAAATAGTCCTCATCTAGCATAATAGGAGGCAGGTCCTCCCTCAGAAGTCAACTCTCCTCGGCCTTCGTAATTACCTAGGCCTTCTGCCGGTACAAGTGAATGTGCTCGAACCACAACTTGGCATAGTGAACGTCGAATCTCCCTCGGTGCTCCAACCTTGGCATCATCACTCGCTCTGGCTCTCGACAGTAGTAGAAGTCCCACCACGCTTTTGCTAGCAAATGGGTGTCCCGACACCTATATAGTAGGGTCGCCAAGGGGAACTCCTAGTTTAGTGGGATCCCTTGGTCATACTCGAAGTTTCGGATGAACCTGTGTGGGTAGTATAGCTCCAAAAAACTCGTCACGGACTGGTGTAGCGCCAGTACTGCCGGTCGGGTGCTGATCGCCCACTCTATATATAAAGCTGCATCAAGCTCCCGCTGATAAGGGAGGGGCACAGGTCACCCAGCCGCTCGACGGCACCAGGATCAGGTGAGAGTCTCTCGTAGCGCTGTCAAAAGGTAGGCCCTCCTTGCCCTTGCCAGGTAGGTAAGATAGGGCTCTCCTCACCCCCTCTAGCTACGCAACAACATCCCCATCTGGTTGGCCTATGAAGCTGAATAGTAGGGGTGCTGCCTGGTTTGCCACTATCCCCAGTGTCACCAACCTAGGAAATAATAGACTGGCCCACACATTGAGGTAGTGAGTCGATAGAAGCAAGCTCCTCTCACGTGGCACTGGGTGAGCCGCCAACACTCACAGCCCTTGATAAATGTTGGCTAATGTCGCAGGAGCTAAAGCAAGTCTCTGTCCCTCTTCCAATAGACGTGCAGGCCACAACAACTCAATCCTCAGCAAACTGCCTTCCTCGTGTGGGACTACAAATGTTGCTAGCTAGTACTCTAAGTAAGCTGCTAGGTGCATCACATTCGGCAACCCATGGGGGTTCCACCCCTCTCGTGGCGCGTATATGTACCTCAAGTACATCCGGAACCATAGCTTTACCTCAGTGTACTCCTCCCAAGGAGTTTGGTCACTCGCAAACTCCTGATAAAAGTAGAAGGGCCCATTGTAAAAGTGACAGACCCACACATTCAGCGGCACCCTGGGAGTCTGTGCAGCTTACTCTCTCCCAGCCAAAGCTAAATCTCGCCAAGTCTTTAGCAGATACCGATAGCTGTGAGAAACTAGGTATCGCCCATGCCCATCCGTGTGGCTACGGTGGAGGTCATCCAGCACCACCTCCTCGTACCCCTCGCTGCTGATCGGTAGCTCAGAAATCTTGAACAGAGACAACAAGTCCAGCAAAATCTCTCCCTTAGCCATCGCCACCGTGTTCCATTGACGGTTGAAGCTCTCCACCAATGCATGTATCAACCCCATGTAGCACAAGTACCTGTACAGTGTTGTCATCACTGCATATCTAATGTTGGCTCTATCCAGTAGCACCCAGTAGTGATGTACGATCCTCGTCAGCCACTCAGTCACCCCCTGATGGTACCGGTGCGAGGGGATCACCACCCAGCGACCATACCAGCTGATAATTATCTACCGAAGGATTCCATCCAGAAGGTTGTGGTCGTCATGGCCTTCTCCAGCATATTACAGCCCTAATGGCTCCAGCACCAACCCCAGAGTATCCTCTGTCTCCACCCTGTGCAGGCCATGCAAGTCCCAAGAGGCGAGACCCAACACAGACCACGAACTGATCCACTCTACTGTAGAAACCCAGGCAGTCAGCACTGGCGAATTGACATTGCCTCCAGTAGTCCAGCAAGAAACTCGGGAAGCCATAGAGGGCAACCCCATGCAGGCTGTCCCTACCCACCAAGATCGCCCGCTCCAGTCGATAACACTCCCCAGCAATTTGGGAGTCTCCCTCCTTCATCCCAGACGAGACGTAGCTCCCGATGAACTCAACAAGTGGCGATCCAGTGGAAACTATGTCGGATGGCCTCCAGTGTGGTAATATCTATAAATCCCGCTAGCCTATGAAATTCGGGCGAGATCCATGGCCCCGGCTCCGTTCGCCCCCTCTCCGACAGGGCCCTCAGCAACCAACATGCGCCCCAAGTTGAGCTGGTCCATGCTAGTAGTAGTAACAAAGGGCAGGCCCCGAGGAGGCAAGGGCTCCCTGGTCCTCCTCACCCAGTGGTCCTCCTTGCAGGCCACACGCCTCGAAACTCGCTCATCTCTTCTAAATCTCGCCATAGCTGTAAAATAAATTACACAAAATGGTAAGCATACCAAAAAGTCAACATGTACAACACCGCAAAAGAAAGGCACGTAAAGTTTCAAAATACAACAAACTATGACCCAGAACAAGGAGCTCACGGGCCGTACGCCCTCGTCTCTACCTCCGATGCATGCCCCGTGGGGGGCATTTGTTGTACTCAGATAATTTCCCAATGAAATGCTAATAAATAAGGGTTCAGGAATTTCCTCGAACACCATTACGGTATGAGCCACCCGCCCGCTCCCATGGCTCACCGGGCCCGACCAAGGGTCTCAACCAGCTAGCCGTGGCCCACGATGATATCAACAATTGATCGGGGTCAGTCCCACTCACCTGGTCCGCGGGTCTACCCGCCTTCTACCAAGCCACCCGGGCCAACCCAGGGGCACCCTAACTACAAGCCACGCCACATGGCACCCAAGAACAAGGCCGGGGCCTACCCCCAAGACACCTTCCTCTAGTCCTCCAAGGTCAAAGGGAGACCTAACTAAGTCAACCACAGGCTTTGGAGGCCCACAACATGCATATACAGCCCATGCACGTGTGTCAAGAATTTCCCCAAACACCTTGCGGGCGCGTATATCCCAACTACCCTATGACAAACTATGGGCCAACCCGTGACTCCAACACACCAGTCGAGTTCTACAATAACGCTCTAGCATGTCGGGGCCACCCCCGACCCTCAGACGTGCGGTGATGAGCCATGAACTTTTAGCTCCCAGGGCAACCCGGGGATACCCTGTCAACTCACCTTACAACGCGGCATATACCACAAAGGCAGGGCCCACATGCCAAAAGCTCCTTCCCCAGACTTATACCAGCTCCTACCCTCAGCCCAAGGCCAATTCTAAGGCCCCTCAGCTAGTTACCCAGACTGTTCGACAACCAGAGGTGTGTCAGAAATTTACCCGAACACCTTGCGAGTGACAACTACGACATGATGACAAGAGGCCCCCACGAGCCAATCTCAACATCCCGGAGTACCCCGTCCTTCAAATGATGATGCCAAATAGCCTCAGGAGGCTGTGGGGGCCAACCCCACGGCCACGGCTCACCCCCGGGGCAAGTTCACCCCAGGGCGCGACCGTGCCGCAGGGAGGGCAAACCCCTTCGGGGGCCACGCCATCTTCCCAGTCTGAGGGTCCCACGGCCCTCCCCTATCCTAGTCTCATGCAAGGATCAATCGACGTACCCGTGTGGAGAAGGATTAGTGAAGACGAAGTCTCGGGATCATGCAGAAGCACGCGGGTCAATCTCCTCGGTCTACACACACGAGCGTCCTGCCAACCAGTCAAAGCCACGTATCCTTCATCTTCTTGCGATCACACTGAGTCAAGGTGGGGCCAAAAGAAGTAAAAAATTACATTTTATAGAGTGGGGACCCTCTCTCTCTCTACCCGCGCGAGGTGGACCAGCCCAGACCCCCAGTCTGGTCAGCCTAAACCCCCGGCCTCCAATATGTAACTTTCAATATCCAAATTAAGTATCAGCTTCTAGTCTCTAATCCCAGTATCCCCTATCCAGCTTTCAGTCTCCAATATCCAACTTCCAGTTTTCAGTCTCTACCTTCCAGTTTCCAGCTTCTAGTTTTTAATATCCAACTTTTAACTTCCAGTTCCCAGTACCTGGCTTCCTGTATCCAGTTCTGATACTCAATTCCCAATACCCAGTCCCAGCATTTAACTCCTAATATTCAGTTCGCATACCGAGCTTCTAGTACCAATTTCCACTATCTGCCTTCAGCATCCAGCTCCAGGGTCCAGTCCGATACCCATATTCTAACATCCCAATCCTGTATCTAGCATCTAGTATCCAACCTCTAAGAGCCAGTTCCAGTACTCAGTCCCCAACATCCAACTTCAGCTCTAGTTCCAGTACCCGGTCCCCAAGACCCAGTTCCAATACCCAGTCACCAGTATCCAGTGCCAACTGTAGTATCCAGTCTCAATGTCCAGTCTTTGCTATTTAGATCCAGTCCCAGGCTTCAATAGCCAGTTCCATCATCCGGTTCCTAGAATCTGACTTCGACTTCAGTCGCTAGCATCCAATCCTAGCATCCTGTTCCAATTCCCCAGTCCCCTGGGTCTAGTCTCCAGTATCTAGCCCTCAATCTCCAGCTTCTAGCTCCCAGCTTCCAGTGCTCAGTCCTGAGTCTCTAAGTCTAGTACCCAACATCCAGCCCCAATCCCCAGTCCCGATATCCAAACACTCAATCTCTGTCGCTCGTCCTAGTATCTGATTCCAGTCCCCCATTCCCAGCATCTCATTCCCAATTTCCCATCTCTAATCCCAGTTTCCAACAATGGGCTAGCATGCGTCATAGGGGCATGCCCCAGTCCCAGCTCCCAGTACCCAAATCCTAGTTTACCATCCCAGCATCTAATGTCCAGTTTCCACTCCCTAGTCACAGTTTCCAGTCTCCAACGCCAGAATCCCATTCCCAGTTGTAGCTGTTAGTCCCAACACCCAGTCGCCAGTCCCAGCATCTAGCATCCAGATCCCAATCTCCAGTCCCAGTATCCAATTTTCGACCTCCAAGTTCCCAGTCTCCAGTTTTGATGCCCAATTACCAGTCCTAGTATCTACTATCCAAATCTTAATCTCCATATCAAGTCTCCAGTCTCTAGCTCCTAATTCCCAGCCTCAGCACCCAGTCCCTAGTTCCAGTACCTAGTCTCCAAATCCCCGTCTTCAGTACAAACATCCAGCTCCTAGCCTCCAGTTCCGAGTTCCCAGCCCCAGTACCCAATCTCCAGTATCTGAGTCACAATCTCCAGTACTAGTATTCAAATTTTTGCCTTCAGTTTCCAACCTCTGGCCTCCAGCGTCTAGCAATAGAGCAACATGCCTTAGCCAGGCAGGTCTCCAGTCTGAGTACCTAGCTCCCAGCTTTCAACTTCCAGTTGCCAACATGACGCGGGACAAGCCCGGTCAAGACGCGGGACCCTAAGCCTGCAATCAACAAAGCACACGTCGTCCAGCGACAAAGCTAATAATCGCGCACACGACGAACTCCACTAGGGGCACGTAGTGACGGTTCAGTGAGCTGTGGCTCGCGACGGGGTCAAACACGGTCCGAGTAGCACGGAGGGTGGTGGTGAGCCACCCGGGGACAAGTGGTGGGTGCCAATTTCAACCGGGCAGACCGATACCGAGGGGATCGGTTCTGGTGTGCACTCGCTCACCGACAGCAAGATCTCTCGTATCGTGGAATTTTGGGCCGGGCACTCCTCACGCGGCACTGCAGTCGGAGCTAATACTAAGCAAGCAGGTGGAGTGGCGAACACACGTACCTAGCCTAGCCGTCTGAAGGATCGGCTCCGGTCAGAGACGATGGCGAGCCGGGGAGCGTGCGCACCTGGCGGACACGCTGCATCGGGGAGGCTTAATGTCGTTCCTACTATTACATGCACTACGCTCCACGCAGGGAGGGGGGTTCGCAGGGAGGGGAAGCAATCGTTACATTCACTACCCTCGCGTAGGAGGGGGGGGAGATAGATCCCCAGCTTGTGTATTTCTATTTCTGTGGATTTGGTAGCCCGAGGTGAGCCGAGTGGGTTTATTTTCACGCCGGGGTAAAAATGCTCGATTTTGGTGAGTCAGTCAGATCTAGTATTTTAACACGTTATTTCATGATTTGATGGCATCAATCGATGCCTTGGGGCATGGGGAAGGGTTTCCCCTTTGTTTCCCCATCACCTGGGGGTGATCGGGGAGTGGAATGGTAAATTTCACCGTGTTTTGCCATTCTTAATTTTTCAGAATGAAAACGGTCCTAACAAGAATCGTTTTTAGGTTTAGCAGCCCACCTACTAACCGCTAGTTGACCAAGGAGTGCCGGCAGGTTTTGTGGTTATGCGATTGACTGCCACCACCAGTGGCGGCCAAGCAGTCGACCGTTTCCCTCATGGGGCCAGGGCGACCCCCGAGGGTGAGTCTTGACCGTTGTGAGTTTCCTCCCGATCAAGCGGTCATGGAGTGACTGCCCCGTTTGCATTCGCGGTCCCAAAGTGACAATTTTTGGGTGAAACGGCCAGGAGGTGACCATTCATCTCTTCTCTTACTCCCGTGGTTAGGCGATCTTATGGTGGCTGCTTCTACCATCTGGCGGTCTGGCGATAGACTGCCAATCCCTCGTGCGGTCAGGGCGTGACCATTTTTCTAGTTTTGAGTCACGTGAAGTTTAGAAGCATAGCGGCCATGCGACTGACCGCTAGGTGACGCCCAGCAGTCAGGCAATGGAATGCCATGCTTGGTTTTGCAGTCTGGGAGTGACCGTCGAGTTTTTGGAGGCGTCTGGGGCTATGCGGTACAGCTGGACCGCCATTCTTGGCTATGTGGTCCTAGCCAGACTGCCTAGCTCTTGGATGGTACAGGAAGGACCGCCTCTTGACTTTCGTGTTTGCCGTGCCCATTTAAGCATTGTGTTGGTCTCCGGTCGACCCGGTTGTGACCCAGTGGTCAACTTTTGGTCTCGTGAATGTCCCGAGCACCAGGGGGATTCTGTGTCTACGTTTTAGGATGTCTGGAGGTATCGTGTTACCTCGATTAGCGTGCTTGTGGGTTTGAGAGTCCCGGTGACTCCATGTGTTCCATGCTTTTGTGTTACGCTTGATTGAGTCACCGTGTATCAGTGTGAGTGCGATGGGGGTTTCCCCCACACATCGTGAGTTTCTTCGAAAGGTGGTTTCTGAGTGGGCCATTCGTAAGGCCTTGGACTACGAGTCCAGTCACCTAGCCTGGGGCTGGAGGTTTCCTACTTTTCCCTAGGATTGAGAATCAACTTGGCGGCTTGTGATCTACCTTGGGAATCGTGCTTCTATGTTTTATGCATGGGCCATGTGTGTGGCCTGTGGAGTGCGAGTCCCATTTACCCAGCCTGGGGCTGGAGATTTTCTTGGTTTTCTTTTTGAGGGAATGGTCTCGGTAGTCGTGAACGGCTCGTGAGGCATCATGCTGAGGTTGCTGACCCTAGGGTTAGGGCAGATTGACGGCATGGCGTCGTTCTGTGCAACGGTCTTGACTTCGAGTCTTGTGACTCAAGGACTGTTGGATTTAGAGAGTCGAGAGGACTGTCCAGAGTCCAGTGGCTTAGCGCCACTTGGTTCTTTGTGACTTTCGCGCAGGGTGCGTGCGTGGTTCTGAGAGTTTCTCCTCGGAGAATGGTCACAACAGTGACTCCCCACTAGTAGTAGCCTTCCAACACGTGTGTGGTCCCACCAGGGAGTGGTGGCGAGGCTACTCGAGAGAGACGATTTTAGGCTGGTTGCTGTGGGCCTCCTACTATGGCGGCTCAAGTCCCGGCCAGGAGGAAGAACCAGCTAGGGGGACTGGCATAGAGTAGTCAGTCAGTGTGTGCATGTGATGCCTGGTATCCTTATTTGGTCTTATCGGATCCTTATTTTAGGGTCTCGGATCTATTTTCTCAGAGTGTCTAACTTTATTGTGTCTAAAATTACATTCCGGACATCTTTTGTGTTTGGATCGGCACGATCCGGAGTTATTTCGGAGGCCCAGAGATGTTCCGCGGCCATGAGGCCCTCATCTCAGGAGCTAGGATGGCACGACGATTGGGGGCCGAACGAGTCAGGATCCACACTGACTCCCAGTTGGTCGCCGGCCAAGTCAACAGTGACTATGAAGCTTGGGAAGCACCGATCATCAAATACCTTCAACTGGTAAGAGGAATAGCCCCATTTTTGAGAGTTTTTAGGTCATCCAGATAGCTTGGGAGGAGAACTCCCGGGTGGATGCCCTCTCTCGACTGGCCTCCTCCATTGGCCCAAAAGGTGCCCGATCGGTCTTCCTCAAAGAGCTAGAACGACCGACCATAGAAGCAGAGCTCATGACCATCGACCTGGCACTACCGAACGACTGGCGGACCCCCTATATATCCTGGCTCCGAGACTCTCAGGAGCCCCCCGACCCTCGAGAAGCTCAAAGATTGAAGTATCAAGTTCGGCATTTCGTCATCTTGGATGGAGCCTTGTATAGAAGATCTTTCGCCAGTCCCCTCCTCAAATGTTTCGATATCGATGAAGCCCACCGAGCAATTCAAGAGGTCCATGAAGGTATCTGCGGTGCGCATCACGAAGGAAGATCACTCACCAGGCTCTTGCTACGGCAAGGATACTGGTGGCATACTCTCCAGCGCGACTACTCAGCCTACATTCAAAAGTGCGACCGATGCCAACATTTTGACCATCTGGTCCATCAGCCTGTCTCGGAGCTCATCACCCTTACCGAGCCATACCCTTTGGCCTGGTGGGGGATCGACATCCTGGGGCCATTCCCTATAGCTCAAGCACAGAAGAAGTTCCTCATCGTCGCCATCGACTACTTTACCAAGTGGATCGAAGCCGAAGCCACTGCTAGGATCACCGAGTCAGTCATTTGGAGTTTCGTTTGGAATGGCCCACTCTCCAGCGCGACTACTTAGCCTACATTCAAAAGTGCGACCGATGGCAACATTTTGACCATCTGGTCCATCAGCCTGCCTCGGAGCTCGTCACCCTTATCGAGCCATACCCTTTCACCCGGTGGGGGATCGACATCTTGGGGCCATTCCCTATGGCTCAGGCCCAGAAGAAGTTCATCATCGTCGCCATCGACTACTTTACTAAGTGGATTGAAGCCGAAGCCACCGCCAGGATCACTGAGTCGGTCATTTGGAGTTTCATTTGGAAGTCGATCATTTGTCGTTTTGGTATCCCCCGACTGATCGTGAGTGATAACGGTCGACAATTTGATTCTCATTGCTTTAAGAGCAAATGTGCCGACCTACATATTCGCAACCACTTCACTTCGGTAGCCCACCCCCAGGCTAACGGGCTAGTCAAAAATGCCAACAAAATTATTTTGAAAGGTATTAAGGCTAGGCTCAGGAAAGCTAAGGGCAGTTGGCTCGAGGAATTGCCAAGCGTATTATGGTCGCACCAAACCACTCCAAGAATAGCCACCGGTGAGACCCCCTTCCAGTGGGTATACGGCACTGACGCCGTGATTCCGTTGGAGGTCGGTAGCCCGTCTCTCCGAGTTATCAACTTCTCGCCTGAGGCGAATGAGCAGAAACTACTCGGAAACCTCGATATGGCGAGCGAGATCCGAGAGATCGTAGGCATTCGAGCCATGAAATATCAGTGGCGCCTCACTCAATATAACAACGTCAAAGTCTGAGATAGACACTTCCAAGTGGGAGATTTCATCCTAAGGAAAGCCGAAGCCTCTCGACCACTGGAGGCGGGAGGAAAGCTAGCCCCTAACTGGGAAGGCCCCTACCGAGTGGTAGAGACGCTCGGGAAAGGAGTGTATCGACTGTCCACCATGGAAGGAGCACTTATCCCTCGGATGTGGAATGCAACAACATTACGAAAGTTACTGGGAAGGCCCCTACCGAGTGGTTGAGATGCTCGAGAAAGGAGCGTATCGACTATCCACCATGGAAGGAGCGCTTATCCCTCGGACGTGGAACGCAACAACATTACGAAAGTTCTATTTCTGAACTTTCCTAAAAAATGTAAGCAACATATGATAATAACAACTTTCCTTTTCTTTTCATTAATATTTTTTTGAACCATCCAGCTCACGCTCCTCCTAGTCTATGGAGATAGGGGGACTTCGAGAGGCCCGTGGCCTTTCTTGAGGCTCGACGTCTTGAGGCTCGGCGAGCGAAGAGTCTTCAACGCCAGGAGATCTGCCTCCGACATCCTCAGTGGCGGCCGATCCGGGCACTGACCCCACTCGTGTGGGAACTGCCCCGATCGTGTGCCCCCCCCGAGATAACCGAAGTTGGCGACTCCTCTGATGAAGCAGTAGCATCCTTGCTCCCCTCTTCACTCGACGTCGGAGAGGGAGAATCTATGGCGTCCTCGTCCGAGTCGTAGCACTGCCCAGAAGGAAAAACGAGCTCGTCAAGCACCTGCTGCTGGGCCACGGTGACTGCTCGATAGAAGCCTTGGACAAACCCCTTTCGTAGCCCCCGTCGGTAGCCTGGCTCGTAATACGAGAAGGCGACCTTCTGGAGAGCTGTGTGGTAGCCCTCCGAGCTCCTATATCGATCGACCGCCTCCGCCCTGGCTCGCTCCGCTTTCTCCTCGAGCTCGGCCACCCTCTTCTCGGCTCCGTGCAACTTCATCTCGACCTCGGACAGCTTCGCCTCGGCCTCGGCCCGCGCAACCTCGGCTTCAGCCCGCGCAACCTCGGCCTCTCGAACCTGGCTATCGAGCACCTCCCGCTCGGCCCTCAACTGCTCGTGACGCTCGACCTGAGCCTGTCGCTCCTCTTCCAAGAGCCTGCTCTTCAGGTCGGCCATATGACGAGCTTGGGCCAACTGCTCGGCCAATTTTCGAGCCTCCTCCTGGCTCGACCGAGCCTGTGCCCGAAACGAGGCTGCCTCCCGCCGAAGGACTTCGAGCTCGGAAGATAGTTGCTCGATCCTACGATCAGACTCAGTGCGGGCCCGAGAGAGGGACCTCTCCTCACTTTCCAGCCATCCAAAGTAATCGATTATCTCAGCCCCCAGCTGGGCCTAGATCTGGCCGCCATCCATTACCTTCTCAAAGAGCAGGGAGGGGGAACTACGCCTGAACTCCTCCTGAACCAGTGAAGGTGCCAAGGATCAGCACCATTGGTACAGAGAAGCCTGGATGACTGGGACACCAACCAAAGGGGGAAGAGTTCTCTCTGGGGGAGCCGAGACCGGAGCATCCCCCCCAGTGTCCCCATTCTTGGGATGGCTTCATTCGGCTCAAGCTGGGTCGATGCCTCGCCATGCGCTCCCTCGCCCCCGACAGGGACTTCAGAATCGACTGCCTCTGCCTGCTGACTGGCAGGCCCCACGACAACGTCCCCACTAGTAGCAGCAGCCTCTGGCACGATGGATGGGAGATCCGGATGGTGAATCTCCTCGATTGAGCCCCCCTCAACCAGGCAGGCCTACTCCTCAACCGGAAGGGTGGCCCCTGCCTTCTTCGATCGCTTCTTCTTCGCAAGCAGGGCCTTCATTAAAGACAACAGCAATGGCTCACCAAGTTTCTTACATTTGACCCCACGATGCTCGGGGCCATCATCTCGAGTCTTCTGCTTGCCCTTATCTCGGGCACGGGAGGGACCCTCAGAGGCTCAGAGCTCACTCGGAGTAGGCATCTCCTCCAAGTCGACGATCCCCTGCTCTAACGCCCACTCCCCCTCGTCATCCATCCATCTCAAATCTGAGCGATAGAAATCAAATCCTTAGAAGGAGGCCCACCTGCCCGACCCAGAAGCATAATACGGGGCACTAAGATATCACCTTACAATGACAATGTCCGGGAAAGATAATCCTCGATGTTGGCCACCGTCATCAGTTCAACAGTCGATAGACGATTCTCCTAGAGAATCCTGATCTCCTTCTCCAGCTCCGGAGAAGCTGCCACTTGCTTCAGAGGGAGAGACGGATGGAAGTTGGGCTCCGTTAGGAAGCCCCAAAAGACGCCACCCTTGGATGAGCTCACCCAGAAAAATTGGGTCTTCCACCCCCTTGTGAGAAGAATCTCAAGCGAAAAGCGTCACACAACTCCTTCCCCTCTTTGCCTGAAGATAGAAGAAGCCCTTGCCTACATGGGTGTACTCTTTCAACGAAAATAGTAGGAGGATGTTTTAAAATGTGGGATGGATGTAGAAGAACATGGAAGAAGAAAGGAGGAAGATGCTATGATGATGCAAAAGAAAGCTAAAAGTAAGAGGAGAAGAGACACAAAAACACTAATGGAACTTGATACTCCATGGACCAGATGACATAAGGATGCAGAAAATGACTTCTCCCTGGTTGGTACTCGTCCAAGAATGTAGCATCACTTCGGCACAAACTCCAGAAATCTCCTCTCAAAGCCATGAATCCAAGGGTTCTTTTTATAGACCACCAAACTCTCTAGTCAAGTTGGAGAGAGATCAGCACGAAAATGGGCCTAAACTTAGCAAACTCTTGAAGATAAAACTCCCAAGAGTCCATAGAAACAAATAGAAGCTTTTGAGGATCAATACTCAGAGAGAAATCATCAAACTAAGCACTCTAGTTCACCCACGAACGGAGAGAGGAAGCCCAGGTAGAGCGGGACTCTCTGTCTCCCCTAATGGTCTTGCGATAGATCGCAAGCCTTAAAAAATTAAAAAATGGTCAAGCGATAGACTACTAGGCCCAGTCGTCCACAAAGAGATAAGACCGAAGAAACTTAACGAGACTCTATGCCTGCCTAGTGGTTGAGCAAAGGGCCGCCAATGCCCATTAACGGATGCGCGATAGATCGCTAGGCTATCAGACGTGGCAAAAGAGATAAAGGCATATAAATCTCAGTGTAAATCCACAAAGTAATCCTCATTAGCCCTCATCTAGGCCCAATAAGCCAAAATATCGAGAAATAGTAGGAACTTAGCCCAACCAGGGAGAGAACTCATAAAATAAGCCCAAAAGAGACTAGAAATGACCCTATAATCGGCGAATAACTCGGTACATCATAAAAATAGATAAGGACATGATCCAACTCATTGGTCATAAAATAGGTGTCAACAGGTAGTAGGTTCGCAGAGAGCAAGAGAAGAACATCAGAGGTGGCCGGGCGTGGTTGATCGGCACGGAGAAAGAACATGGCAGGTGGTCACGGTGGTGAACTGCAAGCTCCTCTGATGGCAGAGTTTGCATGGCAAGAGCATCACGTTGATGAGTTGCATGAGCCCACGACGATGTAGTCGGCGTGAAGGAGAAGAAGAGCAGGTGCGGCATCGACGTAGGTGGGTCTCCCACACGCAGGCAAACGAGCACATTTCTCACGCGCCTCCTCCCCTTTAGTTTCCCACCCGGGCCCCTCTTCAACGTCTTCAATGTGGCGGCCACCCATGTTCTTCACACAGGCACAGCCGCCCCCCCTCAAGGCCCATGCATGCAGTGGCTTCAATGCAGGCAGTTGCGAGCACCTCCCTCATGCGAACAACCCAACACGGTGGAGAGAGAAAGTGCAGAGAAGAAGAGAGAAAGAGGAGAGTAGGAGAGAGAAAGAGAAGAAAATGACATGCTTGTCGTTCGCATGGGCCGACAGTAGCGTGTGCAGCGGTGATGGAGGGCATGGCACGGTGGGCCACTCTGGCGGTCATTTTCAAAAGAGGATGCATGGAGCACGATGGTGGCTTACGGCAGAGACGACGACCGCGTCCGATGACAGCTTGTGGCATGGGCTGGCAGAACAAAGGCTCCTTTGTGAGTTTGGCTGGAGGCTTCACATTGGCAAGCCACAGGCAATAGCTACAGCCATGGGCGCGTGTGTGGATGTGGATGGTGTTTGGGCTTGATTTTGGAGGTTGTTGTGTGAGAATGGAGGTTTGTGGTAGAACGACAATGACATCGTAGTGGCGAGCATTTTCCTCACATGGTGGGCTTCACTAGCGGCGGCATGCACTGGGAAGGTGGGCACTGGGAGTCGTTGATCACGACTGGTTGGCTTCCCACGGCGCATGTAGTTTTTCCTATGGTGGATGGAGAATTTCCACTGCACATGAAGTCCACACAGAAGGTGGAGGCACTCAAACGGTGCCGAGAAAGGAGACCGTGAGGGCCCATGTTAGCCCTATAAATGGGGCTCCTGTTGGCATTCCGCGGGGTTCTATTTTTGGGGAGTTTTTTTGGAGTTCCCGGAGGGGATGCGTTGCTTCTGGAACATCTTGGCCATCCGACTTGTTGTGAATGCCAACCCCTGAACGGGGACTGACGGGTTCTCCATATCTTTGGGCAAATGACAATCAGTGTCTTCCCGTGTAGGGTGCTCGTCAGCCATGTAAAACAAGCTACTGGGGCCATCAGACTGTGCCACCTCCCATGCTTTGAAAGGCACAATAGTGATATTATCGAGGCTGAGAATTGGCTTGGTAAGGCCTTCCGGGACCCCGATGTGGTCGTGCTGCTGATCGACCTTGGCTTCAAGGTAGGTGGCAGGAGGTGCTACTCTGCCCACATCCCCGGTGATGATGATATGTAAGACCATCTTGGGTTTGACATACCCAGGGGCGGCGGTGGGAACCAGTTGTCGCCAGAGGTGCTTTTTAATGCCCTGGTAGGGGTCTTGGCTTTAAAACTCTTCTGCGACCGTTCTGCATATAGAGGAGCATCCAGTAGGTGACACTCGAACACTTCGAACAGGTGGAGGTCAGCAAATATCCTCTCCTCCTTCCCAAATATCATCTCCTCCTTCCCTTCCAAGTTGTACTTGATGCATTGGTGGAGCTTGGAGGGCACCACCATATTCTCATGCAGCCAGGGATGGCCGAGCGGTGCCTTGTACGAGGTGCAGGAGTTGATGACATGAAATCACACCTTTGTTGTGAGGTCTGCTAGTGTGAGTGTGAACTCTACTACTCCCAGCAACACTTCATACTTTTGGTTGAAGCTAGCGATATGTATATCCCTGACTTTGTCAAGGTGCACATTAAAGTAGGACCTCTGATATATCCTGTATGGCAGGATGTTGACAGCTACTCTGGGATCTACCAAGATTCTATTCAGCTCCCACCCATTCAATTGCCCTTTCATATACAGCGGCCTGTTGTGGCTGATGGTGGGGAGCAACATGTCCTCCTGAGTGAAGATCATGCTAGCCTCCGGCACTGCTTCAGCCAAGCATGTTTCATATTGAGCAGGCATCTACAAAGCAGTGATAATCGCCTGTCAGGTCTCTTTACTCAAAGAAAGGATCTCCCAGATGGTGAACCTTGCCAGGAGCTTCTTGAGTAGCTTCATTATTCTACTTCTAGCTTGGACATTAGACAGCTTCATTTCCTCTGCCCACTTAGGCTTGGAGGAGCTTTGAACTGTGGCCTCTGACGGACCTGCTTCATTGGGCTCTAATTCTGCACCCTTTTGCTTTGTTTCATGCTCTTACTACCCTTCATTGGCTGCCGTTGGGTGAGCTTCATCTTCATCCGGAACTCCAGAAGGTTGCTGGAGCTGCAGGTGGGTACCCCCAACTGTGAGGCCGGCATCCTGACATGGCTGCTTTCCTTTTGACATTTTTAGAAATTCCAGGAAGGAGGGAGTGGCAGTGCTACCCCCACTCTGATTGTATAGACCTGACGGAGGAGGGATTTGGACTCCCCTAACCTCTGGAGGATGTATCTTATAGGGCTACTCTCCCCTGAAGATAATGTTGTGATTGGCGAGTGATTAATGCCCCCATTTTCGGCCTGACCGAGTTGCATGAGCAGCAGTCGCAACTTCAGCCTCGCTTCCCTTGGTAGCAGGTGTGAAGCATATTTCCTGTTCGTCTTCTTCACTGGGCAAATTGAAGAGAGTCGAGAGGGTATTACAGGAGAGAACTAGCTCCTTCTTGGCCTTGCCGACCTTTCCTTTCTTCTTCTGTTTCTTCTTCTTTTCTTCGATTGGCGCTTGCACCTAGAACAAGCTACCGTCCTTGTTTGACATTCTGTTAGCTTCTTCTTTTTACTTTAGTGAGAGCTGCTCCAACTCTTGCCACGGGACGTGGTCTCGTATCAGTAGAGGCTTCAATTCGAGCTGTACATATTCCTCTAGCCCGTCTATGTAGTTTTGCAACTGTCGGTCTTCAAGGCTGACTTCCTTGGTCACTGGCAGCGGAGTCTGTCTCCTCCGGTTGTGTGTATGTATTCTGATGACTGCAGGTGGGTTGATCCACACAGGTGCTGCCACCGGCGGAGTGGATCGTATACCTTCGGCACCCTCCTTAAGTACAACATGAAGCTCAATCCCGCCAAGTGCACCTTAGGAGTTAGATCCGAGAAATTCCTGGGTTTCCTGGTAACTCAGCGCGGGATCGAGGCCAACCCCAACAAGGTTTAGGCCATCCCGAACATGCGGCCGCCCACCTGCGTCAAGGACGTCCAGTGCCTTATCGAGCGCATTGTTGCGCTCAATCATTTCCTATCCCGGGCAGCCGAATGATGCTCACTCTTCTTCAAATTATTGGGGGGACCCAAAATGGCATCTGTCACCTTCGCCTGGGATGAGGAATGCCAGAAGGCCTTTGAAGATATCAAGGAATTCTTGACCTCACCCCCGGTACTATCAAAGTTGATTCCGAGTGAAGCATTACATATGTATCTCTCGGTAACCCCCTCTACCGTAAGCTCGGTCTTAGTCCGAAATGACGTGGGAGTCGAGAGGCCGGTCTACTACACCAGCAAGGTGCTCAACGAGGCTTAAAGAAGGTACCCTGCAACTGAGAAACTCGCGCTAGCATGGGTAACCTTGGCCAAGCGCCTCCGACCTTATTTCCAAGGACACTCTATTATCGTGCTGACCGGTGAGCCCCTGAAGAAGATCCTCTCTCATCCCGAAGTCTCGGGGTGCCTCGTCAAGTGGGCCATCATGTTAGGAGCCTACGATATCTCCTATCTCCCCTGCGTGGCCATCAAGGGACAAGCCCTAGCAGACTTCATCGCGGAGAGCACCGTCTCTATTGAGGAAGCACCCCCATCTGCACACGGACCCATCTGGGACTTGTTCGTCGACGGGTCATCCAACTCAGCTGGAAGCGGTGCTGGTGTCCTCCTCAAGTCACCCGAAGGAGCAGAGCTATAGTACACCCTGAAATTCAACATCCAAGCATCTAATAATGCCTCTGAGTATGAAGCCCTCATTTCGGGGGCCAAGATGGCACGACGACTAGGGGCCGAGCAAGTCAGGATCCACATTGACTCCCAACTGATCACCAGCTAGGTTAACGAAAACTACGAAGCCTGGGAAGCACCAATGATTAAGTACCTCCAACTGGTCTGAGGATTGGCCCAACTATTTGAGAGTTTCGAGGTAGTCTGAATAGCTCGAAAGGAAAATTCTCAGGCGGACGCCCTCTCTCATCTAGCCTCCTCCCTCGGCCTCGAAGGCACTCAGTTGGTCTTCCTCGAAGAGTTAGAACGACCGAGCATTGAATCCGAGCATATGATTGTTGACCCGACTACCCTGAGCGACTGGCAGACCCCTTACGTATCTTGGCTCTGAGACTCCCAGGAGCCCTTTGACCCTCGTGATGCTTAAAGATTGAAATACCAGGCCCAACATTTCATCATATTGGATGACGCCCTGTACCGAAGGTCTTTTGTCTGCCCCCTCCTTAAGTGCCTCAGCGCTGACGAAGCCAGCAAACCAATTCAAGAAGTTCACGAAGGCATCTACAGCGCGCATCAGGGAGGAGGATCGCTCGCCAAGATC
This sequence comes from Amorphophallus titanum, assembly GCA_024336825.1. NCBI lineage: Eukaryota > Viridiplantae > Streptophyta > Magnoliopsida > Alismatales > Araceae > Amorphophallus > Amorphophallus titanum. The sequence continues at coordinate 10,429,153 of JANBPO010001714.1, forward strand.
TTGCTATGACAAGGCTACTGGTGGCCCACTCTTCAGCGAGATTGTTCAACCTACATGCAAAAATGCGATAGATGCCAACGCTTTGACCATCTGGTCCACAAGCCGGCCTCAGAGCTCATCACCCTTACCGAGCCATATCCCTTTGCTCGGTGGGGAATTGACATACTGGGGCCATTCCCTACGGCTCAGGCCCAGAAGAAGTTTGTCATCATCGCCATCGACTACTTCACAAAGTGGATTGAAGCCGAAGCCACTACCAGGATCACCGAGTCAGTCATTTGGAGCTTCGTATGGAAATCGATCATTTGTCATTTTGGTATCCCCCGAGTGATCATGAGCGATAACGATCGGCAATTTGATTTTCACTATTTCAGAGACAGATGTGCCAACCTAAATATTCGCAGCCACTTCACTTCGGTAGCCCACCCTCAAGCCAATGGACTGGTTGAAAATGCCAACAGGGCTATATTAAAAGGCATAAAAATCAGGCTCGATAACGCCAAGGGAAGCTGACTGGAGGAATTACCGAGCATACTTTTATTTAACGGTCTGTCGTAGACCCGTTATGGAATCATGATGCACCTTTTGTGGTCCATTAAACTCTGACTGTCAACAGAATTTGTTCTGTCGAGTATAACGCATGGGCCTTGGTCTGTTATGGTGATTTAACGGTCTCAAGGAGGTCCGTTAAATTCTTCTGTGGCTGAGTAATGATCTGTCTGTTCTCTCTATTTTCCCTGCCGGCCTTTCTTACAGTTCACACACACGTCCACTATTCTTTATTAACCCGTAATCATTCACATGCATTCACTCACATACATCCACACTCACAACTGTCTGTCCTCACATTCATTTCCATAACCACGTTCACACACTCATGCATTTTCAAATTTTCATTTCACTCACAATCACACATACATCTTCCCTTCCTCGCATTCATTCCATTCACCACCGTCCATTCACACAATCATACATTCATATTCATGCACACATCCACATTCACATTTTCACAAAACAAAAATTAACTTCATTTCATCATGTTAATTGGCACATAGTGTGTAAACCAAAAAAACCAGAAAAACTACAAAAATCACAAAAAACATAAAAATATCACTCCGCCGGTCTGTCGCTATCCCCGATGCCCTCGTGCCGCCTCGGCGGTGGCTCCATGGCGCTCTGCTCCTCCTCGTCCCATGGGCGTCTCCTCTCTGCCTCCTCATTCCTCCGGTGCGTGGAAGAGCTAGCCAAGATGTCTCCCACCGACGCGCTCGGTGCCACGCTCCGTGAGCCTCCCGCTGCGCCACTCCACGACACGGTCCCCTCAGGTGCTCAGCCCATCAGCCGGACGGTCCGCTCCATGGTTCGGAGCTCGATCTTCAATTCAAAAATCTTAAGACGTGCCTCGCGAGCCTCGGCACGATATTGCTCAATGTCTACCGCATCTCGGCTCAATCGGGTCACCTCCCCCTGGAGTCGGTCAACCTCTCTCCGGAGATGGGGCACCTCGGCTGCTTCCGCCAACGCTGTAGCTAAATCCCTCACCTGCACATTGCATTTGTATATTGGTCAGTCTAGGCATTTGCATAATCATGAACCATTTTTTGAAAAAATGTTGGTGTCGTACCCGCTCCGCGAGGGTGGCCTCGGCCTCCTCGGCTCGAGCTACGGCCTGGGTAAACTCGGCATCCCGCTCAGCCCGTCCCCCGACTGGCTGAGTAGAGGAAGACGGCGCATCTGGACCGGTCCTCTGGGCTCCCTCGGCCCGCTGCATTTTTATAGGTCAATTTGTTTGCCATAAAGCATTTTAGTTTTTAAGTCTAGAAAACTAACCAGAAGCTCTAAGGCCGCTCGGTACTCGTCCCGCTGCTGCACCGTAGCATGGAGGAGTCCCTCGAGTTCGGCTATGCGCCCTTGTGGGTCTAGCTGCATTTAGAAAGCGAGTGTCATGCATTCATTTAGAACAGAAAAAGTTGAGTTTAGAACTTCATACCGGTCGTCGGGTACCGCGGTAGACCTAGCTGCCATGCTAACGGGTGAAGGCTTTTAGATAGGCCTCGTCACTGTCCGCCCTTTCCGTTACGGCTTTGCCTTTATGTTTCCAGTCTTGAACATACTTTCTGGCTCAGCCGCTCCAGTCAATGTCGCTGCCAATCCCTTTGGCAGATTTGCCCGGGCGCTCGTCGTGACGGTGCGGGAACCTCACCACCGGCTGGTGTACTCCCCTCATCCTTATGATCAGCCGATAGTGCAGGGGCTCGATTACATTGATGCAATGAAGCCAGATGTCCCGTCCCCGGTAGGTTAGGGAGGCCTCGACCCATGGCTGCCCCGTATGATCCTTATCCTGATACGGTGTCCAATGCACCTGAAAGGGACGTTCATTTGTCAGCATAGTAGCATTAAAAGCAGATAAGGAAGCATGTAGAAGAGCATGTAGGAAGTCGGGTTTTTACCGATGCATGAGGGAATGAGTCGAGGTCCTCTTGGATCACCCGAGTCGATCGCTGAATTGACCCTGCGCTTCGGGCAACGTTCCACCACCTCGTGATGGGAAATCGCCCCGAGTATAGCTCAATGCCGTAATTAGTGATCGGCAATTGCTTGCGAGACTGTATGCACTACATTTAGAAAATTATGATATTATTCTGGGCATGGATTGGTTAGAACAGTATGGAGCCGTGGTTGATTGCAGATCTAAGAAGGTCTATTTTTAGCCACACGGGAAGCTAGCCTTCTATTTTCAAGGTATTCGATCCCATTCTTCTCGTTTGATTTTTTCTGCTATTCGATCCTGTAGATTGCTTAATGCAGGTTGTGAGGGGTTTTTAGCTTCAGTGGTCGCTGTGGAGGCACCATGGCAGGATGTCAGTGGTATCCCAGTTGTTTGTGAGTTCCCTGACGAGTTACCAGGCTTACCTCCAGAGCAAGAAATTGAAATAGTGATTGAGCTGATTCCAGGTATGACGCCGTTAGCAAAGGCACCTTACCGAATGGCTGCAACCGAGCTTAGAGAACTACGAGCACAGCTGTTAGAGTTGTTAGAAAAAGGCTACATTCATCCCAATTTTTCTCCGTAGGGTGCTCCTATTCTGTTTATCAAAAAGAAAGATGGTAGCCTGAGGCTTTGCATTGATTACAGGCAGCTTAATCAAGTCACTATCAAGAACAAGTATCCTTTACCCAGGATCGATGATTTGTTTGACCAGTTGTAGTCCGCTACTGTGTTCTCTCAGATTGATCTCCATTCAGGCTATTTTCAGTTGAGGATCAGAGAGTCAGATGTTGAAAAGACCACTTTCTGCACTCGGTATGGTCATTTTGAGTTTTTGGTTATGCCGTTTGGGCTAACCAATGCTCCTGTAGCATTTATGGACCTGATGCAGTGTGTGTTCCATCCTTACCTAGATCAATTTGTTGTGATCTTTGTCGATGACATTCTTGTCTATTCTGCCACTGAGGAATATCATGTACAGCATTTGAGGATTATTCTGCAGACTCTGTGAGATCATGAACTCTATGCAAAGTTGAGTAAATGTGAGTTCTGGCTTTGGGAGATTCATTTTCTTGGCCACGTGATTTCTGGTGACGGAGTTGCAGTGGATCCAGTTAAAATAGAAGCTATTCTTAATTGGCAGAGACCGAGGTCTGTGACAGAGATTAGAAGTTTTTTAGGTCTTGCTGGATATTACCGGAGATTCATTCAAGATTTTGAAAAAATTGTAGAGCCAATGACTAGACTGACTCGTAAAGATGTACTGTTTGTCTGGTCAGATCAGTGTGAGCAGAGCTTTGTTGAATTGAAAAGGCTTCTGACTTCTTCTCCAGTGCTAGTGTTACCTTCTGGCTCGGGTGGATTTGTGGTTTCCACAGATGCTTCTCGAGTAGGTCTAGGTGCAGTGCTGATGCAACATGGTAAAGTTATCGCATATGCATCCTAGTAGCTAAAACAGCATGAAGAAAATTATCCCACACATGATCTAAAGCTTACAGTAGTGATCTTTGCTTTAAAGATCTGGAGACATTATCTGTATGGTGAAAAGTTTGAAATATTTACTGATCATCAGAGTTTACAATATGTCTTCTCTCAAAAAGTTTGAAATATTTATCCCATTTATTCATTAAATGTTGCATTATCGCCACGTTTAAAAATATTTTATAAATTGTGGCATTATTTTAGATCCCAGTAGACTTACTTCCACTTTCCTTGTGATGAAACCACTAGTCGTACCCCAGCGACCCCTAGTGCCGGCCCACCTGGAAGAGGTGGAGGGGCATTCCCAATACACAGTTTCTAAGCTAGTTCCATGGGCCCTCGGCCAACAGTAGCGTCCTACTGAGAGGAAAGACTAGCTAGAGAGCCTGACTCAAGTAGGAGTCAGTGTGTACATATGTGGTCAGAGGCTTGGACTGACACTGATGAGTATTACTCTGACTAGTTACTTGGTTTTGTACAGTTACGCCTCTTGCATGTTGTGTTATTCTGACATGCGAGTTGCTTGAGACGCAGTGTAAGCCATCAGTGGACGCATCTAGTTTCTACCTTCTAGTGGGTTTCCTTTCCTTCTTCCTGTCACTCGATTAGCTGAAGTTTATTCTATTGGTAGATTTAGCTCCTGACGTTCTTATAGAGCACATTCTTCAAATTACACTTGATCTAATCTACAAAAATATATATATGTGCATAAGAAATTCCCTCCATTCAATCCATATCATCTGCAGATGAAAAAACGAATTTATATATATCTAACCCAATCCCACCTGACTCATATATATCAACACTCTTAACCCACGGTCTACGGGGTTTCATGAAAACGACCAGCCCTACCGCTCCATCCAAGCTTTCATTTTCCCAGTCTATGGCAAACTTTCCTTCTCATTACATGACCACCACCATTTCCGGTTTGCACACCAAAACCAAACAGCGCTGAACCGTCTTTGAGAATTTTGTTGTCCATCAGAATTTAAATCACGGGGACCAACAAGAGCCCTGTCATCCCCTGTGGAAGTAACCGTGAAATTCTCTGAACACAAAGCCACTGCAGACATTACCATCCACAAGCCGCGGAGCAGAAAGATTACAGTAAAGCTGACGGGAGAGCTCAAGACCCACAAACGGGGGAGGAGTTCATGACATTGCCTGCCCTCGCCGAGAGGACGAACATACTTAAGTCAGAGACAAGCTGCTTAAATTTAAAACCAGGACACAGGCAAGTGCCAAGGCATGCAATCAAAACACCAAGTAGACGTAAATATAGCAAGACATGCGAAATCCCTAAAGAGGCAACATCACAGAAACATCTTCAAAACCACAGGCAGTCAGCATAGTGCCCCAAGGCACTGAAAAGATCATTTGCAGACACAACATGACGACTGAACAGTACGTGAAGTGCGGAGAACCCCAAAAGAAAGCTAAGGAAACCAACTGAAGCCTCCTCCATCAATAACGATCGTCATAAGCTGATGCCCGTCCTCCCCTGCTGGGACGATCGTATGGACCAGGCCTCCCCCTGTAACTACCACCTCCCCTGATTGGCCGATCATATGGGGCAGGTCTCTCCCTATAGCCACTGCCTGCCTCATAGCGTCCGGGTGCGCCACCACCATATCTCTCACTCCCGCCTCCAGGCAGTCCCCCATCCCTCTCATATCCTCGTTCTTTGCCATAACTCTTCACAGGATAGTCGGACGCCCCGTACCTATCACCTGCAAAGCGGTCACCACTGGGTGCATATCGATCATTGCTGTAGCGGTCACGGCCAGCACCATACCTATCATCTTTACCGTCAATGCGATCTCGGTCCCCATAACGACCTCCGTCATAGCGGTCATCAATGTATCGATCATCGTAGCGATCTGATGCTCCAAAACGGTCTCCACGAGTGGCCCCACCACCTCCCCCACCAAACCTGGGGCGAGAAGAGAACCTATCTCCACCACCACCACCGGAAGAAGGACAATCACGTGCCCAGTGGCCAGGGCGCCCACATTTGAAGCAGTCTGCTCCACCACCCCTGTAGCTTCCCCTGCCACCAGAAGAATAGCCGCCGCCACTGCGATAGCCACGATCAGGTCCATCTGATCCCAACTTGGGCTCTGCCTTGTTCACTGATATGACTCGCCCACCTAATTCTTGCCCATGCATCTCAGTTATGGCGCTGTCCATTGCTCGTTGATCTGCAAATGTCACAAACCCAAATCCTCGAGGACGACCAGTGTCCCTGTCCAGCATTACCTACAGAGTGCAACAAGATGCCATTTCGAGTCCACAATGAGAATATTATAAACAAAATACATTCAAAACTGACAAGTGAGCATAAAAGCTACTCTGATATAGCATTATTGACAATAATGCCCTAAATAGGTGGAACTAGCACAGATAGCAGCTTCCTTCGGCCATAAACCTTTCCACTGCAAAGACTGCAAAGCAGTGATAAAAAGGATACTTTTATGTATAACGTGGACCAAAAAAACATTTGGAAATAACTATAGTAATCCGGAAGACACAAGAATAAAGAAATGACCAAATATGTGAAGCATAAATAAAAAATGTCCATGTAAGTTTACAATTAGCATGCACCTAAAGAGCCATGACACAGCTAAATTCATGATCATCAAAAGAAATTGGTCCCAAGGGAGCCATTTAATTGACATGAAAAATCTCACTAAATTATACTTAATATTGTAGGTTCTACATTTTTACCACCTTGCCAGTTTCTTCTACAAAAAGGTGTTGAAAAGTTTTAACCCTCGGCAACCACCTTGCTTTCATTAACGTACATGAGCACAGAAGCATCTCTTTTCTCATGGAATTAGTTCAGATATTATTTGGCCTTGATAAGGCAATGAATTTAATGAAATCAGGTGAATAAATGACAGAAAAATACCTCATTTTGTTGATAAGGAAAAAAAGGATGGGCAAAGATGATGATGAAGAAGCCTGGTGCTCTATGCCCAAGAATACAAACGGAAGATGAACCAACATGGGCAGAAGTGTAATGCAGAGTGATCTAGGAAAGCCTGCAAATAAAACCAAGAACATTGTTTTCTGCTATAGATGCTGAAAGAGAAGTGGGTTGTTACTAGAACCACCTCATGATGTTAGTAGACTGGTCAGATTCAGATTTCAAATGGCAACAAAACCTTTATTGTAGATGAAATGGGGATGGTGGAGGAATCGTATTTAGGGAAGGAAGAGGGTAACAATGATGGAATAAAAGCATCAAAAGGAGAAGGGTGATGAGGGACGAGAGGCAGGTTCATGGTGGGCTGAATTGGATCTCACTTGGGTGCTGCCGGCCTTGGCTGGGCCAAGACCTGCCACTGCCCCGAAACAGGTCTTGATGGCTCAATGTAGCATGGGTAGTAGCTCATGCGGGTGTTGTGGCCAACTGCAAAAAGCGGAGCAGGGGTGGCTAGGGGCGGCAGCAGTGGCAGTAGAAGTGGAACGGGGCAGCTGAAGCTGATACTCGGACCTTGGCAATACTGTGGCAGGGTGAGCAGCGCTCCGGCGGCTGAGGAGGTGGCGGGACTGCAGTGGGGCCGGCTGCGGTGGTGGCTGAAGACAGGCAGCAGTATGGCACTGCCGGTGGCAGTGGCACAGTACTGGTGATGCTGCACTTGTTGCTGTGAACAGAGAGAGAAAGGGACATGGGAAACAGGGTGGCTGCGGGGCTGCGCAGGGGAAGGCAGGGTGGCCACGGGCAGCTGCAGCCCGTTGGGGGGATGGGGTGGCTGTGGTCAGGGGGGCAGGCCACCGTGTTGTGGTCAGCCGCGATCAGACGCGATAGATGAAGCAGGCGTGGTGGGACCTGTCGAAGATTGCCATGGAAGGCAGATGAGGGCGGCCGGCAGTGCAGCCGCTGCTGCCGGTGGCAGTGGGCGGGGATGTCGGTGCTGAGCGCCGGTGAGGCGGCACTCGCAGCTGCGGAGAAAGAGAGGGAACGGGGGCAGGAGCACCGACGCTAATATGGCGAAAGAGGTCGACCGAAGTAGGGAGGCGTGAGGGTCGTTAATGGTGGCCTAGCCAAGCTAGGGTACGGGGAATATGCCCCTCGCAGCATCAAATTCGTGTTCAATATTCTCCATTAAATGAAAAAATAAGTTTACATTGTTATTTATGGTGGTTAGGCTACCCTAACCCTACCATGACTCCTTAAACATCTCTATATCAAAATGTCCCCCGACTCAAGAAAACAGTGTGAAAATCGCCCCAAAAATACATCAAAAGAGGAAAAGACACTAAATTAGCTCCAAATGAGCCAAATAAGGGCTTTAAAAAATGGAAACTTAGCATAGGAAATCCTACTCCACTTTAGACTACTATATTAGAACCAAATTAAGACATATATATATAATAACGACTCTACTGTGACCCTGATCATCTTTCGTGAAAGCAACATCATTGTGCAACGCACAAGTCCATTGCTTGGCGTAACAAATCTTGCTCCTGCATCAAATGGTCAGTATTAGGGTTAGCCCAAACACTCCAAAGCCCATTTCCAGTCCTAGCAAGGTTTCCAAAATCTTCAACCAATTTTATTTTTAACAAGAAAAGAAGGAAATAAGGAAAGAGTGAGATTAGGGATGGCTGTAAAAGTGGCTGGTAATGGTGGGTGGCCTTTTGCCCCCCCGCCAGCTCCACGCACTCCTCTAAAACAGGTCCCCCCCACTGCCAAGTTTTTGATGGCAAAAAGTAAGAAAAAGCAAATTGCCCCCCATTCGTGAGGTTTTGAAGGCTAAGAAGGTTTCTTAGAAAAAAAAAAAAACAAAGCGCACTGCCACTGGCAAGTTTTGGAAGGTGAAAAGGTCAAACACAAACCCTGCCGGCAGTTTTTGGAAGTCAAAACAGAAGAAAGGAGAGACATAAAAGATCAACGGTGCAGAGAGACTCACTCTCCCCCCCCAAGAAAAACATAACTAGTAATAAGTATACAAAAGAATGTGACAAGCAGCATGACAGATTAGAATTTCACAACGTAAACATCTGCTTGCAACGAAGGCAGATAAAAGATTAGCCACCATGACTAGAAATGAAAGTAGCTATCAATCATCAACTATCATTGACTTCTGATGAACTAAAAAAATGTCTCGCACATAACTGGCACACTTACAAGTCAGGGTTAGATATGTTTCAATTACTCCTCGGAACAAATTAGATTGCACAATATCATACAAATCAAAGAAAAAATGCAGGGTATGCAGTGGTTCACAGTATAAATTCTTGTTATGCAAGGATGAGGTAAAATAGCAGGAAATTTTAATCTTTTACAGCAAACAATTGACTGTACTTATTTTTTGACATGAGATACACTGGACCTTGTAGCAGTTTAGTTATTCATTTAATTTCTTGCTTTATTATTCTATTGATTACTGTGCTATTTCTGCAGTTATTTTAGCTTCTTGTGTACCCTCACGCCTCCTTTAACCCTTCCGAGTCTTCGGGCTCGTGGGTGATGGGCCGGGATTTGAGTCGCGCTGGTCCCTTTCGGGTACTCAGATCTCGGGTCGTTACAGTTGGTATCAGAGCAAGGTTGTGGAGGTACATGAGGATCTGAAATGACTGCAGTGGTCCAGAAGGCCCATGAATGTTCTGTACAGTCGGTAACTGGCCTAGGGTACCGTGTGTTTTGTTGATTTGTGGTTGTTTCTTTTACTGTCAGGTGAGTTATGGCACCGAGGAGTAGGACTCGTTCCCAGCAGGGAGAGTCTGGCGAGGGCCAGGAGGAGCAGAGTAGAGCTATGATTCCGGTAGGTGCAGCAGGAGGGGCGCGGGCTCCCAGAGTAGATGAGTTTTTCAGAGGCATGTATCAGTATGTTCTTCAGCAGTAGGGAGGTGAAGCTGGCCAGGGCTCTTCGACTCGGGGTGGCCATACTCGGGTACTAAAGGAGTTCTTGCAGTTCCAACTGCCCCATTTCAATCGGCCGTCAGATCTGGACATAACGAGAGACTGGTTGGATGAGTTGGGGAGGATCTTCAGTTTCATGGAGTGTGCTAAGGAGGAGAAGGTGGTGTTGGCTAGCCACCGGTTGCAGGGGTCATCCCGATCCTGGTGGACGGCAGAGTGGGGAGCAGCGTTTCAGTCTCGTCCCCTTCGGCAGATCGCATGGCGGGAGTTTGTCACGGCCTTCGAGCATGCCTTTTGCCCATCATTCATCAAGTCACAAAAGATGTGCCAGTTCTTGAAGTTGACTCAGGAGGATCTGACCGTGATGCAGTATCGTTCCAGGTTTATTGAGTTGGGCCATTATTCACCTCACATCATGTCAGATGAGGAGCTGAAGACCGAGCAGTTTGTTATGGGATTGAGATTAGAGTTGAGGCAGCCCTTGCTTACATCAGGTTTGGCCAACCTGGATGCAGCTTGCAGAGTAGCGGTAGCGCTGGAGGGAGATTTTAAGAGGACTCGGTGGCAGGGCAGGGCAGGTCAGACCAGACGGGTCTTAGTCAACAGATGGCCATGTAGCAGCAGAGTACTGTCCAGCTCTCAGCAGGCAGTTCAGGGGCATCTCCGTCCGTGGCATCAACGACAGAGTTGTCATCCTTCAGTTCGAAGCTCAAGAAGTTGTTTAAGGAAGCTGGTTTCGATAAGAGGCATCAGGAGCGCAAGGAGTCAAGGCAGCAGTCAGTGAGCAATGTCCAATAGCCCACACCCTATCAGCATCAGGGCTCGGTGAGTGGTTCTCAGGGCGGGTGTCCTCGGTGCGGTGATTCTCATCTAGGCAGGCAGTGTTCGGTGCTGGTGATTTGCTTCAGGTGTGACCAGCCAGGGCACATGGCACGTGACTGTCCTCAGAGACTGCGTCAGTCGCACGAGCTTCAGTAGCAACAGTTTCAGCCCCAGTAGACACCATCGCAGTTATAGCAGTACCAACAGTAGGGACAGTTTTCTCAGTTGACTCGGTCAGCTACTTTTGGGAGGCAGAGATCTCGAGGCAGAGTGACTCACATGACCAGAGCAGAGGCTGAGATGTCGCAGTTGGTAGAAGGTACTATTTTGATTTTGGGTTGTGCAGCTCGAGTTTTGTTTGATTCTGGTACGTCTCATTCGTTCATATCAGAGGATTTTGCTCAGAGTGTTGAGGACTCGGTGGCAGAGATATCCTATGATTTGGCAATGGAGTTACCTACCGACAATTTCTTGCACACCCCATATTATTTTGAGAAGGTGCCTATATGGGTGGAAGGGCGGAACTTGCCGGCTAGGCTTTATGCATTATCGCTTCAGGACTTTGATGTGATCTTGGGCATGGATTAGCTCGATGCCCATGGTGCCATGGTGGATTGCAGCTCGAAGAGGGTATACTTCTAGCATCCTCATTGCAACAACAACATAACAGGAATAACTGGGGGTAGAGAGACTGGTTCCGACGAGGAGGGGGATCCACTCTCCGACTAGATTACATGACTTATATGCCATGAAAGGCAATTATATGGGGGCATGAAAGCCCAATTACAAATGCTTGCAAGCCACAGGATAATTCTGTCATTTATGATGATCCCCGGGTCATTGTGCGGGTAGTTTTGCATTCATACATTGCGTCTGTCAAAGGACCTATGACTCAGCAGGCTGCCACCCGAGGGGCGTCACAGTGTCTTCCCGAGATGAAACAGTGTCGATGTCGGGGTAGTAGGGGTGCCGTGGGCACCATTGTGTTGGAGCAGTTGGGCGTCACCAAGACCGAGGCGGCACCACTTGTGCCTAGAGCGGCTAGGTGCTGTTCAGGCAGAGGCGGCCAAGTGTTGTTGAGACTAGAGCGATCGAGCAACGTGAGCATCGCCATGATTGGAGCGACCAAGAGCCATTGAGCTCGGGGTTGCTAGGTGTTGTGGGCACCGGTTGGACCAGAGCCGTTAAGGCCATCGGCCTCGCTTTGACAGGACTAGTTTGGTGCCGTTGGCACAATAGTGACTGGAGTAGGTGGGCGATCGGGTGCCGCGAGGCACTGTTATGATGGAGGTTGTTGAGTAGTCAGGCGTTGCAGGCCCCGACGTGATTGTGTTAGCTAACAGTCGAGTGTCGGGGGCACCGTTGTGACTGAGGTTGTTGAGTGGTCAGGCGCCGCAGGCCCCGACGTGACTAGAGTAGCTGGTAGTCGGGTGCTGAGGGCACCGTTGTGACTGAGGTTGTTGAGTGGTCGGGCGCCGCGGGCCCGGACGTGACTGGAGTAGCTGGCAGTCGGGTGCCAAGAGCACCATTGTGACTGAGGTTGTTGAGTGGTCTGGCAATGCGGGCCCCGATGTGACTGGAGTAGCTGACAGTCGGGCACCGAGGGCACCATTGTGACTGAAGGAGCTGAGTAGTCGAGCACCGTGGGACCCGATGTGACTGGAGTAGCTGACAATCAGGTGCCAGGGACACCATTATGACGGAGGTTGTTGAGTGGTCAGGTGCCACGGGCCCCAACGTGAGTGGAGTAACTGGCAATCGGGTGCTGAGGGCACCGTTGTGACTGAGGGAGCTGAGCGATCGGGTGCCGCGGGCCCCGATGTGACTAGAGTAGCTGGCAGTCGGGTGCCAGGGGCATCACTGTGACTGAAGCAGGCGGGCGTCGAGAGACCTCGATAGTCATGCTCGAGGCCCACTGTGACTAGCAGTGGCCAGACACTTCTTCTTACATTGAGGCTCGCGAAGTTGGCTCATTGTTCTGGCAACGGCACTGAGGTCACGCTTATCAAGGTGACACTGAAGTGGCGCACGATCATTGAGGCAAGGAACCGAATTGGGTGCTTTGATTGAGCAACGTCTGATGGTGCACGATCATTAAAGCAGAGACTAGACAGGGTGCTCTCATCAGGCCATATCTGTGTCGTGCATGAATGTCGAGGTAGAGATCTGGTAGGGTGCCTCGATCGAGCGACAACTGACTGTGCATGACTATCAAGAAAGAGACTGGGCAGTGTGCGCTCATCGAATAATGTCCGTGTCATGTACGAACGTCGAGGCAGAGGCCAGGCAGGGCACCTCGATCCAGCAACGTTTGATGGTGCACAATCATTGAGGCAGGGACTGGTATGGGCGCTCTCATGAAGCGGCATCTGGGTCATGTACGAATGTCAAGATAGGGCCGAGTAGGGTGTTCTTGTCGAGTGACATCTGGGGGTGCATGATTATCGAGATAAGGCTCAAGTAGAGTACTTTCGTCAAGCAGCATCGGGGTCATGCATGACTATCGAGGTAGGACCTGGGGCAGAGTACTTTCACCAAGTGACATCAGGGTCGTGCATGAATATCGAGACAGGACCCGGTAGAGTGCTTTCACCAAATAAGATCTGGGGTCATGCACGATTATCGAGATGACATACGTTCATCAAAACAGGGGGCCACCTTTTAGGAGGTTGGTGTTTGGGCTAGACGCCGTATAAGAAAGTACAACTACACGGGACATACCCTGGCTCTGGCAACTGGAGACTAATCCTGGGCACTAGAACCACGTGGAGCCTCAGACGCGCTCCTCTGAAGCCTCGCCTCACCTGAAACGCGAAAAAACGCAGGGAATGAGCCTCATAACAAAAGACTCAGTAGGGATCACTCGGACTCTCACCTCGCAACCGAGAAAACTGCAACGTAAAGCAATTAAAGGTGAGTACTACACAAGTCGTGGTACCGAGTACAATAGGAATAAATAAACAAAAAAAGCCCTGTTATGCCTGACATCAGTCTTACGGTGTAAAAATCGAGACACATGTCATGGTGAAAATTAATAGTCACTACTTGACAAAGATAGGAGTACCTCCCACTAGAAGCACAGCCGGACGCGTCCCCTGATGACTTACACCGTGCCGCAGTGTCTCCCTACGCGCCCTAGGCGAAAACTGAGACACACACACACACACAAGTAACACTGACAAGGGTCTAGTCGGGGTCATGCTCGTCAGCACGCATCTGAAGTCCCCGATCACGTGTGCACACACTGACTGACTGCGCTACGTCAGGCCCTCTATCTGGTTCTTCCTCTCGGTTCAGACTCGAGCCACCACAGTAGGAGGCCCACGGCAACCAGCCTAAAGCCGTCTCTCTCGGGTAGCCTCGCCACCACTTCCTGGTGGGACCACACGCGTGTCGGAAGGCTACAACTAATGGAGGGTCACTGAAGGAAACAATGCATGAACCGGACAAAGTACAAGGATCGCTCCTCGTACCGACACCGACTCACGGTGACACAAGCCAAGAACACACTGCCTCCCGGGACCCCACGACACCCACACACATGTCCCCCATACGATGCCCAATATCAGTCGGACCGTAGATCAACACGTGGATCGAGGTCCACTCACTTGAGATTTGAATCGGCATGAACCGAACTCCGGTCGGACAGAACCCAAGTGGCGGTCAACTCTGGACCGTCCCAGGACAAAAACGGTTAAATACTAGACTGCATGACGAAGAGAGGCGGTCGCCCACAGGCCACCGCTCAAAGGAGAGGAACGATCTTCTGCAGACCGTTTGAAACAAAAGCGGTCCACCCTGGGTCGCTTCAGGTGTGAAATGGTACCCCTTGGGGCCGCCACGCCGTGGAACTGCGAGAAAAGCAAAACGGTCACCTTGTTACCGTTGGAGCTTAAAACAGTCTCCCTCGGGACCGCCAAGCAAGATTAAATGGTCACCCCATGACCGTCAATCCCGAGAATCTTTTCAACGGCCGAAATACAACGGTCAAAATGCCTCGGGGGTCATGCTGGCCCCACGAGGAAAACGGCCGGCGGCTTGGCCGCCTTTGGAGTAGCAGTCAGTTGTTCGACCGCATACCCTGCCGACACTCTCTAGTCAACTAGCGGTCACCATGTGGGCCGCTAATCCTAAAAACGGTTCCTGTTAGGACCGTTTTCATTCTGGAAAATTGAGAACGACGAGAATGGCCTAAAAATGTCATTTAACGTCCCATTCACCCCCAGGTGAAGGAGAAATGAAGGGGAAACTCTTCCCCATGCCCCAGCGCATCATTTGATGCCATCAAATCACGAAATAACGCGTTAAAACGCTAGATCCGACGCTCGATCCCCAAAGCATGGATTTTCCTCTCGACACAAAATAACCCTTTCTCCACCTCCCTTCGGCCTAGAAATCGCGGGGAAGGTAAATAATGAGCTAAGGATCCATCACCCTACCTCAAGGTCACTCGAAACGCGACGGATCGCCGCCGATCCATGAAAAATCGCTTGAAACCCACGAGCTCCCACGAATCGCACGCCGCCACGATCTCCTTGTCGTCGCCGCCACGTCGTCGTCTCACCGCCGTCTGCAGCCGAAGGGGGGCACGACGCGGTCATCACGCCGGAGGAGGGGGAGCCACAGCCGATTCTCACGGGGGGAAAAGGAGAAGAAGGAAGAAGAAGAATGAAAATAAGAAGAAGAAGAAATGAACTATTTATAGAAAATTCAGATTTTTCAAAAAATATGAAAAAGGCCATCCGGTAGCTTAGAGGGTAGGGAATGGTTCCCCCATATTTTCCCCATCACCCGGGGTGATTGGGGCATGGAATAGGGCCCCCCGGATACTGTTCGGTTGATGTGTTACCAGATTCGGTCGATCGAATGGGGAGTTTGGTCGACCAGATCAGGCGTTCACTATAGTAGGCAAACCTGCTTGGTTCAGTCAACTGACCCAGGAGGTTTAGTCGATCGACCCAAGTTAGGGAGGGGTGTTGGTCTTGTCCGGTCGACTGACCTTGAGGGTCCGATCGATCAACCCCTGCCAGGTCGATACACCCATGGTCTAGGTCGACCGGTTGAACCCCTCTCACCCATTTTGGCCTCCGGTTGACCCAGTTGAGGCCCTTTGGTCGACCTTTGGCCTCGTAGATATCCCGAACACTCGATAGGGACCGAGATTATGTTTTTTGGTGTCCAGAGGAATCATGTTACCTTAATTAGTGTGCCCGTATGATTTTGAGGGTTTGGGTGCCCTCGTGTGTTTTGGGCTTCCATGTTTCGCTAGTTCGAGTCATCGTGTACTCACGTACCTGCAGAGGGCTATACCCACACTTGGTGAGTTTTCTCAAAAAGTGGTTTTCAAGTAGGCCATACGTATGGCCAGTGACAAACCTAGGCCCTTTTGACCCGTTTGGCCCCCGTGACTTGGTTTTCACCCTCAGAACACCCCAATTAATATTATAATCATAAAATCTATTAAAATTGGGCCATCTTAACTTCGTTTGGGCAGCAGTTGCCTTATGTTTTGGCTCACCATGTGTGAAGTCTTATAGTTCTCATGGAGGGTTTACCATCATGGTTGGGTGTTCTTGCATGAGTTACTCGAGGTTAGTGGTTCTAAGTTATTATCCGGCTTTGTGTGCCGACTCGACAGATGTGTGGGTGTGAGTAGCTCAGGCTGATTTTACCTAGTTTATGTTCAACCTTGTGCCATGGCTTGAGATCGTATTCTACTCAGGTTTTGAGTACGTGTGTGGGCACCCCGATGGTTTTCGCGAGACTACAAGTTTACTATTTTACCATAGTAATGCCCTGGGAGCATTTCGTTGACTGACCCGGCCAGGACAGTTGGTGTGTGCAATGCTCATACAGCTGAGGAGAGGATAGCCTAGAGTGTAAAGAGCCTTGGTTAGGACAAGTGTACGTCACTGATGGACACAGGGGTGCATACCCAGTGTCAGGTTGCAGGACACGACCGTGTTGATGGGTGTAGAGGCACGGACCCTAGCCAATTTGAGGGATAGGGGTTTGTGTGTGTGTCTCTACCCCACTCAAGGACAGGGTGTGGGCCATATGTGTGAGACGTGAGAGTCGGCAAGCTGAGGTAGAGATACACACACCATTGTTGCAACCCTCCCAACAGTTGAGGCAGAGCGTAGACAATGATGAGATCATGGCTCCCCTCTTGGTTCTTGAATGAGGTTTCTCTGGCTTTGAGGACATAGCCCTCCCGAGAGTGGAGGTTGTGCCTTTGACTGCAGAGTCTAGGCTATGGCTCCCGTCAGCAAGGATGGGCCTTCACAATAGAGGTGTCATGGATCCTTCCCGATAGCATAGCCATGGTTTGCCAATAGTTCGGTAGTTTCACCCGTGAGGTCCAGGTTTTCCCACTGAGAATAGGAGTAGCTTAGAGATCCATGTTTTCTCCTACCACTATCGTTACTACTCTTGCTACTGCAGTTACTATTGTTGTTATTGTTATTGTTACTTCTCTTGCTACCTTCACCTCTATTATTGTTCTCGTTGATTACAGTAATTATTGTGGTGGGGATCTGCGGGACCTTGACTGAGCCATTGAGTTGACGATCACCCCTTTTTATTTTCTAGTTTGGAGTGCCTCTATGTGATCCGAAGGCCTTGAGTAGCGCCTTCAGAGTTCTAGTGCCGCCAGTCTTCGCTAGCTGGGATATGCCTCAAGGCTCTGTAGTTTTCCTTTGTTGAGTTACACTTTTTGGACTTTTACATCTTGTAGCACCCCTGGCAATTTTCTAAAATTTTTTAAAAAATAAATAGAAAAGAAGAGAGATTAACTCTCCCCCTTCCTCCCTCTTGTTCTCTCTCTCACCAGAAAGAGATACCGTAGGGAAGATCATGGTTGGGGGATGCCGTCGCTGCGCAAGGATCCGTGTGGATCAGCTCTAGAGGCTGTGCATCTGCGCAGCTCAGTATTCTGCATCAGGCACTGCGGACAACGTTGTTCCGCACAAGGTATAAATATGCGACCCGTAATTAGCGGTTGGGTTTAACTACGTCGATTAGAGTATGGATCTAGGTTTCTATCGAGTCGGGTTCAGGCATATAAAATTTTTGTTATCCATTGCATAGCCCGATCAGGCTGGTGCAAACCTTACACCTTTCACACAGTCGGTACCCCCAGTGCATTGAAGAACGAGATACCCTTTCACCCCAGCCCGAGCCTGCCGTTCGGGTGATGAATCAACCCCCTTTCCTTACGCTGACACCGGCCCGTGCCAATGACTTAACCACCTCTTTGTCCCTTCGGGTGACGAATATCCCTTTGATTTGGACCTCCCGTTCAGATCATTGACTAAACAAACTCTTCTCTCCATCCCTTCGGGTGACGAATACCCCTTTGATTTGGACCTCTCGTCCAGATCATTGAATCAACAAATCCCTCTCTCTGTCCCTTCGGATGACGAATACCCCTCTGATTTGGACCTTCCATCTAAGTCATTGAATAAACATGCTCTTCTCTCCGTCCCTTCAGGTGACGAATATCCCCTCTGTTTTGGACCTCCCATCTAGGTCATTGAATAAATAAACTCTCCTCTCCGTCCCTTCGGGAGACGAATATCCCTTCTAAATCAACAAACTCTCCTCTTCGTCCCTTCAGGCGATTAATATCCCTTCTAAATCAACAAACTCTCCTCTCCGTCCCTTCAGGCGATGGACACTTCTTTTAAATCAACGAACTCTCCTCTCCATCCCTTCGGGCTACGAATATCCCTTTTAAATCAACAAACTCTTCTCTCTGTCCCTTCGGGCGACGAACACTTCTTTTAAATCAACAAACTCTACTCTCCGTCCCTTCAGGTGTCGAATGTCCCTTTTGAATCAACAAACTCTTCTCTCCGTCCCTTCGGGTGACGAACAATTCTTTCGAAGGAATAAACCCTTCTCTCTGCCCTCGTGGCTTGCCTTCCAACAACTTTGGCTTTCACAGCCCGCTCTCCAACGTCTGTCAGCTTTATGGCTTACCTCCCCAACTTTGGCTTCTACAGCTCGCCTCCCAACATCCTTCGACTTTTCTAGCCTGCTTCCCGGATCTTGACCCATGTGGCCCGATTTCTCGACCTCGATTATCGGCCCCTTAGCCGGCAGCTATCCAATCATTGGCTCCCATGCCAATAGCTTTCCAACCATCGGCTCTTGAGCCGATAGCTTCTAATCATCGACATCCTGATCCGGCAGCTACTCCTAACCTCCATCTGGTGGCACCCTCATATTACCCGTCCAGTGGCCCCTTGGCCACTCCATCCGGTAGTTGCCTCGCGGGCCACCCCATCCGGCAGCGCCCCCTGCTAGCGCTCGACCCGACGACACCGGTGCTCATCCCCCTCACCCATCTTCTGCACCCAGAGGAGAAGGGAAGAGAAGGAAGAAGGGGACCGGCGAGGGGATAAGGAAGAAGGAGAATCTGAAGGAGAAGAGAAAAGAGGAAAGAGGGAGAGGGCTTAGGGCTCCACGGCAGTCGCCCCCCTCCCCCTTGAGTGGAAGGGAGGAACAAGAGAGGAAGAGGGGTGGGGCGAAGCTCGGGCTCCTAACCCTCTAAATGACAGCAGCAGCGACGTCGACGGCGGCGGTGGCGACCGGAGAGAGGAACGAGAAGAAGAAGGTGAAGGGAGAAGGGGGAAGCTTTCTCTCTCTCTCTTGGTTTGGGTTTCGAGCGGAGGAGGCAAACGGTCACCCCAGCCCAGCCCTTTTATAAGGGCTCAGCCAACTTTCAAACCCAATGGCCGAACCGGCGGGGGTTTCTGCCATTTGAACCGGCGTGGACGGTGACCAAGACGCCTGCCGTTTGGGCTTTCGAGGGTCTGAGGGTAATAAGGTGATGAATGATGCAAAGAAATGTGAAACTTCTTACAGAGGTCCTAGAGTTCTTGCGAAATAAACTGAGGCTCGTTGTCGGTGACGATGTCGCTTGGCACCCCGAACCGTGAAATGATGTTCTTCATGATAAAGCGACAGACTGTGGTTGCTTTGATCTTGGCATATGCTTCGGCTTTCACCCACTTGGTAAAATACTTGGTTGCTGTGAGAATGAAGGACTTCTGTTTAACCTGAGCATTAGGGTCGCCAAGTGGTCCAACAATATCAAAGGCCCACATCGAGAATGGCCAAGGAGTAGAAAGAGGATGGAGAGAGGAAGCGGGAGTGTGAATTTTATCAGCGTGAAGCTAGCATTGAAGACACCTACGGACATAGGTGGAACAATCTTCCTCTAGGGTCCGCCAGTAATAGCCCTGCCTAAGAATCTTCTTTGCCAATGCCTGCCCATTAACGTGCCCTCCACACTCACTTACATGAGCTGCTTCTACTACCTTCTAAGCCTCGTCGTCATCCAGACATCTCATGAGAACTCCATTAAGAGCACGCCTATATAGTTCTCCTGCAATGATTGCATACCTTGCGACGACTCTTCTGATGGCCTTCCACTGCTTGGCATTGGCCGCCACTGGAAAGGATCCATCCCTACAATATTGCTCAATTTCATGATACCATGGCAGCTCTTCTTCTTCCAAGATTTTCTCGAGCTCAGTCAATGACACCTCTTTCAAGCCTTCCTTCTCAGCCTTCTTCTCTATGGATTTCCTAAGGTTATCGAACCAAGGATCCTGAAGAGAGGGAGTGTCCATCCGTTGGACCACGATGGTCTCAGTGGAATGACTAAGAGGGAAAGAAAGGGAAGAAGCAAGTGATGCCAACGCATCAACAAGGATATTCTGAGAGCGAGGAGTATGGATATAGATAAGCTTATGGAACTGCCTAGCCAAGAGCATGACCCGATCTTGATAGGGTTTAAGCTTCAGGTCACGGGTGCGGTAAGTCGAAAGAACTTGACCCAGCACTAATTGAGAGTCTCCTATAATGTTGAGATAGCAGGCGCCTAAGAGATAGGCATGCTTCAGACCGGCAAGGAGAGCCTCATACTCGGCTATGTTATTTGTGGCAGGGAATGAGAGTTGATAAGCAATAGGGATGGTTACTCCCTCTGGTGTAAGGAGAACGGCGCCGATTCCACGACCCTGAGAATTTAATGCACCGTCAAAGTGTAGGGACTAGAACGGAAGATGAGTGATCACAGATAGATGCTCGTCAGAGAATTCATCCTGGATCGAATCAGTGTAGGGGATTGGAGAGTGAGCAAGGTGCTCAGCAATAGCGTATCCCTTGATTACTTTCTAGACAACGAAGGTGAAGTCGAATTGAGAGAGAAAGCTCTGCCAGTGAGCTAATCTACTAGAAAGGATAGGCTTTTCCAAAAGATATCGGATTGGGTCAATCCTAGAGATCAACTTGACCTCATGGACAAGAAAAAAGTGTTTGAGTTTCTGAGCTACCCATACTAGTGCTACGCAGGTCTTCTCCATGGCAGTATACTTAGACTCGGTAGGATTGAACAGTCTAGATAAATAGTATGCTGCCCTTTCTCTTCCTTCGTCGTCCACTTGGGCCAGGACAGCTCCTAGGGAGTCCTCAATAACAGAAATGTACAAGATCAGAGGTTTTTCAGGGACAGAAGGTTGTAGAACCGGGGGATTAGACAGATAAACCTTAAGCTCCTCGTAGGCCTTTTGACATTGCTCATTCCATTCGAATTTGACTCCCGCCTTCAACAATTCATAGAATGGGCGGCATCTCTGCGAGTGCTGAGATATGAATCTCCTAATGAATTGCAAATGCCCAATCAATCCTCGACGTTCAGTAATGTTCTTTGGCGGGGGCATGTCCATCATGGCCTTTGCCTTATTCAGGTCAATCTGAATCCCCCGTTTACTAACTATAAACCCAAGCAACTTCCAGGTGAGAGTTGGTTTTGTGGTGCTCCTCATGGGGGGAACCGGGTCGGTTAGGGGAGTGAGAGGAGAGAGGGGGGGTTAAATAAAGGAAATAAGAAATTTTTCCTAATTTTTAAAAATCCGTAAACCCAGCCGAGAATGCACTAATTCAAAAAAATATGTAAAAATAGTCGAAATGATCCTTGCGAAGAGTACATCACAACTGTATCATCCACGAGTCGATGAACTGAGAAATAAACTCACAGTAGGGTTCCGTAGATTATACGAGAGAAAAACTCACATGGATCATAAAACTCAACTTGGGAGCTACAAAAATGATCCAAAACTCTCCAAAAGGAATTCAAAAGACCTAATAATGATCTAATAAAGATCCACTAAGGATCCAGGGTGTTACAGCTAGGGTGCCAAGCGATCGTGTGGATGCCGCTAGGGTCCCCCCTTGTCGGTTCGAGCCTTGCGGTCATGCGATGGACCGCCAAGTGGGCTTAGTGGCCTGGTGGAGATCGCTAGGTAGTGTCTTACGGTCTGGGGGTGACTACTTTTCAGTTTGGAGTTATTTTGAGGTTAGTGGGGTAGCGACCTTGCGGCAGATCGCTAGGCTACGTCTAGCAGTCAAGCAGAGGACCGCCACTCTGCCTGGCGGTCTGGGAGTGAGCGCTAGGGGTTTGGTTCATCTTCGGTCTTTGTGGTCCTTGCTAGACCACTAGGCCAGGCCTTGCGGTCCGGAGGAGACCGCTAGGCTTCCTAATAGTCCAGAGAGGACTGCTAGGTTGTTTTCGTGCTCGCCGTGTTTGTTTCGCGTAGTGTTGGTCTCCGATCGACCCGGTTGTGACCCAGTGGTCGACCTTCAACCTCGTGGACGTCCCGAACATTGTGGGTTCTATGTTCGTGTTGTGGGATATCTACAAGTTTTGTGTTACTATTATTTTAGACCTAGGGATTAGGCCTGATTGACGGCGCTATGCCATCACATGCGATGATTTGCCTGAGTCTCGTGACTCGAGGACCGTTGGGTTAGTAGGTCTAGTGGGCTGTCCAAAGTCAGGTGGCTTTGAGTCGCATGTTACTCCGTGCTTCCTCGCGATGGGTGCATGTGCGGTTTTCAATGTTCACATTTTGTGAGCCCCCACTAGTCGTAAATTTCTTACACACGCGGGTGCGGACCAACAAGGAAGTGGTGGAGAGTGTAAACCGAGAGAGATAATTTTTAGGCTAGTTGACGTAGGGCCCTAACGCACAGCCTGAGTTCGGGCTTTGGGGGAAGAACCAGCTAGAGGGCCTGACCTAGGGCGCATAGTCTGTGTGTGCACATGTGGGTGGGGGTGTCAGACCCCAGCTAATGAGTGCGATAGCAATTAGTCCTTGTTTTAAGTTCCTGGTTACTGTGCGGTGTCTCGGTCTCCGCCTGAGGCATCGTAAAGAGACACCTGAGGCTACGGACTAAGTCGTCAGTGGACGCATCTGGCCATGTTTCTGGTGGGTGGTACTCCCATCATGTGACGTGAGTTTTTGTGTCACGGGCTTTCATTTCCCATCTGGGAGATGGGGTTTCGTGTGTTGTTTCAGTCATTCTCCCAGAGTCGAGGTCTAAGGTTTTTGGTGAGCATCACCGAGGGCTCTTCCCTAGACAGCGTAGAGTTCACGACGATGAGGTCATGACTATGTTTCCAGATCGCGTGATTTGGCGTGCGCCATTGTCCTTGAGGATAGGCCTCCACGATAGAGGAGTCGTGGCGTTTTCCTGGTAGCGTGACTAGGGCGGTCGTAGTCTGGTAGTTCATGTCTGGTAGTCCCCCAACTGTAGGATCAGGGCGTTGAGTTCTGGTATAGTAGGAGTAGTTATAGAGCTGAGGATTTATCGGCCACCAAGTTTATTGTTCCTATTGTTACTATTGTTCTTGCAATAGTTGCAGCTTTTTGTGTTGCTGTTATTTTCGGTTGGGGTTCCGCGGGACCTCTACTGAGCTAGTGATAAGAGGCTCACTCATGGTTTTCAGGTGTTGCGATTCTTCCTCGAGGTTCAAGGGCGTTGCGTGGAGGTTTTTTATTACCGGTTCGTCGGGCTGAGTGTTCATTGGCATTTGGTACGTTCTCCTGTCTTGTATAAGGAATCATAATTGCACGAGTCCAGAACAAGTCCATGTGAGTCATCTATTGCTGGCTTAGGATGTTTTCCATGATTACTGATGAGTTTTTTTTGTTATTGCGTGTTTTCTTTTAGATCAAAATGCCGCCTCGTAGAAGAGCTTGTGTTCCTCAGGAGGAAAGTGGCACTTCTCCTCCTCCAGTTGTGCCGGCTCAAGCTCAAGCTGATCTTGCTCCCCAAGTCGATTTGCCTCCTGGTGGCCATGGCAGAGCACTAAAAGAGTTCTTGTTGTTCCACCCACCGACATATGAAGGTCAGGCAAATCCCGATGCAGCCAGGGTGTGGCTCGATGCGACCGAATGTGTGTTTCGTTCAATGGAGTGCACAAAGGATGAGAAAGTTATGTTGGCTACTTTTCAGCTTCAGGGTGCAACACTTGCATGGTGGACCACAGAGTGGGAGGTTGCCTTCCATTCCCGTCCGCTTTGTCAGATCACCTGGACAGAGTTTGTCGTGACTTTTGAGCGCACTTACAGTCCTGCCTATCTTAGAATGGATAAGATGCATCAATTTATGGAGCTGACTCAAGGTGACATGACTGTGCTGCAGTATCGGGACAAGTTTATGGAATTGGGTCAGTATGCGCCCCATGTTCTGGCTGATGAAGCTTTGAAGACTGAGCAGTTTCTGCGTGGACTAAAAGTTGAGATGCGGCGGCCGTTGATTGCAACTCATGTGGCAGAGATGGATGCAGCATATCAGGCAGCTGCGACTCTAGAGCTGGACATAGCTAGGTCCAAAGGGTGTGCTCAAGTTGGCTCGGTTCAGCCGAGTGTGCAGTTTCAGCAGGTTTATCGGCTGTCTATGCCAGGAGTTTCACCTCCTGTGTCTACTGCTAGTAGCGCTCCTTTTTCTAAATCCAAGTCCAAGTAGACATTTAAGAAATTCAAGAAGAAGTTTGATTAGTAGGCATCTTCTGGTTCTGTGCAACAGATAGCACCTTCCTTCCAGCAGCGTCAAGGTTCAACTGCTAGTCAACCGAGATAGTGTCCAAGATGTAGTGGGAGTCATCCAGGCAAGCCGTGTTCATTGTTGGTGGTCTGTTTTCACTGTGATTAGTCGGGACATGTGGTTCGAGACTGTCCGCTGAGGCCAAAGCCTGTGCAGTTTT
Source organism: Amorphophallus titanum (assembly GCA_024336825.1). Lineage (NCBI taxonomy): Eukaryota > Viridiplantae > Streptophyta > Magnoliopsida > Alismatales > Araceae > Amorphophallus > Amorphophallus titanum. The sequence continues at coordinate 10,453,882 of JANBPO010001714.1, forward strand.
CCCAATTTTCTCAGTCACAGTCATCTCAGTTCAGACCTCCTCCACCACCTCAGTCTCAGTAGTTCTATCCTCAAGCTTCAGTCTCCTCTTCCCAGCAGTCTTCTGCAGTAGCTAGGAAGCAAAAAGGGAAGGTTTCTCATGTAACTCGTGCAAAGGCAGTGGCATCCCATCTCGTGGATGGTACGATCATGATTGATGGTGATGCAACTCGTGTTCTTTTTTATTCTAGTGCTTCTCACTCTTTTATCTCTGAGGATTTTATTACTTGCATTGAGGAGCCGACATATGAGATGTCATGTGAGTTGCTGGTTGAGCTACCTTCTGTGGATTTCATGTTCACTCCTTTGTGTTCGGAGGAGACTCCTATTATGATCAATGATCAGTGATTGCCAGCGATGTTGTATGCGTTGTAGCTGGCCGATTATGATGTTATTCTGGGTATGGATTGGTTAGAACAATATGGAGCCGTGGTTGATTACAGATCCAAGAAAGTCTATTTTCAGCCACAAGAGAATCGGCCTTCTATGTCCAAGGTATTCGATCCCGCTCTTCTCTCTTGATTATTTCTACTATTCGAGCCTGTAGATTGCTTAATGCAGGTTGTCAGGGGTTCTTAGCTTCAGTGGTTGCTGTTGAGGCGCCACGGTAGGATATCGGTACTATTCCTGTTGTTTGTGAGTTCCTCGATGTGTTCCCTGATGAGTTACCAGGCTTACCTCCATAGCAAGAAATAGAAATGGTGATTGAGTTGGTTCCAGCTGCGGCACCTTTGGCAAAGGCACCATGCCGTATGGCTCCAGCTGAATTGAAAGAACTACGAGCACAACTGTTAGAATTATTGGAAAAAGGCTACATTCATCCCAGCTTTTCTCCGTGGGGTGCTCGATAGGTGTGGTGTACACAGAAATAGGAAATAAAGTAGGATAATTCAACAATTAATAGAAATAAATAACTAACTACAACAGAGTCTAGTCCACCAGAAGTACAGTCTAAGGTAAGAAAGCGTACCCAATGTTGAGTGAACACTCGGCCCGGCGAGCTGGTAACTAAGAACCTCCACGCAGCACCGTCGAATCTCGAGGAAGAATCACAACACCTGAAAACTAGGGGTGAGCCTTCTATCACTGGCTCAGTAGGGGTCCCGCGGATCCCCAATCGAAAACAACGGTAGTAGCAGAAAGTAGTAACTACAGTAAGAACAACAACAACAACAGCAGGAGTAGCTACAACAACAATGGTAGAAAATATGACTGTATACAAATCCCCAAAACACAGTAGCTGATGAAACCACGGCTCCACATCTACTCCTACCGAAAAGGAAACCGATACCCCGATCCCACAGTCAGGGGACTACCAAACTACGCTCCACCCTAGCCACGCTATTAGGAAAAAGTCACGACATCTCTGTCGCGAAGGCCTGTGCTCACACACGAAGGCCCACATCGAAACCTCATCTCACAAACGAGAAACAGGACCTCGAGTCACAACAAACTCACGTCACGTGATGGGAGTACCTGCCCACCAGAAGTAAGGCCAGATGCATCCACTGACGGCTTATTCCGTAGCCTCAGGTGTCTGTCTACAACGCCCCTGGCAGAGACTGAGACATCATACAGTAACCAGGAACACAAAATAAGGACTAACTGGGGTCACACTCGTAAGCGCGGGTCTGACGCCCCGAGCCATGTGTGCACACACAGACCATGCATCCTAGGTCAGGCCCTCTAGTTGGTTCTTCCCCCGAAGCCCAGACTCAGGCTACACGTGGGGGCCCTACGGTAACCAGCCTAATAACCGTCTCACTCGGGTCACGCTCTCCACCACTCCCAAATGGGTCCGCACACGCGTGCGTAGGAAAGCTATGACTAGTGGGGGCTCACTAAACATGAACACTGAAAGCCACGCACGCACCCATTGCAAGTAACGCGAAGTAACAGGTGGCTCGAGACCACCAAACGCTAGACAGCCCACTAGACCTAATAAACTCAATGGTCCTTGAGTCACGAGACTCGAGTCACGACCGTCGCACGTGATGGCACAGAATTGCCAATCTAGCCTAATCCCTAGGTCTGAAACCACGGTGACACAATCTCTAAGGTAGCTCACAAGCTGCCAAGTTGATCTCTCATCCACTGGACACACGGAAAACCTACAGCCTCAGACTGGTTAACTGGACTCACAGTCCAAGGCCACACACATGGCCCACTCGGAAACCACTTTTCGGAGAAACCCACATCTTGCAGGAAAGGCCTCCTATCGACTCATGACTACTTGATCTAATGAAAGTACGAAAGCCCGGAACACATGGGGTCTCCTGGACACCTACGACCCACGGGCTTGCTAATCGTGATAACTCAGCACCTCCAGACATCCAAAAATATGGTCACGGTACCCAAAGGGTGTCTGGGACATCCACGGGGTCATAAGTCGATCATTAGGTCTCAGCCAGACCGACTAGGGCCCAAAATAGGCTGAAACTTTACATTTCAGTCGACCAATCCATAGGGGTCGATCAACCAAGCTAGTTTGGTCGACCAAACTGGGCAGAATGCCCAGTTCGAGCCGACTTCCGAACAGTCGACCAAACTGCCCGAATCGGTCGATCGAAAATGACGTAGAGCCATCTGGACCCCGGCCTAGGGTCCGTTTCCAAGCCCCAATCACCCCCAGGTGATGGGGAAAACATGGGAAAAACATTCCCCAACCTCTAAACCACATAGAGGATGCGTTTAGACCAAAAAAATGTAATCAAATCGAAGAATCCATCGCACGCCCTAAAAACATGATTTTTCCCCCAAATGAGTAATAAACCTCACTCGGCTCAACACGGCCTATAAATCTCGCGGAATATGATGTGACACAAGCTAGGACCTACTAGCAAGCACAATAGCGAACCGAAGCGGGCCGTATTTGGCGGCCGACTCACTGCCTAGAGTTTGATGGGAGAGTGCTCCCTTTACCAGAGGTAAAGAGATGAGCCACTCCACCATCATCCCCCTAGGAGGTAAATTTTATTGCTAATAAGAAAAAAAATAAAGGTTACATCATACGAATACTAGGCAAGCCTAGTTTGTCTAACCGGGCCTCTCCCATTATAATAAAGGGTAGCTCCTTGAAAGAGAAAAGTAGATTACATTTGGAGTTACATGCTAGAGAGGCCAAAGAATCCGTGACTTTATTCCCTTCTCTATAGATGTGCTCGATCTTGTCATACTGCGTGGTTAATCTCCAGATCTCGCGGACATATGAGAGAATAGACCAAGGACAGTGAATTTCCTTTTTAATAATCCTAACAAGAATGTGTGAGTCACATTCAAAGTAAGCAGGATGATCACTGAAAGTATGCAGGTACTTAATACCATCAAGTAAAGCTCTTGCCTCTGCAATTAGACTGTTGGACTGACCATAGTAGTGGGAAAAGGCAAAGATGATATCACCACTGTGATTTCTTATGACCCCTCCACCTCCAGAAATCCCATTGTGTTTGCAAGCACCATCAGAATTAAGTTTAAGGGAGGGCCAAGGTGGACAGATCCACCTAACTATTTTCAGCTGAGGGCCACTTGAAGGTTGTATGGCAATACCTAAAGAATCCAGAATTTCCTTATTTTTCCTGTCCCTTTCCTTAAGATTTGCAACAGCACAATTCTGTTTTACTTGGGAAATGATTTGATGAAGAATGCTGGAATTAGATGTAGATTTACCTTCATATTTTACACTATTTCTTGCTTTCCAGATATTCCAGAGGCCATACCCAATTACAGCAAGCATGAGATGTCCATAAGCTGATTTTGAATTGATTCTGCTAGCAGCCTGCAAGATGAAAGTCCTAATTGAATTGCCTTCCAGTTGCAACCCAGCACTTCTGAAATGCGACCATATACAAACAGCAAGTTCACTATTAAGAAACAAGTGATTGATATCCTCTTCATGGTGCCTCTGACAGCAAAAACATCTGGAGCATAACTGAACCCCCAATCTTTGAATGTTAGAGTCAATCGGAATACAGTTTTCCAAAATCTTCCACAAGTGAATAGATTTTTTTGTTGGAAGGCATTTAGACCATAATCGAGCCCAAGGAATGGTTGATTGTAAGGAATTACTGTCAGTCAGAAGGTTATAAGTGGATGCAACCGAACAATTACTAGAGGAGGAGAGACTCTAGGCTTGAACATCAGAGTCTTGAGTCAGAATAGTTTTCTCAATAGCTGTTTTAATGAGAAAGGGGACCAACCTATTCAGCAAATCAGAATCCTCACTAGATGGATGTGATAGGAATTCTTTCACTGTTATATTTGGATTAGGAATAATATTATCAGGGACAAAATCAGACAGACAATGTTCTCCAATCCAATTGTCATTCCAAAAACTTGTGCTATTGCCATCCCCAATAACAACCTTTTTGTTTTGTAAGATGATGTTTTTTGCCTTGAGCCAGCTTCTTCTAGTAAAACCATTCATGTTTTTGAAGTGCACATCTCGAAGGTGGGACTGACCCAGAAACTTAGCTCTGAAATGAATGGCCCACAAGGAATTAGAGTGCATGGCCTGCCATAGCATCTTAACTCTAAGTGCAGTTTCCATATGTCTGAGGGACATAATGCCAAGTCCTCCCTGTGTGATGGGCCTACAGATGGTCTGCCAAGATCTCCAATGCCTTTTATTCCCATTAGAGGAGGAGCCCCAGAAAAAATTAGCAAAAGATCTCTCAAGAATTTGATGAGTTCCTGAGTGTAAAGGAAAAGAAGAAAGAGAATAAATCGGCATTGAGGATAGAACATGCTTGATCAGAATTAACCTTGTACCTTGGGATAGCAGCCCAGATATTCAGCCAGAGATTCGTTTTTGAATGGAAGTAATAATTCCTGCAAATGGACTTTTTTATTTCTGCCAAGCACCAGAGGGAACCCAAGATACTTATGAGAGAAGTTGTGCCTTGTGAACCCAGTGATATTGTGTATCCGAGTGGCTGAAGACTCCTGGATCTTAGGATGTATAAAAAACCCACTCTTACTAACATTGATTAATTGACCCGAACCATTTTCATAAGTGCTGAGCACTTTCAGTAAATTTCTGATGGACACAATATTGCCTTTGCTAAAGATCAAGGTGTCATCTGTAAATAATAGGTGTGAAATGGGGGGACATCTCCGAGGACCTTGGTACCACTCAACACTGCCATCTGAATAAGCAAGCTTTAAAGATCTACTAAGGCTCTCCTCTGCAATAATAAATAATGAGGGGGCAATAGGATCACCTTGCCTTACACCCCTTGATGACTTAAAGTAACTAGCTGTATCCCCATTTAAAAGAACCGAAAACCAACAGTTCTTGACCATTTTTTCAAGGAGATTAATAAATGGCAATCTGAATCCAAATCTGTAGAGAACAGCAAACAAGAAGTCCCACTCAAGCCTGTCGTATGCCTTTGCCATATCAAGTTTAAAAATGACATTGTTGCCTCTGGTTTTTCTGCCCAAATCCTGAATCAGATCTTGAGTCAAGGCAATATTTTCAACAATATGTCTACCCTTTACAAATGCTGACTGTTCCATAGAGATGATCTTCGGAAGAATCAAAGCCAACCTTTTGTTAACAATGGAAGAGATAATCTTGTAGAAAAAATTACACAGGCTAATGGGTCTGAAATCTGCAATGTCATTAGCTTTTGACTTCTTAGGGATCAAGGCAATTAAAGTTGAAGTCACACTTCTAGGGAATTCCTACTAGGTGCTGAAAGCCTCTTGGATAGCAGACACAACCAAGTTTTCAATAATTGGCCATGCCTTTTGGTAGAAAGCACCTGTGAACCCATCAGGCCCAAGGGCACTATCTGGGGATAAATTGAAAACTACATCTTTGATTTCCAATTCAGAAGGGATTGCACATAGCAATTCATTATCTTCCTGAGTAACCAGCGAAGGAATGCAGTTCAAGGAAGAATCTTCTATATAATGGTCCTGAGAAGTGAAGGCTCTTTGAAAATGAGATGCAGCAATTTCTTTCATGTCCTCATGATCAGATGTGAGTAAACCAGCAGCATTTTGAAGCTGAGTAATGCGGAATTTGTGTCTCTTAACCATGGTAGAAGTGTGAAAAAATCTTGTATTTCTATCCCCCTCTAGAAGCCATTTAATACCTGATTTTTATCTCCAAAAGCATTCTTCTTGAAGTAATTTGTCAGATTGCAGAGATTTAGCCTCCTCTAGGATTTTGAAGTTTGCCTCCGTGGGATATAAATCATAGGTGTGTTCTGCTTTAAGGACTGAATCCTCTGTTGCCATCAGATTTAAATGGACATTGCCAAATGTCTGCTTGTTCCACATCCTCAACATTTTCCTCAAATACTTAAGTTTCAGATATAGAGTTGTCATGGGAGAAGAAGCCAAAGGGCTATTGTGCCAACATGATTGAATATCCACAAGGAATTTATCATGCAGTGTCCACATTTTTTGAAAACAAAATCTGCTCCTGAACCTGTTTTGAGATAAAGATTTTACCAACAAGGGTGCATGGTCAGATGCTTCCCTTGACAGATGCTCAACTGAAATGGGTAGCGAATTCATCCAGTCAGCATTGAAGAGAACCCTATCTAGCCTTGCCCAAATGCCTCTACTTCCAGCTTGATTATTATGCCAAGTATATTTCGAACCCATATATCCAGCATCCATAAGCTCACAGTCAGCAACACAGTCATTGAAGTCAGAAATAGCTCCCTGGTTAGGGGGGTTACCACCTAACTTTTCAACAACATTCAGTAAGCAGTTGAAATCCCCTGCTACAAGCCACAGACCATCTAATTGTGAATGAAGCAAGGATAAGGATGCCCATAGAGACTGTCTCTCAGCAACTATGCATTTAGCATGAACTAAAGAAATGTGAAAAGCTGGAAGGGCAACACTAGCCTGAGTAAGAGTGAGCTGCTGGTCATCGCTACTGACTAAAACAAAATCTAGAGGATCCTTCCAAAGAAACCAAATGTGAGCCATGTCTGTAGAATTGGCAATTCCTTTATTCAACCCCAGCTTTCTACAGATACTATCCAATTTACTGACATGAATTTTGGGTTCCAACAGAGCAAGACAATCAATATTGTGAGTTTTAATAAGAAGTTTTACCCTCCCTACTGATATGTCATTCCCTATTCCTCTTATATTCCAGATAATAGCATTCATGAGGAATTAGAAACAGGTAAATTACCCTCAGATCCTGACCTTGTCATAGATCTGGTGATGACCCCGGATCGATCATGAAGAAGAACTCTCACATTTTCAGTAGCAGCTGCTTGAGCAATCTCCTCTCTTTTGGCTGCCATATCAACTTTGTGCTGAAGCTGGATATCACAGATATTGGAGATGACCTCCTACTCTGGCCGAATACTACTGGAGTCAACAGTAGCTAACTCAGGCACAGGTGCAATGGTTCCAATTGGTGCTGATTTTTGGTCTGAAGGGAGCTCCATGAGAGGGGGAGCAACATTAATAGCTGAAGAATTTCCATTGATAGACTCTGAAGCCCTCTTATCAATGAGCCAATTTTGCTGACAAATTCGTTCCATCAGTAAATTGGGATTGTCATCATGCGATCGGAACACAGCAACCTATTTCCATTTTACAGTTCTCAGATAAATGGCGCGTTGTTGAGGGGCACTTTTTAATTAGCGTCTTTTCTTATGGCGTCAGTTATTTAATTGGTGCCTTTTAGACAGTCTTCATTTTATATATTGGTGGCTTACCAAGGGGCGTTATTTAGTTAAAGGACACCTGTCTAAAGTGGTATCATTTCTTAAAATGGCGACTTTATTTCAGTCGTTATTTATATTTTTACCCAAAAATTCTATTTGAAGTTTCAGGGTTGATACATCAGGTGTTCGAGAAGTTTGTCATCCCGTGCTTGGCGACAGACGTGGTTCGGAACCTGATGGGGATCCATCGTTCCACATTTGTCATTTAGCATGGTCGAGAATTCGGGAGGTCCATCATCCCGTGGTGGGTGCAGGAAGTCATCGAATAGCTTAAGGAATATAAACCCTTCACAGTTTTTATTAGAGAGGAACTCGGGATTTTTACGCCCGAAGCTTTTAGCCTCTAGCGTACTACCTAAGATGCAGGTGATAGCTGACGACGTCGCACTGATGCCTGGATAGCCATTGTTAACTGCAGCTGCACTAACACACATTAGCCAAGTTCACAAATATAACAAATGACAATGATAGATATGAACACAAGGCATTAATCATCATTAAATAATTGAACTTGGAAGGAAAACATATCAAGCTATTCTCTGGGTTCTAGGCGGCCAAAGGCCATGCCTCCTTCAGATAGAGGGTGGCCACCTGTGTGGCCTTCTAGGATGGGGTGGGCGGCCAATGGTTTGGCTGCCCATATGTTCTTATCTGTGAAATAGAGAGTTCAAAACAAGTGGGACTTCTCCTCTATAAATCAACGATGATGCCCCTAGCCCTCAAGGTAGGGTTTTATAGTCGAGGGAAGAACGTAAGGAGGGCAAGATCATGAGATGGCATCCTCTTCCTCTAATCCATTCGGAAATAAGGAGCTCGCCGTCCTTACTGAAGTGCAGGGACATTTGAGCACATTAGGGAAGAACAACTAGGTAAGGTCATGGCCTGATATATATGTGTTATCTTTAGTTCCAGAATTGTTTTTCTTATTGATCTTTCTCTTCTCTACCCCTTTCTTGACTGTTTCAGCCCCTCCCTGCCTTCCAAGGGGTGAGACATGCCCACCGCTACAGCTAACTACATGACTTATTGGCGACCGTGACACCCGCCATGAGAGTCTTTATGCACTAGTGGCACCTCACGCGACTGGTCGTCATGGGGAAGCAACTTCATAGCATGATACGGAATTGGGTGGCCTTGGGCATGCTGATCGAGCTATGGCACCTACACACGCACACTTTTGTGTTTCCTGAGTTTGAAGCTTCAGTGCTAGTGGAAGAAATCGATTTCCTATTCCAGTGGAGCGACCTAGAAGTGGGCGACTTGATCGATCTCTGCCCTTAGGAGGAAGTCCTGGCAGAGATCGTGTGAGATAAGTGCGAGGTTCGGCGGATGACTATTCAGTGAGGGATACTAGTCAACCACCTGGCTTAGTGGTTGCTAAGACAAGTGAAGGACAAATCAGTGGAGGTGGATCGATTGATGCAGGGAGTGACATTGTGCCTAGGCGGGGCATTGCTCTTCCCTACGATGGGAGATGTACTGAGGCGAGAGCACGTGGGGCCACTCACTCTCCTATGGATGGGGCGCTCCCTCTCCCCGGCGGTGCTCGCTCACTTGTATTGTGAGCTTACTCAGATGAGTTTGGGAGGGAGGACCATGGGGAGCCTCTACTTACTACAGGTGTGGAAGGAGGTCCATCTGAGCTTCGACTTCGAAGACAGTGACCATGCAATGCCCCAGAATTTATGTGAATTATTTCTAGATTATTTAAGAATTTTTTAAATTTATTTAAAAATTATAAAAGACTTAAATAAATTAATAAATAAATATTAGGTTAATAGGTCATGATAAAACTTAAATAATGCTAAATAAGTAACCTAGCTTGTTAAATAAAGCCCAAAGGAATTAAGGACTAAGCCCATTAAGTTTGGCCCATTTTCCTCAAGCAACTCACACTCACCTCGAACACGGTGACTGAGACATTGTACCAAGTACAAGGAATAACAATAATGAGTGACTAGTCAGGGTCATGCCCGTCGGTGCTCATCCAAACGCCCATGACTATGTGTGCACACACAAGCCCAATGCCTTGAGCCAAGTCTCTAGCTACTTTCCCCCCCAGTAGGATGCTACTAGAAAGCAAGGGGGCCCACAAAACTAGCCTGAAAATCATCTCTCGGGAATTGCCCCATCACCACTTCCCGGTGGGCCGACACGTTGAAGTGTTGTCAGGTTATGACTAGTGGAGGCTCACCAGACACAGAGACTCAAAATAACAAAGTACAGATAGGGTAAGCACTCACCTATCTTATTTACTATGAAGCACAAGGCAGTACACAGAACTGTCGCCAGATTTAGGATAGACAACTAGACCTACACACAATGATCCTTGAGTCACATGAGTCGGGTCAAGATCGTCGCACATCACGGCACTATATCGTTAATCAACCTAGTCCCTAAGCAAAATCACGATAAAACACAAGTCCTCAGCCCCTAGGCTGCACATAGGACTCTCGATTCTGTATAACACAAACCACAGAACACGAGGAAATATCAAAGCCCTCAAATCACATAGGCACGCAAACTGAGGTAAGATGATACCTCCATGCATCCAATACCAAATTCTCGACCATACCAGATAACCGAGACACTCACGAGGTCACGTGTCTACCACTACGTCATAACCGAGTTGACCAGAAACCATAATGACCCTCAAAATACACAAAACACTACGCCATAAAATGGCACTTTCGAACACCCTATAACACGGTCACAGCCCTCATAGGACGTCCATGACATCCACGGACAATGGGCTAACCAAGGGGTCGAAGCCAAGCCAATTAACATGAAAGAAACACTGTACACTACTCGAGATGGAGCCACTCTTCTGGGATCCCTTAACACATATATATGACTCTCACGGAATAGCCAAGGCATCCGTTGAGTCAAAGGCCAACAAGGAACTAAATCTTGGGTTCACTGGAGCCCGAGACAACTTGAATAATACACTAAAAATAGAGAACATTAAAGCGCTCATTGCCTGTGTCGTGATGGTTAACGCGCCCATATAGAGGGTCGCGATGCCAATAGAACTTGTCCAACACCTACATTGCATTAATGCGTTGACGCGGCACACACTAGGGTCACATTAATAGATGCGGCCAGGACGTCGAGCTCGATAATACCAGAATGCGGTCATGGCCTAGGGCACGTTAACATAAGATCGCAACCATCATGAAGTCCATGTTAATAGATGCGGTGGATAGATAGACCGCGTTCCATATCGCCCTATTGTTCATCTTCTTAGATGAACGTGACCACATGATATAACGCGTTAATAAATGCACCCCCTGAGAGCACCGCATTAAAACATCGAACTCGAAAAACACTAAAATCTGTGAAAATCATCGTTCCACGTCACAATCATCTCCAGAACGATGGGAAAACATCCCTAGACACGACATACACCTTTCACAAGCCAGAAGGGATCAAACCATGCACAAAACTGTAAGAAAAAGGTGATTCCCATGAATTCACCCAAAATGACTCATGAGGGTAACCCACCTCCTACTTGCCCCAAATCACCGACAAACGCAATAAAACTGGCGGGAATGGCATCCTAACATGCTTGGGGTTCGAATGAAACCATTTAAACTACAAACCGTCGCCTGGAATGACGAACACAGCTCACACCCCTCGAAAATGCATTTTGCCCAAACAAGGCAAAACCCACTCAAACTCATATCGTTCGGCTCCAAATCGCGAGGAAACGTAGGAAAAAGTAGGGCAGCTATCCCCCTACCTCCACCGAAGATCTCACGAGCCGGAACGACTAATCCTCGTCAAAATCTATCACATGAACAACCCATGCCAGCTTTGAATCCACGAATGGGATCGCGCCAACACCACGCTCCAATACTCGTGCCATCACACTCCAGGTCAACTCCACGTCGTCGCCACCTCACCCAGCTCCACCATGGTCCCACTTGTATTGAGCATTCTTTCTTATGTTCACAGTTTCTTTACCTTGCCAGATCTGTTCGGGAGCTTCGCAACAAAAGGGAGGCAGCAAATGGGCCCATCCCTGTGGATAGGGATACTGACATAGGGTCTATTTCACCCAACGAGGACCAGAGTCGAGTTGTTCTCTTCCTCCTGGAGACAGAGTGGCGCATGTAGACATTTATTATGCACGCTGGTGGTTTCAGCACAGCAATATATTCAGGCAGTCGGCCCACAAATTAAAAAAAGCCAAAGAAGTCCGTCTGAAGAAGGTCGATGCGCCTCCACTTGTATTGAGCATTCTTTCTTATGTTCACAGTTTCTTTACCTTGCCAGATCTGTTCGGGAGCTTCGCAACAAATGGGAGGCAGCAAATGGGCCCATCCCTGTGGATAGGGATACTGACATAGGGGCCATGAAGCCTTTGAAACGTCCAGAAAGCTCACCTGAAAAAGGGCCACGCACTCAAGTAGTGTGTCGCTAATAGGACACTGCAATCTCGCGGCGAACTACAAGCTGTCAAATTGCCCAAGCCATGATATATATTGGCTAGAGCAGCAGGCGCAAGAGCAAGTTTCCGACCATCAGCAAGGAGACAAGCTAGATAAATCTGCTCAGGGCGTACAATGCCCTCCTCTCCATATGACACTATAAAGGTAGCCAACCAATACACTAGATAAGCCGCTAAATAAGTCTTGTTGGGAAGCTTGCGGGGATTCCACCCCTCATTCTTTGGTGCACACAAATAACTCTTATTTTCAGGGGGGTCAAGAAGCAGCTGATCATACTGATCTAGGGGCTTGTTGTCTGCTGCAAAGCTGTCCTGGAAGCAAAATGGGCCATTGTAGAAATACCTGACCCAGGCATTGAGGCTGACCCTCACAGTGCTGGTGGATGCAGATGGGGTCTTCCCCTTTCCAACCCGAGCAAGGTCTTTCCAGACCTTCATTAAATAACGAAAGCCAAAGGGCAAACCATAGGACCCTGCCCCAGTAGAATATGCCCTGTGGAGATCATCCAAGCAGGCCTCCTCATACATGTGACCAGAAATGGGAAGATCAAAAATATGATGGAAGCTCCATAAGTCCAGAGATGTCTCTCCTTCAGCAGTAGCAAAGGTGTTGAAGCGTCTGTTGAATCTTTCTGCCAACCCCTGAAGAAATCCGGTATAGCAAGGGTATCGGTAAAGAGCAGCAGTCACAGCATGGCGAATCCCCACATGCTTCAAGATGTCGCGATAATGGTGTATAACACCCATCAGTCATTCAGAGGCCCCCAAGTGAAATCTATGGGAAGTCGTCACTGACCATTTCCTATATCAGCTCGGCGCAGAGCCACTCACAATACGATCCAGAAAACATAATTTATCATAGTCCTCTGCAACAAATTGAGTACCTGATGGCATCAAGAAAAGCTTGGGAGAAGGAGGCCCTGTCTTATCTTGCCCGAATAATTTCCATACAGCTGGGATCACCGTACAAGATCTGCAATGACCATGATCGTCCATCATGAAAAAGCTTAACTGAGCAGCCCCTTGAAGCTGAACCTACAGAGAATGACCCAATGGAAAGCTAGGATGAGAATAAGTGCAGGTCCCCATCATACTGTCTCTCCCTCCCAAGATGGCTCTCTCAAGTAATACCCTTCTGCATGTAGTGTCGGATCTTCCTCATCCACATGTGCAAGCACAAGATGTTGAATGAAGGAGAACAAGTGCACGTACAGAGAGAAGTGCCGAGGATAACGCTCTGGCCGCCTATATGTGTAGAAACCCCTCTCGTGGGTGATCAATGAGGAATCAACCTCTCCACCCTCTGTGGAATCTTCAGAAAGGGGGCCTCTCGCAACAACAGTGAAGCCCCGATCCAGTAAAAACATATTGTCTTTTGTAACCCGAGGAGGGGCCAAAGCAGGCATCAAATGATTTGACAAGCATGAAGATATATTTTTCTCTCCCTCTCGGTTGGCCCCTCTCCGAGGACGCATATCCCTCACGCGGGGCATAGTCAATACCTGCCAAGCTGTACAAACTATAATTTTTTTTTACTTATTGATCTTACAATCTACAACGCTGAGCATGTATTCAATATTGTATCCCTTATACATCTAAAATATAGGGTGCACTTAAAAGGCTATCACATGAGATTTCAAAACTTTATAATGTAGACGTAAATATATTTTTTAATGCACAAGAAAGCATATGGGGATTACACGTTTGTCTGCATACCATATATGTGAAACTAACATATCTAAAAAGAAAAGGTCAGTCTAGTTACTTTATCAGGGATATAAGTTGGAAAGGCACAAAAGGCCATACTCTACTCGACACATTATTGTGCTTACAGTACAGTTGCATAAGAAGAAGAATATATTAAGAGGAAAGCAAAAGAGGATAGTATTCAATGTGTATCTGGGAAAATAGTTGTTGAACCTGATTTTATCTCAAAAAAATAACTTAGGTTTAAGGGTGTGGTACCACTCTCGAACACCTCATGAGCGCTAATTATTTAGCATCCCTACAATAGCCCAGACTCAATCGGGGATTCAAGCCAGCTTGTTGTGACCAACGGCGACTCCGATGACAAGTGGGGACCATCCCTGACCACCAGGCCGGCCGCTTCGCTTGCTTACAACTCAGCCACCTGGGCCAACCCGGGGGCACCCCAGCAGCACGCCGTACTAAATAGCACGTGACAATGAGGCTTGGGACCAGCCCAATATGCCTTTCCCTGGTCACTCAATGTCGATAATCTCCGAACAAGGAGTGAACTCAAGCCTCGGAGATCGTCACCTAGCCTATATGGCTCCTAACAAGGGGTGAGGGAATTACCCCAAACACCTTAAAGGTGGCCTATTTCCAACCATTTCACATCAGCCCAGGGCCAACTAGAGGCTTTGGGCTACTTACCGTGCTATGCGGTAACTCTACATTAACCAGGGACCACCCCCAACTTCCCGACAAGCGGCATTCCCCCACCAACAATTTAGCTACCCGGGTCAACCCGAGAGCTCACAACAATACGTCATGATGTGTGGTACCAGCCTTGGGATTGAGGATCCCCTTAAAAAGCCTCCCTTCAGCCAACTAACATTAGTGGACTCGGTCATGTGCTCAAAATTGGGCCCCGAGGGTCACTAGCCAGCCTATACGGCCCGTAGATGGTAGTCAGGCATTATCTTGAACACCTTGCGGACGTTCATAATTTCAGCCATTTCACCAAGAGTCGGGGCCGACCCATGACTCGGGAATACTCGCCGCACCACATGGTGACACTACAAGAGAGTGAGACTGCCCCCGACTCCCAAACATGTGGTGGTGAGCCGCTTTCTTTTTAGTCATCGGGCCAACCCAAGGCTACGAGCCAGCTCGTCGTCTAGCACAGCATACGCATAATAAGGCCGGGCTTTCATGCCTCTAACGCCTTGTTCTTGCTGTCCCAGCTATGTTGGATGGCAACTCAAAGTCCTAGTGGGCCATCTGGGCCTTTACCCAGCCTATACAATGCACTGACAAGGCAAGAGGAATTATCCCGAACACCTCGAAAGTGACCCTACATCAACTCCATTTCAAAGCTTGTGCCAACCCACAAGCTGTGAAACGTGCAGGCCAGCCCCCTCCCAGTTGTCAAAAGAAAGAAAAAGGAGAAGGGAGACCACCTTGGGGGCCGCCCCCTGGCCCCGCAGACAGGGGAGAACCCCACGCCAAGGACTCCCCGGTCCCTGGGGTGCCCCTCCTAGTCCCATTTGGCCACCACCCCAGCCCAATCTCAGTCCGTGGAGAGTCAACTTATGGTGTGGAGGGTACGAGAAGTGTTCGAGGATCGTCCAAGGTGAAAGTGCAGTCCGAGAAGTGAGTTCGAGCACTCCGAGCACCCGATCTTCCAAGGGTTCAAACTTGTCCAAAAACCCAGTCCAAATGCGCCAAAAACCCGTCAAAATCCAGCCACATGCGGGTTTAGAGTAGGGGGCCTAGTTTAAATATTCATTATCCCTCTCTCTCTCTCTCTCTCTCTCTCTCTCTCTCTCTCTCTCTCTCTCTCTCTCTCTCTCTCTCTCTCTCTCTCTAGAAGAAAGAGAGATAACACCGGAGAGCAGCATAGTGCCGGTGGCTGAGGTAAGCATGGGGGCCTCTGGGCACCTCTTTTGTTTCTTCAAATTTCGACAGTTCGCCTCACGCGGTGAGTGACTAACCCTGCCTTGCACATCTAGGAAACGACGGTGCTCCCGGAAGTGCTTGCCGCTCGGGCCCGCAGGGTTATCCCCAAATGGAGGTCATCTTTTGGTCCACAGATGGTACGAAGGCTGACATCACTCCTGGGACCAGACGCGGAGCCCTTGGTATCCCTTCTGCAATCGGGGCCAACCCGCGGCTTGTGGTCCCTCTGCTGCCTCTCCAGAAGCTAGTTGCACCAGAGGAATCCCAGCTTCTGAGGAAGATATTGGCGGGCCTCACTACACCTCAGAGGGAGACTCAGGCGGGGGAGGTGGCAGGTCCCTCAGGAGTAGTATCGGGCCCGGCTCTACTTCATACCCTTCCCTCGACCGAGGGCGTAACTCTTGCGCTCCCGGCCTGCAAAGCGACGATGAGTCCGGGCCTTGTCAAGTAAGTGGAGGTGGAAGCAAGTTCGTTTGTCCATGCCTCTGACTCAGTCCCTGCAGCCATCTGTTCTTCAACCAAAATCGTGGCTCCGATTCTGGCCGTGCAGGCGCCAATGGTGGACACGGGCCTCACCGAGCCGGTGGAGGTGGAGCAGCCTCTCACAGTGGTGGCCTCGAGTGCTTCTGCTACGGTCTCACTTTTGCCTCTAGCGGTGGCCAGCCAGGAGATCTCTTATGAAGCCAAAGGATCTCATCACCCATCTTTGGCCCTCCCATCTTCATCAGCTGTAGTGGACACTGAGCTATGGGTGGCCATGATGGCAGCGTCGAGTTCAACCCACCGACCGTACCCTCGATAGGCCATGCTACTTCAAACTTGCCGGTCTGCTAGACCTCATTGACATTGCGGGCCATGATGTTTGCCGACCCCTCCCTCACGTACCTAGAGGTGCATACTATGGTCATGCAACTGACCGGGGCCCTGCAGATGATGGGTTGCCCGCTGGAGTAATGGTCGCGATGGGTCCTCCTATTGTTGAAGTATGTAGACTGTCGTGAGTTCCTCGAGACACAAGCCCCTACAGAGATCGCACCCATCAATGCCCGGAGGGACGAATATGTGCAGGCCCTAGAGGTGCGGAAGGGAAACAAAGATTAGCATCAGAGAGTCATCGACGAGTGCCGCGACAGCATCCATGCCTTGGAGAGCAGGATAGAGAAGCTTAAAGGCTGGCTGGTTAAGGCCGAGTCTGATCTTGCTGAACATGAGGTGACCAGAGCCAAGGAAACTGTGGAGCTGGCCATCGCTGAGGTCGAGGTGGCCTCCGTAACGACAGAGCTGGAGCGCCTAGAAGGATAGGAGAACCGGCTACGCGAGATGGCGAACTTCCCTTGCGTCGGGATCCTTCCTCTGGAGGAAATCTTCCGAGAGATAGGCTGAGCACGAATCCTCTTGCTCTTCTTCTCCCCCCCCCTTTTTTTGACATGTAACACAGGGGGATGTCCCGAAGCACATGTAACTTACTTTCCATGAGAAATAGAATACTATTACTTCGTACATCTCTTCCGTGCACATGGTATCCCAAAATCTCTTTTTTTTGTACTAGAGGTTCATTCGGGGAGGGCCTAGGTTTGCGAGGGTGCACAGGAGAGTGATTGCCTCTCCAGAGGAGAGACGAGGGGATCACTCCACTATGCCTACCGTGTGGTCTACCAATGGTTTCATCGGGGCGCTGGACCCGAGTAGGTTGATTCGACCTTTAGGGGATGGAGAGAGGAGTTTGTTCTTCAAATAATCTGGACAAGGGGTCCAAATAAAAAGGGTGTGTTCATCACCCAAAGGGACGGAGAGAAGAGTTTGTTCTTCAAATGATTCAGACGAGGGTTCCAAATCAAAAGGGTGTATCGGTCACCTGAAGGGACGTAGAGAAGAGTTTGTTCTTCAAATGATCTGGACGAGGGGTCCAAATCAAAAGGGTGTATTTGTCACCCGAAGGGACGGAGAGAAGGAGCTGAACAGAATTCTGGTAGACCACGGAGTAGCCGTCAACGTCCTGCCATATAGAATATACCAGAGGTACTACTTTAATGTGCACCTCGATAAAGTCAGCGATATGCATATCACTGGCTTCAATCAAAAGTTTGAAGTACCACTAGGAGTGGCAAACTTTACACTCACTATGGCAGATTTTACCACAAGGGTGTAGTTTCATGTCATCAACTCCAACACCTCATACAAGGCACTGCTTGGCCGCCCCTGGCTACATGAAAATATGGAGGTACCCTCCACACTGCATCAGTGTATCAAGTACAACCAAGAGGGGAGGAGGAGAGGATATTTACCGACCTCCACCCATTTGAAGTGTTCAAGTGTCATCTGCTTCACGCTTCTTTGTATGCGGAGCAGTCACAGAGGACCTCCAAAGTCAAGACCCCTACTAGGGCATCAAAAAGTACCTCCAGCAATGACTGGTTCGCACCATCGCCGCCAGGGTATGTCAATCCCAAGACGGTCTCACATATTGCCAGCACAGGAGACGTGGGCAGAGCGACACCTCTCGCCACCTACCCTGAAGTCAATGAAGCCGAGGTTGATCAGCATCATGGCCATATCAAAATCCCAGAGGGTCTTACTAAGCCAATATTCGACCTCGATCACATCACTGTTGAGCCTTCAAAACATGGGAGGTGGCACAGTCTGAAGGCCCCAGTAGCTTGTTCTACACGGCTGAAGAACACCCTGCAAAGGAAGACATCGACTGTCATCTCCCTGAAGATATAGAGAACCCATTAGTCCTCATGCAGGGGCTGATGTTCACAACAAACCGGATATCAAAGATGTTCCGAAAGTAGTACATCCCCTTCAGCCATCCTCGCAAGGAGAAAGAACCATTCCAAAGGCTTTGGTATCCCGCCAGCCTGCACAAAGAGTTAAGACATGTTTCCCCACATCTAGGGTTGGGCTTCACCCTTGAATAATATTATTAGAGTGGGCGCTATGAAGTGGACACCATATCCACTTTCCTCCCAACAAAAGATAGCTCACTGGGGGCAACTTTGATGAATACCCGACAGAGGCTGAACATACCGAGCTGGCTTAATCAGAAGACTCAGACTTAGAAGCCATAACTCCTTGCAGGTGCTGGGAGTAGGTCTACCTCAAAGAAACGGTTATCCAAGCCAAATTTGACATGGCCAGTAGTAGTGAAGCTGAAGATATTGAGGAAGCAGGTCTATCCCTATCCTCTTCCTATAGCTCACCCCGGGCAGAAATATCACCACCTCTTATACTGATCAAGGAAGTTTCTGCTGAAATTGATCGGGAAATGCCCATTGCTGGAAAAGAACAGGCCATCTCCACTGAAGGCAGGGTGATTCAAGAGGGTGACAGAATAGAGTTGTCTTCATATGCCACAAAGGTGCAAGGCTACTTCTCCAGCTCACTAGGAAATAACTATTAAGCCTGTGAGGTTGCCAACACATCAGCGGAGGTCGAAGCTGCTAGCTTATCTGGTAAAATCACATCCGCAGTGGATCTGTTGACAGAATGATTCATACAGTCGCCACCAGCTGAATTAAGAGCTCTTGACGAGGTCCGGGGGAAACAAGAGGGAGAGACCGAGGTGCTCGAGCTCGAAGATGACATTCCAGATTTCGTTGACCTCCAGCCAGCGCCGTCGGAAATAGAAGATGGAAGCCAAGCCATAGTCGATGAGCTGATAGAAGTCAACTTAGGAACTACAAATGATCCTAGGTCGACTTTCCTTAGTGCTCAACTGTCATATGAAGAACAAAAGCTATATATCCAGCTGCTACAAGAATACCAGGATTCCTTTGCCTGGACTTACAAGGAGATGCCAGGACTCAGCCCTACAGTTTCACAGCATGAGCAGGCCATAAATCCTGAGGCCGAGCCGGTAAAGCAGTCTCCACGATGCATGTGGCGAAAACTTATCACTTATATATGCAAAGAAGTAGACAAACTCATTGACGTGGGTTTCGTCGAAGAAAACCAATATACCATGTGGCTAGCTAACATTGTGCCCGTGATGTGTCATAGTGCGTGCATAATTTGTTCGTAGCTCGTGTAGTTTCCTGATCCTTAGTCTTTTATCTCGTGCTTGAATAGTGGTCAGCACGCATGAATATTTCTGGTCTTTCATTTCTCCTTCACCTCGTGCACCTAGAGGTTCTCATACTTCGTGTCGTCTCAAACTCGTGGATATTTCAGTATATAAAGTCCTTGGTTGTCCACGTGAACCTCGAGTATGAATAGTGTTCAGAACTCATGAAGGTCTTCTGATTGACGAGGTCGTGTTCATGTTATTTTCGCCACCTTATACCTCGTGTCATTTTCACATATTCAAACCTCGTGTTGTTTCTCTCCTTCATACTTCATGTCATTGTTTCTTTCCTTCATACTTCGTGTTGTTTCTTCTTTCCTTCATACTTCGTGTCATTGTTTCTTTCCTTTATACTTCGTGTCGTTGTTTCTCTCCTTCATACTTCGTGTCGTTGTTTCTTTCCTTCATACTTTGTGCCATTTCTCCTTTCCTTCATACTTCGTGTCATTGTTTCTTTCCTTCATACCTTGTGTCGTTGTTTCTTTCCTTCATACTTCGTGTTGTTTTTACTTTTCTTCATACCTCGTGTCATTTCCCTCACTTCATACCTCGTGTCGTTTCCCTCACTTCATACCTTGTGTCATTTTTCGTCTTTCATACTTCGTGTCGTTTCTTCTTTCCTTCATATTTCGTGTTGCTTTTACTTTCCTTCATACTTCGTGTTGCTTTTCTTTCTTTCATACCTCGGGTTATTTTTCCATTTTCCATACTTCGTGTCGTCTTTCCGTCTTCCATACCTCGTGTTGTTTTTCTATCTTCCATACTTCGTGTCATTTTTATGTCTT
This sequence comes from Amorphophallus titanum, assembly GCA_024336825.1. Lineage (NCBI taxonomy): Eukaryota > Viridiplantae > Streptophyta > Magnoliopsida > Alismatales > Araceae > Amorphophallus > Amorphophallus titanum. The sequence goes on from JANBPO010001714.1 coordinate 10,474,575, forward strand.
ATACACTTTGTGTCTTTTTCTGGTATCACACCTCGTGTCATCGCTGCACTTGCATACCTCGTGCACAATCTTGAGCTATGCTTGTGCTGAAATAAACTGCATACAAATCATGTCTCAGTTGTCTATTGCATGAATGTTTTGATACAAGAGTTACCTTGTGCATATGATGTTTCAGTGCAGACTAACTACTGGAAGAAATCTGACACGTGTGATGTTCTGGAAGAAATCTGACACGTGTGTCTCCCACACTCTCTGTGACCTATGGAGGATCATATAAATGGGAGCTTTTACGGAAGAAGTGAAGACAAGTTTTTATAGAAGCATTTACAGAAGAGAAAGAGCAGCAACACAGAGAAAGATCGATTGAGAGAGGGAGAGCTGGTGAAGTGAGAGTGATTTGAAGACCTGTGTTTACTGACCGTGGATTAGATCCAGGTCAGATTGCTCCAGAGGAGAGCTACATTGTTTGTCTCGTTAACAGCTTTCAGTTGCTGTGTTTCGATCTTTGTTTTTGTTTCTTTTACTCTACGAATTTTGTTGTTCCGATTCACTTGTGTGTGATGGGGTTCCTCCTTTGGACTTAGGAGAAGGGAGATCTTGTTTCTCCGGTTGGCAGGTAGTGGGTTGCTACCTGTGGGTTCTCTCCTGGTCTGGAGGAAGAGAGACATTTGTCTCTGGTTTCTAGTGGCTGCGTGTCACTAGTGTTACCCTCCATATTGGAGGAAGAGGGGAGTCTGTTCCCCTGGTCAAGTTGTGTGCCCGCATTTTATTGCAGACTGAGTCTGCGGGTCTTACATTGCAAGGGAAGCCACACTCGGTTTGAGTGTAGGGTGGACGTAGGTCTGGTTGACCGAACCACCTTAAAAATTCTGGTGCACTAGTTTGCTTGTCCCTTCGTTTTCGCTAGATGAATACGTAGGCTCGATCAACTCTTCATTAGAATTCTATGGCGATTGTGTTTACAAGTCAAGTGATCCTTTGTTCGACTTGTAAGAATGAGTTTCGCAATCTATCGTTTAATATTCCAAAGCTTTTACAATCTGATTGGTAATCTGGTAGACTTCGTGTTTTGAGTAAAATTTTTAAAAGGGGGATTCATTCACCCCCCTCTGAATCTGGGACTTCTATCCCATCAATTGGTATCAGAGCGGTTCTCTGAGATTCCAGATCCAACGATCTGCAGCTTTAAGAAGTGTGCCGCTGGGGGCACTTCAGGAGTGTGCCATTGAAAGGGGCACCAGGGGAGCATGCCATTGGAGGCACTAGGGAGTGTGCTGTTAGAGGGGCACAGGGCTTTCCTTCAGGAACTCAGAAACTGTGAGCTTCCTGGGACACCCTCCACCGCCAGGGACCCAAAAGTGGGTTCATGACAGTGTATGAATTCAGGAAAGTATCATGCCTTCTTCCTCATCATTTAATGCGCATGTGCGAATGCAGGGACAGGCCAAATGGTAGCATTCCCTGGAGTTTCGGGTGGTCAGTTTCTCCGGGTCTTCTTTCTTCAGTTCCATTTCTGAGTTGGAATCGGTGAAAGTGCACAGACGTGAAATTTTACGTGTCCACATCAGCCAACCACCTCCATGTCTCCAGCCACCTGCCCCAGTGGTCCACTCCGCCTCTGGGCTCACGCCCGCCACCACTCCCAGGGCCCGCCTCTGTGACTCCCAATAGTGGGATTAGTCATTTATCCGACCAGTGTCCATCATGTTCCCCTATCTTAGAGGACACACATTTAGAGGATGCCCCACCTGGGCTTATTCTAGTGAGTTATGAGACTGACCAGGAATTGGCCAAGGAATACCTCGCTGAGGTTGAGGGGTTAGAGAGTGATCCCATAGAGTGCCTAATGGTCCAGGGTGAGGTGCCGGCTAGCAACTCCATCCTGTTAGTCACCCGTATATCTTCGGTCGTCCCGGAGCTATCTGCCCCGCCTACCTTGTCCATGGTGGATGTGCCATCCGCCAACTCCATGCAGTCCGCCGACCCTCTTTTACCCATCTCTCCTACAGTAGCACACCCACTTGTGACTATCGTACCGCTATCAGTGCCCTATGTTGACATGGTATGGTCTCATTTCTTCCACACTTATGAGAGATAGCATCCGGACTTCCCCTTTTTCATGCTCCACACCAGGCATCCAGATTACCTTCCCGTCACCCGCCTCCTCATCCTCCCGCACTTTCATACCCACGGGCGAGTCTTCTCAAATCGGAGACGGTTGATGAGAGTTGAGACTCACAACATCAAATTGTAGGTCAACCTATCTTTACACTTGGTGCATGCAGACGGTGTCCTCACTCTTACCAAGTCCTCCTTAGTACGTCCATTGTGTTCGTTGTCAGTTATAGGAAGTTGTTAGGTTGTGTCTCTCCATCTGTCCACATTCCAGAGTCTAAAGAGTCTGTCCAGTTATTTGCTCAAGCATATAAAGGCTAGTAACACACGTTACAAGGAGTTAGCTGGCGCACGCCGATACGTCCGTGAGTTCTGAAAGGGAGAGTACGTCATGATTAGGTTCATACTTGAACGATTTCTCTCGGGGACCGTGAAGAAACTCCAAGCCCGCGGTGCCAGCCCTTTTCAAGTCGAGAAAACGAGTGGGTTCGAATGCGTACGTTATGGAACTACTAGACGACTATGGTGTCAGTTCGACGTTCAATGTTTCAGATCCGGTAGCATATCAGAACCCCGCGGTGATCCCTAGTGAGCTTTTGGGCTTTTTCCTCCTATTGTGAGTGACACACCACCCGAGAGTCCATCTCTTCCAACCCCATTACAACAACTCAAGCATATAGATTGTATATTGGATGAGCAAGTGACCACCAATAGGAACGGAGCCTACCAACACTTCTTTGTGCGTTGGCGAGGACGCCCCGCGACGAACAACACCTTGATCACACGCGGAGACCTCAAGCATCGGATCTTTACTCGGCGGGGTCTAGTTCCTCCCACCCAGGGAGAATTGATGCGGACACACGCCGCAGTATACGTCGGGAACGAGGACACGCCGGAGTCTCTTCGGCTCGAGGAGGATGTGGATGCGTCGATCAAGCTACTTTTCTTTTCTTTATGCTTTCAGGCCTTGTTGGGCCCAATGTAGTCCCTATGTGGACAATAGTAGTTGTTTATGGGTTACTAGACTAGAGTTATTGGGTTATTCGGTTACTGGGTGGGTTATTGGGCATTGAATGGGTCAAGAGTGATCTAGTGTGAAAGGATGGGTTTCCCTCCCATACCCCCTTACAGCCAGGAGTCTTCCCCACTCATATCCACCCCCATTCCCATCCCATTCACCCCATTCCCCACCTCCGCTCTTCAACCGGCAGTTCAGGGTCGCAGGCAATAGAGAACCAGAAGCTAGCAGAAGTAACTACGCCTTCACCCCTGCGTCCCTGAAGGCCCAAGAGGTACCAAATGAAGCGTCTTCGAGTCAACTTCGCATCGGTGGCCGTCTCGCCTCCATCCGACTCCGAGGCTGTCCGGGGGAAGCGTTCTTCCCTGACTGCGCAGAGGAACCCCAGGCAACAACCAGAGAGTGATTGCAGAAGCTGCCCCGGCCATGAATCTGAAGGTCTGATGACGGAACTTGGCCGGCACCTTCCTCGATGAGTCTTCTTCCTCCTCCAAGAAGCGGGGCTCCGTTCGGGCACCGGACCAATTTCTTCTTCCTTTTCTCCTCCGGGTGCACAGTTCTATCCACCCTGGGACAGAACTGACACCCCGTCAGTGTTCAAGCTTCAGCGGACTACCCCGACATCATCTGGCACCCCCGTTGGTCTCATTTCAAAGAGAGCTTGACAACGGTTCCAACGCCACCGACCGTACCCAAATCCGAGTTCGGGGCTGTTCGTGGCGCCAACAACTCCCAGGAGCTACTGCACTATGGCAGTCCGGGGCAGAAAATAGGAACCCTGTTTCCAGCTTCACCACGCCTGGCGACGTCAACATCGGCTGACGCAAAAATTCCAGTGCATTCCCACACCAGTCACAGAAGTTTTGGCGCTGGTCCCGCCATCATCAGCGATCGGGAGCTGCCGCAGAAATTCCGGCACCGACTGCTGGTACCCTGTTCCAGAGTCAGGACAGAACCGACATCGACTTCGCGTGGAGTCCCATTCCCCCTCTTTCCCCTCCCCGTTTGGCCGGCTGAAGGCCCCTCCCTACGTGGAGGTAAATTTGGTTGTAAACACTTTAACCCCCACCCCGAGATCACCCCCCCTGAGCGGGGCGTAGTGCTGTAATTGCTTGGATAGGTTGAAGCTACACCGACGTGGCGCGGGTTAGCCTGCGCTTCCCCGCGCACCCACGTCTCCGATCGGGACCAGTTTCTTCAAACCGGTCGAGTAAGCCCTCAGCCCTTGCACCAATTTAGGTGCTTCTCTTTCAATACTTGCTATTTGCTCCGCTGGCCGGTGAGCGAGTGTTCGGTCCTGTCATCTCGTTACTTCCGAGTGGCCACCGTGGGGAAAGTGTGCACCCGTGCCCTCGGCACCGGGTCGGACCATAGATACGGACTAGCCATATCCCTCGGGAAACCCTCTGGCCTTGCTGTCCCTCTACCAGCAAGGGGCCAGCCCTCACATCCTCCCCTCGGCATCACCGAGTTACCCACGTGTTTGGGTGAGCGCCGGGTGAGTTGGCCGCCGACTTCGGCCCGTTCGGTTCGCGATTGTGCTTGCTTGCTTAGGTCGGAGGTTGTGTCACATCACCATCGGAATAGTAGGGGGAGGATTAATGTTGCCCATATAGGCGGGCTTATAGCCATTTCAATCGAAAATCCGGTGCATAGCTTGTGGGTATCCGAGCGATCACAAGATTATAACCATAGGTATAGCCTCAGGGAGGCCTCCTCACGCTCAAGATGCCTGCCTCATCAAGCTAGAGGCCGAGCACAAGGGCCACAGAAGCACGAGAAAAGAGAGGAAGGTAGGAAACTAAATGAACTAATACTGACATTCAACACATTTGTGACGACCCGGATCCCGGATACTGAATATACCCAGTAGGACTACCAAGTATACCCGATACCACTTGGAACCCACGAGGCCTCCCAAGAGCGGTAAAGCTCCGAAGGGAAGAAGGATTGTCATGTAGTACATTGAACTAACAGATATAACAGTAAGCAATAATATTTCAATAACAGGTTTGCTAAAGTAGCGAAAATAAAATTACTTTTTAATTAACAGCTAAAATTTACAATTAATCCCAGAGTCAAGTCCAAAGGAAAGACAACAAGTCTAACAAGTGCAGTCGACAGAAAAGAAAGAAGTACCAGAGAGTCGGGGGAAGCCCGACGGAGGTACCAGCTGGCCACAACCGAACGCGCACCAGGAACCACACGGAAGCTGAGCGAACAGCGTCACCCCACCTGAAAATTAGGGGTGAGCCTCGGGCCACTGGCTCAGTAGGGGTCACGCGGATCCCCACTGAACAACACGCAGTAACACGCAACAACCAGAAACAGTAGGTGTAGTAAAGCGGGAGCACTATGCTACAAAGCTGTGAAGAAGAGGAAGCAGGAGTAGAGAGCAGGTAAGTACGAGGGAAAAGACCCGTGCCACACTAGCAGCTGTCGAACTAACCTCGACACCCAAAGCTACTCCTAGCAACGACAGAAGGGCCGGTCCTAACTTAGAAGGTCAGGGACTACCGATCTATCGACAAACACGAGGCCACAAGCAAGGCCTACGAGACTGGACCAAAAGTCTAGAAAAGACCTAGCCGGACAGACGCAGACTAGAAGGCATACACGGCCCGAATGCCGTGCTCGCACTTCCAGACGTGACCACTCATGACCTGAACGTCGTGCACAAGACGCAACACTGACCTTGGGTATCGCCACCACTCGGCTAACCCAGCCAGGTCATGATGCTTGAAAAACATGGAGAGTCATGTGTCACGTGACGGGACCTTCTCCGAAAGCACAGCCAGCTACATCCACTGACGACTCATGCTACGCCACACGTACCAAGCCAAGCACACCACACTAGGGTGGAGTCTCAGGTACGCACTGTCCAACCTAGAACAGAGACCAAAATACAAGTACTAGCCAGGGGAACGCCCGTCAGCGTCAGATCCTAGCCCCTGACCACGTGTACACACACTGGGTCCTGCCTAGAGCCAGGCCTCTAGCTAGTATTCTCCCCCCGTAGGACGCTACGGTCGAGGGCAACACACCGAGCCGGGATCCCACGGAACTAACTTAGGAACCGTTTGACGGGAAAACCCCTCCACCACTCCAGAGGTGGGTCGACCACCACAGTCTCAGGGAAACAAGAAGGGAGGCTCACGAAACACAGAGGACTCAAAACACAAGTGCCGAGGTACAGACAGCCAAATCATGCATTGTCACCTATACTACAAAGCACCAATGGCAGCACTAGCAACTACCGATAGACTTAGGACAAGGCAACTAGACCTACCGGTGCAACGATCCCTGAGTCAGGCGACTCGAAGGCAAGATCGTCACCGACAGCGGGACAAGCTGCCAATAGGTCCACTCCTAAGCCAGAAGGAAATGACACATTTGGCGAGAAACGATCGATGAAGACCTGAGGGAATACTGAACATCCTCAGCATGCCTGGACACACAGATCGAGGTAGGACAACACCCCGAGGCCTCCAGAACCAAGGTCTTGGGTTGGGCAGAACCGTCGAGACACACAAGGCTATGTGTCAACCACTGGGTGACCCCAGGTTGACTGGAACCAGACCATAACATTTCAACAGTAGGGAAGAGAACACTACTACAAGCAAGAAGACTCCTGGCCACCTCACAACATGGTCTTAACCCTCACAGGACATTGAATGACATCCACGGGTCAACGGGTAGACCACAAGGTCAAGCCAAGACATTCTGAAAATTGAAACACCGGTAAAACCCTCTCTGGGCATAGGCCATCCATCACTCGTCCACTGGCAAGCCCAGCAGTCAAGGGAGAGATGCCACGCTACCAGAGACAAACACTCTGGTAGTATCCAGATTGGTTCGTTAGGGAACTGTCGTAGTCAGGGAAGAGACCACACCCAGTCACCTAGACCGACCGATCCAGAAGACCACCGACACATGACCACCGCCCTTGGACACAAACCTAAGATAGACGAGCACAATCAAACACAACAAAATCCATGCGAAACATAACATGGATATAACGCACCCCCGGAGGGGCGCTACATGCTATTACGCACCAACAGAGGGACGTCATGGCAGCCAGACACGAAACGGAGACTCAGACGATATAACGCACCAGGGTAGGCGCACTACTATATCAACATAATGCACCAACACTGGGGCGTTATGGCCAACAGACCCAAACTCACAATAAAAGGGCATATAACGGACCAAGGCCAATCCGCCATAGCCACATAACGCACAGGGTGAGGCACGTTATATCAACTGCCACACCAAGTCAAACATCGGTCAAACACACTATAACGGATCCACACAAGTGCGTTACCTGAACCATAACGTACGGGGAACGATCCGTTAAATGAACCGACTGACACGGTCTTCGAAGGAGACACGGTCAACGAGGAATTGACACTCAATCCTCGAAATCCACAGGGTATAACGCACCGGCACAGGGACGTTATATCAACTATAACAGACCAGTCCTGGTCCGTTAAACCGTGTTTACCCCGCAAGACCTGAGACAACACACGAACCATAACGGTCTATCGAGAGACCATTATGACTATAACGAGTTGAGTAGTGGATGGTGGATCTAGAGGGGAGGGGTGAATAGATCTGCCCCTCTTTTCACAATGCAGCCCTCTTTGTAGCTAGTTAAAGATAATTGCAGCAGAATTAAGCTAGCTTGACAAGATGAATAAGTAATGTATCAATCCGAACCTAAGCATGCATCTAGAACGAATCAAACACATCATGTGGTATCCTTCACTCCTTATTTGCTGATGGCAAAGGGGGAGAGAGAGAGACTAGTGTGTGATATTTTGAGAATTGGGGGAGAGATAAGTGAGATGGCAAAGGGGGAGAGCATGGTAGTCTGATTAAGGGGGAGGAGTGACACTTACTCACCCAGGGAGAGAGTTAAGTGGATCTAGGTTGCATGTGTGCATTTGCTAGCTGTTTTGCATAGGACTAAGTCTAAAGTCTGATCAAAATATATCACTTCTTTTTGGGGCTGCCATCATCAAAAAGGGGGAGAATGTTGGGTCTCCTCTGGGCTTGATCAGCAGTGTGCAATCTGCGGCGTGCAGAAGGTGTTTTGAATGATTGGCAACAATAGCGTTGACCAGGTTGACTAAGTATGTTGACTTGGGTGACATCATATTGACCATGGCTATGATGTGTATTTTGATGATTCTTTACTTAGTACTTGTCTCATAAGGTCTGTGCATACATTAGCTAATGGTAAGTTAAAGTCTTTGTATACTCTGTGCTAGTCTTAAAAAAGTCCGTGCATGTCTTACAAATTGCATACATAAGTCAGTGCATATACTCACAGGGTTCATGCATAATTCAGCTCAGCGTCTCTTATGTCGGTGCAAGTTTAGGTCCATGCATATAGAAAGTTTGTGCATATCTTAGATGGTGTAAACTTTTGTCTCGCACAGTTTAAGTCCGTGCATATAGGCCATTCAGCATATAGAAGCTCTATGCGTTGTTTGCCTTGTGCTTACTATTTCAGTGTAGACTTTGTCTATGACAGGATGAGGTCCGTGCAAGGTTTGTCTTTTGGCAAGTTAAGTCTGTGCACATTCATGCAATGTGCATATTGAAGTCTGTGCATTGTTGGCTCGTGCATAACCATGTCAGTGGATTCCTACACGTACCATGAGTAAGCTCCGTGTATACCTCTTTTGTGCATACTAAAGGCCTGGGCATATCTTGCTGAATGCATTTCAAAGTCAGTGTAAGTTTTGTCTTTTTCATTACTAAGTCCGTGCACGGTAGGTCTATGGCTTGTAAAGTCCGTGCATAATCGTTGAACTAAGTCTGTGTAGTTTTCTCTTATGCACACTAAATGTTCGTGCATACTCGACTACTGCACTTGCAAGGTTCGTGCAAACCAGGTCCTTGGCATATATAAGGTCTATGCATATTTCTCCTTCATGCATACACGAAGTCTGTGCATGATTTTATGACTAACCTAGCCTGCCATGTGAACAGTTCAAGTTCGTGCACATTTGTTCTAATGTTCTATCGACCCTGTGCAATTGTCATATTTGTTTGATTGTCGTATGCTGTCTAAGTGTTCGACTTTTTGACAGGGACTCTACTTAAATGGTTCCAGAAGCAGGAAAGAATTATTCGTGAACTTTAAGGAGGGAACGTGATCCGAAGCAAAAAGTAGCTACTACTCGTGACACGTGGAAAGACTTTGACTCAGATGCCGTCACGTGTTCAGAGGGGGATCAGATCTGGATGAAAATTGGGTGGGAAATGTGGTTCCCACACGTCCATCTTGCTGCTGCCTATAAGTAAAGGAAGATTCGCAGAGAGAAGAGAGTGATCGCCACTGAAAGAAGAAACAACTTCTAGCCAGAAAGTGCAAGTGCGATTCATCTGAGCAGAGCCAGCTCAAGAAATATTAAGAGTGCTGAGAGAGAGAGAGAGCTTTAGGAGAGTGAGCATTTGTGATTGTTATCAGTCTCTTGGTTTAGAACCAGAGCTGATCTACTCATCATCTAGAGCTATATTTTTGCTGTGTTTCGATCATCTATTTTCTTCGTTTTACTTTCGAAACTCTGTTCTTCAAGTTGTGCGATAGCGGGTAGGTTAAGCTGTAAACCTCAGTAGCAGAGAAGGATTTCTCTGGACAGGTCAAGTTGTAAACCTCAGCGACAGAGGAGGATTCTTCTGGATAGCAGAAGCTGTAAGGCTCAGGTATTTGTAGGGAAGGTTTTCCCTGAAGCTATGGATCAGCGGTCCTTAAGCTGTGTAATTAGTAGTGAAGCCAACCCTAGTTAGCAAGACATGTACCTTTTGCGAGCCAGGGAGCTCCAAGAGGTTTGGTTGATTTAGGAAGCTGAAGGGAAAGAAAACTCAACTGCGGAACCCAAAGACACTGGGAGGGGTCAGGGAGTTGGAGGGGTGTGGGGGAGAATCTTGAAGGGAGGTTTTAGCGGAGGTGTGTGGACTGCGAGAGGAGGTGGTGAAGGAGCTGGTTGGGGCGGTGGAGAGGCTAATGGAGGCGCATGTCAGGGAGCTGGTGGATAAGGTGGGAATATCATTTGTGGGTTTAGAGAGGGATCTTAGAGGGGTGTTTATCAAGGTATAGAATTGGTGGCAAGCATGGCGAGGGATGCCAAGGGAGGAAAATCACATAAGGGTGTGGCAAGGGTGAGAGATGGAGGAGAGAGGAGTGAGCTAGACGAGGGGGAAGGTAGGAACACTCTCTTGTTCATATGAGGATTGTGTTTTGGAACGCAAGTGGGATTTGTGGAGGTGAGAAGAGGAGGGTGGTGAAGGAGTTAGTCAGATGATGCAAGGTCGACATTTTGTGTTTGTAAGAATCCAAATGTGAGGGGAATGGGGAGTCTAACATGAAAGAGATTGGGGGATCTAGACTATCTAAAGGTGTGGCTTCCCCGGTAGATGGGAAGGTTGGTGGCATCATGATTCTTTGGACCCACTTTGAGATAGAAGAGGTGGACGAAGATAGGGAGGTTAGCCGAGGGGCCATTTCTCTCTACTTCCGAAATGTAAGCGATGGCTTCTCTTGGGACTTCTCAGTAGTATATGGCCCTCAAAGCAAATAAGGAAAGCGGTTCCTTGGGAACAATTACTCTTCTACCACCACAACTTAGGCCGGCATTGGTGCGTGGAGGCGGATTTAATGTAGTTCCTACGCCATGTGAGAGGACATGTGATTACCCTCGTTCAGGGGAAATGAGACACTTCGTCGATTTCATAGAGGAAGCTACACTGGTCGACATTAGATTGTCAAATCCACATTTTATCTGGTCGAATATGAGGGGCACACATGCTCTAGGCGGGACAAGTTTCTAGTTTCAGTTGATTGGGAGGATCACTAGACTCATGTGCACCCATCTTGTTAGGCAAGATCTGTGTCATACCATATGCCCATTCTGTTGAAGACTAGCCGTAGGCATAAGGGGAGGTGGAGCTTCATACTTGACAGATATTGGTTCAGAGAGGGGGATTTCATGGACATTGTCAGATGGGCCTAGAATGTTCAGAGGCATGAATAATCACCTATGGCTAGACTGGTGGGTAAATTGATGTGGCACAAGTGCTAAACGAGTGGAATGCAGACAAGACTTTACTTGTCAAAGCAGGTAAGGGCAGGATTCTCTAACAGACTGAGGCAATGAATTGTTTGGTGGAGGTAGGGCAGTTGGATAAATCTGACCGGTTGCTCAAGGATAGATTAAAGTTATAATTTGAAGAGATCCTTACAAGGGAAGAGATCTATTGGAAGCAGAGATCAAGAGAGAAATGGCTCAAGAAAGGGGACAGAAACATTGTCTTTTTCTAGCAAATAGCTTTTGGAAGAGGGAGAATCAACTCCATTTCTTATCAGCTTATCAGTAGGGATGAAGAGGTCAGGATGCAGGCCGGGGATTATGGTGAGACCTACGGTTGATGATGGCCTCCTCCCTCGTCTCTCTTCTGAGGATAGGGAAGCCCTCTCCCACCCCTTCTCGGAGACAGAGGTTCAAAAGGCTGTCTTCACTCTTGTAGGTGATAAAGCTCTAAGTCTAGATGGTTTCTTAATGGCATTTTTCCAAAGCGTTGGGACATCATCAAGAATGACCTCTTGTTTGCAGTACGAGAGTTTTAGGAGGGTAGGGCACATTTGAAGGGCATCAACAAAACTCTCATTGCTTTGCGGACTTCAGACCCATTAGCCTTCTAAATGGGACATATAAGATTATCATCAAGTTGGTGGCTATGACACTAGACATCGTGATTGACATAATGGTTAATGGTTACCAAAGGGCTTTTATTAAGTGACAGCACATTCGGGGAAGTTTTGGATCGCGCCGATCTGAACACGATAGATGTCCGAAATAAATTTTCAGACACGACAGAGCTGGACTCTCTAACAAAATAAGTCCGGGACCTGAAAATAAGGATCCGAAAGGATTCGGGACATCACATCTCCTGTATCTAGTCCCTAGTCTTCAACAATAGATTAGTATGCCTCATCCAGGCAGGTCTCCAGCCTCTAGCGATAGACCAATGCGCCTTATTCAAGCCGGTCTCCAGTTTGCAGCCATTTGGACCAATACGTCTCACTCAGGAAGGTCTCCAGTAACACCCGACCAATACTTAGGTAGGTTTGCCACAGCTTCGGGCTAGCGCACTTTACAGGCTGGTCCCCCGATAGCAACACCAGACCGCTCCTCACCAATAGGTCTACATCTGCCATAGACCTACATGCCTCATGGACAGGTCTACTTTGACTACATCAACCAACACACCTTACAGATAGGTCTGTTTTAACAATATAGAATAGTACGCCTAGAAGGCTGGTCTATAGCAACCCAGACCCACACACCCCCAAGGGTCGGTCTATCACACTCTCTAGCTATTACACCTCAATGGTCGGCCAGCGGCAATATGTTCGGCGGCACCTCAGCGATCAACTGATCACGACTTTCGCTCGATATACCTCAGCAGTTAGCCGGGGCACTTATGATAACTACACCGCATCAGTCAGCCAGCAACAACAATGACAGGCCAACACATCCTCACCGAGGCGGGCCTACATCTCTATCAACATCAAACTAACACACCCCCGTGGGTAGGTTTGCACCAAGATCAGGCTAGTACACCCTCACTGGTCAGTCTACATTAACACAGACCGAAACACCTTGAGGGTCGGTTTGTTCCAACCACTGGTTGCACCTGCATGGCCAGCCAATTGTGACTGTGCCTCAGCGGTCAATCAGTACACTAACAAGTATCATTAACAACACCACAATGGTTATTTGTCTAACATCACTGATGGTCATCACACTCTTAAGGGCCGGCCAACATCGACTTTGGCTATTACACCACAACGGCTAGCCAACAACATCAACTTTTGGTCATCACACTGCAAGGGTCGGCCGATGATGATTTCAAGTTAACGCACTACAGAGGTGGGCCTACATCGACAACCATATCAAACTAACGCGTCCTCGCCGAGGCAGGTCTCCAGCAACTTTAGACCAAGATGCCTTACCGAGACAGGTCTCCAGCAACTTCAGACTAAGACGCCTCACTGAGACAGGTCTCCAGCAGGTTCAGACCAAGATGTCTCTCCAAGACAGGTCTCCAACAACTTTAGACCAAGACGCTTCACTGAGACAGGGATGCATTAACATCACACCAACATGCCTCTCCATGGGCAGGTTCAGCAACATTAGGCCGATACGCCTCGCCCAGGTTGGCCTCCAACAACACCCGACTGATACACCTCACTGAGGTTGCCCTCCAGCAACAACAGGTCGACACGCCTCGCCGAGGCAGACCTCTAGTAGCACCAGGCCGACACACCTCGCCGAGGCTGGCCTCTAGCAACAATAGGTCGACATGCCTCGCCGAGGCAGGTCTCCAGCGACACCAGGCTGGCACGTCTCCCCGAGGTAGGCCTCCTACAATGTCAAACTAGCACGCCTCATTGAGGCAGGTCTTCATTGACAATAGACTAATACACCTCATTGAGGCAAGTCCATGATCCAACTCTAATCAAAACACTTCGTAGGCAAGTCAATGTCAACGTCTGACCAACACGCCCTAGAGGTAGGTCAACACTAATTTGACCGATACACCTTGGAGGTAGGTCAATACAGTTGTGATCAACATGTCCTAGAGGACAGTCAATGCCAAGCTTGGCCGGTTCACCCTACAGGCAGTCAGCAAACAACGCAAGAGACCTACAAGAATCAACCATGGCAGCAGTAGTAGGCTGCTAGTATCCAGCCATAGGCATCACCATAATGCCTCGATATGAGCAGCAACTATCTTGTCGCTAAGCAGCACTCCCATGAGTTGAGGGATAGGTGGCCCTTCGATTCCCAAGACTAGGTCTTTTTTTAATTCCGGGGTGCTACACTATCTCTCTCTCTCTCTCTCTCTCTCTCTCTCTCCACACCTCTATCGGTTCTCTCACACACTCTCCCTCTCTCTTCTCTCCTCCACTATCCTTTTCTCTCCCACGCACCTACTGCTCTCCCCTCCCGGCTAACAACCATTGCCGCTCCCAGCTCTCTCTCTCCGGCCATCTCTCTTCTCTTTCTCACACACTCTCTCTCTTCTATGCAGGCTCTCTTCTCCCAGCCTCTCTCCCCATGTCTTTCCCACCCATGCATGCATGTCGCCTCCTCACGCAGACCGCAGTCGCCACCCTCTGTCGCCAGTCGTGAGTCCCTGCCACACCCTCTCCCTCTCTCACACGCGACCTCCTCCTGCGCAACCACTGCCAAGACCCAGTCGCACACCTCCTCACCGTCCTCTCTCTCTCCCCTTCTCACACACATGTGTTCCCTCTACCGAGCTCCTCTCCCGTGATCGACCTCCTCCTCCTCTCACCTGCTCACTAGTCGTTCTTCCCCATCTCTGCCCTCCGGTTGCACCGCCACACAACATGCGAGCACCACATCGCCCTACCCCCTCCTCTCTGCAGCATTCTCACCTCCTCCGCCTACAACACCCACTACGATCACCGTTGGCCACACCTCTCTTGCCCTCCCCCTCTCTCCAGCACACACACACACACACACCACTAGCGGCTCCCCCTCTCTCCTTTCTCACCGTGAGCACTTCCCCACCGTCACACTCCCTCTCTCTTCTTTCTCATGCTCTCTCTCTCCCTCTTCTGTGTCCACTGTCTGCCACCTCTCTCCCTTATACGCTGCCTCTCCATCTCGCCGGTGTTAACCACCCTCACTCCCTCCCTCACCTCTCTCTCTCTCTTTCTCTCTCGCAAACTCCTACAACCATCACCTTCACCCATGTGCAGTAGCCTCCCGCAACCCGTAATCCCGTCGCGGCACCCCCTGCACTGGCTCACCTCTCCTCCTCGTCTACGCTGGCCACTCCCTCTCTCATATCTGCATCTCCCTCTCGCTATCTCTCTCTTGCTCTCACTTTCTTACTCATACAACCACACCCACACACGCTTCGGTAGCACACTCCCTTTCCCCGCTGGGCGCCGCAGCTCTCTCACGCACCCGCATTGCGGACGTCCCTTCCGCCTCCTCCTCTTCATGCACACACTACACTGTATCTTCCCAGCAACCACCGTCTGCGAGATCCCTCTCCCCCTGCCCCCCCCCCACCTTCGCTAGTCGCCACTCTGCCTGCTAACCCATCACCGACTGCAACCCTTCTCTCTCTCTCAGCCTCTCCTATCTGCTATTGTCCACCATCTGTCATCACCCTATCCCACCGTTCCCTCTCCACACACACACACCACATACGCTACAAGCATACACTATCACCTCACCCCTCCTCATCAGCACTGTCGCCTCTCCCTGCACCACCGCAACCCATCCCACCGGCCGCACTCCCCCGCGAGCTCCCTCCTCCATGCACACCTTCGCGCCAAATGTGGCCCTCCTCCCTCTCTTACCATGATACAGTAGGCCAGTGCTCCCTCAACACTCTCTCCCTCTCACTCCCCTCACCCGCACACCCACGACACACCACTGTGGCCCTTTGACGCTCTTGCCCACTCTCTCTCACTCCCTATCTCCTACACCGCCCATACACACGTATGGGTCACAAGGCACCCCTCCGGCAGCATCTCCCACTCCCTCTCTCTCAGTCGTCTCTTTCTCATGCACACATATACACACTAGCTCTCACACTGCACACACGTCTCTCACCCCCTCTCTCTTCTCTTTTCTCTCTCTCTTACCTCACCACGTTGACCCCCCTTCAGTGGCTGTGTCAACTTCCCTTCGTGTCTCTCTCTCTCTCTCACCCTCCCTATCAGTTCTCTTTCTAACCCTCACACACACAAACAGTCACGAGCCACCCCCTTCCCCCCTCCATCTACTTTCTCTCTCTCTCTTACCACCTTTCAACACACATACATAACTGTAATTTCTTTCTCTCTCTCTTCTTTTTTTGTTTGGACATTTGTGTTGTTTTGCAGGTCAGCAGACATTTTACCATGAGGCCCATCCCTGTTGGCCGGCCAGAAGGGGTGGAGGATTGAGTCCCTCAGCTTGAGAATTGGAGGCTCCTGCGGTCCACCTATGACAGTTTAACAAGGATTGCGGTCTTCCTCAGACCGTCTATCTTCGGTTTGCAGCCAAGTGTAGACCGTCCAAGCCCCACACCGAGTCTTCTTCTTGCGTTCTGCCTCAGTGCTGGTGGCGGTCTATCGTCCGACTGTCTTCATCGTGCAGCGATCATTGGGAGACCATCTTCTCCTTGCACCAGCACTGTGTTATTTAGGCAAGTGGCTTCTCCCTTTCCAAGGTATGTAGTGCACCTTTCTCTGCACTCGTCATCTTGGTGGCGATCACGATCTAATGACGGGTGTGGGTGATTGATCTCTTTGTGTCGTTTGTTTCTTTCCATGCACCATTTAGCACATTCACTTACTTACACAACCACGCGCTCCTTTCTTAAGTACTAGAGAGAGAGAGGGGAGGAAAAAAGGTGTCTACAGAATGATGCAATGTAATATTGAACTTCTTACAAAGGTCCTGGAGCTCTTGTGACACGAACTGGGGCCCATTGTTGGTGACGATGTTGTTTGGCACTCCGAACCGCGAGATGATATTCTTCATGATGAAGCAGCACACCATGGTTGCTTTAATCTCTACATACGGCTCCGCTTCGGCACATTTGGTGAAGTACTCAGTGGTGGTAAGGATGAAAGATTTTTGCTTGATTTGAGAGTTGGGATCACCTAGCGAGCCTACAATGTCAAAAGCCCACATAGAGAATGGCCAAGGAGCAAAGAGAGGATGAAGAGATGAAGCAGGAGTATGGATTTTATCAGCATGGAGTTGGCATTTAAGACACCTCCGAACATAGTGGGAGCAATCTTCCTTGAGAGTGGGCCAATAATAGCCCTACCTAAGGATCTTCTTCGCTATAGCTTGGCCATTGACATGACCTCCACACTCTCCTAAATGGGCTGCCTCAGCCACCTTCCAAGCTTCATCATTATCTGGACATCTCATGAGCATTCCATTGAGAGCACGCCTGTACAATTCTCCAACAATGATAGTGTACCTTGAGGCAGCTTTTATAAGAGCCTTACGCTGCTCAGCATTTGCCCCTTCTGGGAACGATCCATCCCTGCAATATTGCTCAATTTCATGATACCATGGCAATTCTTCTTCTTCCAAGATCTCTTCTAATTCTGTCAAAGAAACATCCTTCAAATCCTTCTTCTCAGCCTTGACCACTACAGTTTTCCTAAGGTTATCAAACCAAGGATCCTGAAGAGAATGGGCATCTAGCCTTTGGACGACGATAGTCTCAGTGCTTTGACTGAGAGGAAAGGATAGGGAGGAAGTGAGCGATGCCAGTGCATCGGCAAGGATATTCTATGATCGAGGGGTGTGAATGTAAATCAACTTGTAGAATTGCCTAGCCAAGAGGATGACCAAATCTTGGTATAGCTTGAGCTTCGGGTCACGAATGTGGTACGTTGACAGCACTTGGCGCAGAACAAGTTGACAGTCTCCTATGATGTTCAAGTAATACACGCCTAAGAGATAGACATGCTTCAATCCGACCAGGAGAGCTTCATACTTAGCAATGTTGTTGTTAGCAAGAAAAGAAAGCTGATATACAAGATGAATCATCACCCCTTCCAGAGTAAGGAGAACGACACCTATCCCTCAGCCTTGGGAGT
Organism: Amorphophallus titanum; assembly: GCA_024336825.1. Lineage (NCBI taxonomy): Eukaryota > Viridiplantae > Streptophyta > Magnoliopsida > Alismatales > Araceae > Amorphophallus > Amorphophallus titanum. The sequence goes on from JANBPO010001714.1 coordinate 10,492,376, forward strand.
TGAGCGCACCATCAAAGTGTAGAGACCAAAAGGGATGATAGGTAAGGACAGAAAGATGCTCATTAGGGAAGTCATCCTGAATAGAGTCGGTGCAGGGAATAGAAAGACGGGCAAGATGCTCAACGATGACATATCTCTTGATTGCCTTCTGAACGATGAATATGATGTCAAATTGAGAGAGGAAGCTCTGCCAGCGAGCTAACCTTCTAGAAAGGACAAACTTTTCTAGGAGATAATGGATCGGGTCCATTCTAGAGATCAGCCTAACCTGGTGGACTAGGAAATAGTGCTCTTTTCTTCTTTTCTTCTTCCCTTCCTTCTCTTTTTAATTGATTTTCTGTATGATTCATGAGGGGTCCCTCTTCCTGTCTCTTAACCATTCTCTGTTCATTCCCCCTTTCTCTTCATGTTGCCCCTAGTTCTTTCAGCTTAGTTATAGCATTTTGTTATCATTTGCTTCGTTTGTTTGTCGCTTCCTTTGGCCTTTTAACACATTATTATTCCTGACAAAAATTCGACAGCATCTCCCCTCGCCCCGGGCGTAAGGGAGATATGGGGAACGCGCCCACATGGAGTGGCGGAACCTAACAGTTGGAGGTGGGCGTCCAAAGATGGTAACACCTTTGATAAGACATCAAAAAATCTGAGGAAATCGACGGAGGGAAGGCCTCCCTAAGGCTGGTTGGGGGTGTACCGGGCAGGGAGGCTGTGCCAGGCTAGGAGCGTATCGGGGAAGGGTTGCTCAAGGGCATACCTGCCAGGAAGGCCAGAGGGGGCTAAGGGTATACCGGCCAAAGACGGTGCCGGAGAAGGGGATGCAAAGGGGCTGATGTATCGCTGAAGTGAAGGCTGGGTGGTTGGAGGTCAATGAGAAGGAGAAGGCCATAGGGTCTGAGGGTTTGATTCAGTTGGCAAGAGAGGCCTCAGCCGAGGGAGGAGATGGCCTAATCCGGTAGAAGGAATAACCAACAGAGATGATCACAAGTCCAAGATAGTGTACGTAAGTATAAAAGTGTGTAACTAATGACATCATACCGGAATATGTGCCATGTACTTAAGAAAGTGACTCATAGATAAGAAAGAATCGTGATAAACAACGATAAATCAAGAGTGAATCTCGTTCATCTATCTCATGAATTATACGTTTAATACAAAAATTTATATTTTTCGCATAAAATTATCATAAGTTTAAAATAAGCTCCAAGTGCATAAAGAACATGAAATCTACTATGATGACTAGTTAACATACCCAAGTATATGAAAACAGCACTCAAAATAGGATCAAGACCTAATTGACTTGGCTTATCATAAGATAATTAGGGTTGTCCTGCATTATGTTTCGGGTTAACATTAATATAGAACTCAAAAACGCAAATGGTCTCAGGATGGCCGTTTCATTGGGCTTAGCAGTCTATCGTAGGGCCGCTAAGGAACGCTATGCGGTCTGAAGAAGGCGTTTATGCATGTTTACTGAAAATAGCAATTTAAACAAAATATGTGCAAACCTAAGGCCAATAAATGCATAATAAAAATATGGCAACAAGTTAATATGGCTTAATAACACCATATTTAAACATGGAGTTGCATGGGTTAAGCAATATAAACTGGAATTGTCCCTTTTGCTTGTTTAAGGGCTAGGTTCATGCATGTTATGATGCCTTACATATATAATCAAGATAAAACACCAATTACTCCGTGTATAAAGCATAAAATTGAATGCAAGAAGAGGGCTTTTGTCTCTAACATCTTGTTTAAGCCATTCATGAGATAACCTACCTCTGGGCTAGGCTTTAAACTTCAAATTCTTGACTGAAAGGAAACCCTAGTTCTGCACGTCTTGTGCTAAAATAGTAACTTCTTGCCCCTCTATCTCCTGATTCTCCTGACCTAAAAACGTACAAATTGGAGAGTAGATAGAAGACATAAAGGGAAATAAAAAGTTCTAAAGACACTTCTTCAAAATATCTCATTTAGGGCTTCTATTCCCCTGATCTTCTTGGGTCCCTTGCACAGGTTCCTGGGTCACTTATGCAGAACCAGTGACTTTGCAAGCCTCTTTCTCCCTGATGGCTTGATCTCCTAGGATGAAATTTCGAGAAAAGTTAGAGCTTAATATTAGGAATAAAAATCTTTAAAGAACATACCTCTAATTCTATCTCCTTACCTTAGTTTCACACGAGCCAAAAGTAAGGGTCGCACAGGTTGGTTCTGGGGTCTATTTATAAGGTTAGCTAGGGTTTCAAATATTTGGACAACTTTAGAGTTCTAATTAGGTCACCAATCCAATCCCAACGCACTCTAGAGTCTTCTAGTAGATAGATTGCATCAATCCTGTAATTACTTTGTGTGATTATTCTTGCACTCTGATTATACTACTTGCTCAAGGCTTACCTTGTCGGCTGTTCGCGTTCCCGATTGTTTCCGCTGCATGATCTCGGGGCATGATAGTTAAGTTGATATCAGAGCCTAGGACTAGAAGTCCTAGGGAAAAAATATGTCATAGGTTAAGTCCAAGGCTTAGGGACCCATACCTATGAACTTAGGAAGAAAAACTTTTTTCCCACCCATGTGAGAATTGGGTAGAGCTCGGGATGAGATAGTAAATTAGCTATAGATAAACCCCTTTAAATTCCATGGGAGTTAATAATTTATTATTTCTCTCAGGTACCTTATTCTCAATGGCTCACCGTGTCGACTGGGATGGTATGCAACAAACTATTCCCGGTCTCACACAAGCACTACAAACTATGGCCCAAGCTGGCGCAGGGGCAAGAGCTGGAGATTTACATCGCAACTTTCAGAGTTTAAATCCTCTGCGATTCTATGGTTCTTCAAATCCAGACGAGGCAGAGAACTGGATTGATGAAATGAATGGTATATTTGAGGTCATGCAATGTGCTGACCAAGAGAAGGTTCGTTTAGCCACATTCCAACTTAATAAAGATGCCCATACATGGTGGAAGTCGGTCCCGGCACCGCCAGCTGATGCACCACATACATGGGAAGGTTTTCTTACATTGTTCTGTGTCAAGTATTTCTCCGAACATGTCAAGGATCAGAAGGCTATGGAGTTCACTTCTTTGCGTCAAGGTATGATGAAGGTAGCGGAATATGAACTTCAGTTTTCTAGGTTGGCGCCGTATGCACCTCATCTAGTCAGTACGGACTTATTAAAGGTAAATCGATTTATGAACGGGTTAAGACCCGATTTTATTCAGTAGCTCAGGACTCAAAATATCCGTACTTATGCGAAAATAGTCCAACGGGCCTATTTATGTGAAAGGACCTTGGAGAAGGTTGAAAAATTAAAAAGTAAAGGAGAAGAGTCAAGCCGGAGGTCCGATCGGCATAATAAGAAGGAAAAGTTCAGTATCACGGAGTCCTACAAATCCCGTGATAATAGGAAGAGATCTAGGAATGGGAGCGGTAGTGGTTCCCAGAAGAACAAGAAGGCTAAGGAAGAGGACAAGCAAGTCATGGCGGCTTGCTCTTTCTGTGAGAAGTTCGGCCATTCAGTCGAAGTGTGCTGGAAGTGTCTCGGCGCTTGTTTGCGTTGTGGCAGCCGGGAGCATCGCATGCCAGACTGCCCTCTTATGAAGGATCAACCTTCCAGAGGCAGACGTAAGAGACAGGCTCGTCTCAATGCTGTTTTAGATGATGATGAAGCGTCTAGGGATGATGGGCTTATGGAAGGTACCATCCACATTTGTTCCCATCCTGTATTAGCATTATTTGATACCGGTGCTTCTCATTCATTTATATCTACCGCTTTTGTAAAAACCTTGTCAGTTTCATCAGTTCCCTTACCTTCAGACCTTGCTAGTACTATACCCTTAGGCCCCAGAACAAAACTTACCAATTACTACCCTGATAGTGAGGTAATAGTTGAAGGACATAATCTCCCTGCAAACCTTATGTGCCTTGTTATGGAAGGAGACAATGCTATCCTAGGTGTGGATTGGCTGGTAGACCATGACGCCTATATCAATTGTCAGAATAGGATAATATCTTTTCACAAACTAGGTCTTCCAAGATTTTCCTACCTTGGTATCAAATATAGAAAATGTCCTACCATCATTTCCTTCATTAATGCTTGCAAATTTATATCCCAGGGTTGTGAAGATTTTCTTACTTCTGTAACCATTACCGAGTCCAAAGAGATCATCTTAGAAGACATCCCTATCATTAATGAATTTTTAGATGTATTCCCATCAGATTTACATGGTTTACCACCCGAAACGGAAGTAAACTTCTCCATTGAAGTTGTCTCCATAGCAGCACCTGTTTCAATATCTCCTTATAGGATGTCCCCCACAGAACTTAAGGAATTGAAGAGATAACTTCAGGAGTTATTAGACAAGGGTTTCATTCGACGATCCAGGAAGCAACAAATAACTTCGATGAGAATTGGGTCATTGGGTTCGGAGGTTTCGGCAAGGTCTACAAGGGTGTGCTCAGGGATGGAACCCAGGTTGCAGCGAAGCGCGCTAACCCAAGATCTCGACAGGGTCTCCACGAATTCCTCACGGAGATCGAGCTGCTGTCGCGGTTGCGCCATCGTCACCTGGTTTCTTGGTTGGTTTCTGTGATGAACGGAACGAAATGATCCTTGTTTATGAGTACATGAAGAATGGCACCCTGAAGAGCCACCTCTATGGTTCGGACCTTCCCAACCTTAGCTGGAAGCAGAGACTTGAGATATGCATTGGAGCAGCCAGAGGGCTTCACCACCTTCACACTGGTCTGCCAAAAGCCATTATCCACCGTGACATCAAATCTGCGAACATCCTACTAGATGAGAACCTTGCAGCAAAAGTTGCAGACTTTGGAATCTCAAAGACTGTAGCCGATTTAGATCAGAGCCATGTGAGCACAGCTGTGAAAGGGAGCTTTGGGTACCTCGATCCTGAGTATTTCAGGAGACACCAGCTCACCGAGAAATCAGATGTCTATTCATTTGGAGTGGTTTTGCTAGAAGTGCTCTGTGCCAGGCCTGTGATAGATCACAGTCTTCCAGAAGAAATGGTGGGCTTGACAGCATGGGCACTGGAGTGGCAAAGGAGAGGCCAGCTGCAGGAGGTAGTCGACCCCCGAATTGCCGGGACGATCCAGTCAGATTCTCTGAGGAAGTTTGGTGAGACCGCTGAGAAGTGCTTGGCAGATTACGGCGTGGATCGGCCCTCGATGGCGGATGTTCTGTGGAACCTGCAGTATGTTCTGAAACTTCAGGAGGAAGTGGTGCCTACATTTCTTGACATAGACAGTGTAAACAGGATAACAGAACTAGCTTCAAGGTTTCACAGTGTCAGCAAACTGGAGAATGCTGCTCCTATAGAGGAGGGTGGGAGTGCCGGTGCAGCTGATCTTTCAGGTGGGTCAATGGGGAGATCAGTTTTCTCAGGTGGCACTAACCTATGATCAGATGTGTAAATGATGAGAGTGTTCTCAGGTACTGATCTTTCAGGTGTGTCAATGATCAGTAGGGTGCTTTCAAGTGAAGCTGATCATTCAGGTACACGTCAATGAGTAGATCGAGTTACCAAAATATTATGTTTTCAAACATACGTACGTACGTTAGATTTTTAGGACAAGGAAATGGCCAAGTTCTTCAAAATTTGTGACCCCTAAATTTAATGTAGAGTACTTCAAGCACCCTCCAATGATAAAATTTAGAATAGTATGGTATTTAATTCCAGTACTGAAAGTTATAGTTCATAGGAATTTACTGATCATATGAAGTTTGTTCTGCGGGGCATGCCATTGCTTTAGTATCAGAACTCAGACACCAATTGCTTATTTATGCTTAGAATTTAAACTATTTAAGTCGATCATCTCTTTGGCATCGCTAAATAGATATTGGTCTCAACAGCTGTCTGTTTAGTTGTGAAGTTTAGTATTTGCTGACGCATATTGGGCAACTGCAACTGCTATTAGCGACAGATTGTGCCAACCGTGACTACAAACACGACAATGACCTGTTTTCTGTCGTCTGCATCCTCCTACGTACGATCAAAAACCTCTCCTAGATCTGATGACAGTAATGGTTATCATTTTTGAAGAACAAATTCGTCCCACCAAATCATATGTCAATCACCTCATGTATATAAATATGGAAGTGGGTACGTGGAAACGAAGAAAACAGTGTTGAACAAGGCACCCATTGGGATGCCCACATATCATGTACGTCTAATCTCACCATCTTTTTCATCCCTGAAGTGCCGGACTGGTAATCCCTACTACAGCTGGTCTGTGCACTTCTCTTTCACTATAATCACGTTAGGGTATGGTACGTTGAATCCGAATTGTATACGTGCCCTTCTTAGATGCACCAAGCTAAAAAGTCAAAAGCGAGCAAAGAAGGGATGTACCCACCAACTATATATTTATATATATATATCACCTTAACGCATTAATTGAGTCCGCTCGAGTGAAGCTACCGGTCCGTGAGTTACTTGCTTGCTAGGTCTGAGGGTCATTTGGTCGGTCCCTAGGTTATTTCACATCACTCAACCATTGCTCTACGATAAGTGCCTTGAGCAATTTCTCAACTGAGGTGGTTATTTGACCACAATACTCAGCGTGAGGTTTATCTACAAACATTAACACTGGATGAATATAAGTAGACAATGGGATACTAGAAAAAGGTACACAAAGTACATCAACAAGAGTAAACCTGAGGAGTCCCCAGCTTTCAAGCTTCTTGGATTCAAATTTCAGAAAGTTGTTAAGTTTAAGCCCTCAATTCAATGAACAGCCATGATGCTAAGTGCAGGAAATTCTTTTAGAGTGGTCAGTCAATAATAAAAAGCAGTCTTAGAAGAGAATCTCCCCTTGAGATAATCCACAAGGGAGTGGAAGGATGAGCAAAGGATGGTGCAACTCTCCCTTAGTGAGTGCAAAGATTTGGATAACAAAATGTATGTATGAACAATGTGAGGTGATGACAGAGGGAAGGTTTTAAACGTAGCAAGTTTGACAATGAGACTTTTACATGAGGATTATCAGCTCCCCCTTAGCCTATGGACACTAAAATGCAACAGGTGAATAACCGTGATACCTGGTGGAGGATTTTCCTCACGCATAGTGAGTGTTCTTGGGCAGACTGAACCTACCTTTTTACACATCACCATTTTATATATTGTTGGGTGATTCGCATATGAACTAGATTGCATGATATGGACTTAAGATGCAATAGTTGATATGTAGCCAGCGCATGATGGACTTCCCATTAATAACAGCAAGTAATGAACATTAAGCTAAGGTGAACAAAGCCAAGTAAGATCAATCAATTAGGGGGTCTACATAGACCCAACTCTCTTCTCAAGGTAGAAAACCTATCATTGCTCAAAGGTTTTATAAAGATGTCTACAATTTATTTTTCAGATTCAACAAAGTGTAATTCAAAATTTTTCTTGCTTACCTCATCCTGGAGAAAGTGATGCCTTATTTCAATGCGTTTTATGCATGAATGCTGAATGGGATTCTTGGTTAAGTTAATGGCACTAGTATTATCGCACATAATAGGTGTACATCCAAGATCTACTCCATAGTCCTAGAGTTAGTGCTTTATCCATAGCAGCTGGGTTCCACTGCTACTTACAGTAATGTATTCAGCTTCTGCAGTGGAAGGTGCAACAGAGTGCTACTTCTTGGAAGCCCATGAAACTAAGCATCCACTCCAGAATTGCCCATAGTCACTAGTACTTTTTCTATCAAGTTTGCATCCAGCATAATCAACACTAGTATAAAAAATTAAATCAAAGGAACATGATGCTGGGTACCACAGCCCTTAGTCATGTGTGCTAGCAGCATATCTCATAATTCTTTTTACTGACACCAAGAGGGATTCTTTAGGATTGGCTTGAAACCGAGCACACATGCCAACACTAAATTGTACATCAGGCCTAAAAACAATGAGATATAGTAGAGACCTAATCATACCTCGGTATGTCTTGGGATCTATAGATTTACCATTCTCATCAGCATCTAGGGAAGCATTTGCTCCCATGGGCATGGAAATGTGCTTGGCATCCTTCATTCTGAATTTCTTTAGGATCTCCAATGTGTACTTGGACTGGTTTATGAAAATGCCTTCTTTAGTCTTTGTGACCTATAGTCCAAGAAAAAATTGAAATTCACCCATGAGGCTTATTTCAAATTCCTTTGTCATTAGATTAGCAAATTGCTTACACATATTTGAATCAGTCGAACCAAACACTATATCATCCACATATATCTGCACTATGATGATATGTCTATTCAAAACTTTTGTAAATAGAGTTTGGTCAAGTTTACCTTTGCTATAGTCTCTACTGGTCAAATGTGCACTCAATCTGTCATACCAGGCTCGAGGGGCCTACTTTAGTCCATACAGTACTTTATTCAATTTATACACATAGTTAGACAAGTCATCATGCTCAAAGCCAGGGGGTTATTCTACAAACACCTCCTCTTTTATGCCCGTCCTTGATGTCGACCCAGAGCACCTCCTTTGCCTATGGCGTGACAAAAGCAAGGATGTGGCTTACTATATGATTGCTCGTAAAGCGGCCCGAGAGAGCAGACCGGTGCCACAGGCCAAGTTGCCTTCGGTGGTAAAGGATGACTTCAAGAAGACTCTACGGGACCTTTGCCGCATCGGCTCAGACCGCCTAGAGCTGATCAATTATTCACTACCGGCGGAAGAGGAGGGCACCCCCGCGACCAGCTAGCGGGCCGAGAAGGACTCGATTTGCCCCTACCGCACCTTCGTGAGGAGGGACGAGTGGAAGCCGCAGAATTACGCAGATACCACTTGGCTCTATGTCCTCCTGCGGGTGCATGGGCTAACGATCGAAGCTCGGTCGGCAGCCATCCTGGGGCAGCATCTACACCTGGCCTATAACTATGCCGAAGGATGGGGAATGGATCACTTCAACCTATATTGCCACCTGTCGGTCAAGAAGCATGCAGACCTGGCCACCCTTGCCGGCCACTGCCGGACGATCGGGGACGTGTGTTGGTTAGTTCAGGAGGTGGCCCGTCAGGACAAGGAGCCCTCCCTGAGCTACTAGCCAATCACACTTCGACTTCATACCGGCCCTCATGGTACGTGCTATTACGCACATATATTATATCTTCTTTTACCCTTGTCGGTCATTATCACGTCCTTCAGAGCACTGAATGGTAACTAACTCCTTGCTCCCCTTATTTTCTTTCCGTCACAAACCACCTGGACAACACCCAGCTGGTGACGTACCGCAATCTTCTCCGGCAAGCAGAGAAACGGGCATATTTTGAGGAGGCGCCACTGGCCCCGACCACGACTCCTTTACCCCATCTTGCGAAGAGGCCCCAAGTGAAATCGCCTGTGAAGAAGGCCTTGGGCAAGGCGCAGGCCGCTGGATGGCGGGAGGCCAAGCGTCGGAAGGCGGAGACTACCAAGTCTACAGAGGCTGTTCCTCCACCGCTTCCTATCCCATCGTTCGAGGAGTTTGGGGTTGGTCAGGACAAACCAAGCCAACCCACAGGTGAGATTTCCCTTCTCAAGATTGTCCTTCAGGTGGAGTTTATCTTCGTCTTAGCACGGGCTGCTCACACCCGGATATCTTTTATGTTCATCAGCTAGGGAGGAGCCCCCACCTTCATCGATCCCCACTGCAGGTGAAGCTTGGGTCGAGTCCAAGCAGCCATCCACTCCCACCCCTTCGCCCAGGGCTGCTGGAGAGCCTCAGGAGAGGTCGCCCGTGGAGAAGGTGCTTGCCGCTGCCAAGGCGACTGCGCGGCAGGAGGTCGAGCGAAAAAGGGCGAAGGTTTTCCGGATGACTTCAGCTTCCCCTCCTCCGTCGGTTCCCTCCTTTGCGAAGTTTGCCGTGCCCAGGGCCAAGCCAAGTCGTCCCACAGGTGAGACTTTTGGATGTCGACGCCTTTCAGGGTCCAGCCACTTCCGGGGGAAAAAATTATTATGCATGCATGACGCATGTGTTTCCTTCTCCTAGTCAGAGCGGAGGAGGAGGTGTGTTTTGTGAGGGTCTCTGACAAGGCAGTCAGTCTGTAGGAGCTAGAGCAGAGGAAGGCTAAGGCCGAGAGGTTCGTGGCTACGCTTGCGGTTGCTCAGGCCGAGCCCAGCCAACCCACAGGTTAGAGATTTTTTTGCCGATGGTTCCATCTAACACTTCCTCGCCTTGTGGGACAAGATCTTTGATACGGGTTTCTTCTTCCAGTCCCTGTGGAGGAGCAGGTACCTACTTCTGCTCTAGACATGGGTGAAGCCGTCGCACCTGGGGTCACGCCCTCCGTGGAGGAGACAATCCCCGGCCCACTCCCGGCCGCGGAGACAAAACATGGTAATTCCTTCCACTGGCGCGGCTAACTTTTTTCATTCGTTGGGAGCCCGAAGACTTTCATCTGACCCAAATGCTCCTTCATTTGCCAGCTCCCCTCGCACCCCTCCCCAAGTGGATATAGGCCCAGAAAATCCCTGAGCTGACGAAAGCGTATGCGAGGAGGAAGCTGAAATCTGGGAAGTCACTATCGCCCAGTTTGCGCGAGGAGGTGGCGGTCGGTTCCCAAGTGAGAGTCTCTTCCCCGACAAGGGAGGAGCCTACCCTGACCCAGCCTTCCTCGGGTGAGAAGGTAGATTACGACTACTCTTCCAACGAGGTGGCCTCAGGCGAGGATTTTGTAAGTGTGAGCCTATTCACATGGGCCCCCCCTTTGCGGCCAGCTTTCGGTCCTTTGTCTCTTATCCCTCGGTTAACTTGCAGGAGCAAATCCAGCCAGAAACCGTGGAGGTGCCCATCCCGGATGCACCAGCAGAGCGATCCGGGGGTGGCGATGCCAGCTTGGGGAAGCTGGCAGCCTTATTCGAGGTCTTGCGGAAAGAAGCAGCCGTGGGGACTGCAACACTGACCGGCGTGACCCTGGAGGAAGGAGAAATAGCACCAGAAGGCAGCATAGTCTCGGTGACTGAGGTAAACGCGAGACCTCCGGGACCCCTCTTCACATTTTCTCAAGATTCAGGGTAGCGTGCCTCGATCGATGGAAGGCTAACCCCATTCTCTATGTTTCAGGAGGGAGCAAGGCCCCCAGAGGTCGCGCCACTAAAACCCGCAAGGTCGTCACGAAGCAGAGGGAGGCCGTGGGCCCTACGGAGGTAGATGAGCCATAGCTGCTCTCAGCGTTGGAGATGGAGCGCTTGGTGTCGTTCCTGCAGTCGGGGAGTGGACTAAAACTTATGGTTCCCCTTCTGCCTCCCCAATCGCTCATGACACTGGAGGAGGGCCAACTTTTGGGAAGACGCTCACTAACCTCACGATTTACGGGGAGGAGGGAGCATTAGCGGAAGAGGTGGCCGATCCTTCAGCAGTGGCATCAGATTCAACTCCACTTCCCACCCTTCCTACTACCGAGAGTAGGGTGGAGCAGCCCCTCGCGATGGTGGAGCCAGGTGGTTCAGTTGCAGCTCTACCGACTCCTTTGGCGATGACCAGCCAGGAGTCATCTGTCGGGGTCAGGCGCCCAAGTGAGTTGGCCGTTGGTCTCCCGTCCTCCTCGGGCACGGTGGACGCGGATCTGTGGGCGGTCGTGGACAACTTGGTCGAGTTCGACCCTCCAGCCATGCCCTCCATTGGCCACATCACCTCGGACACGTCGGTCCGACAGATGTTGCTGGTCTTGCGGTCGATGATCTTCGCCGACCCTTCCCTCACATACCGGGGGGTACACACCGTAGTGGCGCAGCTGACCAGGGCGTTGCAAATGCTGGGTTGCCCTCTGGAGGAATGGTCGCGGCAGGCCCTGTTGCTGTTGAAGTACGTCAACTGTTGTGAGTTCCTCGAGACCCGGGCTCCTAATGAATTCGTCGCCATCAGTGCCCAGGAGGACGAGTACCTGCATAAGCTGGACGTGCGGCGAAGCAATGAAGAGCAGTATGGAAGGGCCCTAGACGAAAACCAACATCGCGTGGGCGCCCTCACAGGTAGGGTAGAGCAGCTGAAGGGTTATCTCGCTTCAGCTGAGGCCGATCTGGCTGAAGCTGAGGCTGCCATTATTAGAGAGACCGAGGAGCTTGCTGTCGCCAGAGTCGAAATGACATCTGTGATGTCTGAGCTGGTGCACCTCGAGGGGCAGAGGAGCCGGCTGCGCCACATGGCCGAATTCCCCTATGTCGGGATCCTCCCTCTCAAGGAGATCTTCCGAGGGATAGATTGAGCGTCCTCCCCTCCCTTTTGTTGACATGTTTTGTTGTCATGTAAAGCAGGGGTATGCCCCAAAGCACGTGTAGCCTTTCCCCTTTTTGAAATAGAAAATCATTCGCGCACATACTTTTGCTTGCTGACCTACGACTCTCCCCCCCTTTTCTTTTCTTCTTTCTTTTTTCTTACTCCTCGGCGAGATGTGAGTTTGCGCTGGTGGCTTGGTCTAGGAACGCTTCGGTCGGGTTTGCAGAGGCGCATAGGAGAGTGCTCGCCTACCCAGGGGAGAGACGAGGGGATCACTCCACCACGCGAGCCTCGTGGCCTCGTCGGATGGTTCCTTGAGGGAGATTGACCTGGCCGGAAGGTACCCATCACCCGAAGGGATGGAGAGAAGAGTTTATTGGTTCAAATGACCTGGACGGAAGGTCCAAGTCAAAGGGGTGTTCGGCACCCGAAGGGACGGGGAGAAGAGTTTATTGGTTCAAATGACCTGGATGGGAGGTCCAAGTCAAAGAGGTGTTCGTCACATGAAGGGACAGGAAGAAGAGTTTATTAATTCAAATGACCCGGACAGGAGATCCAAGTCATGAGGAGGTATTCGTCCCTTCAGCCCAAGAGGGGTCTGGGCAAGATGTTCATTCGTCGGTGTCGCCAGGGTGGCAGAACCGACATGGTTTGTTTGTCTCTTGAGGTATTCATCAGCGTTGGGTCAGTGCTAATGCAAAGAGGAGTTTATTTCTTTCTCCCAGACATAAGGTCCGGGTAAGGTGTTTGTTCATTGGCGTCACCGAGGTGGCGGAACCGACATTATTTGTTTTTCTCTTGAAGTATTCGTCGACACTGGGTCAGTGCTAACGCAAAGAAGGGTTTATTTTCTTATCCCAGACGTAAGGTCCGGGTAAGGTGTTTGTTCGTCGGTGTCACCGAGGTGGCGGGAATCTTTTATTGCAAACTGAAGGTGCCCATGCGTGGATATTGTAGCATCATTGGAAAATTGCAATTATAAATTACTCAAATAGGACAAAAGAAGACATCCTTGTAGATATATGATAGGAATCCATAGAAAGAGAAAGGCAAGATTACTAACCCTGAAGAATCTACTCGACCATATGCATGTGCTACTATTTCTACTTCGAATGTGCCGTTGGTATGATTGTTAAAGCCTCTTCTTTGCATAAATCACATCTCCAATAACTATTTGCATGTTCATGTGCCACTATTGTCATTCCTTAGATTGCTTAATCAATTCACATCTGCATATCCATGGCCACCACAAGCTTCTCTACAAATGCTCAATGATTTGGCTGTGTATGATTCAGAAATGTCAAACAGACATTTAGATGACCACTGTCAAACATTTTGAATCTTAATTTTTCTTTTATTTTCTATACAGTCTTGGACATGGCTGTTGGACTACTAGACAAGCTTTAAGATGCCTGGAGTCGTAGTGCCTCATTGTGTCTCATGATTTCTTATAGTAATTGTTCCAGACATTCTTTTTCTCTAATCCTATAAATTTTGTTGAGGGACCAAGGTTCTGTCCATGATCTTAACTGGTAGAAGTAAAGACTACCTTCTTGTTGCATCAACTAGTGCTTAATTTTAGGTATATTCAATTTGCTATCTCTTTAGAAATTTCATTCCCATCATAAATTCAGATTGTACCATACAGAAAGATAATTTTGTTTTAACATTAGTGGACTAGGGCAATTGTAATATGGAAGCTAATAACTTGGCCAAGAATGTAATCTAACAATATGCTACTGACCCAAGTAATCTGTCATGTGCCAAAAATTGTAAACTTTGTGAAATAAGTAATGCAAGATTTTTTCTCATTTGAACCAAACAAAGCAACTATCAAAATAGTCTAGGAAAGGCTTTGATGAGTTCAAAAATTAAGTGAAGTTGATTGCATTTGTTAATAAAACTCAAGACAAAAACCATTTTGCAGATCCAACACATTTAGTACAATTAGATTGGGAAAATCACACAACAATCATAGAATGCATAGGCTAGAGCATCCTGTACCTTCATAGTCTCGTAGGTGAGTAGGAATCAGTGCTGGCGGCTTAGGAGTCGGTGCTGGTGTGGGGGTGATGGCAAGTAACACGGTGGCATAGCAGCAAATCAAGAGCAATGCGGCAGTGTTCGGGGAGCGTCGCCCAGCGCCCGTTGTAGCAAGGCCCTATTGAGGTGGGCTAGGATCAGCGGTTGCTACAGCTAGGCCTAATGATTGCTGTAGCTAGTCCCGACGAGGAGGCAGAGGGGTGGAGAAGAAGATGGAGGAATAGTGGGCATCCTGGTGCAGGGGCGACGACGAGCAACGCAATGGCATGGCAACAAATCAAAAGTGATAGGCTAGTAGTTGGGAAGCGTCACCCCATGCCGGTTGCATCTCCTGTGGAGCTCCTGCAGAGGTGGCCAACTGTAGAGATCTGATGAAGGTCTGGCAACTCCTGCGGTGCTACTAAGGAACAGTGAAGGGTGAGAATAGGCCAGGGGGGTGATGAGGCAGAGGAGTAGAGGAGAATATGCAGTCCGTATCAGCTTTGAGGAGGTGGAGAGGTGGATGAGGAACGAAGAGTCTGCGATGGAAAGGGGGATAGGGAGAGGCGAGAGGAGGTGGAATGGGTGAGGATCAATCGATCGCGAGGAAGACTCCACGTTCTGCGGGCACGGGTGGTTACGTTCGCGTGGGAGGAAGCGACGGCAGGCGAAAAGCTTTTGGGGGCAATTTAAATGAATTATTATTTTTCTTTTATAATTATTAGAGGTAATTGTAAAATGCCCCTATACATGATTTTACATAAATAAGATACTTAAAATATTTTAAGGGCAGTATTAAATATAAAATGTCTCTAATTATGATTATATTGGGGCAGTTTTAATAAATGTCTCTAAATAAATTGCCCTTATATCTCCATTTTTTTGTAGTGAGTCTGAGAGAGAGAGAGAGAGAGCCAGAAGCAAAAAAGAAGTCTGAGTAAGGTCCACTGGCCTCGACATGATGTCGGGTCAACATCTGTATCCTATATTCTGCCCTTATTTTAGACCTTCCGTCTGAACAAGGCCCGTTGGCCCCGACATTTTGTCAGGTCCACATCTATATTCCATGACCTACCCTTGTTTCAGACTTTTCGTCTGAGCAAGATCCATTGACTTTGGCACGACGTCGGATCGACATTTATATCCCACATTCTTCCCTTGATAGGGTCATTGACTTCAGTATGTTCTCAAGTCAACATATAAACATTCTATCATCGGTATGCAAGCCGATAGCTTTCCAATCATCGACCTCTAAATGTCGACAACTTTCTCACCCTTGCCATCCGAGCCAACAACTTTCCAATCATTGACGTTTAAGCCAACAACTTTTCTATCATTGGTATTCGAGTCAACAGCTCTCCAATCATTGGCACTCTAGCCAATAGCTCTCCCAACGGCCGTTCTGATAGCTTTTCTATCATTATCATCCAAGCCAATAGCTCTCCAATCATTGGCATTCTAGCCAACAGCTCTCCCATCAGATTTTTTAATAGCTTTTCTATCATTGGCATTCGAGCCAATAGCTCTTCCATCATTGGCATCCGAGCCAACAACTTCCCCAATAGCTTTTCTACCATCGGCATCTGAGCCGACAGCTTTCCCATCATTGGTATTCGAGCCAACAACTTTCTTATCTTCGGTATCTAAATTGATAGCTTTCCTACCATCAGTGCCTGGGCCGATAGCTCTCCAAATATCGATTTCTAAGCTATCAATTATGTTACCATTGGCATCCAAGCCAACAACTTTTCAATCATTGGCATTTGAGCCAACAGCGTACCTATCATTGGCATTCAAGCCAATAGCTTTATAATCATTAGCATCTGAGCCAACAGCTTACCTATCATTGGCGTTCAAGCTAACAACTTTCCAATCATTGGCATCTGAGCCGATAGCTTTCCAATCATTGGCGCTCGAGTCAACAGCTTTCCCATCGGCCTTTTCGATAGCTTTTCCATCATCGGCGTCCGAGCTGACAGCTACCCAACTATCGGCTTCTAAACCGATAGCTCCCCTACCATCGGTATCTAAATTGACAGCTTCTCCACTGACCTTTAAATCATTGGCGTCCAAGCCAACAACTTTCCAACCATCGGCATCTGAGCCAACAGCTTACCTATCATTGGCGTTCGAGCCGATAGCTTTCCAATCATTGACATTTGAGCCAACAACTTACCTATCATTGGCATTCGAGCTGACAGCTTTTCAATCATTGGCATTTGAGCCAATAGGTCACCTATCATTGGTGTTCGAGCCGACAACTTTCCAATCATTGGCATCTGAGCCGACATTTTCCCAATCATTGGCGTCCAAGCCAATAGCTTTCCCACCATTGGCATCTGAGCCGACAGCTTTCCCACCATTACCATGATAGCCAACAGCTTACCTATTATCGGCATTGAGCTGATAGCTTTCCAATCATTGGCATCTGAACCAACAGCTTACCTATCATTGGCGTCCGAGCCAACAGCTTTCCAGCCATTGGCATTCGAGCCGACAGCCCTATAACTATTGGCATATGAGCCGGCAGCTATTCCAACAGCTTGTGCCTCATCGGCGTTCGAGCTGATAGCTTTACCATTAACTTTGTTACCATTGGCGTCCGAGCCGACAACTCTCCAAGCACATATAACTCCCTTTTTGGCTTAGGCCTATCTTAACATTCATTATCACGTCCCACCATGGTGTTAACACACCTCAGTGGCTTAGACTTTCCGTTCAAGCCTGTTGTCCTACTGGGCTGAGGCATCCTGTCAAGGCTTACCATCCTACCTCTGGACCAGACCCACCATCTGAATGAAATGACCCCTGTTGGCTAAACGTCAACTCCTCTGTCCCATCGGGACTCTCCACATTGCACAAAAGAAAAAAAAACATTTCCCCTTTAGTGATGACATTAATCGTTTTCTTCTATTTGCTTGCAGGTGCTCGCATTGGGCAAAATGATGGTGTATGTATATAGGGCATATGCATATAAAAGAAGAAGAATACACCAAGATGCCTCACTAGCTAGTCCAAGTGATGGTGTGGACCTGTCGAGTCACCGAGCCACACCCTACCCTTCTCCAGGAGGGAGAGAGGTGTCGAGCCAGAGGGAACTGTGGGTGATATCCCCATCAGGGCATCATCCTCAGCTCAGGCGCCGCGCTAGATAACCCCTCTTCAGCTATGAATGACATTTCGAACATGCACTAGTTGTACAGTAGGGCCCAGTTTATCCAGACCCAATTTAAGGACTCCCCTATTCATTTCTTGTTCGAGGCCCAGAAGCCTAAACCCCCAAGGAAATCCCAGGGCCAAGTCACCGAAGGAGTCCAAACCAATGAGCAAGTGCAGGCTATTAACCAGCCTACCCCACCACGCTTCCAGCAACCTCCCCGCAACCCCCAGTTCGTCGCTCCACCAGTTGCCCAACCATCCTTCTCTGCTCCTCTACAGCCTCAACAGCCACCACCACCTCCTCTGCAGCCTCAACAGCCACCACCACCTTCTCTGCAGCCTTAACAGCCACCATAGTACCATAATGAACCGCCACCGAATGGTTATGCACCTGCTCGACCGGGTCCTAAGAGAGCCCATTACCCTCCACTTCTTGAAACCGTTCCCGACATTTTCTCAGCTCTCATGTACACTAGTGACCTTCAGCTCCCTTTGGAATGCCCAAATTGAAATCCTACCACCGATCAGTCCAGATATTGTATATATCATCGGCAGCCCAGGCACACTATTGAAAGGTGCTATCAATTCCATGATTTAGTGTATGATTTACATGAAGGACAAAGAATTGATTGGGCACAGATGCATAAGTTGATCGAAGACATCAGAGAAAGGAGAAGACAGGCGTCGAGGCCACAACAGCCGACGCCGCAGCAGCAACAACCCCAGCAGGTGCAACCCCAGCAGCAGTAGCAACAGCAGCCTGCACCAGAACTTGGGATTCACCAAAATCCCATGCCGAACCACCCGCCCGCTCCACAGCAGCAGCCGCCAGCACCTGCCCAAGTGAATATTGTTCACTACCCAACTCCCAATGATGGGTGGTCTTATGATGATGAGACTCCCACACATCTGTTGGCCCTCCACCATACATACGCCAACTCCCCTTTACCTTTAACCCCTGCTATCATTCGGCCCACCACTCTAACCTCTACTCCACCTACCATTCCCTCCGGATCCCCCATAATGCCCAACGCTTTTCCTACCATCCCACCAATCCTTGCACCTTCACCTGTTGCATCCTCCACCGTCACCCCTTCACCTAACCTCTCACCTGTCATCCTCCCACCAGGGCCCGTCAGACCAGTCTCCGCCATCATCACTCCCACTTCTATCCCCTTCACTCACCCCATTGGGCCAACTGGGAGTCTGTCTAGTGCCGTGCCAGCACAGAACCTTGCCCTCTGGAGCGGGCGATTATTCCAAAGAAATTATCCCTCTACTGGTGCACCAGCACCCCACCCTCCAGTTCCCTCCCCGATAGTTGAAGCAAAAGAAGCCGACCCCCTACTGGCACAAGATATGATTTCTTGTAGCACTTGGACCAGATGCCAGCCAAGATCTCTATCTTGGAGTTAATTAAGAGATCCATGCTGCACCAAGAAGCTTTAAGGGCCTTTCTTTAGAAGGTGATGGTTAGCGAGGACATGGCCGTAGATTGCTTGCCGTTGGCATTGGCCACAATCACGAAGGGGCCATCGATTTCTTTTTCAGAATCAGAACTAGCACCTCCTGAGGCACGCCAGATGCCACTATGCATTTCAATCACGCTAAATAAAGTGGCCATCGATGCAGCTCTAGTGGACACGGGAGCCTCTATAAATGTTTGTCCCTTGAGCACCCTGCATGCATGCAACATTTCTGAAGACATGCTAAGGCCGACTCCCACGACCATTGTTGCTTATGATAACTCCAGTAGAGCATGCCATGGGGTGGTAACTGTTCAGGCCGAGCTCGGGCCTCTCACCATGGCCGTGGAGTTTTATGTGTTGGATATTGATCCAATGTTCAAGGCTATTTTGGAGAGTTGCTTCTTATCCAAGCCCTCGATGTCCCAGAGGTGTTCTTGCCCCATTTCGACCTCGGCACAGCCCGTGGCGCACATTCTCCTACAACTGCACAAAGCTGGTGTGAACTAGCCCGCCCAGAGTGTGCAGCAGGCTTGCCGATCATGCCACACCTTCCTCTGCTGGTTTTTGCGCTGATCCTTCTTCATCGGAGTTAGACCTCTCGACATCCTTAAATAATTCCAGGTGGTTTTGTCGCGTTCCGCATTCGGTGCTGCCCGTGCCACCTTGCGTAACCTGACCGTGCATGGATGTTCGCCCAGAAACCAGAGTGCCACCAAAATGCCGACCATGCCCAGCTCGGTGCTCCGTTGGTGCTCAGCTTTTGAGGGTTCGCATATCTACCTGTTCGTCATCCGACCCCGCTGGTCTTACATTGTTTGGAGTCCGGTGGAGAGCGCACCGCCCTCTTCACGCCGACTGCGCAGACCGAACCTGCAGGACAGATTCACACAGGTTGTCTTCCACGGCCTGCCCCACCCTCCAGAGACCTCAGAATGGCACCAAACTCCCAGGAGCGCCTCTACACTTCTCAAGCTTCATCCGAGCAAAATCGACGTCCAGTTCTGATCCTTGTATGCTGCGTACCACTCGGATCAACTCGGTTCTGTCCAGTCGGGTTGACCTGAGACAGCAGGCCCATCTCCCCTTCCCTGTGATTCCCCCTCCTGCGTGAGGGTAGTACTGTATCATGTGCCCCTCCCCGAGTCCCCCCTCCCTGCGTGGAGGTGTTTTTCATGTGCTTGTATTAGCAGGGTCAACCGGAAGCTCCACCGACGCAGCATGCTTGCCGGGTGTGCACGCTCCCCGATGCGCCCACATCTCTGACCGGAGCCGATCCTTCGGACGGCTAGGTAGGTTCGGTTGCCACTCCTCCTTTTGCTTATCTAGTATTAGTTCCAGTGTCGTGCCAGTGAGATGAGTGCTCGTTCCAAATGATCCACCAAAATGAGTGACTTGTTGCCAGTGAGTTGAGTGCCCATCTGATTCGGTCCCCTTAGTACCAATCTGCCCGGTAGAATCCGGTGCCCATCCCCATCTCCCCAGGTGGCCTCCACCACCCTCCTCGCAGTCAGACCATGTCCGACGCCCCACGAGTTGCTGCTCGCCTAGCCACCACTCGTTACCCTTGAGGGGTTCTCTCTTCACGTGTGTGTGAACGTCTTTTCGTCTAGGTGTGTGTGCTCATGAGTCTGCTGGCTTTAGGTCTCAGTTCCCTATCCAGGCTCATCCCGCGTCAAATGCGCCCCACTAGTTACCAGTCTCGACAGTCAGACCTAGCGTCCCATAGGGGTTCCAGACCAGTCCCAGCCTGGGCATGCACCAGCCCCCGGGCCCATCTCTGACCGACTCCCGACGCAGGCTTCACGTCCTGAGTTTTGGTCTCCACTTCTACAGTTCACTCGGGCCTCCAGCCCCGGGCCCCGGCCAAGTCAGCATCCGGCGTGGGTCTCCACCCTAAGGTGTTCGACTCCTCAGCACCCTGCTTGGGCCGTCAACCCTGAGCCTCCACCGAGCCGGCTCCCCACACGGGTCCCCTGGCCCGGGGGCGTGGCTCCCCAGCATCCCGTTCGGGCCTATCGACCCAAACATCCGAAGAGCAACCGCCTCACTTGGGTTCTCAACTCCCGGTACAAGGCGTCTCAGCACCCAGACCGAGCATATAGCCCCGGGGTTTCCCAAGGACGATGCTTGGCGTGAGTAGCTCCTCGCGTCAGGCTTCGCACCTCCCAGTTCCACCTCGGGGGTATTTCTCCCTCAACCTAACAATGCCAGCTCCCAGCACTGGTCTACCTCTATGGGACGCGGTGACCCCGGCATGGACCGAAGGCCTCCTATTGCGCCTTTCGGTCTCACTAGCTCCCAGTCTAGGCTCAAGGCCTCGAGTCACCAGCACTCCAGTACCCCCTGCAGTGTCAGCTCTAGGTGCAAGCGCATCATTGTGAGCATCTACAACAGTACTTTTAGCTCGGGCGAAGGCCTACACTCGAGTCCTTACTCTACATTTCTCGGAAGATTGTCAAGTCAGCTTCGCAACAGAGGTGGTCTCGCGTCCATCCGAGCTCCGAGCCGCCCGGGAGAGCCGTTCTCCCCAAGCTGCGTAGAACTACTCCGATAGAGAACCAGAGCCCAAGTTCCAGCGTAACCACGGCCGTTCCTGAGAAGCTGTAGGCATCAAACTTGGATGAGGGATTCTATTTCAAGTCCTCTGCCATCTCCAATAAGCTGAACTAATTTTGGATCTTGGCATCAAAAGTTTCAAATTTTCCCTCCATGGTGCGCCAGGTCAGCTTCCCTGAGTCTGAACTCACACACCTCCACTGTTCTGGACCTCTTGATCAGCTCCGACGTCTGCTGATGACGTTGTTGGTCCTAGATCAAAGAAGACTTGACCATGGTCGCAACAGCTCTGGTCTCACCTTCAACAAAGCATGGGACTCTTTGTGGCGCCCCCGCCTTCCAATAGCATCACTCTAGGAGCAACCAGAACCAGAGCAATTCAGCTCTGCTCCAGACCCTGCCCCGGCCAGTGACCTCGTCAGGAAATTCCAAGAAAAATTAGGCATCCTATTGGGTCAGGTCAAAAAATTTTGGCACCAGTTGCAGCCTATTCTCAGGACGGTAGAGACTGTGGCAACACCATCTTCGACTATCTGTCCAGCGGTTCCAGAAGCTGGCAGCACCGGCGGCCGATGAACAAACTACCATCGATCTTTGACATCATCATCAAGGTCAATGCTTAAACCCTTCGGTATAGGCCTCACACTTATGCTGCTAAAATAATTTCTTTTGCTTTGGTATATGTTGACGTCTGAAATATTGCTATACGACAAGCACGTTGTAAGAGCTGGGAATTTCTAGCTAGGCATGAAGAAGCTAAAGAAAGCCTAAAGGAGGGTCATCTCGGATTGCTAAAGCCTTAGGCCACCTAACAGAGCATCAGGGACATCATGATTCATCATCTCGGGACGTCTGGAGAAGTCTACAACCAACCGACAATGCCGTACGGCCTATCAAAATCAACAAACCCAACAAACCGACGTCCACTTGGTGGCACTGAACAAACCCCATACCTCATCCAGTCCGGGCAACAATATGCTTGGTGGTCTCCAACCTGATAAAGAAAGCCTCCCGAGATGAAGAAACATCCCTAGTGACCCAAAGCAAGGTACCGAAGGCAATGCCAGTGGAAAACTCGAGTGACCCGATTCGGGTATACGTCGTGCCGGAATGGTCTATAAGTGGCCGAAAAGTTGCCAATCAAGGTGAAAATATTTTGAGTGATAACCCACTCGATGAAGATGCCTCGAATATGCACGGAGCAGGTCTGGTAGCACAAATTGCAGTGCCGAATGCCAAATCAGGATAAAACCCGAGTAATTCAACACGAGTTCGGCACATGTCGAAAACCACTCAAAATTGTAAATCGGGACTTGAAAATGAGGAAATCTACGTTCTGAAGCTACCGCATCAAATCCTAAGCTGCACAGGAGGTCGGGCTTCCACCAAGGTCAGTTCCGGTGTAACAGTATAAAATTACAAAAAAGCCCTTATGGCCAAGGTGAATCGGCATGCTCCTCTATATATAATGAATCGGTTCCTTCCCTTTTTGGTGAATTGGCATGCGCCCAAAGGTGAATCGACACCCCCTTCTCAGCAATGTGAGTCGGCGCCCCTCTCAGCATGAATCGACACCGCCCCTTTCCTTATTGCTGGATAGGTGCCACCCTTTTACTTGCTGAGTCGGCGCGTGCCCTCCGCGAAGCGCAGGGTGGTGAGTCGGTGCGGGGACACATGTCTCATCCTCTACAAGATACCCTATTTTGTCTATAAAACCCTCCCCTCTTCGAGCACCGTAGAGAACAGAGAAGAACAAGGAGAGAAGACAGATAAGGAAATAGGGAGCAAGAGAAGGGAACGAGTAGGAGAGAAAAGTGAGAAAGATAGCTCTCTTCTTGTAGGTGGGTCTTTGTTGTAGAAAAGTCCCAAGGGGACTAATAGTTTCATTTTATCTTAGTTTTCACTATCTCTATTCAATCTTGCACTCAAACTCATAGGAGAACAACACAGCTCGTTGCAAAGAGAAAGAAGAAAAATAGAGTGTCGTGAGAAGGTCTGAGAGAGAAGTGAGATTGAGAGATTAGGTTCTGTCTTGACTTCTGGATCAGATCCAGAGTCAGATCGCTCCAGTGGAGCTACATTTTTCTCAATTCTGTCACTATTTTCGTTGTTCTTTCATTTTCCCTTTTAATTCTCTGTAAGCTGTGTATCAGCAGAGCAAGCTGTGGTGCTCAACAGCAAGGTGTGATCCTCGGATGGCAAGCTGTGTTGCTCAGCGTGAAAGCAAGCTGTGAGTCTCAGCTATCTGTAGGGATTTTATCCCCAAAGCTGTGGATCAGCAGACTCAACCTGTTTGGTAGCGGAATCCTTACTCAGTTGAGTAAGGGGTGGACGTAGATCTCAAGCCTGAGATCAAACCACCTAAAAGCTGATCTGTCTCCTATGTGATTACATATATCTTCTGCTCTGTGATTTGATGAATGCATAGGATCATTTGTTGCTAGCGTTCAATTTGCTTGATATATTCATCTATTATATATGCCTAAGTCCTTCATCCAATTGGTATATAGAAAGGCGTGGCTGAAAGATAGTTTAAGCCTATCCGGAACGCCACCTCTTGTATGAGGAGATCTCTGATCAAACCTCCACTGAGTACCAAAACCTGGATGATTGACTGATCCTTGAACTTGATTTGTGATTGTTCCTTATAATCTGATATTACAGTGAAGTGTTCTGGCCCCTTCCCTGCAGACCACTCCGGCACCCCCCTCCGGCGACCCCGCAACCCTCGCTCTCCCGTTCCTCCCTCCGACGCCGCGCCCGCATCACCGTAACTCCAACCCCCCCTCCCTCTGTACACACTCCACTCACGCTAACACCTTCCTCACACTCCCATACCCCCCTGCAACCCCGTCGCGCTGCCACGGCCCGCCCCACCACGGCCTCCCACGCGGGACACCACCCGCCGGGCTCCCCCGCGCCCTCGCCCCCACCCGCCACCCAGCGGCAGCTAGTGTGAAATCTTAAGACTTGAGCGAGAAGAATACGAGCAGGGGAAGAGGACATGGCGAAGCTGAGTGTTGGCAGGGAGAGATGCAGATGCAGAGTGGGGACATGGAGGGCCATCGCCGAAACCCCCGAGCACCTCGGGCCCGCCATGGCGTTTTCCGGAGTGGCCGTCCATGAGAGGGGCTCGCCGAGTGCCGGAGTTGTGCGCATTCACGGCCCGTCACATCATGTCGCGAGTGGTTTGGTTTGCACCGCGCGCATCTCCGGCGAACACGACGACGCAGAAGGTAAGCTTACAGCTTGCTCATGGGGTCCAGTAGAGAATTCGATCCTGTTTCAATTTCCCTTTGGAAAATAGTATATCTTTGGTGTCATCCTTATCTCTCTGCTCAGTGTTTGACAAATCCAGTTGGGACGGCTCAACTCGGTGGGCTCGGCCAATCTGAGCCACAGAACAGGATCGGGTCGTTACATATATTTAGTATTTTATTTTAAATATAAAATATATTATAAAATAGTTGGCTAAGTGGCTTCATTTGATCGGGGGCGATTTAAGTTCTAAATTCACTGATTTCATACGTTTTTTTCTTTCTTTTCAAAATTTTTAATCAAAAAAAAATAAAAATTCAGAGACGGTCACAAGATTCAAACCTGAGACGTCTTAGACGAAACGAGCGAACCACCTAACCAACTAAACTAAGATTTCTTTTGTATTATTTTACATATACTAGATATTTAAAGGTTTTTTTCTTATCTTGGTATCTTACGAGACGGAGTGGGTCTGATCGAGATCGTCCTGTCTCAGAAAAAAATCGAATGACTGGAACGATCGAGATGACAAACCTTATCTGTGCTTGCTTACCGAAGAATAGATGTTGTAAACTATTGTGTGCATATTATCTATTCCTTGGCTAACATATTCAAAGGATATGTTAGAGAATACCTCATAAGTCACCATTAGCAATGCCATTTTGATATTGAAGGCATGAAAAGAATGGGAGAACTCAAAATTTTTTCCTTATCCATGCGAGGTCTGAACCTTTGATTCTGGCTCTCTTACTACAACCACTTGATATTCCTTCATGAAACTTGTTGTATGCATTATGTTTTGATGATGTCTAACAATAAGTCTTTAGCAATCCAATTTGAGAAAACCTGAAACAACTTTTATGATTGGTTGAATGTGAAGAAATTGACTAAGTGTTCAGAGTGTGTCAACCTACCTCTCAGATGAGTCGACCTACATGCTTACAAGTAGCAAAACAGCTAGAGCGAACAACTAGCTGCGTCGACACAAGACCATTAGTCCATCGACACACTTTCAAATCTAGTACCAGTTATATCGAGAATTCTCTTAAGGCTGCATCGACTCCATCCTCTCAATGCATCGACACAGGACGACTTCCAGGAGTAGCTTCAGGAGCACATTATAATGCTGCGTCGACTCCATCCACTCCATCCACTCAGTGCATCGACACAATATGGCTTCCAAGAGTAGCTTTAGGAGCACATTACAAAGCTGCGTCGACTCCATCCACTCCATCCTCTTAGTGCATCGACAGAGGATAGCTTCCAGGAGTAGCTTTAGGAGCACATAGCAAAGCTGCATCGACTCCATCCACTCCATGCTCTTAAGTGCGTCGACACAGGATTCATTCCAGGAGTAGCTTCAATAGTGTGTACAAGAGTGTGTCGACACACACATCAGTGTGCGTTAACACATACTGGCCTAGCTCGCATTCTAGCTCACAACAACCCGAGCAGATGGTGAGGTGCATCGACGCACCCCACTAGGTGCGTCGACACACATGAAGCTCAGTTATAGATCTGCCTACTTGAGCCCCTCTGTACAAACCCATGAGTCCCTAAGCAGTCATAGGTTAACTTACTCTAAGTCAATGGCACACGCCTCTAGGACACACACCTCAAGGTCTGAAAAAGTCCTAGGACAAAGATCCTTCCCTTTCATCATGGGATAGTCAGATTACTTTGTGAAAAGGACCTGTCAGAAAACATATTTGGAAAAAGGCACTTTCCATACTTCTATTCAATAAACATGGACCAATCATGTGGCAGCCTCTAAAAGAACCAATCGTAAAGTAGATCTAGAAAAAGAAGCTTTCTATGTTTTCTACTCTATTAACTTGGACCAATCAAGTGGCCATTACTAAACAAATGAATCACAAGACAGATCTAGAAGAAAGGGACTCTCCACGTCTTTCTTCTAGATATGTGAACCTATCGCCCTGGGGAAGAAGAGTGGGAAGAGTTGAGACACCTTGAGCCTGTATGAAGAATATCTAAAGAATGTTGGCCTATGTGATTCAAAAGTCAAGAGGGAATTCCTAAGAGCCCCGTGAGAGAATCTTCCTCCCCACTACTACCTAGCCTCAGAAGAAAAAAGCCATAGTAGCTATAGACCTAAGTTTGAACCTTCATTTTTTGGCTTCTTGACTTCTATCTAAAGCTACATTTTAGTTTTCTTGTTTTGAATTCTTGTTTTTGATTTTTCTCCAGCCCTTTTTGTGTGTGTTTGCTAAGTTTTTAGCATTTTTTGGCACTCTGCTTCAAAGACTGGGGTTTTTTTTGGGCTGATGTGCAGCCGTGTGTGGTCGAGGAGCTTGCTCCTCATGCAAGCTACTTATCAGCACTTGTAGCAGACCAGCTCCACGTGTGTGTGTGTGTGTGTGTGTGTGTGTGTGTGTGTGTGTGTGTGTGTGTGTGTGTTTTCCATTAGCCAAGTGTGAAATCCTCACAGCTTGGTGAGGGGTGGATGTAGGTCTACTAGATAGCAGCCGAACCACCAAAAAATCCTTGAGTAGTGATTTGCTATGGTTTGTTCCATATCTTCTACCTCCTTCATAGGTACTATCATCTAGTTAGTGCATCTCACTATATTCTCTCTCGAACCACACGATTTCCAGCCTATAACTTGTTGATCGGAAAAGAATGAAGGCTTCTCCTTCTTTTGAAAGTACCGGCAATAAGATCAAACCAACTTTTGCTCCTCGTTTAAAAAAGTATGAAAGAGGCTAAGAGACCAGAAGAGCTGGGTCAAGATTGCCCCTATTTGAGACTTCTCTCGTATTAGGGAGTACCTAGGTTTGGTCATCTCATCTGTTAACCTCCTACACCTACAGTTGGCCGAGCAAAGAAGAGAAAAGACTTTCATGCACACCCATGATATGTCTAAAGCAGCGATGGTGCTTACCAAAGGAAGCTGTCTAAGGACGCCGTGAAGTGTGTGGGATGCCCAGCTAAGAGTTGCCCTTAACAAGTGGGGAGGGAATGTCGAAATCCCAATGCAGGGTTCTTGATAACCAGAGGTGCTGTAAATACAAGCCTAAAGACTCTTTCTGAAATTCAATAAAGATAAAGACCTAGGATAAAGGCTTTTGACTACCACTCGTAATCATGTTAAGAAGCACTTTATTTTGAAAAATGTGCATGGGAGACATTGAATGTAAATCTTATGCAAAAAATGTTACCTTGCAACCTTATGTAGCAGCAACTGCCAGAGGCAATCTTGATCATCATGGGATTTATAGTCCTCAAGTGGCAGATAGAAAGAAACAAAGGTTTGAAATGGCTCAACAAAAAGGAGTGGTGTCTAGACCCGACTCAGACGAATAAGGAGAAAAGGAAGAGAGGCGAGAGCTAGAACTCCCTCACTAAGGTGCGAAAACCCTGATCACAAGAATGGTCTACAGAAAGAAACAGAATTAAGAGGAGGAGTGAGGAGTAAAGTCTCGGAAGCAGTGGGAGAACGGGCAGATGTCTAGAGTAGTGGATGTGGAAGAAGTCAAGTCAGACCCGGGATCAGGCGGGATTATGAGGAGGAATTGATAAATGGAAAGAGGTGGATCCAGAGGGTCTAGAGGCGAAGGAGGAGAATCATGATGGGTGGAAGAATCTGGAGGTTCTGGAGGGGGAGAGTGCCGAGGGACATGATGCCCCGAAAAAAGGTATGGGAAAAGATGAGGTAAGAAAAAGAAGAGAATAAAGGATGCAATGTCCAAAAGGAGTAGAAGGATAAATCAGAGAAAAGGGAGGGGATCCGGAGGTTCCAGAGGAATAGAGTGGGAAGGGGCATGATGCCCTGGGAGAATCAGTGAAAGATCCAGAGGTTCCGAAGGAGGGAGATAGACAGGGGCGCGATGCCTTTGGAAAATCAGTGAGAGATCTAGAGGTTCTAGAGGAGGAAGATAGAAAAGGGTGCGATGCCCTGGAAAGTTCGGAGACTCTGGGAGGATGTGGAGAAGGAGGGCATGATGCCTGATAGATAGAGATAGATCCGGAGGGTCTGAATACAAGAGATGGGAGGTGACGCGATGCCCTGAAAGGATAGTGGAGTAGAAAGAGAGGTCTGGAGGTTCTAGAGGAGAGGAATGGAAAGGGGCGTAATGCCCGGAAAGGAAGTCCGGAGGTTCTAGAGGAGAGAAATGGAAAGGGGCGCGATGCCCGGAAAGGAGATTGAAGGGGATGAGAGAAGAATCTGGAGGTTTCGATGAGATAGAATTAGAAGGGACGCGATGCCCTAAGAGGAGGTCCGGATGACCCAGATGTGAGGGGCGCAATGCCCAAAGAGGGAGGTCCAGAAGTTCCGGAGAAATGGAATCATAAGGGGCGCCATGCACTGGGAGAAAATTGAAAGGGGCACAATGCCCGACAAGTAAAAGGGGACCCGGAGATCCCGAGGATTGAGGTGAATGAGATGGTAAATGTGGAGGATTTGAAGGTTCCGGAAGGAGGGGAAGATATGGGTTTGAAAACCTAGGAAAGAAGGAATGCAAATGTATGTGAATGCAATGCAATGGATCCGATGGATGCATGGAATGCAAGAAATCCAAAGAATATAGGGGGTAAGAGGATGAGATCTCCTTCCTCACCCAACGGATGGCCCGATCAGTGATAAATAGAAATATGGGTGAAGTAGAAATGAATGTGGATAGGGTAGCGGAAGGCCCCTTAGTATAAGAATGCCTGCCCCTCCGTAGCGGTGAAAGTATGCAGCCAATCAGCCTAACAGATAGAGTAAAAGCCCATGACAAAGTTTCAATGACAAATGACAACTCCTTTGAAGGGTGAAGAGGTAATCCCAGTGGCATAATCTCCGACAACGGAACACCATTCAAGAATAGGGCCGTATACCAACTGGCAACCAAATTTCACATCGACTGGAGAACCTCTTCGGTGTACAACCCGCAGGTCAATGGTTTGGCCGAAGCCTTCAACAAGACCCTCTGCATGCTCCTGGCTAAGATTGTTAGCCACCGAAAATATGACTGGGGTGAAAAGGTCTCTGAGGCGTTATGGGCCTACCGGACGATCTAGAAAACCCCCACAGGATGTTCCGCATTCTCCCTCATCTACAGAGCAGAAGCTATCATCCCCATCGAGATCCAGTTAGCATCGTACCCCGTGGCGGTACACGTCGGCTTGGTCGGCTCTGATGAAAATGAATGCCAGAGAAGGCTGGAAGAGCTTGCCGATCTGGAAGGCAAATAGCTCAAAGCCTACAAGCACTTACAAGTATACGAGGCCCGCATGGCACGAGCCTATGACATGCTCGTCAAGCAACGAGCCTTCAAGCAAGGTGACCTTGTCAGGATCAAGCAAAAGGAAGTCATGGCAGGGCACTCCAGTGACAAACTTCAGCCGAATTGGCAAGGCCCAAACATCATTCGCGACGCCTATGAGGGTGGGGCCTACACGGTCATTGACCACAAGGGTCATAAACCCTTCCTGCCTCTCAACGGAAAACACATAAAGCTGTATTATGCACCAGAACACAAATTCGCGCACCACCCAAACTAAGGTGCACACCCCAGCGGCAACCAGTGGAACTGATTTTCTCTCGCGAAAGGCCGAGCCAGTCACCGCTTCCCGCTCCTCTTCACAGTCAAGCAACAGGGCCAGCTAAGCCCTCCCAGAACCACTATCGGGCACTTTTAGGAGCCAACCTCCCACCTTCGTCCTTGCGACAACAAGAGTGGAGATGCCTCTGCACCAGCCACCGCCCAGTCGTTAGGCTCTCAGGTAAGTAAGAAAAGAAAAAAACCATAAAAATGGGGTTAAAAATAGAGATACTCCAGCAGACCCAGTCATCTCCATCGCAAGAAGACGGTTGGGGGCAAAAAGGCCAACAACTCGGCTAAGGTAAAGACCCAAAAGGGTGCCTCAGGCAAAATCAGGAAACCCCTCGACGTGAAAACCTGCAAGGGCACGTCGAAAAAAGCTAAAGGGGGTCGACTCTGGCGAAAACCCGAAAGGGTAGTAGAGTCAATACTAAGAAAATGCCTCTCTTCCCACCAGTTAGGGTGGCCTTCCACTCACTGCACAGCAGCCCATGGGGCTCTCCTGCTACTGCTCCTTGATCAACCCACATCTCCAGACCGTTAGCCTGACACCTCCCAGTCACCCCCGTATCATCTTACCCAGCTCATTTTATGTCACGCCGGGTCGACAAGTCCCAATCCCTATGCAACGTTCCAATCACCATTCTAGCAGGGTCCCATCTCAGTTCACCCTAGATCTCCATTAGTGCATGCTATTGCATTCTGCACCTCTGTAACTCAAAGTCCCCAGCTACCAGTTAGCCTCGACGTAGTCACCACAATCTCAATCGGAATCTCAATTCCCTTTTGCCATCTCTGACTTGCCAGTCATAATCCCAGTTGTCTCCTGCCATGGCAGCATGGCCCCCTGTCCTATAATTCAATGACTTGTAAGAGCCCTTAGTAAGGGTAAGACCACGTTTGACCATCTACACTTCCCAGTTCAGGCTATGTCCCCTAACAGTGGTATGCTATAGACGGTGATCTCCAGATTCAAAAAAAAAAACAAAATAATAAACAACAAAATAAAATGGGGTTAAAAATAGATATGCCCTGGCGGCCTCAGGCGATTCCCTCCATGGGATTATTGAGGACAAAAATTGCCACTAACCCAGCTGAGGAGAAAACCCGCGAGGGTGCCTAAAGCAAAATTGGGTGACCCCTCAGTGCGAAAACCCGCAAGGGCGCACCGAAAAAAGTAAAAGGGGGCTAGCTCTGGTGAAAATCCCAAAGGGCAGTAGAGCTTGTAAAGAGAAAATAAAAAAAAACTCACTCCCTCTTTACCCCTCACTGATGAACCAAGGCATCAAGTGTCAGATAACAAAATAACAAATCACATCATGGTAGACATCATCAAAACCAGGAGGACAACAACAAGGACATCCAAATCATACTCCACCATAATATGCGAGTAGCTAGGATCCTCACAATACTGAAGGCCATCATGAAGTTCAAATGCCTCTGCCTCAAGGCTGGAAGATGTGGCATATGGAGTGGCGAAGGTTAAGAGAAGATCAGCTACAGAGGAGCGCAGCAGACCTCTGCCACCAACAAGACCCAGATTGTGCTTGTTGGCAACATCAACATCAACATTTAATTTCAGAATAGATGCCAGAGGAGGGAGACATCTAACAATCTTGGTGGCATGCATGACGGAATGCGGTGGAGAAACAAACCAAGCAGGGAGCTGCTGAAGCCGCCAAGTAGAAAGGGATATTGCCCTTGAAGGACAACCCCTAGAAGATAATTAAGGTGGATCTAACCCAGCACCATGCTGATGATAATGGAAGAAGCCATGGGGCATCCCTCAAAGAATGCGACATTCCTGTTGCTCCATATCTCCTAGATAGAATAGAGGAAAAGAATTCTGACAAAGCCGCCATGAGTCGAGGTGGGATATAAGTTGCTGAAGATGTCCGACAAAGCACTAATCATAAGATAGAATAGAGGAAAAGAATTCCGACAAAGCCGCCAAGAGCTGAGGTGGGGTATAAGTTGCTGAAGACGTCAAAAAAAGCACATGTAGAGGGGTAAATTCGTGGACCAGAAAGATACAAGGATCGGGACAGCCCAATAAGGTCCAAACTAGCCCAACAAAGCCCAATCTGACCCAACCAGGCTGATCTAAAGTGATAGCCCGACGAACGGGCACACTTATCTTGAAGCCCAAAGAAGCTCGGACCAGACCTTCCTAGGCGGCCTTCTAGCCCGAAAGATCGAGTAATGGCCACTCGGAAGAGCCCAAGCGACAATCGACCATAACTGACCAATGCTACCTACTTCACTCGAGAGAACCCCAAGCGCCCCCTCAGGTGGTATCCCACTCTCGGACCACCATTAGGTGCGATTTCCTTTGGCAGGGCATACATCCCAGTGAGAGTCTTACTGCCGCTCGGAGATAGGAAGATCAAAGGGATAAGGGAGAACAAGAGTCCATTAATTGAGGAGAGTTTTCCTCTAGGACATAATGCCCCCTGGTCCCTCTAGGTACCCTACCTCCAGCCAAGAGAGTAAGCAGCTATATAAACTCTAAGAAAACCCTCCAGCAAGGTAGGATAATCCTGAGTACTCAACACTACACACACTCGTGGAGAGCGATCTCACGCCCCTCACTCTTTCTCCTACCCCCCTTCCACCTACGCTCTATCAGCTTGCTAACTTAAGCATCGGAGGGTTTTCCCAGGGGTTTTAACCTTGGGCTCCTCTGATCCGTTTCCTACCTTGTAGATCTCTCATGGGTGGTGACCACAACAAGGGGCAACCCAGGATCGTGCAGCTCAGGATCCAGCTCAAGATCACCCCTCTTCATTTGGCATTGTCTATGGGAAACGTACGAAGAGACAACATGGTGCAAAGAAGTTCCAGTAGGAGAAATATCGGTGACAAAGGAAAGGCACCGGCGACCACGGTGGGGGAGCATGTGCCACCCACTCTTCCATGAGCGCCCTCTCCAACCATCAAGCTAACGCCTTACCTCCACCGACCGCAGGGGGACAACCCACCCCTGGGAACCCCGATGCTCTCCAAACCCTCAATGCCAAATTGGATATCCTAGCCGACTTGATACGGACCCAAGTGGCCAAGGAGGAGAGGTCGCGGCTACCTCAGGTGAGTCCCCCCTGCGAAGAAGCCTCTCGACAAACGACTGGAGGCCACTTCACCCTCCAAGGTTGGCGACTCATTTCCAATGGGCCAGGCGGGCCCTCGCAAGCCCAGTCTTTAGAGCAAGAAGCCTCCTCCAATCTGATAGGGAAGAAATCAGGGTTGCCTCAACAGCCCTCAGAAGCAGACACTCTCACTGAAGAGCGACGGGGCAACTATCGGGGACATACTCACAGTGTGTTAACATCCATCCTACCCGATTAGTTGCTAAGCCTGTTAAACCTGATACCTGCTAACCTGTTAATTACAGACCTTCATAAGCCTGTTAAATCATGTAGCCTGTTAAACCTGTTAATTACATAGCCTGGTGATTGCGTATCCTGTCAAACCTTGTCAGTTACATAGCCGCCATTAAGCTGTGTTAATTATTATAGCATGTTAATCGCATAGCCTGTTAAACCTGTTTACATAACCAGTTATCCTGTTATACCTGTTTACATACCCAGTTCTCCTGTTATCCTGTTAAATACATAGCATGTGAAACTTGTTATTGTGACCCTGCTGAAATAGAGACCATCTGAGAAGGCTCTATTTTAGCATTCTGAAATAGAGACATTTTGAGAATGTTCTATTTCTGAATAGGAGACCTTCTGAGAAGGCTCTATTTTTACATAGCCTTTTCGAAACCCAATTCTGCAAATGGAAAACCATTTATGAAAAGAAAACTGAAGAGGGGTTATCTCACGCGGTGCCTGAGTCGGAGATGATGTCCACAATGCTGAAACTGCAAGAGGCGGAAGCAGGTCAGAGGTGCCCAGGGATGAATCCCCGGGGTAAACCCTCTGATGCTTAATCAGTAGAGCCCTGGTGCGAGGGGTAGAAGGAAGGAGATGAGGGTGCGAGATTCCTCTCCACCAAATGGTGAAGTGGTTCTAGCTTAGGGTTGATATTGCTTAATAGTGCTTACCTTTGGCAGGAGGGGTCCCCGAGTTTATATAGTGACTCATGAACGCAGGAGCCCTGCAAAGCGAGGAGCTTCAGGGGAGGTTATGTCTCCTTCATGGGCTCGTTAAGGCGCGAGGGATCTTAATCGCCTTTATCCCCACGATCTCCAGATTTTAAAGGGCACGCAACGGTCGCATGGATAAGCTTCCGTCAGTCAGTCCAAGCATGATCAGCTAGCTTCAGGGGGTCTCCCTAAGCGATAAGCGCGAAGCTCGGGCAGGATGCATAGGGCCTCGAAGGGGCCTCCCGATCGTCCTGACGCTCAAACTTCCGAACCTGAAGGTCACCTAGGAAGTGCTTGAACCGAGTGAGTTATTGGGCTTAAGTGGGCCCTCGTAGGGCTGTCACTTGTGGGAGCTGAGCCTCATTCGGCCTGTTAGGACCTCGTTTGGTTGCTCTTAATTAGGCGGTAGAAATCCCCCTCTCCACTTGTCCCCCTCCTACTCTTGAGCCAAATTAGGCTCGGTCGAGTAGCTGTTTGGGTTGGACTTTTATGGCTCAGGTGGGTGGAGATCCAACTTTAATAGGGGCCACGTGAAGCGGCTATCCTGGAAGTGTTCCCGTAATAATGATAATCCTAACGGATTAAGGCGAGGAGGCCCCTTTTCTCGGAGATTGGAACGTCGCGCCGCCTCCCACCAGGGGTTATAAGCGTTGTACGCTGTTTGTGTTCCATACTCCCGTGGCTTAGGGTTTTACTCTCCATCGCTTTTGCCTTTGGGGTTTTCGCATGCACCGTGGGGATCACTCGGAGCAGTAGAGAATTACGACAGCCTTCACGGAGCAGGCAGAGATTACTGCGGTGGCGATTCGGTAGCTTCCTCTTCCACTGGAGTCAACAGAGTCGTCTTCCTCTAGCTCTTATACTCCTTCCATGGCGGACCAGCATCCTGAGGTTGAGGAGCAGGAAGGCGGGCAAGCCCCGAGAGCTTTGTTGGTGCCGTCGATCCCGAACCGCAGTGAGTTGGGTGAGGTAGAGGTGAAACGGCTGGAGCATCGATACGGTCTACCATGGCGGTACCATTTCGCTACCCTTGAACCCCATGAGTCAAGCCTGGATACTTGCTCTAGGTTCTTCTGTTCCTTTCTTCTTTCTTGGAAGTACGAGTTTCGCCTTCCTCTTCATGCCTTTGTTGTTGATCTTCGTTGCTCCTTCCGGCTGGCTCCTGTCCAGCTAGTCGCCAACTCCTACCTCTTTGTCTATTCCTTCATTTTCCTCTGTCGCCAATGCAGAGTGATTCCCTCACTGGATCTTTTTCACTATTTTTTTGAGTATGCTCCTCAGCGGTACACCCACTGGTGTGCTTTCAGTGGCACACCCCTTGGCCGGCACACTCCCAGGTGCCTCACCCGGTACACCCCCTGGGTGTCCTCAGTGGCACACCCCCCTGGGTGTCTTCAGTGGCACACCCGTGCGTGCCCCTTCAACGGCACGCCCAGATTAGTTTCTTCGGTGGCACGCTCAAGCTGGCCATCCGTTTAGCGGCATGCCTAGCCCGGAGACCTGGCCGGTACACTCCCTGGCCGGCACACCCCTGGCTGCCTTCCACGGCACACCCTGGTGGCTCTTCGCTGGCACACCCGTGAAGCTCTCAGAGTGGCACACCTTGTGGGCACCTTCTCCGGCACACCCGCTGGTGCGCCTTCACCGGCACACCTGAAGGGGCCCTTCTAATGGCACATGCCCGTGGCTCTTCACTGGCACGCTCCCAGGCAAGCTTCTCCAACGGCACACTCTTTGTGTCTCCCAACGGCACACTACTCTAGCTCTTCAGGGGCACACCAAGACCTCCCTCCAGTGGTGCATTTGGCAGAGGAGATCTCACGCCATCCCCTACGGATTCTTGGTGCGCAACGGGTTAGCTAAGGTGTTGAATGGAGATCGAGACATGCGGGCTACTCCTCTGCCACCAAGGACGCCCAAGTCAAATACCGTTCAATGCCTCATGTTCTCGCATCCACCGTTCACGTTCGAAGGCTCCCGCCACCGGGAGTATAAACACCCATCTTCATCGATGAAAAAAAAAGGGGCAGACTCCACAGAACACACACAAAGACACAGAGGGACGCACCAGACGCAGAGAGAAGAGGAAGAGAAGAAGAAGGAGGGAGCTCCGCCGTGAAGCCCCCTGACGACCATCAAAAGAGAGAGAGAGTAAGGGAGAGGCAGAGAGAGAGAGGGCATGTAGCGGGGAGGCATTTGGGAGCCGGGAGTAGTCGTCCCTACTCAACCCCAACGTTTTTCCTCCCCATTTCTTCCTCCCTTCTCATTACTTCTTTTTATGTTCTTTTTTTTTCCTTGTGCCTTGATGTATTCGGCCGGTTATGGCCCCTACTTCATGAATGAAAATCCCCCTCTTGGGTTTCCTATCACCACGTCTGATTTGCGCCATGGTGCGTGGTTGATCGCCCTCCTTTTCCTTTCTTCAGTAGTGTCTTCCTTCCCATGCCAACGGTCTCTCGCTTTTGAGGTCGTTTGCCACCTCGCGGGGTGCACCATCGGCGGTCCTTTGATTATGGGTGGCTTCCCCTCCATTCTCATCCCCACGCTTGCCCTTCCTGCCTCTTCGAGTACCTAGGCCGAGCCAAAACCATTGGGTTCCTCCCCCTCTCTAGCTCCAACATACAAAGCTAGCCCTCGGCCTTAACTCACTTGAACTGGCCCCAACCGGATGCACCTCTGCCCCTTGGCCGGCACACCAGACCCGGTGCCTTTCCCCCGGTACACCCCAATCGCCTCTGGCCAACGTGCTCTCAGCCCGGAGCAGCCCCTAGCCCAGCCCCCAGCCTGGCACAGCCCTCATTTGAGCCTAGCCCGACATAGCCCTCTGCCACTCCTCCTTCCTGGCACACTCCCAGGGACCAGCCAGCCCGAGACTCCCCAGCCCGGTACACTCGCTACCTGGCACACCGCCCAGCCTGCCTTAGCCAGCACACCGAACACTACTTCAGCCACCTTAGCCCGGTACAGTCCCCATTTACCCCCCCCAGCGGTACAACCCTTTGACCTCTGCCCAGCATCCCCAGATCAACCCTTCGCCGGCACAGCCTCCATGGCTGGTACACCCTGACCTTCCTCTACCCAGTACACCCCACCAGTCACCCTCTGTTGTCCGGTGCGCCCCCGGGTAGTCTGAGAGGCCCTCCCTCCGTCGGTTTCCTCTGCATTTTCTGAGGTTTCATTAAAGGTGTTGTCGCCCTTGGCACGCACCTCATATTGTTGGGTTCCGCCACTCCATGTGGGCGCGTTTCCTGTATTTCCCTTATGCTCTGGTCAAGGGGAGATGCTGCCGAAATTTTGTTAAAAATAATAACAAAAGGATTTGGTAATCTTGCAATTTTCACATCTCTGAATATAAGGTCGAATTCCTTATGCTCTGATTGATATGAATGTTATAACTCGTTACGCGTACCGAGTTCCTTCTGCGCTCGGGACGTGACACAACATCTTGTAAATCAGGCAAAGTGCTACTGGGCACATAGCTAGCCTTATACCCCAAGCCATTTGACTAGCGGGGTAGATTGCTTCTTGCCCAATGATGGTCTCGTCTCCGTGTGGGAGAGCAAAAGAACAAATCCAATACGTCAAAAAGGCTGCACAATGTGTGATGACGTCAACTCCCGTCAGATTTGCCCCACCCCGGTGCCCCTACTGAATCGAACCAGGTAGACCTGCCCTATAGCGGGCTCGCCTCATCTGCTGGATAGCAGCCAGTACCATAGAAGGTTAGTCATCGTACTTTGAGGCACCCTAAAAGAAATACTGAATTAAAATCCCCATCCCTACCTACTTCTTATTGCCTTTCTTCTGGGCCTGGGATGGGGATGGCTTGGCGGGGTCTTCATAGTAGAATAAGCATAGAGTCCCATATGCTTTCATCAAATAACGATAGGCAAATCCAACAAAATAGTGGCCCTCTCCATTGGATTGGTCCTTCAGCAAGTCTGCCAGGCATACCTCTTCATATGGCTCTTTGTCAATGGGCAAGCCGCTGAGCTGCGCAAGACTCCATATATCCAACGAGGTCTCTCCTTTGGCCATATAGAATGTGTTGAATTCAGCATTGAAGACCTCGATCATATCGCAGCACAATCCCCTAGAAATGGGATATCTGAATCGGGAGGCGTAGACCCTATGGAATACTCCCACTCTTATTAGAATGGGTGCATATTCCTTCAGCACATAATCTATGAATTCTACCATCACGACCAAGAAGGAGTGTGCATTGGGCACCTTCAAATCAGCAAACCACTTGCATCTTGCTGATATTTGAATTCGACTGCCAAACAATTCAAGATGAAGGGTTCTTCTCTGTACCCCCACTACAATGGCACCAAGAAAAGCCCGAAGCCTGATTTCTCTTTGTTTACACACCCTGCGACATTATCCCACCTCGTAGGGGTGAATTCTGGGGCTCGAGTCAGCATGTCCTATTGAGGCATCAGCTCGGCTATCCCCAAGACTGTCTTCCATCAGCATGACTCCCTTGAGATATAGATAGGCTCACCACACTGAACCACGCCCTTCAGGCTATCTCGTTCGGAGAGAATTGTCTCTTCAAGCGTCTGGGCTGGCAATACATCTCTCTTCCCATCACTGTCGAAGTTGCAAATGAAAGGGAGAAGATGCTTATCCTTTGGATGGTCTTGGCGATAGTCCCCACTGTGACTAGAGCGGAAGGTGCCTCCTATAGTCAGAAGCCACATCGATGGACACAGTGTCGGTCTCGGAATCAGACGATCACTATTCTTTCGTGGCCCTGGTCCAAGTCATGGATGTTCGGCCAAGTTACAAATGGGCCAAATGAATGGGCTATGGAAATGCGTGTTGCTGAGCCCAAAGGAGCAGCGATGGAAGCCATTTGATTTACTGA
This sequence comes from Amorphophallus titanum, assembly GCA_024336825.1. NCBI lineage: Eukaryota > Viridiplantae > Streptophyta > Magnoliopsida > Alismatales > Araceae > Amorphophallus > Amorphophallus titanum. Next base: position 10,531,552 of record JANBPO010001714.1, read on the forward strand.
AAATATTCAAAAAAAATAAGTCAGCATAGAAAATCAACAAAATAGATATTGACATTCTAAATAAATTTTGGCAGAGTCTCCCCTTGCCCAGGGATATGCCAAAAATGAAATAGGAAGCTCATCCACACGCACAGGGTGAGATGGCCCCTAAAACAAGGCCATGGGACAATGCCCAAGCCAATAAGTGAAACCTCGAAGGGAGTGCCCGAAGAGAAGGCACAAAGGCCCACCCGCTATGTCTGTAGCCACCACACTAAAGATGAAGAAAAGAGGAAGAAAATAGGAGGCTCTGATGCGTACAAACCCATTGTTGAAAAAGTCATGCCCCAATTTTAAAATATTCACCCTCACTCACTTTAAATCATAAAAAAATCAAATATATAGTGGTAAGTGGAGTCGATCCCACGAGGAGGAAAAATCAATATAGAATAAGTTGGAAAATATCCATATGCTTTGATAACCAGATTTTTGAGTGAAATTAAACTAGCTGGCCCATTAAGACTTACATGACTCTATTTAACTCATTTAGACTTAACTAACACTAATAAAAGATAATAAAATATAAAATTTGCTAAATGATCCGCTAGTGCCGTGCCGGGTTCTTCGTCGTCACGTGTCGAGCCTCGATGTCCCCATCAGACCGGGGCTAAGGAAACTAAGGGGTTGGCCATTGCCAAGGTCGAGGTAGCCTCCGTATCGACCGAGCTGGAGCGTCTCGAAGGGCAGGAGGGTCGGCTGCATGAAATGGCCAATTTCCCTTGTGTCGGCATTCTTCCCCTCGAGGAGATCTTCCAGGACATAGACTGAGCGTCCACCCTTTTTCTCTTCTTTTCTCTTTTCTTCTTTCGTTGACATGTAACACAGAGGTATGCCCCTAAGCATATGTAACTTGCCCCTTTTTTTGAAATAGAAAATTATTCATCCATATGCCTCTTTTGTGTACAAGGTAGCCCAAAATCTTTTCTTCCTTCCTCCTCTTTCTTCTTCTCTTTTGCGTCTCGGTGAAGTGCGAGCTTGTGCCAATGGTTCATTCGGGGAACACTTCGGTTGGATTCGTGAGGGCACATAGGAGAGTGCTCGCCTCCCCACGGGAGAGACGAGGGGATCACTCCACCATGCAAGCCCCGCAGCCCACCAAGTGGTTCCATAGGGGCGTTGGACCCGAATGGGTCGATTCAGCCCATGGGGGTGGAGAGGAGAGTTTGTTGGTCAAATGACCTGGACGAGGGGTCCAAATCAAAAGGGTGTATTCGTCACCCGAAGGGACGAAGAGAAGGGTTTATTGTTCAAATGATCTGGACAAGAGGTCCAAATCAAAAGGGGTGTATTCGTCACCTGAAGGGACGGAGAGAAGAGTTTGTTGAGTCAATGACCTAGACGGAAGGTCCAAATTAGAAGGAGAGTTCGTCGCCCGAAGGGACGATGAGAAAAGTTTGTTGAGTCAATGACCTGGATGGAAGGTCCAAATCAAAAGGAGAGTTCATCGCCCGAAGGGACGGATGGGGCGTTCATTTGCTAACGCCGACGGGGTAAGTATCTAAAATGAGGCACCAATTCCTCCCTTTTTTCTCTCCTTTTTTTCTTTTTTTTTCTCTTTTTTTCTCTCTTTTTTTCTCTCTTCTCTCTCTCTTCTCTCTTTCTCTCTTTTCCTTCTCTCTTTTTTTCTTTCTTTTTCTTCCCCTTTTTTGATAGCAAATCAATGCTGAAGTAGGGGTGGAAGGGGTTTTATACAATAAGGGTTAGTCATCTATCGACATAGCTACCGGTTGTCGTGCATCTGTCAGATTGAAACCCCGATGGCTGAGCATACGTCAGATTAAGGTCTCGGTGGCTGAACATCTGTCGGATTAAAGCCCCAATGGCTGAGCATCTGTCGAATTAAAGCCCCGATGGCCGAGCATCTGTCAGATTAAAGCCCCGATGGCTGAGCATCTATCGGATTAAAGCCCCAATGGCTGAGCATCTATTGGATTAAAGCCCCGATGGCTGAGCATCTGTCGGATTAAAGCCCTGATGGCTGAGCATCTGTCAGATTAAAGCCCCAATGGCTGAGCATCTGTCTGATTAAAGTCCCGATGGCTGAGCATCTGTCAGATTAAAACCCCGATGGCTGAGCATCTATCAGATTAAAGCCCTGATGCCTGAACATCGGTCGGATTAAAGCCCCGATGGCTGAGCATCTGTCGGATTAAAGCCCCAATGGCTGAACATCTGTCACTGTCGCAAAATACTCATTGACTCGAGCGACAGTAATTACATGTTTGCAGGCATCTATCGGCCTAAACACCGATGACCAAACATCATTCCTTTGGCTATCGGCCATCATCTTCACATATGCGATGTTCCTTCGCCAATCCTCAGCCATCATTTCTCTCTTTTTTTTATTGCTATCTGGAGGCGTCCATCGTCTGGGTGGTCCTTGCAATCAGCAGCCAATGCGTAATGCAAAAATTTACGATAGAATAGCCTTTAATAGGCCTATTTGATCATTCACCATTTCATAGATATGCATCACTGTTACAAGTGCACACATGCGGTAGAATTGCATTCATACTCTTAAATTCTAGGGTTTTGTCTGAACTTAAGAGGCCTTTGATAAAACTCTAGTTATGTCAGTCTGTAGGTGGTGAACAAGTGGAAATTGTGAGTCACCCAAGCGAGTAGGCCCTCAACATCAGAACCTATGTAGAGGACTTTAAGATTTCTTTTGACAGTCAAATAAATGTGTTCATACGTTAGGCCGATGTAAATCAACACTGACTGTGGTCAGTGGGGAAAGGTTCAACACTCGGACCCAAATCGTCTGATATGATCGCACCCACGAAATAAACCCTTATATAAAATTATTTCTTTTAAAAAAGAACAAATTTTGAATATATATTCTGTGGCCAACAACCTATCTTGAAGTCTCGCTTCCCTCTTTAATATCCTATTGTTCCTTTCACTCCACAAGGCCCAAAGAGTGCCATGGATGATCAACCACCATATGAAAGAGTCACCCTTCAGATTCCATTCCTTATGCCACCTGGCGAAGAGCTGCTGCACCCCCACAAACTGGCGAACCGTTTATTGTAGCCTCTGATGTAACCTCGTCCAAACATTGCTCGCTCGCATAAGCACATCCTACGAATAGATGGTCCAGGTCCTCCTCTCCACACAAGCAGCAAAGGGGGAGATGTGTTGAAGAAAGGGAGCTACCCTATCACAGGTGGGAAGCCGCCCATGAGAAATCCTCCAAACTAACACCCTCACCTTCAGAGGGCTCTTGGGAGCCCATACCTGGGAAACACAAGAGTGCCACACAACACCTCCGAAATGAGAGCGTAGGCAGACCTGACTTAGAAGGCCCCATACGCTGCCATCCCCACGCCCAAGTGTTTGACTTGTCACACACCGGCCAGAAGTCCAGAAGGAAAGACAATAGCAGTTGAAACTAGTCTATTTCTTGAGTGTGAAGGGAGAGGGTGGGAGCCCAAATGTCCCCGACGAGCTCGGCATCAAAGGAGTGAGCCACCGACCCTTTAGGCGCCCCTGCAATAGCGAACAGGGCTGGGAAGGCCTCTGCAAGGGTGAAATCGTCACACCACCTGTTCTGCCAAACGAGACTCCTCTGCCCGTCTCCCACTCTGACTCGAACACTGGCTCTGATAAAATCAACACTCTGAAGGATCCCTCTCCAAATCGGGGAAACCTTGTATAGTGTAGACGGTAACAAACCCCACCCTCTGGGTGTGGAGTAGTATCTCTGTCTGATAAGCCGTAGCTATAGACCTTCATCCTCAGTCCCAAGCCTGCCACTTATAGAGGAGCGCCAAGTTGAAATCTCTGATGTTCTTGATACCCACCCCGTCGTCTTCCTTGCTCTTACACACTCTTCGCCAAGAAATATCATGCCATCCTCTCTCTCTGTTTTCACTGCCGTGCCAAAAGAATCTGGCTTGGATAGATTTCAACTTCTTCGCCATAGTCTTGGGGATCCTGAAGATGGAGAGAAAAATATGTCGGCAAGCTATCCAGCATAGATCTGCACAACACTAGGCGACCACCATAGGAGAGGACTCTCGCTTTCCAACCTGCTAGTCTGGATTCATATTTCTGCACCACCACTTGCCAATCCTCACAATGAAGAGCACCCGGGGATAGAGGCAAACCCAAGTAAGAGAGAGGAAACTCCCCAACCTGACACCCAAATAAATCAGCAGTTTGTCTGAGGGTAGAAGCCTACATGTTCACCCTGACAATAAGACATTTGGAGTAGTTAACTTTCAGGCCACTGATGTCTTGAACCATTTGAAGCATCAACCTGGCATCAAACATTTGTTGCTCCTCATCAGGAAGGAAGAGGATCATGTCGTCTGCGTATTGGAGGTGGGTGATACGATTACCCTCCCACCTTGTCTGGAAGCCTCGTATAACTCCTGCAGCCTCAGCTATCATAACCCTACGTGGACCCAAGTTGAGATGGTACTCAAGTGTCAGACTAAGCTGACAACATATTCGGGCCGGCAGAACGACGAGGGGCTTCACAGATGGCATGCACATGTTAGTTTGGCCAAAAGAGGGGTATAATAACACCTTACATATTAATCCATTGAAAGTACAAAAAAATTATCATAACAATGACAGTGTGCTTATTCATAGAAATAGTTTAGTGCTAAGGAAGTGACAACAGACAAATAAAGAAACTCACGATGCACGATTACTTTGTCTGAAAGTTTTCTAACAAACTGCTCTGCAGCATATGTCCAATCGTCTGCACTGAAGACAAGTAAAAGAGCAGGTGAGCATTCCAATGCATGGAAGAACCTCAATTACACATGACGGTAGACTGTATTTGAATTTATACAGTACTAAGGTTATAAAAAGAAACAACATTGCTCACAGCTTATCTAACAGTAGGTCATTCTTAAACAACCTGATTGGATGTGGATCCACTAGTTGTCGGGCACCACCCCCAATACTTACTCTCAACTTCTGCAATGTCAAGAAAAAATGATGGTAACTGAGTTCGACCCACCCCTCACATTGGAGGATCTATGTCTCAACCAGATCGCATAGTCATAGACAATCAATAATGGAGATTGGGTTGTCTCTGTCAATCACTAGTTTTAATGGGTCTCAGAATGCACAGTTTTAAGTTTCACTCAAAACCCTTCACAATTCCCAGTTTCCAATGTAATCATTGGCAAGAACATCACTTTGTTCTACCATGATATTTCTCCAAGGGCCAGATTAAGGTCAGTTTGAAGCTCCAAAAAGCACCTGACATATAAAGAAAAAGCAGTTTTGCCACTTGATCCTTCACGATCACATATTGTGGACGGATGCAGCTATTTTAGTTCCCTTTATCCTCGTTGGAGACTTGGTCAATCCCTGCACCTCCGTCCTGATAGTTCATCTCTTCCAATGTCCTTTCCAAAACATAATGCTTGCTCAACAATTACAACTTCTTTCTCCGAACTCTAGCCGATTCCCCTACCTTGTCCAAAACCCCCAAACCAAAATATGCTTTCATCGCAGCCTCCTTGTTTAATATCCTAAAAGATTGTTCCAAGATAAACTCTGCGTGACCTTATTATTAATTCCCTTCCCTTTTGATGTTATTACATCTCCTAAGCTATAGGTATATCTAAACCACAAAGTTTCTACAACAAGTGGAATGGGAAAGGAACGGTACAAATAGATGAACGTCCAAAATCTCGATCCCCTCCTCAGCGAGTTGAACGTAAAGCAGTGTCAAATACCTGCCCACTATGCCATTAACCATTACCACGAGGTGCTCGGGGATTCCCTTGGTCCGAGCAGCGGCCGCCTCCGCCGCCGACGCATTCCACTGGTCCATTCCAATCTTCATGGATTCCATCTCCAGCTTCTTTACCTCCTTCATGGGGTCCTTGAAGTGCCCCATCAGCCGCACGAAGGCCGTCTTCCCACCCGCGCTGCTGCCACCCTCCGACGGCAGCAATCGAACCAGACCCACCTTCTTGAATCCCGATTTGATGCGGCCACCCCCCGTCAAACCTCGATTCCAGCATTGGCCGGCACCTGCGGCCCCCAAATCCACTGTGCCGAGAAGCGCCACCGGGGTGATCATCGTGAAGTCCGCAGATGATGGGGAATTAGCCTCAGGGACTCCCAACCAGATTACCGGAGAGGAGGACTATGTACTCTCTCTCGCGCGCGCGCGCGCAAACACACACACATAGACAACAAAGAACAATGGCGGGCTACAGATAAGGCGCCGGCCTCGGCTGTGGGCTTAGGAGCGTCGGGAGGCGTCGTCCTCCACTACGTACACCGCCGTCGCCAGACTTGTCACCACTTTTCCGGTTAAAAAAGACAACTTTTCGCTTGTCCTCGTCTCCCAACATCACATCAGAGTCTTTGCTTGTCGTCCCACATGTGGTCATCGTGGTTTTCGTCTTCCGCCCTCGTGCCTAACGGGGTGGTGGCCGTGGCACGCTATTGAAAGCTTGGCTGGCGGGTTGCGCCGTCGGAGATTTTCTGTCAATCTGACAATAGGGCCGCCACCCACACCTCTCTCTCTCTCTCTCTCTCTCTCTCTCTCTCTCTCTCTCTCTCTCTCTCTCTCTCTCTCTCTCTCTCTCTCAATTCAATATACAATGACATATAGTTGTCATCATCAAAAAGGGGGAGAATGTTGTGCCCCAGGTTTTGATGATGTTAAGCTATATACTATTGATCAAGTAATTGTGTGAATGCTAAGTGTGTGTCTTAAATAGGTACAAAAGCTCAAAGCACATCAAGCACAAGAAGTTGCTGCCAAGTGCACCGTCAATCAAAAGTTGAGTTATGACAAGCTAGAAGTCGAGTTATGATATATTCATAGAACTCAAATGGTTTGGGAGATTGCTCTAACTCGACCTAGATTTTAGCCAACTCGAGTTACCCTGGCAAGAGCAGAAGCTAATCTGGTAGGCAATGGACCTCAAGTCGACTTGAGGAACAGACGAGTCGACTTACGGACTTGTCTAGAAGCTGAGTACTCCAGAGGTTACACTATAGTCGACTTGAAGAAACTTCAAGTCAAGCTAAACATGCAGCAACGTAGAACATTCTCAAATCAGGTCATGCATTAGCACGAGGTCAAAATTGTCCAATGATAACATCAAGGAGCACGTGGAAGCATGTTCTCTAGAAACTAATTCGAGCTGGGCATTCATATCTTTCCTGCCACCAACTCAATGGGGGCACTCAAGGACTCCAGATCTAGTTACAGACTCTATAAAAAGGGGGATCGACTACAAAGTAGGATAATGATTGGAAAACAAAAGGTGAATCAAGAGAAAGACTGAGAGCGGGAAGATAGTGAGATCAGAAAGAGTGAGACTCAGAGGAAGAGCTACAAATCTACATCACACGACAGGATCATATGGATAATCAAAAGGAAGGGGATCAAATTATTTCCTCTCGTGAGGAACAACTGATGAGATAAGTCAAGTACATTTGGTCCTTGAAGGAGAATCTGTCACTCTGATTTCTATTACTTTTTTTATTTTAGTTCTTTGCTCTATCTACATTTGAATTGTGAACTATTCTCCGGTTGGAGATAGTGTCTGTTAGATCCTGTTAGCTAGAACAGGGATCTGGATTTTACAAGCTATGAGGCAGCAGGTTATATTAGAGCTATTGAATGCTCTGTGTTTGCAAGCTGTAAGGTAGCTTTTGTAGGAAACAATTTCCTGTGATCTATGTGTGAATTGCACACACTGTGAAGCCTTGCTGTATCAGAGCAAGGGGTGGACGTAGATCAGCCATGAATGGTAATCGAACCACCTAAAAATATCGAGTGTTGTGGTGTGTTTGGCCTTTGTCAATTTTCTGTTGTTTTAGCACTTAAAGCATAGCTACGTATAGGATCAAGTCACAAGGCGTGTTTACACCCCTTGCATGAAGAGTGTTTTGGGACATGAACCTCCGCCTTGTACTAGTCTGAGCAACTTAATTTGTGTAGTGCATCTCTGTTGTCAAAACGATGTTTAACACAAATGACAGTGTGATTTCTTTTTTGAATTTGGTCATCTAGTGGAGTGACTGGGATACTCAATTTGTTAAGTTGGTAGGAACCACTTCTTAGTATTTTTAATTGCTCTAGGATCTATTCACCCCCCTCAAGACCCTTCATTCCGTGCTACAACAACCTTTGGGTTCATTGCCTGAATGAGATCAAGCCGCTTCGGCTTAGGCTCATGATGAGGACCCTTGAGTTTGCCCAGGAGTGGGTGGAGTTAGACACGCCGAGCCGCATCTGGCGGAAGACCTGAGGCAAGACAAAGCTCGTAGACTAGCGCACATGCTTCCCTGCACAGTTCTAGGACTGGTAGCAAGGTGGCGTCCCTGTAGTATTATAGGCGCAGGACAATGCCGACTTCCTATGACGCTACCAAGTGACCCATGCAGCCCATCTTCAGCTCGGGCGACCATTCGGGGTAAGTATGAAATGAGTATTATATGTTTTTATTTTTGATTATGGATGTATGCATTGTGACACTAACATGCATGCTTGCAAATGTAGGATGCCTGTGACGCCATCATCACCGACCTATAGGTGCACTTGGCTGACACCAGGCGACAACTAGCTGCCACTCGACAGGAGCTGGATATCTTAGTAAGTTTATGCAATGCTCTTTTATGATCCTCTTGCAAGAACTTCAGTAAATTACTTTTAGCCCTAAAGTTATTATATAACTCATGGAAGGCAGACAACAGCCCATCGTAAAGTAACTCTTGATCATCATCACTATTAAAATCATGCAGTGCGTGGGAGCTGTCAGAGCTTACCTTAAGGTCATCATGGTCAACCATGAGACCAAACTCTATTTGCTGCTCTTCCTCCTCGTTGCTAGAGCTTCCTAAGTCTTCTAAATGGTCTTCAGCGTTCCATGCCACAGCCATAGCCTTTACCTTGGTCTTCTTATGTGTGATGATGAATGGCTTGGCTGGCTTCTTTTAAGAACCCTTGCCTTTGTGGTCTCCTTTGGTGTCTGCCCGACACTCCGCTTGGACGTGGCCGATTTTGCCACAATTGTAGGATCTGAGTTTCCTAAGACCACTTCTTCTTGATGTGGAACCTCTCTTTTTGTCCTTCAAAATTCTCTAAATCCTTTTGGACAACATCACTAGCTCCTTGTTCCCGTCGCTTGAAGTAGACTTTGACTCCTCGCCAGCACCTTCCACCTTGGCTTTGAGACCAAGAGTCTCCTTCTTAGAGTTTTCTCTCTAACTGTGTAGCTTGAGCTCATGTGTGGCCAGAGTTCAAAACAGTTGCGCAAGAGAATACTTGTTCAAATCCTGGGCTTCCTCGATAGCAGTGACCTTAGGGGCCTATTCTGGCAGTAACGACTTCAGGATCTTCCTTATGAGCTCACTGTCTTCAAAAGTCTTCCCAAGGGCTTTCAGGTTGCTCACGATCATTGTGAACCCTGTTTCCATTTCTTTGATGGTCTCACCTTTTTCCATTCAAAACATCTCATACTTAGTGACCAAGAGATTTAATCTTGATTTCCTTGACCTGGGACGTGCCTTCATATGTAACTTCGAGCTTGTCTCAGATCTCCTTAGCGCTGATGCAAGTACAGATGAGGTTGAACTCTTCTCAACTCAGCGCATAGTACATCAAACTTAGTGCCATGTCGTTCATCTGCATGTACCTTCTCCACCGAGCCCCATTCTGACTTAGATTGGATGATCATGTGATCACCTTCTTCTATAATCTCCCATAGATTACAATCTACCTCCTTGACGTAATCCATCATTCTGATCTTCCAGTAAGGGTAGTCTTGACCATTGAAGAGTGAGGGTCGGTTAGTAGACTGACCTTCTTGCAAATCATAGTTGTTGCTGCTCTCCATCTAGCTCCTCGATAGTTAAAGCTGTAAAATAATGAGACTTGAGCTCCGATACCACTTGTTAGTAGTCAGGCACACTCTAGAGGGGGGTGAATAAGTGTGCATTATAAAAATAATCGCGTATTAAAAATGTAAATGTTAAACATAGTAGAAATTAAATACGGAAGGAGACAACAAATACACGTGACAAGAGATTTTATCTTGGTTCAGTCTGCCCTCCTAAATAGACCAAAATCCAGTCCTCTTGCAACTCGCAAGAAATTTCACTATACTAACTAATCCCAATTACAAACAGTAGTTTTCCAAGACCCAGCTCCCCAACTGATCTTATAGGTCTCAACAAACCTTCCTGCTAGCATTCCAGAAATTACCGACCCAGATGATTTTAAATCAGGTTTTAACAAACCACCCAGTCACACCAAGTGACTTAGTTTTTCACACATGATTTCGCACCTAACTATTTTTCTAAGAACTAGCGTCCAACTAATTTCCACGGTATAAGCGGACCAACCTAGCACATCCTTGTGCTGGTAACTCAGAGCAACAAATGTTCTACCTGTCAATAGACAAAATACAAGTATTCCACAAGTGCTCCTTAATGAGTGGATATAGACTTCACAATGCAATAAAGAAAAACTGACAGACAGAGAGGACGAAGACAAAGAATGACGTTGAAGTGTAGTAGTCTCCTCTTGATTTCTTTTCAGAGTGAGACTCCAGGAATCTTACTTTCAATGCAGTGAGATCTCCCCTTAGAGTGGAGGCTCGGGAAGCTTGGCATTGCTCATGAATCACTTTGATTGCAAGGTTTTCACATTGAATACTAGAGAAGATCCCAATTGGCAGAATGATCCCCTACAAGACACCTCAAAAGGTTCCCTAAACTCCTATTGACGACCTCTGTTTGCCCATCAGTTTATGGGTGATAGGCAGTGGAGAATTTGAGCTTAGTGCCAACTAGGTGCCAAAGTGTCCTCCAAAAATAACTAGTGAACCGGACATCTCGATCAGACACTATGGTTTGAGGGATACCATGCAGATGCATGACTTCATCAAAGAAAAGGTGGGCTACTCTGGATACATCAGATGTTTTGGAGTATGCAATAAAATGGGCCATCTTAGAGAATCTATCAACTACAACAAAGATGAAGTCATGCTTGTGAGCAGTATGAGGTAAACTAAGGATGAAATTCATGCTCACATCAACCCAAAGTCTATCAGGAATGGGGAGGGGAGTGTAGAGACCAGTGTTTTGCTTGACCTGTTTGGCCATTGTGCATGTCCGACACTGGGCCACAATCTTGGTCACATCTTGCTTCAGGCCAGGCCAATAAAAGTGCTCCTTAACAGAATGGATGGTCTTGTTTCTCCTAAAATGACCAGCAAGACCTCCAGCATGAATTTTTCAGATCAGAGAGTCCCATGCAGAAGTCTTTGGGACACAAAGTTACTTTCCTCAAAAGAGAAAACCATCTTGGACTAGATAGTCAGCAAATGTTGTTGAGGATCTGGTAGACAGGGCAGAGTAGGTAGGGCCAAAATATGGACACTCTCTATAGAGTGCCTTCATACGGTCAAATCCGGTGACCTCTATCCGAACAGTGGAAAGAAGGGAGACCCTTCGACTCAAGGCGTCGACCACCTTATTCTCACTTCCAGCCTTGTGTTTTAGGCCAAAAGTGAAGGATTGGAGAAATTCTACCCATCGACCATGCCTAGGATTTAAGCCCTTCTGAGAACTAAAGAATTTCAAGGCCTCGTGGTCCGAATACAAGACAAACTCTTGAGGTAAGAGATAATGTCTCCAGTGTTTGAGAGCTTGGACCACGGCATAGAACTCCTTATCGTAGGTGGAGTAACGAAGCTTTGCATCAGAAAACTTCTCATTGAAATAAGCCACAGGGTGGCTCTCCTGGCTAAGCACTCCACCTATTCCTACGCCAGATGCATCACTGGAAACCTCAAAGACTTTGGAAAAGTCTGACAGGCGGAGGACAGGGGCTTTAGTCATAAGCTCCTTTATGGCAATAAAAGCCTGAGATACGGCTTTAGTCCACTCAAAATTTTCTTTACAGATGCAATCTGTAATGGGTGCCATAATGGTGCTTAAACCTTGAATGAAGCGTATGTAGAAAGTGGCTAGCCCATGGAAACTACGAATGTCATGGACATTCTGGGGCTCTAGCCAGCCTACTAAGGCTTGGACCTTGGATTGGTCCACAGACCCTCCTTGACTCGAAACCACAAAGTTGAGGAAAGTGACCCGGTCTGTCATGAGCTCACAATTTTTGAGATTGGCATACAGGGCCTCTCTCCTCAAAATCTCACAAACTTCTCTCAAATGCTGGAGGTGGTCCTGAGGGGTGTGGCTATAGATGAGAATGTCGTCAAAGTAGATGACAACAAAATGACCAATGAGAGGATGGAGGGCTTCCATCATAAGCCGCATGAATGTGCTCGGGGCATTGGATAGCCCGAATGGCATGACGAGTCACTCATACACACCTTCTTTTATTTTGAAGGCTATCTTCCACTCATCCCCTGGTCGGATACAGACCTGGTGGTAGTCACTTTTTAAGTCGATCTTAGAAAAGATGGTGGATCCACTCATCATGTCAAGCATTACATCAAGACGGGGAATTGGAAATCTATACTTTACAGTGATTTTGTTGATGGTGCGACTGTTAACAAACATCCGTCAGGTGCCATCTTTCTTAGGTGTAAGCAATGTAGGAAAAGCACATGGACTTTTGCTCACCTGGAGGAAACCCTTTTAGATAAGGTCCTCAACAATTCTTTGGAGCTCAGCATGCTCCTTGAGGTTCAATCTGTAATGGGGAAGGTTGGGAAGGGTGGACCTAGGGATAAGGTCAATGGCGTGTTGTACATCACGCATGGGAGGGAGTCTAGAGGGGAAGTCCTCGGGGAAAATGTCTTGAAAGTCCTGCAGGATTGCCAGGACTTCAGGTGGGACTGAGACTTGGGACTCCTCAGGTGTGATGGTGACAATAACAGTCCAAACTGGGGCACCCTCGGCAACCTTTCTATTCAGCTCACGGACAACTATGAAGTTAAGGTGCCTAACTAGATCTTTCGAGGCCTTAGGAATGGGTGTAGGAGAAGAGGGAATGAGAAGTTTCCCTTCATTGGGAGTTCGGGGACTCTCCTGAATCTTGGGGGTTCCAGTGGGGGTGGAGGTGGAACACTTACCCGGGGTCACCTTTGGAGGTGTCGGGTATAATTCAATCTTCTTCCCGTTGTGGGAGAAGGAACACTGATTGGACTGACCAAATGTAGTAAGGTCTACATCATAGATCCACAGTCGTCCTAGAATGATGCTCCCGACCTTCATAGGCACTACATCGCATAAAATCTGTCCTTGGTAGGACTGGAATTGGATGGGAATGACACATGTAGTGGTGACTGGGATAGAAGTGTCATCAACCCAAGCCACGTTGTATGGCTTAGAATGAGGGTGGGTAGGTAGACCTAGACGGGAGACAAAGTCTGAAGAGATTGCATTGATACAGCTCCTGTTGTCAAATATCACCTTGCAGGGTTGAGATTTGACCATGATGTAGGTTTGAAAGATGGAGGTGCAATGCCAATCCTCCTCCTAGGGGTGTGCTAAGATGCAGCAAACTACACCCAATCTTCCCTGGCTAGAACACTCGATAATATCTCCCACTTGCATGTACTCGACATGCGTGCTATCGAATCCTATATCTAACTCCTCAAACTGGGCAATGAGGTCAGGGTCGGCCTCATATCTCTCAATGGGTTCTCCTTACTGAGGTGGAAACTCCACAGGCTGGGAGTCGGTGATGACCAAGGTTCATGTGGGGTAGTTGGTGGCAACATGCCCTAGGTTATGACACCTAAAGTAGCGGACTCCCGAGACAGGGGCTGGTTGGGAGGTGCTAGGGACGGGACCCTTTCCCTTGTCGTCCCTCCTATCAGTTGGCGGAGTGTATTCCAACTTGGGCACAACAGTAGGTGCAGGTAAGGGGTTCCTTATGATAGGAACAGTCGGGGCAATGGCCCAAAGTGGGGCAGCATTGGGGGCATAAGAAGTGGATGGGCCAGCTCTCTCAGTGTAGCGGACCATGGGGTTTCGGGTCTTAGGTTGGCGGTAGGTGGGGACCCGAGGTGGGACCACCCTTTGGAACCGCTCAACATCTCAAGCAACCTGGTAGGCATGCTCGAGGGTGTTGACCTCTCATAAAAATAGTTCCCTCTGAATGCTCTCATTTAGGTCAGCCCTAAATCGAGAAAGTGTGATAGAAGCGTCTTCCATGACTTAACTCCGAAGGAAGAAGTCATCAAATTTGGCGATGTACTCATCCACGGACTTTCCATCTTGGGTGAGTTTTTGCCATTGGTCAAGAAGACATTGATGGTAGGAGGGTGGCAGATACTTCTCCCTCAATTTCTCCTTCATTTCTTCCCACGTGTTTATGGGCTCCTCTCGTCACCTTGCTAGGAGGTTCTCAATATTTCACCAGTAAGTCTTGGCTTGACCTAGGAGTTTCATTTGGGCAAATCTCACCCTTGTAGTAGGGGTCATGCAGTGATGCCAGTCAAAGTATTGATCCATCCCGGTCTCCCACTCAAGGTATTTGGCAGGATGTAGGGCCCCATCAAAACTGGAAGCATCAATTTTGACGTTCCATAGGATGATCTCCTCATCGTCGTAGTCTCTCCCCAGGGGTGCACGACCATCTTGCTCCCTGTCTCGGGGAGCATAATCCCAACGGGCATGGTCTCTCTCCTCCCTATGGTTTACTACAGGGTCTCCATGACCATTGAGTCTTTCTTCCTTTCTCCTGACATGATCCTCTAAGGCTCAGATCCTCTCTTCTAGCTCCGCTTGCAATTGGCCTATAGATTCTTCAATTTGGGCCATAAGATGTTGTTTGAGCTGGGCTAGCATAGCACTCACGCTCTCCTGATCCATGGGTGGTTGTAAAGTTGAACTGTGCCCTAGACGGCCAGATGGATTCCTAGACCAACGTGGCATGCACAAGCTTGGATCTAAATGATGCAATCCTAGGACCAAAAATTACGAAGCTGTGGACCCACTTTGTTGGCTGATATGCTAAGGGTCAATTCGGAGGGACCGATCAGGGAGAGTTACTCGCCCGTAGGCAAAGTAGTTGTGGAACTACCTCTTGACAATTATGGTGCCCTAATGTGATAGTTCTTAGGCCCTAAGGATGGGTACATACAAGCTCTCTCTCTCCGTCCACAGTGATGCACTCAGGAGACAGGCTGCATGGATAGGGCTCTCTCTCACTTCGTCGCGCGGCAACTGATAATGATATTAAATGAGCAAGAGATTGGAGCACGTACCTAGCTAGACTAAAAAGTCTAGCTCTGACCGGAGATGAAGGCGAGGGGGGATGTGCATACCCACACGACATCGACGAAGCTTGATCGGTTACAATGAATTCACTCCATGCAGGGTGGGTGTAATTATTAAATTATCATTTAAATTAATTTACGCATTGTAATCCCAATTCGTTATACAACTCCTCGACAAACTCCACTAACCCTTCGGAGGTCTCATCAGCCTCTTGGGTGGCGTCCCTAGTTTTTTATAGTGGTAATCCGATATTATCGGGTTATCGGTACCCGGAGCTCTGGGTCGTTACACAACCCAAGCAAGTGCACGTTCAGAGTCAGGTCAGGTAAGTTCCTTGGTTTCCTAGTGACCCACCAAGGGATCGAAGTGAATCCCAACTAAATCTGGGCAGTACTAGAGATGAAGGGACTAGAGCAGGTAAGGGATGTGTAGTGCCTGACTGGCCGTGTGGCAGCCCTTATCTGGTTCCTATCTGGAGCCGTTGAGAGATGCCTCCCCTTCTTTCAACTCATTAAGCAAGCCAATAAGTCGTCGGAGAAGAAAGGATGAGTATATTGAGATCAGGAGTGCGAGCAGACCTTTGAGGACCTAAAGCAGTACCTGTCCTCGCCTATGATCCTCTCCAAACCCCGCGATGGGGAATAGCTACTACTATACTTTTCCGTGATGCCGAGCACACTGAGCGTAGTGCTCTCCCGGAAAGATGACAAAACCATGATGCCGGTCTACTCCGTGAGCCGAGCTCTTCAGGGACCCAAGTTCTGATTCACACGGAAAAAATCGCACTCGCCCTGGTAACGGCTACGTGCAAGCTTCTACCATACTTTCTTTCCCATGCGATAACAATCCTTACCGACCAGCCCTTGTGCCAGATCCTCCAAAACCCTGAGTCTTTAGGAAGGCTCATCAAGTGGGCCATAGTGCTAGGAGAATTCGACATCAGCTTCTGCCCGAGGATAGCGATCAAGGCTCAGGCACTAGCAGACTTCATCATTGAGTGCACACTCCCTGAGGAGGGAATGCTCGAGCAGTCTCCTGGACCTGCATGGGAATTCTATGCGGACTGATCATCCTGCGCAACTGACAGTGGAGTAGGCCTAGTCCTTTTATCGCCGAAAGGTGTAGAGCTATAGTATGCC
This sequence comes from Amorphophallus titanum, assembly GCA_024336825.1. Classification (NCBI taxonomy): domain Eukaryota; kingdom Viridiplantae; phylum Streptophyta; class Magnoliopsida; order Alismatales; family Araceae; genus Amorphophallus; species Amorphophallus titanum. The sequence goes on from JANBPO010001714.1 coordinate 10,547,925, forward strand.
CTTCGCTTCAACTTTCTGGCCACCAACAACGTGGCCGAGTACGAGGCCTTGCTGTCCGGCCTCCAAATGGCTAAGTATCTTGAGACGACCAATCTCCAAACCTATAGCGACTCCTTGCTCATCGTCAGTAGAGACAAGAAAGTGATTCCTAGTCCTCATACCACACTTTTAAAATTTATTTGTTACGGAAGATCGACTAATCACCCGTGGAAGCCTACAAACACTAGAGAGACGACATCAGAAGGAGCCATAAGTGCTACCGCAGGGGACAACCCTCCAATGCTAAGTCAAGGACGCACTTTGGAGAGAACTATTAGGAAACCAGAGGGGAGGGAGAGCTTAAGAATGGAATGGACAAGTCTCTGTGTATGAACGAGGGCTCCTGGAGTACTTGAGGAGTCCGGAGAGTACTCGGAGAGTGCTCGAAGTGGTGGGTGAAGGCTTCGTCTCTCTCTGCGTGCCTCTATCTCTGTATGTTTGTATGTCTCTATGTGCCTGATCGGGGGCCTATTTATATAGGTTGTCCTGGTGGTGAGAGCCTGTTCCATAATGAGGAAAGGGCATAGATCGTGGAATAACGTCTCCTTGATCATGGGGAGAGTTACCCGTTGTGCACCTGCCTAAGAGGATATAACAAAATAGAATACATTGCAATGAACAAATTCATATATAAATATCCACCTCTTACACAATACAAATATTCTTACTATAGACGCCAAAGTTCAGCTACTCGAATCTACTACACTTCATCAGTTCGATGCTCCTGCTCATCTGATCAACTTACCCTCACCCACAACAAAAGGGAGCATAGTACAAAGACTCGGTGGGGGTCTTCACCTAATCGTCCCCACCGAATCATAGAAGATCACAAGAATACGGTACGTGCCATTTATCAAAATAACGTAATCAATTTAAAGCATGCTTCTCAAGTCACAAGTGTCTTACAATAACTAAGCATGTTAATTAAATTGATAATCTGCATTTGCATATCGCATTCTAATTTCAAAAGAAGTTCTGCAAACTTTGTCATATCCTGACATACATATGCTCCGGTTTTCCCGTGACAGAACATTCTAGCGTTTATGTTGGATATTGTGTATAGATGTCCCTTAGATTAGGGATCAGTGACATTAGATGGCAATATGGAGTTATGTTGGAGGGCAACCAACATTGGTGGCGATGCAACCATTTTCGCAAAGAACATAGAGGAGGCAACATCTCCTACTTGAAGAAGCATTTGGCAAGAGGGCCAGACATTAGATACTCAAAAGTTGCCGGTTGTTTACATACCCAAAGACGTGAAAGTTGTAATGGCCAGAAGCTTGTGAGAGAAAAGGACTGAGACAACACAGAAGCAAAAGAAAAAGAACATTTAGATCCTTCTAGAAGACAAGATGGCAATGGTGAGAAAGATTGCAAGTGGTCGATCAGGTAGCGATGATGAGCAGTTGCGGGGTTAAGAGCATGGTGTGCATGCTACAGTGCACGACCCATACAAAGTTGAATACCGAGAGGCAATATTCCATAACAGAGGCATATATAGCAGAGGAGATTGCAACACGAAAGCGTCAGAATGCAGAGGTTAAAGCATCACAGAGTAGTACTTCATCCACTACTCAACAGTCAGAGGGTAGGGACATCAGGAGCTTCTTTAGTGATGAGTCAAGTACACAGAGAAAAAGACCACATCCAATAAATATTGAAGATGTTGACCCACAAACTTTCTCCAAGAAGCATGGCAAGCAAATAAGGATCGATGATACCTACACAGGCAAAGGGCCAAAATACATGCTGGGGAGAGCTGTTGCAAAATGGTGGCATCATGTGAGATTGCCATTCAATGCAGCTGATAGCCCTTACTACAAGTCTATGTTTCAAGAAGCACAACACCTTAGGTTACATGTGCAGCTGCCTACTACAAAAGACTTGGCAGGTAGATATCTTTTTTCTTTTTTGTTTCGAAAAGTGGATGGTACCAGTATATGGCAGGTAAATACCTTGATGAAGAAGTTGTTGAGATCAAGACTTATGTGGACTTCTTTAAGATGAAATGGAAAAAATATGGAGTCAAAGATGTGTGATGGTTGATCAGGCACCACTAAAAGTAGTCTGATCAACTTCCTTCTGTATAGTGAAAGGAAAGTGTTCTTTCAAAGATCAGTGGATGCCTCAAACTATGTTCACAACCATCAATACATTTTGTCCTTGATGGAGCAAGTGGTGATAGAAATTGGAAAGGAATACATTGTGTAGGCGGTAACAGATAATGGGACAACAGATAAGAAGGCTGGAGAGGAGTTTATGTTGACCAAGTGGCACCTTTTCTGGACTCCTTATGTAGGACACTATGTGGACCTGATCTTGAAGGATATTGATCAACTTTCAAATTCAATTGTCAAGTCAGTGGTAGAAGTGGCACAAAAAATCACATGATACATTTACAATCACACTCGTATTGGTATGGATGAGAGAGTATTGTGATGGTGACTTGCTGAGACATTTATTTAGAGCGTTTCACGTACCCTCTACCGTTGCACATGACCCATCATTTGTGTAGATGGTTAGAGCTATACATAGTCACTCACATGCACCTCCACCCACTAAGGTAGAGTTGGACTTTTGCTATGTTATCAAAAGTGCACCTAGGCACTCGCCTAGGTGATCTTTGAGGCGAGGCGGCCCGAAACAGCCTCACTTTTGCCTCAAACGCCTCGCTCCCAGGAGGGCTGGTCCCAAGAGATCTTGATTGACTTACCCTATGTATTTTCATCTCAAATCTTAATTGTTTGTATGTATTTTCACCTCAAATCTTTATTGCTGTTAATTTTATTGAAAATCTCGATTGTATGTAAGTAGTTTTTGTGATATTTAAACAAATATTTATATTTTTTGAATTATATATATATTAATAAAATACCTCAAACGCTTAGGCCTGTGAGGCATAAGATGACCTCTTGGTCACCTCACATTTCTGACCACATAGTGAGCTTCCATACGTATCTTCATCTAAGTGGGCGGGCTTTGAGTCGGATGACTTAAATGTTTGACCTTGTATGTTATCTTCGTGGTCCAGAGGTTGGGGAATGGGTTCCCCATATTTTTCCCATCACCGGGGGGTAATTGGGGCATGGAATCGAACCCCTAGGGTGGGTTCGGGGGGCTCTCTGCCATTTTCGGTCTACGGACTAGTTGGGTTCGGTCGACCGATGGCATTCGGCATGAGTTGGGTGATCTGCCCAGTTCGGTCGAACGAATTGGTTGGTCGACCAACCCATGTAGGTTGGTTGACCCAAATGTAGTAGTTTTGCCCAATTTGGCCCCTGGTTGACCCGGTGCGACCCATTGGTTGACCTATGGCCCCATGGATGTCCCGGACATCCCGTGGATATCGTGACCATATTTTTGGGTGTCTGGAGGTACCGTGTTATCTCGATTAGCATGCCCATGGGTTTTGAGAGTCCGGGTGACCCTGAGTGTTCCGGACTTTCGTGTTTCGCTATATCGAGTTACCGTGTATTGGTATGAGTATGGAGAGCTATCCCCGCACGTCGTTAGCTTTCTCGAAAAGTGATTTCCATGTAGGCCATGCATATGGCCTATGAATTGTGAGTTTTGTGACCTAGCTAGGGGCTGGAGGTTTCTTGGTCTCCCTTGGAAAGGGAATTAACTCGGTGGTTGTGAGCCGCCTCGTGAACCCTTTTGACCGTGGCTTCACACCCTAGGAGTAGGGCAGATTGATGGCATAGGGCTGCATTGTACAATGGTCTTGACCTGAGTCTCGTGACTCAAGGACCATTGGATTTAGTAGGTTTAGTTGCCTGTCTAGAGTTTGGCGACCCTGAGCCACCTGGTACTCCATGTTACTCGCAATGGGTGCGTGTGTGACCTTCCATGTTTCCTCTCTTCAGAGAGTACGTTCATGTTTAGTGACCCCCACTAGTCGTAGCTTACCTGGGCACTCCTATGCTAACTTACCAGAGAGTAGGTGGAGAGTTACACCCGGTGAGATAGTTTTTAGGCTGGTTACCGTAGGGCTCCTCGTCTTTGCAGCCATAGTCTGGGCTAGGGGGAAAACTAGCTAGAGCACCTGACTTAGAGTGCATAGTCTACGTATGCACACGTGGTTGGGGGTTTCGAACCCGCGTTGATGAGCGCGACCCCAGCTAGTCCTTGTTCTGTGTTCTTGGTTACTGTATGGTGTCTCAGCTCACCTGGGACGTGGGAGGCACCTGAGTAGTGGACTAAGACGTCAGTGGATGCATCCGACCTTGCTTCTAGTGGGTAGGTACTCCCGTCACATGACATGTGAATGCTCGTGACTCGAGTTTTAGTTTCCCATCAGTGAGACGTGCCTTTTCTGGTAGCTTCCTCGTGCTTTCCCGATGTCGAGGTCTAGGATTTTCAGTAAGAGCTATCGAGGTTTTCCTAGACGGTATAGGGTTCTCGACTACGAGGTCGTGATTATTTTCTCGGACCACGTGCTCTTGGGATGGCCCTTGCCTGAGGGCAGGTGTCCACGATAGAGTTGTCGTGACATTTCTTCTGGCAGTCTAGCCAAGGTTTTCCTTTAGTTCGGTAGTCCCCCGACTAGGAGATCGGGGTTTGTTTTTAGTACCGTTAGGAGTAGCTTTTAGAGCTGTGGTTTCATCGGCTATCGTGTTTAGGGATTCGTGTCACAGTTGTTCCCTCCGCCATCATTATTATCGTTGCTACTCCTGTTGTTGCTATTGTTATTCTTGTTAGCGCTGTTCTTTACCGCCGTTGTTTTGTGGTAGGGTTCCGCGGGACCCCTACTGAGCCAATGTGATGAGGCTCACCCCCTACTTTTTAGGTGTAGTGGTTTCTCCTCGAGGTTCGAAGGTGTAGTGTGGAGGTTCGTAGTTGCCAGCTCGTTGGGCTGAGTGTTCACTCGATATTAGAGTACGCTCTTTTCCCTATAGACTGTACTTTTATTTGGACTGGACTCTATAGTTTAACTTATTAATTAAAAATATAATTTATTTATGCTATTTAAATTATTAATCATATAGTTGTTGCCTGTATTATTTCATATTCTATGTACCTCCACACACCTTCTAGCCCTTTCGAGCCCTCCAGCTTGTGAAAAAATGAGCGATGCTACATTCCCCGTGAGACTTGTTCCCATGTGTGTGTGGTTGGGGCGTGTCCCCATGTTCTGCTAGGCAACCAGCGTGTGTGTCTAGTTCTCTTTTGTCCAAAGAGTGGAAGCCTCACCAAGTAGGTGAGGGGTGGACATAGGCTTGCTGGGTAGTAGCCGAATCACCTTAAAAAGTTCTATGTTGTGGCGTGCTATCTCCATATCTTCTATCCCCCTTCACAAATGTTGCATTTGATGTAATACTTTCATAGCTTCTCATTGCTATCATTCACTATGCGTGCCAACATTGTTCTACTCCGTATTTGTATGCCGCTGTTCCAGTATAACTTTCTTTATGTAGTTGAAAAAGTTGGTATCGGATGTATTCACCCCCCCTCTAGATCCTCTCGTGCCATCTAACAGTTAGTATCAGAGCTGGTTCCATAGAGATGTGGTCCAACGACCTAAGGAGATCCGATGGGAATGCGCCTCGCAGCTTCATAGCTGAAGGCCACTCCATTAATAGACCACAATTTTTGATGGCACAAATTATCTGCATTGGAAGAATCGCATGGAAGTTTTTCTACGTGCCAAGGATCATTTAATCTGGCATGTTGTTAGTAAAGGTCCATTCGTTCTACCTGAAATAGATGACACCTGGACCCCAGACCAAGTTAAGAAATCCAACACCAATTGGAGCGCCATGAACATCATGTAGTGCGCCATCCACCCCACTGAATACTCAAGAGTATCCACTTGCAAATTTGCAAAAGAAATGTGGAATAGTCTTGAGTTAATCTATAAGGGGACATTTGAAGTTAGGGTCACTAAGACCAACATGATAATCTCTGAATATGAGTTCTTTAGAATGAAACCTGTCGAAACCATTTCTGAAACATATGCAAGACTATCTCAATTAACAAATTGCCTAAAATTACTGGGTAAAGACTACACCGACACCAATCTGGTCAGAAAGATACTCAGATCCTTGACACCTGCATGGCATACTAAGGCCATTGTTATATAGGACTCAAAGGGCCTGTCTGTGATGACAGTTGATGGACTGATTGGCTCGCTCATGACATATGAGCTAAACTTGAAATGAAATGAAGAAGACACCAAGCCCAAGAAGACCATGGCTCTCAAGGTTTTTGAGAGCACTGATGAATCTCATGATGATGGAGATGACACTCCAGAAGGAAGCCTAGCTGACTACGCCCTGCTCACCAAGCAATTCAAGAAGTTCTTGAGAAGGAGTGGCAAATTTCAAAAGAGAAGAAAGACTCCACAGGTAAGTAAAACCTCCAATATGAAATCTGCTCTAGTCAAAAAATCTGACAATGTTATTTGTTATCAATGTAAGAAGGTAGGACACATACGAGGAGAATGTCTTGAGTTGCTCAAACAAATCAGCAAGGCCAAAGGGAAGAAACCCAAGGCCATGGTGTGCACTTGGAGCGACGACGAGGAAGAAGAAGGAAGCTCCTCCACCTCAGAAGATGAAGATGACTTCTGCCTCATGGCAGATGGACATGAAGAAGAAGAAAATTAGGTAACTACTATGTTCGACCATTTTTCTGTTGAAGATTGGGAAGAGGCATACATTATCTTGTTTGAAAGATATGAAATCTTTAAAAAAGAAAACATGCATCTCAAGAAGAAAATAAATATCTTAGCCCATGACAACCCAGTCAACAAAGAATTGGAAATTCTAAAAACTGAAAATGAGAAGCTGAAAAGAGAGATTGAGGACCATAAATCAAATAACTCAGAGTTTGAAAAGTTGAAGGAAGAGAATGAAAATCTTCGAAAACACCTTGAAGAAGCCAAAACCACATGTCAGCAACACAAAGAGGAAGTAAAGCTCAATCTTAAAAAGTATGAAGCCATCAAAGCTATTAATGATGAGTTATAGAAAAGTCCTGAAAAAGCTGAAAAGGAATTGAAGGACAAACAATCTGTCCTAGAAAGAATGACCCAGTGTAAATCTAATCTGGATGCCCTTTTAGGCACCAGAGTCAATTTCAAAAAAGAAAGATTAGGATTCCTTTCCGACAGGCGTGTTTTATGTCTGTTCATGTAGGCTCGACGTCCTATTTATATTCCACGCATTATTTGCCCCTCTATGATTGGTCCATGGGTGAATGTCCCCTCCACATGTCCCTCCTTTCATTGGGGTATATATGCTTTGAGATTAGGGCAATTTGAGTAGTGAGAAAAAGGGGCTTCACGTTTTATCTGTCTTTGGGTTTTGCAGGGAGAGCGCGGCGGCGAACCTGGCATTCCCCTTCGATTTGTGCGCTGAAGATTGATCATCTGAGGAAGGAATCATCATCCACTACCTGCTTGATCCAGCTGCTGCGTGACTCGGAGAAGGGGACGTGACGACTGCTCGACATCCTACTGGAACGTCGACCATCGTCTCCGACTTGAAGAAGGGGAGCTTGAACTCCAACAGAAATATTGAAAGGGGGAGCTAAAGACACTTAGAATCCTTCAGATCTTGATTTCTGCACATATGCTCATATGTTCTTGAATATCTATTTTCCATCTTACAACATTTGAGAATATTTTGTGTGTGGTTATGTGGCCAAGGTTGGCTGCGTTTGTATGCGGTTGTGCGGCCAAGGTAGGCTGCGTTTGTATGGGTTGTGCTTACAACACAGGTGTGTGTGTATGTGTGCCTCACATCCAGTGGAGCTTCATCCTCACACTATGAGGGGTGGACATAGGGGACACTGTTGTGGACCCTAACCACCTAAAAAATCACGTGTTCATATATGTGGTTTGTTTTTCATTGTCGATCTCGTGTGGGCTCTGTAGATATATGAGTGAATTTTTTTCATGTTAAGAAATTAGGTTCTAACAATCTTGTACCTCTTACGAGTGTGATTTGAATCGAGGTGAGAAAGAGAGGTTGGCTGTTCTTATACATTGCATTATTATTCTGTGCTTAACTTTTGAGGGGTGCTAGACAATTATTTTTTATTGGTAATCAATTCACCCCTCCCCTCTTGATTACCATTCATCTGGGTACAATGATTGGTATCAGAGCCTTGGTCTCTGGTTACACTGACCTTACAGTCACAGAGTAAGATCCAAGCGAACGGCAAACAAAGGGGTGATGCCCAAAGCGCATTCAATTCATAGGCCTCCATTCTTCGATGGGTCGAATTACCCATATTGGAAGAATAGGATGTATGTTTTTCTATGGGCCTAGGAATTTCATGTTTGGCATGTCATCAGTAAAGGTCCTTATGCTTTACCTGAAATAGAGGAGGAACGGGGAGAAGAACATATCAAGAAGTGTATAGCTAATTTCAATGCAATGAATATAATTCAATCTGTAATTCACCCCAATGAGTACTCACGAATTTCTATGTGTGCCTCCACATAAGAAATGTGGAACAAACTCCAGTTAATGTATGAAGGATCATCGGAAGTGAAAGAGACTAAAGTAAATTTGCTCCTCCGGGACTATGAACTATTCATGATGAAGCCAGACGAAACTATTTTTGAGATGTTTGCTTGAATGTTGGAGATAACCAATGGATTGAAAGCACTCGGGAAGGAATACTCCAACCAGGATCTTGTGAGGAAGGTATTAAGGTCCCTCTCACCACAGTGGCATACAAAGGCCACAGTAATTGAAGACTCAAAGGATCTTAGCACCTTAACGTTGGACGAGTTGATCGGCTCCGTGATGACGTACGAGATCAATATCAAAAGGAGCGAGGAAGATCATAAAAAGAAGAAAGTGACTACGACAATGGCATTGAAGACAAACCCTCAAAAGCTAGATGGGAGTGAGATAGACTCCAAAACCAACAATGAAGATGAGCTAGTTGCTATGATCAGAAGAAGAGCAAGGAGATTTGTTAAGAGGATAAGAAGAGCTGGAGGTCAGTTAGAGGAAACCTATGTTTAAGAAAGGTGAAAGCAGTAAAAAGAATGAAGATGTAATATGCTATGAGTGCAAGAAACCAGGTCATATGCGGGGAGTGCCCCAGACTTCATAAGAAACTCAAAAAGGGGAAATTCAAGAAACCAAAAGCAATGGTGGTGACTTGGAGTGATGAAGACGATGCCAGGAACGAGGAATGGGTCGAGGATCGGGGCTCGAGGGCGCGGTGAAGCCGGTTCGTGAGCGTGGAGGCACCGGCGGGGTTTCACGACGTTTTCTTCGTGGATTGGCATCCACGGCGCGTCAAATCTTCGGTGGAGGTAGGGGGACAGATCACCTACCTTTCCTGCACATTTTTCCTGTAGTTTCACATTGTTCGGTGCTAGAACGGGCGAGTTTGGGCTCATTATGATTTTTCAGAGTTCCTAGGGTTCGCCGAAAAATGACGACGGTTTCACGATCAGTTGGTGTCAAATGACTCCCTGGAATGTCAGCGTTCCATAGTCGCTGATCTCGCGTCGAATGGTGGTCATTTGGGGCCGGAAGGAGCCCGGGAACCCTGTTAACCCCATTTGGGTTGATTTTGGAAAATCACCCGTTTCTCTCCGTTTCTCAGCCGAATTGGCTCCGGTTTGAGTCCATGTGTTGTGTATAGTCATTACCATTGTTTCCCCTTCGTTTCGGAATGAATGGGGCGTGGAAGGGCCACGATCGGGCCGATCCCAAGGTTTGCTTGCCGTGACGCTTGCGCGGTTCAACAATAACCGCTGAAGTTATGGCGCGGTGGGCTTCAGACCATTTAGAGTAGGTCGGATTGAGTCTGCGTGGTTCCGCTATAGGCCGCACTGGGGCTTTCGCGGCTAGGTGTGGTCCGCTTTGTTCCCCTTGAGTGGCTGGCCTCCAGCCGTTCTGTCTTACCATTGCTTTGAGCGGCCCTACCCGGTCCGCTCTGCCTCTTGAGCGGTTGGATGTTAACCGTTCAGTGGCTTGTGTCGGTTCCGTTGAGCGATTTGGTCAAAACCGTTCTGACCGTCACTGTAGTAGGTCGATTGGCTTGAGCGGCTATCCCTTAACCGCTCTATGCCCTGGGGCGGTCCAGCCCTAACCGTCCAGTCTATTAGTGCTTTTAAGTCGATTTTCTTGAGCGGTTTGGGTCAAACCGTTAGTGTCCTCTGGGCGGCCTTCCCTTGACCGTCTAGTTCATTGAGCGGCCCCTTTGTGACCGCGCTATTGGGTTGTGTCTGTTGTTGTGTCCGTCTGTCCGTGCGTTGTGTTGGTCTTCGGTCGACCCGATTGTGACCCAGTGGTTGACCTTCGCCCTCGTGAATGTCCCAGACACCGTGAGACCTGTGTTTGTGTTTTGGGGGTGTCCGGAGGTGTCACGTTGTGTCGATTAGCGTGCTCGTGAGTTTTAGGGTCCAGGTAACCCCATGTGTGCAGTATGAGTATCCGTGTGGGCCATGTGTATGGCCTTAGACTGTGAGTCCAGATGACCAGTCTGGGGCTAGGGATTTTTCACGTGTCACTGTGGTTTTGGACCTAGGGATTAGGCCAGATTGATAGCTCAGTGCTATCACGTGCGACGGTCTTGACCCGAGTCTTGTGACTCAAGGACCGTTGAGTAGTAGGTCTAGTGGGCTATCAAGAGACTGGTTGCGTCGTGCCACCTGTTACTCCATGTTACTCATAATGGGTGCGTGTGTCATTTTCTGTGTCCACATTCTGTGACACGTCCACTAGTCGTAGCTTTCCCTCGGCACGCGTGTGCTGGCTCGCCTGGGAGTGACTGAGCGGCGTACCCGAGAGAGACGGTGAGTAGGCCGGTTACCATAGGGCCCCTACACACAGCCAAGTCTGGGCTCGGGAGGAATTACCAGCTAGAGGACAGGCTTAGGGCGTATGGTCTGAGTGTGCATACGAGGCTGAGGGTTCAGACCCGCACTGACGAGCGCGACCTCAGCTAGTCCTTATTTTGTGGTACTTCTGGTTACTATGCGTGTCCGAGTCTCACGTCTGGGGCATTGTAGCTAGACACTTGTGACTCGGTGTAAGACATCAGGGGATGCATCCGGTCTGTTCTTCTGGTGGACGGTACTCCCGTCACATGACGTGAGTTGTCATTTCTCAGGTTTCCATTTCTCGTCTGCGAGATGGGGTTTCGGGTGTTATTTTTGAGAGCGTTCCCGTAGCCGAGGTCTAGGGTTTTCGGTGAGCGTCACCAAGGGTTAACTCCTTTGTCTCTTGTGTGATTGTCTATCCATGTGTTGCTTTGCTAGATGCATGATTAGGACTACTATAAATTGGTTTCAATTCTGAATGCAATTTCTTTCTTATGATCTGAGTTGTTCATCAACCAAATCATATATCAAAAGGCGTGTCAGGAAGGATAGGTCAAGCCTATCTGGAATGTCACCTCTTACGTGAGGAGATCTTAGATCAAACCTCCATCATGTACTATAATTGGTTGATTGACCATTTTCTTCATCTGAGTGATATTTGCTAGTGTTCACACTGTGAGTAGAACGTTGCTATTTGTTTTAGATCAGTAAGAGTAGACTAAATTTTTTAATTCCGTAAAAAGTCTCACTGGGATGCATTCACCCCCCTTTGGATCTCAGCCATACACATTCCAATCCCTATACTTGTAATCAGAGCAGATCACCAATCCTATCATAAAGTAGGATAAATCAGGAAAATAAAACAAACACTTAAGTTTTATAGCTGTGATTGTAGACTTAATACCCGTCAATGGCTGCTGATAGAGCACAGGGGCCTAAGATGCAGCAGACGGTGCAAGGATTAACCCAAGCGCTGTAACAAGTAGCTCAAGGAGGAGCTAACCGTGGAGTGGGAGATTTACATAGGAACTTCAAAAGTATGAACCCTCCCAAGTTCGCAGGGTCTACGGACCCAGATGAGGAGGAACACTGGGTAAAGGAGATCGAGAGGATATTCTGCATTATGTAATGCACGGATGAGAAAAAGGTCCTATTGGCCACTTTCTATCTAGAAAAGGATTCACGTACTTGGTGGGAGTCTGTTGAAGTAACTCTACCACACGATCAGGTGTTGTGGGAAGAGTTTGTGGAACACTTCAATAATAAATACTTCTCCGATAGGGTGCAAGAAAGGAAGGCTGTCGAATTTACTTCCTTGAAGCAAAGGAGTTTGATAGTGATGGAATATGAAGCTCAGTTTACAATATTATCTCGGTATGCACCACACCTAGTGGATACCAAAAAGATGAAGGCGAGAAGATTTTTAAATGGCTTAAATTACATTACTCAACTCGTCCCGATGGATATTCAATTATATATTGACATGGTGAGAAGAGCCCAACTCTTGGAAGATGTAATGGAGATGTCTGATCACATCCGAGGAAGAGAAACCAAGAAGGAGCATGTCACTAGCTCTGGTAACTTCAAGCTCTCTTTTGGGAAGAAGAGGCCCAATTCAGATGGGTGTAACTTCCATAAAGATGAGCATAACTTCCAAAAGGACAAGAAGCCAAGATGGAATGATAAACAAATTGTCCCTGTTGTTACCCCATCAAAGGAACTATGCAAGCATTGTGAAAAGCCCGGACATAAGGTAGAAGAGTGCTGGAGAAGACTTGGCGTCTGTCTTCGCTGTGGGAGTCAGAATCATAGAATCTCAAATTATCCACTCCTCAACGAGCAAGCTCCATCAGAAAAGCTTCCAGTTGCTATCAAGAAGCAAGAAAGACTCCAAGCCATTATGAATGCAGAACCTATCAAAGAAGGAGGCATCGTGGAAGGTACCCTTTCTGTGTGCTCAAAGCCAACCTCTGTTTTATTTGACATTGGAGCTACGCATTCATTATATCTAAGAGCTTTGCTGATACTCCATCTCTGAAGCCTATTCCGTTAGAATCCAAACTTGTTATTACTACTCCTATTAGAGCGGGATCGAATATTAAATATTTCTACCCTACTAGTGAAGTTCTAGTCAGCAGTTGCAACCTACCTGCTGACTTAGTATGTATGGAGATGGAAGGATATGATATTATTTTGGGAGTTGACTAGTTATCTACACATGGTTCTAGTGTCAACTGCAAGTTGGGTACGGATACTTTTAGTGGTTACCCCAATCTCTTATTTTTTAGTGTCAGGCATTCTAGACACCTATCCCTTATTTCGGCCCTTAAAGTCGATAAATTATTGAAGAAGGGTTGTGCGGCTTTCTTAGTTTCTATGACTATGGCCAAGCATAAGGAACCCAATCTGGAGGATATTCCTATTGTTCAGGGAGAGGTTTTAAGGATAGGGCTAGATTCATAGTGTGTCGGCATAGGTTGTTAGAGGATTGACCCATCATCGTAGCACCATGAGGTCTTGTAGATAGGGTTAGGAACAGTGGCTTCATCCTGAGTAGGGGGTTCTTCATGTAATGGAGGGAGAGAGAAACAAAGAAAGCTCGGAGTAGGACTCTCATGAAAAACTTCATCATCATGCGCCAGCTCAAATTCTTCATCATTAAACTCAAGTGGACACCATGGTGAAGGTGTATTGGTGGGTGATGGAGGTGTACAATGGTGTGGAGAGTTTTGTGGATATGAATGTGGATGTGGAGGCAGAGGGCCATATGAATGAGTGGGATGTGTAGGCGGTGGGCAGATGACGTCCACTTGATCATTAAAACTTGAAAAGTCATCTTGCTCACTTATGTTGTCGATGCCATTTGTATCTCTCCTCTCCTTCCAATCTTTCTCCATCTTGGTGATTTCATTTATGAATGCATGAAGAGGATTGACTTGAGGAGGAGGCCGTGAACTTGTAGCCCACTTTAGTTGTTCCTCCATCAGAGTGATTTTATCAAGAAGATTTTGTTGGAGGGGTGTGACTTGTGGAATAGCGAGTTGGCATGGTGGCCATGGAGCTCGGAGGGGTTGACCCATGGAAGGACCTGGCCAGGCCAGGTTGCAAGGAATATATGGGCCTTGGAGTCGTGAAGGAGGGTGAATAGAAGATGGTGGGTGATGGACCACCCAAAAGGGAGGATGGGTAGAAGAAGGAGGTGGGTGATGGGCCACCCGAGAAGGAGGATGTGTAGGAAAAGACGGGTGATGGGCCACCCGAGAAGGAGGATGAGTGGACGGAGGTGGGTGATGGGACACCCGAGAGGGAGTGGAAGGAGGATAAGATGAAGAAGCTAAACCCTCAACAATGGCCTTAAAGGCTTGAGTTTGTTGAGGGCTGAGATGCAAATCTCGGGAGACCACTTTATTGCATGGAGGAGACGGTTCCCCGAGGGTAGTGACTCGCGATTGATGCGAGGGACCATAAGATTAAGAATTGCCCACGGGGTGGACAAAACCATAAGAATTGGGGTGAAATCCCTTAGAAGAGTTGTGGTGAGAATTATAAAACTGAGGATTATAGGAGTGCTTTGTTGGTCATCCTCATGATTATAAGTGTAATTAGACATGTTGATTTGATTATTCAAGCGAAACATTATGCAAAGCAACCAATATTCAATCAAAGTAATTTGCAAAGATATCAAACAATGTGAGATGTTGATGCTTTATTTATAGTTGGACCTTGATGTGAATTAGATGATTTTAACAAAGTTTGATGTGATTCACTCAAGGTAAGAACCTAGTTTCAATGTGGTTTACTTCGGTGCCAACTAGCTTATGTTTCTCACCACGTATGGGCCAACTAATCCCTGGGAACTTCAAGGTACAACTACCCTGGTTACCAAAGAGGGAATCCTTTGGTATCGGGGACTTACGAAGGCCTTGGTGGAGGAGATTCCGGTCCAATGAGAGAAGTTCCTAATTGGAGGGTCCTTCCTTCACCAAGAGGGGATAAAGATCTCCTAAAAGGTTGGGTAGAGGAGGTCTCTCAAGCCAAGTGCCCTAAATGCAAGAACTAATGCAAAGAAATAAAAAAATGAATGTATGAACAATAAATGTACTGATGAATGCAGAATAAATCACAGGACAAGGAGATTCTATGAACAACAGAGGGAATTGGCACCTGGCACAGTGGGCGTGAATTTTGAAATTCGCATCCACTGCCTTGGATGCAGTTTTTTTTTACCGAGGCTGATCACGGTTTGGTGGAGGACCGCGTTCAAAAGAATGCAGTTCTCTATCTGACCGTGTTTAGACAGAGTATAGGGGCTAGAAACATGCTAAAATAAGAAAAAACTGATGGAATAAGAATGAAAAATGCTAACAAACCCATAATATAACTCATGGCAATCAATTAGCATATGAAATAAAGTATGGCATGAAAAAATTATTTTAGATAAAGAGTATGAATTTTGATAATATCTAACAAATTTTCGATGGAGTTGGATTTGCCGTCGTATCTTCCGGTTGTTCAACGAGGCCCCGCGGCAAAGCCTGGATTTACATACGTTGTAACAGGAGGACTCGGCGGGTTTGGGCTTGCGACGGCGAAATGGCTGGTAGAGCAGGGAGCTACCTCGTTAGCACTCCTGTCGCGGCGCGGAGCAGCTACCGATGAAGCTAAACAGGGACTCAGCGAGCTTGAGGAAAAGGGAGTTTTAGTACATGCGTTCGCTGTAGATATTACTGATCGAGCTGCTCTCTCTGAGACGCTCCAGGTCATTCGGTCGAAGATGGCTCCGATTGCTGGCGTTGTTCATTCAGCAGCGGTGATTGAAGATGCGCCAATCATGCAGGTAAGCGCCGCTCAGCTAAATCGGGTCCTTGCGCCAAAGGTTGCAGGTGCATGGAATCTTCACCAGGAGACATTACAAGATCCTATAGACATGTTCGTCTTGTACTCATCGTCGAGTGCTGTTGTAGGAAATCCTGGGCAGGGTGCTTATGTCGCGGGAAATCTATACCTGGATGCTTTAGCGCAGTACCGGCGTTCGTTGGGACTGCCTGCCCTCGCAGTCGGTTGGGGTGCCATTAAAGATGTAGGTTTTCTTACACGCCATGGCAATGTGGCGGAGATGCTGAGAACACGGACGGGAATGGACGCTACGTCTGCGGAAGATGCTTTGCGCGAGCTTGCACAGCTGTGCTCCGCAGGCGTGAATCGAATGTGTGTCGCTCGGTTTGATCTGCAACGTTTGGGAAGAATCCTCCCGGGAACTCTTGTGCCGCGATTCTCCGCGATCATAACTCCCGAGGTGACATCGTTATTGAACGCAGAAGATACGCTGGCGTCACGCCTTGCAAATATCTCATCTGGCGAGCGAAGGGATGTTGTCACGGAATGCGTGCGGGTCCACGCGGCTAAGGTTCTTGGCGCGGGCAGTAACCAGCTCGATGTCAATCGCCCGCTAGCAGAACTGGGGCTGGACTCTCTAATGGCTGTAGAGCTTGCAGTGGCTCTTGAGCGCGATACGGAAAGTCCGATCTCTGTCATGCAGTTACTTGGTGCTGGGAGTATTCGTGCCATTGCAGATCTGATCTTGAAGAGGCTTGGCGCGGATAAAGATGCTGTCGCTTCAGACAATGCCGGCAAGGAGCAAGAGTTGGTCGGGCAAAAGCTATGAGCCTGGAGGAACAAAACCGGTTCCGACCAGGGGAAGATGAGTCAGCAACGAATCATCCGTGGCTTGAGCTAAGTCTGGCGCAACAGGCAATCTGGTTGGATGCGAAGCTGAATCCACAGGCTCCAATTCAGCTTGGCGGATGGGCTCGCATTGAAGGGGACATCGATGAAGCGTCAGCCAGCCAGGCGCTGCGGCTCGTTATGGCGAGGCACGATGCTCTAAAGCTTCGTGTGGATGACGAGAGACCCAGACAGTGGCTCAGCGGCTCAGCGGTACTTCCTTTTTCTGTGTCTTCCATGCACGCTACAGAGAGCGTTCAGAGTGCCTTCGAAGCTTACATGGATGAGCTGTTCGCATCTCCTCTGCCATTGGGGGATAGGCCACTCTTTCGACTTGAGTTGATTAAAGTCCATTCCTGTCTCTGTTTTCTGGTGTGGAGATTTCATCATCTAATTGCAGATTCGGTCAGTACAACGCTGACGATGAGTTACTGGACGGAGGCCTATCTCGCCATCGTCTCAGAAGAGGTTCCTCATCTTTCTTCACGGTCTTCCTATCTGGATGTGATCTCGTCAGACCAGGCATATCTTGCCTCCAAAGAACATCGGGACGATGCAGCGTATTGGCTGAAAAGGTTTGATCCGCTTCCCGAGCCTCTGATCCCAGGTATTCAGGCGAGTGAAGGGCATCGGCGAGAAGGTTTCTATTCCGATTGGAGCCTGAGCCATTCAGTCTGGTCTCAGATTGGAGTGTTGGCTTCTAAACTGCAAGTGTCGCCTTCTCGCATCTTCTTTGCGGCATTTACAGTAACGGTTGCCGCAAGATTCCAGCGCCAAGATGTGGTCTGCGGTGTTGCCTTGCATCGGCGAGATTCTTCTTCGATGTCAGCATTGGGGATGTTCTCCGGCGTGCTCCCACTTCGCTGTTATGTGGATAGAAGATCCCCGATGGATCATCTGATTCAACAGTTTAGCAGGCAGATGGATCAGGACATGAGGCATCAGCGTATGCCTGCCGATCTTCTCGCCCGGCAGCTTGGACTCTTCAGGCTGGGGCGAAAGCATCTCTTCGAAGTTGTGATGTCATTCCTGCCAGCCGAGCGCATTCAAAACGAATCTTTGTCCCCAGATCTTCCTGTGACTTCAGGGGTTGTTGCGCTGAAGGAGGCAAGCCCTGTGAGTTTGCACATAACCGAAATCCTCTCAGGAGAAGCTCAAATCCGGATCGCCGTAAATCCAGAGATCGTCAGAGGAGAAGAAGCAACCATGTTATTGGGAGATCTCAAATCTGTTGTGGAACGAGTGCTGCGAAATCCATCAATAATTCCAGAGAATCTTTTCTCCTTCAACCACGCGGAACATGCGATAGTTGAGGACAAGCATTCTTCGGGGGATGATTATGAAGAATGGACTGTCTAAGGGTTAGTAACCTTCGTGGTATTGTTGTGCTCTCCCACATGGTCGACCATTTAGTTTGAGTGTTCTTATACAAACTCCTGGATGATTTGGATTAGCGGACTAATGGAAAAGGTGGCCGACCAGTCAGCTCTTAAAGAATTAGACGATCAGTCCTTCCTTAAGTTTTTGGAAGACAGGGAGATACGTCTTCGTGTCGCCATAGATGAGCTGCGAATCAGCGCGCCATCGCAGACATTGAATGTTGCTATCAAGGAAGAGATCAGGCGTCGGAAGGGCGCTCTCATCTCCTTATTGAGCGACCGGCTTGTTTTAGTTGACGATCTGCGGAAGAAAGATCTAGGAGTACGCGCACGCAGGAAGTTAAGTCCCGCAGGGCAGTGGACTCCTCAAATCCAATACTGGCGTTCTCAGTTGGATGGAGTAACAGGAATTCTCGAGCTTCCTTTCGCGAGGTTCAGAAATGCCGCTTCTGTAAGAACGGAACGCCTTCCGTTTCGTATCCCAGCTCCTCTCGCGGTGTCTCTTCAACGTCTGGCATCGAACGCAGGTGTTTCCTTCAAGACGGTTGTCCTCGCGGGATTTTCACTTATCGTCTTCCGCTATACGAATAAGCTGGATTTTTGTATTGGACTGCCGGTTCCACGGAAGCAGCGCAGCAGTGACCTGCTTCCCGAGCCTGCCATCGAGAATGTGGTTGCGTTGCGTTGCAGGGTGAACTACCGCTCGACGGTGTATGAGTTCCTCCGGCTCATACAGGAGAGATGCGACGAGGCTTTTGCGAACAAGGATGTTCCGTTTACCCGCCTTCTCGATGTTCTTCCTGTCGAGAGGTTTGATGGTGTCCACCCACTCTTCCAGATACTTTGTGGATTGGACATGTCCGCAGGAGAGATTTCTGTCGCGGATACAGTAAGCGATACGGATTTCCCGTACGACCTTGGCCTGTTCATCGATACAGGGGACTCTGAAGAACTTTCCTGTCATCTGCGATACAAGGTTCATTTGCTTAATAGAGGGAGCTTAGAGCTATTTAGCGAATGCTTTTTGGCTTTGCTCGGCTCAATGACAAGAGATCCAGAGCTTCATGTTTCAGAACTTAGCGTTCTATCCGATGCACTGAGCGATCAGATGCTGGTTGAATGGAACCGGACTGATCTGAGCTTTCCATCGACTACGATCCATCAGCTTTTTGAAGCCGCTGCTGAGCAGTTTCCGAATGCCAAGGCGGTTACAACCCAAACGGTGTCTGTTACCTATGCGGAGCTGAATCAACGGGCAAATCAACTGGCAAGATTTCTGCTTGATCGCAATATCGCCGCGGGCTCCTGTATCGGAATCTTTATGCAGAGGAACGTGGAGATGATCGTCAGCATGTTGGCGATTCTCAAGGCGGGTTTTGCATATCTTCCTCTTGATCCGTCATATCCAGCACAGAGACTGGAAGCGATGCTTCAGGAAAGCCGCGCTGCCCTGGTTCTTGCGGATATGCAGGTACGGGAGGCAATGCTCATCAATGAGCGGGATATTACACGAATCGATATGGACGCTCCTGCGATTCGTGCAATGCCTGTAGAGAATCTAAATCTCAAGGTTCAGCCTCAGGATCTGGCATATGTTCTCTACACCTCAGGCTCGACCGGCCGGCCCAAGGGAATTGCCGTCGAGCATCATAGTACCGTCTCCTTGCTCTCCTGGGCTCGAACTCAATTTCACCCTGAGGAGTTGGAGCGAGTTCTGGCTTCGACGTCGATCTGTTTCGATCTTTCGGTGTTTGAGATCTTTCTTCCTTTGATATCCGGGGGAACGGTTGTTCTCGTCGGCGATGTTCTGGAGTTGGGAAAGATTGATGAGCCGTTGGGGCCGACCCTTATCAATACAGTTCCGAGTGCACTGGCGACATATATATCATCGAAGACCATTCCTGCTTCGGTCCGGTGCATCAATCTCGCGGGAGAGTTATTACCAGAATCGCTGGTTCAACAGATTGAACGACAGGCGCCACAGGCACGCATCTTCGATCTGTATGGTCCTACGGAGACAACCACCTATTCCACCTTTACGCAGCGTAGATCTGGCGAGATGGCCAACATCGGCGGACCCCTGGCGAATACGAAGATATTTATTCTGGATGAACGAAATCAGCCGGTCCCCCCTGAGGTTTCAGGCCAGATCTTCATTGGTGGAGAGGGTGTTGCCAGAGGCTACCTCCACCAGCCTGAGATGACCGCAGACCGATTCATCACGCTGCACAACCTTCCCTATACAGGGCGTCTCTACGCTACGGGCGATCTTGCTCGATACACGCCTCAAGGAAAGATCGTCTACCAGGGAAGAATGGATCAGCAGATCAAGGTTCGAGGTTTTCGGGTCGAGTTGGGGGAGGTGGAAAAGACACTTCAGCAACACCCGAGAATTCATGACGCAGTCGTTCTAATGCATAAGGACGAAAGCCTCGGTGAGATATTGGTAGCCTACGTTACGGTTGCTTCAGCTCCGCTCGATCGCGAAGAACTCGTCTCTTTTCAGCAAAAACTGTTGCCCTGGTACATGGTGGCGAGGGAGGTCGTTCTGTTGGAGTCAATGCCGAAGACGCTCAATGGAAAGATCGACCGGAAGGCGTTGAAGACCAAGCGCTCCTATTCGTCGCCAGTGCCAGCAAGTGCATTGAAGACTTTGTCGATGACTGAACAACGCCTGACAGCGATATGGGAGAAGAATTTCAAGAGAACCCCTATTGGCGTTGATGACGATTTCTTTGCCCTGGGCGGACACTCTCTGCTGGCATTCCAAATCTTCAGCGATATCCAGAAACAAATGGAAAAACATATGGCAATCTCTGTACTTTTCAAGGCGCCCACCATCAGGCTTTTAGCCGACGAGATCGACCGATAGTCAAGAAATTGAAAAAGAGATAATTCAAGGAGTGGTTTGCTTGAGAAGCAGTACGTGGCGGGGATATGAAGGCTAATGCTCCATCCTTGAGGGACAAGTGGATCTCAACTCGGGATCGTCTGCACGGAGCTCGGCTTAGGATGTTTTGCCTACCGCATGCCGGCTCCGGTGCTGCAGCTTATCAAACATGGAAGCGCGAGATGCCATCGTTTGTGGAGCTATGTCCTGTCAGGCTCCCAGGCCGCGAGACACGCATGGCGGAGACTGCATATTTCAGCAGCAGAGAGCTTGTGCGTGCAATGGCGGACGCTTTGCTGGAAGACTGCGAGATGCCTTACGTGATATTTGGTCACAGCATGGGAGCTGTCCTCGGGTTTGAACTCGCGCATGAATTGAAATCTAAAGGCGCAGTTGAGCCTCTTGCGATGTTTCTTTCGGGCAGGGTGGCTGCCCATCTCAAGATCTCTGCAAAGCCATTGCACGATCTGCCTTTGGACGACTTCATTCGAGAGATCGAGGTTCGATATGGCGGGCTGCCTCGTGAAGTATTGGCTGATAAGGAGATGCTCGACTTTTATCTCCCGATTCTGAAGGCTGATCTTCAACTGATCGAAACGTACTCTTACGAAACTAAGCCCCTGCTTCATTGCCCGATACTGGTCTCAGGTGGGCTTGAAGATCAAAGCATCTGGGCGGATGGTTTAACGGCCTGGAAGGAACATACAACCGGCGCCTTCGATGTTTTGCGATATGACGGAGACCATTTTTATCTTGCAGGGCCTGCTAAAGCAGACCTTCTTCAGATGTTGCGTAACAGACTGATATCCCTGGACAACGGGTTACACGTATAGCATTGCATGCACTGAGATTATGACGATAAGCCAGAAGATTTATTCAATACTTCGCAGCAGATGGTTTCTCCCGTCGGTTGCGCTCTTTGCTTTTGTCGTGCGGCTGGCTCTTATTCTTCTTACCAATAAGTATGGCAACACCGTTTTTGCCGACGAACTGGATTACCTGAAGATCGGCATCTCTCTTTCGCATGGCGGCGCGTTCGCCAAAGACGGCATTCACTATACGGCATATCGTCCACCGGCACAGCCTTTTGTTATTGCGGCACTCTTTCGTATCTTCGGTGAACATCATCTCTACCTGAAGATCTTTGAGGCATTGATCCTGATTGCAGTCCCGTTTGTCTGTTTTCGGCTAGGCAGACTGCTTGGGTTGAGTGTAGAGCACTCAAATATCGGTGCTGCGCTTGCGACTCTGCACCCTGCATTGGCCTATGCTTCATCTACTCTTTATCCAACGGTACTGACAGCAGTTGCCCTTACGGTGGGAGTCTGGTTATGCACGGAAGCTCTGGAGTCGAATGCTGTTACGACTTCCATTGGAGCAGCAATCGCCCTGGGTTTAGCCGGCTCCGCCACAACAACATTTGCTCCGTTGGCCGCGCTATCTGCGGTGATCATGTTGATGCGACGCAGTTATCGCGCTGCGTTCATTATTGGAGTTCTGGGGACGCTGCCGGTGGTTCTCTGGATGGCTCGGAACGAGCGGGTGCTGGGCCGGTTTACTGTAGCGACCAACGGGGGTTACAACCTCTATCTCGGTGCAAACAATGATGCAACACCGATGTCGGGCAACTGGGTGGAGCCCAACCTCTTTGATGAAAGTCGTATTGACGAAGTGCAGTTGGATGATGACTATAAAAATGCTGGCGTGATCTGGATCAAAGAGCACCCGGTGCGCTGGGGAGAGCTTGCTGCCGAGCGAGCGGTAGTGGTATTTGATTCGGTTGGAAATCCACGGACACAGGGCCTGCACTCAGGCTTGTTGGGCCACTTGATGGGGTGGATCATGTTGCCTGTGGTTGTGTTTGGAGTGATTGGATTATTTGCCAGTTACAGGAATCCGGCGGCATGGTTTACAGCTGCTGCTCTTATGCTGATAATAGCCAGTTCGGCAGCCACAATCGCCAAACCTCGATTCCGCTTTCCGTGTGATCCACTGCTTGCGATGTTTGCTGTCGCAGGTTTTCTTTTCATCAAGAAAAAGGCTTCGTCGGGGCGGAAAGATGCGCTTATTTAAGTTCAATCAACGATCCTTGAGTAATCGACGCAAACATGCCTGTTGAATGGGAGTCCGTTGATCTTCTGCCGCGGCTTGTGGACGATGTCGTTCAGATCTGGCGGATTGATCTGGAGTCCGATCCACGACTATTGTCGGAGTTCCATCAGCACTTGACCGAGGTAGAACTGGAGCGTGCAGACAGGAGAATTCATGGACGGGTGCGCGCGGAGTTCATTATTGGCAGAGCGTGTCTCAGGATTCTGCTTGGAGCAGAAATGGGTATGCGTCCTACGGAGTTTCCATTGCTGGAAAGCGCTTACGGTAAGCCTGAGCTGTCAATGTCCGGCCCTTGCTTCAATGTTTCTCATTCACATGGGACCATTCTGATCGCTATAACGAAGGCAGGAGCAGTTGGGGTTGACGTGGAGTACGTCGACCTCAGGAAAAATGTTGTAGAGCTTATCCCATCGGTTTGTACGCAACAGGAAGCAAAACTGCTTCTGTCGTCCCATACTTTTGAGGCCAGGCAACGTCTCTTCTATAAATGCTGGGCGCGCAAAGAGGCTGTTATCAAGGCGGAAGGAAAGGGGCTTTCCATACCGTTAATCGAGTTTGATGTGTCGTTGGAGAGAGCTGCGAACAATCTCCCCATTTATGCAGAACCAGAGAAGCTTTTAACAGGTGCTAAGGGCTATTTTTTGAATGATATTCCGTTAGGAACGGATCTGGCAGGAGCAGTTGCGGTTGACTCCCCCAATTGTCGTATCCAGTTGCTCAATTTTCCACTATCGGCACTAGAGAGCGATCTTGTAAAAAAATAGCAGCGTTTTTAGTGGCACCTGTTAGGCAAGCGGTCTGGAGAAGGCATCTGGAATGTACGTTGTTCGCCTATCATAGTAGGTGTTTTAGGATGTCTTCCTTCTGGAGTTGTCCATGAGCATTTTTGAGCCGGCCAAAACACGGTTTACGTTTCTGCTGTTGTTGGCTCTTACGCAGGTTCCTGTCAGTCTTTGCCAGGACTCCTCTCAGCCTTCAACCGAGTTGAAGCCATATGTTGGGGAATACCTCAAGAAGATGAGCGAACCGTGCCGGTTCTGCCACTTAGGTGACGTCGACGAATAGACACCCCACCGGAGCCTTACGCTCGGGATAGGGAAATAAACCCCTCTTTGCGTCAGCACTAAACCCAGTGCGGATGACCACCATAAGAGACGAATAAACCCCGTCAGTTCTGCCGCCTCGGTGACACCGACGAATAGACATCTTACCCGGACCTTACGTCTGGAATGAGAGAATAAACCCTCCCTTGCGTCAGTAATGACCCAGTGCCGACGAACACTTCAAGAGACGAATGAACCATGTCGATCTCGTCACCTCGACGATACCGACGAATAAACATCTTACCCAGACCTTACGTCTGGAGTAAGAGAATAAACCCTTCTTTGCGTCAGTATTGACCCAATGTCGACGAATATCCCAAGAGACAAACAGACCATGTCGATTGCGTCACCTCGACGACACTGACGAATAGACACCTTACCCGGACCTTATGTCCAGAGTAAGAAAATAAACCCTTCTTTGCGTCAGCACTGACCCAGTGCCGACGAACATTTGAAGAGACGAACAAACCATGTCAGTTTCATCACCTCGATGACATCGACGAATAGACACCTCACCTGGACCTTATGTCTGGGTAGGGAAGTAAACCCCTCTTTGCATCAACACCGACCCAGTGTTGATGAATACCTCAAGAGACGAACAAACTGCGTCAAGTCCCGCCACCCTGGTGACACCGATGAGCGAACATCTCGCCCAGACCCCCCTCGGGGCGAGACAACAGATACCCCTTTGATTTGAACCTCCCATTCAGGTCATTTGAATCAATAAGCTCTTCTCTTCGTCCCTTCGGGTGACGAATAACCCTTTGACTTGAACCTCCCGACTGGGTTGCTTGAATCAATAAGCTCTTCTCTCCATCCCTCCGGATGACGACTACCTCCCGCCCAGGCCAATCTCCCTCACGGAACCGCTCGGCGGGGCCACGAGGCTCGCGTGGTGGAGTGATCCCCTCGTCTCTCCCCTAGGGAGGCGAGCACTCTCCTACGCGCCTCTGCAAACCCTATCGGAGCATTCCTAGACCAAGCCACCGGTGCAAACTCGCATCCTGTCGAGGACCAGAAAAAAAAAGAAGAAAAAAAGGAAAAAAGAGGGAAGAGAGTCGTGGGCCAGCATGCAAGAGTATGTGCGTGAATGATCTTCTATTTCAAAAAGGGGGAAGGCTACACGTGCTTCGGGGCATACCCCTGCCTTACATGACAACTAGACGTGGCAACAAAAGGGAGGGGAGGGAACTCAATCTATCCCTCAGAAAATCTCCTCGAGAGGGAGGATCCCGACACAGGGGAATTCTGCCATGTCACGCAGTTGGTTCCTCTGCCCCTCGAGGCGCGCCAGCTCAGACGTCACAGACGTCATTTCGACCCAAGCGACGACAATCTCCTCGGTCTCTCTGATCACGGTGGCCTCAGCTTCAACCAGCTCAGCCTCGGTGGCAGTGAGATAATCTCTCAACTGCTCTACCCTGCCTGTGAGGGCACCCACGCGACGTCGATTTTCATCCAGGGCCCTTCCGTGTCGCTCTTCATTGCTTCGCCACACGTCCAGCGCACGCTCGTATTCATCCTCCTGGGCACTGATGGCGGCGAGTTCATTGGGAGCCCGGGCCTCAAGGAACTCTCAGTGGTTGACGTACTTCAACAGCAATAGGACCCGCCATGACCATTCCTCTAGAGGGCAACCCAGCATTTGCAAGGCCCCGGTCAGCTGCGCCACTACGGTGTGTACCCCCCGGTATGTGAGGGAAGGGTCGGCCAAGATCATCGACCGCAGGACCAGTAGCATTTGTCGGACCGGCGCGTCCGAGGTGACGTGACCAATGGAGGGCATAGCTGGAGGGTTGAATTCAACTAAGTCATCCACTGCCACCCACAAATCCGCATCCACCGTGCCCGAGGAGGACGGGAGACCAACGGCCAGGTCGCTTGGGTGCCTGACCCCGATAGATGACTCCCGGTTGGTCATCGCCAAAGGAGCTGGTAGAGCTGCAACTGAACCACCTGACTCCACCATCGCGAGGGACTGCTCCATATTGCTCTCGGTCGTAGGCAGGGCAGGAAGCAGAGCTGAATCGGACGTCACTCCTGAAGGACCGACCACCTCTTCCGCTGATGCTCCCTCCTCCCCGTAAACCGTAAGGCTAGTGAGCGTCTTCCCCAAAAGCTAGCCTTCCTCCGGTGTCATTAGTGGTCAGGGAGGTGGAAGGGGAACCATGAGTTTCAGTCCGCTCCCGACTGCAGGAATGACACCAAGCGCTCCACCTCCGACGTCGAGAGTAGTTATGGCTCGTCAACCTCCGCAGGGCCCGCTGCCTCCCTCCGCTTTGCGACGGCCTTGCGGGCTTTAGCAGTGCACGCCTGGGGGAGCCTTCCTTCCTTCTGAAACACAGAAAGTGGGGTTAGCCTTCCATCGATCGAGGCAGGTTGCTCCAAGCCTCGAGGAGATATAAGAGAGGTCCCGGAGGCCCCGCTTTACCTCGGTCACCGGAACTATTCTGCCTTCCAGTGCTATTTCTCCCTCCTCCAGAGCCTCACCGGTCGGTGTCGTGGTCTCCGTAGCTACTTCCTGCCGCAAGACCTCGAACAGGGCCACCAATTTCCCCAAGCTGGTGTCATCTCTCCCGGATCGCTCTACTGGTATGTCTGAGATGGGCACCTCCGCGGTCTCTGGCTGGATCTGCTCCTAACAGTTAACCCAACGATAAGAGAAATAGGATCAAAGGTTGGCCACAAGAAGGGGCCCCATGTGAACGGGCCCACACTTACAAAATCCCCGCCCGAAGCTACCTCGTCAGAAGAGTAGTCGTAGTCTACCTTCTCACTCGAGGAAGACTTGGCCGGGATAGGCTCCTCCCTTGTCGGGGAAGGGACTCTCGCTTGGTCACCTTCAGCCTCCTCCTCGCGCGGACTGGGCGACGGTGACTTCCCAGATTTCGGCCTCCTCCTCGTGTATGTCTTCGTCGGCTCGGGGACTTTCCGGGCCTGTATCCACTCGGGGAGGGGTGCGAGGGGAGCTAGCAAATGAAGGAGCATTTGGGTTAGATGAAAGCCTCCGGGCTCCCAACGAATAAAAAAGGAGAGAGAGAGTTAGCCGCACCATTGGAAGGAATTACACTATTCG
Organism: Amorphophallus titanum; assembly: GCA_024336825.1. Taxonomy (NCBI): domain Eukaryota; kingdom Viridiplantae; phylum Streptophyta; class Magnoliopsida; order Alismatales; family Araceae; genus Amorphophallus; species Amorphophallus titanum. Next base: position 10,575,049 of record JANBPO010001714.1, read on the forward strand.
GTCTCCGCGACCGGGAGCGGGCCGAGGATTGTCTCCTCCGTGGAGGGTGCAACCCCAGATTCGGCAACTTCACCCACGTCCGGAGCAGGAGCAGGTACTGGTTCCTCTGCAGGGACTAGAGGAAGAAACCTGAATAAAAGGCCTTATCTCACGAGGCGAAGGGGTGTCAGGCGAAACAGCTGGCCAAAGAAAAAATCTAACCTGTGGGTTGGCTGCGCTCAGCCTGAGCGATCGCGAACGCGGCCACGAATCTCTCAGCCTCGGCCTTCCTCTGCTCTAGCTCCTGCAAACTGACCGCCCTGCCGGAGACCCTCATAGAATGCGCCTCCTCCACTTTGGCTAGGAGAAGGAAACACGTACGTCATGCACATACAAAGGATTTTCCCGGGGAAAGTGACTGGACCCCGAAAAGCATCGGGATCCAAAAATCTCACCTGTGGGTCGGCTCGGCTCGGCCCGGGGCGCGATAAACTTTGCAAAGGAAGAGATTGATGGAGGCGGGGAAGCTGAAGTCGTCCGGAAGACCTCTGCCCTCTTTCGTTCGACCTCCTGCCGCACAGCCGCCTTGGTAGCGGCAAGCGCCTTCTCCACGGGCGACCTCTCCTGAGGCTCTCCAGTAGCCCTGGGCGAAGGAGTGGGAGTGGATGGCAGCTCAGACCCGACCCAGGCTTCACCTACAGCGGGGATCGGTGAAGGCGGGGGATCCTCCCTAGCTGATGAACATGAAAGATATCCGAATGTGAGCAGCCCGTGCTAAGATGAAGATAAACTCCACCTGAAAGACAATCTTGACGAGGGAAATCTCACCTGCGGGTTGGCTTGGTTCGGCCCGACCAACCTCAAACTCCTCGAATGATGGGATGGGAGGCGGTGGAGGAGCGATCTCTGCAGACTTGGCAGTTTTCGCCTTCTGACGCTTAGCCTCCCGCCATCCAGTGGCCTGCGCCTCACCCAGGGCCCTCTTCACAGGCGATTTCACCCAGGGCCTCTTCGCAGAATCGGGTAACGGAGTCGTGGTCGGGGCCGGTGGCGCCTCCTCAAAATAGGCCGACTTCTCCGCTTGCCGAAGAAGATTGCGATACGTCTCCAGCTAGGTGCTGTCCAGGTGGTCTATGACGGAAAGAAAAATAAGGGGAGCGAGGAGTTAGTTACCATTCAGCGTTCTGAAGGACGCGATAATGACAGATAGGGGTAAAAGAAGATATGATATATGTGCGTAGTAGCACGTACCATGAGGGCCGGTATAAAGTCAAAGCGTGATTGGCCAGTAGGTCAGGGAGGGTGCCTGGTCCCGACGGGCCGCCTCCCAAACTAACCAACACACGTCCCCAATCGTCTGGCAGCGGTCGGTGAGGGTGGCCAGGTCTACATGCTTCTTGGCTGACAAATGGCAATATAGATTGAAGTGATCCATTCCCCATCCTTCGGTGTAGTGATAGGCCACATGCAGTAGCTGCCCCAGGATGGCTCGGGCTCGTGGGAGGCGGGCCGAGGTTCGAGTCGCGCCGGTTCCTTTCCGGTACTCGGATCCCGGGTCGCCACAGGAGGTGTCTCCCTACGACGTCCGAGGCGGAGACTGAGACATCGTACAGAAACTAGGAACACACAACAAGGACTTGGTGGGGTCACGCTCATCAGCGCGTGTCCGACACCCCCAGCCAAGTGTCCACACACAGACCATACTCCCTAGGTCATATCCTCTAACTGGTTCTTCCCCAACGCCCAGACTCAAGCTGCGCGGAGGGACCCTATGGTAACCAGCCTAAAAATCGTCTCTCTCGGGTCACACTCTCCACCACTCCAAAGTGGGTCCGAACATGCGTGCGCATGAAAGCTACAACTAGTGGGGGCTCACTAAACGTGAACACTGAAAATCACGCACGTACCCAACGCAAGCAATGCGGAGTAACAGGTGGCTCGGAGCCACCAAACTCTGGACAGCTCACTAGACCTACTAAACCCAACGGTCCTTGAGTCATGAAACTCAGGTCAAGACCGCTGCACGTGACGACACAGTGCCGTCAACCTAGCCTCATCCTTAGGTCTGAAACCACGGTGACACGATCTCCAAGGTATCTCACCAGTCATCGAGATAATCTCTCATCCAAGGGACGCACGGGAAACCTCCAACCCCAGGCTGGTTAACTGGACTCACAATCCAAGGCCACACACATGGCCCACTCGGAAACCACTTTTATGAAGAAACTCACGTCGTGCGGGGAAGGCCCTTTGCACTCCTACCGACTCACGATGACTCGATCTAGCGAAGGCACAAAAGCCCGAAACACATGGGGTCACCTAGACCCCAAAAACTTATGAGCACGTTAATCGAGATAACTCGGTACCTCTGGACACCCCAAAAATACGAACACAAAACCCACAGGTGTTCGTGACCCTCACAAGGCTGAAGGTCAACTACTGGGTAACAACTGGGTCGACCAGGGGCCAACACAATGCGAACGAAACACGGCTAGCACAAAAACTAAGTGGCGGTCCTCCCTGGACCGTCACGTCAAATCGTGGCCCTCTCAGGACCGCAAACCTAGTATAGCGATCTTCTCCGGACCGCTACCTGCATGGGACACCAGGAAAAGAAGCGGTCCTCCCTGAGGCCGCAAGCCCTAATGGCGGTCCCAGTCGGACCGCTAGCATCATCTAGCGGTCAGTCGCAATGCCTCTACTATATGGGCAACACGAGGCACAATGCGGCCATGCCCTGGCCGCAACTCAGAGATACAGTCTTCTACCTGACTGCCTACTCTGAGGACTCAACGAGAAACAACCACAAATTGGCGGTCCTGACTTGACCGCCATTACAAGTGGCGGTTAATCGCAAGACCGCAACTACCCTCGGCGGTCACCTCTGGACCGCAAAACCTGTTGACACTTCCAGGTCGAATAGTGGCCCCCAGCGGACCACCTCTATGCAATGGCGGCTACTAGTAGTACCGCTACTCCATCCCAAGCGCAGAAACAATGAACACTGTAGAAAATCCCATTCCACGCCCCATTCACACCCATGTGAAGGGAAAAATAAGGGGAAACCAGTCCCCAACCTCTCTAGCACCGAGAGGACCCATTTAAACTCCAAAAATCGCATTGAATCGCGAAAACTTACTCACACCCCAAAACATGTATTTTTCACCATAACGTAAAAATAACCCTGCTCGGCACACCACGGCCTACAAAACTTACGGGAAAGGAAGTACAGGGATTAAGGATCTGTCCCCTACCTCCACCGATGATTTCACGCGCTGAGGAAGCCGATTCGCCAAGAAACGCCATTAGAACACCGTCGGTGCCCCGAACTCGCAGCCGAGCATCATCGCGCCACCGTCCCTCGATCCTCAATCTGTCCTCATCGTCCTCGCCCCCGCGCCATCGTCGCCTTGCCCCTGCCTACCGCGGTCGGCCACCCGCAGAGAAGAGAAGGAGGAGAAGAGAGAAACAGAGGAGGAGAGAGTGAGAGATGTGAGGGGGAGAAAGAGAGAGGGTGAGGGGTGATTAAAAGCCTATGAGATTGATCTTCCCAAGGAGTATGGAGTTAGCTCCACATTCAATGTGGCCGACCTGGTTCCATATAGGGGCCCCACGGTGGTACCTAGGGAGCACAGCGAAACCAAATGACAGGATTCCAAAATCCTTGGTCTTCACATCACTCGACTCAGGCTTACAAGAAAATCCTCCCTTGCTGGTCATAGACCAATGATCACCATTTCCAATGCCAACGTCTCTTCAGAGACCTCTACACACAGGCACCGTCCTTCGTCTTGTCTCATTAAATCCTTCACCTCGAAACAATCCAAATGGATGCCTGCCAATCCCAGTTTCACTCTTATCACAGAGCCTCGGGACACAACCTCTTACAATCCACGGCACACACCTCCAAAATCGACAAGTGCTGCCTGCTTCCGCAGCAAGCTAGTCGATGACGCCGCGACCAATGTGCATTGGTCCCCAGACAATACACATCTTACCATGGTCGATCACTTAGTCAACCTGACTAGCCGCTCATGGCCACCAACTGGGACCCTCAATCTGTTAGAGATCACTTCTCCAAAACTAGATCTCATTTGGGGACAACTTCTAACACAAGAACAGGGCACTTATGCGGCAACCTTGCCAGCACATTTTCCCAACTCTCCATCCTGCCAGTGCCACAAATCACAATGCCTCAAGCAATGGCACGACAACAACACGTCTCACACAACTTAAGACAATCTCACACTGAGGAACCAATCCTCCAATGGTCAATACATCTTCTGTAACTCCGCAAGCTCCAATTCACAACACCTCGGAAAACACAACACCAGCCACAAATTCTCACGAACACTGCCCAACTGCCACTCATCCTACCAGAGCAGCACCAACGCCCTTACACATCGGGGAATGGGCAATGCTTCTCATAGATAGCCACACTACCAAAACATAGGACATGTCTCGCACGGACTTCATGGCATACAAGGGAGGCCAACCCATCCGATCACGAGATGCAAGATGACAAATCTTGACAAAATCATCGTCCTCTCCAACCGATGAGAACCCACTCATGCCTCCGACCAATAGGGATAAAACTCCACGCTTGACCTGACCTCAAACCTTGAGCACGCTAGAAACCGCACCTTCCAGAAAAACTGATACCATCGTCAGGTCAGCTCCTCTGACAGCACTTGCCGAGTGCCTCGTCGGACCACACTCACAGCATCTCTTGATGGGCCACCATCGCAATTCCTCGAACTATGACTCACCATGCCAAGAGCCGTAACACGAGCCATAATCGGCACCCACCAACGCTCATCCTCGATTCCCAAACTCGCCACTACCACACAATCTCGAACCAAATCTAGAGTGACCATGGCCCAATCCAAGAAGATCCTCTGCTCATCCGAGCACAATTCTCGACCAGAGCACCCGCTCTGCTACCTTAAACCACGATCTCAATGACTCAGGGGCTGGACAAACCTCGAACAGGGATGGCCCAAATGACAATAACTCCTTCAGATCACACTCACGACAACTCAATCCATGAGCAATCCTCGCCAGCCACCTGACCTCGCTACAGATTCCTCGAACGTAGCACCGCAGCAACACACCTATCGGTAACCTCTATCCAACATAGCACGACTGGGGCCACCACTGATGAGAGAGAAAGCTCTCGACCTCGATCCTAAGACCCCATGCTAGCACTCCGATGAAATAGCAATCGCAATCACAGCGCCAACACAGCACCCTCAAGCTCTCATGCGAGAAACAAAGTGAAAAACAAACATAAAATCCTAAGCCAACTGTCGACTGTACTATACCTTATGGACTCTGATCACTGTAATATCTCGAATTCTTATGTACATCCACAACCACGCTCTGATACCATCTATAATGACCCAAGATCCGGATACCGGGAGGAGCCCGATACCATTCGAATCCTGGCCCGCCGCTCACGAGTCGGAGGGCTGAGAAGGGCTAAAAAGGGATGTGGAGGTACAAAGAAATAGGAAATAAAGCAGGACAATTCAACAATTAATAGAAATAAACAACTACTACAACAGAGTCCTTAGCTTGACTAAGCCCATACACTCAGGGGGAGTTTTCACTCAATATTCTCTTCTTAGAGCTCATTGTCTACACTTCAAACCAATTTCAAATAAATTGATGGTTTAAGGTATATAAACCTTAAAATCTAAGTTTAAGGGTCTTGAAAATGAACATCTCAATGTATAGAATAGAATTAAAATAGATTCACATGAATTGTGACCTCACCTCCACCTGAAATCTGAACTTTGAAAGTATAGAGGCCACCCTAGTAAAGAATTCTGAACTGAGCATTGTTTTTAAACATTCAAGTGGTCTGTTGAAGGAAAAGGCGGCAGATGAATGGAAATGTATTTGTAGAGCAATGACTTGGACTGACTGAGAAAACATAGACCCTTCACCACAGAAGTGATGGGAACTACGTCATGAAGTGTAAGTCCAGTTACCTCTATTTAAAGATTTTAGAAAGATAAAATGTAAGGCAGAACAATGACTAAAGCTCATTGAGAAACCATGTCCCCACCCAAGAAGTGATGTGGACTATGTCATGATATGATAAGCCACCGCTGTTCAAATTGAGACACTATAGTTAATGAAATTCTAAGTAATTGGGGAGTCAGACATCTAATCAATGTGTCTCCTTGTGCCAAAGGAATGAACTAAACTTGTCTATCCTTGAAAAATTGAGAAAATGCAAAATCTGTGAAAAACGTAATGCTCTTATCAGTTAGCATCATATTTGTGTTTAACAAGTGGTATCTAATTGTTGGCACCAGATGAAATGTAACTCTGAAGGCTGACCCTAAAAGGAACTCTGCGCTTAGCAAAGTTTATCTTCAATCCTTGTTTAAACTTCTCTTCTAGGGCTGTCTCATGAAATCTGCGCAAGATGGAAAGGATTGAGAGCGAGGTATGTAATCTGAAGAAATTTCTTTTAGCTCCATTAAATATACTTGCACATGTTTTCAGGACTCTTATGCTCAGATTTTGGGCATATAACCTTTGAACCATTAACGCGCATAATAGTCTTTGGAGAGGGGGAAAATCTACCGCCCGAGAGTTTGGCCCAACTTCCAATTTGATCAAACCAGGCCCAGGTCCCCAAAGTGACGGCCCCATTTTGGGACCACTTACTCCAAGCTCGAAACTCACTCAGACCAGCACTTCCTAGGCGACCCCCGGGTCTGAAAGTCTGAGCGACAGATCAGTCAAGAAGGCCCCTACGGGGACCCAGTGCAACCTATCTGAGCTATGCGCCCATCGCTCGAGAGGACTCCAAGCAAGCGTCCCAAGCTCGGACCGACTATCGGAAGCTTATCCAAGCGTCCATTACGCACCCTTAAGGAGCAGGGAACTCCAAGGGATAAGGGAGAGCCAAAGTCCTTGTGCCATAAAGAGCCTACAATGAGGACGTAACCCCCTCTGAATCTCCTCGACTCCCTGGACTTCTACGTTAAACAGATCGCTATATAAACCCTAGGGGGACTCTCCGAGGAGGTAAGCAATGATCCTGAGTAAGAATCATCACATTTCTTGGTGGAGAGCAATCTCGTGCCCCCTACTTCTCCTACCACCTTCCCTCGCATCCGTGCTCTATCATATTCGTTGACTTAAGCATCGAAGGGTCTTCCCCAGGGATTCATCCCTGGGCACCCCCTGATCCATTTCCTACCTTGCAGGTTATATACATGCGGTGATTGTGATCAAGGATTCCTCTAGGATCTCACGACTTAGGATCAGCGTGAGATTATGCCTCTTCATCTGGCACCGTCTGTGGGAAAGAGCAAAGAGCTATAATGGTGTGAAGAAATTTCGATAGGAGGACCGCCGGCGACAAGGGAAGGGCCGTGGGGGGAGAGGAAGGAGAGCCTATGCCTCCCAACCACATGGGAAGCCCCCCCTCTGAAGGTAACAACCAAGCTGACGAGCCACCTCCACCAGCCACGGGGGTGCAACCCCCCAACGGGAGTTCTGACACTCTCCAAACCCTCAATGCAAAACTGGATATCCTGGTAGAATTAATGAGGACGCAGACGGCTAGGGAGGAGAAGTCACGACTTCCTCGCAAACCTATCTGAGGTGGTCAAGGTGAGCCTGATGGGGCATCGGAGCTAGGCCTTGTCTTTGTTTAGAGTGTCATTGGTGTGTGTTGTGTCTCCTCTGGATTCAATGTGTAATTGTCTAAATTTTAATGATGGCAATGATATATTGACTTTATTTTGATGCGTTGCTACAGTCAAGGTCCTTGCACAATTGTCCTTCATGAATATCAAGTCCGTGCATAGTTTGAATGTCAGCATATAAGGTCTGTGTAGTTTCTGTATGCATGTACAAAAGATCGGAGCAGATTTTGAAGAATGCATATCGAGTCAATGTACATCATGCATGACTGAACACATGGTCCGTGCATGTCTCTATTTTACGCATACAACAGCCGATGCATCTTCTACATCGTGTCAGGGCATGTTTGGTTCTTCACATGAAAAGGTTAGTGCATGTTTTGTTCTTCATATGAATAGGTTAGTGCATGTTTTGTTGTTCGTATGAATATGTCAGTGCATCTTTTGTTCTTCGTATGAATAGGTCAGTGCATGTTTGGGTCTTCACATGAAGAGGTCAGTGCATGTTTCATTCTTCGCAAGTATATGTTAGTGCATATTTACTTTGCATACACATCAAGTCGGTGCAAACATTGGAAGAGCGGTTATGAAGTATGTGAACATCTTTCATTACTACATATAAGGTCGGTGCATGTTTTTGTATAAATGAGCATAAGGTCGGTGCAGAGTTTATAGCGAGCATATGAAGTTTGTGCACATCTGCATTGCGTCTATACAAGGTCAATGCAAATTTGTCTTGTGTCTAGACAAGGTCAGTGCACATTTGCCTTATGCCTAAGCTAAGGTCGATACACATTTGTATTGATCGCTTAGTAGGTCTATGCACATTCCAGTCTGTGCCTATCCCATGTCGGTGCATATTTTCTCTTTCTCACATCTAGGTCAGTGCTCCTTTGCATTAACATAATCAAGTCAGTACACATGTGCTGGTGACAGCATATTAGGTCAGTGCACATGTGCTGGGCGTATCAAAGCCCATGAATACAAGGTCTGATCAGTTCCATGCTTGTGCACACTTTCTGTTAACCTATCTTATAGTAGTCAGACATATGTTACATGACTATATGCTATTTAATAAAATGCTTCTCACTTTCTTGACAGGGACCTAAAAATAAAAAGACCAAGGGAACCAGGTTCGAACACCTGCTCGTGAAAGTTAAGTAAGGCACATGGTCCCAGATTCCTCGGTGCTTATGATTGGGCACGTGATCCAAGACTAAGGGTCAAAAGGTGATCTAGCCATGTGGACGGTGGGCCTGCAGATTTTGACGCATGGACTTCCAGCGGAGCATCTATTTCAAGATTCTCTGGGCGGGAACGAGTTTTCCATGCGCCCATCTCTCGCGAGCCTATATATATAGAGGCCTGATCTCTCAGTTTTAGTTGTAGACGAAAAGAATAGTAGAAGAAGAGTAGCAGTTCTACAGAGGGAGAGAAAAAGTCTTTGAAGTAGGAGAGAGCTGAGAGCTGAGAGCTAAGAGCTGAGAGCTAAGAGTTGAGAGCTGAAGGGAGAAGTTAGAAGGAGGGTTTACGGTGAAAGATCAAGAAAAGCAGAGCATCGTAAGTGTGAGGGAGAAGGGAGCTGTGTGAATCAGTTTGTGTAATTGACTCCTGGATCAAATCCAGAGTCAATCAGCTCCTAAGAGAGCTACATTGTTTCCTCATTTCTTTCTTTCCTTTTATTTTCTCAAATTCTGTTAAGTTGTGTGTCAGTGGGCGAGGGTGAATCCTCAGACAGCGAAGTTATAATGCTCAGTGGTAGCAAGCTGTAAGGCTCAGCGGTTTGGGATTTATTCCCTGAAGCTGTGAATCGGTAGTTTGTAGGGATTTAGTCCCCGAAGTTGTGGATCAACAGATTGAAGCTGTGAATCAGCAATAATCCACACTCTAGTCTGAGTGTGGGGTGGATGTAGGTGAAAGTCGAACCACCTAAAAATCTCTTGAGTCTCTTGTGTGCTTGCTCTCTTAGTATTTGTTTCTTTGATTCAGGGAGTCATTGTAAGCTCATAGGTGGAATGCTTTGAGGTGCTTGGCCATACAGATGCTGGAGATGAGTGCCTCACACTAAGTGACATTATTCAACATCGGGAATTGGAATCGTAGGGCATATTGGAACTCGATCCCTTCAGGTGAAGAGAAGACCTAACTTGCACCATTATCACTAGAGAATGATGAACCATCAACGTATAGCACCCAAGTAGGCTCAATAGGTGATCCCCCGAGCACCTATTCCTCAAGGAGCATACACTCAGTGACGAAGTCGGCTAGGGCTTGGGCCTTGATGGTAGTCTGTGGGTGGAAGTGGATGTTGAATTTTCCCAACTCAATAGCCCACTTTATCCACCTCCCTGAAGCATCAAGGTTCTGCAAAACCTGATGCAAGGGTTGGTCTATGGGAAGTACTATGGAATGAGCGAGGCCATGCAACCTCAGCTTCCTGGCAGCCATCACCAAGGTGAGGGGAAACTTCTCTACTCAAGAATAGTGCAACTCCGTCTCTTAGAGAGCCTTGCTGATGTAGTACATCGACTTCATCACTCTCTCCTCTTCATGGGTGAGCACAATGCTAAGCGTGCTCGGAGTCACGGACAGGTAGAGGAACAACTGCTCGCCTACCCTAAGCTTGGCAAGGATAGGAGGTGAAGAAAAATATCTCTTGAACTCTTCAAAGGCATCCTTGCACTCCTGATCCCATTCCACCTCCCCCTTCTTGTCTGGCGATTGATAAGCTCATCAGATCAACTTGAAAAATGGTAGGCAGCGCTTGATAGCCCTGGCCAAGAAGCAACTAAGCATTGCAATACAACTAGTGAGGCTCTGTATATATATTGCGCACTTGTTCCCTTAGTGAGTAACTAGGAATTTGAGTAACTTACCCCTGGGGGAAGCCGCTTGGCAGCATGGTACGATGGGTATGGTACCCGATATGCATCGAATGCGACGTAGTCGCCTTCACTTCTTTTAGCGAGCTTTAGCTCGATCATTCTCTCCACCATCATCTTGTTCACGATCGTGGGATCGACCAGCTCCAGGTAGAAATGTGCCAGCTGCAGGTAGGGGGTGACCAGTGTGGTCGCCTGCAGAGGGCGCAGTAGTGAAGGCGTCTGGTGCACCTGAGGGAACACTGGTGGCATCAGCGGCTGTGGTGGCCATTGTTGATTTGTCGCCAAGCTTGGCTCTGATGGCTGAGGTAGAGTGTAGAGCAGTGGAGGGTCAGCTTGATGGATGGCTCCCCGAGATGATTCACCCTGGACTTCGGGCAACTTAGAAGCTGATGATTGCTCTGTCTTCTCCATCAGCTATTTCTTCAGTAAGTCTATCTCCTGCCGGTATCTTTGGAGCAGCATCAGGACCGACGGGTCCATGGTTGCAGTGCTGGGGATGGCCTCTGTTGCTTCCCCAGGCGTACCCTCGGGCAGGATGTCGAGGAGAACGTTGTCATCTTCTTCCGCCGTCACCACATTGGCGGATAGAAGGGTAGCTTCATCATCCTGCTAGTGGTAGGTCAGGGGTTGCTTGCCCTTAGCTGTCGCCAACAGACCTCTTGCAGCCTCGGTTCTCCGAGTGTTCGGCCCCGGCCTTGTGGACAATTGAGCCAACCCACGAGGGTCTTCAGGCAACCCTCCATATCGGTCGAATACGCCGGCCATATTGCAGGTTAAGACCTGCATCCTCCTTCTTTGTCGATGGACCTTCCTTCTAGCTTGTTCCGAAAAGGTCAATCTCTCAAAGACGAAAATTCTTCTCTTCTCTTCTCACCGAGGGGCGATTTCATCGGCTTCTGATGCGGGACAAAAATGTGCCCTAGGAATCTAGCTCGTGGGCATCCCCTAGTGAGGGATGCGTGGGACCGTGCGCGGTTGAGAAACTGACAATGAGTCGGGTAGTCGGCTCTTCCGTGCTCGGATCGAGTCACGGGACGAGTCACTCACTCACTCTCGCAGCGATGATAAAAAAAATATACAAGCTAGATTAACCGATCACATGCAGCGGCATAAGAAAATATACGAGTAAAGCCAAAATGTCGAGGGAAACATGAATAAGTAACAAAAATAGGAGAAGATCAAATGCTAAAGAAATTTCAAATTATGCTTAGATTTTTAGGATATTAGCTCAAAGAAAGAGATAAACAAAATACATATTAGAGCCTTTTTGCAAAGGCTCAGAAGTGCTCACCCACTTATAGAAACTGCCCCCTTCTCTCTCCTCTCCTTTGTCTCTTGGCCTACTACTAGGGGGCTCTCCGGGCTATCCAAGTCTCTCCAATAGAAATCCCCCTCTCCCTCAGCAAAAGCTCTCCAAAAGAAGTCCCAAGAAAACTCCCCAAAAATGCCCATTTGCTTATAGAACAGCCCCTTCTCTAGAGGTACAAGTGAGTGAATCGGCACCATTTTGTAAACCGGCACCATGGGTCACGTAGAAGGCGTGGACATCATTCGGCACCATTTTTGGCACATTTAGGTGCCGTTTCACTTCGAAAGTTTCTACAAGTCAGAGATGTCAGGTCGACATATATGGTGCCTGTTCACCCTGCTCTGACGCCCTTTTCACTATCAAATCCTCTTCGTTAAATTCGGAGCACTATGTCTTCAGAAAGGTTGTGGCTCTCGCAACTTTAGGTCCCCTTTCTTCCTCTAGGATGTGGCTCTGTGTTGCTGTGGTGTCGTATTTCAGCTTACAACTGATCCGACACCCCCGCTTCTATCTCTTGTGTTCATCCATTTTAGCTTGAATGCTTGCTTTTTCATTGTTAAGTCCCCATGGTTGAGTCCCTAGTAGTGCCTTTTCAGGAAGGCTTTGGTTTCCTACGATTTTGGGTCCATTTGGTCCCTCTGCAATGCCATTTTAGTGATTTGACACCGATTTCAATTGTAAACTAATACAACACCAAAGTTGCAATATCTAAAATCCTCTTGGTTTGGCCTATCCTCCTGTTCTTTTGCTATCGATTCCTTATGGTTGAGTTTACAGCAGGGCATTTTCAGGAGCACATTGACCTCCTATAGTTTTTGGTTTACTTGGTCCCTCGGGACGCAATTTTGTGGTGATCCGGCACCACTTTCACTTGTAGAGTGATCCGACACCATAGTCATCTTTTTGGAATCCACTTGGTTTGGCTTATCCTTCTGGATTTTTGCTGTCGAGTCCTCATGGTTGAGTCTGTGATAGTGCATTTACAGGAGCACCTTGGCCTCCTGCAATTCTGGGTCCATTTCATCCCTTGGGACGCCATTTTGTGGTGATTTGGCACTGTCTTCAGTTGTAGAGTGATACGGCACCATTGTGTCATCTTTTAATTTCACTTGGCTCAGCTTATCCTTCTTCTTTTTCACTGTCAAGTCGTTACAGTTGAGTCCACAGTAGTACATTTGCAAGAGCCCCTTGGCCTCCTACAATTGTGGGTCCATTTCGTCCCACGGGATTCCATTTTGTGGTGATCCGACACCGTCTTCGGTTGTAGAGTGATACAACACCGTTGTTGTCATTTCTACAATCTACCTGGTTTTTCTAGATCTATTGCTTTTTTGCCATAGCGTCCTCATGGCTGAGTCTGCAGTAGTGTATTTTCAGGAAGACCTTGTCCTCCTACAATTTCATCCCTTCGAGACTCGATTTTACATTGATCTAGCACTGTTAAGTGATCTGGCACTGTACTGTAACCTTTTAACTTCGTCCACTTTGACTGTGTCTGTTGCTTTTTCGTCACCACGTCCCCATGGCTGAGTCTACAGTAGTGCATTTTTACGAAGACCTTGGCCTCCTACAATTTCATCCCTTTGGGATGTAATTTTACATTAATCCGGTGTCATTAAGTGATCCGGCATCGTACTGTAACCTTCTAACTTCGCCTAGTTTGGCCTGATTTCTTACTTGCTGACTGTTGAACCCTTATGGTTAAGTCTGTGATAAGTGCTTATTTGTCTATTTTTATTCATATCACACACATCATTTTTAGACTTTAATGAAGTTAATTATGTAATCTTTCATGATAATCTCAGTTCATACAAAATTTATTTGTAATGAGATTTGAGATATAAATAAATTACATAATTAAATTTTGATAAGATCATTGACAAAAAAAGGAAGGAAAAAAAACATACATGCAAGAGGATAGAGACAAAAGCTACTAAGCTCTGTCCTTTATTCATCAATGTCATCGATGGAGCCCGAGACAAACCCTCGGGAGTAACTCAAGCAAAAAAATGGGGCACGAAGGCCCTATGTACAAGAAGGTGTCAAAGCTCGTCAAGCATCGGACTCATCCCCCCGCAACTCAGCAAGGCGAGTCTCCCGCTGGGAAACCTCCTCCTGGAGCTCCTTGAGCTGACGACGGGACGTCTCTATTGCGGTCTGCACACTCTGGCACTCCGCCTCGACCTCCTGAAGCTCCCTCCACAACTCCTCTACTTGGAGGAAGGCCCTCTGACAGCGCTCCTCATTGCTCCGCAGTTGAAGGCTTACTTCAACTTGGGTGGCTCGAAGCCCGTGGAGCTCCTCCTCCTCCTGCTGCTGGATCCGCAGCTGGGCCCTTCGTCTCCGCTCCTGTGCGAGGAAAAGGCGAGCAAACTCGCCCCACAGCGCGGTCAGCCTCACCGCCCATGCCTTGCGGGGAAGACCCAACATGTGGTAGCTCCTGGTGAATGCCTCTAGGCTATCCCTCAAAGCCTCTACAGCTGGCAAAGGGTCAACCTGGATTAACTGATCAAGACCCTGGAGAAGCTGGTCAGCCATGGTGGCATTCAATGCCACCCCAAGCGCAAAAGTGTCAGGCCACTCAACTCCGAGAGCAGGGAAGTCTGCGGGTACCTCTAGAGCTTCCCCTTTGGGAGCTACAACCAAAGAAAAAAGGTGGAATAAGTGCTTGTTCGCAAACAAAAGGACATGCACGAAGAACCATAAAAGGGATAATATGGTGGTATACCTGAGGCTGCCGCGGAAGCATGCCCCTCCTCAATAGCCGGGGGGGAACCACTAATAGAAACTGATGCTGGTCCACTAGGCAAGGCATTTGTGGCCCGGTCGTCTGCAGTTCAAGTAACAGCATGTAAGTGCCTCTCTATGAAGTGGCACACAGACAATGTCAAACTCCAGAGAACAGCAATATACCTGTCTCAGCAACATCCCCTTCTTCAGCAACGCTAGGAAGGGCGGACTCTGTATCGGGGGCCTTTTGGGAGCAAGATTGCTCACCCACGGAGACTAGCCTTGCCTCCTGAAGCTCCTCTCGCATGGAGACCTCAGCCATCGGCTCCGCAGAGGGAAAAGCTGCAAGGCAAATATGAGGGAAGGGTCAATGCCACAAACAAAGATACAGACACAACTTGGGCTATTCATTGGCAGGTGCAAGGAATACCTGTAGGCTGGGTGTCCGCTGGCGGGGTGCTTTGCCTCGAACTACGCGGGCCCTCTGGCGCGCCCTGGGAAACTTCCCCTATCGGGGCTGCCCCACTAGGGTGAGATATGCCGTCCTCAACGGCCTAGCCTGTCACTGTTCACATAGCAAATGCATTAGTCAACTTAGCAAGGACAGTCGTGAAGCAACAAAGAGGTCTGTTATCAAGCCCGCAAGATCTCTTACCTGAAGGACCAGCCGTGCTGTCCTCGCCAATATCAACACCAGAGGAAGTCCCTGGTGGAGGATCTCTCGGCGTTGCGGTGTCAACACCCATCGGCCCCATGGCCTTTGCGCCCTTCATGGCATCGCCACTATTTAGGAGAGATCCATAAATAAGCCGGACTCCATAAGCCGCGAGAACTCCTCCATCGAGCCAGCCAAGTCAGCTCCTGTTTGATAAAGGATTATATGAGCCAAGCAAATCTTTATAAGAAATGCTCGACTGAGGAAGGCAAAAATGCCGCTACACGTACCACCAACATCCTCTAACTCTCCCTCTTCCCCAGAGTCACTCTCGCCTGAAGAAGAACTCGAGGTCCTAGCACTCAAAGCAGAACTCGAGCTCCCTTTAGAGGGAGGGTCTGAAGTCGTAGAACTCCCACTCCCAGAAGTGGACCCACTCCTAGAAGTGGATCCAGCCCCGGAAGAAGAGCCGACATCGCCTCCCGTTGTCGGTCCAGGAAGAACAGCATCTAGAACTCCTGCATGGCCAAGAAATCGCTTTCATCTTCCTCTCTACCCCTTTGTTGTGCAGCTGCTACAATTCTACCAGCTGGCTCCTGTCCAGTTGGTTTTTAATTCATATTCTTTCATCTTCTCTTTCATTTTCCTTTGTCGCTCGTGTGGTCTCGCCACGTCTTTAGACCTCTTTCACAAGGGGTGGAAGACCCAATTTTTTTGGGTTGGGGCTAGTAAGGGAAATCTCGACTGCGACTTCCCTGTCCAGTCGAACTTCCATCCGATATTCCCTCTGAAGCAGCTAATGATTTTCTCGAAGTTGGAGGAGGAGATCAGGGTTCTTCAGGAGAATCGCGGAACCATTGTTGAGTTGATGACTTCAGCCAACATTGAGGATTATCCTCGCTGAGCGCTACCCCCCAGTGGTAAGGACCGTAAGCTTCTGCTTTTGCACTTTCTTATTTTGGTTGGTCGAGCCCTTCACTAATGACTTGTTTTTTGTTGTGTAGAAGCAAGACACGGTGATGGCGAGGGGCGACCAGTAGAATGGGAGGTCATCGATCTGGAGGAGATGACTACTCCGAGCGTGCCTCAATCTTCTATGGGTCCTTCTTCCGCCTGGGATAAGGGCAAGCAAATTGCTCGGGACGATGTCCCCGAGCGTCGAGGGTCCAAGCGGAAGGATGTAGGGGAGCGACTGCTGCTATCCTCAATGAAGGCTCTAACTGTTGAGAAGAGGCGGTTGAAGAAGGCGAAGACCTTCTGCCCGACCGAGGAGCTCCCAGCTGAGGGTATCCGTCACCCGACCCTCCCGCCGATAGAGTCAGAGGTGCCCGCAATGGTTGAGTGGATTTCCTCTGAGTCGGCAGGAGTATAGGGGGAGGTGGTCGGCTCCGAGATCTTGGTCGGGGCTGACGGGGCGCACGATGAGGAGGACGTCAAGGTGTGGATCCGGGCCGAGCCGACCGTTAACGTCCCAAGATTGGGGATGGCCGGCGAGGACCCTCCGACACTGGCTCTTCCAAAAGAGGCTCCTCCTCTTCAGCAGGGGCAGTTTGCCGTCCAGGCCTCCTTGTACAATCGATGCCGAGATCTAGCACCTTCATCTGTTCGGGAGGAGTTCCGACGATGTTCCCCTCCCATGCTCCTTGAATGGGTCATGGAGGGAGGTATTTTCATGCCTTAGCTTGGAGATGAGATCACTGACTTCGTGGTGCGACTGGTGAATGAGGGAAGGGCTCAATCCCAGGTTCGCGCTGAGTCCAACCGTAGGATCAGTCGGTTGACATCCAAGCTCGGAGTGCTTCGCCAGGAGGTGGCTTCACTCTCGGTGCGTGATCGGGCCAGCCAAGAGGATGCTTGGTCATAGGCCGAGCAATTGTCCCAAGCTCAGTACATGGCTGGGCTTAAGAGCAAGCTCTTGGAGGAAGAGCGTTAGACTCACGTGGAGCGCTTGGGACAGTGGGTGGTCGAGCGAGAGGAGCTCGAGGGCCGGGTCTGAGAGGCCAAGTGGGCCAAGGGGGAGGCTGAGGTGGCATGAGCCAATGCCGAGGCAAAGCTGATGGAGGCCCAGGCAGGGTTGGCCGAGATCGAAGCGAGGCTAGCTGTGGCCGACGCAAGCATGGCCGAGCTCGAGGAGAAGGTAACAAGAGCTGGGGCGGAGGAGGTCGAGTGATGCCGGAGCTCGGAGGAGTACCAGAAAGCCCTGAAGCAGGCTGCCTTCACGTGTTATGAGTCGGGCTACCGACGAGGGCTACGGAAGGGTTTCACCCAAGGCTTCACACGTGCAGCCAGGCTTGCTCAGAAATAGGTCCTTGACGAGCTCTTCTTCACCTCCGGGCAATGCTACGAATCCGATGAGGATGGCTCAGACTCTCCTTCATCAATGTCAAGCAATGAAGGGCGGAGCAAGGGTGCCTCTACCTCGGTGGATGAGATTGCCAACTCCAGCTGCCTCGGGAGGGCGCGAGGACGGGACAGTTCCCATACAAATGGGGTCAGTGGCCAGGCCAACCGTCACTGAGGGTACTGGGGGCAAATCTCTGAGCGTCAAAGGTCCTCCGCCTATTGAGCTTAAGAGGGTCCACAGACTTCCGAGAGTTCCCCCATTTTCATAGACTAGGAAAATTTGTACCTGCCTTGCTAGTTCATTTCCTCTTTCTCTTTTACAATTTCTCTCTAGACTTAACTGTGTAATGATTTGCTTTCTACATAATGGTAGTAGTGTTCAAAATGCAATTTACTACATGTTACCACCTTTAACTGAGTATGATTTAATCGGAGATCTCATACGATTTGTAGCCGAAAAATTAGGCTTACGTGTCGATCGGGTGTTGAACTGGCATCTTTTCATCCTTCTATGCCTTAAATGACTTGCCATTTTACGTATTCCCATGGGAGTCTGTGAGGGAGGTAGCGTAACTACTTCTGGGAAAGGCCGTCTGCCTCTTGCATCTTTTTGAGGGGAGATTCAATTAAGGCAAAGGTCTCCCCCTTCGGCCTATAAAAGGTCCTGAAGGGCAGCACCTCCTCTTCACGCCACTTAAGGCTTCCCTTGTAATCTCTTGCTTCCTCCTCCCGTTCCTGCGAAGTGACCGTCTTCTTCCTCTATGATCATCCTCAAGCAAAGCATGGGGGACGACTCTGAAGATTAAGACTTTGGTGGTTGCTGGGGCATTCATGCTGCTTTGGCCTAGAAGAACGGATGGCGATGGGACAGACGGCGTACAAGAAGGGACGATGCATGGTGACGTGCTCCCTCCCGACCTCTGGACCACCATCCCACTGGGGAGAGGGGAGAGGAGGAGTCATTGCTCCTCCTTTCTTTCATCCTTACTCCCCCCTCCCACTCCCTTCAAGGGAGTGCTCACTCTTTCTCTCTCTTCTGTTCTTCTATCGACCTCTTTTCTTTGTTTTGACTCTTATTGCTCACTCTCTTTCACTCTTTGGAGGGTGCTCGCTTTCTACTTCCTGCTTCTTCTTGCCCGCGCCATCAATTCTTGTTGGCTTCGTTATGCTCCAACTTCTAAAGAATTAGCAGAGGAGGCCTTCTTTTATTTTCTACGAAGCTGGCGCCCAGTCATTCCTTCCTCTTCTCTCTCTTCCCTATTGATACCATCTTTTCCAAACTTCTCGAACAAACAAAGTCAGTCATCCTATTATCTGAGCCAGTTTCCACACGGGGTGGAGTCAGTGGCTCAGCTTGGGGGGTACCAACCTCATCCGTATCGAGTGATCAGTTCGTGATGTACCAGTTTTTCTCTTTATTGCATATTGTACTGGCTATGGCCTATTTGATGTACAAAGATGTTTGATGCAATAAAGAGGAGAGATATTATCGCAATTTGTCTCTTACATGTATGGGAAGAAACTCAAAAATAGAATTTTCACAATGTTGCCACGTTCCAAGTCTGAGGAATGGGCGTTCCTTCCATGGTAGATAACTGGTACGCTTCCCAGTTAGGGGCCAGCTTCCCCACTGCTTCCAGTGGTCGAGAGGCTTCAGCCTTTTGCAGAACGAAATCTCCTGGTTGGAATTGTCTATCTCAAATTTTGGCATTGTAGTACCGCGTCATGTGCCATTGGTATTCCGTAGCTCAGATCCTCGCGACCTCACGTACTTCGTCTGCCAAGTCTGAGTTTTCTAATAACTTCTGCTCATTCAGCACAGGTGAGAAGTTGATAACTCGGAGAAAAGGGTTGCCGATCTCAAGGGGAATCACGGCCTCCGTGTCGTACACTAGTTGGAAAGGAGTCTCACCAGTAGTAGCTCTTGGAGATGTTCGGTATGACCATAGTATGTTTTGCAATTCCTCAAGCCAATTACCCTTGGCTTTCCCGAGCCTAGTCTTAATGCCTTTGATGATAGTTTTGTTGACATTTTCGACCAGTCTGTTAGCCTTAGGGTGGGCTACCGAAGTGAAGTGATTGCGGATGTGTAGGTTGGCACACTTATTCTTAAAATAAGTGGAGTCAAATTGTTGACCGTTATCGCTCACGATCACTCGGGGGATGTCAAAACGACAGATGATCGACTTCCAAACGAAACTCCAGATGACTCCTTCAGTGATTTTGGCGGTGGCTTCAGCCTCGATCCACTTAGAAAAGTAGTCGATGGCGATGATGACGAACTTCTTTTGAGCCTGCGCCATGGCAAAGGGGCCCAAGATGTCGATTTCCCACCGAGAGAAGGGATAAGGCTCGGTTAGGGTCACAAGTTCCGAGGCTGGCTGGTGGACTAGGTGGTTGAACTGCTGGTATCGATAGCATCTCCGAACGTAAGTCGAGCAATCGGGCTGGTGAGTGGGCCACCAGTAGCCTTGCCGCAGCAGGATCCTTGCGTTCGACCTGCCCCCCTGGTGCGCGCCACAGATGCCTTCGTGGACTTCTTCAATCGCTCAGTGGGCTTCTAGAGCATCGAGGCACTTGAGGAAGGGACCGGCAAAGGATCTTCGATATAGGGTCTCGTCTAGGAGGACGAAACGCTGAGCTTGATACTTCAGTCTCCGAGCTTCCCGAGGGTTGGGAGGCTCTTGAGAGTCCCGGAGCCAGGATATGTATGGGGTCCGCTAGTCGCCAGAAGATACTTATACAACGGCCACGAGCTCGGTTTCTATGCTCAGTCGTTCTAATTCCTCGAGGAGGACCGACCGGGTGCCCTCTGGGCTGATGGAGGAGGCCAAGCGAGAGCGGGCAAGGGTTGCTACAAAGCAGCGATCAACTCTTCTAAGGACATATTCCCCTTACCTACCCCCTCAAAGTTGCTCCTTGAGGAGGATCATGGTAGATAGCGAGGGAGGAGCTCCAGAGATGCTAGTCTACCCACTCAAAGTGACTACAATGGTTAGCCAAAAGTGGGGTACTTTAAAATTTGGAGTTGCATCCATATAAAAAGGGGTAGGAGACGAACTCGATATAGCCTGAACAAAGGCTTTGATAACACAATCTCTCAAGGTTGAGACTTGGGATCCTACCCACGGTACAAGATAAACCACGAGCCCAACTCACTTTCAGAGGGGCCACAATTCCATTCTCGTGTGAGGACATTCACGGTAAAAGAAAAAGAAAAGGAGAGAAGCAAATAACAATTGGAGCTAAAACAGTAGAGACGAATAGTAACATAGAACCGTTCAGGGAGTTTTATTGCTTTCATTTATTGGACTACAACAAAGAGCCAAAGAAAGAAAAAACACAAAGGTTACATGGGGACGACACCAAGAATAGAACAAATACAAAGAGGAGGAGGGAGGGGGCAGGGCATTGACCCCTTTCCCCCTCCTCTCCGAGCCTCACCTCTACTCTCTCTCTCTCTTAACTCTCACTCCCCCTTCTTCTTCTCCTTTCACTCTGCGAACGCAGGGACAGGGACTCTGGAGAGTTTTTTCTTTTGCTCCTTTCCTTTTTCTCTTCTCTCTTCCTTCCCTTTCTTTTTCTTCCCTCTTTCAGGTGCACGCTCCTTCTGATCTTCTTCCAACTCTTCTCTTCTTCTCCTTCGACCTCTTCGCCTCTCTCTTGGGACCTCTCTCCCTTCTCTCTTTTATATATGCCCACGTCGCACGTCCATTGGCATGTATGTTCTTTTCAAACTGCACAAGTGTGGACGCTTGGCGTGTCCTTCCCTTTTGCACCGCATGAGTGGCATGTCACCTGACATGCTTATTTTTCTTTCTACAGACCCATTAATGGGAGGAGCAGAGGTTGGGGGCCACCAACAAGCCGCAAGCTTCCAGACGGGGGCTGCCCTGCTAGTTCGGCAGGAGCGCTATCATATGGGAGCCCCTGTCGGATGACTTTTCATGCCAGTTCAGCACCAGTGTTGTCGGTTGAGGCTGTCACTGTTGTATGGGGTTGCTACAACTGATGCTGCCGATTGAAGCTCAATAGAGCTTGAGTTGGGCGACCGGACGAAAGACCTTATGGCCTGCCAGATGAAGCCTACACGTTCTGTCAGGTGGACTCCCGTGAGGCTACCAGATGGGGTTCCATGAGGCTGCCGGATTGGATGGGTTTAAAGACCACCGGATCAGATGGGTTTAAAGATCACCGGATCAAGCATCTTGATCCTACCGAATGGGCCCCCATAGAGGTTGCTGATTGGATGGCTAGGGGAGGGCTGCCGGATGAGGGCACTGTCGGTTCATCCCCTCCTCTCTTTCCTTTTAATTTTTTTTCTTCTTCTCTTATTCTTCTCCTATTTTTTTCTTCTTTTTATTTGTTCTTCTTCTAATATTTGGGCTCCCACGACCCGGCCCGTGGTTGTACATCTTCATGAGTATTTTAGACTCCTTTGATTTTAAATTTAATTCGTCCCTTGGAATGCAAATTCATGGTGGTTCGACACCACTTGTGACCAAGTTCTTCGGACGTCTCGAGCCCGCCAATTGTATTACTCGCTGTCGAGCCTCCAGAGCCAAGTCTTCAGCAGTGCATTCATTCAGGAAAGCCTTGGCATCCTGTAACTTTAATTCATCCATCCGAATGCATGTTGATGTCATGCGAATAGGCGTATTCTTATGGTCTTGCCATTCAGAGTCTCTTCTAGCATTTCTTCGCTGTCGGGTCGGTCGGGTTGACCTCGAGGCAGTGTGCACTGTAGGCATTTTGTCTTCTCACAATTGTGGTATATTTCGGGTGTCATATTTTGCAAGTCAAAACTCTCCCATTTTCATTCTGGTATTTTAAGGGGTTTCAATTTTTCAACAGGTCTAAAATGTTCAACCTTGACTTGTTGACATACCAGTTGCTACATCCTCCCCCACTTAAAAAGAATTTGATCCTCCAAATTTACATGATTTATTACAAAATAACAATACTAACCTGAAAATAATTCCGGATACTTCTTCTTGTTAGGTGCGCTACCAGGATCTAGAGTGGGGGTGAATAGATCCAGCTAGAAAGTTATGTCCGATTTAAAAACTTGTTAATCAATTGAAACAAATAATGGCAATTCACACAGGTCATAATACAACTGTATGCACATCAAGCAATCAACCAGTAAAGGAGGTAGAAGATAAGGAGCAATCTCACAAACAAATCACACAGGACAAAGATTTTTTAGGTAGTTCGGTCTGCTACCCATAGATCTACGTCCACCCCTCACTCAAACTGAGTGAGGCTTCCCTTACTATGTAAGAACGTGGAGACACTTCCATTACAAACATTGCCTAATAGCTTGGACGGAGGGAAATAAATCCCTCACACCCTGACCTTGCACCCCACAAGATCAGACCCACTACCACAAGTAGTGATCGGAGGAACAAATCCTTCTTTCTTCTGCAAGCATAGAAGGAACTGTGAACAGCACCCTGATGCTTACAACCTAGAGGAATGAATCCTCTCTTCCTCTGAAATCTCAGAGGGAACCGGAGGAACTAATCCTCCACATCTTGGTCTCCAAGAACAAACCACACACAGTTGCGCAACCACCTTGTGTGCTTCAAGCACACCAAGGCAAAGACCAAACAAGAAATGAAAAGGAAAATGAGCAAACGTTGAACTAAAACAGCACAATGAAAACTCTCAATGAGAAGCAATGAATGTGGCTTCTTATGGAAGCACTTTGTTTGCAATGCGGGACTCAGCATGGCTTCTTTTCTTCTCCCTCTCAACAGCTCTTTCTCTTTCTCTTTGAACAGTAGCAGCTCACTCTCAGATTCTTCTCTTCCATTTATTCGTCTCCTTTCTTCTTTTTCTTCTTACACCCACGAGCTCACATATCTCTTTCTTTTTCTTCTTACGGCCACAGAAGCAGCACCTCTCTTCTCTCGGACAAACTTGGCTTGTATTCAAACCTTCTATATATGAGTGTGCTCCCCACACCTCTCTTTTTTAGCTCCCTCTCTATCTCACCTACTTCAGCTCGTGCTCCCTTGCACCCCTTTGTCCTACATTCCTGAAAGCTTCCTTTTCTGCATGTAGGAGTACAACGCATGTAGCTCTTGACCTAGTAGCTGGAAATTTGGACCGTCCAGATCTACAGAAGGTTCCATATCCCAGGAAGAGTGGCCACTGATTGGCCCAGAGGAGATAAGGTATGTTGGCCTCAGATTGGCCTGCCAATCCCCTTCAAGTAGCACACACCGGTTTGAAGTTTTTTCCCCAAGGCAAGTTGCATTTTCGGATCAAACCATTTCTAGGAGTTTTTATGATTAATCAAGTTGTAAGGTTGGAAATATTCACCAAAAGTTCTTCTAGAAGGGTGCCATGTGGCCTAAGAACACGTGCCAATCATTGGAGAGTAGAATCATGTGACTCGCTTGAGTATCTCATGAGCTTGTCCATTTATCTGCACTGGAAACCTATTTTTCACCCATGTTGCCCATTTGTCTCCCTTAAGGACATATTTTTCACCCTTAATCAATTGAGCTATCACCTTTTCAACCTTTGCGATCCTCATGTGACTGGGGTCGACTCCAAACTCTTTTAGAGTTGACTCCACTTCTACCTTTTTCACACTTGAAGTGCTGTCGCCCATTTTTCACCCTTGGGGATCTATATTTCACCCTTAACTCATATTTGTCAGCCCTGCATACTCATTTGTTACTGCTAGCCATGGGAAGCCGTTGCCTTTGTGCTGTTTGTTACTTTGAGAGTTGTCACCTAGCCATTTATTGTTGAGTATATCCAGGTGATTTTGATGATAACAAAACCCAGACCATGTGCTCAATCATGTGCCATGTATTAGTGATTAAGAGCGAGCTTCGTATGCAATCAAGGTCTAATTCCATCATGAATTATGCTTAAATGTTCACAGCTTTCCAAACGCATAAAAAGAGCTCAATTGAAAACCTGTAAAAATGAATTGTTAGCCCAGTGAATCATATCCATATGGCAAGAGCTTCATGTCCTCATTCATTCCATGCATTTTGGGATTTGATTTGACTTTATTTATGTATTTTGAAAACTTGATCATTTGAAGCATTTGATAAGATGGAGTTTTAGCCTTAATTGCATTCTAGTGTTCACAATGTGAGATGGAAAATACGTCCAAGGTCTTGTTATCATTAAAATCACCTGGAGAGACTCAACAAAGATGACCCAAGGCCTACGTTTCTCAGTGCTCTACTCTCCCGGGACGAGCAGGAATAGTATTTGCAGCTGCTAAGGGAATTCCAGGATTGTTTTGCTTGGACCTATAAAGAAATGCCTAGGTTAAGCCCTAATGTGGCATAACACCTGCTGGCAATAGACCCAGAGGTAGAGCCAGTGAAGTAGCCACCCGGATGCATGCGGCCGGAGCTGATCAATCAAATAAACAAAGAAGTCGAGAAGCTTATTGACATCGACTTTATAGAAGAAAATCAGTACACCACATGACTGGCGAACATAGTACCCGTAAAGAAGAAAAATGGGCAGATAAGAATATGTGTCGATTTCCAGGACCTCAATAAGGCATGCCCGAAAGTTGATTTTTCGATTTCCATCACCGAAATAATGGTAGATGCTATCACTGGGCATGAAGCTCTTTCATTTACGGATGGGTCATCCGGTTATAACCAAATATGGATCACTGAGCAAGACAGGGTCCATACGACTTTTCGGACACCTAAAGGCATCTTTCATTACAAAAGAATGCCATTCGACCTCAAAAACGTCAGCGTTACATACCGAAGAGCTATGACGAAAATCTTCGATGAGCTGCTGTACCAAAAGGTGGAATGCTACATCGATGATCTAGTAGTCAAGACCAAGAAAAGGGAAGACTATCTGCAAGACCTTCAGGTGATATTTCAAAGGCTGCGACAATATGAGCTAAAAATGAACCCCATGAAGTGCGCCTTCGCGGAGTTCCTCGGATTCATCGTCAGATATAGAGAAATTGAAATAGACTCTAATAAGATAAAAGCAATACAGAAGCTCCCTCCACCAAGAAGTCTCACAAAACTTTGATCTAGAGCTATCTTCACTTAATCACATAACTCAGACATATTCATTTAGTCACAGAACATAAAAGCTAAGTTCACATAGGCGTAAAAGATCAACTATGTTCACACAGGCACAAACTAAGTTATGTTCACATAGGCGCAAACTGAGCTATGTTTTTTTAGGCGCACGAAAGTTAATTGACTATCTCAAATCATAACGGATAGTCGAACAAACATCACCTATGAGATAATCAATCGACTATCTCAATCATCGCCTATCTGCAGAACACACGACTATAAGAAGCTTAACCTAGTCTATAACATAGGCATAAAGAATCATTGACTATCTAGCTTTATCTTCGACTATTTTAAAGTTATTTCTCGCCTATATTCTTATGTCTTTGATAGCTGTAGTTCAACGCCTATATCAAATGTCACTTAGTCAATGATGTAAACAATATTGCACTAATAAATCAACTACGCTAGATAAAGACAAATTGACTATGAGACTATCACAATGGATATCAAATTTCAAATGTATTAAATGCATGTATGCAAACATTTAATGCTACTCATGCAGTGTATGGTCGAACACGCTATCTCTATTTCCTTTACTATGAAATACACTTGATCGAAGACCTGGAAAGGCCTGTCCGTATGACTTATTTCAGGAAGGAACAGACATGGAAGAAAGCAACGATACGATGATACAGATACATGTTGACGCCAAAAAACAGAAGAGAGTATTCTATGCAGTAAGTCTATTTGACTTTACCTTTTTTATAAATAAACAAACACCTTCTATCATATTGCAGTTGCAGAAGTGTTATCCTCGGAAGGATCTGTTATTGTCTTTTTGTGCAGAAAAAATACCGTATCTCTGAAGACAAGAAGATCTCTCATAAGCAGCTACACTATCTAAGAAATGTACAACGCTCTCTCTAATGGATACCATATTAAAAGGGAGGCGGCCAGCGGGCTCGCGATATCGTGCAGGAATTTTCGTTCTTCGGGTTTATTCATAGCGGTTCCCGGCTCAGGCCGATTTCGAACGGGGCGCGCCTTCCAGCGCCTCGACCACGGCGCCGAAAAGCGCTTTCCGATCGAAGGGTTTCGCGAAAACCTTCCAGGCTCCCTTGCGGAGGCACTCCTCCTCGGTGGTGTCCGCGAAGCCCGTCACGAAAACGACGACCGGGACCTCCGGGTCGCGGCGCCGGACTTCCCGGAGAAGCTCGAGGCCGTCGCCGTCCGCCATCCGCACCAGCGCGGCGCGCGCCTCGTCATCGAGCGGCAGCGGCCGCCCCTCGAGCCGTTCGGCTTGCGCGAACAGTTTCTCGATCGCGTCGGCATCGATTCCGTGCAGCCGGCGGTGTTGCAGCTCGATCTGTAAGCGTGTAAGCTAACCTCTCAAAGTCCCCGGCGGCCAGGCAGCACAGCGCATAAGGCCCTGAGTCGCCGGGGCGACCTTTCCCGCACAAAAGGACCGCACCATGCCAACCCCCGACGAAGTCACCGCGCTCGTCCAGGCCGAAGCCGCCGGCGTCACAGTCGAATACCGGACGCACGACGGCGATGGCCTGCCGACCCCTTGGCAGCCGAAGCAGAGCCCCCAGTGGTTCTGGGACATTCACGACTACCGTGTCAAGCCCGCCGAGCCGCGCCGCTGCCTGGTGTGGTTCGACGCCGCCGGCCGCCCGCAGTGCGTCAGCTTCAACCAGGAAGCGGCGCTAAAGGCCAACGCTGACCTGTACGGCCCGGTCGAGTTCGTCGAGGTCGTGAAGTGACTTTCCACCTCTACATCCGCGTCTCCAGCGCCGGACAGGTCGACAACACGTCGCCCGAAGAGCAGCAGCGCAAAGGCGAGGCCGTGGCCAAGTACCACGGCGCCGAAGACCTCCAGGTCCACGAAGACCTGGGCGTCTCGGGCTCGATCCCGCTGACCGAGCGCCCCGGCGGCGCTCTCATGTGGGCTGAGCTGCAGTCGGGCGACACCGTCGTCGTCAGCAAGCTCGATCGCGCGTTCCGCAGCGCCGAAGACGCCCTTGTCACCTCGCGCCTGCTGCGCGAGAAGGGCGTCGAGCTGATCGTGGCCGACCTGTCCGTCGATCCGATCACGAAGAACGGCGTCGGCAAGATCTTTTTCAGCCTCATGGCCTCGTTCGCGGAGTTCGAGCGCGAGCGCATCACCGAGCGCCTGGCCTGCGGCAAGGCCGCCAAAAAGGCCACTGGCGGCTTCGGCGGCGGCCGGCGCCCCTTCGGCTACGACATCGTCGGCAAGGGCCGCGAGGCGCGCCTGGAGCCCAACCCGGGCGAACAGAAGGCCATCGCCCTGATGACCTCCCTGTCGGCGGCCAAGCACGGCACCCGTGCCATTGCAGCGCGCGTCAAGGCCCTTACCGGCCTTGATGTGTCCCACGTCACCGTCGCCAAGATTCTGCGCGATATGAAGGAAAACGCCCAATGAAGCGCATCAAGTACATGATCGCCTACCCCGCCCTGCGCGCCCTGGACCGTGCCGAAACGGCCCTGACCAAGCTGGCGCTGAAGGCCAATGAGGCCTACAACAAGCTCTGGTTCTGGACTGAAAAGTGAGTCAAGTCAGCTCTGACGAGCTGGCGCGCCTTACCCGGCAGTTCGCGCAGCGCTACTATAACGAGCCCTTCGCGTTCATCCGCGAGATGTTCCGGTCCCACCCGGAGCCTACGCCGCAGCAGCGACAACTGATCCAGGCCCTGGCCCGCGGCGACCGCAAGGTTTCCGTGCGGTCGGGGCGTGGCACGGGCAAGTCAAGCTCGATCGCCTGGCTGGCCATCTGGTTCCTGCTGCTGGTCATTTACCACATCATCCGCCGCTGGATGCTGATTCAACGCCGTAAAATTGCCTTCGAACGCGCCAAACAGCGCCGTGCCGAAATCCTCTCGCAGCGTGCGCGCGGTGAAGAGGAACAGCAGGTAAACAGCAATGAAGGGGCGATTGAAATCGAGGAGCCGGTGGTCGATCCGCCTATAGATGCACCACACACATGGGATGGATTTCTGACCCTCTTTCGAGCCAAATACTTCTCCGAGCGTGTCAAGGAGAGGAAGGCAGCCGAATTCGTGTCACTATGTCAGGGGATGATGTCAGTGGCAGAATATGAGTTACAGTTCTCTCGCCTACCACCCTATGCTCAGCACCTAGTGAGCACCGATCTTCTGAAAGTAAATCACTTTATGGACAGGTTACATCCCATTTTTATCGAGCAACTTGGCCCGCAGAATATTCAAACCTATGCAGAGATGGTCCAACGGGCACACCTATGTGAAGGGAGCTTGGAGAAGGTCGATAAACTCAAGGGTAAAGTGGAGGAGCCAAGCCGAAGGTCTGATCGGTGAGGTAAGAAGCTAAAAAAATTTAGCATTACCTATAATTCTCAGGATAGCAGGAAGAGATCCAGGAATGGAAACGGCAAGGATGAATGTCGGAATAAGAAGGTCAAGGAAGAAGAGGATAAGCAAGTCATGCTGGCTTGCTCGTTTTGAGATAAATTCGATCATGCGGCCGAAGAATGCTGGAAGCGCTTGGGCACATGTCTCAGATGTGGAAGTCAGGAGCACCGTATGCCTGACTGTCCTTTAATGAGAGAAGAGCCATCCACGAGGAACAATGGTGGACGAAAATGGCAAGCGAGATTAAATGCCATATTAGAAGATGAAACAACAAAGGAAGGAGCGCTTATTGAAGGTGCAATTCAGCTTGAACAAAGACCTGATAAATGTGTGTGGGCAGCCAGTACTGATGGCAATTTCTCTAGTAAAACTACATACAATGCGGCTAGGATTTATGGTACTATCAGGTTTCCTCTCAAGAAGATATGGGGCAGTAACATATCTCCAAGAGCTTCTCTTTTCTGTTGGTGCCTCCTGCATCTAGCAGTTCCAGTAGACACCACAATTGGGGACTTAGGCATCAGTCTCCCCTCCAAATGCATATGCTGCAGTGACAACTTTCAAGAAGAAAGTTTAAATCATCTATTTATGGGAAGTCAGATTGTAAAATTTTTGTGGAAGCATTTTAGACCCCTATTTGATTCTCGGTGCAGGATCTCTGAAACTATCACAGTTAGCTGTTGGGAAATCATCTGCTCAGCTGACACAAAAAATCCATATGGCTTTGCAGGGATCCTCTCTATGGTATATATTGTCTGGGAAATTTGGAAAGCTCGATGCTAAAAGAAATATGAAGACAAAAGCATCTCTGCAATCACCATTCGAAGATAGATTTCTAGTCAGGTGGCTTATACTATGAAACAATGCAAATTCACCAAAGCCCCTGCTGCAAACGAAAAATCAGTATTGGATCAATACTGTTTCTCTTACTGTCTCAATGCCAAGGCTCCTAAACTTATCAAATGGGTCTGTCCACCTACCGGGTATGCCTTAAATGTTGATGGGGCATCAAAAGGGAATCTAGGGCCATCAGGTGGTGGAGGATGCATTAGAACTTGAAGAGGTGAGCTCATTCATGGGTTTTCTTACTATTACGGCACGGGGACTAATCTCATGGCAGAGGTGAGAGCTCTTTTAGATGGGCTGAGAATGGTGGAGAAGAGTGGACTTCAAATTGCAATAATCTACTCCGATTCCAAGTCTCTCATAACTATGATTAAGTCTGGTGATCATCCTCCATGGAGAATATATAAATGGTGGGATGAAATAAAACAAATGTTGTCAAGAAATAAGTGGGATGTGCAACACATCTATAGGGAGGGTAACATGGTTGCTGATGCCCTTGCTTCTTTAGCATGCTCCACTCAACTTAATCAAGACTTTTCCTGTTGGAAAGAGCTCCCAAGTCGGGCGCGTGGATGTGCTATTGTGGATTCTGCTGGCCTTCCTAGTTGGAGACATTAGGACCCTTTCTATTTTAGTTTTTTCATTCTGCCCATTTTTCAGGGGTATGCCTCGAGGTCTTTGTACATGATCTATTCATTTCTAATAAAAGTAGGGCCGGTTACTGTTGGTGGAATTAGCACAAATTGTGCTCTTCCTCAAGGGTAAGCATCGGTCTCGTTTATAAAAAAAGGACCCTCCGTCGAGAATTCCTCTCACCGGATTGGAAATTCATTCTCTAAGGCCTCCGTAAGTCCCCGACATCGAAGGATTCCCTCTTCGATCACTAGGCTGGTTGTACCCTAAAAATCTTTGAACATGTTTTGGTCATGTCCCTTTGAAGAAACATGACTCCCAACCATCATAGAATGCTGTGATTGGATGTTCTATGAGAGTCCTGACTCTATCCAGAATTGGCGTCTAGTACAATAGTCGCTATATCTTGAATTAGCATCTGAGATAGGTGACACGAATTCCATCCGTGCCTTATAGTTTAGAAGAACTAGTGTCCCTTCTAGTGGACGCGAATTCTGTAATTCACGACATCCTGAGTGGACACCAATTTACCTAGATTTCTCGCATGTCACGATTTTTAAGTATTACTTTCCAGTCTCTATTCTTGAAGTCTAAATATTCCTTGATGATTCCTTGTACCTATTCTATCCTTGACTTCAAGTCCTTAATGGATCATCCTAAAGTGTCTCTACTATGGTAATTCCTTGGAATTCTATGGGCTAAAAATTATTAAAGTGGATGTCTAGATAACGTGGGATCTTTGATCCAATGACTCAATGCCTGGTGTTAATGGGACCCGGTCTAGTCCTCGGAGGAGCACCCGAAAGTACTTGTGCCTATGGAAGCTATTATTGACCATGGTGTGACATTACACCGAAATACTTGACTTGCTAGATTGTTCTATGGCATTCCACTATCTCGACTTAATAGATAGCTCGACATGATAGCCCAGAAAGGGGAAACTAGTTTGTACATGAATAGCCAATTTTCTTATTACATGTGAACTTGCTAGACTCGTTACATCCTTGTTTATCGTAATGATTCCCTATTATATTCTCTCTTGAGCATTATCATGCATAGACATAATTGCATCTCATGTTACCTGTTAATTACTTTAAGCAAGCCTGAATCATAGAGATGTAATTCCTACTGGGCTTTTTGCTCATCCAGTGTTTTATCTTATTTTCAGGTAATTCTAACAAGGATACCCATCCAACGAGGATGGCCAGGAGTGAAGAGAGTAGAGCTGAACCCAGATGTTCTAAGAGTCTTGTCCTTGTCATCCATTGTAATTTTCTTTTATTGAGCCGAGTGGATATGGAATTGGTTGGATTTGTAACTTGGATTGTTATTATTATGGAATAAAGTAATTTGTGGTTATTTTATCTAGCATACTCTATCTTATTTGGTGTTTGTCTTGAGCTCTGATTAACATGAATGAAATAAACCAACGCATTCTGGGTTCCTTCCACACTCGAGGCGTAATAGCTTTTGTGGTATCAGAGCCTAGATTTTCTAAGTCACCTAGGTTGCCAAGTCCAAGGTTAGGTTTATACACTTTACCTGGTGAGATTGGGTAGTGCCATGGGTTAAGTCGATAGGCTGATGAATCCTATAGTTTAAGTCAATTCATTAATAATTTTTATTTCTTAAAGGATCATAGCTGCCAAGAGAGCTTAGTGGAGAGATTTGCAAAGGACCGTTTAGGGTCTTACGCAAGCATTGCAACAGGTGGCCCAAGGAGGGGCAAACCGAGGAGCTGGAGATCTTCACCGTAGTTTTTGCTATATGAATCCCCCGAAGTTTGTTGGATCGACAGATCCCGATGATGCGGAGAATTGGATCAAGGAGATAGAGAGGATTTTTCGCGTGATGCAGTGTGCTAATGAGGAAAAGGTTCTGTTAGCCACTTTTCAGTTGGAGCGTGATGCTCGATCTAGGTGGGAGTCGGTAGAAGCTACTCTACCGCATGATCAAGTGACTTGGGGTGAGTTCGTCGAGTACTTCAATAGCAAATATTTCTCCGATCGGGTGCAAGAAAGGAAGGCTGCGGAGTTCGCCACATTAAAGCAGCGAAGCTTGTCCGTTGCTGAGTATGAAGCTCAATTTGCAAGGTTATCCCGTTGTGCACCACATCTAGAGGGGACAGAGAAGATGAAGGCTCGTAGATTCTTAAATGGGCTTAAGCTTCAGTATATCACCCAGTTGGTGCCTATGGATGTGCAAACCTATCCTGAGATGGTTAGGAGGGCGTAGTTGTTAAAGGATGCCACCGAGTTGTCAGATTGGATCCGTGGGAGAGACAAGAAGGAGCATGTCACAAGTTCTGGTTCTTTCAAGGCCCCTTTCTCTAAGAAGAGGACCAATGGTGGAGGAGATTTCTCCAAGGATAAGAAGGTTAAAAGAAATGACAAGCTGTTAGTCCCTGTCTCAACTTCGTCTAAAGAAGTTTGCAAGCACTATGACAAGGCAGGGCACCGAGCCGAGGAGTGTTGGAGGAGGTTGAGAGCTTGCCTTCGATGTGGGGACTGTGATCATCAGATTCCCGACTACCCGTTACAAGCTGACAATGAGAAGCGTCAGGCTGGAGCAAAGAAGCAAGGTCGTCTACAAGCACTAAAGGAAGCTAAGCCAAGTGAAGGAGGTATCGTGAAAGGTACTTTAGAAGTTTGTTCCAATTCCACTTTTGTGCTGTTTGATACTGGAGCAACTCATTCTTTTGTCTCTCAGAGTTTTGCTGCCTCTTTGTCTGTAAAGCCTACCTTGTTAGGAGAGGCACTGCCTTCTAGTGATCTTCTAGGCTAATGCCCAATTCAGTGGCTGATTGGGCTGATATGCACAAGAAGTTCCTCGACTATTTCCAGATGGCCGAACATAAAGTTTCTCTAGGGAAACTCTGTGCCCTCTGGCAGAGAAAAGGTGAGACTGTGTTGGACTTCATCAAGCGGTGGAGGGACGTCAGTAAGCACTGTGATAACCCTCCAATGCCTGAAGACGCAATCATCATATGCCGCAGGGGTCTATCGCGGGAAGATTGTGAAAAGTTGTAGCGTCCCACTCTATACTCGGTCCAGTATATCACTCTCATCGGATATAGGAGGCAACACCACAGTGGGAACCACCCAATAGAATGGAGACAGGTTGTGATTTACATAAATAAGATAAATTTACAACAGAAGAAGAAGTTCATTGCATCAGCTAAGAGCAAATACCAATACCATAATAGTCCAGTACCGTTTAAACACCACCTTATTGATACAATAACCATTCAGAATTTATAAGTTCAAGCCCTGTCCAGGCTACCTCGAATAGAAAGTAAGCTAAATAGCAATCACTATCAGACTTCCGACTCAGACTCACTCGGTGCTAAATCCTCATCTTCCATAGCAAAATTGCTTGAAAGATTATTAGGTGTAAGTCTACGAATAGACTTAGCAAGATTCGAAAACTCAAAACATACTTCTTACACAGCGTAACGTACTTGACCATTTTCTAGTCGGAACAAAAGTTCCTAACGCTTATCGAGTGAAATCGAGAAGAGCAAGTGTCGAGTAAAATCGAGAGGAACAAATGTCGAGTGAAACTAAGAAGAATAGGCATAGATAGATATATGCTGAACGAAGCTAAGGAGATCTAAACCGAGCGAAGTTAAGAAGACATAACTGAGCGAAATCGAGCGAAGTCAAGAAGACATAATCGAGCGAAATCGAGCGAAGTCAAGAGGACATGACCGAGCAAAATCGAGCAAAGTCAAGAAGACATAATCGAGCGAAATTGAGCGAAGTCAAGAAGACATAACTGAGTGAAATCAAACGAAATCGAGTGAAGTAAAGAAGACATGACAGAGCGACATCGAGCGAAGTCAATAAGACATAACCGAGTGAAATCGAGTGAAGTCAAGAAGACATGACCGAGCGACATCGAGCGAAGTCAATAAGACATAACTGAGAGAAATCGAGCGAAGTCAATAAGAGTAGGCCGTATGAAGTCAGCCGAGAGTCGTGTCTGACACAGCCAAGTTCGGTCGCCATGACTAAGCTTGGACGATGTAACTAAGCTCAGGTGAACCTAAGCTTGGACGAACCCAAGCTCGGACAAAATAGCTAAGATCGGTTAATACAAACAAGCTCGAACGACACAAGAAGGCTCTAACTATACAACAAGTTTGAATG
Organism: Amorphophallus titanum; assembly: GCA_024336825.1. NCBI lineage: Eukaryota > Viridiplantae > Streptophyta > Magnoliopsida > Alismatales > Araceae > Amorphophallus > Amorphophallus titanum. Next base: position 10,609,693 of record JANBPO010001714.1, read on the forward strand.
ATACCACAAAGCTCAGACTTCATGAGCCCAAGGTTGGGCTTCATGAAACCAAAGCTCGGACGTCAGGAAATCGAAACCCGAACGTCAAAAGGATCACGTGAATTAGAGTTATGGAGACAACATGCATCTAAGTGCAGCCTGAAAGGAGTTAGAAATCAACTTAATGGACGTATGCATATGTACATGGCCAGAAGAGGAACAGGTATCAGAACTTATAAGTTAGTTTCAGAGGTCAGTTCAGAACAACAAAACGGACAACATATGCCAAATAACATATAACAGAGTCAATAGTAAGCACAATTTGATCACAATTATCGAAAGTTCTGAACTGAACAGAGGACCCAGACACAATCCCCAAACCACCACTAGAAGGTGGAAATAGATACCAAATCACCTAGGCAATGGCGATGAGGTCTTGGTTAAGTGCGCAAAATCAGAGAAAATTTTTCCCCATCTTAACCAGTGAAACTCGTCCACCTCTAGGATTTCACCCCCATGCTCTCGGGGTCAAAAACATATTGAGCCTCCCCACAGGGGCATTTCTACAGTTTGGCTCCAAGCCCTTCTATGGTAGCAGTGTCCCTATGGTCTACAATTTGTCTCATAGCATAAGGGGTTTACAATGACAAAGAATATCGTGGTGATGTGTAAGCATTCTGATAGCTACTGACGAATGAAGAAAATAGAGGCAATAAAATTCCAAGACAATAATGCAAGCATCAAAGACGAATATGAACAGGAAGATATGATTGAAAGATTGATGTGGACATCAAGATATCATGCATGCATGAAATATTCAAAGAGAGGGTAATCGAACCTGAATTGTGTCAAGCTGCAGCAAAAGATTCATTATGGTTTCACTAATAAACAGCCTCTGCTTCTCATCTAGCTGCCCCCCTTCAGAAGAGACTTCAAGACTATGAATCTGCTGTTTGATGCTGCTCACCTGCTCACGAATTCTAGCTATCTGCTTAAGTTTCTTTAAAGGTTCCCACCTTCTTACTTCATATCCACGATATGCTGCTTGTATATGGAGCACAGCATCAGTCTCAGAAAGCTTAAATTTCCTTCCTGCGTTTTCCTTCATTTTGTTTACAACTGATTCCTCAATATTTTTCTTGCACTCATCAAATTTATTTCCAAAATGTCCTAAACTCACTTCATCATTGCCCATCAATTGTCCATACTTTCCATTCTCCACCCTCTTAGCCATGCTCCCAAATTTCCCTATTCCATTTACCACCTCAATCCCCATTCCTGCTTGGTTCTCTGTGGAGTCAACATCCAATTTATTCTCATTCTTCTCCTCTCCCTCTTTTTCGCTGGTTGATCTGTCTTCAATCTCCACTATCCTGTTCATCTCCTTGGTATCATCCTCTTGAGGTTTGCCGTTCGCCCTGTCCTCCACTCCAACCACTCTGATCTCCTTGTCCATGGTAGCATCTTTCTTAGATTCCTCAAAACCACCAGAACCTCCTGCTTTACTCTCCTTTATTTCCTGATTATCTTTGACTTCTTTCTTCCCAGGTGGGCTAGGAGATCTCGGAGAGCCATTTCCTGTCTTTTTCCTTGGCAACGGATCAACTCTCAAACAAACAGGAGGCAATTTGGAGGACCAACCAGGAGATGTCTGTTTCTTTGTGCCACTATCAGAAATCCTTTTCTCTTGATTATCTTCTTTTTGCTTCTCACGAGCACTCAACTTCTCTGCACCATTGTCTCCCTGTTTCTCAGGGTGATCAAGTTTATTCAGTCCATTCTCTTCTACATGCTTCACTGGGATGGTTTTGGGTCCTCTACCTTTTTCTGGTAATGTTGTACAGATCTGACTGCCTGGGTTGGCATCTTCCTCTCCAGGCTTCTCATTGCGGTTTTCATTCTCAAGAAGATTGACAGGGATAATCTTGAACTTCGGTGGAAGGTCTTCCACAACTCTGGGACTTGCATTGGCATCCCTTACACTTTTTTCTGACTCCTGTGACTGATCATAGCTGGGCATCCAGATGATAGGGGGAGGAAACTTCACCCTCTTTGCCCCATTCTGCTGATTTTGGATTTTCTCATCTTCATTCTCCCTCAAAGACTTCAGGCTATTCTTGTCTAATGGAATCCACCTGTCCAAAGGGGCATGTTCTTGTGGTTCAGATGCCTGACGGCTGTTATCCTCCATATGATCAGGAGGTAACCAAAAGGCAGGATAAGGGTACGTTGGCCATTGGATTGTAGAAGAGGAACCATTATCCTTCAAGTTGGGAGTCTTATCATCAAAATCCTTCACATGAGAAGGAGGAAACCAAACCAACGGGTAAGGGTAGGCCGGCCATCGTATCATATCAGAGGAGCTGCTATTCTTTGACTCAATCCCAGGGTTCTCTTGCTCAATTTTCCAGCCACTGTCATCCTTCTTTTGGCATGACTGGTTGGGACATCCACAACAGTGGCTTCTGCCCTGATCAACTACATATTGTGAAGGGGGAATGAAGTAGGCAGGATAAACTTTTGGGCATGGTGGGTAGGCTCCATGGAAATGGCGCTGAACAAGCTGGGGATGAGGACAAGGAACGAAAGGCGCAGGACGATAGGCATGGTTCCAGCAACCATTGCAATCTCCTGGACTGAAATATCTTGAAGTGCCATTGAAAGGTGATTCCCAGCTTGGGTAGACATGTTGTGGGTATGGATATCACCCAGAATGCGGCTTCACTCGCCTTCAACTAAGCCACCCAGGCTAACCCAGGGGCACCCCGACAATAAGCCACCTCATGCGGCACCCAGCAATGAGGCCAGGATTCACCCCCAGAACACCTCCCTCCAGCATTCTAAACCCAAAGGAGTACCTCCCCCAATCAACCGTAGGCTTAGGGAGCCCTTAGCACATTTATACAGCACATGGTCGCGTGTCAAGAATTTCCCCGAGCACCTCTTGGGTGCATATATTCCAGCCATTCTACAACAAGTCAGGGTCAACCCACAGCTTGGACGTGCTAGCCACACCATACGGCAACCCTCCAGCAAGTTGGGGCCACCCCCGACCCTCAGACACACGGCAACGAGCCGTTAACTTTTAGCCCCTGGGCCAACCTAGGGTTGCCCGTCAACCCACCATACAACGCGACATACCTCACCAAGGCTGGGCCCTCACGCCCGGGACACCTTCCCTTAGTTACTACAAGCTATTATCCTCACCCCGGGGCTAAATCTAATCCCGACGACCCAGCTAGTCAAGCCGTTTGATAGCCCAGTGTGTATCAGGAATTTTCCCGAACACCTTGCGAGCGACAACAATGACACTAAACAATTGACCCCCATGGGTCAATACCAGCACCCCAGTGACCCAAGTCCATCAAAGGACATCAAAAAAAAATGCAAGAAGACCCCCGAGGGTGCCCCTTATGACAGTAGCCCACCCATGGGAGAGTTCGCATCGGGCGAGGCTGTGCCAAGGTGGGGGCGAACTCCCTCGGGGGGGGGGCTCCTCCACCCAACTTCCCTCATCCCCATGCAGGCTATCCCGGTCCAAGTCTCGCTCAGAATTGGTCCACGTACCAGTTCGGGAGTGTTCGTGAAGGAGAAGTCCAAAGCACGCAGTCTCACGCAAAGAGCCAGCCAATCAACCTCGTTTTATATGCCCCAGTCAATCCAGTCTATATCCAATCCATATCCTATCCTTCTTGCATTCACACCAGGTCAAGGTGGGCCCAAGAAGTACAAAAATAGGGGTTTTTATAGGCCCCTCAAAAACCCTCTCTCCAGTCTGCGTTAACCCCCTTGGGGGGGTTTACGCGGACCATACTGGGCCCCCCTAGTTTGGTCCGTGCAAACCCCCTATTTCCTAAAAAAATTAACAAAAAAAGAGAGGCCTTTTGTAGTCTGCGTTAACCTCCCCTTAGGGGGGATTTATGTAGACCAGACTAGTCCCCCCCAGTTTGGTCTGTGTAAACCCCATCTCTCTCCAATTTTTTTTTTTCAAAAAAAGGGTCACTCAGCTCTGCGTTAACCCCCCTCCCCCTCTTACAAACACAAAAAAAATATTAATTAAAGGGGGTTTACCTGGACTAGGGCACCCCCTCCATTCCAATCCGGGTAAATCTCCCCTCAACCCTTCAACTTCTCTATAAAATCTCCCTTAGAAGCTTAAGGGGCACACATGCATGCATGAACACACGGAGAAGAAGCATAGCTCAAGCACTTCCAGCATTCCAGCAAGCACGAGGAGCAAGGCGCGTTGGTTGTCTTGTTGATCGGCTTAGCACACGCGGAGGATATGTCAAACGTACCTCCCTCACATGGCGTCTAGCCGTTTCACTCAAGCCTATCCCTTCGCGTATGGGGCGTTATGATAACGGCCATCACACCCGCACCTCGGGTCCACCTGCGTATGGCGCGTTATGATAACGACACGGATGCCAAAATGTCAGATTTACTCCTGCCATAGGACCACGTGCCCGTCGCTCGCCCCGAGCCAGCCACCGATGGTGTTGACCGCTGACCCGAGTTAGTCAGAACCTGGCCCAGAAGTAACATTCCTGGGATCAGACCTAACTCCCTGACATGCCGACACTCACCCTCTAGGGCCCGTACTGGACTACTCACCTCAATCTACGTCTGGCCTCCCTCAGGCGCCTACTAGTGTCAGCCCCTGCCATCCAGTCCAGCCCCCTTCCGGCAGCTCTGCGACTCCTGTAGCTCTTCATGGAGAGCCTCTGTAAAAATATGTGGACATCTCGGTGAAGGCAAGCCCCCAAAAGTTGGGGAAGTTGATCACCGGTGGGAATGTGCCAAAAATGGTGGGCACCGCCAGGTACCCGTGTGCAGCATGGCCGGTAACTATTGTGGGGCCAAAAGCGAGAGCAGAAAGTCCTGTCGACATTATCGTTTCCTTCAATAAACGGGCAAATAATCAGTATTCTTGAGGAGAGCCTCGGGAGGCCTCTTATCTTGGCAAAGAAATGAAGGGAGTCTCAGTCCCACCGAGCGTGCCAGCTTGTGGGGGATGGAAAAAAAAGAAATAAAAAATATATTTTCCTTGGGATAGGAAGAAGGCGTGCCAGTCACCGGAGTGACGGATCTATTGTGCGCTCGACCTGGCTTGGTCAGTCGATTATGAAGTTAGGGTCGGGACCAGAAGTCTGCCATGCCATAAAGGTTACGGCGTTAATTACATCCTCTGAAAAAGAGAAAAATCCTTGATTAATTATCAAGATAGGAAGCCACCGGGGCTACACGAATGCGAACAAGAATACAAACTAAGCAAAATTAACGAAGCTACGAAAGGAGTTTATTTATCGACTTGATTATGCGGGGCGAGCATCATTTGTTACATCCAAGCCTCAGTACGGGGCGGAGAACTTAGGCCCGGAGACCACCATTATGCATAGCGAGAGCTTTCAGTCGGGCGTAACCTGGCGTTTTGCTAGATGCCATTTGATATACCGAGGGTTTGGTCAAGAAAGCATGCATTAACGAATAGTACACGCATTATTTAATTACATCTGGTCCTTGGTACGAGGCATAGAATATAGTCCCAGAGACCACCATCATGCATAGCGAGAGCTTTTAGCCGGGGATAACCCGACCTTCTGCTAGACGCCATTTGATATACCGAGGGCTCGGTCAAGAAAGCATGCATTAACAGATAGTACACGCATTATTTAATTACATCCGATCCTCAGTACGAGGAGGAGAACATAGGTCCAGAGACCACCATCACGCATAGCGAGAGCTTTCAGTTGGGCATAACTCAACCTTCCACTAGATGCCATTTGATATACTGAGAACTATTGTAGGCAGGCATGCATTAAGGTAGTATATATATATATGTGTGTGTGTGTGTATTTATGCACAATATATATTGAGGGGGGATATGATGGAGGGTGAATGCAACTAATCAATTCTCTTTTATCAGACCCATAATCTAGTGAGATTTAGTTATTGATTATTTATTTAAGGGTTGGTCAAGCCATGGATCAAAGGGTTTGACCCTGAGTCAAACAGGGGTTAATTAGAGGCTAACGGGAGGGGTTGGAAGGGTTTAAGGCCTCCTCACATGACGATTTGGCGGAGAGATTAATGCAAGAGGGGTGATTCGGTGGCGTTGCCACTGACCCGCTGGACAAAATAGAGGAAACATGAGTCGGTAGGGGCGCCACCGAACCGCAAGGCCCCTCACTGACTGGGCTTCTGCGAGGATTCAGAAGAGATCAATTCAGTGCTTCTCAGGTGAAATTCCACACCCTTGCATCCCAGTGGGTATTTGGGGGAGTGTCTGAGTAGATTTAGGGGTTTCTTGGAGTGCTCGTACAATGAATGGAGTTAGAGTGCATTAAGAGCCCCTTTCATTTATTTATCACTCTTTTTTTACTTAATTTCCTGTTTCATTGGTTGTGCGAGGTCACCACTCAAGCATAAATAAGTAGCTCCTTGGTTTGCAGATTAATAAGTGAGACCCTCTGAGTCATACACATGGAATGGGGGATGCAGCCACACGAATGAGCTGACGCCAATAATTAACCTGGCAACAATGGGGAGTTCCGAGGAGAATTGGGCAGCATTTCCCCTTAATATGGGAGACTCAACCCAACACAAGGGTCTATATACACGGGGAGGCCGATGTGAAGCCATGAAGACTGAGAACCCTGATAAGATTGTCTCAGACCCTGAGATCGCCAATTAAGGAACCCTAAGGGCTAGTCTACCAAGGGTTCATAGTGATCCATGGGGGGTTAATTTAAGGGCTGACAAAGCTTAATATTACCACTTGAGTGGCGGATTGTGTTAGATTCTCATAAATATCATGAAAAATCATGCTTTAATCTCCTCCAGTCAGCCTCATCATATATTTATTTGATTACAATGGGATTCTTTTGAAGGATTGTCTCCAGTGATGTCTATAGAGAAGTAATGTTTGCTTTTACGGTGGCACTCAGGATAGAATTCTTCATGGATCATGCAATAAATATTGCCTGGATTTGATCAACCCACTTTGAGATTTTCTTACTTTTTTGGGGTTAAGTTTTTTCTTAATTTTCTGTTTACTTTTGAATATTTGCATGTGTACCTTCTGTTAGGGGTAAAACTAAACTAGCATGCTTGGTGAATATCCCACTAATGGGTTTGATCAAAATGTGGTTTGGCTCATTCATTTGGTTAAATGGACTGGCTTGAACCCAAGTTTGTTTTTTCATATCTCGACATATCAGAGAGAACAGATCCCAGAGAAATCTTGAGGAGATTAAGAATACTCTCTTTCAGTCTCTCATCCCCCTCCCCCTTCTTCTCCTCCTCTGCCTCCTTTTCTCCTCCTCCATCCGGTAGATGTTTCATCTCAGCACCCTTGGAGAGGGAGAGATGTTGGAGAGATCTAGAAATTGCAGTACCATGGCTGAACAAAACTTTGTGCTCATTTGGTGAGTGAATTGAGGTTGAACATAGGTACAGTCAGTTTGTTTACATTCATGATCAGCTCGATTATTTTTTATTGACATTTTGTTTGTGTTTCTTTAATTGCTCATCCAAATTTCATTTGTATCTCATATAACAGTTTGATTAACATGTGGAGATAGTGGACAAATGCATCTTTTTCATATCATTTAGTACTTCAGACACACTCATGGATATTAGTTGAGTTGAGATCATTTAAAAAAATAACTCAAATTGGGCTCAATATAAAACAAAACAAATATGAAATGGAAGAAAGCTTGATTCGTTTTCAAACAGCAGGATGGTGGCTCAAGCTCAGTTTGATTGTCAGATGAACCGAGTCTCAGTGGAGCAAAACTTGGCTTGGCTCAGTTCAGCTAATCTACACTGTGTTTGGCCATACTGATTTTTTTCTTGGATCTATCCTTTCCCCTTCAATGACAATGATCTAGGATAATGATATCGATCTATTTGTCTAAATGTGTATGCAACTGCTAATGGAGGAATCTTGTTCAGGTCAGATACTTTAGTTCCCACATGAGCCTTAATCATCATTCCTGTCTGAGGTTCCATACACATTTCTATACTGGGAGAGCTGGATAAGCACATTGTGGGCAACTGCGAGGTCATGGTACTAAATCCCATTGGAGTACTAATGAAGGGTTCGTGTGAGTTCCGACCTCATAGACTTCTCTGGGCCAAGGGGCCCCACTGTTCAAGAGTTGTTTGGCTTGCCTGTGGTTCTGGCTACTAGTGATTTGGGCTTGATCCTGGGTGGGTGGGTTTATTCTTGGTCTTCAAAAATACACACACGCGCTGAACATCATTTGTTGTGATGGTGGATATGAGGTCCATGACCGAGGAAATGTCACAGATTAGAATTGATGGCAACAGCATTCTTAAAGCCAAATCTCCATTGGTTCTGAAATGCTTTTCATGTTAATGTTTCTCTGTTACATGAGCGATCTCCATGTCTATGACCTTATTACATGGCTACTGGCATGTGTATGATTATTGTATTTCACCATCTGACAGACCTAAAGTATCTTTTTTAGGGTGGTAACAGAACTAAGTTGTTTTACTTGAACTCATTGGATGTGGATATCTAGGCCTTATCACCTAGGTGACCGCCTCCATTGTGTTTGGGCCGCCTCAGGCACCTCAGCGTGCTCAGAGCGCCTCACCTACCCTGGCCCGCCAGCCTGCTGGTCTGCCAGCCTGCTGGTCTGCCAGCCTGCCCAGCCCAGACCCACGAAGCCTGAAAGAGGATCCAGGTATAAAAAATGCCCTTCTCCCCTCTCTTCTCTCCCCGATCGATCGCCTCCCCCATTTGTAGCCCTAGCTCTCTCCCCCCCACTCGTCTCCTACTGCGCCCCCATGTGAACAGAGGGGCAAAAACACACATTATCACACACTGTTTTCTCCTCCATCTGACAAAAATTGTTCCAAGTAGTTGTCTACCCTCCCACATGATCTATCACGAGTCTCAATAAGAAACCTGGGTACCCGTCTGCCTGGTGACTGGTGTTTTATCTGATGGGCGGATTTAGATGGGGCAGGGAGGCACATCCAGAGTAACACCAGCCTGAATCTGCCCCCACCCAATAAGCCGCCAATGTTTCTCTACTCGCCGGCTGAGCGCGACCTTCTCCCCCCTGCTCGTGCAAACGGGCGCGGTAAGCTGCAGTTTTGCAAGATCATTCCTCACAGCAACGACCCGGGCACCTGTGGACATGGATCCTATGTTCAACATCAGAATCTCCCCCTTTGCCAGCTTTGAGACTTTGCCCTGCTTCTCCGTCCCCTTTGTCCTCACTCCTAACAGCCGCCGGAGGAGGAAGAAATTCACCTGAAAGGATAAATACATTTAACAAACTAGTGTGGCAAAGTCCACAAAGTTCTGAGGCACAGGACAAGATAAGCAGAAAGCAAGACGGGAGTGGCAGATATGTGGAAAGTAACCAGAACACGCCAAGCATCCCACTACAGCATAACTAACCAAAGCGATTAGTGACCAGTTAAGACAGGCCATGCATCCTTAGCTTAGAAGGAACATGGCTTATCAAGACATGAAAATCCATTTTACCTCGAGCTCGACAAAAACATCAGGCAATGAACCGACTTCTCCGAGAACCTGACCAACCAATCTATCAGCACGTGTTAGTGTGGGGTCCATTGTAGTACCCACTCCGATAAGACCCCCCGGAACTGCAAACTGGAGCTCATTTTGCTCTGCATACAATGAAACTATTCTTGAATATATTGGGGTGCACTTGATGTTACCACTCTCATCCTTAACAACGATACCGGGACGGACCTCTATGAACTGGTTCACCTTCAGAACACCCTGTAAAGGTATAACCATGCGCGCGAGGGAAAAGTAGAGATCAAAAAACTATAAACATGTCAAAGAAAGCATAAGATAAAGGCAGAATCCAATTCAACAGAAGTGCAAGTGAAAGAAACAAACCCTGAGGATGCTTCCTCCAGCTACGCCACCCTTTATTTCATCAACCTCAAACCCAGGTTTGTTCACATCGAACGAACGAATGACAATCATGTTTGGAGGTGCAACAAAGTTCCTGTCTGGAATGGGGATTTTGTTAACTAGATACTCACAAACAACATCAATATTGTACTTCAACTGGGCAGAGATCGGTACAACTGGGGCTCCATCAGCTATGGTACCCTGCGATTCACTTGTAGATCAGACTAGAGAAAAACTGAAGTTTACCAGCCAGTTTGTTCACAGTTTTGAATCACCATGATCGAAAGAAGACTCACCTGAATAAAATTTTGAATTGCTTCGTGCTGGTTGATTGCAACACTTTCTTGAATAAGATCAATCTTATTTTGCAAAATGATTATATGTTTCAAACGCATGATCTCAACAGCCGCTAGATGCTCGGAAGTTTGGGGCTGTGGGCAACTTTCATTTCCAGCTATTAACAACAATGCCCCATCCATGATTGCAGCTCCATTAAGCATTGTTGCCATGAGAATATCATGACCCTGTTCCGAAACAGATAAAGCATTACAAGATTGAAAGATGAAGAAACAACACCTACGTGAGATTGGAGAAGACACAGATCAGGCATTACAAAACTTATGGGCCTAGGAATTTATAGAGAAACAACATTCCATAGTTCAACTACTGATAGCATCTCCCAACCGGAAAAGCAGCTCACTAATGAGCGATGCTACAGCAGACTATTATTGATTAGTATCTAGTCAATCATCAGTAGAAAATATAGCTTAGGCTTTCCTTTTCCAACCCATACCACTTGTATTTCAATTGTAATAAAAATGTAAAAACTCAACCATAAACCTTATGTCTCTGTTGTCTTAGTAGTCCATCAAAATGTTAAATAACTAAAACAATACCACCTATTAACTACTGATTGTCCTCAAACAAAATAATTTATCACCTCGCTCGTTCGAGCTGTTGAGGTCTTTCTACAATTGATGACCTTGTTGGCTCAACACGAGGCTTTGCTTTTGGCTCCCTTGCCTTAGCTTTGCCTTTATTGTCTCGTTGAGGGTTTCCCCCTACGATGACGTCAGCTTGACTCAGCCTGGAAAGGGGTTTGGAACCTCCTCCCACGGCTTGACTTTTTGGGCTTTGGGTCTTAGGCCCCTTGCACCTGGCCTTGCCTTTGGGGTTTGGCTGAGGATTGCTGTTGCCTGTAGACTTGCCTGATAGGACCTGTTGAGAGGTGGGCTCAGTCTCCCGTGGCTTAGACTGCTCTTGTTGAGCTTGTCGGATAATCTTCGCAGCGGCCTTTTTAAGACGCTGCCTCGTCGTAGAGTTCCCTTGCGCATCGATCTCCTCTCTTTAGATGAGGACTTTAATGCAATCTTGAACTTCCAGGTATTCCCCAGTGGGGTGAGACACCCTGGCATGATACTTGCAATAGTGAGGGTGACTCTTGGCCGTCTCGTTGTAGTAGGACGGCGGGTCATGTGCCAGTATCCGACCTTCTTCCAGGAGCTTGTCAAAAATCTTCTCAATATTCTCCTTGGGGAAAGAACACTGATGAGAGGGTCGCCACCTTGGATACCACAATGTGGACTTGGGCGGTTGGGAACTGACTCCTTCCTCTTTCGGCTCCGGGAGTTGGAAAGCGGTCGAGGCATGTATGACATTAATGGAGAAATGAAAACTATCCTGTACATGTGGCTACGGTGGATTGACCAGGAATTCGCTCAGATTGACCACCCCTAGCCTGATTAAGTTCTCGGCGAGATCCTTGAAAGGTTGACAGTTATGGATGATATGACCTATCACCTCATGATATGGGCAATAGCCCTGATGTAATGCAGCACGTGGTGCCTGCTCACTGGGTGATGCCGGGAGGTTTAGCAAGCCCGCTCGTCGGCACGGGAAGAAGATGCTCAGGGTCTTCTCGCGAAGGAAAGAGTATAACTTGTCTCGCTCTTCGCCTTCAAATGAATCCTCCTCGCCTTCAGATGAATCCGAGGATTCCTTAGAGAGCCAACCCCTGAGCGGAGCCCGGGCAGTGAGTGATACACCTGTCTCCTGTATATGGGTTGGAGCTAACCCCCTGGCAAATGGGCCAAAGGGGAAAGTGGCCCAACTGCTTGTCAATGCTCTCCAAGAACTGCAGCAGACGTCTTTGTTCTAGTTGTAATTGTCGGATCTCTCCACGGATCTTTCGAATAGTCCTCCGCAATGCCAAGCATTTTGGGAGTGAGGAAGGAGCGGCTCTATGACCGGCATTGGGCTGTTGATTTGAAGGCCTGGCCTCGGAGGCGTTGGAGCTCGAAGTCGTCGCTACCATGTAGACCACATTGGCCGACGGGTTTGGTCAACTCCAAGCATGAGGCTGTGGCGGGTCGGCTGTATGACCCAACATATTTATCAAGTCATTTTGAATGAGCTCTTCTGTCATGTTCTTGAAAACATAACAGTCCCCGACGGTGATACACACAATAGGTAAGATCATCTGCTTTATCCACCTCTGAGCGCTTCCGTGGATCCGGTAGGATAATGAGCTTTTTTTTCATGCACAGATCAAAGGGCATATTGGTATGCTCTTTTCTAAAAGAATAAGGCGTCTTCATACATTTTGCTAACAGAGATGCATTCGCCTTGGCATTGGACTTTTTTTCATTGCCTTTTGACTTTCCTTCCTCCTTGTCTCCATTCATCGGGGAGAAGTCCACTGCATTTACCTCCTTGCCGTTGGTCAGGCGATCTTTGGAGAATTTACCTTTGGCAAAAGCATGTGTTGGGTGATCAACGAAGAACATTTCAATCTCCGTCATCACTGTATTCAGTTGGTCGAAGCTTCTTATGTTTGAGCCCAGAAGCTTTTCGCTAACTTCCGCCGACAGACCCCTGCAGCATATGGTGATCGCGTCTTCGGGCGTCGGAGGATTATCGCAGCGCATGCTGACGTCCCTCCATCGCTTGATGAAGTCCAACGTTGTTTCACCTTTCTTCTGCCGGAGGGAACAGAGCTCTGCCAGGGAGACTTTGCGCTCGACCATTTGGAAACGGTCGACGAACTTCTTTTGCATATCGGCCCAATCAGATACTGAGTTGGGCTTCAGCCTGGAGTACCACTGGAAGGCGGTGCCAGTCAATGACGTGGCGAAGTATCGCAGCAAATATGCCTCTTCCAGTGCCAATTCACCCATGGCCGTCATATAGTAGGCCAGGTGTTCATGTGGGAAGCCCTGCCCGTTGAACTTCTGTAGTTTCGGGGCCTTCGGACAATCCGGCGGAAACTTCTTGAATTGATGGTGGAGGGAATAAGGCACACTGTACAAATCAACAGTGGCCACACCCTCACCATGTTGGGCAAACTTCGCCTCTACGATGAGCTCAATCATCTGCTTCTGTGCCATGAGGCTTTCTGCAGCAGGGGTGGTAGACGACCACGCATTGACTTCATGTTGCGGGACTTCAAAGTCCACTGCCAATGGCAATTTCGCAGCTGTGACGGAAACATTAGCCGCAGCCGGAATGGGAAACGGCTGCTATTCCACTCCAGTGGGTGTCGCCTGAGGTGGGACAAGAACCTCCTTTTCACGCAATAGCGCCTGTAAGAGATTCCTGAGTTCTTGATTCTCACGTCGGAGCTCTTCCAACACGGGAGTCTGTGCCTCTTCCCCCAGCTTTTCCTCGTGTCGGGGGTGGCTATCCCCATCGACACTATGAACGTCCTCCTGGCGCTCTTCATGTCGTGCCGGTTCGGGTTGAGACGTCCCAGCGGCTGGCGGCAGGCGGCTGTTGTGTTTGCGCCAAGATCCAAGACACAGGCCTTGACCTCCTCAAATATTGAAGAGGCTGGTTGAGCTCGCCCGAGATGTCCTCGGGCTGTTTGTCGCCAGAGGTGGCGTAACAGTTGAACACTTTGACAGAATCATCGGTCACCTGAACCACCCGTTTTTTCTTGGGCGGCTGCCTATCAGGCTTGGGCGGCATCCCTAGTCTGTCAAAGACAGAAACTCGGGATGTGGAAGCTTGAGGGGAGCGATCCTCCTCCGTGTGCGTGGAACTGGCCCACGGGGAGGTCGGCCGCACCTTTTTGCCGGTTCCTCGGCGCTTTTGCCCCCGTAGGGGCTGAGTTGTAGACCTGCGAGATGTGGAGGCCTCCGTGCTTGTCGGACTCCGCATCTGTTGCAGTTTCGACATGCGAAAGGGCTCCTCCGCCCTTGCACGCCTTATAATTCGGGCCTCCTCTTTAGTGACCTAAATTTTCTTCAAATGGAGCTGGCGCTCCTCCACTGGGTTGCCCCCCGTCCTTGGCCGGAGATCTCGTGGCTTGGGCCGCTGTAGGGGACCCTGAGTTGCCACCAGTACGGCAGGCTTCTTCTTCTTCACTCCGCCTTCCCGGACCTGCCGGAGGAGCTTGAAGCGATTGGAGGTAGGGATGGTTGGGACGTGTTGTTCCCGTGGCAAGATCGGCTCGCCTCTATCGAGCCGGATGCGTATGTCTCCGACAGTTACGGTCTTGCCGGAGAGAGATGCTACCGCTACAGGCTGTGTACCCTTGCGGCTACGGCGCTGCCCCCGTTGAGCAGGAGCAGTGCTGGCGACGCCTGCAGTAGGCCTGGCGTCATTATGGCAGTGACGCTGCCCCCGTTGAGTAGGAGCAACTCCTCTGAGGGTGGCCGCCTTGGAACTGGTGCCGTTGCGGCGACGACGCTGCCCCCGTTGTGCAAGAGCGGCGCCAACAGTAATCTGATTGACCGAGAAAACTCGGCCACTTACTGGCGGGACACAGGGCCTGACACCCCTAGTCCGCGAGGAGTTGGCCGGGCGAAACCGGCCGGCTGCTATAGTAGAGGGCCTGACACCCCCAAGAGCTGACTTATCGGCCTAGTGGACTCGGCCAATTGTTGAAGTCGAGCGCCTGACACCCCCGACAGCTGGCTTCTTGGCCGGGCGGACCCGGCCAGTTGCTGAAGCGGAGGGCCTGACACCCTCAGTGGTTCTCTTCTTGGTCGAGCGAACCCGACCAGTTGATGATGCGGAGGGCCTGACACCCTCGGTGGTTGCTGTCATAGGCGTGGCTGAGCTGGCCTCAACCATAGGTACCACGACCAAGAAGAAGGGCGAGCCGACGACCGCAGGGAAGTCGCCGAAGATAGTCGGGGTCGCTAGGTATCCGAACCTGGCGTGGTTGGCGATGATCTGGGGGCCGTAGGTGACGGCGGCCATCGCTGCTGCTGTTGGTGGTGGTGGTGCGTAGCACGAACGGAGAAGTGCACCGAGGCACAACAAGCTCTCAAACGAGCGGAGAGTTGTATACCCTCCTCTTCCCGTCCTGTAAGAGGAAGAGGGGGAGATCATAACCTTGAAGAAGGTTTGAAGGATTTCTTTGACAGAAAGAAGAAAGGCGGGAAAGGTCCCACCGGGCATGCCAGTCTGTTGGACCACGAAAATTTTTCATGTAGGAAAAATAGATGACATTTTATAAAAATGTGTTGTATGCGCTTTTTGAAAAGAAACATTCCCCTGATACAGAGGGTGATTTCGTGGGTGCGCATCGTATCATACGATTTGAGTTCGGGTACTGGACCTCTCCCCACTGACCGGAGTCAGTGTTGATTTCCTATTTTGGAAGGCACTTTTCACATCCATTTGTTTTAATTTTATGCCATACCTACAAGCAAAAGCAAGCAATAACTAAATGGCCTCTAATCTAGCTACAGGGGCAAAAGACTCTTCGAGATCAATCCCTAGCCCTTGAATATATCCTTGAGCTACAAGTCTTGCTTTATTTCTTACTGTCTTACCTTCTACATTTATTTTATTTCTAAAATCCCATTTGGTGCCAATGATGGAGTGTGTTTTGGGTCTAGGGACTAAATGCCACATGCTGTTTCTTTCAAATTGATTTAGTTCCTCATGCACAACATTTATCCAGAATTCATCTTTGAAGACATCTTCAACCATTTTAGGTTCAATCTGAGAAACAGGAGCCAATTGATTAGTTTCTTCAATTTCTCTAAAATGAGATCTAGTCCTTGGAGGTTTATGCAAGATACCAATGATCTTGCCTATAGGATGACTTCTGAGCACTCTTACATTCGTAAGAGAGTTACCTTCATTGGCATTGTTGCTCCCTTGTTCACTAGACTGGCCTAGATCTTCATATGCTCTTGCTTCTTCTCCTTGTGGTACATGCTTGTCCTTTGACTCCAAAAACTCCATGTCATCCTCTTTCCTGTAGGAACCATCATTTTCAGATTTGGTACAGAATGCATCAAACGTAACATGGGGGGTTTCTTCAACAACTTGATTTTTTCATTAAAGGTCCGATAAGCCCTAAGTGGTCAGAGTATCCAAGGAAGATACCTGGGTCACTCTTTGGTTAAATTTGTGTAGATCCATTTTGTCATTATTATGAATAAAGTATTTAGTTCGAAAAATCCCAAAGTGTATAAGTGATGGTTTTTTATCTTTCAGCACCTCATATGGAGTCTTTTTGTATGTGGGCCTTATCATGGCATGATTAACAATGTCGCATGCAGTGTTTATCGCCTTGGCCCAAAATTTCCTTGGTAGCTGACTTTCAATAAGCATAGTCCTAGCCATCTCCATAAGGGTTTTGTTGCATCTTTCCACCACTCCATTTTACTTGGGAGTTCATGGTGAAGAGTACCTATGTGTTATCCCTTGCTACCCATAGAATTCATCAAAATTTGTATTCTCAAATTCTCCTCCATGATCCGATAGAACAGAAGATAATCTAAACATGCCATCCTGCTTAATTTTTATGAAGAAGGCCTGAAATTCATCAAATGCATCATTTTTTTATGACAGAAAGAAGGCCCAAGTAAATCGAGAAAAGTCATCCACAAGAACATAGCCATATCATTTTCCTCCTATGCTGGCAATGCATGTCGGACTAAACAAGTCCATTTGCACAAGTTCAAGCAATATTGTGGACTGGTTTTCAACTCTATTTTTGAAAGATTTTCTAGTATGTTTTCCTTGGGTGCATGCACTGCAAATTCTATCATTGTGCTTAAACGAAATTTTAGGCAGACCCCTAACCATATTGAATTTCACTAATTTATGCATGACCTTATAACTGGAGTGCCCTAGTCTACGATGCCATAACCAAGTTAGATCATCCTTATTTGTAGCAAGACACATGTTATTATAAGCAGGATCATCTAGGTGAACCATGTAATATTTTTGACTCGCTTGCCAGTGAATTTATCAGATTCAGAATTCGACTCAGGAATGGTGCAAGCATGAGAGTCAAAACATTACCTTGTCTCCCTTATCATATAGTTGACTGATACTTAGCAGGTTGTACTTCAGACCTTCAACCAACAACACATCATCTATTGAATTTGACAGATTTTTACCAAACTTACCTTTTCCAATGATTTTTTCTTTGTTGTTACCTCCGAATGTGACATGTCCACTTTCATTCTCGACCAGAAAATAGACTTTGGTCTTGTCGCCCGTCATATGTCTTGAACAGCCACTGTCGAGATACCACTTATTATGTTCTACTGCAAGGTATTCCTGCATATCATATGTCATATCAAACGAAGAATTTTGGAACCCAAAGGCATTTGGGCCCCATAAGACTAGTCAAGTCATTCAAGCATGATAACATTTATTTTGGTATCCACGCTAAAGTCAGTGCACATGCAGACTAAGGTCAGTGTACATGTAGACTAAGGTCAGTGCACGTGGGCTAAAGTCAGTGTACATGCAAACTAAGGTCAGTGCAGGGTCCATGCATGTGAGGGCCAACGTCAGTGCATGTATGCGCCATGGGAAGAAAGAAAGAGGACAGCATAGGAAGAAACTAAAAGAAGAAAAGTTATGGCAGTCTCACCTCCATATCTCAGGCCACTTGGTTCTAACAACTGTATGTAATGCACACCATTTAGCCTCATCAAATAGGTAACCACCTAAGTCATCACCCAAACACTTGCAGAATGGGCCATTATCCATCTGGAATCAGTCAACATCGGGTAATCAACTTGGTTGATGGGTAGTCATTGGCTAAGGTCTAAGGTAACATTAAATTTGCTCCAAAAAGTTAATATTGTGATGCCAAGTTGAGAATAAGCTTGGTGTTAAGCTCAGGGCTGTTATATTTTTTTTGGATCACCAGGTTTCAGGGTCACTATCAATCATCAAGAAGAGGAGATCAGGTTGTCACATGCAAATAGAAAGGGGTCAGTTGAAGGAAAGATTAGTGGATTGAACTCAAAAAGCTGAAAGAGAGGTAGACAAAGTTAGATGTAAAGAATAAGAGAAGACATTTGTCTGTTGTTGGGTGGGAGAGGGAAAGCATCACACCCAAGTTTGTGACTTCAAAACAGAAAAACTTACAGGAACACCAACATTGACATGAGGAATGTTTGGTATTTGATAACACACCAGGTTAGGGCAGCCAACTATCACATTATCAAAGGACAAAAGTATAGAAATCCCTAAAGTATTTCACATGGACAGTCCCAATGCTTGAGCCTCAATCTCCCCAGCTGTTGGGTCCATCCATTGAAAATGGAGACACATGATCAGAAAGCATTGGAGAATAGATATCAAACCAAGTTGATCCTTCAAACATGTGTGACTTGAATCTGCAGTAATTTCCATTATCAGGTCACTCTGCCTGCTTATAATTAATTTGTTCATCAAGACAATTGCGATTTGGCATTTTCAGGCTAACCTGTTATAAGCAAATGCTGGTAACAACTTGCAAGTATGACTGCATAAAAATCAATTATTTTATGTTATGTGTCTATATGACTTTTAATTGATGACATGAAGCAACTAAGGAAAAATGCTTGATTATGACTGCATGAAAATCATACATTTTATGCTGTGTGTCTATAGAAGGTAAATTAATGAAACGAAGCAATTAAGGAATAATGTTTAATTACCTCCGAGAGAGATGTAAAGACAAAGAAGCCAAGGATTGGAGAAAACTCGCTGCCACTACTGTGCAACATACAAGAAATCAGCAAGAAAGATCTTAAAGCCCAAAGAAAATAAACAAATGCCAAGACTAAAGATGTGGCTATCAAACAAAGTACTTAACATGGAAAAAGAATATGATTGTACATTGTGATTGAAAACAGAAGGACAATGTAAAGGTTCACAACAGATCGAGAATTATCCTCTACAGCATTGGTTTCTGAACAAGAACACTTCAGCTGTTGATCATGCTGTAATAAGACTATCTTCCATAAGTCAGATGAGGTGGACTGTATCCTTAACACCTAATGGGGAGTGCATCCCCATCCTCTCCTATGAAGCTTCAATGGCGTTGAAGTCCCCATCCACACACCACGGCCGGACTGAAGTGTGATGATACATAGCCAATTCTTCCCATAGCATCCTCTTCCCCTCTCTACTCTGCGGGCCATAAACTCCTGTGCAATCCCAAGAGAAACCATCCTGCACATTTCGGAAATGTAGAGAGATGACCCCTCGACAAAGCTATCTATCTTACTCCACCTCCACCTCCACCTCAAACTGATTCCACAGGATCATGATGCCTCCGGATCTTCCCTTCGCCAGAGAGGCTACTCCCTTAGCCAGCCTAACTCCCCCAATCTCCCTCATGATAGACTCCCCATCCCCTTCACACTTGGTCTCCTATAGGCACAAGATATCAATTTTGCATCTTCAAACCAACTCCTTAACAACCCTTTTCGGTCGGTCGACCGGTGGCTGGGCTGAAATGAAAAATGGGCTATGTGCCCAACATGAGTAAATTGATAAAAGTGTTGCAAATATCATTCGTTGGTGATTTGAATATTATTCCTTAATTTTGATGTTTCCAACATTGGCATATGGGAAGCATGTTTTGTTCAGTGAGAATTATGCCTTTTGTTAAACTTACATTGGTGGTGTGGTCATGCAAACAAATTTGTGTTGCTCACTTCAGGTGACATGGCTTTCGCTTAACAAGAGTTGCATGTCTTGTTTGAGCATTAGGGTGCCATGGCTTTCGCTTAATGTTGAAAGACATGCTGTTTTGGTGATGGTGATATTTGGTGTTTTTTGAGCATTAGGGTGCCTTTGGTTTCTTGTTAAGTAGCTCATTTGTAATGGAGGTAAATTCATGAAGTTGAGTTACATGTAAGTCAGCTCAAATTGTGATACTTTGGTTGCTTGTAGCTCACTTTCAAGAAGTCAGTTTTATAATTTGGGCATGTGATAACTGACTTTCTTGAAGTTAATTTTGATTGTTTGATTAGACGTAGGTACTAAGATAGAAGTAGCTTTTTCGATTTAGCAAAGGGAGGTGAGTTATATGGAAGTGTCTTTTGAACTTTTTTTTAAAGAAGGCACTTCGACTCTTTTGGTGGTCTACTTACACGCCCATGACCTCAGCCCCACATTCAAGCACTCTTGATGGCTTAAGGCTTGAGACTCAAGATAATAAGGCTTAAGGCTCAAGGCGAGGCACTAGAAATATGTCTTGAGGCATGTGCCTTGGGCCTTTTACTTGAGAATTGCGTCTTTTGTTGATTGCATTCACTGTCTTAAGGCATTTAATTCAGACTTGTGCTTCAATTGAGAAGTGATGTAGTGAGGTGTTGTAGGGTAGAACCAAGACCTATGCTTCTTTTATTGTCCTTAAGGCATGATTCAATACTTTTGAGATAACATGGATCTATCATTAAGTTAAGATAGCATTAACACATGGAAATGAATATTGTTTTTAGCTCTTTCGATGGTTTTAAGATTATTTTCTTACACTATTTGAGGCTTACGTCTCATTGTGTCTTAAGGCGTACGTCTTATGAGACTTACAGAAAGCGTCTCACACCCCTTTCAAGACCTTTGAAACTATGATCAAGAGCAATAAGTAGCATATTAAAATTTTGATATGGATTGATCTGTATGGTCAATTCTGATGTTGACAGACTCATGCTTCACAAATTTCATTTCTAGAAGTTGAGATATATCATGCATCATTTATGACTAACACCATTGTTTTCTAATTGAGTATCCAGAGCATATATTTCAACTGCAAGAAGAGTATCTCCTTCTGTTCCTAGAGATCTGGAGGAGTATATTGCCACTGCATATGCCAGCATTAGACAGGATGAGGCCAAATCAAATGCACCTCACTCGTACACAACTGTGAGAACACTGCTCAGCATTCTCCGAATATCTATTGTAAGTCCTGTTACCTTGTTTGGCTGTTTGCTTGTTTTGAATCTTTAGTGCATCCACATATGGATGCCGAAATGCACAAGTTGGCTATTTTATTCTTTTGGCAACTTTGTCAAATACTCGACTGATTATCCTCTGACATTCAAACATTCTCAAGAAATTCTTCTTCAAGTATAGTAATTTTTAAGGTAAGCATTTTCTAGCTGCAAAAGTGGTTTTTCTAAGAGATTGACAGGCCACTACTTTTGCACAAACTGCTCTGCAGGGAGGTGTCTGGCAAGCCTTAGTCATATCAAGTTTGTGGCAAATTACAATTATTGTCAAGAAGGTTTTTTTTTAATTGATGGAAAAGTTTTTGATCTGCTGATTGCTTAATTTACAGGCCCTAGCGAGGCTCCGGTTTTCAGAAACCGTGGCACAGAGTGATGTGGATGAAGCATTGAGGTTGATGCAAATGTCAAAATTCTCACTATATTCTGAAGATCGGCAGAGATCTGGTTTAGATGCCATTTCTGATATCTATTCTATTTTACGAGATGAAGCTGCAAGGACTAACAGCATGGATATAAGGAATAATCCCTTGCAAATGATGATTAGGTCTCCCAAGTTTTAGATGCATTAAAGCATCTCACCCCTCAACAAATCCAAGCCCTTAAGGTTGTTGATGTGGGTGTAGTTTCTTCTCCCTCTCATCCTCCTTCCACTCTTTCTCGGGTGGCCCATCACCCACTTTCTTCCACTCATCTTCCTTCACAGCCCCATGGACTAGGTGTTCCTTGCGCCCCAACCCAACCGAGTCCTTTTATGGGCCAGCCGCTCTATGCTCCATGGCCTTCATTCCAAACCCCTCCAAGGTCTTAAGGCCAACCCTCCACTTCACAAGTCCCCTCCAACAAGTTCTCATCAATAAAATAGCTAAAGTGGAGGAGCAATTAAAAAGGGTTACAACTCTGCGGCCTTCATTTCAATCCTTTCCAAGACCCAAAGGGCAACCTTCGGTTTCTCAAGAAGATCCCCTCCATCGAACTCTCATGGATAGGATAAAGAAGATGGAGGAATAATGGAAGAAGATTACAAGCACAAAGGGCATCATAGATACATGTGAGCAAGTTGATCAAACAAGTTTTGATGTTCAAGCGGATGTCGTCCGCCCACCATCCATCCATCCCGTTCATTCATATAGCCCACTGCCTCCACATTCGTAAAATCATCCATGTTTCCATACTCCACCAGTCGATACATCTCCACCACGGCATCTGTTTGAATCTCATAAGAGGAACCTAGCCTAGCACAGGTTGAGATACCTCAAGCTCCACCCGCTCTGAGGCTCCTTCGCTTCCAACCTCCACCGCTACAATACTTACAAGAACCCCATACTCAGGATGATGCCACCACCATAACCCCCATTTTTGATACCACCTGGTGTTTTGATGCTGAGCAGGTATTTCAACAACCCACATCGATGCACCACCGTAAACCCTCCATGCAACTTTCTCCCATTGACCTTGCTATTAAAACCTTCTCCTCGACCAGCCAAACTTAGGTGGTTTATTAGTACCAAGTCTACCATCATTCACCCTCCAACCACTATACCATCAACCTCCATCGAGCCTTCCGCTTCCACTAACTCTTCCAGTCGTTAACTAATTAGCTCTCCATCGTCGCCACCTAAACTTTCCACCATCCCTGCTATCCCAATGCCAATAATATCTTCTACTTGACATTTCACCCAAACTCATGGCTGAGCTTGAGTAGGTTCCACCCATTGCCACACTCGAGCCAACCCCATCTGCTTCCAAGCAAGGAGTAAAGCTCACCGTGATTGAACCACTACTCACCCTTCTCTCAAAAATGCTTTCTATTAAACCTTCATCGTCCATTGAGCCTACCACTTCCATCTCCTTCCTTTGCCTCTTCTCGGAGTGGGTGTACATCTACAAATTCATGTGCAAAAGATGATTCTCACGAACAGGGAAAGAAGAGCTCGGTCATAACTATGACATTCAAATTTTAAGATTTTATCTATCAAATGTCAGTCCGTGTTTTCATACCGGGCATGTTTAGAATGACCAAGTCCATGCCGATGCTCACCAAGAAAATTGTTCTTGAATTGATGCCAAGGAAAGTGAAGGCTAGGATGGTTAAAGGTATACTACTCATTGGGAAAGATATTTTTCAAGCTCTCATTACCCCTTGTTCCATCGTAGTGCAAGTACCTAGCCAAGAGAAGGGGTTCTCCTCCAACATTACTATGGCACATTCTATTGCCAAGGAGATGATGAAATCCATGCTCAAGGGTGGGTCAGGGCATCCTTTGCTAGAAGTCCTCAACGTCAAGTCTACTCCTTACCAACTTCTATGCAAGGGGCAAGTGTCCATGTTACCCAGCACATATAAGAAGAATATTCCAAGTGCCCTTGGCATTATGAAGCTTCCAATGCTGAAAGTCCAGCTCCCATATGTTGATGTTGCTCACACGCTAAGGGAGTTATCTTTGAAGAAGCTATCTTATGCCAAGATTCGCACATCACAAGTGGAGCTCTTAAATTTATGTTGTGATTATTTGTCGAAAGAGTTGTCATTTACTTTGAAGTATTCAGGGGATCATTTGGACATCACCACCGGGGGCAATGTCAATGCGCTCAACGGGGCTGGCGTCAACGCCATCGCGGCCGGCGGCAACGCCACGGTCGATACGACCGGCGACACGGTCACTTCCGAGTTCGTCGGCGTTGGCGGCCTCGCTCTCAATGGCGGCGTCGATATCGATACCGGGATCGTCCACACTACCGGCAGCGGCTTCGAAGGTAGCGGCATCGTCGGCATCGCGGTCGATCTGGGCTCTGGCTCGGGCGACTCCGATATCGTCGCCAACGGCCAGGTCGATGTCGACAACGGCCTGTTCGGTGTCCTGGGCGTCGCGATCGGAGGCAACTCCAAGATCGACACCAATGCGGACGTGAATGCGCTGCTCGGCTCGGGCGTCAACGCGATCGCTCTCGGCGGCGACGCGACGGTCGATACGGTCGGCGGCACGGTCACCTCGGCCTACATGGGCGCGGGCGCGCTGGCGGTCGGCGGCAATGCGCTGATCAACACCGATGCCGTGACCACCAGCGGTACCGGCTTCGAGGGCAGCGCAGTCGCGGGCATCGCCCTCGGCGGCAACGCAGAGGTCTATACGCACGGCAATATCGAGGCGGGCGGCACCTTCGGCGTCCTCGGTAGCGCGGTCGGCGGCAATGTCACCATGGGCATCGATGCGGATACCTCGGTCGAGGCGCTGAACGGCGCGGGCGTCTCAGGCATCGCGCTCGGCGGCAACACCCTGATCGACGCGGCCGACGCGAGTGTAACCTCGCAGTACGTGGGCGTCGGCGGCCTCGCCATCGGCGGCGACAGCACTGTCCATGCGGGCACGACCCACACCACCGGCAGCGGCTTCGAAGGCAGCGGCGTGATGTCGATCGCGGTCGAAGTCGGCAGCACCGGCGGCGAAGCGATTGCCACCACCGATGGCGAAACCACGGTCGACAACGGCCTGTTCGGCGTCGCGGCGATCGCGCTCGGCGGCAATGCGACCACCCATATCGGCGGCGACGTCGATCCGCCGCTGGTCGGCGGCGCGGCGGTTGCGATCGGCGGCAACGCGGATCTCATCGTTCTCGACGGGGTAACCGTCGAAGCCCACAATCTCGGCCTCGGCGCGCTTTCGATCGGTGGCGACACTACGATCGCGGCCGGCGGCTCGACCGTCAGCGTCGATAACGGCGCGGGCGTGGTGGGCATCGCGCTTGGCGCCGGCAGCGACACCGTGATCGACACCGGCACCGTTACCGCACTCGGCGGCGGCGCCTGGAGCCTCGGTGTGGTCGGCGTCGCGGCCGATGGCAACGTGGATATCGAAACCCACGGCGTGACCACCGCGGATGGCGCCATCGGCATATCGGCCGGTGCGTTCAACAATGCGGCGATCACCCTCAGCGGCGACGGCGTCGATGATGCGGAGAAGGTGGTCGATGCGCAGAACGGCGTGGGCATCCTCGCCGTGGCCGGGAACAACATCGACATCACCGGCACCGGTGCGACGATCAACGCGGGCCAGGGCGGTGTGATCACCCTTGGCGGTGACGACACGACGATCAGCCTCGCCGATGCCGCCATCACCACCACGCTGTGCGGCGGTATCTTCTCGCTCGCGGGCGGCTATGTCGATATCGACAACGAAGGCGGCCATATCATCTCCGATGATACCGGCATCACCGCCATCTCGGTCGCTCAGTATGTCGAAGTCGACAGCGGCGAGATCGACTCGGCCAACGGTTCGGGCGTGATCGCCTTCGCTGGGGCCGGCGATGCGACGATCACCACCCACGGCAAGATTACGGCCGACAACGGCGCGTTCGGCGCTTTCGCGACCTCGATCGACGGCAATGCGACGGTGACGGTCAACGCCGACATCGATCCGCCGCTGGTCGGCGCCGCTTCGCTGGCGATCGGCGCGGGCAATGCCACGGTGACCAACAACGCCAATGTCGAAGCCGATGTCCTCGGCCTCGGCGCCGGCAGCTTCGGTGACGGCGGCTACGTCCTCGTGGAGAACAACGGCACGGTCGGCGACGGGGCGAACCCGGCTCCGGCGGTCGGCATCGGCCTTCCTCTCGCAGTACGCAGAATGGGTGGTCGAGATTCTGATCGAGATGGACGCGCCTGGCTGTCAGTGGCTCACGCTGGCACCGAAGGCGGCCTAGTCATGACCATCAACAGCCTCCGAGACGCCTTCCAGCGGCTCTACCAGTTCCGGAAGGCCGAGCAGATCGATCGGGAAGTGGTGGTGCAGCTCGCACAGATGGAGGGCCGCCGCTACTGCCCGTTCATCACGCGGACGCAGCCGACGCAGGACGACGAGGACGTGATTGCCCTGGAGGCCGCGCAGCAGCTGCAGCGCTGGTATCTGCAATGACGCACAGCGAATCAATCGATCAGCTCGCGACTGCGCTGGCGCAGGCCCGTCCCAAGTTCAAGCCGGTCATCAAGGACAAGACCGCCAAGATCAAGACGCGCACCGGCGGCGAGTATAGCTACAAGTACGCCGATCTCAGCTCCGTCTTCGATGCCACCACCGAAGAACTTGCCGCGGTGGGCCTGACGTTGCTCCAGATGCCCGAGATCGTGGGGGAGCAGTTTGTGCTGACCGCTCTCCTCACGCACAAGTCTGGACAGTGGATCCGCACCGAGTACCCCCTGAATCGCCACGATACGCCGCAGGAGCAGGGCTCCGAAATCACCTATGCGCGCCGGTATCAGTCGACGGGGGTACTCGGTGTGGCGGCGGAGGAAGACGAAGACGGCGTGATCGCCCAGACGGCCGTGACTGAGAAGCAGGAAGCGACGGCGACGAAGGTCAAAGAGGCCAAGGTCGAACCGACGCGCAATCCCGCGGTGTCGCGCTACGTCGTGTCGTTCATGGACGGGCGCAAGGCCTCCACTATCAAGGACGAGATCGGCAACCTCGCAAAGCGCCATGAGCGCATGCCTGTCGCGGATCGCCCGCTGGTTCATGCCGTGATCGAGAAGGGGCAGTACGGCTTGGAATTACTGGAGATGCCGCTCGCGCTGCCCACCGAAGAGCAAGCCTTCTAGGAGACGCACATGCCGTACGAGAAAGACCCCAACGAGATCGGATCGCTCTGGGAGAAGACCAGTGCGAAAGGTCACGAGTTTCTGAGTGGTGAGATTAACGGCCAGCACGTCGTGTGCTTCAAGGTGCGTGACGGTGGTGGTCGGAAGACAAGTTGGCGCGTGCTCAAGAGCGTGCCTCGGGACGGACAGCAGGTCTGACATGGACTGCATCGGCTGCGCACGTGAGAGCGACACGCTGGTCTGCCTGGACTGCGACGACCGCGGATGGACCGAGGATTCGTGCGGCTGTGTCCGAGATCCCCAGCTTAAGGACGTGATCCGCTGCGACAACTGCAACGAGCAGATGGCGGTGGAACAGTACGAGTCCGACATGTCGGCGTATCACGGCGGCACCGCACCGCAGAGCTGGTACGACAACACGGCGGCGCAGCGACGGAGCGCGTGAGCTATGGAGTCATGGCAGATCGACTCACTCTTGCTTGGGATTCACAACATAGCGCTCGCACTTGGAGCGATTGGGCTGTTTATGGGCCTCCGCGTCATCTTCAATAAGTGAACTGACCATGCTGTCGAACGCGGTTCCGAAACCCAAGCCAAGGCTACTGGAGAAGGCCGATAGGCGCGCATTAGAGGTCGCAGAGCAGAGGGCCTGCTATCGGAAGGTCGACCAGCGCGAGGAGTATCGCTGCCGTGTCACGGGCGTCAACGTCAACCCCGCGTCCGCGTCGCAATTGAAACGTGGGCATCACCATCACCTGGTCTACCGCTCGAGAGGCGGTGGCCATCACACGAACAACGTCGTGCTGGTGAGTCCGAAAGTGCATCTCGCGATTCATGCCGGAGAGATCCGATTGAGCGGTGACGCCGATGTTGTCCATGGCGTGCGGCTCGAGAAGTGGTCGGACGGATGGACGGTGGATCGCTGGATCTAGAGATGCGCGGACCCCATTCCGGGGTGGTCTGAGCCGAGAACACGGACGGTGCGGCTATCAGTGGTCTGGACGCATCGGACGGGGAACAGATCGGGCGGTCTCGGAGAGACGGCCCCCGCGCCTGGGCTTAGTACAATCCCCGATTTGTTCCCCTTTCTCTGTTGATTGAATATTTAGGGTCATTTTTGAAGAATTATAAGATTGTTAAAAGCGCTGTATGTCAGGGGTTATAAAGATAAATTTCGGCCGGCTTGCATAAGAGGGAGGGCAGTTTGGGAATATCAATGTTACGATTTTTAGGGTAAATAAGGTCTCGGTATATATTTGACCTTCTCCTCAAGCCTGCCTTTACCCTTTTTCCTTTTAACCTAAACCGTGACGCTACATTCTCCTTCGTGTCGTCTCTCTCCGAGCTCTCCCCAAGCTTTCCTCGCACTCCAGTGTCATCCCCTGCTTCACCGTCTCTTCCTGCTCCTTTCTTCCCTCCAGAACTCCTTCAAACATGTCTGGTCATAAGGAGCAGCAGATACCTCCTCAGGCTGGTGACGAGCAGCCTGTACCTTCCACCGCAGTCTCCACTGAGAGGAAAAGAAAAGGCAAAGAAAAGGTCGGAGAGTCGTCGTCCAAGCGTCATCGGTCCCATGTTTCTGAATCGGCAGAAGAACGGCCTTCTCCACAAGGTACAGAGACTTTTCAGACTCAGCAGCCTGTTGTTTTTATGGAAGGAGGAAAAATTATTCCTCCGAGAGTGATAGAATTTGGTGATGATGATATGTTTTTGAACTTTCCCGAGTTGAAAGAATTGCTTAAGTTCCAGAAATGGAAGAAATTCCTTGGAAAACATCAGACATTCTGTCCTCATCTTGTGATGGAATTTTATAGTAACCTATCTTCTTGCCGGGAAGAGTCTGTTCTGGTCTCTAGTGTGAAGGGAGTAAAGCTTGAGATTTCAAGGCATTTTCTGCACAAGGCACTCAGAATTCCGGAAGACGGGGCAGTGGAGAGGGGCTTTAGTTTCAATCTGTTCGATGCATATTCTGTGATTACCGGGAAGCCCAGCAACCCGTACAACAAAGAGCAAACCAAGCTGAAGGCATTTAATACAATGCTCTTCTCTCCCTTGAACAAGCTCCTCGTACACATCATTGCCTCTATTGTCACACCACAGACCGGAGCGAGAGGGAGGATTACCGATACTCAAAGGTTCATTCTGTTTTGTTTGCTGAAGCATATTAAGATTTGTCTCCCAGAAATTATTATTCAAGTCATGAAGGGGTGCATTAATTCCAAAAGACATCTCCCTTATGCTGCCCAGCTGACAGTAATTTTTAAAAGGTCAGGCGTCCCATTGGAGGGAGAGACTTTCTCTGAAGTCAAAAGAGTACATATTTTCAATACGGAGTTCATAACAAATGTTTTGGGTCTAAAGTCTACTCCGTCAGAGAAGTTAAGAGAGAAAAAGAAGAAAAAATCTCACAGTAAGGGGGAGGGTCGGACCTCTCCAACAGAACTGACTGAGCCACGGGAAGCAGCCCCACAAGAAGAAGTTGCAGAGGAAGAAGAAGAACAAGAGAGGGGAGTTGTTCCTCAAGCTGAATCACCCGCACAACAACTCCCTGCACAAGAATCAGAGGAAGAAGAAGTTGCTGTCCATCAAGAGACAGTTCAACAAGAGGAGTCTCCAAGAGAGACTGCCCCAGAAGAGCAGGAAGGCTATGAGGAGGCTGCAACAGAAAGTAAAGCAGAAGATCAAAGGGATCCAGCTGAGCCAAAAAGTCCAGAACTGGATCCATCCATAGACAATCTCTTTGACAGTTTTGGAACTCAGGACAGGGACTTTGGGGAAGCACCTCAACAGGAAGGTCAGGAGGAAGAGTTGGCCAACCAGTCTACTCCTGAACCTGATGATGCTGAAAGAGCTATATTTGTTGATAAGGTAGTGAGAGAAGTTGTAGATAAATGTCTGGCAGACATTGCGGAGATGGTTGTTGATGAAGAAGAGGAAGAAGCTGAGGTTGAGAAATCTGAAAAGAATGAGGAGAAGGAAGAAGCTGAGGTCGAGAAATCAGAAGAGGATGAGGAGATGAAAGAAACAGAGGAAAAGGAAGAGGTTGAGAAATCTGAAAAGGCTGAATCATCTGCAGAGGGAGGTCAAGCTCATCAGACCATTTTTTTGCCTCTATATTTTTTGACATCGTCTGTGGGAACTTCAAGCGAAAAGTCATGGCACCTCGTGGGAGTCTTCGCAATGTCAGCAACCGGGGGCGCGACTCTCACCAAGGGCCCAACTCCAGTCGCGGATTGCAGGAAGCCTCTTCTGCCCATCCACGCCAAGAAGTCACTACCGATGACCTCGCCGAGATACGTCAGTAGATCCAAGCCCTGACGAGACTATGTCAGGATCTCTTAAACAAGCTCGCGGACCCCCAGCATGCCCCGTCGAAACGGCCTCAGATTGGGGGAGCCCAGACCGTGCCAAATTCTTGTTAAGTGCAGGAAGCCTCCCACATCTCCTTTGCAAGGACCCAACGGTCACGCAACTCTCTACCACCAAGAGTGCGGAGCCCACTGCACTCCGACCCAGAGATGGACCGTCGGCTCCAACACATCAATGAGATCGAGGACAAGGTCTGATATTTAGACGATGTCTTGCTCACCGCCAAAACCTGCGACCTTATCGACGACGATCAAGACTTCCATGCGCCCTTCTCCAGGGAGATCATGGAAGGCCCCATCCTGCCGAAGCTACAGTTACTATTGTTCACCCCATACGACAACACTACCGACCCGGCCGACCACATGCACAGTTTTGAATCTAACTTGGTGCTCCACTGGGCCTCGGACACTGTGAAGTGTCTGGCGTTCGTCACAACCCTTCAGGAGAACGCTCGGACATGGTTTGAGTTCCTACCTGTCGGGAGCATTTCCTCCTTCCAACAGCTGAAGAAGCTGTTCAGGGAGAATTCCATTGGCTGCTGAAAGGAATCCAAATCCGTGGTGGGCCTGCTCGCCATTAGGCAAGGGCGAGAGGAGACCCTCTGGGACTACATGTCCCATTTTCGAGCAGAGGCGCTCTGTATCCCTCACCTCGACATCAGCATCGCCATCACCGCACTCACCCAGGGCACTCAAGATTCCATCCTCCGATGATCGCTCAGAGTCGAAGCCCCAACCACCTTGACTGACCTCCTCACTTTGGCCCAAAAGCACGCCAGATGCAAGGAGAACACCATGGCCCTCGGCCGCACGATCGAAATAGAGCAATCCGACCTAAAGAGATCCATCGACTCACCTCAGGACGGGCGGAGTAAGCGGGAGCGACGGGATCAAGATCGCCGCGACCACTCGGAGAACAAAGAAAGAGGCAATTACCGCAACTACACTCCCCTGACGGCCCCTCCCGACCAAATTCTCATAGAGATCCACGAGGAACCTTTCCTCAAGTGGCCTCCCAAGTTGAAGTCAGATCTGAGTACGAGGAGCAAGAGGAAGTACTGTCGCTTCCACCGCGACCACGGCCATGACATGATCGATTGTATCAACTTGAAGGATGCCATCAAGGATAGGTTCGTTGCCAAGGCCACGGAGAAGCGACAAGATGAGCAGACACCTCCGCCCCTCGACAATCGACTCAACGGGAAGGAGACCATGATGATCTCCGGGGGGCCGGCCTCGGGCAGAGACACTTCCAGAAGGCATCGGCAGTACACAGCAGCCATCAACACCATGAAGCAAGGCGACAGCAACCGACGGGAAGTTACCGCCCGGAGACACCCCAAAGATCCCATTGTCTTTTCAGACGATGACTTAGATGGTGTAACCACCCCTCATTCTGATGCTTTGGTGGTCTCGGCCACCATCAACCAATGTACTGTCTGACATATTCTAGTGGATTCTAGCACTCATGGGTGTGGATTTGTCACGGATCACACCGTTGCACACACCCTGTATGAATTTTTCGGCACTACTGTCCTCCCAGAAGGATGCATCTCCCTACCAATCACATTCGGGACCACGCCCAGGGACGTGACGTTCCTAGCAGACTTTACGGTGGTCCGCGAAATGACCGGGTACAATGCCATCATAGGGCGAGGTATCCTCTGTATGCTCTGCGGCATTCCCTCCTCTTACCATCAAAAACTCAAGTTCCCCACTCCTCACGGAGTAGAAGAAGTACGAGGAGATCAGAGGGAATCAAGAAGGTGTTATCTCATCTCGACACGTGACACATAGGCTGAGGAAGCACCTCCCGAGAAGAAGACTAGGACAGAGAACTCGGGTCCGAGTGCGAGCACATTGGCGAAAGATCTGTACCTCATCCAGGTGGGGGAGGACCAGAGCAAGACACTGAGGATCGGAGTCACCTTGTCCGATCAAGAGAAGAAAGTGTATACCAACTTCCTGGTAGCAAACCAAGATGTGTTCGCTTGGTCCGAGGACGAGCTCCCCGAGATCCCACCAGAGGTAATAACTCCCCGATTGAAGCTAGACCCGAGCTGCTGCCCGGTTCAACAACGTAGGAGGCGTTGTAATCCTGAGCAACAAGCCATCATCGGGGAACAAGTAAGCGAGAAACTACGATCGAGACTACTACGTCCCTCCCAGTACCCCGACTGGGTGGCCAATGTAGTTTTGGTTCCTAAGAGTAACAGGAAGTGGCAGATGTGCGTGGACTACATTGACCTTAACAAGGCCACGTCGAATGATAACTTTTCCATACCACGGATCGACCAACTAGTTGGCGCTATGGTCGAGCTTGAGATGCTCAGTTTCCTGGACGCCTACTCCAGGTACCACCAGATCAGCATGCACGGGCCCGACCAGGACAAGATGTCCTTCGTTACCGACCACGGTCTCTATTGCTACACACGCATGCCATTTGGGCTCAAGAACGCGGGAGCCACCTACCAACGCCTGGTCAACCATATGTTCGACGCTCAAATCGGATGCAACATGGAGGTCTACATTAATGACATCCTCGTCAAAAGCCTCCGAGCGGCCGAGTACTTGGAAGACCTGGCAGAGACATTCAAAACACTCAGAAGGTATAATATGAAGCTCAACCTGGGCAAGTGCGCGTTCGGGGTAAAGTTGGGAAAGTTTCTCAAGTTCCTCGTCACCCATAGAGGGATAGAGGTGAATCCTGACCAAATCCAAGTGGTGCTGGAAATGAAGGGGCCAGCGTAAGTAAGGGACGTACAGTGCCTCACCGGCCGCATCACCGCCTTGACTCGGTTTCTGTCCCGAGCGATAGAAAGATGCCTCCCCTTCTTCCATCTAATCAAGCAAGCCGACAGAGTGCCAGAGAAGAAGAGGCAAATCGACTAGGATCAGGTATGCGAGCAGACGTTCGAGGAGCTGAAGTGGTACCCAGCGTCCCCCTCATACTTTCCACGTCGCAGAGAGGAGAACAATTGCTCCTGTGCTTGTCGGTGACACTGAGCACGATCAGCGCAGTGTTCGTGCGGGAGGAAGGTAACGCCATGAAGCTCGTTTACTATGTAAGTCAGGCATTACAAGGGCCAGAGTTTCGATACTCGCAGACGGAGAAGTTCACTTTGGCCCTGATCACAGCCTCCCGCAAGTTGCGACCGTACTTTTTGGCCCACCCGATCATCGTCCTCATCGATCAGCCTCTGCGACAGATCCTCCAGAATCCCGATGCATCAGGAAGAGTGGTCAAATGGGCAATCGAGTTGGGTGAGTTTGACATCAAGTTTCGCCCGAGGACTGCGATCAAGACCCATGCCCTCGCCGATTTCATTGTCGAGTGCACAGTACCCGAAGAAAACTCATCTGAGAAGTCCTTGGGACCAATATGGGAACTAAATGTCGACGGATCATCCTACGCCATTGGCAGTGGGGTAGGACTAGTTCTACTATCGCCAGAGGGGATAGAGCTACAATACGCCCTGTGTTTTAACTTCCCAACCACGAATAACGTGGCCGAGTATGAGGTGCTACTTTCGGGGCTGCGGATGGCGAAGCATCTGGGGGCGAGCAGCGTGCAGGTTTACAGTGACTCCTTGCTCGTCGCCAACCAAGTCAGGGGTGAGTTCGAAGTGCGAGATCCAGCAATGATCAAGTACCTCGAAAAGGCTAAAGCTGCATCGACGAAGTTCTCACATTTCGAGATGGTCCACATACCACAGGAAGAGAATGCCCGAGGGGATGCCTTGTCCCGACTAGTGTCTTCCATGACAACCTCTGGCTCGAGATCCATCTTGATAGAAGAGTTATCGACGTCGAGCACGGAAGAACCGGCACCCCAGGTGAATGCCATTGACTATGAACCCTCGTGGATGGACCCGCTCCTAGACTTACTCTGGCGACAACAACTCCCAAGTGACCGCGCCGAGGCCTGTCATACGCGAGCACGTGCGGCACACTTCACAATGGTGACTAACCGCCTGTATAGGGGATCCCTTTCGGCTCCTCTGCTGAAATGTTTGTTCCCTACGAAAGCCAAGCAAGCCGTGCGAGAAGTATACGAAGGGCTTTGTGGAAGTCACGTAGGAGGGCGAGCACTCGCGTGGACTCTTATCTGACAAGGATACTGGTGGCTGACATTACAGCAAGACTGCCTCGACTACGTCCGTAAGTGCCCACAATGTCAAAAGTTCTCCAACCTGCACCACCGGCCTGCGACACAGCTGCACGTCCTGATAGAGCCTCGCCTATTTGCTCAGTGGGGGATAGACATACTAGGCCCCTTCCATGAAGCTCAAGGGAGGAAGAAATTCCTTATTGTCGCCATTGACTACTTCACCAAATGGGTCAAGACAGAACCACTGGAAAGTATCACAAGCGAAGCAATGATCCCTCCTTTTATTCGTTGTTTACATATTTCGTGCTTGCTTTTCTTTTATTATTGTCTTTGGTGGATTTTTAATTAGAATCTACATGGTAGTGGCATTTTCGCGATGAAGGCGTGGAGGTCGTGGTTTGAACGTGGATTGGAGATCGGCGTCGATCCGACAGTTTCGAGCTTCTTTGAGGTAGGGGGACGGATCCTTACCCTCTTTCCTGCATTCTCCGTGATTTTTAGGCCGACGAGAGGTCGAGAGGGGCGTGTGTTGTGCCGGGTTGAGGAAATGCATGATTTGGGGTTTGACCGCCGGATCTAGTGATTCTTGAGATTTTTGACCAATCTATGGGCATGAGTTGATGCTAGGGGGGTTGGGGAAGAGTTCCCCTTTGTATTGCCCTTCACCTAGGGCTGAATGGGGTGTGGATCGGGCTTTTCTCGCGGGTGTATGCCGTTTTCAGCTCGATTTTATATCGTGGTAATAATAGGGGTCGCATTCTTGAGGAACGCGACGCGCCGTGTGGTCGCATTCATTAGGGAAGATGAACAGTGTGGCGGTGGAGATTGCAGATGATCGATCGATCATGTTTTCTATTATCGCGCCCATCAACTTGGGCGCATTCTGGTCGGATCGTGCAGCCCTCGGAGGGCGCTTTCTATTAACGCGCCTCCCCTGGGGGTCGCGTTCCGACCGTATCGCGCCGCCTGTGGAGGTCGCATTCCCATGGGATCGCGACGCCTCTGGGGGGTACGTTCCTGGTCGCGCCGCTTCTAAGGGGCATGTTTAGCTTTTCCGTTCCACAGTGTCTTACTCGAGACGGGTCGTGCGCACATCCGTTTCAAGGGTTGTTAGACCCTGTTATCATCTCGACTTTTGTGCTCTGTCGGTCTGTGCCACCGAGAGTTGGTATGGTGCGGTGGGTTGTTCTCGCTCCTTGTCAGCGTGATGAGCAGTGGTTTCCATGAGTTTGAGTCTTACTTCTAGTGACCAGTCCACTAGTAGTAGCTTTCCGGCGTAGGCGTGTGCAGACCCACTTGAGAGTGGTGGAGAGCGTGACCCAGAGACAGTTTTTAGGCTGGTTGTCATAGGGCCCCTTCGTGCAGCTTGAGTCCTGGCTTTGGGGAAGAATCAGCTAGAGGGCCTGACCTAGGGTGCATAGTTTGTGTGTGTACACATGGTTGGGGGCGTCGAACCTACGCTGACGAGCGCGACCCTAACTAATCCTTGTTTGTGGTACTTGTTGCGTGTCTCAGTCTCCACTTGGGGCATGTAGAGAGACACTTGGGCGTGGTGTAAGACGTCAGGGGACGCTTACGGTCTTACTTCTGGTGGGTGGTGCTCCTATCTTCTAGCAGGTATGAACTTATTTTCCTGTCGGACTGTGGTCAGGTACGGTTAGTTATAGGTAGATTTTTCATTTATTTGTTTATTTTTGTTACTCCCGTACTCCAGCCAGGTGTGGACGCACTTTGTATCAAATTAAATTTGTTCGTTTATTGGGGTACTAAGTGCGTGGGCGTGCCAGTCACCGAAGTGACGATTTATTCAGACTTTATGGAAGCCCGTGGTGCGCTCGATCTGACTTCGTCAGACGACTGTGTAGTTCGGGTCGGGACCAAAACCCGCCGTACCGTAAAGGTCACGGCGTCATTTACATCCCCCATACGAGGGAACACCCTTGATTAATCGCCGAGAAAAAGGGCCTCATGGCCAGAAAATTAATTGCATGAAAAATCTATTAGGAGATACTAAAGTCCTCGCGTGAGGGTGTAGAGAAAGCATTTGAGATCGTGTTGGTCACGTGTTGACCGTTTGATATTCGGATAGGCGTCCGGTATGAGATAAGCGTAACCGTCACGGAAAAATCGAAACATATGTATGTCGAGACGTGACAAATTTACTGTTTGGAGGAGCGGGAAGTGCTCAATTAAATCCTGGTTAGAGCGGTCAAAAACTGATAAATCTGTTGGCCCGGTGCGAGATCAAGCCGCGACCATACTGCGGTGGGCCCCCCGCGGTCGAAGCGAGACTTGCGTGAGCATCGTTAATCAGTTTTGATGATTGGCAACATTGATTTTGTTGAATAAGTCCTGATGATTAGCACCATTAATTTTGTTGACTAAGTCCTGATGATTGGCAACATTGATTTTGCTATCTAAGTCCTGATGATTGGCAGCATCTATTTTGTTGACTAAGCCCTGATGATTGGCTATTGTATATCCTGACTCCAGTCCTTCCGTTCTCATACTTGAACCACTGTCAGTGAACTTCATGCAATTTGTTATAAGGTTGGTGCACACTTCGCTTCATGTCATTCATAGGGTTTGTGCACATTTTGTATTCATGCATCCAGGTTGGTGCACATCTTGTTCGATCGCATATGAAGTCAGTGCACACTTCGCTTCATATCATTCATAGGGTCTATGCACATTTTCTCTTCATGTATCTTGGGAGGTGCGCATCTTGTTCGATCGCATATGAAGTCGGTGCATATCTTGCTTAACTACACATGAGGTCGATTCATGTTCCTATAGAACTCCACATAAAGTCGATGCACATCTGCATCAGTCTCACATGAGGTCGGTGGATGTTCTTGTAGAACTGCACTTAAGGTCAGGGCAAGCCTTGCCTTATGCATATACAAGTCAGTGCACATTTGCCTTGTGCTAAACAAGGTCGGTGCACATCCTTCATTAGGTAAAACACGGTCAGTGCAGGTTTTGTAGTATGCATATATGGGTCAGTGCATAGTCTGACATACGCATGTATAGGTCCATGCATATTTGCCGTGTATGTTGTTGGGTTCATGGCGCTCCCTCTTTGTCCTTGGTGATGGTTTTGATGATAACAATATATTGTGTGTATGTCTTGTGGAAAATGTCAATATTGGCATGAGCTAAAATATTGGCATCTTGTCTTGCAGGTTTTAATCTTCTAACTAAGTGTTGACACTGGTGTCGACACTTCCATCTGCTGCAGTTTCTATATGGAGGGTGGCTTATGCATATCGATGCCTTCGCTCCCATTTGTTCACAAGCTTAACCCATTCCATCTGCTCATGGTTTTCATTCCATACTGTCATGGGTATTTTGAGGAAGTATATGGATCAAATTGTGTATGCATGCCCCTTGCTGAAATTAGCTTGAATGAGGTTTAACCATTCATATGTTAATTGATGTCTTGGGTTGAATGAATTTCATGTATAGCAATACATGTCCTGTTGACTGAATTCTTACTTGAGGTTTTGATTGTTTGGAAATGCCCTTTACCTGCATGATCAACTCCTTGATATGTCAGGAAAATAGGTAGTTATGTTTCAGTGGTTCTTGATGAGCTTTTGCGTGTTGAAATGCATGATCAATTGTAGGTCAAATGGCTGTCAATGAAACTTGGATGAATGAAGGTGTTAAGCATATTGAATTGGTATTCGAGCTTCATCTCTGATTTTTATTCGCAGACCTCACGGTCTAGGAGAAAAGATCATTTCATGATGGTTAGTGTGAATTCTGTTCCAGTCTTTGATGGTTTTGATTATGCTCTGTGACTTGGAAAATTTTATGTTTAGATTACTAATTTTGATCCAAAGCTTATGAAGCTTATCACTTATGGTCCTTACAGTCTTCCAGAAAATAAGTCAAGCTGGACTGAGGAGGATAAGAAAAAGAATTCTAATAATCTTTTTATTTTGAATGTTCTTAAGGCTACAGTGAACACTAATGTATATCCTTTTATTTCATCTTGTAGGACAGCCATAGAAATCTGGGATGGGCTGAGCGAAGCCCAAGAAGAGAGCTAGAATAGTGAGTGCCTC
Organism: Amorphophallus titanum; assembly: GCA_024336825.1. Taxonomy (NCBI): domain Eukaryota; kingdom Viridiplantae; phylum Streptophyta; class Magnoliopsida; order Alismatales; family Araceae; genus Amorphophallus; species Amorphophallus titanum. Next base: position 10,647,949 of record JANBPO010001714.1, read on the forward strand.
GTGGCAAACAATGAGAGTAATTGTCAACGCGAGGAAAGTTCTAAGGTAAACTCCGATTCTGATGAAGAAGATGAGATTAGCTATGATGAATTGGTGGATGCTTATGATGAACTATTTGAAAAATATAAAATGGTGAAATCTGAAAATAGAAAACTCAAAAGGAAACTTGATGACTCTTCTTATGTTAACTCTTCGTGTGTTAAGTGTTCCGAAATTGAAAATACTTGTGTTGATAATTCTTCATGAGGAAAATGCATTCAGCTTGAAAAATTAGTTGAGGAGGAAGAGAAGGATAAAAGAAGAAAAGAAAGGCCTTAAGAGGGTGAAGGAGGAGTGGGCCCTTCACCGGTGCAGACTGCCTTCCCCTTCACCGGCACACCCTTCGGTCCACCCCTCGCCATTCAACTCCTTCGCTGGTACACCACCCCAGGCCCTTCGTCGGCATGCTTTAAACCCTCCCCGGTATGCCTTCAAACCTTCCCCGGTGCGCCTAGCCAGCCTTCACCGGCACGCCTCCCCAGGTCTTCCCCGGCACACTCAAAAACTCCTTCGTCGACACGCTCTTAAACCCCTTTGCCAGCATGCTCTTAAACTCTTCCACGACATGCCCTTAGACCCCTTCACCGGCACACTTTCCCTTGCCCTTCGCCGGCACACTCCTTGAGCGGTGCACCCTCCTTTTGTTGCTAAGCCCTTCATTGGTACAGGCTGCCCTCTCCTTCACTGGCACACCTTCCAGTTCACCCTTCGCCGATACACCTCCTTTGCTGGTACACCTTCTTTGCCAGCATACCCTTCCAATCCTTCAACGGCATGCCCATGGCCTTCCCCGGTGCACCTATCCCCTTTCATCTTCAACCCCGTGCAACTCCAACCCCATGCAGACCATGCACGGACTTCATCACTTTGCACATACAGACCCTGCACTGACCTTCCTTCAACCCCTAGCCCTATGTGCACGGACCTTGCACAGACCTTGCCCCCCCTGCATACATATACACTGACCTCACTTCCTTGTGCACGGACCCTGCACTGACTTTGCCTTCATCTCTGCACGAACCCTGAGCAGTTGCATGGACTTTGCCCTCATGTGCACCGACTTCACTCCCATGTACACTGACCTTCCTTCAACCCTTGCCCCCACGTGCACGGACCTTGCCTGCCTATGCATTAACTTGGCCCTAACCCTTCGCACGAGCCCTGTACATCTGCACGGACTTGCCTGGGCATGCTTGGACCTGCTTGTACACTTGCACGGACCCTGCTCGCATGGCCATCAACTTGGCCTGTAGCTGGACGGACCCTATCTGCACGTGCACGGACTTCACCCCTTCGCATGCACAAGCCTTGCACAAGCCCTGCATAGACCTTGCATAACCCCTGGCCCCATGTGCATGGACCGTGCATAGACTTTGTTCCTCCCTTGCATATACATGTACTGACGTTGGCCCTCACATGCATGGACCTGCACGGACCTTGTCCCCCTTGCATACATGCATGGACTTTGGTCCCCACCCTGCACGGACTTTGACTAAAAACCTGCATGGACTCAGTCTAAACTCGCACGGACTTTGTCCTTGGCCGCATACATCTGCATGGACTTTGTTCAGAACCTGTGTAGACCTTCGTCCTGACTCCGTGCACATGCACGGACTTGACACCGGACATGCATGAACCTTACCCAAAACCTACATGGACCCTGCACTGACCTTAATCTGCATGTGCACTGACCTTAGTCTGCATATGCACTGACTTTAGCCCACGTGTACTGACCTTAATCTGTATGTGCACTGACCTTAGTCTGCATGTGCACTGGCTTTAGCCCACGTGCACTGACCTTAGTCTGCATGTGCACTGACCTTAGTCTGTATGTGCACCGACCTTAGTCTGTGTGTGCACTGACTTCAGCCCATGTACACTGACTTGGCCTGCATGTGCACTGACCTTGCCAGCATATACACTGACCTTACCCTTTGCATATTCCATAACTACACTGACTCTCCCTGCATATGCACTGACCTTAGCCCATGTACACTGACCTTCTGTCAGCCTCTGGCCCCATGTACACGGACTTCGTTCGCACATGCACGGACCATGCACTGACCTTGCCCCTAGCATGCATGGACTCTACCCCTTCGCCCCAAAATCCGCATATGTGCATATGCACAGACACCGTCCCGCAGCCTGAACATCTGCACGGACTTCGTCCGTTAACTCTATGCATTCGCATGGACCCTGGCTAAAACGTGCATGGACTTTGTTCTTCAACCCCGTGCACAACCTGCATGGACTTTGTTCTTCAACCCCGTGCATATGCACGCTCAGGCGGTGCGTCTTCAAGGTGACATTCATGCGTGGAGATGAGGTAGCATCTCCTGGATTCCCTTTAATTTTCCCGGACTTCCCCTACCCCCCGGGGGGTGGGGAACTTAAACTTTTGATGGTAGGAGGAAGGGACGCCCCAGAGCATACCGAGGATCCCTCGGCCTATGATGGCGTTGTACCCTATCATCGCACGAACTACAGTAAAGTCAGCGAGGAAGGTTACCTCTTTCGGAGCGGTCCCGAACGTGATCGGGAGTGAGATGCGTCCTTCCAGGTGGATGGTCGCTCCTGAGAATCCGTATAACAGCGTGTTTACTAGCGTCAGCCAGGACATATCCACACCCATGAGAACAAGGCAGTCGTAGGCAATGACATCAGGTCTACTTCCATTGTCTACTAAGATACGACGCACAGTGCATTGATTAATGGTGGCTGAGACCACCAAAGCATCGGCGTGGGGCGTGGTTACCCCATCTAGGTCGTCGTCGGAGAAGATGATGGGGTCTCCTAGACGACCTGGGGTGGAATCCCCGCGTGAAGTGTCGTCGCCCTGGCCCATGGCGCGGACCGCCGTCGCGTACTGCCGCCTCCTACTCGCGTGATCTCCCCCCGCGGCCGGTCCTCCGGAGATCATCATGATCTCTTTCCCGTTGGGCCAGTTGTTGATTGGTGGGGGCGTCTTCTGCCGCCATTCTGCCGCCTTGGCGAGGAACTTGTCAAGGAGTCCCCTCCGGATGAGGTCCTCGATGGCGTCCCTGAGGTTGATGCAATAGGCGGTGTCATGGCCATGGTCGCGATGGTAGAGGTAGTACTTCTTCTTGATCCTCGTGCTCAGATCGAACTTCATCCGAGGAGGCCACTTGAGGAATGGCTCCTCGCAGATCTCCATCAGTATCTGGTCCGGTGGAGTGGTCAGGGGCGTGTAGTGGCGGTAATTGCCCTTTTCCTTCTCGGGGTGGTCACAGCGGTCTCCATTATGCCTCTTCCGCTTACTCTAACCCTCTCGCAGGGGGTCGACAGATCTCTTACGGTTGGATCACTCAGTTCTGACCGCACGGCCTAGGGCAGCTATATTCTCCTCGCAGCGCGCATGCTACAATGTCAGGGCACGGAGGTCTGGCAGAGTCGTCGGGGCCTCGACCCCGAGGGCATGTCGAAGGATGTGGTCCCGCGTCCCATGGGTGAGGGTCGTAGTGGCGATGCTGACGTCTAGGTGTGGGATCTGTAACGCCTCTGAGTGGAAGTGGGAGACGAAATCCCACAGCGTCTCTTCTTTTCCCTACTTAAGTACGAGCAGGGTCACCACAGACTTAGCCACCTTCCAGCAGCCCACAAAGTTCTCCTTGAACAGCTTCTTAAGCTACTGGAAGGAGGAAATGGTCCCAGCCGGTAGGGACTCGAACCAAGCCCGGGCGTTCTCTCGGAGGGTCGTTACGAATGCTAGACACTTCATAGTGTCCAAGGCCTGGTGGAACACCTGATGGGACTCGAAGCTGTGCATGTGGTTGGTCGGGCCGGTGGTACCATAGTAGGAGGTAAATGACGGCAGTTGAAGCTTCGGTGGGATGGGGACTTCCATTATTTCCCTGGAGAAGGGAGCATGGAAATCTAGATCATCATTGATTAGGCTGTGGTTCTTGGCAGCCAAGCGGACATCATCTAAGTATCAGACTTTGTCCTCTATCTCTTCGAAGCACTGGAGTCGGCGGTCCATCTCCGGATTGGAGTGGAGTGGGCTGTGCACCCTCGGCGCAGGCATGCTACGAGATCGTCGAGTCCTAGTCGCTGAGGCGCGAGACACCTCTCCGCTCAGGGGTTCCCCCCAATCTGACCCCTCTCATCCTCCCATCATTCGGACAAGATGCACTGGGGGTCGACCCGTTGGTCCCGAAGCTCCTGGCAGAGGTCTGTTAGGGCCCAGATCTGTTGACGCAGTTCATCGAGGTCACCTGGGGTGACCTCCTACTGGGGCTGGGCGGAAGAGGCTTCTTGTGACTCCCGCCGGGAGCTGGGTCCCTGGTGGGACCGATGCCCCCGCAATCTTATGTGGTGACTCAGAGAGTTGCTATCATCAAAATAACACACCATCATCAAAGCCCAAGGGGCACAACAGGGTAGGGGGCTAAAATCAAACTACACTAACATTTTCCCTTTTAAGTGTAGTTGAAACAGGTGAAAAGGGGAAGACGATGTCAAATAAGCCAAGAGGAGTACACTGAAGAAAGGAACCTCATTTTGCCAAAACATGTCCATGTCATTCCATTGATTACATCAAATTCCCGGGGCATACCCCCAGTGTACAAAGTCAGGTGCTATATCCACCATGTTCTCTCTCCCTCTCTCTCCCTTGCTCACTGAGCATTATCAGTGCGAGGCCAACTATGCTGGCTACTCGTCTCTCCCTCATCCCTACTCCTCCTCTCGCGTGAACCTGACGGCCGTGAAGCTCTCGAACCTGAGGCTGCTCACTAGATCACCCTCTGCTCTGGCTGGGGAGACTGCATCAGCCCTAGAAGCTCCTCCATGGTGATCTCCACATCCCCTTCGATCTGCTGTGACTCAGAGGGAGTGATGTGTCCAGTCCCCCCCTCTCCTGGAGCACCTCTGCTCTGGTACCTCCATAGCATGCGGCGTCGCAGGGCCTCCAACTGATTGAGGGCCCGTCACTCTCGTATCGCCATGGCCATCTCTCGAGTTCGCGCCTCGGCTTCCCTCTCCTTCGCCTCAGCGAGGTGACCCTCCAACCTCTCCATTGTTTCCACCGATCCGAGGCGACATGTCAGGTCCTTGACACGCCCCTCTAACTCTCGGCGAGAGGCTAGGGAAGCCTCCAGCTCCTACTTCTATAGGAAATTCACAAACATGAGTCAGGCAAAGATGAGTGAAAAGGGAAAAGTATTTGCTCCTAACCAAGAGTGCTTGGTACTCACCGTCTCAGCTAACTCGATTTCCCGCACCTCGGCCCGCTCGATGGCGCCCGCTAGGTGGTCCTCCAGCTCCTCTCTGATATGCTCCTCTCTGATATCCACCTGAGATGAGGGACCAGCACCTTCTCTCATCCCTTCCCTCATGCGGATGTACGCCAGCTCGCCTCGCTGGTAAATCAGGGGCAAATGGTTAGTCAAGATTTTAGTATCTTCAAAGCCTCAAATCAATCAATTAATTTGACTTACCATCTCTTGAATTTCGTGGCACAAGTTCACGATCGTTTGATTGACGACGACGATCCGATCCTGACAGATCCAGATGGCCTTAGCTTCCAGCATCTGCATCCCAAATTTCATAAAATCAGTAGATGCGATGCTCTTTGATGAAAACATCATTCTCAGGAAGCTAAAGATTAACTCACTGCTCAGGTGTCGAGGCAGAGTTGCCCAGTGTATCGCTCCTTGTAGTCCGCCAGGTAGGTCTCACTACTCCCTAGGCACCTATCCTCCTCCGAGGAAGGTCCCCTCTGTAACGCCTCGGCCTCCGCATGGTAGAGAAAGGCCCAGTCTTGATCCCTCGTCGAAGTTCATCAGCGTCCTTGATCGGACCCATGCTCTGCAAGTACAGCGATGGGCGGCTGGTGCCATCCCAAAGTCCGTTGCACTAGGCGTAGGTAGAGTGGCTCCTGTAGGTTCACGCAGAATAGCACAGTGTCTCGACAGAACCAAGCACCCCCCTCTCGCACCCATAGCTACGGGGTGATGTCCTCAGCTGCATAGGGCGTCAACACCACATGTCACAACATGAATCACAAGTTTGTTAAAATTGAGTCTGTCTAATGAATGTTTAACATCATATAACTCATTTTTAACAAGATGCTTACTCGGTGGTGTGGGAACTCATCTAGGGCTAACCAAAGGTTGAAAAGTCAAGTGGCCACTAGCCGATGGTCACGGACTATGTCCCATCTTGCCATCAAGGGGACTACTTGCATCCGATCTCGCGGGATCATCCCGCGACCGAGGGGAAAGTGTATCCCCAAATCTAAAACACAAGAAAAATAGGATGAATAGTCAATCATAACAAGTAATAAACCAAGAAACAAAAGATTTGGGAAGAGATAAACTCGTACCTGCAAGAACGGGGTAACTCCTCGTGGGGGATGTAATTAACGTCATAGCCTTTATGGTACGGCGGACTACTGGTCCCGACCCGAATCTCACTCTCGCCCAATAAGGGTCAGATTGAGCGCATAATAAATCTGTCACTCACGTGACAGGCACGCCTGCGTGGTCAACTAATCAATTAATTATCAATTAATTAATTAGTTGATTGTCTAAATAAATAAATAAAGAAAAGGTAAACAGTAGCTCAAGAAGCTATTCAAGGAGAACTTCATTGGCTGCCGAAAGGTAGCCAAGTTTGCGGTGACCCTACTCGCTCTCAGGCAGGGGTGAGAACAGATGCTATGGGATTTTGTCTCCCGTTTTCGAACCGAGGTGTTGCGGATCTCACATCTCGACGTCAGCATCGCCACCACCGCGCTCACCCAGGGGACGCGGGACCACATCCTCCGACGTGCTCTCGGAGTCGAAGCCCCGACGACCCTCACCGACCTCCTTGCCTTGGCGCAGAAGCATACGCAGTGCGAGGAGAACACTGTAGCCCTAGGCCGTGCGGCCAAAATCGAACGGTCTGACCGAAAGAGATCCGTTGACTCGCCGAGCGAAGGGCGGAACAAGCGGGAACGATGGGACCGAGACCGCCGTGACCGCCCAGAAAAGGAAAGGGGCAACTACCGCAACTACACGCCCCTAACAGCTCCTCCTGACCAATTCTTGATGGAGATCCGTGAGGAGCCGTTCCTCAAATGGCCTCCCCAGATGAAGTTGGATCCAAGTTCGAGGAGCAAGAAGAAATATTGTCGCTTCCATCACGACCACGGCCACGACACGGCGGAGTGCATCAACCTGAAGGACACCATTGAGGACCTCGTCCGGCGAGGACTCCTCGACAAGTTTATCGCCAAGGCCGCAGAGAAGCGACAACGGACCCCTCCGCCCATCGACAACCGACCCAATAGAAAGGAGATCATGATGATCTCTGGGGGGCCGGCTTCGGGCAGAGACAGTGCGACCAGACGGCGGCGGTATGTGTCAGCCATCAACACGGTGGAGCGAGACGACAGCGCCCAACGGGAAGCTATCGCCCGGGAACACCTAAAAGATCCCACCGTCTTCTCCGACGACGATTTAGACGGTGTAACCACTCCCCATTCTGATGCGTTGGTGGTCTCAGCCACCGTCAATCAATGTACCGTACGTCACATCTTGGTTGATAATGGAAGCGGACCATACGTTATCTCGTACGACTGTCTTGTGCTTATGGGTGTAGACTTGTCTCAAATCACACCACTGCACACACCATTGTATGGTTTCTTCGGCATGACGGTCTGCCCAGAGGGGCGCATCTCACTATCGATTACGTTCGGACCTACACAAAAGGATGTAACCTTCCGGGCGGATTTCACGGTCGTTCGCGCGATGATCGGGTATAATGCCATCATAGGGCGAGGAATCCTCGGCACCCTTCGAGACCTCCCCTCCTCGTATCATCAGAAACTTAAGTACCCCACATCTCGTGGAGTGGGAGAAGTCTGAGGAGATCCAAGGGAGTCCAGAAGGTGCTACCTTATCTCCACACGCGATCGACAGCCCGAGGAAACGCCACCCGAAAAAAAGGCCAAGATGGAGGACCCAGGCCCGAGCACGAGCACCCCGACAGAAGACTTGTACCTCATCCAAGTGGGAGAAGACCCGAGCAGAACACTGAGGATTGGGACCACAGTCCTAAGGATGCGAGGAAGTCACCCTCGCAACTGACCCTCTCATGCTCGACTCTCAGCTCCCTGCAAAGTGCTCGGCAACTGAGAGTAGGGGGGCTAGTGAGGAGGGTAAATTAGGCTCGGCCCATAACAGGCCCATCTACAATGAGTCCAGTACAACCCAGGGCCTACAGCGCGCCCAAGGGCGCTCGGCGATTGCGACCCATAAGGGCACGGCCCACTACGACTTGGCATCGGATTCAACAACGCTAGAAGGGCTACGGCCCAGGCGCAATGACCACCGAAAGACCCTTTAGTGACCGACCCTTGGGGGGGGGGGCGGGGGGGGGGGGGGGGGCGCGGGCGGGGTACGGTGTTGGTAGCAACGGCTCTTCCTCAGTTCTGACTTCGTAAGAGTGCCTGGAATCTCCATTTCTGGTTCAATCTTCTCTTCGGTCTCATCTTGCTCTTGTTCACATTTTATCTGTCAACAAATGCCCCCCACCTGCGGATGGCGTAAGCACAGAATAAGTGGCACAGTGTCTGTAGGTGCATCATTCAGTACGTGCGAGTATTCTTCTCAGCTCCACATTACTGGTTTTCTTCGATTCTTGGCCCGGTAGCTTCATTACACTGGACTTTTTCTTTAACTTCTCTGATTTGATATTCTCGGTGTGACCTTCTTACCACAAGGTTTCTCAGCGTGGACATCACCCGGAGTTCCAGGTGTGGAGTATCTCGGCGTGACAATTCTTGGCACGGAGGACATCTCGGCGCGGCAGTTCTCGGCGTGGGGGCATCTCGGCGCACCTTTTGGCGGGGAGGGGGGGTGGTTATCGGCGTGCCTTCCATCGCGCCAAGAGCCCTCCTCTTAGCCCCACTATTTAAGGGGCCGAGATGTCCTTTGTCTTCATTTAAACCTAATCATTCTCTCTCTTCCCTCTTCTCAACAGCGGCGAGTTTCTTTCTCGTTTCTTTTTCGTCAAGTTTCTTCTGAGGTGATTATTTCTTCTCGGGACTCAGTCCCCATTTACTTTCGGGGTCACTCCCTTTTGGTGGGTGATTCCCTATTTTCTTTCGGCAGATCCTGAATGACGGGAGGTGCTGTCAAAATTTTCATAAAATTGTAGACTTAGCTTTTATAAGAGTGCTTGTGATTTTGGGACTCATGTTTATGTCATCCTCTGACTGTAGGTATTGCAATGGCTTCCAGCTCTACTGCTGCGTCTTCCGAAGTTGTTGGAGCGAGCTCATCAGCCCAGCAAGATGTGTCTCGGGCTTTAGTGAACTGGCTGAATGTCAATACCTTAGACTTCGGATATGGTAAGGTTGCTGTTGTTGACGAGTCTTCTGACTCTGAAATAGATATTGTGCCGACGTCTCAGGTATATTCTGCTGCAGAGGGGACATGCTTCTGGCGGGGTGGCGATTATCGTCCCGACTTACCAAAGGACCGCCACTTGATGCCGTTCATTCAGACTTTTATCGTGGGCAGCATGCGGGACCCCTGGATAGCTCGTGGTGTTGAGGCTGCCATGCTCGCCGAGAGAGACAGCCTTAAAGGCTCAGTTTATCATGGCAAAGCCATCTACTTACTCGGGGAGAAGCGTGACTGGGACGCTATCCTCAGAATATCAGAGCTGGAGCTAGAGAAGAAGATGCTAACCCGAGCCCCGGACTTCACCCCCGCTCGGTGGGATACCACTGGCGGGAGAGTCGACAAAGAGAAATCTGGCTATGGCCTGTTCCTGGTGCCGATGAAATGGGGGTACAGGGATGAACCCTTCGTGCTTAACTGCCTGGCTGTGCAGTTCAAATATCAGCTGGCTGCTGGTTGGTTCAGAGACACAAAGGTCACTGATGCACATCTGTTCCGAGTGGGAGTAGTAGAATTTACAGAATTTGTTTTGAAGGAATACGCCCCTCTGCTAATCAGAGCCGGGGTATATCACAGCGTCTTTGCTTCCAGGTTCCGCTATCCCATTTCCCGAGGATTATGCTGTGAAATGTTTGAAGTATTTTATCCTTAGTTCAATACTTTCTATACGGCAGAAGGTGAGACTTCTTTGGACCTCTGGAGGTTATCACAACTTTCCGGCCTGCCTATTGATGGTGAGCCATATGAAGAAGTCTGCTTGGAAGACGCTGAGAAAGATCGCTCTGATGGCGATGGCAGGTACTCACTCGGTTATTCATACCGATACCTGATGAAAGCCTATCGTTCTATTTGCCTGGCCTACAGTAGAGGATCTTCTAGGGGTTATCAGCCCTGACAAAAGAGTAGCAGACTAATGGTCTGAGTTGGCCAGTGGATTCAGTATTTCTTCGGGGGTCCTCTCAAATATGTAGATTTTCCTTCTGTGGGGCCGATTGCCAGCAAACAAATAAGGACTCCCCATTATAAATCTGGCCAGTCTGAATAATGGTGAGATTTGCAAGTTTTCTTGATGATTCTTATGAGAGTTTTATTTGTAGCTTCAGCTTTTCCGTTTTCTTGTGGGTAGTGTGGAGATGAATGATGCAAGTTGATGCCATATTTACTACACTTGTCACGGAGTTCCTGGGATGTGAACTGTGGCCCGTTGTCGGTGACGATGTCACGAGGAATGCCGAACCTTGCAAGGATGTTGCACTTGATGAATTGCACCACTATTGATGCCTTGACTTCTGTGAATACCTTAGCTTCTGCCCATTTCATGAAGTATTCCATAGCGGTGAGAATGAAGGACTTTCTTCAGATTGCTCTGGTTCTATCCTCCAGGGGACTGACTACGTCAAAAGCCCACATGGCAAAAGGCCAAGGAGCTATAAGAGGGTGGAGTGAGGACGAGGGAGCGTGGACTTTGTCCGCATGGAGTTGACACTTGACGCAATGGTGGACATAGTTGGCACAATCCTCGTTCATGTTAGGCCAATAATATTACCGAAGGAGTTTCTAAGCAAGCATGCGACCATTTACATGGCCACCGCATTCGCTGGAGTGAGCGGCTTAGACAACTGCTCGGGATTCGGTCTCATCGAGGTAGTGGAGGTAAACTCCACTGAGGGATTTACGATACAAGAGACCACCTATAATGGCAAAATGCTCTGCAGCTCGACGAATGGCATGCCGATCAGAAGCAGTAGCATAATCGGGGAAGGAGCGATCCCTAAGATAATTCTCTATATCAAAGAACCAGGGATTACCATCCTCGAGGTCAATTTCAGGCTCATGAGAGATAGATTGGACTTGCTGAGAAGGCTCAAAGAACTGTTGGAACCAGGGATCTAAATGTGAAGGGGTGTGCATGCTTTGCACGATGATAGTGGCTGATGGCTTTTCGTCGGGAATCGGAAGAGAAGATGCCAAAGATGCTAATGCATCGGCCAGAAGATTTTGAGCCCTAGGAGTATGCACAAGGGTGAGCTTCTTAAACCGCCAGACTACCCTACCAACCAGGTCCTAGTAGGGTTTTAGCTTCGGGTCCCGAGTTTGATACTTGCTGTGGGATTATCGGAGAATGAGCTGGGAATCTCCGATGATTCGGAGCTCATTAACTCTAAGTGCCAATGCCATCCTTAAGCCCATGAGGAGTGCCTCATATTTCGCCACGTTATTTGTGGCAGGGAAGGTTAGCTGACAAGCACGTGGAATAACAACACCTTCCGGAGACTGGAGAATGACTCCGATTCCACAACCTTTGGAATTAAATGCACCGTCGAAGTAGAGAATCCACAAAGGTTCACCATCTATGATGGCTCCTAACTCTTCGTCCGGGAAACTCTCATCGGTAGGGAAAAATATCGGGAGTGGATGGTGGGCAAGGTGCTCGGCAATGGCGTGCCCCTTGACTGCCTTTTGACTGATGTAGGTGATATCAAATTGATTGAGAAAACTTTGCCACCTCACCAAATGATTAGTTAAGATGGGCTTTTCTAGCAAGTATTTAATTGGGTCCATTCACACCAAGAGCTTTACTTCATCTGCAAGGAAATAGTGCTCTAGCTTTTGGGTGAACCAGACGATGGCCGCGCAAGTCCTTTCCATGGGAGTGTATCATTGTTCAGCATCATTGAATAGCTTGGACAAATAGTAGACTGCACGTTCCCTTTTGGCATCGTAGTATTAGGCCAACACTGCTCCAACGGATTCTTTCATGGTGGAAACATAGAGCAGTAGAGGCCGACCTAGGACTGGGGGTGCCAGAACGAGAGGATTTAAAAGATAACTCTTCAAGTCATCGAAGGCCTTTTAACATTTGTCATTCTATTGAAACTTAGCCTCTCCTTCCAATAGGTCATAAAAGGTCTTGCATCGTTGAGAATGGTGAGATATAAATCTCCTGATAAATTGCAAACGCCTGATCAGACCTCGGACTTCTCTAATGTTCTTGGGAGGAGGCATCTTGACAGTGGCCTTAGCTTTGTTAGGGTCGATCTCGATCCCCCTTTTGCTGACCATAAACCCTAAAAGCTTACCTGAGGAGACCCCGAACACACATTTCTTGGGGTTCATTTTAAGTTGGTGCTCCCGAGACCGTTGGAGAATTGCCCGGAGGATCTCTGCGTGGCCACTCCTGGTCCTGGATTTAACCAAAATGTCATCCACATATACTTCCATATAGATATGCATCATGTCATGGAAGATAGCCATCATCGCCCTTTGATAAGTTACCCCTGTATTCTTAAGATCGAAGGGCATGATGACGTAGCAGTAGGTCCCCCACTGGGTGGTGAAAGATGTTTTCTCCTGGTCTTCCACCGCTAGGCGGATCTGGTTATACCCCGAGAAGCCATCCATGAAGGAAAGCATCTCATAACTGGCGGTGTTGTCCACCAGGACATCTGTGTGGGAGAGGGAAATCATCCTTAGGACAAGCATGATTAAGGTCATAGAAATCTATGCAGATGCAGACCCTACCGTCCTTCTTCATGACATGGATGATGTTAGCTACCCATTGTGGATACAAGACTATCCTGATGAATTTGGTTTTGAGGAGCTTGTCCACTTCTTCTTTGACTTTGAGTGCGAGCTTCAGATGAAGTCACCTTAACATTTGTTTGACAGCTCGAGCATCGGGTTTCAGGACCAAACGGTGTTCAACCAAGGATGGGTCTAGGCCCGGCATGTCCTCGTAGGACCAAGCAAAGACATCGGGAAATTCTCTTAGAACTGCCACAAGAGCAACTTCCTCTTCATATGTTAAATTGGCACTTATCAATATGATCTTTGGATCGTCCTCGGTGCCCAGATTGATTTCCTTGGTGGATTCATCAATGGAAACATTGGGTTGATCAAATTGCTTAGTTCCCATGACAAAGGAAGCTATAGGATCACTACCATCTTCTAATGGCTCTTCTTATTCTTCTTCTATTCTTCTTCTTCTAAAACATACACCCCTAGACCAGCATCTGCTGGAGATCCGTCTGGTTTGACTGCCCCTAGGGAAATGGGAGTGGAAGTGAATTCTATGACCTGACAAAGCTGCACGCATTTATCAGCCAGCTGGCTGATATAACGTGTGGGAACCTGATGGACACTAGACTTCTTGGAAGGGAAAGACGCTATGTACAAATCTGAAGTTAACCTAGACTCTACCCTACTATGTACAAGGGATGCTTGTGGAGGGGAGTTCAAGGTGGAAAGAGTCGGCCCTTGGCCGAGGGAACCATCTTCCAGGGAGGCTATTTCCTCAATAGTGAACTCGCAAGTCCACGTTTGAGAATTGGCATTTTTTTTTGGTGGTCATGGGTGAAGGTGCACACCTGATGGGTGGGTTGCCCTATAACTGGATAAGTAAGGAGCGGGGTAAATGGTGGGTGAAATAGGAAAGGGATAAAGAGAACAGGTGCGGGCCTATTCGAAGCAAGGAAGACTCCCGAGGAAGGGACCTGACCGGGGGGTTTATCAAGATGAAAAAGAGAGAGGAGACCAAAGTCTTCCTCGAGTGTTGAAGCGGGTGGGATTTCTTTTCTTTGGACAACTTCAAATTTTTCTCTTGGCTCCTGCTGAGTTCCTGGCCGAATTGGTCCTATGACAAAGCGATCGTACACCGCACCTTTACCTGGAGATGCCTTAGATGGCTCTTCGGACGAGTAGCCCAAACCTGCACGACCTTTGGCAACCTTGGGTTTTCTCCTATGTGTGGGCCCTTGTTCAAGCTGACCTAAGCCTTTACCCATGGTGAAGCCCATCCTGGCCATGATTTCCCATCCTTTACCAGGAGGGATGTTGAAATGTGTGATTGGCTAGGGAAGAAATGGTGAATCAGGTGGATCTAAATCAGAAGGTCTTACCGCGCCTTCCATGGACAGGACATGCTTCTTGCCCTTATCTAGAATGGTCATGAAGGGGATCTGTTCGGAAGTGATAGCCTTGAGAGTTTCCACTAATGGGATACTCTTTATCTTGATCACCCTTCCATTGTAAGGAAACTTAAAGCACTAGTGGGCTGTTGATGGAATTCCAAGAGTTTGCTCAATCCAAGGCCATCCTAAGATGGCGTTATATGCAGGATCGACATCTAGGACAAAGAAGTCCGAAGTCATAACCATTGGTCCTAAACCAAGTTTCAGGGTCACCTTCCCTTTTGCGCACCTTTTTGAATTATCGTAAGCTGAAATAGTGGTGCATACCACTTCTAGGTTTTCTTCCTGGAGGCCTATTTTCTTGATGGTTTTCATGGGACAGACATTGATGGATGCTCCCGTGTTGATGAGGGTGGAGTCAACTTTGACTCCCTTGAGAGTGATAGTGAGGCACAATGGGAGTGACCTGCTTTCTGGCAAAGTAAGGTCCTTATCAGAGAAAGAGATGGATGGTCTGCATGTAAGGGCCGTGATAGCCTTGGTTACGCCACTTGTTGGGAGGTCCTCATTGAGCATGATTTTCTTAAGGAATTGAAGTAGAGTGGCTTGGTGTGACGGAGATTTTCTGAGGAGTTCCAGGATGGAAACCTTAGCAGGGGTTCGGTCCAGATGCTGGAGAATGTCATACTCCACAGGAGGGCTTTGAGAATTAACCCCTTCCTTCGGCTGAGATTGCCTTTGGGATGGGGGAATGATGCGGTTCCAAAGAGTGACCTTCCATTTCTCTTCTCTCTTCTTCCCCTCTCTTCATTCTCTTCTCTCCCCTCTCACTTTCTCTTCTTTTCACTCGGGGTGGCGGAGCCCTAGGCTCCTCTCCCTCTTCCCATTCTTCCCCTCTCTTCTCTCTCTCACCCTCTACTTCTCCCTCTCTGGGCATGGCCGGATGAGGGAGGCGCTGGTCGTGCCGCTGAGGAGGGCGCTCACCGTGCCACTGAGGAGGGCGCCGGGTGTGTCGGGTAACGGAGGTAGGGGTAGAATAGTGTGTCAGGGAAGAGAGCCATAGAGTGTACCGGGGGATGCCACAGGGGTGTGCCGGTGAAGACATCGGGGGTGTGCCTACGAAGGCCAACCAGGGGGGAGTGTGTCAGGGAAGCCTTTCCTGGGTGTGCTGGCGGAGAGCTCGCAGGTAGCGTGCCAGGGAAGAGCATAGGGACTGTACCGAGGAAGGGCGCCATAGAGCGTGCCGGTGAAGGTTGCTCCAAAGTGTACCGGGGAAGGCTCCTGTGGGTGTACCCGGTGAGGGATGATCATGGCATGCCGACGAAGGGGATTTGGGACACTTCTTCAACTAGAGGACTTCTAGTGTTGCCCCGCAGGACCCACCACCACTTTGTTGGGGCCGTCACTCCTTGTGGATGTGCACCCGTGTTTCCCCTTACGCCTTTGGCCTAGGGGAAACTCTGCCAAAATTTCGTCAGAAATTGACGAAGTCTTGGTCATTTCAACAATAGTCCCCTTATAGCCTTCATTCTTCATCATCTCATTCATCACCTCCCTTCCATTCTTCATTTATTTTTGTTCTTGGGTTCGTGGCACTTAGTGGACTCCTACCAAGGCCATGCGTGGTTAGGGTCCTTGCAGGCATGTCGGGGAAGGATGTTAAGGAACGTACCGGCAAAGGCCTTTAGTGGGTGTGCCGGTGAGGGTTACCCTATGGTGTGCTGATGAAGGCCATGCCAAGGCGTGCCGGGGAGCGACGCTAAGGAGCATGTTGGCCAAGGCCTTCAAGGGGCATGCCAGGGAAGACCGTTGGGGGTGTACCAGTGAAGGCCACTCCCAGGGCGTGCCGGTGAAGGACCTTCAGGGCATGTACCGGTGAAGGCCACTCCCGGGGCGTACCGGCGAAGGACCATCAGGGCGTGCCGGGGAGGGTGCATTTAAAGGAGTCTTAAGCTGCTTCTCTCTTCTTCTTTTTCCTCCCCCCTTTTGCTTACAGTGTAGCCTTCTCCCCCTTCATAGTTCTTGATTTCTCATTGCCTGCAGTTCATTCTAATCTTTGTCCGTTGCACTTTGCAGACCAATGGCTGCCCTGAGTGGTTCTTCTGCTTTCGCCATGGTTGGTGCCAGACGTGTTCCTTCGCCCCCAGTGCTGATTGTCACCTGGTTCAACGTGGAGTACTTGGACTGGGACCATGCAAAAATAGCAGTGTTGGCCGACTCCTCGGGCTCAGACACTGAGAGCATGGACATTCGAAGACTTGCGAGGGCCGAGAAAGGGTTCACCTTTGATCGTACCGCAAGGGAATACCGAGTAGATTTCCCGAAGGACATGCACCTCATCTGTCACCTCAAGCATCTGCGGTCTCATGACAGGCGGGAGCTGTGGACTGTGAAAGAGGTAGAGCATACGATCCTACAGGCTCAAGACAACCTATCACACGTCGTCCCCAGAAGCATTCCGATGTTCTTGGTGGGCGAGGCCCATGAATGGGAGTCCGTACTGGGGCTAGAGGCTGTGCTACCGATGGAGGACAAGTTGGTGCGGACTCCCGACTTCATTCCATCCAAGTGGGACATGGCTGCAGGGTGTGTCCAGGGTGAGAAGTAGCGCTCGGGCTTGTTCTTGGCTCCTCTAAAGTGGGGCTACAGAGAAGAGTCATTTATTCTGGACTGCTTGGCGATCAGATTCAAGCACGGGCTATCACTGGGCTGGTTCGGGGAGCTGAAGCTTCAGACTGCACACAGCTTCAGGGAAGGGGCAGTTGAGTTTACTGAGTATGTGCTATTCAATTATGCCCCCATACTTATCCGGGCCATGTATATACATTGTCATATGTATAATAATGGCATACGTTGGGCCAGAACCATCGTCTTCCCCGAACGTCGAGACCTCGAGTGCAACCCGAAAGAACCAACGCACCCACGGGCACCGCTCGGCTCATCCTTCGCCCGCGCTACCCATGGGTGGGGGGCATTTGTGGACGCGTAAAATCACACGTCCGTGCGTCCCGACCAATTCAGCATCAACAACAGCTGCAACCAAAGAGATTGCAGAGAACACATCCCATCTGGACCCTCCGAACAAACAACACACTGTTGTGAAGCTACTCTTGGAGTCACGACAGTAAAGAGAGACCAACCCCTGGGAGACCCACAATTCGTGGGCCCTGAAGAGAATTAAGTGGATCGTCAATCAAGCTCAAAACGGGCCCAAAACCCCTTCAACAGCACGCCCATACGGGCCTTCAGCAGTACGCCCAGCGTGGTCTTCAGCAGCACGCCCCTGTGGCCTTCGCCGACACACCTCCAGCGTACCTCCAGCCGCCGCCCTGCCAACCTTCAACGGCACGCCCGCGCGGTCTTTCAGCAACACGCCCATATGGTCCTTCGACGGCGCGCCTCCGTTGGGTTCTTTAGCGGTACACCCAGCCCTTTTCAATGGCACGGGTCTTCCAATGACACCTCCGGCAGAACAAATCTTACGCCATACCCCTATGGATTCATGGCGCGTAGTGGCCCACCTGAGGTGTCAAATGGAGAGGGGGACACGCTGCCTACTCCCCCTGCCACCAAGGATGGATAAGTCAAATCCGCATTAAAGCTGGTCACTTCTCGCCTCCGTCGGTCGTGTTCGAAGGCTCCCACCCGCGGGAGTATAAAGAGCCCTCCTCCACCAAAGAAGGAAGAGAGAGAAAAAAGACACAAAGAGACATACACAGAGGGAGGGAACACAGAGACGAAGAGCGAAGGAGAAGAGGAAGAGAGGAAGAAGGAGAAGAGAAGAAGAGGCCCCCTCACTCCGGCAACCACCGAAGAGGAATAGAGAGTAAGGGAAAGGGAGAAAGAGAGAGAAAAGAGAAACGTAGCAGGTGCTGGAAGAGTGGGGAGTAGTCACCCCTGCTCAAAGCCCGTTCCTCCTCCTTTTTTTGTTCTTTCTCCCCTTTCTTTTCTCCATGTTTGATGTACTTAGTCCTTTGCTTGCCATGAATAAAATTCATTTTGTTCTTGTTCTTTCTTGCCCATTTTCACGTCGTGTCACTTCTCGTGGAGTTCTCCCTCCGTGCTCGCTTCCCTACCATCTTCTTCTGCCCCTAGTGGCTTGGTTCCCTTTGGTAGGGGGGGGTAGACCTCTGGCCTTCACCCTTACCCCTTTGCCATGCGGGGGAGTCTCTTCTTCTTCCTTGAGGAACCAGTAACCCCCAAACACCATTGTCGAACCATGTTCCCCAGCCTCCTTAAACTCTAGCCCCTCGCCTTTCCTCCCTCCAGTTAGTCCCACCGGCTAGCCGAATCAAGCCCCAAACCCCACGGCCTTCCCCCCTCTCATTGGCCTAGGACCACTTTTAGAATCCTTTGCCGGCACACCTCCTTAGTGTCTCCGCTGACACACTAACCAACCACTTCAATGGCACACCCCCGACCTGCCTGACCCCGCACAACCTTCAACCATTCAGCGGTACACTCCCAACCTGCCTGGCCCGGCACACCCTTCGACCTTTCAGCGGTACACTCCCAACCTGCCTGTTCTGACACACCCTTCAACCTTTCAGTAGTACACCCATGAGCTCCTCATCGATACACCTTCTCTTGCCCTTTATCCCAGCTATCCATAGCCGGTCTGAGAGTTCTCTCTCTCTCATCCCCCCATGTTTTCTGAGGTTCAATCCAAAGGTGTTGCCACCTGCGGGCGCCCGCCTCCTATTGTTGGGTTCTGCCACTCCATGTGGGTGCGTTCCCCGTATCTCCATTACGCCCGGGTCAAGGGGACATGCTGTCAAATTTTTGTCAGAATTAGTAATGATGTGTTAAAAGACCAAAGGGAGCAACAAACAGATAGAACAATAAGTAATAGAACAATCTGGGAAGCCATCGCTTGGAGCAAAGAGTTGAGGGAAACCCTTATCAAGATACTCCAAGATCCGGAAGTCTATGAAGCACACGCGGCAGAAATAAAAGCTGCCACGTACGAGGCTTTCACAGCCGCTATCACCTTCACGGAGAAAGACTTTCTGCTCTCTCCTCCGTGCCACAATCGACCCTCTGTATAAAGGGGAAAATCAATAGGCATGAAGTAAACTAGATCCTGGTAGATGCCAGTGCGGCTGTCAACATCATGCCCCTCAAAACATTTAAGACTCTATATTTAACCCCCTACCTCCAGAAGGTCCAGGCGGTTAAGATATCTGGCTTCAATCAGAATATCGACGAGGTCCTCGGTCGGGTGGATGGTGATTTGGTACTTGATGATTTTGCCTCTAAGGTGACCTTTTACATCATCGACTCTAGCACATCCTACAAGGTGTTGTTGGGCAGGCCCTGGCTCCATGAAAACTGGGTCGTCCCCTCAACCGTCCATCAATGCATCAAATATATTAAGGATGGGGAATAGCGTGTAGCCTTCGCAGACCAGTCTCAATTCACCCCAGCAGAATGCAACCTGGTCGATGCGGCTCTCTACTTCAAGGGAACCAGTCCCTTCCCAGTGATTAAGAGCAAGAGCAATGGCAGGCTCTCAAAAGAAGAGGAGGAAGGCCTCTTCTCCGTTGATGAAGAAAAGGCCAAGCTTCACCGGCTACGCCTTAGCGCCAAGTCAACCACAGACCACCCTGAGAGACGCAAAGTCGATTTTAAGGCTAATCTTATTATCCGAGTGATTGACAAGAGCATATGTCTGCCACCGAACTGCATTCAGCTCGTGTGTGCCTCAGACAAGCATAGGGTCAAGCAGGTCATGACGTTCATCGTCACTTACAGATTACAACACCGGTCCAAGAAAATATTTTCCAAAAAGAAGACATGGTCCCTCCAGCCCCACCAGAAGATGATTTTGACTGATCCAGGCGAGCCGACAACGTCCCTGAAGCTGTCCAAATTTTGGACAACCTATTGCCTTGCATCCGGGAGATGTGCCTCAAGCAGCATATTCCCCAGTGGCAGGGCTCCGTGCAGGGGAGATATTTCCATGACCTCTGGACACCCTCACAAGTCCGGGGGCAACCCCCGTTCTCCCAAAAAGATACCAGAGGTCTCGGCTATGACCAAGACCCAGACTTCTGTGTCTACCACGCAGTCCACGCTGTGGGACCGACGCAGCCAGCCGTCGACCCGGTTGTCGCCAACACCAAGTTCGACAGCTCGGGAGATGAGGAAGAGGAGATTTTAATCCCACTCTCCGCTAGAACTAGTACCCCAGTTCCAGCCCCTGATGAGGTTGTCCGTCCACGAGGATGTTGAGGCGGAGGAGACCCTCACGGCCTCCCAGCCAATTGAAGAACTTAATTCGCCACACTTTCCCCATGAGGAAGGTCCCCAGAACAAAGATCATGGGGCGTCACTCGCATTAGCAGACAACTCCAGCCAACCCTCTGGGATGCCAACCGATAGCTGTCAGTCCGATAGGGACAACCTGGGACAACCTCAGGCCGGGTCTAGTAGTGACAATCTTCCAGCCCCATCATCTTCAACTGTTGGCTCCGAGGACCCACGAGTGTACGAAGCTGACGCTGATGATGAAGATTTCATCGACTTCTAGCCGACACCACTCGAGCTGGAGGATAGTGGCCAGGCAACCGTCAACGAACTTGTCGAAATTAATCTGGGCGAAGAGGAAGCCCCTCAGCCAACGTGCCTCAGTGCTCTTCTCACCGAGGTAGAAAGGCAAGACTACAAGCAACTCTTGCTCGAATATAAAGACTGCTTCGCCTGGACATACAAAGAGATGCGAGGGTTATATCCTTCCGTAGCGGAGCATGACCTGGCTATATCTCCCTCAGCCACGCCAGTCAAACAACCCCAGTGACGTATGTGCCATGAGCTGGAACTCCAGGTTGCGACTGAGGTCAATAAGATGGCAGAGGTCGACTTCATCGAGCCATGCATCTACCCAATTTCGCTCGCCTCTCAACACCAAAACCTTCCACTTTAGTTTCCTAGCTTCCTTCTAATTTACCCAGCATCATATGATCAGTGGCCGGGAATTATAACGGGAGGCTCAATTTGTTGCTGCGTACATGGGAGCAAATTGATAAAGCGCGCAGAACATGATCTCCATCCATCCTTGGCTTCTTGTTCATATCATCTTCTTCCTCGGTTCTTCCTGTCAGGCCGGCATGCGCGCTTTCACATCTCCAAATCCAAGCACATCGGCTGCTTACCTTTCCTCGGCGACTCGGCCACATCCGATGACCCGAGACCTAATTGCGGGCACGGCAGAGCAGGCAGCAGCTCCGGCTTCTGGTACGCTGCCGCGTCGCCTTCCGCGCCGGATTCCGAAGGTAGGTAGTCCAAATTCACACCGAACAGCCTCACCCTCTTGGCGGCGGCGCTGCTCGGGACGGCCGGCGCCGACTCGAACACCATGGGCACGCCGACGCCCCCACCATTCCCGCCACCTCCCCCGCAGCTGCTGCCGACGCCGAGTTGCACCGCCAGCTGGGCCGGGGGCACCGTCGATCTCAAGTACCAGTACGGGCTGGGGGCTGCGGCGGCTGCGGCGGCGGGATTGTAGCCGTAGCCCGGGTGTCGTTGGTGGTCGTACGCCGTCATGGCGGGGACGGAGGGGGCCGCCGGCGGGGCTGCGAGGTGGCCCCAGGGGACGACGGAGCGGGCGAAGGACACCATCGACGCCGGGTCGTGAGGATGGTGGTGGTGGTGGTGGTGGTAAGTGTGGCAGGGGAGCGGGAGGCGGAGGAGGCGCGGGGTGTCGTGCGCCTCTGGGCGGCGCTTCCAGTCGATGAAGAGGCGGTCGCGGCCGGCCTCGCCGACGCCGCGGCCGAAGGAGACGGTGTCGCCGGCGTCGAGGCGCTTCTCCTTGACGAAGCGGCTCCACCCCTTGGTCATGACGTAGCTCTGGCTGCTGTTCCAGTAGGAGTAGCGGAAGCGCCAGGGCTTCCCGGTGCGGTCCTCGAAGCTGAGCAGCAGGCCCTTCTCGTTGGTGGCGGCGTCCAGGGGGAAGTACTTCTCGGCGTGCTGCTTGGGGATGACCAGCCGGTTGAGCTTGCCCACGTCACTGGGAGTCACCACCTTGTCGAACATGTGCTCCTTCTCCACGAACGCCGCCTGGGCCACCTGCTGCTGCTCCTCGGAGGAGGAGCCGCCGCCTGGCGGGTGCTGCTGGTCCGGATCCATGAACGACTCCACCCGCTGCGACGTCAGCCACGGCCGGTTGGAGTACTGTGCGGAGGAGGAGGGAGAGCAGGAAGGGGGGACGCGGTGGGCGAGATCTGGCGCGAGGCAGTGATGATGGGGGTTGCCCTCTGCGGCCTCTTCCTCCTCGCAGCAGTAGTACCTCTCTCTTCTCCCCTGTGCAAACACCATGTGCATCTATCTGTCTTTCTATGAACTATATAAAATATATATATATATCTGCTGTGACCCGCCAGGTGATGCTGACGCCGACGGCGACAAGGATGGAAAAATGGAAATCAGAAAAGGGCTCCTTTGAAGCGGGAGCTGAGGAGCTGCCACTGATATATAAACATAGCTGTTGATTCAGATTTTTCTCGAGCTCCTTCCCGGCTGTTGTGAGAAGACGGAGAGGAAGAGGGCAGGCAGAGGCAAAGGGGTCGGTGCCTTCTTCTTTGACCGGGCTTGGAGATTAGAAGATTAGACCTTTCCCCATTGACCTGGGAGAGATCGAAGCACATGTACAGATGGGGTGGAGGCGGTGTGCGTGGGTCTACGGAGAGGGCCGGGGGTTCCCTTCTCCACTTCCTTCCCCTTACTTTTGGCAGCCGACCTCCCCCTGCAAGGGTTCCCACGACAGGATAGGGGCCTGCTACTGCTTATTTAGCTCCCAACACAACCATTTGTTTGCGGAGAAAGAGAGAGAGAGAGAGACGGATGGGACTTGGGGAACCGATCGAGGGGAGTTCCTTCCAAGTACTGTAAGACATGTAACTTG
Source organism: Amorphophallus titanum (assembly GCA_024336825.1). Lineage (NCBI taxonomy): Eukaryota > Viridiplantae > Streptophyta > Magnoliopsida > Alismatales > Araceae > Amorphophallus > Amorphophallus titanum. The sequence continues at coordinate 10,671,216 of JANBPO010001714.1, forward strand.
TAATAAGGACGGGGCCGGGGGCGTTGGGGGAGATGGTTTTCTTGTTATTGTGGGGGATATGGCCATGAAATGGAAGTCTATTTTCAAATGAAAAATGATTGATTCCTTACTTATGCACAAAAGTCCACCAATTTTGGGTATAAGAAGAAAGTGAAGTTTTCTCTGTGTTGTAACTATTATGGCAAAAATGGTCATGAAATGCACAACTATTTGTGGATGGAAATTGATGATTTGAATGTTAAGAAAAGATTTAAAATGTTTGATGACGCTCAAACTAAGTCCAAGGGACCCAAGAAATCTTGGGTACCCAAACATATTGGATGAGATTCCCTGACTGTAGGAAAGCCTTGAGGTTAGAAATAATGTTAAAAAATAATGGTCTCTCAAGGCAAAGATAAGGAAGCTAAAGTTTTAAATTCTTATGTTAAACACTTCATGCGTACACTAGTTTATGCTCTATCTACTTGATTCAGTAAGATTGATGCACATGCGAGGATCTAGGCTGGTTGGATTTTGTCACCCGTTCTATTTCAATTGTATTTCCTCTTCGTTGATTTTGGCATTTATAAGTGTTGCGGGGATCGGTGGCCGGGATGAGAGAAGGAATAAAGCGGGAAAAGAAAACATGGGAGTTTGATATATCTCAGGTATGCTACTTCATAGCCGTATTCCGCTAATGATGGCACTGGGCACTCACCTTTCATGGAAGGTCGAGGGGGTCGAATGGCACGGGAGGTTTTCGAGGGCTAGGATGACCAGACAGGGGTGCGGGCGTGCTAGTCGATTTCTCGATAATCACCTATGGAACCGAAGGTTGACTGGGGGACCGTCACCAGGACATGGCACGTGGGCTTGGGAGATTAGGTGACACGTGGAGAGAGAAGTTGTTCTATGTGTGCGAGTGCACAGGTGATTGTGGGGATTCGTGTACTGGATGTCTTTCCCCACCGACCGCAAGCAGTCGGTCTTTATTTACATCGGATTGAATCTGAACACCTTTGTTCCGTGCTGAAGAAGAGCCTAGATGTGTCTGAAGCCATGGATAGAGGACCAGGGGGTACCCTGCAGCTATAGGGAGACGATCGCACTTGACTGGGAGGGTTAGTTAACTAGAGTCAGAGGCACTGGACACACACTGGGTGGTGTAGAGGTGAGACTGAGACCCGGGTATGGGTATGTGTATTCAACTAGTTTCATACTTTATGAGAGCCATGTGGGCTTTACAAATGGGCCGAGGAGGCCAAAGTACAACTGGTGCAAGCCGTGGGACAATTCTGACTCATGGGTCGATCCCCGGGTCAATGTGTGACAAGGCGGACATTTGCGTGTTTTTGCAAGGGCTCTCCATGAGGAGCTAAGGATGTTCCCAATTCACCGAGGGAGGGCTTGACCGGATGGCAAGGGCAAATACTAGCTAGTGCCTAGAGGGGGCCAGATGCAGCTTCGGATGAGCCGTCAGGTACGGGTCCTGAAAGGTGAGTATCTTCATGCTGGTGAGTCGGGGCCAATCCCAGGAATATTAATTCCGGACCAGGGTCTGGCTAAGTTGATTTCATGATCCGGGTGATCGGTGGCGAACTCGGGGCGAGCGGTGGGCATGTGGTTCCATGACAGAGATGAGTGTGACATCATGGCATATGCATGGCCATCGTAGGGTGTCATATGCTAGTGGACCCGGGGTGTGGGTGTATTCACCGTTATCATAACACCTTATACGCGACAGGGATGGACTTGTGCGAGATGGCTAGACACCATGTGAGGAGAGTACGTGTGACATACCCTCGGCGTGTATAAGCCGATCAACAAGCCAACCACACGCGCACTTAGCTCCTTGCATCCTTGCTGGGTGCCTGCGAAAGTCTGAGTGTGTAGTAGTTAGTCCGTATGCTGTTACATCCTATGCCCTTTGAGCTTCTAAGGGGGATTTTATAGAGGAATACAAAGGGTCAGGGGGGCTTTACGCGGACCAGGTTGAGGGTAGAACCTAGTCTGCGTAAACCCTTGAAAATATGTTTTTTTGTATTTTAGAGTGGGGGAGGGGGGTCTAGGCGGACCAGCCTAGGGGGGCAATCTGGTGCCCCTTGCATGTTTCAATTTTCAAGTCCATGCACACTGTTTCCAAGTCCGAGCACATTTGAGTGCATGCACATGTCTTAAGTCCGTGCACACTTTGTATCTAAGTCCATGCATGTACCGTCTCTGCAATGTAAGTCCATGCATGTCTCATACTAAGTCCTTGCACGTCTTAATATAGTTCGTGCATATTGATCTTCCAAGTCTGTGGATGAACAGTCCACTGCACAGTTAGCCTTCACATAGTCCGTGCATGTTCTGGCCTTGGCCAAGAACATGAGTCCGTGCACATACTACTTAGAAGGGAGGTAGAGTCCGTGCATGAACAGTCTCTGCAATGTAAGTCCTTGCATGCCTTCACAGGGTCCGTGGAAGCCAAACCCCGTGCAGGTTTTGTGTTTCAAACAAAGTCCTTGCATGCCTTCACAGGGTCCGTGGAAGTCAAACCCCGTGCACATTCTGGACTTAGTATATTGTTGATTGGGTTGCATCCCAAATCTGTGCACACCTTTACAATGTCCGTGCACGCCAAACCCCGTGCATATTTCTTGTTGTATGCATCTTGTGTTTAAGTCTGTGCATGTTTTGATAGCATTCGCAAAAGTTACATCCGTGCACATTTTAAGTCAGCATTCGCAAAACTTGCATCTGTGCATGTTTCATTGAAACATGCATCCGTGCACATTGTTGCTCTGCTTCTCAGAACATGCATCCATGCATGTTTTGGCCTTGCTTCATGAAACATGCACCTGTGCATGTTTTGCCCTGCTACACAAAGCCCTCTACCTATTATCAAGTCCATGCATCATCTTATCAATCTTGCATTTAGGTCAGTGTTTGCACCATTGCAAGTCAGTGTATGTCCGAGCATACACTATCATACAAGCGTTGCAAGTCCGAGCATATGTCAATGCCTTTGCACATTCTGGTTCGTTGCATGTCCGAGCATGTCTGTGCACTCATAAGTCCATACATAATGTTCAGAACGAGTCCGAGCATGCACTGTTCAAGTCTATACATGTTCATATGTTAAGTCCTTCCAAGTCTGTGCATAGTCCGTGCACACTCCTTCTAAGTCCTTGCACATCTTCATCAAGTCCGAGCAGCATCAAGTCCGTGCATGTTTCTTATTGAAACCATATCCGTGCATGTTTCTTATTGAAACCAAGTCCTTGCACGTCTTCACCAAGTCCGAGCATGAACAGTCCCGTGCATCTCAAGTCTGAGCACGTAGAAGTCCATGCACATTTCCGATTGTTTGCTCGTTTAACATAAGTCCGTCCATGTTAAACCCCGTGCATATTTTTCCTTTGGTTTAAAGCCCATGCATATTTTCCTTTGGCAGAACATAAGTTCGTGCATGTCAAACCTCGTGCATGTTTTGTCTTAGTCACTAAGTCTGTGCATGTTTGCCTGCACATCTTAAGTTTGTGCATCTTTTTACTTTGCACATTCTAAGTCCATGCATAAACAGTGGTCGTTTGCCTTATGCTAAGATAAGTCCGTGCAGGGTACGATCAACTTTTGTTCTGACAATATACTGAGTCCATACAATTCTTTATTATTGTCTGATTCTTCCTCTTGACAGGATGCTTGTTCTCTAAGAATGAGGAAGGCACGTGATCCAAGGACAAAGAAAAGCCTTGATTGCGACACGTGAAAAGTAGTGAAGCTCAGATGCTACCCTCTAGTAAAGAATCTTAGAAGAAGCTTCGAAGAAAAAGGTGTTTTACACATGCCCTCTATCCGTTGGGCATATATATACAGAGAAGAGACGAAAAGGAGAGAAGAACACAGCAGAAGTGAAAAGAAGTGCACGAGAGAAGAAGATCAAATGAGAGGAAGAAGAAAAAAATCAATGTGAGGCAGAGCCTGAAAAGCATTCCATAGAAGTGTGTCAGGAAGCTTAGAGAGTTGTGTGTAAGTCTGTGGGAAAGATCCTCAGACCAGCTGTCATCGGTCTCTTGGTTCAGAACCAAAGTCGATCTGCTCTTCTATATAGCTACATTTTGTCTGTGTTTCAAGTTTTTCTGATTTCTTTGTTTAAATCTTGCAGGAGGGCCTTCAAGTGCTGGTTCTCCTTCATAAGAGTCTCAAGAGTCACCTCTTGGACTTCACCAGCGAGAGGATCATTGTTGATCGGCTCCGCATTGACAGGGGTGGCACGCTCCTCGGTGGGAACTTCTTCTGCTTATGTGGACGCCTGAGGTCCGGTAGAAGTGCTGATGTGGCCGTCTGGAGCCGGCGACGGAGGCAAGTGACGAGGCCTCCTGAGGTGAGATATCGGTAGGTTCAGATCATCAGTCAGAAACTCAGGTTGGTGTCTAGCAGTATAACATGTGAACACCCTGACTGCGTCATTGAGGAGCCAGACTGTCCTCCTTTTCTGGGAGTGCCTCTTGGGGTGGACAAGTGTCCCCAGCCTATCAAAGACCGAGGTACGTTGTGGAGGAGTCTCCATCGTGGCATCTGCCTAAGGAGAGCTTGGAGCTGGATGCCACTGGGGCCCGGAACAAGCCCGTCTCTATTTCCGCCTATCTATGCGATAGGCGATGAAGGGTTGGGCACCGCAAGATGACGTGACTGTGAGGTCAGTCACACCTTGCTTGGAGCGATGCCTTAGTGCCCGAAAGGGGAGGTTGAGGCGTGCTTCCTGGACAGCTTGAGCTTCCTACGAGGTGACCCAGATCCTTCTCAAGTCTGATTGTTGGTCTCCCTAGTCCTTGTTCCTCCGACGTGACGTGGGAGCTTGAGTCCCAAATCGGCGCTTGTGCTTTTGGGCCATTGTCGAAGTGTCTGCCCGCTTAAGTTCCACCTTGTCTTCCCTCGTTCGACGTAGGAGTCTAAAGCGGTTGGTGATAGGGACCGTAGGGACGATCCGTTTTGGAGGAATAATGGGTTCGCCCCCATCCAGGCGAATCCATAAGTCTCCGACAAGAATGGTCTTGCCAGAGTTGCTGGTGGTAGCAACGAGTCGCTTGCCTTTACGGCTACAATGGTGCTTCTTCTGGGGAGTGAAAGATGACTCCGCTCCAAGGTGGTAGGCTGAGAAAACCCAGCCTGTGGGTGCTGGTGGCACAAGGCCATTCATTGGGAATACCGAGGTAGACCCCCAAAATGCGAAGTCTGTAGTGAAGGCTGGCGGCTGGGTGGCTTGAGTGTAGGCTTTTGCCCGAGCTGACAATAGTGTTGCGGACGCTCGCCGTGACGTGTCCGCGCCCAAAGTTGTCACTGCAGGGGGTACCGGGATGCCGGTGACCCAAGGCCTTGAGCCTGAACTGGGAGCTGGCAGGACTGGAAGGCGCGACAGAGGGCGCTCAGTCCCTACCGAGGTCACCGCATCCCACAAAGGCTGACCCATGCTGGGGATCGGCGTTGTCGGATTGCAGGAGAAATGCCCCCGAGGTAGAGCCGAGAGATTTGAAGCCTGACGCGGACCACTCGTAACAAACGTCATCTGCGGGAAACCCCAGAGTTGTACGTCCGGTCTGGATGCTAGGACGCCTTGTGCTAGGGGTTGGGGACCCAGGCGAGGCAGTCACACTTCTACGGTTCGGGTCGGGGGGCCCGAACAGGGTGCTGGGGAGCCTTGCCCCCGGGCTAGGAGGCCCGTGTGGGGAACTAGCTCAGTGGGAGCTCGGGATTGACGGCCCGAGCAAAGTGCTGAGGAGCCGAACATCGTAGGGTGGAGACCCACACTGGGAGTCAGCTTGGCTGGGGCTCGGGGCTGGAGGCCCAAGCGAACTGCAAGATTGAAAATCGAAACCTGGGATGCAAGGCTTGCATCAGAAGCCAGTCGAGACTGGGCCCGAGGACTAATGCTTGCCCTGGTTGGGACTGGTCCAGAACCCCTACGGGCACCGGTGGCAGGAGAGTCGAGCCTAACGCTTGGCCTGGCTGTCGGGACTGGTAGCTGGCATGGCACCCTTGTGGCACCAAAGGAAACAGGAGCTGGAGGTGGCGGTGCAACTACCACGGGGACCACACCCAAGAAGTAGGGTGATCCGACGACTGGGGTGAAGTTGCCGAAAGTGATCGGCACTGCCAAGTAGCCAACCCGTGCATGGGTGGCAACGGCGATGGGACTTAGTCAATTGCGCCAACAAACCATGAACACAAATGATTTTAGATGGTTCGGTCTGCTACCACAGACCTACATCCATCCCCCACTCAATCTGAGTGAGGCTTCCTTTAAGTAAGAAGCAGACTCAGTCTGCAAAACAATCGCTACCTAATAGCCTACCGTGAGAGAGACAAATCCCTCAGCACCGATCTTGCAACCCATAGAATCTGAAACTTGACCTTGCCACCTGCAAGATCAGAACCAGAGGACCAATCCTCCCTTCCTCCAAACCAGAGGGGAAACCACAAGTGGCACACCACCACTCGCTACTAGAGTCTCCCTTCTTTTGACACCCAGAGGGAAATCGGAGATAAATCTCCTTTCTCCTGAATCTTCAGGGGGAACTCGTCCTCAAACCAGAGAATCGGAAGAACAAAGTGGAAAACGAAAAATAACAAAAGAAAATCGAACTGATAGAACTAAAAATAGATATAGCTTACACAGAAGCATAGCTATTTTGGATTTGATCCAACAACAGATGAAAATAGATCTTCAATAGAAGTCCTCCGCTCTCGTACTCTAGCTCTCTTCTACTTATTCACTCACTGACCGACTTTCTTTTCTTTTCACACTTTTGCTAGCTCTCTTTTCTTCTCTCTATTCTCACACTCTGGCTCTCTCTTCTTCTCTCTTTTCTTTTCTTCTGCTGGCCCTCTTCTTTCTCAGTTTGCAGCTCCTTTCTTTTTCTTTTTTAGATGCAATCTTCACAGTAAGGGCTCTCACAGCTTTTCAGCACTCCCAGCTTTCTCCTGTTCACCTCTTCTCGCTTGGCAACCTTGTCTTTCAAAAGAAGACTTCCCCTACTTACAGAACAGGGGCGCCAGAGATCCTTTTGGATAGACCGATTTGATCCAGCTTTTCCCATTGGTCTACGTGGCAAGAGGCAGGAAGATTCCTCTAATCGTTGAGCCGTGGATCATGTGCCCAATCATAAGCTTCCTAGGTCCACATGCCACCGTTCTCGTCATTTCTGGGATCATGTGCCCATCATAAGTTGACTTGGGAACACGTGCCTCTTCTCTAGTTTGAGCTCATGTGATTTGCCATGAGTTCTCACGCTTCTACCCAACCACTGTTCGACCGTTGGTCAATCTCAGTTGGTTCAAGACTGTTGGCCTTTTTCATCTTGTACCTCTGCTGCTGTTGCCTTGTTGAGCTGCTAAGAGCTCCACGAGCTTGTTGATGCTGTCGTTCTTCTCATGACTGCTAATATTAGTGCATCGAGCTATACATTGAGTGCACAGACTCTTCTGGCTTGTTTGGTCAGCTACCTTGACCTGATTTGATTTCCCACAGACTTACTGCAGTGAGGCAGTTACTTTGATTTTACTTCTGAGAGTGTCCTTGCATCAAGGCATCCACTTGCTGCGTCAAGGCATTCACTTAAAGATTTCTTCTTTTCCCATTGCAGCTACACTGACCTTACTTCTTAACTGCATCGACCTTGCTTCTTTACCCGTGGCAGCTGCACCGACCTTACTTCTTTGCTGCATCGACCTTGCTTCTTTACCCGTGGTAGCTGCACTGACCTCAAGGTGCTTTAAGTCTTCACATGCATCGAACTTAAGTGCTTCAAGTCTTCATGTGCATTGACCTTTGTTCAGCGTTGGCATGAGGTGCATCGACCTTGTTCTATGCTAGCATGAAGTAGCATCGACCGTAGTTACTGTGCTGGCATGAGGTGCATCGACCTTAGTTACTGTGCTACCATGAGATGCATCGACCTTTGTTGCTGTGCTAGCATGAGATGCATCAACCTTTGTTACTGTGCTCACTCGATGTGCATCAACCTTAATGTAATTGCTAACACACATGCACAGACCTTACTATACAACACATTATTCATGTCCACTAACCTTGAAGAATAGATGCATGTATATGCGTAGACCTTGCTAAAGACCAAATCCGATGTGCATCAACCTTAGTCAACACAAGATGCAAACGTGCATCGACCTTAGTGAACTAAAGTTCAAATGTGCATCGACCTTAATGAATACAGGGTACGATCGCCGTTGCCGTCTGTGCCTTCTTTTTCTAATTACTTATAGTTTCCTTTTTTATTCTATCATCTAAGAACCTACATTGATGTTTACTCTCTGGCCGCAGGGGCACTCCCCAGTATACTGATGTGGGACGGGGTGTGAATCGGGGGACTCTAGGTGTGGACTCGACTATGAGATGACGCAACCAGCAATAACACAAACGACTGAGCCGCCTTGGCTCAACACCAAGAGCTTCTAGGAGGGAAACTACGCCTACAACGAGAATCACAAGCTCGCAGCCATTTCCCAAGTGTAGGGAAGCGTGTGGATCTGCACGGTTGAGAAATCGACAAAGGCTAGGGTGGTCTGCTCGCTCACGTGCTCGGATCGAGACACAGGGCGATCACTCACTCTCTCTCTCACAGTAATGAATAATATAACAGGATAGGAACCTATCACGCACACTAGCAGTGGTGGCAAGAACATATACTAAACTCGCAAGCGAAACTAGAGGGGGAGTGAGTGTGTAACTCTACACTCGGGACGTGGGGAAAACTCCCGGCCAAGACACAAAACTCCCGGTACAGCACACTAGCTAAGTACATAATTCCAAACAAAGGCCTACTCCTTGCAAGGAGGTAAAAGGCTACACCACAAGTCCGGGAGGAGTGTGCTTGGGTTAATGGGTTGCAAGCCGAAGGAGTGACGGTGACGACGCTGCCTTGCAAACCTGCTCAGACTGCTCTGTGTCTCCTGGATGACTTGTGATTGGCAACAAGGTAGGAGTGCCACGGGCCACTGGAACGGGAGCAAGGGGTCTCTGAGGGTGTACCACAGTGGATGACGAATGCTCTGTAGGAAGGGGGGGGGGAGCCGGAAGAGTTGGCTAGCCACTCCAGCAACACAACGAACTAGCAGTCAGTAGCAGGTCAACCTGTACAGAGTCTGGTGACCAGCTGGATGAAGAGCTCAGAACGATGGCTTCCTGGGGTCCTCTGATCGTGAAATCTGACGTGGTCTTCAGCGGTGATGTCCTCTGAGTGCCCAGTAAAGACAGAGTGCTAGAACCAAGCGGCGATGTCGGGGCTGCCTAAATAGCAGATCTCTATCGGATCTGGTCTGTCTACAGATAACGGGACAGACAGCAAGTGTTGGCCATGGGAGTGGGGTGTTTGGAGTGAACCTGAGGCTAGGATTTAGTGGAGAGGTGGTGAAGGGATGTGGGTAGAAGGGCGAGGACTCCCGGGGTCATCTATAGAAGAAGTTTTGGGCGTGGGGGATGCTTGCGGTCAGGGGAGCCTGTCTGCAGTCCAGTGGCAACAGACTTCAGGTAGCAGAAAGAGGTGGTGGTAGGATGGGCAAACGGACTCTGAAAGGCAAGGGGAGGCTATGGATGATCGGTGGGGATGTGAGGGACATGCTGACCAAATTTTGTGGTGACTGGATGAGGGTAAAGGGGCAAAACTAGGGCTGGGGTCGACCTCTATCTCTGTAGATCTACACAGAGGCAGACTGCACAGACCAGGAAGATGTAGATGGAAAGTAGGAGAAATGGAAGTTTTAAGATGTGGAAAGGTTACTGGAGATAGAGGAAGGCCTGGGGAAGACACAGAGATTAGGGGGAGGCGAACATATTAGGGGATGGGGTGTGTCCAACCTGTTATCACGTATCGGGGCTCTCTATCGAAGTAGATCTGCGCAGTTGCACAAGAACGGTTGCCCTGGCTGGACCCGAAGGCGGATGATGGCAATCCTTGGCTCGTTACAAAGAGGACAGGCTGAGGTACGTCTCCACCAAAAATCAGGCTCCAAGTCGTAGCGTGGTGGAGTGGGGAAACTTTGCAAGATGGTGGTCGGATGCAGGTGATACAACAGTAGTGGCGAGGAAGAGAGATCTTCGGCAACACCACACTGGAAGAGGGGGAAGACGATAGATCTGGGCGTCGCACCCAGCCTAAGGAGGAGGGAGGTGAAGGGGGCATCCCACCCCAAGAGGAAGCAGAAGAGAGGAGGAAGAGGGGGCGCAGCACTTAGGGTTCTTCACAATTTTCTTCAGATTTCATCTGAAATTTTAAGGCTTACAGCAGAGAATTCCTGAGAGCTACGAATTCAGGGCTTGTTCCTACTTGTAGGGCTTTGATTTTAGTGTTGTTGCATTAGGATTGGGGTTAGGTAGCCTCAATTTAAGTTAGGATAGGTTCTAGTGCAGGTTAGAGGCCTCTACCCTCGGGTTAGGACTCTTACGGAAGAGTCCCGCTCGGATTCAACAATTTTTTTACACTAGCGGTCTATCGTAGCATCGCTAGATTTACACAAACAGTCCACCATGAGGCCGTTTTAGCCCTTCGTCCACCGCCTTCCCTTTCTTCCTTAACGTTCATTATTTAGGCCGTTTCCAATTCTCAGGCGGTCTTAGGTTAGACCATTTGTCAGTGTCTGCCAGATTTTGGCTATTTTATTCTAAACCGCCAGTTCAGTCCTCTCTCTCTCCGTCTCTCTCTCCCTCTGTCTCTCTGTCAGTCTTAGGGTAGGAGTTAGTGAGTCGGCATTCACATCCATTGATTTGCAATTTAATAAAGATTTCATTCCACTAACAAAAAGTCACGTACAAGTGTGTCAAAAAGAAAAGGAAGAGTGCAAGTCACTCAGTCGGTCCCTCCCTTGGGCCACCGCTGTCGCCTGAGCCCTCATGCCGCTTCGCTGGCGGCTCTGTGGCACTGCTCTCCTCCTCTCGGCGATGTCGTCGCTCCTCCTCCTCATTCCTCCGGTAGCCGGAGGAGCTGGTGAAGTAGCCTCGGTACCCACTACTCGGCGCAACGCTTTGGCTCCTGCTGGCATCCGACCTCTTCCCCAGAAGTCGGAGGGCATCCTTCAGCGCCGCTATTGCTCCCTTCATCTCAAAAACCTACACTCGAGACTGATCTCGCTCACTCCCCAGCCACGCGACATCTGCCCTCAGTCGTTCTGTCTCCTCTCCTACACCACGATGAGCCGCTCCTATGCTCAATCTTGCCACCTCTACGCGAAGGTGGGTCACCTCCGTCGCCTCTGCCCGGAGACGCTCTGCCTCCGCTCTGGCGCGCTCCGCCTCTGCTATGGCGTGCTTCACCTCAGCCAGTGCCGTGGAAAGCTCTCTCGCCTACATACACATTCATCATGATCAGTTAGTTGCATAGCATGAACATTCAAGTCTAGGGAACTTGGTTTAGTGTTGCTTACCCTCTTGGCGAGAGTAGTCTCGGCCTCCTCAGCCCGAGCAACCGCCCGAACAAAGTCAGCGTCTCGCTCAGCTCTGCCTCCCGTAGGCTATGACGAGGAGGATGGCGTGTCTGGTGCCTGTCACTGTGCCCCCTCAGCTCGCTGCATTTAGAAGTCAAGGTCAGTTGCAAGTATAAGCATAAATTAAGTCCAAGGTTCAGGGAAGCTCACCAGGAGGTCCAACGTGCACTGGAGGTCGTCCCTCTGTTGTACAGTAGAATGGAGGAGACTCTGAAGCTCCGCAATGTGTCCCTGGGGGTCTAGCTGCATGTAGCAAGTCTGATGTCTGTGCATTTAGGAATAATTAAGGAATTAAGGAAAAGCATGAGTTTAGCAGTTCATACCGATCATCAGACGCCGCGGAACACCTGATCGCCGTACCTCTGGGCGTAGGCCTCATCGCTGGTCGCTTGGGCCTTCACCACCCGACCCCTCCGTGTCCAATCGTGTACCTGGTCAGGCACCCTCGTGGTCTAGTCGATGTCGCCACTGAGTCCCTTCGAGGACCGCCCGTAGCGCTCGTCGTCTCGAGCTGGGAACTCCATGACTGGCTGGTGAACTCCCCTCGTCCTCATGATCAGTCGATAATGCAGAGGCTCGATGATGTTCAAGCAGTGTAGCTAGATCTCTCACCCAGCGTACGCCTGAGCTGCTTCTACCCAAGGCTGCCTGTAATGCCCTGGATCCTTATGGGGTCTTATCGGATCATTATTAGGTCTTTCGGATCCTTGTTGGAGAGTTTTGGATCGCTTTTGTAGTTCCCGAGTTGAGTTTTACGATCCGTGTGGATTTTTCTCTCGTACTAGTTACGGAACCCTGCAGTGAGTTTATTCTTTAGTTCATCGAATACACCAAATGAGGCGGAGTCGCTATCACTCTTCTCCTCCAATTTCATTTCTATCATCTGCTTGGCCATGAGCTTATTCATCACTGTCGGATCAACCGGGCTCGGGTAAAAGTGAGCATGTTGCATATGCGACGTTGTTAACATGGTCGTATGGGGAGTAGAGGGGCCCCTTGTAATTGGAAGATTGAGGGTTGTGGCATAGCTGTAAGTTATTGTTGCAGGGGAGGAATGCCCCCAGTGTAGCTGGGTGCTGGTTGGGATGGTGTTGCCTACGGTGAGGCTTCAAACGTTTAGCCTCCGCTGCCTGATGCTCTGGGTTGACCACCAGTTGCCCCGGGGGCAGTGGCATGTGCATCCCTTTTGCTCAGCTTCTTCTTCAGTGCCTTAATTTCTTGCTGGTATCTATGCAGCAATGTCAGCAAAGCCAGGTCATTGATAGAGGGTGTGGGGAGGCTACCCCTGTCCTCAGCAGGTGTTTCTTCAGATGATGTGGATGGCACCCCACCGTCATCTTTAGTTGTAATAACATTGGCGGTCAGGACCTCTGTTGTTTCTCCTAGATTTTTTGTCTTGGCGAGGGTCCGTAGCACCTCGGTAGTAGCTCTCCCTCTTCTTGTGAAAGGGCCTGGCCTTTCGGTGATTCTGGCAACCTCTTCGGGCTCCTCAGGCAAAGTGCCATAACGGTTGGCCACTCTGGCCATGTGACAAGTATATACTCGCATGTTTCTATTTCTCCTCTTCATCTGCTTGGTCAGCTGGCTGGGGAGGGACAATCTTTCAAACACTGAGACTCTCGGTGCATCTTCTTCATGGTAGGGTGGCCCATAGCACCATGATTCTTCATCTTCCATTTCATCTGGGTTAGTTGAACGCCCTTGACCACCTTCAGCAGTGGTGATGGCTTGTAGCAACCGCTATCTCCTTAGGGAGGTGTTCCCAAGGCCACGGAGATATCCGTGCATAGCCTGGGTGATGTCTTCTTCTTAATAGTTAGGGTAATCCATGGGTGGCGGTACCCTTACTTGTGCTGGGGGCCCATAGGTGAGCCGATCCCTCTTGGCAATCCTGCCATGATCCTCAACATGTAAAGAAGTATTCTCCTGTCGTATGTAGACTTGGATAGGTGGCTTGCGAGTCACCCCTGCTGGCATCTCGTTTTTCTTCATTCTTTCCTTTCTGGTCTTGTTGGCCTCAACATGTCCGGACCGAGTTGACATCGGGACCCGAGTGGGCTTGGGTACCCAAATTTGCTTGGTCTTGAATGGCATGAGGGCCGGCTCATTCTTCGGTCGATGGGCCGCTCCAGTATTCTTCTTTTCCATTCTCCCTAGTGCTTGGAAAGAGTTGTGCATAGGGACATTTGGTACATTCCGGTCAAGAATCACGTCAGTCTCCGGCCATTAAGTTGGACCCGGATGCCTCCAATCAAGACCGACTTGCCGGTGTTGGAGATCCGGCCCCTGGGGGTAGCGACAGCAGCATTACTCCAGTTCCTTCTTTGGGAGGACGCCGATTTCTTGTTGGTGGGGTCCGTGTTGGAAAGGACATGGTGAATAAAGCCACCCAGGGTCTTCACCACCACACGGCTAGCAATAGTCACCGATGATCTGATAGCGACAGGTTTGATAGCAGAGGTTCCCGTGATGGGATTGTGGACTTCGATGGGCTTGGGCCCCTCGATCTTCAACAAGTAGATGAAGGCTACCCCCAAGAAGTTTGGGAAGCCCACCATAGGAGGGAAGTTCCCAAACTGCACTGGAACTACTAGGTAGCCTTCCCTGACGTGGCTTGTGATGACTAGTGGTTCGAATGAAATAGCCATTGTAGCCGTCAAAGTATATTCTACAATTGCAAGTGAAATAGTTTTGAATTTCAAGAAGAGGCCGTAGGGCCCCTAATCCTGGCGAAGAGATGAAGGGAGGTCAAGTCCCACCAGGTGTGCCAGACTTGTGGATGCACTTTCGGGATACATTTTTCCTTTTGTTTGTTTATTCGCATGTTCATTCGTTTATTCAGTTTATTTGTGTGAGGGCGTGCTAGTCACCTAGGTAACGATTTATTCAGGCTTCGAGGAAGCCTATGGTGCACTCGATCTGACTAGTCAAACGATTGTGTATATTGTGTCGGGACAGAGAACCCGTCGTACCATAAAGGCTACCACATTAATTACATCCCCTCGGAGAGGAAAAAACCCTTAATTGATCGTCGAGAAAAGGGCCCTACGGTCTAAAATTCATGATAACAAAGCGAGAGTGAAATCTCTGACTACGTTTAAACAGACCCCGCATTGGGGTGTAAATGTTCATAGATACATATATGCCGGTCGTTTGTGGACCATTTTTTGTTTGGACAGAAGTCTGTATTTGTAGCAAAAAGGACGGTGAAAAAACCGTGCAAATGTCTACCGCATACACGGCAAGTGCGGCATTGTTAACATGGCCGTGTGGGGCGTAGAGGGGGCCCCTTGGAATTGGAAGATTGAGGGTTACGGCGTAGCTGTAAGTTGTTGTTGCAGGGGAGGAATGCCCCGAGTATAGCAGGGTGTTGGTTGGGATGGTGTTGCATGCGGCGAGGCTTCAAACGTTTGGCCTCCGCTGCCTGATGCTCTAGGTTGACCTCTAGTTGCCCCGGGGGTAGGGGCATGTGCATCCCTTTCTCTCAGCTGCTTCTTCGGTGCCTCAATTTCTTGCTGGTATCTATGAAGCAATGTGAACAAAGCCAGGTCATTGATAGAGGGGCTGGGGAGGCTACCCCTATCCTCAGCAGGTGTTTCTTCGGATGATGTGGATGGCACCCCACCGTCATCTTCAGTTGTAATAACATTGGCGGTCAGGACCACTATTGTTTCTCCTAGATTTATTGTCTCGGTGAGGGTCCGTAGCACCTCAGTAGCAGCTCTCCCTCTTCTTGTGAAAGGGCCTGACCTTTCGGCGATTCTGGCAACCTCTTCGGGCTCCATAGGCAAAGCCCCATAACGGTTGGCCACTGCGGCCATGTGTCAAGTATATACTCACATGTTTCTATTTCTCCTCTTCACCTGCCTGGTCGGCTTGCTGGGGAGGGATAGTCTTTCAAATACTGAGACTCTTGGTGCATCTTTTTTATGGCAGGGTGGCCCATAGCACACTGATTCTTCATCTTCTATTTCATCTAGGCTAGTTGAACGCCCTCGACCATCGTCAGCAGTGGTGATGGCTTGTAGCACCCACTGCTTCCCTAAGGAGGTGTTCCTGAGGCCACGGAGATATCCGTGCATGGCCTGGGTTATGTCTTCTTCAGCAAAGTTAGGGTAATCCATGGGTGGTGGTACCCTTACTTGTGCTAGGGGCCCAGAGGTGAGCCGATCCCTCTTGGCAATCCTACCATGATTCTCAACATGTAAAGAAGTATTCTCCTATCCACCTGCGGGTGGGGGACATTTGTGGACATCAAAATTTACCATGTGGCGCGTACGTCTCGGCACCCGAGAGTAAGTCACAGATGGAAAAGATCGAACAAACCCCATACATCCCCCAAGCAGGATGAATACATGCCTGGTGCTCCGCCACCCAACAAGGGAGCCTCGTAAGTAGAAAAGATGGCCCTGGGCTCCCCAATTGGTGAGGCCTAAGGCAGAATTAGAAAAAAATTGGGATCTCAGACATGGGTTCGGCACGTGTCGGGAACTACTCAGAGTCCTACACCAGAACTCAGAGGCTTCTGCCCAAATACCCCAGAGGTGGTGCATTATAACTAAGCATAATGGGAGAGGAAGTGTTCGCCTGAATGGCCACGGAGCCTAGGCGAAGCCCCCTGACGCCTAAATCAGAGCGGTCTTGCTCATCCTATCTTAAACCGACGCGCCCCATTGGGTACCTTAAACTAGTGGGCCCCTCTAAAGTATCCTAATCTAGCACGCTAACACTTGTGGGTTTAAACCGGCACGCCAACCCCCCGCACCAGTTTAACCCAAAGCCATCCCATTCTCAGTCCGGTCCCCTATTTTCCTGTGAACAGACTGGCAATGAAGACCCTTTGCCTGAAATGGAGGAGATGCCTACGTCAGACCGATGGGCAATCGCCTGCATGCCTCAAGCCCCCAAGAATGAAAGTCTTCGAGCTCTACACTGACCGTCGCATCTCCACTAGTCACCTTCGGCCAATCCTGGGCGAACACCCCTCCTGCTCTACCAATGCCCCTATCTGCAGGCCACTCAGCATCTTTGAGCGGGGAGAAAAAGAAGAAGGAAAGGAAAGATGGTTTGGGGCTTTGATGGCCAACCTCATCCCCACTCCTATAAAAGTGAGACATGATCCACTGGGAGAAAGAGGAGGAGCTCGTTGAAGAAGAGAAGGAGGGCCACTAGAGGAGAGTCTAGCCGAAGAGGAGAGAGTCCATCCACCTGCGCCTGCGGAGTGAAGAAAAGGAGGGAGAAGAGAAGCGAGGTGAGAGTAAAAAAAGGGGGGGAGCTTGTGCTCTGTCCCCCCCACCTGTGTATCATCCCTCTCCTGTTGTTTCCCTCTTGTCACGGGGTAGATCCCCTTTTCATGTTTGTTCTTTCATTGCCCTCTTAGCCCTTTATGGATGAATAAAAATGTAAAAGTGTTATGTGTTTATGATTTTACTTATCCATGTCATCAGTTTCCTTCCCTCCTTCCCTATCTTCTAATCACCTATCATCATATTTGAAAATTTTAAAAAGATAATAAAAGTGCCAATAATGCGAGTCAGCCAACTCGTATCAGTACGATACAAACCAGACGGCGCCTGAACTTGGAATCCTACATCATTCTTTTCATGTGAGTCAAACACGACGAGTGCCCGAGATAAACATGCCACAGTTGAGTTTCCATTGATCCGGTCGAAGTGGAACAAAAACCTATTTTGGCATGCATGGTAATGTGGGCGCGAGAGACTGTGACAAAAGGAAATCGATGGGAAAGCAGCCGGCTGTCCGTACGTAGAACGCAGTACTGTGGCGAGAAGAGGGGAGGGGTATTAGAAGAGGAACCCAGGCTGTCCTTGGATCTTCCTCACACCACACCCTCAGTAGTGCCTTCTTCCGCCCCCTTAGATCGATGGCCAGGCACCTGCGCTCCCTCCCCGTACCCGGAGCCTACCGCGGCGCCGGCGCGGGGTTCCTGCTGTTGCTGTGCGCGGCCGCCGCATCGCTGGTGCTCGTCTCCGTGGTCCTCTTCGCCTGCGGTGCCCATCGACCCAGGAGGCGGGACGACGGCGAGGACTTCGTCAGGTTCTACCGAAGCGACGCCAAGTATGGCCGGTGGGGAGCTGGAGGCGGTACTGTCTCTGCAGCAGCGGGCCTGGCGGGGGCCGGCATCGCTGTCGGCGCCGCGGTCAGAGCCGGGGAAGATGGAGACGTCGACGAGAGACGTGGCCAAGGGGTTGGCTGCTGGGGATGCAGGGGAGGCGATGGTGGAGGCTGCAGCAGCTGCGGGGGCGGCGCAGCCTGTGGAGCTTGACGGCGCCATGCATATCTGTGACTTCCGTACGTATGTACGTACGTCTTCAGTGTTTCTTCGCTTCAGCGTTTGATCAAAC
The DNA here is from genome assembly GCA_024336825.1 of Amorphophallus titanum. Classification (NCBI taxonomy): domain Eukaryota; kingdom Viridiplantae; phylum Streptophyta; class Magnoliopsida; order Alismatales; family Araceae; genus Amorphophallus; species Amorphophallus titanum. Next base: position 10,689,038 of record JANBPO010001714.1, read on the forward strand.
ACATGATCGAAGCATTTCTTTTCCTACTCAAGTGTTTACCCTCAGGCTGCTTCCCAGCTTATGATGATGAGAGGTTGGAAGATTGCCTCATAAAGGATGGTTCGGTGACAGAGTACTGTTGTGTCCTAACGCACCTATTTAGTTCGGTCTTAAAATGTCAAGAACCTCGCGATCTTCTTATCGAAATTTGACTAAGTAAAGCTCTTATTTAAATGTAACAATGGGCAAATGCTACATATAATAATGATTATTGAGCTTGGGTGTTTACTGTTTGAATGGGCGTATGATATAATTAATGACCCCTTTTTAATTATTAAGTTCGGTATCTGTTCATTTGTTGTTCATTCATGAAGTATACTCAGGGCCTCCACGGTGTGACATGAGAGAGGAGCCTAAAAAATAGTAAGAATAACATTACACTTTGCTCAAGTCCGGTTTTCCATTGGTGTGGTTAGGTGGAGGGGATCATCTAATCTCTATCTCAAACATATACGAGGCTTAATTAGACCCCCATCTTCTTTCTTACCACTGAGAATTGTGTTTCTTACTACTGGGACGGAGGTGGTCTATGTTATGGACCAAGGTCGCCGCCGGGGTTTCTCCGAGCTGGAATTGCCGCCGCCGTCGATCACCGTTGGATGGAAACAGGGGATCATTTCTGTGGAAATTGATCAGAAGAAGGAGAAGAACAGGAAGAACAGAGAATCGAGTAGAAAAACGGTAGACTTACAGGGTCACCTTCCTCCAGAAGAGGAACTACAAGATTACATACCAAAACGGCTGGTGCAGAGGCATTCTGACGCATAGGCAATCTGTCGAACGATCTGTATGCAAGATGTTGTGGAGGCGCCAGCAATCGACTTGTGAGAAATGTGGAGAGTCTGCTGTGGATCTCTCCACTGCAGAAGCTGAGTATGTAGCAACAGGGAGTTGTGGTACACAAGTTATCTGGATAAAACATCAGCTTCAGGACTACCAAGTAGACCTAGGTTGCACACCCATTTTCTGTGACAACACTAGTGCCATCAACATTGCAAAGAACCTTGTCTTGCATTCACGCACAAAATACATTGAAATAGGACATCACTTTATCAGAGATGAAATTTCCAAAAATACTTTTGAGCTGCTCCATGTAGGCACTGATAATCAAATTGCTAATTGTAAAATAGCACTAAAGTAACTAAAATTGTTAATATGTCCATTTTATTTCAATAAATCCTTAACTAATTCCATAAAATTTTAACCACCGCCTAAAAATTCACAAAAATAGCCTAAATTCACAGAATCAATTCTAGATCCGAACCACTAAAGATCCACTAAGACATGGGTCTTACAGCGTGATAGCGACTAGCTAGATCGCTGCGGTAAGTGTGTGGCTGTCTGTGAGAAGCGTTGCCCATTCCCTGGTGTGTAAGGGTGTCTCGACGTTGTTCCGATAGGATGCGTGCCAGTTGAGCGGTGTTCGTGAGAACTCGTGACTGATGTTGCAATTTCTGAGGTGTGCTATGAATCAAAACTTGCGGAGTTGTAGAAGATGCGTAGAACGTTAGAGGATTGGTTCCTCGGTGTGAGATTATCTCCAGTTACGTGAGACGTGTTATTGTCGTGCCGTTGCTTGACTCATTGTGATTTGTGGCACTAGTTGGATGGAAAGTTAGGGAAAATATGTGGGTAAGTGTGTCACATGAGTACCCTATCCTTGCGTTGAAAGCTATTGTGGTTTTGGAGAAGTGATCTTTGACAGATTATGGGTCTCGGTTGGTGGCCGTGAGCAACTGGTGAGGTTGACCAAGCGGTCGACCATGGTTAGAAGTGTATTATCTGGGGACCCGTGTGCATTGGTCGCAGCGTTATCGACCAACTCGCTGTGGTAACAGGTGGCACTTGTCAGTTCTGGAGAAGTGTGTCGTAGATTGTAAGAGGTTGTGTCCCGAGGCTCTGTGGTAAGAGTGGAACCAGAAGTGGCAGGAGTCCTTTTAGAGTGACTGAGATGAGATGGCATTCGATTGGATAATGGACGGTGCCTGTGTGTGGAGGTCCTTGATGGGATGTTGGCGTTGGATATGGTGATCCTTGGTCGGTGACCAGCAAGGGAGGATTTCCCAATAAGTCTGAGTTGAGTGACGTAAGGACCGAGGAGAGATCCTGTCATGTGGTTTCGTCGTGCTCCCCTGAGAGGGTAGAGTTGGTGTGAGGTTCGGGTCGGATGTAGTGTTCGAGCGAGATTTGGCTTGAGATGCGGTAACGGTCTGTGGATGGTCAGCGGATGGCCTATCGCAATTTGGACCGTGCTTGTTGGGCCGGTGAAGATTTCCCGTTGACTAATATTTGGTGCCCGGTGGGTGGTCTTTCACATACATAAGATGCTGGTTGTAGGGGATCGAGAATGGCGAGAGCCGTGTGCCAGAGAGGCCTTGAGTGGTCGATTATGAGATGTGCCTTCTTGGATTAGATCTGGGATTTGTCAGAAGTTTATCTTCCGATAGAGTTGGTTCGGTGCTGCTGATGATGTTCTGCTTGCTAGATGCGAGCTGGGGGAAGCTCAGTGTTGGTTGTCCCTAGTGCAGAGCGTGAGATCGGTCAACAAGTTGTGAAGCTGACATTCGGATGGTCTGTTGAGCATGGGCGTTGACCAATGTTGGTTCTCGCAACGAGGAGGGCGTGTCCTGGGTGAGCGAGATTGTGGTAGCGGTGTTGTAGTTGGTTTTCGTGTTGGCTGAGGCGACGCCAGATAGTACTTCTTGCATATGTCTGCTCTGGTGATCGATTTATCTTGGACTGTGAGCGAAGCGTTGCCCGTGATCATTGTCTGGTTGTGTCCCTCAGGATCGTGATTTTTACGAGTAGCGAGGTTTGACTGGGGCTCTGACGACGTCGTCAGTTGGTTCATGGCATTCTCCCCTTGTGGTTTGGTGCTTGTCCTAAATTTCGAGGATGAAAATCTTATAAGGGGGGAGGGATGTAAAGTCCTGGATTATTCGGATCAGGATCCATGGGTTTTGGATCATTTTCAGGAGTCCCGGAGAGCGTTTTACAATTTATGCCTATTTTCTTCTTATGCGTCTACGGAACCCCGTACAGGGTGAACTATTGCGTTCTCTGACTCTGGGACGTTGCCAATGTGTTGTGCATTTTTCGAGGATCGTGGAGAATATATTTCTATAATTTTCATATTTTTTAAAATTTTTAAATTTTTTCTCAGAGGCATGATCGTCAATAATAGTAAAATGAGCTGCCAATCGGTCAAATCCTATGCCATAGAAAACAACGCTGTCAAAAGAAACGACACGTAGGGACCTAAGGGTAGATTGAGAACCCTCAGCACATCTGGACACGTAGACCGAGATAAGATGATATCTCATTGCAGCCAGAATCATGTCTCGAACTGGACAGAATCGTCAAGACACACACATGGTTACCTGTCAACCACTGGGTGACCCTAGGTTGACCGGAACCGGACAATGACTACTCTACACTAGGGAAGAGCACCCTACTACAAGCAAGAAGACTCCTGGTTGCCTTATAACGTAGTCTTAGCCCTCATAGGATCTCGGGAGACACCCACGGGAAAATAGGTAGACCACAAGGACAAGCCAAGACAAACAGAAATGAAAACACCAGAGGATGATACTCTGGGCATGGTGAACCGTCACTCAACCGCTAGGCAGACCCGACAGTCAAGGAATAGTCACCACGCAACCAGAGATAAGGATGCTGGCAGTTCTAGATTGAGTCGTTACGGAACTGTCATAGTCTGGGAAAAGACTGCACCCAGTCACCTGAACCGACCTATCCAGAAACCACTAACACACAGGCACCGCCCTAGAACACAAACCTAAGACAGACGAACACGGGACAAGCCATTATGGCCAAGACACAAGACCAAGGGGATGGATGGTTACAAGGGGGCTGCCCAAGGGATGAACGGTCCAGAGAGGGCCGCACAAGGGTCAGATGCCAAAAGGGATGGGCGGTCACAATGTGGCCTTCAAGGGGATAAACGGTTCGGGACCAATCGCACAATGGACAGGCCTCAAAAGGCTAAGGAGGATGGACGGTCAGGGCAGGACCGCCCAAGGGGATGAGCAATCAGGTCTTGGCTACTCAAGCCCACGACCTAGTCGAGTTCTTGGTCAAAACAGTCTTGACCAGATCGCTGAACGAAACTGACTTACTACAGTGTCAGTCAAAACGGTCTTGACCAGACCGCCTAACACGACCAACACCAGACAATGACCGCTCAACAGACTGTCGTTCAAAGGGATGAGCAGACCCGGCTAGGCCGCTCAACCCAGACAGAATGATAGACGGTCCCTATGAGGCCACCCATATCTTGTGCGGTCTATCGTGTGGCCTCACAAGTCCCTAGACTCCACAAGGATAAACGGTCCAAGGCTGGCCGCTCAAGGGGATGAATGGCACCTAGTTTGACCGTTCAACCCTTATGGCGAACAAACTATGGGGTTGGCCTGATCGTGGGCTTCCCACACCCCATTCGCGTCAAAACGTAGGGGATACAGCAATGGACACACATACAATCACATGGACTACATCTAGAGTTGAAACGGTGCATGGATCCCGTGGAACGTGTGATTCTAACGAAATCACCCAAATGGGACAATCGGACTTCCCGAGCTCGCCACGGTCAAACGGGACTGCTAATCGACACGAAATTTGTATCAATGGAACACTGATGTTCTCGGGAGTCCATTGACTCCAACTGATCGCAGAATCGTCGCTGATTTCTGACGAAGTCTACGAAACCCACGAAACTACGGTTTAGGCTAAACGAGCCCAAACTCGGCCGTTCTCCCACCAAACAACGTGCAATGGTAGGGGAAACGTGGAGTAGGAAGTGGTGATCCGTATCCCTACCTCCACCGAAGAAACCACATGCCGAAGTGACTAAACCATGTCGAAAATCGCAAGGAACATGAACGGCGCCTTCTTGGAATTCACCGAGGGATCGCGCCCGCCAAGCTCCAACCGCTACTCCTTCCCGCGAACCGATCACCCCAGCACGTCCATGCCTCGGCCAGCTCCGCAACGGTGCACGCCCTGCATCGAACAGACCAGAGATGGGAGAGAATGGAGTGAGAGAATGGGAAGTTGAAAATGAGCAGGAGAGATAGTGTGGTTGGTTTACATAGAAGAAAATTAAGAATTTTCCTAATTTTTTGAAAATATGATTTTCGTGTCAAAAATACACTAATTGAAAAAAATACGTAAAAATAGCCGCGCCTCCGGCGCCGTTGACCCCTCCACCCTCCTCCGCGTCTGCACCGTCCTCCACCACCAGCAGCACGCCCCCGACGCACGCCTCCACGCCCGCCTCCGCGCCGTCGGCTTCCACCTCTCCCACGAGCTCTTCCTGCAGGTCTGCAACCGCTTCCCCTGCTCGTGGCGCCCCGTCCTCCGCCTCTTCCGCTATGCCGAGCTCTGCGGCGGCTCCTCCTCCTTCGCCCTTACCTCCGTCGCCGTCAACAAGATGGTCGGCGTCTTCGGCAGGGCCAAGAACATCGAGCTCCTCTGGGACTTCCTGCGGGAGGCATCCTCCAGCCCCGGGCTGGTGAACGCCCGCACCCTGCGGCTGGCCGCGCGGGCCTTCGCCGAGGGTAGGCAGATCAAGAAGTGCGTCGCCGCGTTCCAGCTGCTTGGATCCCATGACGGGTCCCTCTGCACGGTGGGCTCGCTCAACGCGGTCGTGGCTGAGCTCTGCTCCCGCCGGCTGGTGGACGAGGCCAAGGACGTCGTCACCAAGCTGAAGGGCTCGATCGCGCCCGACGGCGCCACGTACAGCCTCCTCGTCGTCGGGTTCTGCCGGGCGGGGGACCTGGTGCGCGCGTCCAAGGCGTGGAATGCGATGGTGGATGGGGGGTTTGAGCCGGAGGTGGGTGCCTTCGACGAGATGATCACGACGTTCTTCAAGAACAACAGGGGTGCGGAGGCCATGGAGCTGTTCGGGTGCATGAGGAGTGGGAGGACGTGCGAGGTGGAGCTGCCGACCTACAGGATCGTGATCACATGGATGTGCAAAGGAGGGGGGAATGTAGAACGGGCCCTCATGCTGCTGGCTGAGATGGTGAAGAGAGGGGTCGGGGTCGACGGTCCCACTCTGGGAGCTCTGGTGTACGGGCTCCTGTGCAGGAGGAGGGTCAAGGAGGGTTACAGGGCTCTGGAAGGGATGGAAGTGGACCCCGACATAGGCGTGTACCATGGGCTGATCAAGGGCTTGCTTCGGCTGGGGAGGGCGAGCGAGGCCACCCATGTGTTCAGGGAAATGACCCAGAGAGGGGTCGCCCCGACGATGCACACCTACATCATGCTGCTTCAGGGTCACCTGGGGAAGAGGGGGCGAAAGGCGAGAGATCCAGAAATCAATTTCGAGAGTGTGTTTGTGGGTGGCCTGGTGAAGATGGGGCGGATGCTCGGCGCCACCAAGTACGTGGAGAGGACGATCTGGGGTGGGGTGGAGGTGCCCAGGTTCGACTATAACCAGTTCCTGCGTGACTTCTCGAATGAGGAGGGCGTTGTGATGTTTGAGCAGGTGGGTAGGAGGCTAAGGGAGGTAGGGTTAGTGGATCTGGGCGACATCTTCGTGAGTTATGGGGAGAAAATGGCTACCAGAGACAGGAGGAGGAAGAGTCCCTTTTGATCAGGTGGGTATAATTCGACGTAAATGTAACATGCCAACGAAAGAGCTTCCTCTGAGGAACAATGGTAACAATCGGAGTCAGCATTGATGAGTATCGTCTAACTTCGCAGTCTATATAGGCCAGGGGACTTGAAGCAATTATTCTGTTGCAGCCATTAGGCCCATTGCTAAGGAAGATTATGACAAGAAGTATTTGCTTGGCTGGTGCTTATGGGAGGATCTCTTTGCCGATTCTGGTTAGTGCTTTGCCTCCTCATCTCCACTCTTTTATTGCTCCTGTAGCAATTCACTTTTTTCCAGGGGCTGTTATGTGATGATCATGATATGTGTTTGAATCCAAATTCTATATATCATCTTTTGCTTTCCAGCATCACAGGGGGAGGAGGAGAGTGTGCAACATATTTCCATATTTTTCAATGTTGAGTCTTCTCCCATTGTCCTTCCACCACCAAGGCTTATCATCTTAACTCACCCTGATCACCTGATTGAAGTTGTGGATCAACTTTTTCCCTGTTGAAAGGGTCATCTCTTGTCTTGCCAACTTTTAACTTAAATCCCCTGAGTAATGTAGTTCCGGCCGAGGGAAACATTATAGCCAGTGCTTACTGAAGGCAGCATCTTGCCACGGACCTTTAACTCAAAACAAAGGACCATAACGCACTACCAGAGGTGCGTTAAAGCCACCCGAACATTAAAATCCATAGGAAAACTCAGACACTATTCACATAACGCACTACAAGGGATGCGTTAAAGGGGTGTAATGCACCGAGGTAGGCGCGTTATATCACCTGGGTTTCGTGACTCCTGAATTCGGAATCGGAAACCCCGCCCAGTCGATTGAAATCGACGGGGGACGTGACGGATTACAAAACCAAACCATCTTGCCTAGCCAAACCAACATACCAAGCCTAATTATGCCACTAGAAATGAAATACCATGCCCATGGAATTAATTTTAACTATTAAATAATAAATTCTATAATAAATAATCTAAAATGTATTAAACAGAAAAATACCTGAAATACGGTGCAGAGGGCGTTGGACCACGACACAAGTGATACCGGCGGTGTCCTAGCGTGATAAGGTATCCATCCCCCAACCTAGACGATGGCAAAAGCGACGAATCGATCGCAAACTGGCATGAGGGAGAAACGACACCTCGCAACCCGACTCGACTCCACATTACGCGAATCGAGGAGCGAAAGGCGTCAGCACGATCCTCGCGATGCGACCGATCCAACGGTACCTCTTCGGCTTTGATCAGCAGTTGTCTGGGCCAAGAAACAAGCGAGGCACGTAAATCGAGATTAAACCCCCAAAATCTCCCAAAAGAAAATTTTCATAAAAAATGAGGAAAATGGCAATGGATGGCGACGCTGAGGGCATCAATTGATTCCTGGCGAGATGAGGAGTCCGAACCCCTACCTTTTGTGCGGCGAAGACTACGAATCGATGTCGAACGGGCGCCTCATTCTGAGGTCGATGCTAGTTTGCATACAGCATACTACGGTAGATGTGAGTTGTGCATTCAGTCATGCTGAGGTCGATGCTAGTTTGCATACATCATATTAAGGTCGATGTGAGTTGTGCACTCAATCATGCTGAGGTTGATGCTAGATGCATACAGCATACTAAGGTCAATGCATCTTTCTATTCTCAATATATGCATAATAACTCAGGTCGATGCATTTTTCTACCTTCAGTTCATGCACAGCAACTGAGGTCGATGCTCATTTTCTTTTGACCGATCTAAGGTCGATACATCTTTTAGCCTTATGCACAGATAGATCTATGCACATTTTGTTGACTACTTAACTATGTTCAGTATATTGACTTTGACTTATGATCACTTAAGTGTTTCACAAAATGCCTATCTTCACAGGGACATTATTTGAACCAGAAACAAATACATGTCCTGCTCATGGAAGATAAGTGAAGCACGTGATCCCAGATTCCACTGATGGGCTCGAGAACCCAAGAAGGTTATGATTAAGCACGTTATCCAAGACATATCTCTAGTGGAGATTCTGACACGTGGAAAGCACACTTCACTTCTTGACACGTGGATCCCCAAATGAGTGCCTCTTCCGAGTTCTTTGGGTGGGAATGCTCGCAGAAGATAAGTTGGGCACGTGATCCAAGATATTCCTTAAGTGGACATTTAGACATGAGGACAGGGAACATTCAGATCCTGACACATGGACCCCAAAGGAGCGCCTATTTCCAAATTCTTTGGTGGGAACGTGGTTTCCATGCGCCCATCTCTCGTAAGCCTAAATAGAGGTTGTTCGTTCAGAAGCATTGAAAGAAGATAAAAGAGAGAATTGAGAAGCAGAGTGGAGCTGAGAGTAGAACAAGAAAAGATCTGAGAGAGCAGAGAGAGCTAAAAGAGATGGAGAGCCATCGTGAAGTTGAGAGATGTCTGTGAGAGCCAGTTATAGTGAATCGAGAGGAAAGCAGAGTATCAGATTTAGAGATTTCAAGAGGTTTGGTCTTCGATTGCTGGATCATATCCTGAGTCAAATTGCATCCAGAGTCGAATTGCTCACTATGAGCTACAGTTATTTTGTGTCTATTTTTCAGTTCCGTTTTTATTTTCTATTACGAAACCTTATTTCTCAAGCTGTTAGTCAGCGATTATAGTAAGCTGTAGTGCCCAGCAGTAGAATCAGTGTTCGATCGCATCTTCAAGTATAAATCAAGTTACTTCCACGTATCAGGCAAGTAAATATGGCCAAGAATGTCACAAGCTCAATAAATTCACAATAACAATAATTCAATGGATGAATGCTTCAATTGAGATCTTGAGAAAAATCAAGAATGATTTAAAGTAATGTCATGCTCATGGAAATAATTCGACAGCATAATGGTACATTTCATTATCTTTCACAATTAAATTAAGTATCTTGGACAATTATGACAAGTCCTAGACCATCAATCGTTCATCTAGGAACTTTGGAATATCACCCTTGGATCAAACCTTGGGTTAATGAACTTGGATAAGGTGACGGTCATAAAATGGGCCGTTACATGAACATAACGGTCTAGTAATGGGCCGTTATAGTGGGCTGAATCCAGAAACAAGGAAAATTGTGTTGAACTTTAAAGGGGGAGACTGTTGGATCTCTACTATTTTGCCCCTACTGTTTTGATGATGTCATACACTAACTGTTAACTCTTTATTTGATTTGTCATTTAATAATCATTATTTTATGTGCTTTATCTGAAGATGACTTGCAGTAAAATCAAATTGTGTGCTCATTAGTGTGCATATTGTGTATTTGGTCTTTGCAATTAATTCTATACTTACCTATTTTGTCAAGTCTTATTCTATTGCAAAGCCCGTGCATATTCATGCATTCGCTGTGTCCACGCATACCCCGTGCATATTAAGATTGTGCAAGTTCAAACCCCGTGCACATTTTCATTTCCACTGCACTAAGTCCATGCATTCTGTGCATCTGATCGACCTGAAGTCCATGCAGATTTTTGCCTTAATGCACACTTGCATTCAATCTAAGCCTTAGTCCGTGCAGTTCACAAGTCCATGCACGTTTCCATAAAGCCATGCATTTTTGTGCTAAACTTAAGTCCATGAACTTCACTGTCCGTGCTTAGTCCGTGCAGTTCAATGTCCGTGCACATTTTCTCTTTTGAGTCCATGCATAAGTCGGGGGTGTTTTGAAAGACTAAGTCCGTGCACGTTTCTTCAAGTCCGTGCAGACTTTACCCCGTGCATGTTTTTCAGCAATGAAGTCCGTGCGCGTTCCCTTGAAATTGAGTCCGTGCATATTTTGCTTGACAAAGTCTGTGCACATTCTTTTCAACTAAGTCCGTGCAGATTTTACATCTAAAGTCTGCACAAATCTTTACAAGGTCCGAGCACAAGAAACTCAGTGCTCACTTTATGTCCATGCATTTGAAACCTCGAGCATCTCATCTCCGTGCACATGATACCCCGAGCACGTTTTCATCAAGGTTACAAAGTCCTTGCACTTTTTACCTAACATCCGTGGACTTCATAGCTCGTGCAGATTCTTTTGTTTGAGACATAGTCCTTGCACGTCTTACAGACTCATGTTTCAACATACCCCGTGCAGGTGTTTTTTTCCACAAAACATAACCCGTGCACATTTCCCTCTTTGCCTACCCCGAGCATGTACAGTGTTCTGTCCCCGTGCAGATTCTCATATCTTAACTATTTGGTTGGCTACTGCGTGCATATCCTGTGTCGCTATTTAACTGTCTTCGTGCAGTTTTTTGAATCCTGTAGGTTGTCACATATCTCGTGCACACTTCCTGGTTGAAACTCTACCTCGAGCATTTTGTGATTATTTGTTAGGGCAAATCCCTTACATGTCAAAACTAGCAAACTACTCCGTGCATATTCTCGTGCTATTGATGGATTGCATTTGTGCAGTTTTGTAACCTTTGCACCTATTTTCTGCTAACTTGATGTTCGATGAAATGCCAGGGATCGTCTGATTCTTTGGAGACATGACTCCAATGATTGGAGCGCGTGATCCGAGACTTTAGACTTCTAACATGTGGACTGACACACGAATGGATCTGGAAGACTCCAAGGGGAGGGAGTATGCCTACCACACTCCTGGTGACCTAATAAAGCTCATATAAATATCATTGGTCATCGTCGAAGACTAGGAGCGCCCAAAAAGGAAGTCAAGGAGAGCTGTTGTAAAAAAAAAGTCCCCTATTTTTCTCCCACCCAGCCCGAGCTCCGACAGCCCCTGTTTCCACTTCTCATCTCCTTGGCTCGGACGCCCCGCCGGCGCCCTTCGATCCGCCAGCCGCCCTCGGTGCCGAGCCTTCACGCTCGCCGCCCTCGGTTGCTCCTCCCCCCGGTCTTGCAGGCCCCTCCGCTTCGTCGAACCCTCCTCCGGCTCTCACGCCTCCGGCGATCGGGCTGCCGCATGAGCCGCCTCCGCCCGCTGCTCTCGCCGCTTCGTCGATCGGTCTGCAGCGCGTGTCGGCCTCCGGCGCCCATGCGGAGCTCCCTCCGTTGGGTGCTGCGGCTCCCCCCGCGGAGCTTAGCTCGCTGGCTCCATCGGCGGGTCTGGGGCCTCGGCCTCCTTTTACCCCTCACCAGCATGGCGGAGGGCGCCCTCCTCTGTTCGTTGGCTCTGCATGGCCGGCAAAGGGTGCTGCTACGGCTGCTGGCATGGGAGGGTCACTCCCCACTGCGCCTACTGCGGCTTCTGCCCCCTCCTTCTCACAGGTTGTTCTTAGCTCCTTCACTCCGCCGGTCCTGCCTCTCTCCGTTCACGCTCCCGCCACCACTGACTCCGGCGAACCAGCGGTTTTCTTCTCGCTGGAGGAAGTCAAGCTAACCTGTGAACCTTTAGCTTTTGCTGTCATCGCCAGGACTCCCAAAGGCCGTCCTCCTTTTACTGATATCCGGGCGCACCTAGCCCTCCGCTTTCAGTTCAAGCAGGACTTCCTGCTCAGCGCCATGGATCGTCGGCACCTCCTCCTACGCTTCTCTAACCGGGAGGACTATTTGAAGGTACTCCTAAAGGAGTCTCTGCTCGTCCACGGCCGTCCCTTCTGGTTCTTCCAATGGTCGCTAGGCTTCTCGCCAGAGCAGGATTCGCCTCTTGTCCCGGTTTGGCTGGAACTTCCAAACCTCCCCGTCAACTTCTACCACGAAGCTGCTATCCTCTCCATCGCTGGCAGCCTTGGGCCGACCCTCAAGATCGACAGGAACACGCTCTGCCTCACCCGGGCCCATGCGGCCAGGGCTTGTGTCCTGTTGGATGTCTCCAAGAAACTGCCCTACCGCGTGTGGGTGGGTATCGGCGGTGGAGGGTACTGGCAGCCGGTTGTCTGCCCTGACCCTCCGCTCTTCTGCTCCAACTGCTGCCGCCTGGGCCACCTAGTTAGTGGGTGTAAGAAGATGTCCCCGCCTGCTCCGCCGGCGAAGGGATTCGCGGCCGGCGCCCCTGGGGGGCTGCCCCTTCCAGACGCCTCCGCTTCTCACCGCGATGCGCCTGCTCGCCCTCCTGGCCCGAGCTGGAAGGCCCGGCCTGCTCCAGCTAGACCCTGGGAAGGCTGTCTTCCCCTTCCACCTTCCCCTGCTGCTTTGCTGGACGGAGCCCCTCCTGCGCTGCCGGCTAGTGCTCCTCCGCAGACGACACGCGCCTCTTGCCTTCCGGCTGGTCAACAGGGCATTTCTGCTGACCCTGTTCCCCCCGCCACGGCCTCGCCTCAGGTTGCCCTGCCCGCCGTTGGCAGCTTCGCCCCGAATCCCCCTGCTAGCGTCGGCGTCGACGTTCCCGCCCGGGCCCCCCCTGCCTGTCCCGTGGCCGGGTCGGGGCTCCCTGCCGCCTTGACGCCCATCGGTTGTGCTGGTGCCTCCGTGCTTGCCGACGGGTCCGCGCCACCTTCTCTGGCGCCAGCCACATTCGTTCCGGCACTCTCTCCGTCGCCTGCTGTTGCTGTGGAGGTTGGTGCCTCCGACGAGGTTGACGGGGCGCCACCTGCTGCGGTGGCACATGCGCTTGGTGGCCTTTGTGATCAGCCCCCCCCCTCGGCCTCGACTGCGGCTGCGGTGGAGCCCCGCCCCCCCGGCCTGGGGGCTGCCCTTCTGCCGCCCCTCCCCTGTGCCTCTGCGGCGTCCTGTCTCGCGTCCCCGGTAGCAGCCAGCACGGGTGTTGACCTCGGTGACCGCGACCATGGGGTCGGGAGACCGCCGGTTGCTGCAGTGGTGCCGAGCACCTCCGCCCTTGTCAGACTATCATGGCACGGGCTAAAAGAGCTCGTAAAGTCACAATTGAGCAAGTGGCTTTTGCAGCTCCCGCTACTGAGGTGGCTCCGCCTCATGTACCATCATTTGAAGAATTTGCTGCTTACCAAGCTCCACTGGCTAGGGATGAGGGTAATTTTGCACTGTTATTACTACAGTGACATTTCTTTTAGGGGCTTTTCTATGCTTATTTCATGCTTTTCCATCTTATAGCAGCGCCAAAAGATGTGCCGACTCCAACTGTCGAGGTGGACATCAGTGTAGTCGGTGAGACCATGGCAGGAGTGTCCGCTGGCAGCCTTGAGAGGGAAACTCTTCCTTCCCCCACCCCAGCCAGTGAGGCAGCAGGTAGATCAAGCAAAATTGCTTCTAATGCTTTATATTGTAAAGTTTATGACCCCCCTTATCTCACTGTGCCCTTTACGACGTGCCCTAGGGCTTCCTAAGATTATGCCTGCTATTGGGGTTTTGTCTTCGGGTAGTTCTCTACCACTGAAAGGGCACCGAACGGCCTTAAAAGAGGTAGCAGCCCCTGTGCGATGCATGGCTACTCGTTCAACTGCTCATCGCGTAGCAGAAGCTGCTGCAGAATTAAGCATTGAGGTAGAGAGTTCTTTTGAGAGTTCATCACCCCCATCTGAGGAATAGGTGGACTATGGCTATTCCGATGATGAGGAAGCTACAAACGTCGATGGAGGTGGGACCTCAACTTCCTATCCATTAGTAGAAGGATTATTCATATTCAGTCCCCCACAGCTTATTATCAGAACTCCTGAAGAGACCTGCCAGAGGCGGCTGTTGGGACTGGAGTAGAGGAGTATACAGCCACTTTCGTAGTTGAGTCATCAATGGAAGAACCACCTACCCAGCCGGCCCTTGAGCTATTAATTCCTGAACCCACGACAGTCGAAGTGAGTCCTATGCTTTTGATGCTCCTTTCTTTTCATTCTCTGATCACTTAGGCCTTCTAACATTCTTTACCTACTTCCCTTCTTTAGGCACCAATCATTCCAAGTAAGGTGACAACTCTGGTCATCAGTATTATTCCCCCAGCTGAGGTACTAAGTCCTCCACCTGCTATGCCTCCAACCTCTAAAGAGGTCGCACCCGTATTACGACCTATGCCTGTAAGAGCTCAGCCTGGGTCTGATGTAGTGCTAATTGAGCTAGATACATTAGGGGAGACTCTAGGGCCAGCCCGCGCCCTTGAATTAAGGCCCGAGACTCGAGCATCAACCTTTACCTCCATGACAATGCAAGTATCTATTTTGGTGTTTCCAACTCTTGAAGAGCAGGGTGCTGAACTAGAATCAGAGGCAGCTCCAACACTTCCCAGTGTGACCACATCAGAAGAACTTGCCTTGACGGGAGAGAAGTAGCAGGGACAGGACAAAGCTATTGAGGCACCAAGCACTGCCATTGTACCGGCCTTGCCATCCTCCTCTTCAGCAACGGACGTTGACCTTGGGCTAATGTTCATAGTGAAGTCGAATTCCATTGCCACCAACAACGTCTTTTGGCATCACTTCTTCATATGAACTAGTCTGGAAAAATTTGGAAATGTTGCGACAGGTTGTTATGTCCCAGTCGACTTTAACTTATCCCAAGCTGCGAGATGTTGCAGAGCGATTATCAGTCAGCCTTCAAGTACTGGGATGTCCCATGGAGTTATGGACTCAACGTGCTCTTCTCCTGTTAAAATTCATGATGATGAGGGCATCTCACAGCGCTCTCTTTGGCTCAGATCGCCTGCATCACTTTGTGGAGGTCCGACTATGTTATCACATGTTAATTTCCCTTTTATTGAGTCATATCTTTTGTAATTTCCTTTACTGAGTCATGATGTTTAGTCCATTTCTCTTATTATGCTTAATTGGACCTTAGTACCTTAGTTATGGGCCCATAGGATTGAGTCTAGGATGGGCTTGGTCTTTTAGTTATTTGTCAATGGTACTTTTGTCATGTAAAGAGTGGATGCCTATAAATAGGCCTCCCCACTCTCTCATTTGTAACTTTTGATGAATCAACTCCCCCAAATTATTGATCACTTGTTGTAACCTTTGGAGAGGCGTTAGCTCCGCTAGGGATTACAAGGTAGCCACTTGCTCGGCTTGCTTCTTAAGTCACCTTTTGAGATTCTTCCTTCTATTCCTCTACCGCTTCTTAGCGATGGCCACCTCTAGGGGAGTAGGAAGAGGAGGCACTGGAGTTGGAGCTGATGGATCTCTGTGGGGATATCGTCGAGCTAATATGTTTGCGGAGCGAGGTCGGCGGCTCCTCCTTGCTCGGATCTCAATCCAGGCACCTTCCGACTATTGTATTTGGAAGGTAGCATTAATCGCCTGCTCGATGACTTCAGGTGGTAGCTCCTGGTAAGCTGGAATACTGGGACTGGCATCCACAGATGTAGGCGTGGTTTGATGCCTTAACCATGATGGCTGTGGAGGTTTGCCATCAATTGGCAGACTGGTACTGGCGTCTGAGGACATGTGCGCTGTTTGATGCCTTAGCCACGGTGGCGAAGGAGGTTCCTCCCGTTGAGCCAATATACTGGGACCTGCATCCAAAGACGCATGTGCGGTTTGATGCCTTAACCGCGGTGGCTGGAGCTTTTGCTAAGGAAGGGCCTAGGGAGCATGCTTAGCACCCTACTTCCCGACCTGGCCTTTGTGGTTTAGCTGAGGGCTGGGTCGGGTAACACCTGACAGGGTCTTGGGGGGTTGGTGCCCCTGGTATCTGTCGGGAGTTCGCACACCGGATGGCCCTTGCGGGGGCAAACCTGACTTGCGGACTACTGAGGAGGCACAGTCCAGTCGAGTAGGGGCTTCGCCCAACTTCTGCTTTCCTTTCCTCTCCTCGAGCATCGGAGATGGAGGTAGAGTAGAGAAAGGGTGAGAGGAGCTTGAAGAGGCCGTTGGATTCTCACCCACCAGGACATCCTCTCGGCCGAAAAGGACTCGGAGGAGCCTATCAATGTCTTCTCTGGAGAAGGGAAGAGACTCTAACTCTCGCCAAGGCCGCCATTGTACGACCGAAGTGGCAGGGGCTGGCTGACCGGCTGATGAGGTCAAGGGGTCAAGAGAAGTCGGGGAAGTAGGAGGATGGATGATGTTGACCAAAAAGGTGCTTGGCCTCGTCTCCAGGCCAACGTCTCACTCCCGACGCCTTTGCAATCGCTCGAGTGCTTTGCGATTATCAGTTCGAAACTCGAACCATTCTGGGGGATGCTGATAAGGCAAATCGTGTCCATTTTCCTAGGGAGGATCTGGCTGTTCTGGCGCATCTCTAGCGATGCTCAGAGTTTCTTTGATAGCTTGTCTCAGCCAAACGAGTGCCATGAAATTTTCCTCAGCATCGATCTGCTCCCACTGGATCTGTTCCTAGATAAGGTACTGGACTTCCTCACAAGACTCGACCGTATGGCAGATTCGTGCATGGAAGGGACAGTACTGGGGGTGTCTGAAGTCTCAATTAGTGTAATCCGCCGGCGGGTCATGGGGCAAGATTTGCCCCCTCTCGACGAGAACGTCGAAGAGTCATCGGGTTCTCTCCCTAGGGAAGGAGAGAGGTCTGTGATTGTGCCAGGGCCTCCACCCCGGATACCAGATCGAACGTCCCCTTCGACTGGCGCTGGGCTCCTCTGATTCGTCATCAGAAAGAGAAAATGCAGTCATTATGTGGATCACATTAGCCGGGTGGTGCACCACTCGCGCTACTTTAGCTGGTTTGGACCACGCGTGCATTTACAGAGGGTCGATGAGACCACTCTTTATTTGAATAAGGCCGTCACGAATCAGCTTCTGGGCCCGAGTCTTGAAGACATAAAAGTCCTCAATTGGGTGACCCAGCATGCGGTGGTATGGGCAGTAGTTGGGATCGTTGATTTTCTGGGCCTCATCCAGCTTACGGACCTCGGGCAACTCGACGATCTTCTGGGCCATACAGAGGTCGAAGAGCATCATCGTGTGTTCCTTCTTGAAGGAGAATGGCATCTTCATACACTCCGAGAAGGAGGGAGCGACCGGCATATCAGCTGGCTTCTTGTCAGAACTACTCGTTCCGGCCTCCTTATTACCTTTAGCGGCGGGGATGAATTCAATGATGTTCACCTCCTTGCCGGGCTGGCGTTCTCCCTCCTACTTACCCTTTGCTGAGGCGTAGCTCGGGTTATCGGCGAAGAACATCTCTATTTCAGCGACGGTCGAGTAGAGCTGGTTGAAACCCTTGATATTGGTGCCGAGAAGTTTTTCACTGACTTCAGCCGCCAAACTTCAGTGACATATAGTAATGGCGTCCTCCTGGACTGGTGGATTGACACACCTCATGCTGAGGTCTCACCATTTCTTGATGAAGTCGAGAGCACTCTCGCCCTTCTTCTGTCAGAGAGCAGAGTTCGGCTAGGGAGATCTTTCGCTGGGCCATTTGAAAATGGTCGAGGAACTTTTTCTGTAGATCCACCCAGTCGATGACTAAGTTGGGCTTCAGGCGGGAATACCATTGGAAGGCCATTCCCGTGAGTGAGGTGGCGAAATAGCGAAGGAGGTAGGATTCGTCCAATGCGAGCACGCCCATGGCTATAACGTAGTAGGCCAAGTGTTCATGCAGAGATCCCTGCCCGTCGAACTTTTACAGCTTCAGCGGCTTGGCGTACTCTAGGGGAAGCTTCTTGAGCTGGGGATAAACGGGTAGGGGACACTGTAGAGGTCCACAGTCGTGACCCCTTCCCCAAACTGGGCGAGTTTGATCTCAATGATCTGCTCGACCATCTGGCGCTGTGCCATGAGATTCTCCGGCACCAGCGTATTGGATGGCTGTGGTTGAACTTCGACCAAAGGCGTGCCAAACCCAATTCCTATAGGGGTTTGGACAGCTGCAGTTGAGGTATTAGCGCCATTTTACCCACCTAGCGGGACTGACATTTCCGTCAAAGGCCTGGTAGGCGACTGAGGATGGAGGTCACGTTCTTGAAGCAAGTCTTGCAGGAGGTCCTTCAAATGCTGGTTCTCTTTCATAAGAGTCTCGAGAGTTAGCTCCTGGACTTCACCAGCTGGAGGATCATTGTGGATCGGCTCAGCATTGACAGGGGTGACACGATCCTCAACGGGGACCCCCTCCGCTTGTGTCGACGTCTGAGGTCCGACAGAGGTGCTGACATGGCCGACCAGAGTCGGCGGCTGAGTCAGGTGATGAGGCCTCCTGAGCTGAGATATAGGCTGGTTCAGATCATCGGTCTAAGCCTCAGGCTGGTGTCCGGTGACGTAACACGCGAACACCCTAACCGCATCATTGAGGAGCTGGACCATCCACTTTTTCTGGGAGCGCCTCTTGGGGTGGACGGGTGCCCCCAACCTATCAAAGACCAAGGTTCATTGCAGGGGAGTCTCTGTCGTGATATCAACCTAAGGAGACCTTGAGGCTGGCTGCTGGTGAGCCCCGAAATGAGCCCGTCTCTAACTTCGCCTATCCGGACGAGAGGCAATGGATGGCTGGGCATCGTCAGACAACGCGGCTATAGAATCAGTCGCGTCTTGCTTGGCACCGCGTCTTAGTGCCCGAAAGGGGTTTCTAAGGTGCGCCCTCCAGACGGCTTGAGCTTCCTCCGGGGTAATCCAGATCCTTCTCAAGTCGGGTTGCGGGTCTCCCTTATCGCTATCTCTCCGACAGGACTTGGGAGCTCGGGCATCGAGTTGGTGCTGGTGTCTCTGGGCAACTGCCGGAGCATCTGCCCCTCTGAGTTCCGCTTTGTCCTCTCGCATTTGTCGCAGGAGGCTGAAGCGGTTGGTGGTAGGGACCGTAGAGACGATCCACTCTGGAGGTATAATCGGTTTGCCCCCATCAAGGCAAATCTACAGATTGCCGACAAGGATGGTCTTGCCGGAGTTGCTGGTGGCAGTGGCAAGTCACTTTCTTTTACGGCCATGGCGACGCCTCTTCTGGGGAGCCGAGGACGATCCCGCTCCAAGGTGGTAGACCGAGAAGACTCGACCTATGGCTGCCGGTGATACAAGACCGTCAGCTGGAAACACTGGAATCGGCCCCCAAGACATGAAGTCTATAACAAGGGCTGGTGGCTGGGTGGCTCGAGTGCAAGCCCTTGCTTGAGCCGATATAGGCGTTGCAGATGCTCACGTCAATGCGCTTACACCAGAAGCCAATACTGCAGGGGGTGCCGAAATGCTGGTGACCCAAGGCCGTGAGCCTGGATCAGGAGCTGGCAAGACTGAAAGGTAAGATGAAGAATCTTTGGTTAATATCAGAGTCACCGCATCCCATAGAGGAAGACCCGTACTGGGATTCGGCATCACTGAGTTGTGGGGAACGTGCCCCCGTAACGGAGCTGAGAGGTCCGAAGCCCGACATGGATTACCTATGCTTGGTGTCGACCTTGGGGAACCCCAAGGTTGTGCACTCAGTCTACGTACCGAGGAGCCTCAAACCGGGTGTTGAAGCCCCAGGTGAGGTGATTGCTCTTCAGAAGTTCAGGTTGAGAAACTCAAACAGGATGCTGGGGAACCCTGCCCCCGGGTTAGGGAACCCGTGCGAGGAGCTAGCTCGGCTGAGGCTCGAGGCTGAAAGCCCAAGTGGGGTACTGGGAAGCCAGGCATTGGTGAGGACACGAGGCGCACCACTCGGCGGAGCACTCGAGCCACGGCAGCGTCCATATGGCTCGGCGACTATGGCTGTGAGATTGTTTAAGTTTATAATTGGACTTAATTTTTAGTAAAGGTTCTATTCACCCCCCCTCTAGAACCGTGTTCTTGCATTTAGGGACCCAACAGAGCAGAAAGTCTTTCTCCGTGAAGGTGACAACGATCGTAAAAGCCTCATATGTGGCAGCTTTTATTTATGTTGCGTGTGCTTCATAGACTTCCAGCTCTTGAAGTATCTTGATAAGGGTTTCCCTCATATCTTTACGCCAAGCGATGGCTTCCTAGATTGTGATGTTGGCAGGGAAACGCTTCATCTGGTGGAGGACCTTCCAGTCAGCTCCAGCTCGAGCATCCTCCAGTGACGGTAATATGTCGGGCTGGACTTGCTGTGAGCTGTCGTGCCGCTCCTCATCAGGGAGTTGCACCGCCTTGCCCTTGTCACTGGGATCAGGCTGACTATGACCAGCCGCAGACTCTTGGAAGAGGGAGGCCAATGACGGCTCTTCCGAAGATGGCTGAGGTGCTGGTCCATCCTTACTAGATGGTCTTGCTTGTTTTGCAGGGCAGGCCAGAGCTAGTGCTGGGATTGGAATGCTAGCGACAGTCCCCTCAACGCCGGTCAGGTCGAAGATGTTGGGTTGCCCGCAGATCTCCACTAGTGGGATTGGGGTAGCTTGTTCTCCTCGGAGGAGGATACCCCGTTCGGGATCGAAGGCAGACGGGTGGAGAAATGGCTCAGGGCCTCTTTCGTGGCCTCTGCTACATCCACGACCATGACCTCGGCCACAACCGGTGTGCTCTGGGGCTGGTTGTGGTCTGTGTGGAGCCGCAGTCCTTTGTCTGGTTCTGGACGCTATCGGCTCTCCTCGTCAGGAAGCGTTGATATTGTCTGGAGGTGGGATGGCCACCATGTTGCAGGTGTAGCCATGAAGCATCTGTTCCAGCTGTTCCACGGTGATCTCCTTATCCTTATAGAACTAGGTGAGCTCTTCCGGGACGTAGAGAGTTTCGCCTTCCTTGACCTTCTGGATCATATCTTGGGCCTAGTCTCGGAGGCGAGCTCGTTTCTGCATGTCTTCCCACGGGATGTAGCTATCGAGTGGGATAGGCCCGGTAGGTTGAAGAGGAATGTATTCCTCCAAGTTGTCGATGAGCCGCTGTAAACTCTGGAGAGGTGTCAGCTCTGCTGGGGACTGCAAGGCAGCCACTTGTTCGGTTTGCTTACTAAGCCGCCTTTTGAGATTCTTCCTTCTATTCCTCTCTTGTTTCTTGGCGATGGCCCTCTCCAGGGGAGTAGGAGGAGGAGGCACTGGAACTGGAGCCGATAGGTCCGCGCGGGGATACCATCGAGCTGATGAGTTTGTAGGGTGAGGTCGGTGACTCCTCTTTGCTTGGATCTCAATCCAGGCACCTTCCGATTATTGTAGTTATAAGGTAGCGTTGATCGCCTGCTCGAGAACTTTGAGTGGTAGTTCCTGGTAAGCAGGGATGTTGGGACTAGCATCCAAAGACGTGGGCGCGGCTTGTTGCCTTTGTCACAGTTGGTGTGGGAGTTTATCGGGAACCGGTTGACTCGTGCTGGCATCTGAAGACGTGTGTGCAGTTTGATGCCTTAGCCACGGTGGCGGGGAAGGCTTCCCCTTCTGAGTTGGTGTATTGGTGCCAGAGTCTGAAGACCTGTGCGCGGTTTGATGCCTTAGCTGCGGTGGCTGGGAAAGCTTTCCCTGTTGAACTGGTGTACTAGGGTTGGTTGATGTGACACCACTATGGGGGGTGGCAGCCACAAGAACAATGAACCTTGGACCTACAATTGCAAGCGCGACCGAACGACAAATTCACTCGAGCGGACTTACCCGCGTAGCGCACACCCGGGTCCGTAGGTGGCCCAGCAATGGGGGATGAGGGTCCGAGGTTGGACCTTGAGGTTCCAGGGGTTTAGCTGGATTGAGTTGAACCCCCTAAGAGTTTGGGATGGCCGAGTCGACGGGCGGCCAACACGCCGAGGGCGTGGGGTGAAGGGCCACTCTCACAACTCACTCCGCGGTGGCACTCGTTTTGGTGGATTCCGGACCACGTATTGCTGGTTGAGTCACCATTTAGAGTCCAAGTTTCCTTATCGAGTCGGTCTCCTCGTGTCCGTCCCGCATCACAAGCCCATTAAGACCACCCTACTTATTTAGATCATCAAGGTTCCAATAAGTGATGTCAAATTTAGGACACCACACATGTCAAAAGGACCACTCCTAGAGAATCCATAGTTGAGAGAAAAGTCCAGGCCCCTCCGTCAATTTTTCAGACCAGGAGGAAAGCCTAGAGATAAATGACATTAAACCCCTAAGTATTAACTCAAGAGGTCTCAAGTCTTAACTCGACCCCAAACTTTCAGGAGGTCTCGAGTCTTAACTTGATCCCGAGCTATCAGGAGATCTATAGTATTAACTTGACCTCAAGCTGTAGCAAGGAGAGCTTTAACTCGATCTCGAAGCCATCAGTAGATCTATAGTGAGGAGGGTAAATCCGATTTGATCCAAGACCAGCCCAACGACGATAGGCCCAAAGTAGTCCCGCTTCTACAGCCCGCCCCAGAGGCGCCTGGCGGTTACGGCCCATCCAGATGCGGCCCAATCCGACTTGGCCTCGGATTCTATAGCGCGTAAAAGTCACGGCCGAAGCGCAGCGACCGCCGGAAGACCCTTTAGTGACCGACCGTCACCCCCCACGACGTCGGCCTTGACCCCATAACCAGCGAGCACGCCCCACGAGCGCTGTGAGACTCGCCCCGGGACCAGCCGACGCCGGAGTAATCACCCTCCAACGGAAAACTCCCGCCACTATAGCGGGAAAGCGTTATTCCCCCACCTACGCCTTTCCCTATCAAGGGATAAGGCTCCTCGCTCCAGGACAACTCCTATAAAAGGGACACCAACGAAGAAGAAGGAGGCGACAGTTCATTCTGCCAGAGCTGCTACACAAGAGAATAGATCTATTAACCCCGCTACACTGAGGGAGGAAAGCGGCTACGGCCCACACTCGAAGGGGGCCTCTTCCGGTGATCTTACCACCCAGCGAACACTCACCGAGTGGACACTGGGAGCGGCAAGCACTCGTCTGGAGGATCTACGCGACTCTTCGACCTTCTACAACGACCTCTTTCTCTCACTTGCTCTCTTCTATTCTTCGTTTAATACGTCCCTGACTTAAGCATCGAAGGGTTGTCCTCTGAGATCACACCCGGGACTCATTCTGAAGACCCCTATTTCTTGGTGCTTGCAGACCTCCACGGACGCGAGACAACTTCCTCGTTCAATAAATAGAGAAGGTGGTACGTGACATAGGAACCATTTTCCTGCCTCTACACTTCTTGGCGTCGTCTGTGAGAATCCTAGCAGGAAGCTATGACGTCCCGTGGAAGCCTCCGCAACGCCAGTCACCGTGGGTGTGGTTCCCATTGGGGACCCAACTCCGGCCGGGGTTCACAGGAAGCATCTTCCACCCATCCCCAACAAGAGGTCACCCCCGGTGACTTAGAGGAAATCCGCCAGCAGATCCAAGCCCTGACGGGACTCTGCCAGGAGCTCTTGAACCGACCGGCGGAACCCCGGTGCGTCCAGCCCGAACGATGGCAGGACAAGATGGCACAGACCGGGGAGGGTCCTCGTCAAGGATGAAAGGCCTCCCATGCCTCGGTCGCGAGGACTCGACGATCGCGCAGCACGCCCGCACCAAGGGTGCGTAGCCCGTTGCACTCCAACCCGGAGATGGATCGTCGGCTCCAGCGCATCGACGAAATAGAGGACAAGGTCCGATATTTGGACGACGTCCTCCTGGCCGCTAAAAACCGTGTCCTGATCGACGACGACCAGGACTTTCATGCTCCCTTCTCCATGGAGATCATGGATGTCCCCATCCCACCAAAGCTCCAACTGCCGTCGTTCACCTTCTACGATGGCACCACCGACCCGACCGACCACATACACAGTTTCGAGCCCCACCTGGTGTTCCACCAGGCCTCGGACACCGTGAAATGCCTGGCGTTCGTTACTACCCTTCGAGAGAACGCCCGGGCCTGGTTCGAGTCCCTACCGAACAGGACCATTTCTTCCTTCCAACAGCTTGCTAAAGTAGCAGAAATAAAATTTAACAGTTTAAATTTAACAATTATAGCCCAGAGTCAAGTCCAAACAAAAGATAACAAGTGCCAAGTACAGTCGACAGAAAAGAAAAGACGTATCATAAAGTCGGGGGAAGCCCGACGAGGGTACCAGCTGGCCTCACTAGACGCTATGAGCACGCGCCCCAGGTACACACGGAAGCCGAACGAACGACCACCACCTGTAAAGTAGGGGTCAGCGTCGTGTCACTGGCTCAGTAGGGGTCACGGGGATCCCCATCGAGAAAAACACGCAGTAACATGCTAAAGCAGCAGGCAAGCAACAGGCAGTAGTAAAGCAGGAAAGCTAAACTACAAAGCAGTAAAGGAAACAGAACAGGAAGCAGGAGTAGGGAACAAACTAAGGAAAGGGGGAAAGGAAGAAGCCATGCCACGGCTACCGAACTAACCTCGGTACCCCAGACTACTCCAAGAAAGGGCAGGAGAGCGACTTGGAGCTGACAGAGTCAGGAGTTGTCCAACTGCCGACGCAAGGAACCTGCAGAACAGACAAAAGAAAGCCTAGGAAAACCTAGATAGACGACCGACACAGATGACGGACAACACGACAAGCACGTCGCGCACGCTGCCACATACACAACCTGAACGTAGTGCAAGCGATAGACACTGACCTCGAGCATAGCCACGAGAGGCTAACTCAGAAGGTCAAGACGCACGAGAAACATCGAGAGTCACACAACACGTGACTTGAAAGAGGAGCGGCCAGCTACGTCCACTGACGTCTTACACCACACCACAACTCACTCCACAAGTACCTCGACTACCAGCCAAACGTGGTCTACCACTCCTGAGGCCGAGTCGCAGATCCATGTGGAAACCACCACTACAAGGACCAGTCAGGGTCACGCCCGTCGATGTGAGTCCAACAGCCCTGACTCCGTGTGCACACACTGGCTATAGACCATTAAGCCCAGCCTCTAAGTAGTATTCTCCCCCGCGGATGCTACGCTAAGGCCGGGAGCCCACAGAACTAGCTTAAAAACCGTGTCTCAGGGAGAAGTGCCCCGTTATAAGAACCATCACGTCGAAGCGTGCCGTAAGGCACCAACCAAAGAGGAGCCACAAAACCCGAAGACTCTAAAACACAAGTGCCGAAGTACCGACGAGCCATACTACGCGTACCACGGCAGTATTGGAAACTGCCGACCATACCGGGTAAGGCAAACTAGACCTACAACTACAACAGTCCCTG
This sequence comes from Amorphophallus titanum, assembly GCA_024336825.1. Lineage (NCBI taxonomy): Eukaryota > Viridiplantae > Streptophyta > Magnoliopsida > Alismatales > Araceae > Amorphophallus > Amorphophallus titanum. Next base: position 10,714,468 of record JANBPO010001714.1, read on the forward strand.
AGTCCTATGACTCTGAGTCGGGATCGTCGCACACAGCGGAACAAAGCCGCCAATCGATCTAATCCTAAGCTAGGGAAAACACGCTCCGCGAGAACCAAAACACGGAGACCTGAGGGGACACTGAGAACCCTCAGTACACCTGGACACCTAAACTGAGGTAGAACGGTACCCCGAGGTATCCAGAACCAACGTCTCGAATTGGATAAGGCCGTCGAGACATGACAAGACTACTTGTCAACCACTAGATAATCCCGACTTGACGGGAACCAGACATGACACCGACATACTCACACACAGACACGGGTACACTAACACACTAACACGTCCACCGCCACTACTGCACAAGCAAGCAGAAACAACAAGCACAAGGGCGGCGGACGATGATAACACGCTGGGCAGAGCAACCTGTCAGTCAACTGCTAAGGGAAACCCAACAGTCAAGAGACAACTACTATGCAACCAGAGACAATGATAATGGTAGCTTCTAGATTGAGTCGTTAGGGTACTGTCATAGTCTTGGAAAAGACCACAACCAGTCACCTAAACCGACCAATCCAGACAACCACCGATAGACAGACACTGCCATAAACAAGGACCTAAGATAGACTGACGCACAGCAGACAGGACTATAACGCACCTGCATAGGGCTGCCATAGTCACATAACGCACCACAGGAGGGGCGTCATGCCAACCAGACCGAAATCACGCACATATGATATAACGCGCCTGCATAGGGGCGTCATATCAACATAACACACCAGGACATTTGCGTTATGCTCAACAGACCAACAGAGGAGCCCATTCAGGTAAGGGCTTTTGGTGTTGATTGTAAGCTGTGACTTCGCCCATTTCTGGCCGTTGATGTGACCGTCTGGCTTGTATAGAGGAGGTAGAGATATCGGGGGTTGAGGTCCCGGCTGAGGGACTGGGTGGAGAGCCTGGATAGGCTGGAGAGCCAGCCCCCACGACGATTGGCAGTTGTCTGGGTAAGTGTCCGAGTACTTTGGAGGGACTCTCCTTATTGCAATCGCACTCTCAGCAAGCCAAAGTTGTTGACCTGGTCTGAGTTGCTTGTTTGGCAGGTGAGGATGCTGCGGCCACCATGGAGATGATCCTGGAACTGGTGGACGCTGGTCCGTCAGTTGTCCTACTATCGTTCGGGGATGAGGCTAGGCAGGAGACCTCCGTGCCCCCATCCACTGTAGGGGATACACTGGACAGGCTACCGGGGCTATTGGAGAAGCTGCCCCTCCCACCTCTGCCGACCGTGGTGTCGGCTTGCACGGTGGGGCTAGTGGAGTCCTCCAGCATGGGACCCTCAGGTATGTAGCTGAGTACTTAGTTATTTCATGGTGGATTGCTCTGCCTTACCCACTCATGCTAAGCTTTCATTGGGGGTTGGTTGTAGGGACCTCTTCTCCCCTAGAGGAGGGAGAGCTTCCCCGGGACACGGCCCGGGTAGCCGGGGATGAGCTTGCTGTCGCTGCGTCTACTGGGCGCGACGAGGAGTTCATTCTTATTGAGGAGGCCTCCGAGGGGGACGCCCCAGCTGGTGAGCTTCTTCCCTAACACCTTTGGCTAGGTAGTCATCATTATGTAAAATTGGACTCGATAGTAACCTGACTTGGCTTACTGGTGTACAGGTGCCTCTGATTTACCCATGATTGAGGGTTCATCAGGGGCCTCATCTAGTTCTTCAGGCAGTGGCAGCATGGCCATGGAGACCGACGAGAGCTCAAGCTCGAGCTCTTCTTCCTCCGAGGCTTCTTCCGCCGGAGATATTGAGATGAAGGCAGCATTGGAAGGTACATGTAGGTCCTTTGCTCCCCTTCATTGGCTATAACTCAGGGTTTATGGCAGAGCTGACATTTTGTGTTATGTCCAGGGCTGGAGTCCGAGGAGGAGCGCATGCCGACTCCCATCGAGGCGGATCAGGGAGAGCCTTCTACCTCTATGATGATTACTGGGGACACCCGGATGTCAGAGGAGTCTCTGCCCTCTCTGACTCTAGTAGGAGACGCTACTGAGGTGGAGGAGAGACTACCCTCACCGACCCCGAGCAGGGGTGTTACAGGCAGGGCGGGGGCCATAGCAAGTGAGAGCCAGGACATTTCTCAGGTTTTTCACCTTGTCTTGTCATAGGGAAGTCCTGAGCATTGCTGACCCACTTTGTGTTTGGTGGGGTTGCACAGGTCCTTCTGGTGTGCAGGCTGAAGTGGGCCACTCCTACCTGGAGCTGGGGATCAGGTGGCCTTCATCTGTCTCGCCATCATAGCCGCTGCTGGACGTGAGCGTGGGCGCGGCTTTGCTCTAGTGTGCTCAAGGTTACGCAGGAGGCGACCCCCTACCTTCTCCGGAGGAGCTCTGACAGCAGTTGAGGGAGTGCACCCAGGGCTACCATGGCCTCGGGTTCCCACACGAACTTTGGATGTCTGGCTTGGCCGATGTTTGGGTGGAGTACCTGCGGCTTCTAGAGGCGCAGGAGCAGAGGGCTCGATGGCTGGCGACCGTCCGAGAGCTGGAGGTGCAGCGGGCTCGGCTTGCACTGGTGGCTGTCGAGCAGGAGAGGTGCACTGATGCGGCTATGTCACTTGCCCAGGGCCACACTGCTCGACTGAGAGATGCGGAGAGCAGAGCCGAGGCCTTGGCAAAGGCCCTAGAGGAGTAGCGGCGAGACGTGGAGCTTGCTAGGGTCAAGTGGCAGACTGCCGAGATGAGTGTCGAGGTGAGCACGCAGCTTGCGTCGGCCTTGAAGGTGGAGCTGGTTGCCACAGAGTCCCGCTTAGCGGAGTTAGAGGGGAGCGAGGCTAGGCTGTGATTGTATCACTTCCCGGGGGGTTTTGCGGAGTTCGTCATTTTCACATTCGGGACGGGGTAGCGGTCCTTCCAGGGACCGCTACTGGATGAGAAGACCACCAGAGGTCCCCTATGTCGGTTCGGGCTTAGCGGTCTCATGATGGACCGCTACCGGGCTTTACGGTATCGAGGAGACCGCTAGGCAGTGCCTTGTAGTCCAGGTGTGACCGTTTTTATGCTTCGTAGTCATTCAGGGTCGGGTAGGGTAGCGACCTTGCGACTGACCACCAGCCAACGGCTAGCGGTCAGGCCAAGGACCGCCACCCTCCTTGGCGGTCAGGAGGCAACTGCCTGCGGTTCGAGCGTCTCCGGGGCTTAGTGGTCCTGGCTGGACCGCTAGGCCAGGCCTTGCGGTCTGGAGGAGGCCGCCAGGCGCTGTGACGACCCAAAGAGGACTGCCACTTGGTTTTCGTGCTAGTCGTGTCCGTTTCGCGTCGTGTTGGCTGGTCAACTCGGATGTGACCCAGTGGTTGACCTTCGATCCCGTGGATGTCCCAGACACCGTGGATTCTGTGTTCGTGTCTCGGGGGTGTCCGAAAGTGTCGTATTACCTAGGTTTACGTGCCTGTGATCTTAGGGGTCCGGGGAGGTCCTTGTGTTCCAAGCTTTCGTGTTTGCGTTAGATTGAGTCACCGTGAGTCGGTATAGGTGCGGAGGGCCTTCCCCGCACAATGTGGGTTTCTTCGAGAAGTGATTTCCATGTGGGCCATGTGTGTGGCCTCAGATTGTGAGTCTAGTTAACCAGCCTGGGACTAGAGGTTTTTCGTGCTTCCCTTAGATGAGGGATTAACTCGGCGGCTGGTGAGCTACCTTGGAGATCATGTTATCGTGGTTTCAGACCTAGGAATTAGGCCAAATTGACGGCGCTGTGCTGTCCCGTATGATGATCTTAACCCGAGTCTTGTGACTTAAAGATCATTGGGTTTAGTACGTCTAGTGGGCTGTCCAGAGTCTGGTGACCATAAGTCACATGTTACTCCGCATTACTTGCGATTGGTGCGTGCGTGATTTTCAGTGTTCACGTTTAGTGAGTCCCCACTAGCCGTAACTTTTCGACGCACGCGTGTGTGGACCCACTTGGGAGTGGTGGAGAGCGTGACCCAAGTGAGACGATTTTTAGGCTGGTTACCGTATGGCTCCTTGCCTTTGCATCCTGAGTCCGGTTAGGGGGAAAATCAGTTAGAGGATCTGACCTAGAGCAGATGGTCTGTGTGTGCACGCGTAGTTGGGGACAGAGGACACGCGCTGACAAGCGCGACCCCAGCTAGTCCTTGTTCTGTGTTCCTGGTTACTATACGGTGTCTTAGTCTCCGCCTGGGACATCGTAGGGAGACACCTGAGGTTGCAGACTAAGTCGTCAGGGGACGCATCCGGTCTTGCCTCTGGTGGACAGGTATTCTCGTCACGTGACGTGAGATTCTCGTGACTCGAGGTTTCGTTTCTCGTTTGCGAGACGTGGTCTTACGTGTAGTTTCCAGGTGTTTTCTCGAGGTGAGGTCTAGGGTTCCGGTGAGGGTCACCGAGGGTTTTCCCCTAGACGACGTAGAGTTCACGACGGTGAGATCGTGACCGTGTTTTCGGACCGCGTGGTTTCAGAATGGACCTTCGTGTGTGAGCACAAGCCTCCACGATAGAGGTGTCGTGGCATTTTCCTAGTAGAGTGATTAGGGTGGTTCGTGGTCTGGTGGTCCCCCGACTGTGGGATCGGGGCGTTGAGTTTCAATACAGTAGGAGTAGTTATAGAGTCGAGATTTTATCGGCCACCGTGTTTACTGTTCCTACTGTTACTGTTATTCTTGCTGTAGTTGCTACTTTTCGTTACTGTCGTTGTTTTCGGTTGGGGTTCCGCGGGACCCCTACTGAGCCAGTGATAGGAGGCTCACCCCTGGTTTTCAGGTGCTACGGTTCTTCCTCGAGGTTCGAGGGCATTGCGCAGAGATTCTTAGCTGCCAATTCGCAGGGCCGAGTGTTCACTTGGCATGTGGTACGTTCTCTGCCTTAGACTGTACTTTCTGTTCTCAAAATTTTGAGGCTCTTAAAATATTCATGAAAAATTAAATCCGATGCCTATTAGGTGGAAATCCAAAATTCAAGGCATTATAACCCTTGAGCCCGGGGGTGCCGTGTTCTGCCGTTTTGTTTCCCGGGGTGTCCATGATGGACATGGCTTCATGGAATGTGTGTTTGCGTGTTTCCATGTCTCATGCCATTCCCTTATAATTAGAGTGGCCCATTCCTATGTGATTTATGTAGTATGGGCAGTCATTCATGTGTTACTATCCAATAACTGACGACTGTCCCCGTGAGAGTTTCGTGACTGCAGAAGATATTCCCACGTGAGTACTGTGATCATGGTTAAGCATTCTCTATGAGTCAGTGGGCCAATGTTCCCAAGTTTTCATCATTCGCCCTTAGATGGTTCATCAGTAGCTGGTAGGGTTGTCCTGAGGTTTCCTGTGGTTCAGGCGTGTGTACGCATATCCTCAGGATTCCCGCGAGAACACAGAAGATAGTGCTTTATAGTTTCACTACCCGGAGGGCATGTTGTGATTGGACCTGGCGAGAGTGACTTGTGTGTACAACACTCCTTGTAGAGGTGAGATCGTCTGAGTGTATGTACCTTGGTTAGGACAAGTGTACGTTATTGTTGGGCACAGTGGCACGTACTCGGTGTTAGATTGTAAGACACGGCCGTGATATTGGGTGCAGGGGCACAGATCCCTAGCTAGTGCTAGGGTGAGGTGTGTGTGTATGTGTGTCTCCTCTGCTCCTCCAGAGACCAGGGTATGAGTAGTGTGCACGTATATGAGGCCTTGGGGCAGTATAAGACGTCATTGGATGCATATGGCCTTGTTGTGTATACTCGAGTTGTAATGTCTCAGGTTTTTCGGATATTTTTCGGATCGGGATCTATGAGTTTTGGATCACTTTCGAAGGTTCCGAAAAGCATTTTGTGATTTACGTGTGTTTTCCTCTGACGAGCCTTCGGAACCCTATATAGGGTGAACCGTTGCATTCTCCAACTCTGGGACATTACCAGTGCGTCGAACGTGTTCCAAGGATCGGGAAAATGATTTTTTTCCAATTTTCTATATTGTTCAGATTTTTTGGATTTCTATATATTAAACCTTTTTCTTTTTCTTCTTCTTCTTTCTTTCTTCCCCTCCCTTCTTTCTCCCATGAGAGCCCCATGACCATTGCATGGCGCCCTTCCCCGTCTGAGCAACCGTGGCGTCCCCTTCCTCTCCAGTAGTAGACGACGAGTCGAGGGGAGGCCACGACGATGAGGACGGTGACGAGGCAAGTGTGGTGGTGGTGATCTTGCGGCAAAGGCATGGCGTTGTGGTTTGAACGTGATTTGGCGAGCTGCGGTGATTCAGAGGTTTTGGGCTTCCTTAAGGTAGGGGGACGGATCCCTCATCTTCGTATTCCCATTCCTATGATTTCTAGGCTGAGGAGAGGTCGAGAGGGGTTTATTTTGTGCTGGGATGGAAAAATGCATGATTTGGGGTTGAGCGTCAGATCTATTGATTTTCGAGGTTTTTGACCGATCTTTTGGCATGGAATGATGCTAGGAGGGCAGGGGAAGAGTTCCCCTTTGTTTTCCCATGATCTGGAGGTGATGGGGCATGGTTTGGGGTTTCACGCCATTTTCACACTCAGGTTGGAGTGGCGGTCCTACCAGTGGCCGCCTTCTCCATGATGCGGTCCACTGGAGGCCGCAACTCTATTTTGAATTGTTGGTTGGGGTTTGCGATCCTGTGGAGACCGCCACCCTAGTAGTGGTCTCATGACTGACAGCTATTCTTGGAGTAGCGGCCAGATGTGAACTGTTTCTTCGGTCGAGTCAGCGCAAGCTCGAGGTGTGTGCTTTGAGCATTGGGGACCCCCGCTGTCACGCCCCGAGATTTATGTACAGCGGAAGAAATTTAGAAACCTTGAATAGTCGGCTAATACGCCTCAAGCGAGTAATATAATCAGAGTGCAAACACATCCATACATAAAATGAATGTACAATATTAGGATAAAATATTAACCTTTATTGAATAATCATCAAATGTCAGATCTGGAAGGGGTAGACCCTCAGGGTCGACTCCCTTACCCTGCATACCAGTTCAAACAATGCCCAGGCCAAAAATAGAACAGAACAAAAAGGGGGTCAACCCTGGGGGTCGACCCTCTCCTAGCAATGTTCTGCAGACGCATGCAGACAGAACTCCCCAAAAGAGGGGTCAACCCCAGGGGTCGACACCCTTCTTGACAAGCCAGAGATCTTGACTATTTTGCATGAAATTCAAATTGATTCGATCTCACCTTAATCCCTCATGATGTCAAGCCATTCAAACCATCTACTAACCTACAAAAACACATCAACTCAGTTGCTTTTATTTGAACATGAAAATGTTAATGATTCAAGGTTAAAGTCCTTGCCTTGGAACTTAACTTAATCACTGAATGTTGATATGCAACCACATGATAAGAACCACATTGGGCAAAGCCATTTCAAGTGATCAACAAACATCAGAGTTATGATTTAAAATCTCATGATAGGGTAGGCATTGAGCGAAGACACTACAAGCAATCTACAAACCTCAGAGTTATGTGATTAAAGACAATTTAGCAGGTCTAAAACTCAGTCATGGCTCACATAGAATTTGGTCATCATCAAAACTCATAAATCCAAATTCAATCATCTGCGGGGTTCAACAGCTCCGATGCAGCGTGAAGAGGAAGAGGCACCCTTCAAAACCTTTATAGGCCAAAGGGGGAGAACCTTGCCTTAATTGACCCTCTCCTCGAACATATGCGAAGGGTCTTCAAACAGAAGGTGGACGTCCTCCCCAAGGAGCAATTACACCGCCTTCATGTAAAATTCCTCAGAATCCTTCAACAGAATTACGCGAAAAGACAGGTCATTCAAAGCTTTGGGAGACGGAAAGGCACCACATAGATGCCAGTGATTCAGCTGATCGACACATGATCAGATTTTTCGGCAGGAGAATCATACGAGATCTCCAATTTGTTGACGTCCACAGATATGGGAAATCATATTCAGTCAAAGACGATAAGGAGCATTCAATCTTGCTCTGAACACTATCTCCCTTTTATAGAAAGAAAATAATTACATGGCAAAGTTCTAGATGGCCGTGTTGAGAGCCAAGAAAATAAAAGAAAGTCAACAAAAATAAGTACAATCTTGGCCTAGTCTATGGAAAAAGGAGAAGGGTGGGAAATCTACGACCTACCTTGAAGCTCGATGGTCGGAAGGCCCACGACGCTCGGCTCCATTCCTGCAGTCGAGCGTAGTTTGACCTCGATTACCTCGGTGATAGCCGGCTCAGGCACTGACCCCACCTGCGTGGGAACTACCTCGACCGCGCGCCCTCCCGAGGCAGTCAGAGTTGACGAACCCTCTTTCGCAGGAGTAGAAGTTTCTTCACTACCTTCCCCTTCGCTCGACGCTGAAGAAGGAGAAGTCGAGCCTTCTTCGCCCGAGTCGTAGCGTTGTCCGGGGTTGAAGACAAGCTCATCAAGGACCTGCTCCTAGGCCTGACAGACTGTCCACTTGAACCCTTGAGCGAAACCCTTCCACAGCCCCAGACGGTAGCTCGGCTCATAATAAGTAAATGCGGTCTTCTTTAGGGCTTCTCGATACTCCTCCAAACCCAGATATCGCTCGACCGCCTCTGCACTGACTCTCTCTGTCGTCTCCTCAAGCTCGGACATCTTTGCTTCGGCCTCAGTCAGCTTCACCTCAGCCTTGGCCTGAATCACCTCGGCCTCCCTCCAAGCTCGCTCTGCCGCCAGGACGCGATTCCCGAGCTCTTCCCGCTCGACAGTCCACCGGCCCGAATTTGCCGAATGGGCCTGGCGCTCCACCTCCAAGAACCTACCCTTCATCTCGGCCATATATCGAGCCTGGGAGAGTGTGGACATGCAAAATCGCACGTCCATATGTCCCCGCCAGTCCAGCAACAATGACGATTTCGACCAAAGAGACCCTGGAGGACACGTCCCGTCTGGGCCCTCCGAAGAGACACCATGCCGACGTGAAGCCATCCCCGGAATCACAGTGGCGAAGAGAAGTCAATCCCTGGAGTCACTAAGATTACCAGGATGGAAGACAGCCCTGCCAGTAGAGGAAATAGATACTGCAGATCTCCTGGTGAAGCCTCTACTCATATATTGTCTGGTCAACCAAGATTTCAAGAATTCCAGAAATTATTTTGCTACCCTCTTAGCCTATTAGAGGCTGCCAAGACAATAGCCTCTTGAAGACAAATACTTATTTATGTGAAGCCAATCACGTTCAGCTTGAAGCCTCTTACTGGAAGGACTACATGCCTCTATAAGAAAGGACCCCATGCATGAAGAGGATGCGGCTGTTAAGTAGAAAGATCCGTTGCTGCTGCTGCCCAGAGAAAGAGCCTCACCCTAAAACTTCGGCAAAGAGCATCCGTGTAAGCAGTTGAGAGGGAGAAAAAGCCACGGCATTGAGCTTTTTGAAGAGGAACATCTGTGAGAAAGAAAAGAAGAAAAGAGAGCAGCCCATCCCTAGTTCGAGCTAAACCAGTGGTAAAGGAGGAAGAAGAAGTTAATGAGAGTGCAGCCCCTTCTTTGCTGCCAGCCTCAAGCTTAGTTAGGCTTCATCACATTGATCAAGAAGCCACAGTGCCTTCTTCCTGCCCTACCTTTAGACTTTCATTTTATTTTTCTGAAATCATATTTCAAGTGTGTGTCCAGTACTCTGTTTATAGATCAACAATGCGTCCTTGGCTATGTTCAACTGTATGGGTTCTTGGGAGTCTATCCCAAGTGTGGTTGATGCACTTGTAGCTTCTTGTTTACTTGTCCTTGTGAGTGTGTGTGGGGGGGACTTGTCCCATGTGTGTGTGGAGAGGATTTCATCCACGTGTGGTAAACCGTCCCTACCAGTTTGTGTGCAGGAAGATAGACAGAGGGTATTCTCTGATCTGTGGTTGGGGCATCATCCTCGTGTGGTGCTGCATTCACAGCATGTGGAGAATCCTCAGCTGTTTGGTGAGGGGTGGACGTAGGTTGTGGGTTTGCAACTGAACCACCTTAAAAATTCCTGTATTATGGTTGTGCACCGTGTGTGATTGCTCCATCTTCTCTATCCCCATTCACAGGTTGGTGTGCATGTTTCAACGTATGCAATCTTGATTGCTTTTCTATTGCACACATCACTTTATTCCTCACACACTAGAGACTCGCTGAGCAGCCAATCTCAATAAATGAGATCCTGGTTGATCACCAAGGTACACACACAAAGCTAGTTAGTTCATACCTTGTTGTTGTGCATTGTGATCACCATTGGCCAATAGCATTCAGTTGTTCCATCTGAGCCATTCCTATTCTATCCGCTGTGCTTTGTGTCTAAGCGTTTTAATTACTTTATAGGAGTGATCTATGGTTTTGGTAGCCAAGTTTTATTTAGGCCAAAATTCATGATAGGATCTATTCAACCACCCTTCTTGATCCGATTGCACCACACGGGACCCAAGAAGTGGTATCAGAGCCAAGCTCTGGCATTCCCAGATCCTACGATCTGTAGGGAAAGATCCTGGTGCATTCTAATCAAATGGCTTCATCTGTTACACATGCTTCGATGGCTTCTCCGTCTACTTATGATGGTTCAGATTTTTCTATATGGCTAGGGAGAATGTTCATCTATGTTAATTCCATAGATCCACAATTGTGGACTCTTATATACAATGGTTCTCATGAGCTGCCATCAAATACAGATGAATGGTCAGCTGATCACGAGGCCAAACACAATGACAGCCTTGCTGCATGTAACTTGATAAAAGCTACAGTTGATTTCAAGTTATCTCATCTTGTGTCAACCTGTAGCCCTGCCAAGTAAGTTCTGGATAGATTGTTAAGCATCCATGAGAAGGGAGAAGAGCAAGCACATGAATGCCTCCTAGCTGACCGACAAAAGTAGTCAAGCAATCCATCCTCATCTCAGGCAAGTTCTGACTCCGAAAACTTTACTTTTGAAGAACTTATGGAGGCCTATGATGAGCTGATTAAGCAATATAAGAAAGTAAAGTCTGAAAATAAAAAATTGAAAAAAAATCTTAAGAAAAATAGTAAGAATGAGAGCTCCTTCTATGGCTCCACCACATTCACACAATGGAGCCACACATCTCGTCCTGCGAAGGCGAGGGCCCCAACCACCCACGGCTGGTCCGCCTGGCCCTCCTCCCTATAAGGTGTCCACCGCACCTGTGAAAATGAGAAACTGCATCAGCATCATAATCATATAGGAATACATTTAATCAGAGAGTCTGAGTTTAGGGTCATACCGAGGTGTACGATAGAGCGTCAATGTCATCCTGCAACTCCCTAACCTATCGCCTCAGGGATGCAGTCTCCCGAGGTGCTACCCACCTCCGTGCTATAGGGAGGAGCCCAAGACAGGCCTCCTCCCCTCTGCCTAGTGCCTGTAAATACACATAGGTCCAAACCTGCATCATAGCATTGCGTCAGTATTTAGTAAGCATATAGAAGTCACATGATCAAAACTAGGGTAGGAGTCATACCTGGAGTAAGGGGGAGAAGCCCCCGAGCATGGTCCGATGAGCCGTCGAACTCAGTGTGTCGAACAAGAAGGTGACGACTACCGCTCCCCACGCGTAGTCACCCACGTGGTCAATCTCCTCGAGGAAGGGGAGGAAATGGCAGCTCATCGCATCCGCCCGTGTGGAGAAGAGTATCTGTCCAAACAACAGCATCAAGAAACGTCACAGCACTCGATCGGCCTCTGCTCCCAGCTGTGCAGCTACCCTCGGTCTGGCCAGGTCCACTAAGCACTGCAGGTGCTACTCCGGCTGCTCCCCGACTGCTATCCCCGCTCACCGCAGCCCCAGGCTGTCCTGTAGACTCGCCCGAGGAAGGAGGGTCGACTGCCTCTAGGCCCTAGGCCCAGCAGCCCTAGGCCCAGCAGCTCCCGAGCCATCTCTCGATAGTCAGGATAGGTGGTCCCACTGACCGGTAGCCCGTGCACTCAAAGACCAGTGAGCCTAGCCACATCCTCCAGCGTGGGGACCATATGCCCCCACGGGAAAAGGAAGGTCCAACTCACTGGATCCCAGCGGTCGTGTAGGGCGTAGAGCAGAGGTGTGTCGAATCGACACACCTCAATGGTCAAAAGTGGGGCGAATCCCATGGCGGCCAACCGCTCCCGCTGAATGTCTGACAGTGCCAAATACACTACACGGACCTGCAACCATGAGATGTGGGTCCTGCGCTTTTCCTGCATTATTCATCCATTTTTAGGCATTTAATAAATTAATTTAAGCATTTACAAAATAAATGAAGATAACAAAAATTCCATTTTCTACAAGATGGGCGGTCCTTATAGGACCACACATCACCATGTGTGGCCAGGGTTAGACCACTCGTGTTCTCCATGTTATGAAGTTAGAGCGGCCTAAAATAGGCCGCATGTTCTTTGTGCGGCACCCTAGTGACCGCTTACCTAGGTTAGTTTTGAGGTTGGTGCAGCCACTCTGGGGCCGCAGGTCGTTTGTGTGGCCTTATGTAGGCCGCATGTTCTTTGTGCGGCACCCTATTGACAGCCTTTCCTACATCGGTTATTGAAGTTGGTGCGGCCGCTCCTGGGCTGCAGGTGGTTTGTCTGACCTTATGTAGGCCGCATGTTTTGTGTCATGCGGGCGATCGAGGACCACACAACCGTCGTCTTCCCCGACGATGGTGATGGCCCTCCCACCGGCGGAAGCCCTCCATAGGCCCCCGAACCGGTCCCCTAACAATAAAAAAAAACCCCGCCCCCCTAAAAAACTAAGCATGCATGGGTTGAAAGTGGCAATGGGGGTGGTTTGAACACCTACCTCAGGGTCTGGTGCAACCCTCCCCGTCGCCACCGGCTCGCCGGTGGGCTCCTCCTGTGCCATCTCTTCGGCCTCTTCCTCCGCGGCTTCCTCCTCCGCGACGGCGGGTGGCACGGCCACCACCTCCTCCTCTATGACGGCGGGTGATGTAGCCGGCGCTCCCTCCTCCGTGGGCGACGGCGGCGGGTCGTGTTCCCCGGTCGACGATGATGGCTGGCAGGCTTGGGCCTTGGTTCTCATCCCGGTAAGTACGGCTTGTCACATCATCAATAGGGCAATGGTAAGGCCCATTCTGAAGAGAGAGCCCACGTCGAGGATGTAACCCCCGCCTAAACACCTTCGCTAACGGAACTCATGAGGCTGGCACACTATTTAAACCCGGGACTCCCTCCGGTGAAAGGTAAGGCTTAACACGCTTGAACTCCCTGAGTAGAAACTTCCTCACCAACTTCGTGGAGAGGGATCTCACGCAACCTCTTTCTCCTCCCCTCACAACTTCCACCACTACTCCACTGACTTAGGCATCAGAGGGTTTTTCCCAGGGAACCATCCCTGGGCCCCCTGATCCATTTCCCTTCCTTGCAGCTCTCAACGCGGTGATCACTTGCTCTAGCTCAGGACCAGCGCGAGATCGCCCCTCTTCATCTGGCACCGTCTGTGGGAAACGATGAAAGAGCCAGTATGGTGCGAAAGAGTATGGGGAGGAGGTCCGTCGACGATAAGGGCAAGGCCATAGGGGTGGTGGGAGAGGCCCTCTCTCAGGCCACACAGAATCCCCCCTCCAACACCAGCACCCTAGCCGATGAACCACCTCTGCCCGCGGCCGTGGGCCTACCACCCACCGGGAACACTGACACTTTCCAAACCCTCAACGCCAAACTAGATGTCCTGATGGAGCTCCTGAGGACTCGGGCGGCCAGGGAGGAAAGATCGCACGTCCCCCCAGTAAGCCCCAGCCGCGGTGATGTGTCCTAACAAATCGTCGGAGGCCGCTTCACTCTCCAACGGCAGCGGCTTATCCGTAACAGGTGAGAAGGACCTTCGCAAGCCCCTTCTCCAGAGCAAGAGGCCTCCTCCACGCCAAGAAGGGTGAAACATGGGGGGCACCGTCTACGCCGAGAGACTGAAGTCCCTGGGGAACATCAGGACAACCCGCCAGCACGCCCTAATAGCCCTTCAGCGCTGCGACAACCAGAGTTGTCCCTCTGACTGTGAGAGTTCGAGAGATGCTTCACAGAGTAGGAGCATGCCCTACGGGCCCTGCAGAAGACCCCTTCAGCAGAGGACGGGGAGAAGTCCCCGTTCTCCGACTACATCCTGAAGGCAGAGATTTCTCCCAGAATCTCTATTCTGACCTTCAAGTCTTATGACGGCTAGGGCGACCCAGCCAACCACCTTGACAGCTTTGACACTCTGATGACCCTCCACGGGGCGTCCGATGCCATCAAGTGCAGATCCTTCATGACCACCTTGGTCCAAGGCACCCAAGCATGGTTCTGGGCCCTCGCCCCCGGATACATCCGAGACTTCAAGCAATTCGGGCGAGTGTTCAAGGAGAGTTTCACCGACAGCGGCCCCCCAAGGTCAGTAATAGGGCTGTTGGCTCTCAAACAGGCAGAAGGAGAGAGCCTTTGGGCTTATATCAACCAATTTAAGTCAGAAGCCCTGCGGGTCCCCCGCCTGTGACGAGAACCTCTGCCGTGAACTTGTCCTTCACCCTCCCTCGACCCTTGTCGAGCTAGTGACTCTGGCTTTACACCATGCTAAGTGTGAAGAGGTTCTCAGCACGTGTCGAGGTGCAATTGGCTCGGGTCGGGAGGGGGACAAGAAGTGGACATCCGAGCCGAGCTCGGGCCCAGGGAAGAGGCGGAATCGAGACAGGGAGCACAAAGAGCCATGTCGGAGGTACGAGCGGTACACTCCATTAACTGCTCCGGTGTACGAAATCTATGAAGACATCGAGGGCTCGGGCCTCCTCCGCCAACCCGAGCCAATGAAGTCGAAGAGCCACAATCACAGTAAGCACTACCTGTTCCATAGCGATCACGGGCATCATACCGGCGATTGCCGCTAGCTCCAGGATGAGATCCAGTGCCTCGTCCGTCAGGGACACCTATCCCGGGTCGTCGCCGGGCATAAGGAAGATCGAGGCGCTCCAGAAGAGATTGACAACGCCCCTCGTGGGTTACACATCAACGTCATCGCTGGAGGAGATGCATCAGGGGGAGATAGTAGCCGAGGAAGGAAGCGTCATGCAGAACGGACGAGCCGAGCCATCGAGCCCCCGAAGGCCCCGCCAAGTGAGCCACAGGTCATCGTCTTTTCAGACCAAGACCTTGAAACCTAAGAGAAAATTGTAAGACTTTCTACTATTATTACTCATCTGTATGCAGACATGGGAAACGAAAATTATAGGGTGCTACGTAGAACTTGAGAACACCTACCTTTGTGTGATGGTTTGGTTGGTAATCGATCAAAGGATTAAAGGATAGAAAGAGCTGACAAGGTTCTGTTAACAAATTATCAAAATGGCCGCAATAGATGAAGTTGGTTGTTCTTCACCTGGTAGCTTCACCCAATATTGCAGAAGCGGATGCTTCAATCGAAAGGGAAGGAAGATGGCTTTCTTCCTCAATCAGTCGAAGAGGAGGAAGAGTAGACAACTCAGCTTCTTCAACGATGCAGAAAATAGACTTCTCTACAACTGAAGTAGAAGATGATGGTTTCTTCGTACTATTTCTTCAGCAACAGGGAAGAGGAAGATGACTAGCTTCTCTAGCTTTATGAAGAAAAACAATCTCCTTTACGATAACTTAAGAAGAAATCCTTCGGAGAAGAGGCAGCAGTTTCGATGACCTCCCCTTGATAGTAAAGGCCCTAGCTTCCTTCAAGTGTTTTGGCAGAAGGACAGCAGAGAGGGTTCCCAACATTTGCAAGCAAAATTGCCCAGGGTAGTAGTAGGAAGAAGATGATGGCGCCAGAAGTAGTAGCAACTCAAAAAAACCTCGGAAGAATATGGCAGCAGGTGATGGGGTGTAGGGAGAAGAGTTAATGGGGAGTTCTAAGGGGTTATGGCAAGGTATTTATAGGGTTTTGGGAACCCAATAGATTTGGAGTTCGATCAGGATTAGTAGTTCCCGTGGAAGAATCCTATTAGTAGTTAAATTACCCACGTATTAATCCTACTAAATCTCATCCTTCCGAAATGGCAACTTCTTCCTAGTTTGAGCAAGATACTACAACGGATTTTCTATTTTCCATCCTGACAGGAAATAGCACCTTAGATAGGGGTGCAGTTTATGAAAATGACGCCTCATGCAAGGGGCGTTGCTCATGTAATTGGCGCCCAAGAGAGGGGCGCTATTTCAAGAAATGGCGCCTCTCTGAGTCATCTTCAATTCATGAAATGGCGCCTTAAGGGGAGGCACTATTTTATTTTTGGTCTTTTTATTAGATGGTTTAAGTATATATGTTGGGTCATTGATTTTAGTTTTTATTCCTTCAATTATCAGGGTTGCTATAAGTCAGACTCAAGGAAAGTGCAAGAACGCGGTCTCTGGGTCTGTCGCGTTCAGGAAATAGAACCTGAACACGGTCACTTGGTCAACCGTGTTTAGTACGGATTGAACAAAGCTCAGGCAGAACCCCATTCTACCCTTCCAAAGGCCGGTTGAACCCTATCCTATGCAGTAGGATGTGGTTTCTAGTGATTTTTAGGTTTTTTGTAGTACAACTTGCTTGACATCCTAGTGGAAATCCCAGGCTTGCGGAGACTTACGGAGGCCTTGAAGAAGAAGTTCCAGTCTGATGGAAAGAGTATCCAGTGGAGGGTCCTAGCTTCACCAAGAATTGGGTGTAATAGATTCATCAAAAAATAGAAGTGCGGTAGGTCAAATGCCACTGGAGTGACATGACCCTCAAGCAAAAACACTAAGTCATCTACTAAATGAAATCACTAACAAATATCAAGGTTAACAAGTCATGAGAGTATAGGATATCAACAAAATAACATGTAACAGTGTAACAGGTTAATTCTACTCTTTTACTGCATAAGATAACATGGGGATGATGGATGATTTCATGAGATCACAAGGGAACATAGATCGTAAGCATATCTTTAAGAATCCATTTACTTTCATGATTACCTAGTTTTATAGTTCGTTCAGATGATATGAACCGTTGTGAAACATGATTCTTAAGCCATCAAAGCAATAATAACCACACTAGGAAACCCAGGGTTTCCTAGAAACTCGAGGCAGGACATTGTCCTTTCATGTGCTACTCTCACGCCCCGACGCAGAATACCGGGACTGGCAGTAGAAATAGACAATCACATGCTAAGCTAAAAATTAACACAACATCATAACAAAACTAATTCCATTTGATCAACTCTGTCGGATCCTTGGCCGCTGTGCTGGGGATGGCCTCGGTTGCTTCGCCCGATGCACCTTCGTGCAGGATGTCGAGCAAGACATCATCTTCCTCTTCCATCGTCACCACATTGGCGGTCAAAACAGTAGCTTCATCATATTATTGGTGGCAGGCTAGGGCTTGCTTTCCCTTAGCCGTTGCCAACAATTCTCTTGTGGCTTCCACCATTCGAGTGTTTGGCCCTGGCCTCTCAGCCAATCGAGTCAACTCATGAGGATCTTCTGGGAGCCTTCCATATTGGCTAGATACCCCAGCCATGTTGCAGGTGAAAATCTACATTCTTCTTCTTTGTCTATGAACCTTCCTCTTTGCATGCTCCGGGAAGGTTAATCTCTCGAACACTAAGATTCTTTTTCTTTCTTCTTACCGAGGGGCAATTTCATCGGCTTCAGCATCAAAGCCATCTTGACATCCATTGTCGTCGACCGACGATGTCATCTTTCTTTCTTCTTCTTTTTCTTCAACCGCCATTGGTGGGCAGTGGTCTTCTTTAGCCAGGGTCGCTTGCAGTAGTCGTTGTTGGCCCAGTGAGGGGTTGCCTAGACCCCTGAAGTAGCTTCTGACCATGTTGGTCATCTCCTCTTGCCCCCGTCCCTGATGTAGGACTAGGGATAGTTGTCGACCTCCCACGAGAGGGATGTAAGCAAGCCGGGCTCGTTCGGCGAGCTATTGGAATCTCCGTCCCACTGTGGGGATGTTGGCTTGTCAGGTGCAGGCCCTAAAGCTTCCACGGCGTGGAGGGTCCACAACCATCTCCTCCTTCCTTGGGGCTAGGCCCCTTTCCTTCTTCTCTTCTGCTCCGTCGCGTGCAGGGCGGCGACGGACTGGTGCATCCTGATGGGTAGGTTGGATTTTCTCAGGGACGCAAACCTGCTTGAATATCCTTGGCCTAGGGGCCAGCTTCTTTTAGCCATGACGACCAGTTTCTTCCTTCTCTGCTCTCCTCCCAGAAAGGGCCTGGTAGGAATTGTAGACAGGTATGGCGGGGATGACCCGATCCAAGACCACCCGAGCATCGTGTCCATCCAGGAAGATGCAAACTCCACTAATCAGTAGAGACTTGCTAGACACGGAGAGGCATCCGATAATAGCAGCAGCATTCCTCCGGGAGCCCCTGTGTCAGTGTCCTTTGGAATTCTTGGCAGGAATGGGGCGGGCCCCATGAGTGATGTGGTGCACCAAGCAGCTGGCGACTTGAATCGGGCTCTTGAGTGAACCTGCACAGCATCGAGATTTAGGGCCTCGACCTTCTTGGTAGCATCCTCAGCAGGCTCCGAGGATTCCACTTGGAGCAGATCGACGAAGGCCAACCCCAAAAAGTTTGGGAAGCCAACAGCAACAGGGAACATCCCGAAAATAGTGGGCACCGCCAGGTACCCGTGTTAAGCATGGCCGGCGACGATCGCAGGGCCAAAAGTAAGAGTAGCAAGTCCTGTTGATGTCATTGTTTGCCTGCAAACACAGAACAAGCGAACGATCAGCAGTCTTTGGGAGGGCCTTAGGGCCCACATATCTCGGCAAAGAGATGAAAGGAGACACTGGTCTCACCGGGCGTGCCATACTTATTTGCCTTCTCTTTTTTGTTTGTTTTATTTATTTGTTTATTGGTCAGTCAACCAATTAATTAACCAACAATCAATTGATTAATTGATCGCACAAGTGTGCCAGTCACATGCGTGACAGATTTATTATGTGCTCAATCTGACCCTTATTGGGCAAGAGTGAGATTCGGGTCGGGACCAGCAGTCCGCCATACCATAAAGGTTATGACGTTAATTACATCCCCCACAAGGAGGGAACACCTTTGATTAATTGCCGAGATGGTGAGCCGTCTAGGGCCAAAATAAGATGCAAAGGGATGCACACGATGGAGTCATATGAAATGATTTTTATCTATCATGCGAAGATGGGTATAGTTTATTAAGTTAGAACCCTCAGTACGTGGCGGAGAACCTAGATCTGAAGGCCACCACCACGCATAGTGAAAACTTCCTTAAGAATAAAGAGGCCGAGGTAAGTAGAAAGAAGCCTCTGGCTCTCAAAGCTGGTCCAAGCACAAAGGACCTCTCTGAAGATGAAGAGCCATCTAGCAGCAACTCAGAAGAGGATGAAGTTGCGCTATTGACAAGAAAGTTCAGAAGGTTCCTAAGAAAGGAAGGATAGATTCAAAAATAATTTAGTAAAAATTACTCCTATATCTCTGTAATCTTTCAAAATTAATCATATACTGAGGAGGGTAAAATCTAGGTCCATGCCCGCCCAAGGTCTGTGAAACGCGCGCGTAGCAGACCTCCGACAGTTGACGACCCACGCCAGGCAGCTCAATAGGGCCAGCCATCGAATTCACCCGCTCACGAGAGACATCGACCCAGACATATTGGATGTCGGATAATCTTCCGACGACCGAACGTTACTCTCGCCATCATCGACCCCAACTCCAGTAAAGGCGAGCACGTCACAGGTGTCGTAAGACTCGCCTAAGGACCGTCCGATCTCGGATGAACAGGTGCACAACGGGAAACTCCTCTCGATCGTGGGGAGATGTTACTCCACGACTCACACCCTTCCCTGTTAAGGGATAGGCTTCCACCGTTAGGATAACCCTATAAATAGACCTTCGACAGGTACGCATATTGACACAAACAGACTGAGAGAGACAAACACCTGCCCGCGATGACAGAGCAGAGCCTCCTTCGCTTTCGAGCACGTGACTGATTTGGCGAGCCTCTCCAAACACTCTTTGGGCGTGGCGAGCACCTCCGGGAGTCCCATCCACCGTTCAAGCTTGATCACTCTGCTCTCGCCCTCCTCTTACTTCTCCATTCTCCATTGATCCCCACGTAATAAGGTCCTGACTTAAACATCCGAAGGTTGTCCCCTGGGGTAACACCCAGGGCTCCTTCTAACGTCATTCTTCTGGTGTTTGCAGGCTTCCACAGGTGGCTGGACGATCTTCCCAGATAAATAAATATTAAAAATATAATATGAGATTTGAGAGACTATTTTCTCACCTCTACATATACCTCCACCTTTATCGTATTCATCGTAATACGTGTGAATTCCTAATGAAGGCCGCACTGTACCCCTATCGTCATCGATTTGTCACAAACTATAACTCAAAGTGGGTTAGAAGGAGGGAAATGACTAACCTACCATTTATTCTAGTCAACTATCTCTTTCCCTCTCTCCCTCTAGTCAACTCTCTCTCTCTCTTTGTCTCTCTCTCTCTCATGCTAATGCTCTCTCTCTTCCTAGTCATCATTCACCAACAGTCTCGCAACGACTACATGGTGGCCTCCACCCGCTTCATCAAGAACCCAATGACCACCATGGCTATCATCAGTTGTGCCGGCTCCACAGAGGCCCCCTCGCCAGACTTGCCTCTGCCCCCCTCAGCTAGGAGTGGTCCTTGAACTAGTGGCAGTCCTTCCAGTGGAATCTGATTGCCAGTGTCGCCCTCCCTAACCCCCAGGGCTCCTATCACTACGGTGACATCAACATCACCCGCACCATTTAGCTCGCCAACATGACTGGGATCGTCAGCGGGAAGCTCCTCCACGCATCAACGGTGCCTCCTTCCAAGGCCCACCCACCCCGCTCAACCTCACCGAGTACCTTGATGTGGGTGAGAAGGCATTCAAGTACAACACCATCAAGGACAAGCCGCCAGAGCAAATCGAAGCCAACGAGAGAGAGGAGAGAGAGATGTGGCCACCCAGATTGTTCTTCCCCTTCGATGCCAGTGAGAAACAAAAGAGAGAGAGAGAGGGGGAGTTCTGACAGAGGGTAGGAGGGGAAGAGAGAGAGAGCAGAGAGGGTGTTTGGTGGGAACCCCCCTCCCCCACTCCCTCACCATCCACCACCGATCGACGTTATTGCCATTTGGTGCAATCCTCACCATTGTCTGACAACATCCCAAATACCCCACCACCCGACTATGTGCACAAAGAGAGAGCGAGTGAGAGAGAGAGAGAGAGAGAGAGAGAGAGAGAGAGAGAGAGAGAGAGAGAGAGAGAGAGAGAGAGAGAGAGAGCCTCTACCTCCCATAAAAATTCCAACTCCCAGATCCACTGCCTTCCCTCCAGTCAACCCTTGTTCTCAGTCAGATCCAAATCTGTCCTGCCAGATCTGGTTCTGTGAACCAACGTATTGTAAAATCGATCAAGGCCATTACAGAGACAGACAAAATTCCTTATATGGCCTGGGGTCGTAGCTCTCTAAAAGAGCTTTCGAACGGCACTAGTCTTGCGTCAATCAAAGGTCAGGGCTGTTCACAGCAGCCATTCTTGCCGGGTTGCGCATTGTAGGAATTGAAGAAACAGCTCGTGGACAGCAAGCAACAGTCACCCCTAGGCTGGCCGCCTCACCTTCCAAAAGGCGAACCAGCACGTCGCCTTCCCAGGGAACGTCCCTCCAAAAGCTATCGTCACAGCAATACCATTCCCGGCCAACTCGGTCGGCCGACCAGGATGTGGACCCCATGGTTGTCGATGCGCACTTCTACTGTAACTGTCCAAATTGCTGCCCGTCAACCCAAGATCAGTCCTCCAGGGCTCCACTTGTAGCCCTTTACCTCCCTGCGTGGAGTGAGCAGTAAATTTATTTCTATAATTATTGTAATATTTTTATCGGGAGTTACCGTACTTGGCCGGAGTCGTCTTCCCCACGCCCGGAGCGTGGAGGTACACTCGTCACCCTCCTCGTAGGCATTTACTTTACTCGTATATATTTTTATATGCCACTGCTATCCCAATAAATTCCCCCAACTTAGATTCAGTGACCTCCACTTCCAGGAGTCGACCAGGGACACCCCGTCATCGTCCTAGTCGATCACTGCCTCTAGAAGACTCCCGGAGATCCGCATCCCAGTGAACGTCCGTGCTTGTTGTCCTACAGGATAGATCTGTGCTGATCTAGACCAGACACCCACAGCTACCTCGGGAACCCCACCGGAGTGCCGCCCAACAACCCAGGATCAGTGCTCCTAGATTCATGGTGTAGCCTATTACCTCCCTACGTGGAGTGGGCCGTAGAATTATTTATGTAATTATTATTTATCCTACTATACTGGGAGTTAAGGATGTTGGCCAGGATGTCTTCCCCATGCCCGGAGCGTGGAGGTACATTCGCCTCCCTTTGTCTCATTTGCTTAGTTCGTATGTGTTCTTTTATGTCGCTACTTGAGTGTTAGGATTCCTAGCTCATTCTAATTTTGTCGTCACTACTAGAGAGAGTGAGTGTGACCCGTCCCGTGACTCGACCCGACCACGGAAGAGCCGAGTACCCTTGACTCGCCTCCAGTTGCTCAACCGCACACATCCGCACGCTTCCCTCGCTAGGGACAAGTCGGGATCTAGAGTCCTAGGTTCGCATCCAAATTGGTACCGAGTTCGCCACACCGTCCCACATCAAATTAGTATCAGAGCATGGTAGAGTCTAGGGTAGTCTTTATTTCAAAAAAAGTCTTGAGTCTAGGCCATCTTGTCATTGGTTTACATTTCATCCCAATACACGGTATATCAAAAGGAGTTACTGGAATGATAGGCTACGCCTATTGGGAAGGTAGTCCACTTGTGTGAGAGGATCTTTGAATCCCCATCTCCGCTAGGTACCGAATATTGGTTACGTCTAGGTTAATCACTTCACCTTGGTCAGTGCATTCCAACCCCTTGTCATTTGCATGCCCACTCGTAGTGGTACCCAATACTCACCTCCACCACCACCTATGGGAGATCCCCGAGTCCATCGTCTTGATGAGCCATCCGTGGTCAATATGTTTCGAACTCTCATGGGAAAAATTGATGGGCTGAGTACACGAGTGGATGAGCTGAGTACGCGGGTAGATAAGTTGGATGGGTTGAGTACGTGTGTAGATGGCCTAGGCACATGCCTGGAAGAGAGAATGAAGGTCTTAGAGGATCGGGCCAAAGAGTCAGACCAGTCCTTTTATGGTCTGGTAGGGAGAGTCACCGTCCTAGAGAGAGCCCCAATCGAGGCTGTTGCGTCCCCTGTGGTTCTGAAGTTTTGATGATGACAAATATTATGAGTCATCATAATATGACTTTGGTCATTTAAAAGGGTTGACATATGTTAATACAAGCTCATCATATAATTTATTAAATTCATATATATTGTAATAAGATATAAAAAAATTGATTTGAATCGAACCAAACTAAACCAAACAGAATTTGTTTGGTTCAGTTCGGTTTGGTTTGAGGTTTAGTTTAGTTTGGTTCGATTTGGGAAAAAAGTCCCTAAACCGAACCATGAACACCCTTAGACATCACTTTTAAGCACTTAATAAGTATAATTGTGCATTAATATGATCAAATACCATTCTCACCATCAATTGGAGCCTAGCATTTTAAACTTTATTTTGAGTCAAAATGGCCATGTGAGAAAAAGTCAAGAAGCTGCATAACTGTCAAAATACATTTTGGGATGAACTTCATTAAGTATCTTGAATTTTCTAAATTTTTCAAGAATTAACGACATAATGAATGGATGCCATTTTGATGTGGCACAAACAAGGGGTGCAGCAAAAATGATATGAAGGCCATCGGACTTCTGACGTAAGCACACTAGTGAAGGTTCATACCCGATGTCGGCGGACTAGCTCACTCGATGCATGTCCCTTTCCTGGGGTGACTCGGGGATGGTAGGCCGAGTCTGAGGACCAGGCCCTGCTGGTTGGGACTATGGGCAAGGTGAGTGGGGTCCTACCCTTAGATGTTGAGTTTTTCCGCAACAATGGGGCAGACCACGCACCTTGGGGGCACGGGTACACTCACACTCACTCTCCGCTATGGCTACTCAAAATAGCTGTTCAACCCCGATCAGACACTCTCTCCCTCACCAGCGGAGCTCAGAAATAATAACGAATGAAAGTAATCAACCAGAGTGAGGGTTAGGGGCTCACCTGGCCAGCTTGAAGAAGCCGACTCCGATCGGAGACGAAGGCAAGCGGGGAACATGCGATGCCCGCATGTGCGTCAGTGTCGCTTGACCTGTAATTTTAAGCTTACACCACTACACCTCTCGCAGGAGGGGGATCATGGGGTGGGGGCATTAACAGTACAATCAAACACTACCTCCACGTAGGGGTGGGGAAATTGTGACAATCGAGTTCTGCCCAGACTGGTTCTGCAGGGACAGCAAGTCGTTGACGGGGACGCCGCAGATGTTGTCGAATGCTGCAGGGAGTGGGCCGATGCTGAATGATCCAGGGATGGGCCTGGACCCTCCTGTAAGCTCCACAGGTCGTCTGAAGTCCAATGGAGGTCGCAGTGGGCCGGAGACTCGAGCCGATCTGGTTTTGGCTAGACTGGGCCTGGCGGATATTAGTCGAGTGTCAGAGCTGTCACGGCCTCGTCTGATCTCTGCCGGAGGTGGGGGTAGTGCCAAAACGTCCTTGGGAGGCCAAGGAACACGTCGGTGAAATTTGGGGGTGATTCGGGGCCGACTTGGACTGGGGTAGCTCCGAGACCGGGCTGCTCCTGGGCGTCTCTGTCTGGTCCAGAGAGGGACCCGCCTATTGCAGAAGGTGCCACGGGCTATCCCGAGCTCCGATGATGACGGGGTTGGAGCTGACGACACTGTGGGCGAGTTTGCCTCGCAACTGGAACTAACGGGACTCCAACTGA
Organism: Amorphophallus titanum; assembly: GCA_024336825.1. Lineage (NCBI taxonomy): Eukaryota > Viridiplantae > Streptophyta > Magnoliopsida > Alismatales > Araceae > Amorphophallus > Amorphophallus titanum. The sequence goes on from JANBPO010001714.1 coordinate 10,739,279, forward strand.
GGTTGGAGATGAGCGAGGTGAATAGATAAGTAGGGAGTGGACTAGCCTAGATCTGGCGAGTGCAGTCAGCGCACGCTGAAGAAAACGGACGGAACAAGGTGCTCCGATGGGCAAATGGCTTCCTTCTTCTTGGAGTCAAAAGAGGACTCTTAGAGGGTCGCCCCAGCCAAAGGTTGTGCCAGGATCCTCACCAGGGTGGCTGTGGGAGTTTCTGCAAGTCGTCTCAAGTTATCTATCGGAGATGATTTGCGCAGGTCAAGGAGAATTAATCCTCTGTGCCGCTCTGATGTCGTCTAAGGGTGTTTCAACTCTCATTGCGAAGCTGACTCAGAGAAGCTTCCTCAAATGCTAGGCTGGTCGCCAGGAACAGTGCAAGAGGGGCGGTGATGTCACTGCACCTGGCCAGGTAGTTCTGCTATTGAGTCTGCCTGGGTGGCAGTGGAAGAAGAGGTTGAATATGGTGGAGATGAGGGGGTTGCTACACACAGTGTTACCAAGGTCTCTTTTCCGCTGCCTAACCTACAGTTTATACTTCATATTTGAGGTTTGTTCTGATTCATCACTGAAAACGTTTTAAACTGCTATTGTGCTTATCCGGATCTATTCACCCCCGCTCTAGATCCTCTCTTAACCATCCAACAGCTGCGTCTCCGTGTGTGTAGCATAGTTTGGGGTGAGTTCCCTGAGTGTGTCATTTGTGCTGTTATAGCAGCAGTCTGGGGAAAGGCCCCGTGTGTACTCTTTACTGTGGAAGCAGCGTGTGTGCGTGTGGTGTTGGGGTTCATCCCCGTGTTGCTACGTTGGTAGCGTGTAGTGAAGTCTCACCGGATTCGGTTAGGGGTGAACGTAGGGAGCTCGTCGTGATCCCGAACCACCTAACAATCTCTATGTCGATTGTGATTGCCTGTGTGATTGTCCTTTTCATCTATCTCCATTCACAGGTGTAGACATGTTTTCCTTCCCTTCCTTTTCCCTAATCCCTTTTGACTATATCAATATAGAAATTGTAACGACCCGAGAATCTGATTACCGGGAAGGCCCGATAACCCGAGACTCGTACCGCCACCCACGAGCTCGAACACTCGGAAGGGTTAAAAGGATGGTGTGGAGACTATGCAAGTATCTCAAATAATTGTAGAAATTAAAGTAGTTTTATAATAAGTAAGAAATTAAATTAACATTTTATAATTTACATGGTCTACAAGATAACAATAAATAACAACAACAGTAGCCCACAACTAGTACAGAGACAAGAAAGAAAAGTACAGCTACACGGGGCATACCCCAGCTCTGACCTCTAGCACTAATGCTGGGCACCCGAACCACGCTGAGCCTCAGACGCATGCGCTCCCCTAAAGCCGCGCCTCGCCTGAAACACAGTAAAAACACGTAGGGAATGAATCTCAAAACAAGACTCAGTAGGGATCACCCAAACCCTACCTCGCAAAATGGAAGACCGCTACACTAGCAGCTAATCAAGTACCTCAGAAGTAGAAGCCCTGCACTGCAAGTACCAGTCTCACGGTTTGAAAACCCACACACGCACGCCACGATGAAACGACCGAAACTCGCCGGTCAACACGACCCAAACCCGAAGGTCAAGGCAACTGAGACTGACAGTCTGTCACACCCTATCCAGAACAGAAGTACGTCCCACTAGAAGAACTACCGGATGCATCCACTGACATCTTATACCGCGTCACAAGTGTCTAGCTATTACGCCTTTGGCGTGAGACTCAGACACACACAAGTAACCACAAAGCAAGTGACTAGCTGGGGTCGCACCCATCGACGTGTGTCCAACTGCCCCCAAGCACGTGTGCACACACAGACCATGCGTCCTAGGTCTGGCCTCTAACCGGTTTTCCCCTCAGCCAGACTCTGGCTGACGACATGGGGCCCGACGGAAACTAGTCTAAAAATTATCCTCTGGGTAGCCGTCCCACCACTCCCAAGTGGATACCAGCACACACGTACTGGCGAGCTACGACTAGCGGAGTGTCTCTGAAGGAGTAGACTCTCAAGCCACTGAAAACAACGTCCGAACCTGACGAAGTATGGGGACCGTCCCACGTACCAGCGCTGTCGCACCATCGGAGAGGAAACGGGACTGCCCGCCACGTGGAAAAGTCCAGGGCATAACGGACCCACTCTGGTGCGTCATACACAATGGCAGACCAACACAGGTGCACCATGGTAACATGACGGACCACTTCTGGTGTGTCAAAGACCCAGTAGAAACTAGACTATAATGCACCTGCCCAATGGCGTTATAGCACTTAACGGACCGACGCAGGTGCGTTAATTCTCGAGTCCCAAGAGGGAACATAACGCACACCTCTAGGGGCGTTATGTACATAACGGACTAGCCATGGTGCATTATGTCACAGAGTGAAAACAGACTATAACGCACTCCTCTAGGGGCGTTATAGACCATAACGGACCATCTCTGGTGCGTTAAGTGGAAGGCAAGGGCGTTAAGCATAACGCACCTTCCCTGGGGCGTCATATGGTTATTTTATTTTTATCTTTCATTATTTCTTTTTACATATAAATACATATAAAAATTTTTAAGTTGCTACAAGTCTGGCCAATGCTCCCCTACAGGTGATCAATGAATAATGCCAGCACCCTACGAAAAAATCAACCACCATGACAATGGTAGGCCACTAGCGACCAATCACATGCTTGACCACAAAATCTCAGTCAGAGCGGCAGCCATTTCGTCGCCAACCAATGGTCTCAAAAGCCGAGGGACGGGTGGCCCTCCGATTCACAAGACTGGGGAGTCTCGAACCCCCTACACAGTATCGTCGGCTATAGTCACGCTCACTGGGAAACAGACCAGGGAGTGAAAAATACTCATAGCACTCCTTGACATAGTCAAGGTGGAAAATCTGAGAAAATACAAATCTTAGTCTACAAGTCCACCTCTAGGGGCAGGACATGGCTCCTGCCAGTGCAACCTCAGATGATAAAAGGGAGCCACAAGTGGTCTCCCACTACTCGCCAGCCACCCTACGAGGCGTGATGGGATCGACGGTCTGGGCTTCCCCCGAGCCGCCTCTCCTCAGAAAATCCACAAAGCCCTCTGCACAAGGCAGGGCCCCTAGACATAGGCAACAAAGCTAGAATCATTGTTACGCCAAGCTCCCATGCCCTCTTTTCACCATCGACATTAGCGTCAAACCCAGTCACACCATTAACCGCTGAAGTGGCCACCTATATGGAGAGTTCGATGTCCAGACCAGACTACTTCCGCAATGCGGGCCCTGTGCACCTATGCCACAAGCCCAACATGCAAGATAAACAGGAATGGAATATCCAAGATGTGGATAATGGGCTATACCTTCAAGCACCTTGCGTGTATCCAATAGATGCCACCTCCTCCAGCTCCATACCCTCAGTAGCTTTGGCAAATTGCCCGCCAACAACCCAGATCTCTCCAGAATCCAGCTCTACAACCTCTTAGGCTCAAGGGTCTTCTTCAAACATGCCACCGTCGATTAGAAGATCACAACAAGGGCGTCAACTCCCAGAACAAGTAACTCCTACACCGTCGATAACGCCAGGAGAAATCAAAACCTGCAAGGCACACAGGCAGTACGCCGTCGTCTTCGCCTTTGACGAATGGCCCATGGGGGGAATTTGTTGTACCCAGACATTTTCCCAACAAAATAACTAGAAATAAGGGCTCAAAAATTTCCCCAAACACCTTTAAGGCATTATCTACCTAGCCCCTCCTACATCATACCGGGCCTAACCAAGGGTCCTAACCAGCTAGCCGTGACCCATGGTGACATCAACAATCGATCGGGGCCACCTGCGGGCGCCCTGTCCTCAAGCCACGACAAGTGGCACCCAGCAATGGGGCTAGGGGTCTCCCCCAAAAATAGCTCCCTCCAGCCTTTAAAAGTCCAAGGGAGACTTTTCCTAGCCAACTACGGTCCCTGAGGGCCCCTACAACGCCTATATGGCCTGTGCTCACACATCGAGAATTTTCCTATGCACCTGGTGGGCACGCATGTTCCAGCTGCTCTACAGCAAGCCGGAGGCCAACTCGCAGCTCGAACACCCTAGCCGTATCCTATAGCAAACCTCTAGCAAGTTGGGGCCACTCCCGGCCCTCAGATTTACGCTGTTGAGCCATTTATCTTCGGCACCCGAGATAACTCGGGACTCCTAGCAGCCCATCGCATCATGCGGTGCATAACGGAAGAGCAGGGAATAACTCTCGACACAGCTTCTACAAGCGGCTCGACATTGGCAACTCCAATAGTCGAATCACACTTGGGCACACCATGGTCAAGGCGGAACTTGGACAAATGTCAAGTTTGGCCATTCCAGGTCTAGATTCAAAGCCAACTCTAGTACCTCCCCCATAGCACTTCTAGGTGAACTCAGCCCATAGGGGATTCCTCTTCGAGTCCTCTTCGTAATGAGTCCAGGCTCGTCGTCATCCCCCCCAGATCAGGTCAGAGCGACCGTTTTCGTCCGACCACGCAGATCTGTGTCACTAGACGCTTGATAGGACGTGATCTCCATTGCGAAGTCAATAACAGCTTTCATTCCAGTATTGGCATGGCTCCGTATGAAGCACTGTATGGTCATCCTTGTCGTACTCCATTGAATTGGTTTGATGCCGGTGATCGATTGTTGACAGGGCCAGATATGGTACAGCAGTGCTGGAATATCTAAAAGGTGGTCAGTGGTAGGAAAGAGCAAAACCCCACATAGGCAAATAGAAGTGGCTTTGGCTATGGCCTCATTCCACCTACACTTGTTCTTATAGTGGGAAGTCATCCACTGGGCCATGGGGATCAAATCAATTTGATGAGGGCTAATCTTGGTTTTGACATCCTTTGGGTGGGTTATGAATTCCCCCAAGATAAGAGAAGGATCTATGGGATCGACCGTGTGAAACACTAGGTCCTCATCCCCCACCTTAGTCCTAGGAAGGGCTAGATATGTCTCAATCTTCTCTATAAGGACAATAGCCTCAAAGGATGGGAATATGAAGGTATGTGTTTGGGGGTGCCATAACTCCACCAAGGCCAAAATGCTATGTCAATCAAGGGAAATTTTCTGGAAGTTTTTGGGTAGGACAAGTAAAGGATGGAGGTGCCAAGCTTTTAATATGGAAATAACTTCTATGGGAAGTTCCTTTATCATGGGAGAAACCCACTTCAGATTTGAGTAACATCGTGGGCCAAGAAGGAGCTGGAGGAACAATGAAGAAGGGAAAAAAGAAAGAGAGAAGAAGAAGAGAGGCAACATGAGAATTTAAGGAATTTAATGGAATTTGAAGATTATTGCTTTAACTTACCTCTCTTGAAGAGCTAGTGCTCAGGTGTTTGGGGATGAAGGTTAGCCGTTGCAACGTCCCGTGCTCCTTTTTAGCTGGTCTTGGCCCGTCGTAGATGCCCTCGCCCGTTGTGCTAGCTCCAAAGGATATTTTCATGGTGATTTGGGTGTTTTGGCTAAGGTTTTCAAGGCTTAAAGGGACGATTTTCTATGAGGTACGAGTTCAAGTTGCATTCCTACTTATAAGGCTTAGATTTCTAGTCCTTTTGCATTAGGATCGAGGTTGGGATGCCTCAATTTGAGTTAGAATAGGTTTTGATGTGGTTTGGGCATCGTTATCTGTGCATTAGGACTCTCCAGGAGAGTCCTGCTTGGGTTCAACTGTGTCCTTGGGCTTGTCGTCTATCGCAAGACTGCTAAGTCAGGTAGTGGTCATCCAGTGGTCGTCTCTTCCCTCTCTTCATTATCTTCTCTCTCGTCTGCCTAAAGGTCATGTTATGACTATTTCTCTCAGTTTGGGGTCTTATGAAGACCATCTATTGTTTCCCTCAGCTGATGTTCGTCTACCCTTTAGCAGCCTATCGTAGGACCACCACTTTGGGTAACGGCTCTGACGGGACCACCTCTCACATCTATCCTGTGTGTTCTTTCCCAAGTCCCCTCTCTCCGCTCTTTGTGCATAAATCTGTGTTCCTCTCTCTCTATTAGTCGTAGGAGTCATCGTCAAGTTAGTTAGGTCAGTGTCAACGTACACGCATTTGTATTTTAAAATCAAAAGGATCATGTTTATTATATTATGTCAAAATCATATACAAGTACATCAAGCAGGCCCCTCTCCTAAGCCCCCGCTGTCCCGAATACCCTCTTGACACTTCCTTGGCAGACCTATGGCTGTGCTCCCGTGCTCGTGGCATCGCTGTCACTCCTCCTCCTCATTCCTCCGTTGGCTGGAGGAGCCGATAAAGTAACCACTATACACACTGCTGTATGAACCGCTCGGAGTCCTATTGTGCTCTGACCTCCTGCCCAATAGCTGGAGGGCATCCTTCAATCCCCCCACTATGCCCTTAAACTCGGCAACCTGCAGTCGAGACTGCTCTAGCTCGCTCCTCAGCTCTGTAGCCTCTGCTCAAGATCGCTCTGCCTCCTCCCTCTGCCGAGTGGCCTTGCTCAGCACCGCCTCTAGCTCCCTCGCCTGCACATGCACTCATTGCAGTTGGTCATTTACATTCATAGTCATAAGGTCAAAGTGAAGTGTATTTGTTTGCTTACCCTCTCCGCGAGTGTGGCCTCAGCCTTCTCGGCCCGAGCAACCGCCCCAGTGAAGTCAGCATCTCGCTTAGGCCGATCCGCTGGTGGCTGGGAGGAGGAAGATGGAGCGTCTGGTCCCTATCGCTGTGCTCCCTCGACCTGCTCATATAGCAGTCAGTCGATCGGTTGCATGGCATTTGCACTCTAGGTTTAAGGTCTAGTAGAACTCACCAGGAGCACCAAAGAGCACTGGAACTCATCCCGTTGCTGGATAGTGGAGTGAAGGAGTCCCTGGAGCTCCACTATGCGTCCCTGAGGGTCTAGCTGCATGTAGAATGTCAGGTTGTCAGTGCATCAGGTATCACTAGAAAGCATAAGTTTTAAAACTCGTATCGGTCGTTGAGTGCCGCGGAAGACCTGGTCTTCATAGTGTCGGGCGTAGGCCTTCAGGTAGGCCTCATTGCTGGTGGCTCACGCTCGCACCGCTCGACCTCGCCTAGTCCAATCTTTGATCGAGTCAACCGCTTGGGTGATCCAGTCAATCTCCCTAATCAGTCCATGTAAGTGTCACCCACGGGTTCCTCTATCGCCTCTCGTGTCGGGAAGTCCTCCTCCAGCTGGTAAACTCCCCTAGTTCTCATGATCAGCCGATGGTGTAGTGGCTCGATCAGGTTCATGCAATGGATCCTAATGTCACGTCCCACATAAGCCTGGGCTGCCTCCACCAACGACTATCAGCCATGTCCTTCATCTCGGTACGGTGTCCAGTGCACCTGAAAATGGGAGGGCAGTAGAGTCAAGCATCGATGTCAAAGCATCTAATTGCATTAAAAGTCCAGGTTTGAGTCTTACTGATGCATATGGTAGCATGTCTATATCGTCCTAAATAGCCCGCACCAGGCATCGTAGAGAGCCAGTGTCCCAAACCGCCATCCATCGCCATGGGATGGGCACTCAATCGGGGTGTACCTCCTTCCCTCTCCCTCGGCCGGGTAGGTACATGTAAGTCAATATCTGCATTTTAGATGTCAGTATGTAGAAGTCACAAATCATAGTAGTTGCACAAGATTTAAGGTAGAGGGTTACTTGTAGCAGTGAAGAGAATCTGCCCAACATCGTCTGTCAAGTGGTGGTGTTGAGCGAGTCAAAGAGGAAGGCAAGCACAGCCACGCCCCAAGCAAAGGCTCCAACCGTGTCCAAATCTGTCAGGAGGGGGAGGAGTCTGCAGCTCACTCCATTGGCCCTCGTCGCGAATAGTAGTTTCCCGAATAGTAGTATCAGGAACCACCGGAAGATGACGTCTGCCTCAAGACCCGATCCCGTCGCCACTCTCTCTCTAGCCTGGTCTGTCAATCATCCCAAATGCTCCTCGGGTAGCTCCCCTATGGCGATCGCCACCCCTCGAAGTCCTAGGCTCTCCTGCAAGCTCACCCATGACAGCATAGAGGAGTGTCACCCCGACCTCAACAGCTTAAGCCCTAGCAGCTACTGTGCCATCTCCCTATAGTCTACATGTGTCATCCCACTGACTGGCACTCCGTGGATGTGCAACCTTGTGATCCGCACCACGTCCTACAGCGTGGGGATCATATGTCCCCACGGGAACAAAAATGCCTTGCTCACTAGATCCCACTAGTTGTAAAGAGTGTAGAGCAGTGCTGTGTCCAATTTCATCACCTTCATACCCAGGAATTCAGCAAATCTCATGGCAGCTGTTGCTTCCTCTGGAAGTCAGGTAGTGCGAGGTACACCACCCGAACCTGGAGCCAGGAGATTCTCGTCCGTCACTTTCCCTACATGCATTGGACATTTAGTGTCAGTCATTCAGATAAGTCAACGAGTCATGCATTTCATATATATATGACAAAAAAAACCCTCAGAAGGTGGTGGCCCTTTGGGGGCCATTTTATCCTATTAGCTGCCCATGAATGACCGTTCTTCCCCTAGCAGTCGCTGGAAGGACCGCTATCTTCTCATCGCAATAGGCGGCATTTCCCCCTCTTTCTCGCTCGCAAAAATGGCCCCAAAGGCCTACAAGTCTCATCCATGGGTCCCCATGACCCATGCACATCCTATTCCATGCCCATTTCATGATTTGAAGATCAAAAATCAAGCTTTGGGTTTAGTGGCCTACCTCAGACGGTGGAGCTCCGACCGCCCCCTCAGGCATTTCCTCAGCTACCTGATCACCATCACTGCCCCTGGCCTCCTCCTCAGGTGCCGCGAAGGCCGTGGAAGGGCCTCCTTCCTCCATGTTTGTCGGCGGAGGCCTTTCTTCCTCTAGACGGTGCTCCGGCCCCGCACGAACCTCCTCCTCCGCCATGTGATGCAAGAAGTGTCTCACAGCCCTCTTCTTTGCCATCCGTTCACACGTGGGCAAGCACATCGAGCTCGGTGGTGGGCTTGGCAAACTCATCGTTGGATGTGGCTGGACGGGAGTGTGAGGGTGAGTGAGAGGGTAGAGAGACACAAACAGTCGGCCCCCTTTATTTATTTTGAAATCGCCCAGGGCCTAGCGGTCATGCGATGGACCATTATGATCCCTTGGCGGTCCTTACAGGACCGTCACCATCCAGGCCTTGCCCATCTTATAAATTTAAATCACCTTACAGGTGGAGGTAAGGCGGTGGGCTGCTATCTCCCCTTTGCGGTCTAAGACGCATGCCGCCCGTGTGTGTATCCTTTTGGATGTATCTCAGCGTGTCCCTGAGCGTATTTGGATTGGGCTTGGCTCAGATGGTTTTTGGCAACCGATCACTTGTTCTAAGCGGCCTCTCTTCTGCTGCTCTTGCCAGCGTTTGGGTCATCTTCCTGCTACTTGCAAGAAATTTGCCGGTTCTCGTGCTCATGGGGCTTCCGACAGTGCTCCTCCGGCCTCCAGTGGTGGTGCTCCACCGCGCACGGTGCTGCAGGCTTGGAGAGCCGTTACCAGGCCTGTTTGCGTTCCTGGTGCTGTGGCTGATCGGGCTGACCCTTCGGTGTCCCTGCTCACGTCCGTTGGCGATCCCCTGTCCCAACCGGTGCCGTCGTTGAATATCCCTGTTAATGATGCTGTTATGTCTCCCTTAATTGCTGGTGATGGGGACCTTCCAGCTGCTGTTGGTGGAGCCCCTGATCGGATCCCTTCTCCACCTCCTCCTTATGGTGATATTACTGTTGGGGGCCCTTCCACTCTAGGCGTCCCTCCTGCTGCCACCCTTGGTGCTCAAGTCTTTGATGCTTCTTTAGAGGGGCCTACACCTTCTGTTGACGTGCCTTCAAGCAACGCCCCACTTCCGTTGCATCCCGGTTGCTTTCCTGCTCCAATTGATGGTGTCGTTGCTGCTCCCCTGAAGTCATCCTCGCCTGCTGCTCTGTCTGGGCCCATTCCCCCGAGCCTTGTTCTTGGGGCCGGCCTCCCTGTTGATTGTGCTGTTCCTCCGGGTGTCGACCCCCCTGCTTCAAGTGTCAACCTCTCTTCTCCCTTGAAGGTGGCTCCTCCTCTTAATGCTGCTGCTGTACCATGGTTACCTGCCACTGCTCCTATTGTTCCTTCCCCCTTGGTGGCATTCGATGCTCCTGCTACTGTTCCTTTTGCTTCATCATGTTCGCCTGGTGTTGTGGCTGGCCGTTTGGGAGGTGCTTCAAAGCCTGCACCTGGTGCTGTTCCTGCTGAGGGCTTGGCTCCCAAGTCCTCCCTTGATGGTGCTCCTTCGGTTGCTGGCTCTCAGTCGGCCACGTCAGCCACTGCCATTGGTGCTCCTCGTCTATCCTTTGCCCAGGCTCTTCGACGATCTGTCAAGCTCCGTGCTGATGCTGTTCCTTCTTGCTCGCAAGACCTTCCGTTGGCAGCTAGCCCGTGGGCTCCTCCTCCAAAGGCTATCGTTCCTGCTTCATCTTCTAGCTCCTCTGCTGGTGCTTCTTCGACTTCTTCAGCTGATGGTTCCTTTGGACCCCTAGTTATTTACCAGGTTCTTACTGTTCCTGGCTACGAGCCTTCCACCTCCGTGGACTTCACCAAAGTGCATGCTAACTGGGTCGGTCAGCAAGCCTTGGAGTGCTCTAAGCCCCCCTCCAGGCTTCCCGGTACTCGATCAAGGGGCCCTCTTCATCGCTCTACATCAGTTAGCCCCCCGCGTGATCAAGTTTGAGTGTCATTTCTCTTTTAGGCCCTCGGTGTATTTTGTTAAAGTTTATGTTTGGGCCTTTGTTTATCTTCTTTCAGGGGTGTTTTCCCTTTTGGTTTTCCTGAGCCACTTTACGTTCATAGCCCCTCTACGCAGGGTGTCTTTCTTTTGGCTCCGTTATGTTGTATACCTTTCTTTTATGTCATTTAATAAAAATGCCTAGCTGATCTTCGGGTCTGCCTAGGTATTGCTTTAGTGAAAAAAAAAAAGGGGAGGTTGGGTTATCAAACGGTTGCATGGGTGCGTGGAGGTCGAGTGTGGCCAACGTGGAAGGCTTGCGCCGGTGGGAGATAGGGGCAGTGCATGGCGAAGGGAGGTGGGGTTGGATCCGCCAATGAGGTTGGTTGAAGGAGGGAGTGGTTGTGCCGACCTGTTGTGTGGGGTTGTTGGAGTCGGCAATGGTGGGCACGGGCTGTAGACAGTGGGCGGAGTGGGGCTCGGTTCACAGACGCGGAAGGGTGGATGGGGACGGGGAGGGATTGGTTTCTCAGGCGGGAATGGAGGTGCAAGGGTATGTGCAAGAGGGGTTGATCATACCCATAATAATTATATCTACCAATAGAGGGAAACCTTAATCGCCCTGGTGATAGGAGAAAGAAGAGTCATCACTAGAAGATAGAGACCAGATGCGTCCGTCATCCCCTAACGGCTTATACTGTGTCTCAAGCAACCCGTAGTCTGGGACATGACAAGCGAGAGGTGTAACAGAACCAGTACCAAACCGAGAACTAGTTAGATTGACACTCGTTAGTGTCAGTCCTAAGTCTCTGACCACGTGTGCACACACTGACTCTTGCCTAGAGCCAGGGCTCCAGCTAGTTTTCTCCCCTTGTAGGACGCTACGGTCGAGGGCACCGCTGCCAAGCCGGGAGCCCACGGTAACTAGCTAAAACCGTTCGACGGGAATGCCCCTTCACCACTTCCAAGTGGGTCGACACCAGGGAGTCTAGGGCTACGGCTAGTGACTCCATCACAAGGTAAGGGGAAGGTTCTCCATTGGGATCTAAAGTAATACCACAGTATTATAAAATAACTTAACCATGGCACGCATGCACAATGGTATGCATTAGGGACTACACCTACACCTTTTAGAATGCCAGAGGATATAACAGACTACTCTGGACCTGTTACCTGGCATAACGGATCACGACAGGGGTGTTATATGGAACATAACGCACCTCCCTTCATCCATTAAACACACCCGACCAATTAAATGAACACGAGCACAGAGACATGCAGACTATAACGCGCCACCACTGGGGCGTTATGCTCAGTACGACACACCTCCCCCTGCGCGTTATACTCAGCCGAACAATGCAATGCAACTAGAAACACAGGGCATAACATGCCAAGCATGGGGCATTATGCTGAGTATAATGCGCCTCCCATGGCCCGTTATACTCGCCCGAACTACCATTAAAATCACAGGAAATATAACGCACCAAGGCTAGTGCATTATGTGACTATAACACATGGGTCTAGGCCTATTAAAGTCACCCGAATGCATAAAACCCCAGAAAATCCATAGTTTTAACGTAATGATGTAACGCACCGAATCTAGGGCGTTATATGACTATAATGGATCTACCCTACACCATTATGCTAACCGCATTACTAGGTCAACGGTTAAACGACCGGTCAATGGTCAAAAGATGGACCTGGAGGAGTCCGTCAAAGGGCACATAACGCACCACTTTAGGTGCGTTAAAGGACTATAACGCACCGGTCCTAGCGCATTATGTCGACTGGGTTACGGGTTAGACGAGTTTGATACTGAACTCCATCCCAGTCGACCGAAATCGATGGGGGATGCGCGAAAACAAACTAACCTGTTGAAGTATGCATCCATACATCCATTTACATCAACAAAAATGTAAAGATGATGCCCATGGATGTAATTTTATAATTTAACGACTAAATTATGCTAACATGGAACAATGCACAGAAAATGATACAATTGGCGTCGGACCATGGCGCATGTGGTACCGGTGGGTTCCTAGCGAGGAAGAGAGTCCATCCCCCTACCTCTGACATGACGAGGAAGTCGATCCGATGCCGAATGGACGACGAGGGCCACGACGACCACCCGACTTCACGCTCCCCCACGCTCTACAGATCGAGGGAAGAAGGACGTCCATGTGATCCTCACGACACAATCTTCCCAACGCCGCCTCTCGCGCCTCGATCAGCAACCGTCTGGACTAAAACTGAGCGAGGAGAAGAAAACACCAAAATTAGGCCTAAAATCTCCCAAATAGGGTTTTACACGTGAAACGATGAAAACGTCTGCCATCGACAACGCATGAGGCGTCAAAACGCTCCTGGTGAGATGAGGAACTCATTCCCCTACCTCGATCGCGACGAAGTCCGCAAAATGGTGCAGATTGAATGACGGGGCGTCGCGGCTCCTCTCGACCCGTCTCGTTTCCATGCTCCCCGAACCGCGAAATAGAGGGTACCATCTCGACCTACGCGTCGAGCCCATCCCAATGGTACCTCCCACGACTCGGTCCGGCGTCGTTTCGACCGAAATCGAGTGAGATTGGGAGAGAAAGAGAGAGAGCGCTTGAGGAAATTTTAGACTGGTTCGGCTCTGACCTTCAGTTGGTCCTACGTCCCGTACCCAACAACCACTGTAATTTTCACTATCTCCCTATAAGGAATAGTTACACGGTCATTTTTAGTTAGGTGTTCAGCCACACCACAGGCACCCTTATCCTTAAGAGCCCTACCTACTTTTACTCAGGTGTTCAGCCACACCACGAGCACTCACTCACTATAGCCCCAGCTGATTTCACTGACACAGCCAAACCCAGGATATCAACCTCCTGTAGGCACTCTTGCCTTCAAGCATGGGCTTCTTGTAACGACCCAAGATCCAGATACTGGGAATTACCCGATACCATTTGAATCCTGACCCGCCACCCACGAGCCCGAAGGATCGGAAGGGTCATTTAGGTGTATAGAGGTATATTAAAATTTAAAATAATATATGAAACAACTACATAATTAAATGTCTAAATAATAAAAAATAAAATTACATTTTTAATTAATAATCTAACTACAGAGTTCAGTCCAACAAGGTACAATCTACAGGGAAAAGAAACATACTCAACTGCTGGGAAAGCCCCCGGCTCTGTCAAGCTGGCAACTACTAACCTCCGTGCTACACCTCTGAACCTCAAGGAGGAACCACTACACCTAAAAAGAAAAGGGGTGAGCCTTATCTCATTGGCGCAGTAGGGGTCCCGTGGATCCCCACTACTAAAACAACGACGATAAACAATAGTGATAACAATAATAACAATAACAACAATAGTGGTACTAGGAGTAGCAAAAAGAACAATAACAATGGGGGTAACAGTCGTAGCAAGAACAGTAATGATGGCAATCAATGGAACCACTGCTATCTAATCTACTCCTAATAGTAATGGAAAGTAAACCCCGATCTCATAATCAAGGACTACCAAACTAACGGGAAACCCTGGCTACACTACCAAGAAAGAAAAAACCATGACATCTCTGTCATGAAGGCCCGTCCTCGCAGACGGAAGCCTAACCCAAGACCACGTGGTCCAAGCATATAGTCATGACCTCACCATTGTGAACCGTACACTATCTACGGATGAAACATTGATAACTCTACTGGAACCCTAGATCTCAACATTAAGAAACGTACACAGAAACCACTCAAAAAATCACATCCTCATTGACAGAAAACAAAATCTCGAGTCATGAGAGTCATGTGTCGCATGACAGGAGAACCTGCCGACCAGAAGCAAGGTCAGATGTGTCCACTGATGACTTAGTTCACACCTCAGGTGTCTCCCTACTGGCCCCAGGTGGAAATTGAGACACCGTATAAGTAATACAAGGACAAGGGTCTAGTTGGGGTCGTGCTCGTAAGCACGCATCTGAAGTCCCCGACCATGTGTGCACACACTGACAGACTGTAATATGTTAGGCCCTCTAGCTGATTTTCCTCCCAATCCAAACTCGAGCCGCCATAGTGGGAGGCCCTACGGCAACCAGCCTAAAATCATCTCCCCTAGGTCAAGCTCTCTGTCGCTCCCAAATGGGTCGGCACACGCATGCCCAGGAAAGCTACGACTGGTGGGAAAGCCACTCGACGTGAGACTCTCAAAAGAAACCGCCAGAGTACTGACAGGCTACACCCAGGCCTGTCACAAGTAACTCAGAACACGGGGTGGCACGGTGGCATCAGACTCAAGACTACTAGCTAAACTCACTAATCCAACGGCCATAGAGTCACACGACTCATCCCAAGGCCGTTGTACCATACGGCACTATGCCGTCAGATTACTCTAGTCCAAATGTTGGAAACCACAATTAAGAGGACTCTTAAGGCGGCTCACAACAGTCAGTCCATTCCCTCTCGAAGGGAGACTAAGAAAGCTCCCAGCCCCTAGCTAGGTTACTGGACTCACAGTCATTGGCCATACTAATGGTGTAACGACCTAAGATCCGGATACCGAGTCAAACCCGATACCATTCAGATCCTACGCCGCCACCCACGAGCTGGGAAGCTTAGAAGGGTTAAAAGAATGGTGTGGTCATGCATAGAAATTCTAAACAAGTAGAAAATAAACTAAAAAAGACATAAAAGCATCCACTTGTTTGTTAATCTTTGCTTGCTTGTTTATCAGTGCATGTTGTTGCGTTCTAGCAAAGTTCTGAAAATGGCCTGATACGGTTATGAGGAGTTTTAGGCCATGGCCTTTGAATATGAGGCCCAAATGTATGACCTGGCCCATGAGTCTTTTGAGGAGTACCACCCGAGACTTGGCCACCTAGGTGAGCCACATGTCCATGCTATGGCTGCAGGACCATTCTCTTAGCCCTCTCGTGAGGTGCAAATAGCTGCTGGGGAAGCATCCCCTTCCCAGGAATTTTCCTCTATGTTAGGTGCCCTTGCTAACATAGAGCTCAGCCCAGAGCAACTCCAAGCCCTTCAGGCTATCATGAAGGGAAACTTTGTTTCTCATGCTCCCCAAGAGCCAACTTCGGCTACCACACCCCTCCAGGAGCCGGCAGAGGCCATTCCTTCCCCCTCACCTCTTAGGTAGGCAAGCCAGAGCCTCCCTCTTTCCAATTCCCTTCATAGCCTCAAACTCCAGTCATTCCCCAAACTCCACTTCATCTAGGTCCATCTACTGGCAGACCCCAGTATCCCTCTCATTTGAGATTCCCTTCCCAGGCCTCCGGGAGGCCCGTCCATCCTCAATGGCAAACGCCACCCTTACCAACAAGTACGCTCACCCAGGCCCTCCTTACTAAGCTAAACAAGATGGATGACCAATTTTGGGATCTAAAGAAGGTTGTGGGTGGAAAATCCACCCCTGAAGTCTCCTTGCCGATCCTGCCGATATTCCATCTTCCCCCTTATGAAATGCCTACGTACCGAAGGTACAATGGCACTGGCAACCCCTTCATCAATCTCAAGGATTTCGTGTATGAATCCTCATTCTGGCAAAATGATAAGAGATTGCTGGCATATCTATTTAGAAGATCGTTGGACGGCCCTACACTGGAGTGGTTCTATTCCTTGGAACCAAGCGAGGCCGAGAATTTCGATGTGGTCCAAAGGAAGTTCCTGTAGAAATTTCAGGACTGAGTCGGCCCTTCCCTTTCCATCACCGACCTAGTGGCTGAGAAGATGAGGTCAGACGCAGATTTTGTCCAATATGCTGATAGGTGGAGGTCCCTGGTAGAGAGGATAAGAGATACTCTCTCGGAGCTAGAATAAGTAAAAATGATTGTGTTTAATGCCACCCCCCAATTTAGTCATGTCTTGGCAATGAACAAACTCACCACAATGGAGGAACTATATGAGAGGGCTCGATGTATTCGGACCCAATTAAAAGGTTCCCCTCTCATGCACATGTTTGAACTGCCAAAGCCGAGGGTGGTTAGGAAGATGAATGCCAGTGTTCAAGGTGGGGTGACGGAAGGGGTTGTCACGAATGAACAGGTGAGTGTAGACCAGCTAGCCAACCCAAGGCCTCCACAAACACCACAACGTCCCTTCCAACAAAATCAGCAAGGTCTACAGCCCTACCATCCTCCACCATAAAACAACCTCCCCCAAAATAACATGCCTCAACCCTTCCATCCACAACAACAACAACCACCTCCTAAGTACCACCAAGTTCCACCCCATGGAAATTACGGTCCCCAGCAACAAAGAAGGCCGATTGGCCCTAGGAGAGCCCAGTACCCACCATTGCCAAAATCATTACCCGATGTATTCAACGCTCTCATGGCCGCCAATGTACTCACCTTGCCCAGGGAGAAGCCCGTATGGCCACAGAATGTTGACACCTCTAGATATTGCGTCTTCCACAGGCAGTCAGGTCATACGGTAGAGAACTGTTTTCAATTTAAGGATTACATTTATGATATGAATGACCAAGGTGGAATTGACTGGGAGGAAATGAGGTGATATATCGCCACCCTAAAGGCCAGGAGACCTCCTCCTAGACCCTAGTTTCAACAACAATAACAACCACAGTAACAACAGTAGCCTCAGCAAGCCCCACAGCAGCAACCAAATATGGGTATTATTCAAAACCCACTTCCGGAGCACGAACAGCCCAACTATCAGGTTAACCCCATCTCTTTCTTCTCGAAAAGAAGGGGCTGATCTATTCACCCCTCCCCTCTAGATCTACCTATCACCATCTAACAACCTCATCCTCGAGTCAAGATATAGAATTGCCATAGTGTCAGAATGGCTCGCGTAAAGCCATCTTACACACGCGCAAGAAAAAAAAGTAGGGGGGACATGATCCTGCCGTAAACTTTGCATGGTGTAACAGATGACCTTCCCTCAGCATGCTTGTCTCGAGGAAGTGGACCAATAGAGGAAGTCGCCTATGCCGGAGAAGAGGGACGAGCACCACACCCAGCATCCCTTTTGTTCCGCGGCAGCGGACCAACTAGGGACACCGGCAACAAGGAACCTACACCAAGAGTGAAGGACAACGGGCTCGTCCTCCCTTGGTAGACGGGGGCCAGTGGAGCAACAAGGCCCATCCATTGTGAAAACTGACCCAACACACTACCCATGCCTACAAACTGGAAAACAAGGTCTGGTACCCCATCCACCGTCGTCTTCAGGTAGAAGAGCACGCCCCTCGGCTTGGGGAAGCACCTCATCACACACCTACAAGCGTAAAGGAAAATAATCACTACTAGGCTACAAGCAGATGGGAGACGTAAGGAAAGACAAAATCCTCACCAGGCAAGGAAGAAGGGCGCCTACGACGAGCACAGTAGTCGGCGAAACGAGGATGAGGGCTACAGGGAGACCATGGGGTCACCCTTATAACCACCCACGACAGGCCGGAGCCACTCTTCGTAAGGTAGGTGAAAGGGTGCCTATCACAGTGTCAGGCGACTGTTCGGAGCCCGTGCTCCTAGAACAAGACAAGACATAGGTTATCATTACCCGCATGGCCGATGCCACCGCCAAAAGCACCTTGCATGCCAAGCCGGTCGGAAGCTTTCGAAACCCACGATATGAGGAGTCCAACCTTCCTCGGGCTTCGCGCTCCAGGGAAACCCTCTCATGTTCGACTCTCAACCCCCCCGCAGAGTGCTCAACAACTGAGAGTAGGGGGAAAGTGAGGATGATAAATCCGATTTGGCCCAGGAACAGCCCAATATCGGCGGGCCCACTGAGGATCGTATGCGATAAGCCCTCCCAAGGGAAGGGCACACGCACTCGGCCCAATAAGAGGAGGCCCGGCCCAAAGGAGCATCAGATTCTACAAAGCGTAGCAGCTATGGCCCAAGCGCAGTTATCGTCGGAGGAGTCTCCGGTGATTGACTGTTGCCCCCACGACGTCGGCCTTGACCCCATAATGGGCGAGCACGCCCCATGAGTGCCGTAAGACTCGTCCCGGGACCAGCCAATGCCAAGATAATCGTCCTCCAACGAAAAACTTCAGTCACAATAGCGGAGAAACGTTACTCTACTATGGACGCCCTTCCCTACTAAGGGGTGAGGCTCCTCGCTCCAGGATAACCCCCTATAAAAAGGAGATCGACAGAAGAGAAGGATACGGTGGTTCATTCTACTATTACGCTACTCAGAAAATAGAGCCACTAGCCCTGAAGTACAAGGTGAAGGAGAGAGCGTCCGCCCGCACTCTGAAAGGGGTTCCCTCCAGCGACCTTACCACCCAGCGGGCACTCTTCGGGTGAGCCCTGGGACTGGCGAGCACTCGTTTGGGAGACCTCCATCGGCTCTTCGACCTCCTACGATGATCTCTCTCTCTCTCCCTCTCTCCTGCTCTTTTCTAAACTCTGTTACTCCGTCACTGACTTAAGCATCGGAGGGTTGTCCCCTGGGATAACACCCGGGACTCCTTCTGATGTCTCTTTGGCTTTCTGGTGATTTGTAGACTTCCACGGACGCGAGATGACTTCCTCAACCAATAAATAGAGAAGGTGATACGTGACATAGGAACCAATTTTCAACCTTTACAACATCGAATAAGCCAACCTAAGGATACACCGGCCTAGTCTTAACCTATGGGGTTATCAAACAGGGCCTCAGAGACTTCTCTCGTGGGAGGGAGACCCAATGAAGTGGATACTTGTATAGGTACATAATCTCTATTCGCATTCATGCAGGCTCCCAAGATAATTTCACAACTTAATTTGGTGTTGTTGGGTCCTTAGGGTCGACCCCGTGGTAGTGCATTTTAGTGATATTTGGGCTTCCCACAATTTATAGCATATGGTGATATATTGTGATGTTCATATCTTACATGTCAACAAGTGGTAATCTCAGTATGATTGTCTTATTATGGTCACCTGGTTTATTTATACTTGTCAACAATTAACGATAATAGTCGACCATAAAGTAATTTTGGTCATGCATTTTGTCAACCTGATAAAAGTTAACCAATGTGGACGTGTAAAATCGCACGTCCATGCGTCCATATCAGTCCAATATTAACAACACTTTCAACCAAAGAGATCATGGGGAGCATGTCCCGTCTGGACCCTCCGAATAAACGACATGCTGCCGTGGAGCCGTCTCTGCAATCACGATAGTGAAGAGAAACCAACCCCTGGGAGACTCACTACTCGTGGGCCCCCAAAGAGAATTAAGTGGATCGTCGATCGAGCGCTAAACGGGCCCAGATCCCCTCCAAAAGTACGCCCTTGTGCCCCTTCAACGACACACCCAGCAGAAGCTTCGCCGGCACGCCCAGCGGCTCCCTCGCCGGCACACCCTCGAAGCCCCTCAGCGGCACGCTCCTACGTCGTCTTCAGCAGCACACGTACAGTGCCCTTCAGCGGCCCACATCGTTCAGCGGCACGCCCTCGCGCGACGCTCACCGGCACACCCCCTAGGTACCTCGCTGGCACGCTCCTGCAAGCCCCCTCAGCGGCACACCTGGGGTGGCCCCCCAGCGACACACCTACCAGTTCCCTTTAGCGGCACACCCGTTGTGTCTTCTTCAACGGCACAACTGCCAGAGCCTTTTCAGCGGCATGGTCCGCTTCTTCAACGGCACACCTCTAATGGCACAGACCAAATCTCATGGCCACGTCCTAGAGATCTTTGGTGCGTAGTGGCCCATCCGAGGTGTCAAGTGGAGAGCATGGCACGCTGCCTACTCCCCTATCATCAAGGACAGCTAAAGTCAAATCTACATTAAAGACCCACGTTCCCGCCTTCGTCGGGTGTGTTCGAAGGCTCTCGCCGCTGGGAGTATAAAAGGGGCCTCTCCACCGGTGAGCAAGGGGATACGCAGAGGGACACACAGAAAACATAGAGAACACAGGCACAAGCCAGAAAAGAAGAGAAGAAGAAGAAGAGGAAGGGAAGAAGAAGGAAGCTCGCCCGCGAGGTTCCTCTCCAACGACCACCCAAAGAGAGTGTAAGAGAGAGGGAGAGAAATGTAACGAGGGAGATGAGGGCAAGCAGGAAGTAGTCACCCCTGCTCAACCCCAACACCCCTACAATGCCCTTCTTTTCTTTCCTTCTCTCTTCTTCTCCTCCCCATCACTTGTATTCCCCCTCTGGTGTTTTGAAATATGCATGGCCGGTCATGGCCTTTCTCTTTCATGAACAAAGTCTCCTTTCTTGAGGTTTTCTTCATCGTCTCCATCTGTTTGGGTTCGCCGGAGTGTTCGACGGCTTCCCTTACCCTTTATTCGATGGCTTCCCTTCCCCTGTAGCCTAAGCCTTCTCCGGCCATCCGGACACACTACACTACATTCTGGCCCTCAGTCCGGCTTCTCCAGCCCTCCAACGACGTACCCCCCCTCAAAGTACCCTCCAGTGACACACACTGCATACGCCTTCAGCGGTACACCTCCTAGCCAGCCCATCACTGGTATGCTCCTTGGCCGGTACACCTTATGCCCCTCAGCCCCCTTCACCGGCACGGCCCCTGGCCGGTGTACCCCCAATGCCTTAGGGCCTTCCCCGACACAGCCCTTGATTCGCCCGTTCATCGGCACGGTCTCCCCCTCAGCTTCTTGTCTGGTGCACCCTCCATACGCTTTCAACGGCACGCCTCTCGCCCACCCACTCACCGGCACGACCTCCTCGCCCCCTTGCCCAGTATACCCTATGCCCCTCAGCCCCTTCACCTGTACGACCCCTGGCCGGTGCACCCTCAACACCTCAGGGCCTTCCCTGACACAGCCTTTTGGTTAGCCCTTCACCGGCACACCAGTTCTTGTCCTTTCCTTCCTTTGTCTTGATTCAGCATGGACTGGCTTGCTTGATCTCAATCTCTACTTTCTCTCCTTCTTGTCTTCTCTCAGACCTTATTCATTCCTCCCTCTATTCTTCGCTTTGTTCTCCACTAGCACACGAGCTTTTCCCCCTTTCTTCTCTCTAATTTTCCCCACTTCATCTCCAAAACATAAAACCCGACTTCATTCCTGATATTCCTTCATCTGGGAGAATCTTGTGGGGCCCATGTGTCAGAGGTAGTTGGGAGGATAATGTTTTCCCTCCAAAAGTTTCTTCTAAAGGCTTCTTCCTCTTACGCACACTTCCCACCAATCATTACTTAAGATCACATACTGGGGATAGGTCCCATTTAGGGTTCATTGGACCTGCTTCCGATGTAAGTCGAGTTGAGGGGGCTTGTAACTTGACTTAGCCTTAGACCCCGTTGAGTAGAGCTTCTGGGAGAATCCCCAAGTCGACTTAGCATCTCTTCAAGTCGACTTGGGCTTGAAGTCTTCATACTGCAGCTTCTGGACAGCTTGTACAACTCGACTTGAAACTAGTTCAAGTCGACTTAAGCTTGAAGCCTTCATACTGTAGCTTTTGGATGGACTGTGCAACTCGACTTGAAGCTAGTTCAAGTTGACTTAAGCTTGAAGCCTTCATACTGCAGCTTCTGGATGGACTGTGCAACTCGACTTGAAGCTGGTTTTAGTTGTGTTGGCGTTTCCTCTTCAATCTCCTTCTTGTGTGACTAGCAGATAAAGACTGAGTAGTTGTTTAATTCTAGGACTCTTGCTGATTGGTCCACTTCAAAGATGAAGTATTCTCTCTCAAAATCCATCCAGACATCATGTCACATGCCCTTGGATTACGTGCCATGCACTGGGGATCGTGACCACATGTTCTACTTAGTCAACCCACGTGTTGTTCTGCAAGGCAGATAAGTCGACTTGGTTTCAGACTTAAGTCGACTTGGTGCTTACAGGGTCAGGTGAATTCTGCCAGACCCAACTCGCCTGCTTATAGGCATTTCCACAAACAATTACAAGAGACATTACTTTGACCGAGTTTTCTTCTTCATATTTGCCCCAACTTGGTCATCATCGGTGCTCAAAAAATTATAGTTAAGTTTCCTGGGATTTGATTGACAATTGGTAGATTGTCTTGCTTCTTCACCAAATATTTTTGCTGCTGTTGAACTTTGATCCAGTTTGAAGCTTGCAAGTTGCTACTGAACACTAATGTGTTAACACACAACCATACTGGGTCGACCCTGCAATTGAGTTTGCTTAACTGTTGGAGCTCCTAAGCTCATTTGCTGACATGGCCATTGCAGCACCTTACTGAAGGTTGCTGCTACTGAAATCACACAACTGACCTTGCTGACTTGCACAGGACTTCGGTGGCTGGACCAAAGACTTCAAAAACATTTTCTTGATATGAACAACTAGCATCTGCAGTATTGAAACTACTGTAGATGTTAACCAACATTTCATCGACACCTTGCTTGAAGTCATTACTTGATTGAATCCTTCATCATTCTTTGGTTGGAGGCCATGGGTGAGTCGACCCAATATTGTATTGAGTTGACACAACCTGCTAAGCATCTTTACTTGAAGGGCATTTGCTTAGTTGACACACTGCTGCACATGGTCAACTGATTTTATTTGCTTTTCAGAATACCTAACTAAGTGGTATGCACCATTTAACTCCAGCCTTTTCACATCATATCCAATGATAGTAGATGACCTCAATAAGCCTTATTATGATGGAATTAAACCTATTAAGGTTCTGATACTTGGAATCAAATACTCAGTAGGCTTTCTTCATGTTAGTTGAATTCTACTGACTGGCAGACTGGATCTTCTACTACAGAGACAAGTCCGTGGACTTGTGTGGCATAACTGTTGACTGAACTTTCCATATTTAGAATATTGTTCAGTCCTCCTGAAAGATGAATACCACAAGTGATTTTGCAGTTGACCTAGACTTGTCATCTGAACTGGATTGAACTTATCACCTGCTGGATTGAAATCTAGAAGTGTGCTTGACCCTCTATCAAGGTCAAAAGGATATTCCCCTTGCTTATTGAGTAAGGGGCCAAGTCGAGCAGATGAATTAATCTGTTTGTTTAAGTGTGAAAGACAGGAATAGGCAAAAGCACAAGAACAATCAAAAAGGGTGACTCAGGTAACATAAAAATATAATATATATATATGCATAAATATATATGCACAAAGGTGAGGAGGTGGTATATAATGATCTCCTTAGCTCTCACCACCACTCTCCTCGAGTCGCTCACTACTCTCTGCCTCACCCCTACCTCTGGGGGGAACCCGTGGGGGTCCCATCGACCCCTGAGAAGCTATCAACTTCCCAGCTCGGGCTCACTCACCCACCTCATTCCTCTGCCGAGTAGAGGAACACGCCAAGAAGCTCGTGTCAGAATAGGCGCTGGGTCACCCCTCGACCCGTGCTCTCTCGCGGCCTCTCTGGTAGTGCTCCTCTACTGCCCTGGCCCACTCCTCGGTCGCACCTAGTCAGAGTCTGAGCTCGGCAAGCTCTCGCTCTCGCTAGAGCCGCTCCTCTCTCTCTCTCCGACGCTCCTCTCTCTCTGGCCAGCTCTCTCCTCTCGACCTCGAGGAGGATCCGTAGCTCGATCACATCTCGAGGTAGCACCTCGGCCTCTCGGCGCCTCCTCTCGACCTCCTCCAACTCCGCGACCCGCTGATCGTGGATCGCGAGCTCAGTACTGGCTAGTGCAGCCCGGGTAAGAGCATC
Organism: Amorphophallus titanum; assembly: GCA_024336825.1. Taxonomy (NCBI): domain Eukaryota; kingdom Viridiplantae; phylum Streptophyta; class Magnoliopsida; order Alismatales; family Araceae; genus Amorphophallus; species Amorphophallus titanum. The sequence goes on from JANBPO010001714.1 coordinate 10,763,510, forward strand.
CTATAAGTCGGTAGCCTGCATCGTCCAGCATGTTTTATGAGCATCATAGTAAGATATCTTTATAAAAAAAAGCATTGAGCAACATTCACCTCCATCTGGCGACGTCTCTCCTCCTCCTCCAACTCCGCGATCCGTCGATCGCGGGCCTCTAGCTCGGCATCAGCCCAAGTCGCCCGAGCAAGAGCCTCCTGTAGCTTTGCCACCTACAAACTTACCATCATCAGCCTAATGTCCCAATACCATTTTAAAGAAGCCTGAACGTTGTTTGAATGCTTACCCGCTCAACAAGGTCACACTCCGCCGCCTCAGCTCGAGCTACCGCCCCTGCTAGACACTCCTCCAGAGTGGTAATCTCGGCAGTCGAAACTCTCAAACTAGATGCACCTCCTGCACCCCCTGCTATCGCTCCCTACTGGGCACGCTGCATTTATTGAGACTGTCAGTGGCTGAACACCAAATTTCAAGGGATAATTAACAACATATAGATAGTGCATACTCACCAGAGTCTCCAGATCCGCACGCGTGATTGCCAGCTGGGCCTCCAGGCTGTGGAGACGAGCATGTAGATCTGCTACTACTGTAGCTCGCGCATCCTGCATAGGCCAGTCATTAGTTGCATATCCTAGAAGCATATAAGTTAAATTTAGAAAGCATTCATACATACCCCTCTCGGCCTCATCTGAGGTCGGCCTGTGTACGTCTCCCAGTATCGCCAAAGGTTGGCCGAGCTGTCTGGAGCATGGGAGGCAACCGGGGTACCACCTCTCTGCCAGTCGGTGAACTGCTCTAGAAACCACAACCGCCAGTCCGTCGGCCTCGTACGCCCTCGGGATTTCCGCCCAACTCCCCAAGGCTCATCTGCTTCGACCCACTCCTGGTGCAGGCTGAGTGTCCTCATCACCAGTCGAAGCCGTAGTGGCTCGATCTCATTTAGGCAATGAACCCAAATGTCATGCCCAAAGCGAGGTCGGCCCGCTACGACCCACTGCTGGTCCTCATCGGGCATCCCCTCATATGGTCTCCACACAACCTGCATATAACTTATTGTGTCATCACATATAGCAAGAAATAAGAATAGAATGCATCATATTTACATACATACCAATGAAGGGGGGTAGTCTCGGAACTCCCGTCTCATGACCATCAGCTCGTAGGCGTAAGGTGCCCCGGTCATGCACGGTAACCACCGTTGTGCTAATGGATAAGTAGCCTCATCTCCGGGTCAGAGACTGACTCGGCCCATAGGCATGTAGAGATGGCTCCACACCTGCATTCATTAGCAATTTTATCAGTCACATGCATTAATCATGCTATGAAGTAGTTGCATGAAGGGGTCGACCTCGTGACACTAGAACACAAGATAGAACGCAACAGAGATTAAAAGGACTCAGGGGTCGACCCTTTGGGTCGACCCTCGGTACTTCCTAGTAGAAGCCCGAACGGTTCTAAAAATAAAAGCACCCAGGGGTCAACCCTTGGGGTCGACCCTCGCGACTGGATTTGTAAAACCCGAACCCCGTGAGAATATAAGGACCCAGGGGTCGACCCTTGGGGTCGACCCTCGTGACTGGACCATGGAAACCTAAACCATTTGATAAATGGAGGACCCAATGGTCGACCCTTGGACGCAGGGTTAGAATACTACAAAACCGAGTTTGAAATGAAGGACTTAACCAAGAGGGATCGACCCTTGGGGTCAACACAATGACTTTTAACACGATAGATTAGCTAAAAACATGGATTGAGGTTTGAATGAATCTCACCGAGCGTCCTTGAATTGTACAGAAAGTGAGCCTAATACCTAAGTTCTGCAGAATCAACAAAAATAGAATTAGATTCACTCTTGATAGCTTCAACTCAAAAGACTTACTCAAGGGGGATTTTCTTGATCCTGTGAATTTCAACCTTTGACTGCACTAGTGGATCATGATTTAAGGAGTAACAGTAATCAAATGCAAGTGCTTTATACTAGAGCAGTCCAAGATAGGTTTATTCAAATTTATTCAATTGACATTTATTCTAGACTCATATAGTGTTTGGTCATCATCAAAATCAATCAAGTAAGAGCTTTCACACAAGGGGGTTCAACATCTAAGACATGGGAAGCATCGGGCATGTACTTAGCATGGAAACATGGAATACATCATGCACAACATCTAGCCCCGGGGGCAACTGCAGCCTGTACTCCACTTCACTGATGCGCTCCACGATAGGGAACTGTCCAATGTAGCGGGGACTCGACTTCCCGCGCATGCCGAACCGCATTACCCCTTCCATGGGGGAGACTCTCAAAAACACCTGGTCACCTATTTCAAAATAGAGAGGTCTCCTTCGACGGTTTCGTAGCTCTTCTACCTACTCTACACCGCCCACAGTCTCTATCGGATGCACTAAACCACCTCCACACATTGCTGCACAAGTTCTGGCCTTGTCATGAGCCGCTCATTGACCTCGGACCAATCTAGCGGATTCCGACATGGACGTCCATACAACGCCTCATAGGGTGCCATGCCAATACTCGAATGATAGCTGTTGTTGTACGTGAACTCCACCAATAGTAAGTGATGGCTCCAGGAACCCTGCCACTCCAGGTAACAAGATCTCAACATATCCTCCAAAGTCTGAATGGCCCTCTCTGACTGACCATTCGACTGCGAATGATATGCCAAACTAAATGCTAACTCCGTCCCTAGACCCCTCTGAAAACTCCGCCAAAAGTCAGAAGTGAAGCGGGGGTCTTGATCTAAGACAATGGAGATAGGGACTCTATGCAAAGGCACAACCCGCTCCACATACAACTGAGCCAACCTCTGAACACCCCAACCAACCTTGATCGGCCATAATCGGGCTATCTTCGTCAACCTATCGACCAACAGCCAAATACCAGCGTGACCACTCGGGGTTCACGACAGTCTAACTACAAAATCCATTATCACATGGTCCTACTTCCATTTTGGAATGTCTAGACGCTGCAACGCACCTCCTAGCCACTGGTGTTCTGCCTTCACCTGCTGGCATACCAAATACTAGGCCACAAACTCTACCACATCTCTCTTCATCCCCGTCCACCAAAATTGCCTCTTCAAATTCTGTCACATCTTCGTCACTCTTGGATGGACCATATAATGCGTGCCATGTGCCTCCTACAACACAACTCTCCTCACCTTCTCCTCCGCAGGGACATACAACTTGCCCTTAAACCTCGTCGCCTCATCCTCGCCGAACTCCACCTCCACCATTGACAAGATGCGAGGTAGCTCGGGGTCCTCTCGCTAAGCATCCATCACCTAACGACGAATGGATGGTGTGACAGTCAGGCTAGCAAGCACGGTCGACCCCTGGTCCCTACACTACAAATATGATCCTTCGGATCAAACTTGCAAGCGGTTGATTGCTGTTTTTGAGCCGAGGCCGACGCTACGCATAGCGCAAACAACATACATACACTGCGACTTCTAGACATGGAGGCTCAGATCCTTACGGTAGCTGTGATCTGCCCATCATACTAATTAGGAAGGAAACTGAGTGTCTCAAGAGAGGGGTACAGATCGTGCACCTGGGCCTGGTAAGAGTTTGGCGTCCCCGACGGGATTCGAACCCGTGTTATCGCCGTGAAAGCTGTAGCCTGACAGCGGAATCAGAGACATATAGAGAGCAATAGGGAACCGAAAGGCATACTTGGAGCACTTTTCTGAGATGAGAGTGCCCTTGTTGTGCCTGCGTATTGTTACCGCCGCTGGAGCAATTGTTACTGCTTTCATCGGACGGGAAACATGCTGGTGACCATCTCGGTGTGTTGTTCAACTGGCACTCATTCGGGCTGGCACTCGATTAGAGAGCACACAATATATTCATCCCTCAGGCGCACTAGCTTCTGTGTGCGTCCATGACAACTCTTTGTCTCAAGGATTGGCGTCGGTGACAGTTGGTCAAAGTAGGGAACAATAAGGGTCCAATTGAAGCGTCTAATTGGCCCCTTTTAGGCTGTTTTGGGATTAGGAAATGCTGTAAATATCGGGTTTTTGCGATTTTTAGACCATCTGGTTTTGAGCCAGAGGGTCGGATAAAATATTGAAAACAAGCGCCTTATGCTTGACAAGCGGTGCGCAACTGTGTATCGTCATAATCAGTGGTGTGAGTCTAACTGGGGCCTCGATAGTTCTTGGCTTCAACCTGACCGTAGCTGCGACGACAAGTTAGATCGCTAACCCTGGCACACTTCCAGAGATTGTGTGTCTTGTATGTAAAGGGCGGAACCAGCCCTCAAAAAACGGAAATTTCTGGTAGGGCGGAACAGCCCTCTAAAAACGGTACAAAGGGCAGCAGCCTAACCAAAACGCAAAGAACACAAGCAAGAAAGACCATGAAGCAGAGTCAACGACGCGGAGTACCGCATTTCGTAGCCGTCTCTCTGTACCTGCATCAGCTCAAGGGCTGACGCAACTACCTCCGCGCGTGTACATCCACGCGATGGCGAACGTGTACCCATCTGGAGAAGAAACTCTCCCTCCAACTCCCACCAAAAGGACCCGCAAGATATTGAGCACAGCAACAACAACCATTGACAGTACCTCCACAGGCTACGACGAAGCCGTGGCCGTCGCAGACCTGCAACACTATCCCTCCCCTCTCTCATTGAGGCCGAATGAATCCTTGATGATGGCCTGCATTTATGGCCGCAGCTTCTACGGGCAGTGCCGGAACCCACTCGCCAGCGGCTGGGGGGCATACACGGAAATCACAGAGCAGGCTGAGGCCGTCCGCGATTCCTGGCGGTTCTGTCAAAGCCGTGCTACGCGCGTGGTGTATGTTTCCGAAAAGCCCACACAGAACATCGACTGGTTTATCGGTTCAGGCGGCACACTTGGCAGCACCACAGGCAACAAAGCGCGCACATATGCAAACCGTGTGACCTCGGAGGAACTCGACGCGGTTTATACCGAGTTCCTGGCTGGCGAGAAGACCGATTTTGAGGTGTTGAAGTTGGCGCAGCCCTTCATCAATCGGATGGCCAAGCTAGAGTACGCGACGATCTACGCGCGGGAGCACGACCATGAGGAAGATGTGGCCTCTGCGTTCCAGCCTGTCGCACTGGAGAAGATTCGTGCAGAGGCGTGCACTGGTTCATCGCTTGCGGCGTATCTGGCGAACGCATTCCGAAACTTCTCCGTCAGGTCGTTCGAGAAAGCGAAGAAAGAAGCAGCACGAGTCGAGTCCTACAGCGATAGCGGATTCGAGGATGAGGAAGGTAACTACACAAATCCCGCGATCGATGACTACTCTGTTGCTCTGGCCGAAGCGGAGCAGCCTGTATATCGCAAGCTATCGCCCGGTGTTAGTGGCTCTATCGTGGAAACAACCACGCTGCCCCTGGACAGCTTGAGCGACAAAGAACGGCGTGTGGCAGAACTTTACATGCAGGGCAGCAACCAGAAGCAGATTGCAGTCGGTTTGAAGCTGACACGCCATCAAGTAGCGCGCTCAGAGAAGCAGATTGCAAAGAAGCTCTGCGCGTATGACCCGCTAGCAGCCTCTAGGACGAAACGGAAGATGTCTGAGGTCATCAAGGTATCAGCAATGCATCCTGGTGGCCTTCACTGGCAGGAGGTGGCACGATGAGAGGACTCTACGCAACCGGCAATTTCTATATTGCTGTCCCTCAAGCTCTGGTGCATATGGAAGAAGACTTCACCGAAATGAGCGGCAAAGAGTTTGTGTTGCTCGTTTGGTTATCACATCAGGCAGACCGTTATACCAATCGTCGCCGGTACAGCAATAAGTCAATCGCAGACGCAATCAAGATTCACGAAAACCGCGTACGCTGGCTTCGAAATAAGCTCGTCGCACGTGGGCTTTTGAAAGTAGAGAAGGAATCAGACGGCATCTACTACGTGCTCACGAATCCAACGACGGCACGCCCTGTTGATGAACGTAATTTGGTGAAGGAGAACGATGATGATTGGGGTCAGGATTCAGTCCTGACCTCGCCAGTGCCTATTGCTGCCCCAGAGGTAGAGTCGCGTCCGATGACTGTTGACGAACTAGAGCAGCGTTACAACTCGTACAAGTTCAAGTCTCAGGAAGAGATTGAAATTGGTGAGATGCTTCCTAAATCCCGCAAAGACCCGGCACGTAATGCAGATTTGAAAGAGCGACGTGCTGCCCTCGAACTGGAGCGCGCGCGCCGAAGAGAGGCAGCTCGTATTGAGTATGAAGCGGCACTGACTCACCTATAGGTTAGTGATACAAACCTACAGGTGAGTTCAGGCTAACCGGTAGGTGAGGAGGTGGCTAACCTGTAGGTTAGAGAGGGCTACTCACCTGTAGTGGTGGCCTAACATGTAGGTTAGCTGCTGTTTAGAAATCGCCAATAACGACAAGGGTTTTATTGAGCTCGTTGCAGGTACATGTATACATAAATGATTACAGTAGAGGTAAACAGTATTTGTAATTATTGTTGTACGCGCGCGCGAGAGAAAAATTTTTAGAAACGCAGAGTATGCGCTCCGATGAGCCGTGGCAGCCAGAGGGCAGCATACTTGAAACCCGAGTGGTTTGGTTTGGCCCGCAATATGGAGGTTTCCAACAAATCTGAGATGCCCCGTATTCGCGCGCTGATAGGCGTTGGCTGCGTCGATAGAGTGTTGAAGGTGCCATGAGGTCTTGGTTTCGTCTACGAGGCTTCTAATGAAAAGTGTGCGCGTGTGCGCTCAGAGGTTTCCCAACGCATACTCTGCGCTGCCCGTGAAAAATATTTGGATTATTTTCGTCCAGACCCGCGCATATTTTCGATTTTGGGTACTACTACTTCAGAGGGCAGAGAAGAGATGAATCACCTTGTGCAACAGCCTCAGAGGGACCTGCTTCATTGGACCACAAGTTTGATTCTTCTTGCAGTGCGGCCATGTCACCTGACTGCCCCCTGATATTCACTACTGGCTTGGCCTTTTGTTCTTCTCGCTGGCTAGAAGGCTTATGAGGTGGAGAGGATACACTACCTGATGAAGGGTTGGTCTTCTGACACGGCTGCTTGCCCTTAGATGTCTTCAGAAATTCTAGGAAAGAGGGAGTGCTGCTACTACCCCCAGCCTGACTGTATAACCCTGGCAGAGGAGGGACTTGGACTCCCTTGACCTCTGGCGTCGGTATCTTATAGGGTTGCTCAGCTCTAAAGATGACGTTATGGTTAGCAGGCTGTGGGTGCCCCCATTTTTGACCCGAGCGGGTCGCATGAGCAGTATTTGTAGCTTCGACTTGGCCTACCTCAGGTGTAGGTGTAAAGCAGATGTCTTCATCCTCCTCTTCCTCAGAAAAGTTGAAAAGAGCCGAGAGAGTATTGCAGGAGAACACTGTCTCCCTCTTGGCTTTTCGGGCCCTTCTTTTCTTCTTCTGTTTATTCCCAACTAGCACTTGCCCCTAGAATAGACTGTCATCTTCTTGAGCCTTCTCAGGCTCTTCCTTCTATCCAAAGGAAAGCTGCTACAACTCTTCCCACGGGACATGACCCTTTATCAGTAGTGGCTACAATTTGGGTTGTTCATATTCTTCTAGCCCATTTATAAAAGCTTGGAGTCGCCGAATCACTGGGCTGACTTCTTTATCTACCGCCAGCGGAGTTTGCTTCCTCCAGTTATGAGTGGGTATCCTGATCACTGCCGGTTGGTCCAACTAAATCGGTGCTGGAGTTGATAGAACTGGTCGTGGTGTCATAGCACGGATGTGGGCCCCCGTTGCCAGGCGGGGAAGAGGCATCTTCTTTCTTTTAGTAGGGACCTAGTGCCATCACTGTTGTTCCTTCAGAGGCATTAGGAAACACGCCTCTTATGTATGTTGGGTGCTATACTCTACCACCTCCTCTGGCAATGCCTGGTATAGTGACACCATATTGGCAGTTGCTCGGCTCATCTGCACCTCATGAGGTTGTGGGGGATCAACTTTGTACTCCCCCATGTCCAGTTCACCTTTTCTTATCATGCCTTCAATAATGTCCTTGAAGATATAGCAATTTTCAATTAGATGTCCCAGCATCTGGTAATAAGGATAGAACCTTGGGCTATCTTTCTTCCTTGAATCTTCAGGCCTCTTTGGCTCTGGCAGAGTGATTTTGTCATACTGGGTGACCCAGTCGAACAACACTTTCATCTTCTCCTTGGGGAAGGAGTAGACTTTTTTCATCTTATCCCTGAGTGAGGGACCATCCTTCTTTTCCTCTATTTTTTCAGACGGAGGTACAGTTACTTTTTCATCCTTGCCTCTTTGTCGCTCAAATGCTTTGAGATCAATAACATTTGCTTCTTTGGGCACTGGGCGCCGCTCTATTGTCTTTGCCTTTTGCGGGGTAGCACTGGATGCAACTGAAGGATGCTTCACCAAAAAGGCTTCATTTTCGGCTACTACATTGTTGAGATGGTCGAAAGACCTTATCTCCATGTCAATCATCATCTTCAATACCTCTCTCCGGAGGTTTTGTTTGTAAATTTGCACAGCATCCTCCTGATGTGGGGGGCGCTTGTGTCTCATTCTAAGGTTTCTCCACCTCTTAATGTAGTCCAGGGCTGTCTCATCTGGTCGCTGCCTGGTCACATATAGTTCAGCCACGGTGACCTCTCTTTCGGTGACGTGGAACAGTTCTCTAAACTTCTTCTACATATCTGCCCAGTCGCTGATTGACCCTGCTGGCAGGCTAGAGTACCACTCAAATGCGAGTCTCGTCAGAGAGGACCCGAAAAATTTCAACAGGTATGACTCGTTTGAAACCAAATTGCCCATGACGGTCATGTAATAAGCTATATGTTCTCTCGGGGATCCTTGCCCATTGAACTTGTCAAATTTTGGCAGCTTAGAGATCCCGGGAGGGAGCCGCTTGGTTGCATGATGTTATAAATTCTAAGAAAAATTCAAGGGTGCTACAGCCCACTTGCCCTTATCTCAGTCGGCCAGCGAGCTCCCATCCCTTACCTCAATAGGGCCCTCTCGAGCATCAGTAGCCATCTCCTCTGGGACCTCTTGTAACATCTCGAATTCTTCAGATATTTATCAGATCAGGATTTGTGGGTTTCGGATCGCTTTTGTGGCTCCCGGATCGAGTTTTGCGATTACTCATGTTTTTATCTGTCAGACTCTTGGAACTCAGTGTAGAGTGAACCATTGCGTTCTCCAATTCCGGGACGTTACCACAGCATTGTGTATTTTTCAAGGATCATAGAGAGTATTTTTCCTATTTTTTGGTATTTTTTAAAATTTCTAGATTTTTCTATATAAACCCCCACCCCTTTTCTCTCTCTCCCCATCTCTCATTTCTCTCCCTCTTCTCTCTCTCTTCTCTCCCGCGTTCTCTTCTCTCCTCTCTTCTCTGGCGGCCAACGAAGGTGAAGGGGGTGAAGATGGCGACGCTCATAGGGCGAGGAGCGACAGGCATGGGATGAGGATCGCAATGGTGGAGGCAGTTCATGAGATCGCAAGCTGACGATGGTTAAACGGTATTTTCTTGGCGGCTCAGTGCCCTCGGTGCATGGAATCTTCAGTGGAGGTAGGGAGATAGATCTCCAGCTCGCGTACTTTCATTCCCATGATTTTGATAGGCCGTGGCGAGCCGAGCGAGCTTATTTGAGCATTTTGGGAAAAATACATATTTTTGGGGAGTGAGCCGGATCTAGCATTTTAACTATATTTTTGGGGTTTAAATTGGTCTTCTCAGTGCTAGAGAGGTTCGAGACTAGTTTCCCCTTATTTTTCCCTTCACGTGGGCGTGAACAAGGCGTGGAATGGAGTTTTCCATGATTTTCGCTGTTTCAGGTTTCCAGAATAGAAGTGGTCCTAATAGGAACCGCCACTGGGCGAGGCGGTCCTAAGGGAGGCCGCCACTCTCCCATTTTTTCGTGTCTTGGGTATCGGTCTCGCGATGGACCGCTATGTTGGCATAGCGGTCCAAGCACGACTGTTTCATGGGTGGTGTGGCCAAGGGCCTGCTGCCACCCCTTCCTTTGTAACCCCGCGTAGAAACGGCCTTGAGGCTGATCGCCACAGAGGCTTGCGGTCTGGCCAGGGCCGCCGCTTGGGGGTTTAGTGGCCAGGTGCTGGTCATTTATATTGGTGATGCTCTGGGAGGTGATCGTCCCTCATTCATGCGTTCTAGATAGTAGTGGTCTTTCCGTGACTGCCTTAGGTTCCTTGCGGCCCAGAGTGGACCACTTAACTTTTGGTTGCGGCCCATAGTGCACCGCCGTGCTGCCAAGCAGCCTAGGCGATGACCACCTAGGTCCTAGGTGTTTTGGAAGCGTAGCTGTCCTGGTTGGACTGCTAGGCAGGGCTTAGCGGTCTAGGGGTAGACCGCTAGACTTGGGTTGCTATCCTGAGAGGGCCGCCAGTTGATTTGACGGTCCACGGAGGGCTGCCACCCTATTTTCCATTGTAATCATGTTCCAATTGCATTGTGTTGACCCCCGGTTGAGCCAGTTGTGACCCAGTGGTCGACCTTGGATTTCGTGGATGTCCCGGACACCCCCGGGATTTTACGTCTGTGTTTTGGGGTGTCTGGAGGTACCATGCTACCTCGATTAGTGTGCCCATGGGTTTTCGAGTCTGGGTGACTCCAAATGCTCTAGGCTTTGCTGTTATGCTTGATCGAGTCACCGTGTATCGGTGTGAGTGCGGTGGGGTTTCCCCCGCATGTCGTCAGTTTCTCCGGAAGGTGTTTTCCGAGTGGGCCATGAGTAAGGCCTTGGATTGCGAGTTCAGTCACCCAACCTGGGGCAGGAGGTTTCTCGCTTTTCCCTGGGATGGGGAATCGACTTGGTAGCTTGTGAGCTGCCTTGGGAACCATGTTTTTGTGTTTTCTGCGTGGGGCGTGTGTGTGACCTGTGGACTGTGAGTCCAATTACCCAGCCTGGGGTTGGAGGTTTTCTTAGTTCCCTTTTCGCCATGACTCAGAAAAATGTGGCGAACATCATGGAGCATAGCCGACGAGCAACGGGACCCTCGAAAAAATGAGGAAAGATATGAGATGTCCCCATCAATTCTTTAACGAGAAGCTGAATGATGCCAAGCTACGTTATTCCACTTATGACAAAGAATTTTATGTAGTTGTCCAGGCATTGAGGTATTGAAGGTATTATCTTTTGCACCAGGAGTTTGTCCTCTTTTCTGATCATGAGGCCTTACGATTTCTCCATGCCCAAAAGAAGCTGAACGTTCGCCACAGTCGATAGGTGCAGTATCTCCAGGAGTATACATTTGTGCTTAAGCACAAAGCAGGGTGGAGAACAAGGTGGCCGATGCATTTAGTCGTCGGATGATGATGTTGTCCACCATGAGTCTTGAGGTGGTAGGGCTACAGAGGTTGAAGGACGCCTATGTTGATTGCTCAGACTTTGGTCTGATCTATGTCATCCTTTAGGCTGGTCCCTTACATGATTATAGCGAGTTTGTGCTGTAGGAGGGTCACCTATTCCGAGGTGACAAGTTGTGCATCCCACAGACTTCTGCTCGTGACTTTCTTACATGGGAGATGCACGCGGGAGGTCTTGCTGGTCACTTCGGCCGGAACAAGACCATAGAGACAGTTGAGCATCGATTCTATTAGCCTAGCTTGAAGAGGGATGTTGCTCATATTATGGCCCATTGTCGCGCTTGTGCTATGGCCAAACAAAGGAAGCAGAATACCAGCCTCTATACTCCTCTCCCCGTCTCAGATAGTCTATGGCATGACATTAGCATGGACTTTGTGTTGGGATTGCCCCACACCCTCTGAAAGCACGACTCCATCTTTGTGGTTGTAGATTGGTTCTCCAAGATGGCATTATTCATCCCATGCTCCAAAACTTTTGATGCCTCTAGAGTTGCCCGTCTATTCTTTTCACATTGTGTCTCTAGGTTCGGTCTCCCTCGTACCATCGTGTCATATAGGGATGTGCGGTTCACAAGCTATTTTTGGAAAACCCTATGGCACATGATGGGCACCCAATTGAAGTTCTCCACTGCCTATCACCCCCAGACCGATGGTCAGACTGAGGTTGTCAATAGGCGTTTGGGGGATCTTCTTAGGTATTTGGTCTGAGATCGAGTTAGGGATTGGGATTTGGTCTTACCTTTAGCAGCGTGTGCCTATAATGATTCGGTCAATAGGTCTACTGGCATGAGCCCCTTTAAGATTGTGACCAACTGTAGACCTAGGAAACCCATAGACCTAGTCCAACCTCCTATCCAGTCCCAAGTGTCTGAGTCAACTGAGTCCTTTGCTGATCATATTAGACAATTGCATGAGCATGCACGTCGTCACATTGACACCAGTAACGCACGATACAAGAAATTGGCTGATGCCCACAAGCACCACCGTGAGTTTCAGGAGGGCAAGTATGTCATGATCAGGGTTAGGCCTGAGCGGTTTCCCTCGAGAACCATGAAGAAGTTATAAGATCGCAGTGCCAGTTCTTTCCGAGTAGTCAAACGAGTTGGTTCTAATGCATACATTGTAGATTTGCTAGAGAGCTATGGGATCAGCTCCACTTTCAATGTGTCGAACCTAGTCGCTTATAGGGACCTAATAGTGATACCCAGTGAGCCCTTTGAGCCGTCTCAACCCCTTGTGAGTGACACCATCCCAGAGCGTCCGCCACCAGCCTTGTTACCTCAACAGCTTGAGTAGTGCGTATACTGGACGATCATGTAACTACTACCCGCGGTGGAGTGTACCAACGCTATCTGGTGCGATGGAGGGGATGACCCACGTTCGATGACATGTGGATCACCTAGGTAGAGTTACAGAGGATAGATCTAGATCTGCTTGATCGATACCAGTGCAATTAGAAACCATACTCGACATGGTCGAGTTTCACCCACCCGGAGAGAATTGGTGAGGACACTAGAGCTAGCCACTGATACCATACACGCAGCACGACTCGAGCGACACTGACATCCTTGTGGCTGGGTGACAGTATGGAGTCCCTACCTGAGTGTTGATAGAAGCCCGTTCAACGGCACAGCTGCTTGGGCCCCCTCAGCGGCACAGCCCAAACCTCCAGCGGCACGGTCTAACCGACGGCGCGGACCAAATCTCACGCCACCCTACAGAGATTCTTGGTGCGCAGTGGTCACAGCTGAGCTGTCACCCCCGGAAGAGGCCACACCAGCTATTACCCTACAAGGAGTCAAATCCCATTTAATGGGATATCTCCCGCCACTCGACCAAGCCCGCTGCGGTGGAGGGGGGGGTATAGAAGGGCCCTTCTTTTCCACGAAAAAGGAGAGACAGGAGATAGAAGGGGAGAGCACGGCAGAGATTACACACAAGGGAGCCTACGCTAGACAGAGAGCTCCTTGGGAGAGAACAAGGGCGACCAGTGCCTGGAAGAGAAGAAGAAGAAGAAGAAGGAGAGCTCTCCCCAGCTTCCCCTTCCACGACCATCCTCAGGAAAGAAAGAGTAAGAGAGAGAGAGAGAGAGAGAGAGAGAGAGAGAGAGTGAGAGATGTAATAAATAGGGGGGAGCAGGGCGCCGTGGCCCCTGCTCAGCCCCAGTCCCGTTCTTCCTCCCTTCCTTTTTCTGCTATAACCCCCCCATTCTCTGCTATGCACAAGCAAAGATTCGACCCTTTTTTCTTGTTACTCCTGCCGTCTCGTTATGTTTACGCTTGCGTCTGAGGGTTCCTCCCTCCTCTCCGGTAGTGCTTTCGTCTGCCCGTCGACGATCCCGTTACCCGGGTGAGGGTTTCTTCAGCTTCACCCTGCCGTGTCTCCCCAACCTACTCGAACACCCAGTCCCCAACTCCGCCCCATTACTGAATCTCCCCCTCCAGCTCGGCCAAGAGCTAGAAACCTTATGACTTCCCTCCTCCACTCGTTGCAACTCTTTCTGTCTGGCCATTGTCTGGCCTTCCTGCCCTTGGACCCCCCCTCGACCGGCACAGCCTTTGGCCGGTACATCTTCCTCATGTTAAAACCCTTCACCGGTACAGCCCTTCACTGGTGTGGCCTATTTCCCCCACAGCTAGCCATGGCCGGTACACCCTTTGGACCCCCCCTGACCGGCACACTCCCTCAGCGGCACACCTTAATAGCCCATTAACTCCTTCGCCGGCACGGCCTTTGGCTGGCACACCCTCTTCACCAACAAACCCCTTTACCGGCCCATTCCTTCGCCAGCACGGCCCTTGGCCAGCACACCCCCCAAGTTTTGCAGCCCTCCACGATTTAAAACCCTTCACCGGTACTGCCGTCTAGCGGTACACTCCTTGGGCTTCTTGATCGGCACACCCATCCTTGCCCCCCTTTATCCCAGTGTCCCCAGCTTGTCCTCCAGCCCTCCTTTCACTGCTTCCCTCAAGTTTCCCAAGGTCTGCCCAAGGTGTTGCCGTCTTCGGACGCCCACCTCCATTTGTCGGGTTCTGCCACTCCATGTGGGCGTGTTCCCCATGTCTCCCTTACGCCCGGGGTTAAGGGGAGATGCTGCCGAATTTTTGCTAAAAATGATAACATGACAAGGACAAAAAGGAGAAACAAACAAACGGAATAACAATTAATAAATATTTCTAATTAAGACAAGTGGATCGCGGGCATTACAAAGATATTTGGACTGGGTGACGATTGAGTACCTCGAATAATTACAACCACAAGGGGAAAAAACTAATTTGCATAGAGCTGTATCAGATTATGAGAAAGAAGAAAAGAAAGGCCTTAAAATGACCAAAGGAGTGTGCCCCTCATACCCTTCAGTGGTAAACATCCAGCCCTCTCTCCGGCACGCCTCTCTGGCCAGTGTGCATCCTGGACCGGTACGCCCTCCAACGGTATACATCGCTTCACCGGCATGGTCCTCAATCCCTTCAGCGGTACACTAGCCCCCCTCTCCTACCCCTTTCTGCCTGCTTCAGCAGCACACCCAACCACCCTTCAGCAGTACGCACACACCCAACCACTCCAGCGGTACACTCCTCGCATCCCCTTCGCCGGTACGCCATATTTCTTCGCCGGCACGCCTATTTTTACGCCCTTTCAACGGCCCACTCCCAGAAACACGAATTGTGCACGAGGTAAATCTTTCTAAAAGAAAAAAAACTGCACGAGGTGCAACATTGTTTTGTGATACTTGAAAAATGTGCACGAAGAACACCTTTGTCAGATGAAATCTGCACGAAGTATATTAGGCAAAAGTGCATGAAGTGAAACATGCAGCGAACAGAATTTTATGCATGAAGACTGAAAGCTCTTGCCGAACCCCTTTATGCACGAGGACAGAAAATTCATGAGAAAACTTTGACCAATCAATAACAAATCCACAATAATTTATACAGTACCAACATCATCAAAACAATAGAGAAACTCAACAGAAGGGAGAATCATCCGGTACTGGATGGGCCGCCTAAGAATTCAGCCATGCCCTGCCCCTTGATTATTTTCTAGGCACGTAGGTGATGTTGTACTCCATGAGCAGGAGAGCCCATTTCCCTAGTCAGCCTGAGAGGACGGGCTATCTGAGAAGGAACATCAAAGGGTCATGCTTGGATATGAGCTCAACCCGATGGGACAGGAGGTAATACCACAACTTCTTGATGGTAAACACCAATGCCAAGCATACTTTCTCCATGGGGGAGTAGCGATACTCGGCACCAATCAATTTTCAGCTGTGGTAGTAGAGCGGCTGCTCTTTACCTTGTTCATTAACTTGCGCCAACAGAGCCCCCAACAAAGCATCCATGGCGGCAATGTAGAGTATGAGTGATTTACTATTGACAGGCGCCCCCAAGACTGGAGGAGTGAGGAGGTACTCCTTAATATGCTCAAAAGTCGGCTGGCATTCTGAGTCCCATATGAAGAGGGCATCTTTCTTCATCAGACTGAAAGGCGTGCATCGACCGGAGAGGTTGGAGATGAACCTCCAAATGTAGGTCAATCTGCCCTGAAGTGACCTGAGTTCGATGAGGTTGTTGGGTGGCGGGAGCTCCCAGATCGCTTTGATCTTGCTGGGATCCACCTCGATTCCTCGGTATCGGACAATGAAACTGAGAAACTTGTCACTGGATATGCCAAAGGCGTATTTCTTGGGGTTCAATTTGAGCCCATATTGCCAGAGACGCTCAAAGACTTGACACAGATCGCGTAGGTGGTCTTCTCATCTTCTGGTCTTGACGACGAGATCGTCGACGTAGCATTCGACGACGTTGTGCAGCATCTCGTCGAAAATTTTGGTCATGGCTTTTTGGTAGGTGGCACCAATATTCTTCAAACCGAAGGGCATGCACTTGTAGTTAAAGATACCTTTGGGAGATCTGAAGGCGGTGTGATTCTTATCCCAGAGGGACATTCGGATCTAGTTGTAACTAGATGATCTGTCCATGAAGGGTAGAGCTTCATGTCCGGTGGTCATATCGACCATTGTTTCTGTGATTGGAACTGGGAAGTCGTCCTTTGGACAAGCTTTGTTGAGGTTTCAGAAGTCGACGCAAATGTGGACTTGACCATTTTTCTTTTTGACTGGGACAATATTGGCGAGCCAAATCGGGTAGATATATGGCTCGATGAAGTCGACCTCCTTCATCTTGTTGACCTCGGCCACAACCTGGAGCTCCAGCTCGTGGCGCATGTGTCGCTGGGGTTGTTTGACTGGCGCGGCTGAGGGAGATATAGCCAAGTCATGCTCCGCTACAGAAGGATCTAACCCTGTCATCTCTTTGTATGTCCAGGCGAAGTAGTCTTTGTATTCGAGCAGGAGTTGCTTGTAGTCCTGTCTTTCTGCCTCGGTGAGGAGAGCGTTGAGGAATGTTGGCTGAGGGGCTTCATCTTCGCCCAGATTAATTTCGACAAGTTCATCGACGGTTGCCTGGTGTGGGACTCATTTTCTTCTCCCCCTCTCTAATTAATGGATTAATTAAAGATTTGGGGGTTTATTTGATTTATTTACGCATTAATCAACCAATTAATTAACCGGTAATTAACTAACTGATTAACTGTGTAGGCGTGCCAGTCACATAAGTGACGAGTTTATTGTGTGCTCATTTTGACACGTGTCGGGTGAGAGTGAGGTTCGGTCGGGACCAGCAATCAGCCATAGAGACTTCAAAGCTCCTCTATGGTCAATCCATTATGGCATCACCGACTCTAAATCCCTACAATGGCTGCCATCTCACCGCGGCGAAGGCTAAAGAAGAAAAGGGAGAGCGCCTGCTCCCTCCACAGTGTGCAGCAAATGAGAGGAAGGGGAAAAGGGGGGGGGGGGGCTCGTCGGCCAAACCCTCACCACCAACAGAGATGGCCACTGCCATCGAAGACGGAGCCTCACCGCAGGGAGAAGGATGCCCTACCCGTTGGAAGAGGAGGTCAGGGAGATGGGAGACGAAGGGTGGTTTGAAAAACCTTGCGATGGGGGCTTAAAAAGGAAAAAAGGGGAGGGTGAGTCGGTGTTGGCCCCACTGACTCACCGCTCCACCTTCGGGCCATGTCCCACCAACTCAAAGCACCCCCACCAATTCAAAGTGCCTGGTCGCGCCACACAGAATCAAGTAGCCCAATGCGCGCCACTGATTCAGTGCCCGAAGCGCCACCGAATCAACATGGCGTTGCCGAATCAAAGCGCACCACCGACTAAATGGGGCCAAAGCATCACCGATTCACATCACCCAGGTCGTACCACTAACTCAAAGCAATGTGGGTCCCACCTATCGAAGCTCGATGAAGTAAGTACATTCGCGGACCTTGCTCTGTTCATCCCTCACTCACGACCTGCATGGCTGGGGGGCATTTGTTGACGTCCAAAATATTATCTGGCTCTGATCATGTGCCCGAAGAAGCCGGCTGAAAGTCAAAGATGGGTCTACTCAAACCATTGAAGCCTCAGGTTACCGCATAAGAGGTACCAGGGACCCCACATATCATCATCTCGGGGCAGAACATCTACCACCGCTCACTAAGGCCAAATAACGGTCAGAGCCAATGGACCTAGCAACGCAGCAATCGTGCCTGACATATCTCCACACTTCATCCAACTAGGACGAGAATGTACCAGGTGATCCTCCACCTGATAAAGAACCCCTCCCAAGAGGAAGAAATGCCCCTGGTTCCTCAAAATAGGAAGCCAAAGGCTAAATTAGCGAAAAACTCGGATGACCCGATCAGGGCGCCCGGAATGCTGAAGTGGTCCGTAAGTGACCGAAAAGCTAACCCGTAAGAGTGAAATATTCACAGTGGTTACCCACTCAATGAAGATGCCTCATATAAGCATAAAGCAGGCCCGAAAGCATAATATCTGCTACCGAGGGCGATATCAATAAAAATCCAAGAAATTTGCTTAACATATGTGGAATGTCAGAACAGTCTGTAAGTGACCAAAAGGACGCCCAGTCGAAGCAGAAACACTCCGAGAGATGACCCTCTTCATAGAGGCGCTCCACATGCCCTCAAAGTGGAGTTGGTGACATAAATCGATGTGTCGAATGCTAAATCAGGGGAAACCCGGGTTATCTGATTCAAGTACACACGACACCAGAAAAAGGAGTCGTACATGACCTTAAAGATGCCCAGTGAAGGAGAAAGTGCTTCAAGGGGTTGCCCACTCGATGAGGAAGCCCCACGTGGCTCTAAAGCGAGCCTTGCAGCACAAATCAAAGTGCCGAAGGCTGAATTAGGGTAAAATCTGAGAAAATCGGTACGGGCTTAGCACGTGCTGGAAATCACCGGAAACCCAAAATCAGGGCTTCGAAGTACATTCTGGGGCCACTTGATCAACCCTGGTGCTACTATGGGCCACGAGCTCCCATCAGGTCAACTTCGGGGGGGAAAAGTCAAAATTATGAAACTACCCCTCAGTGAGTCGGTGGAGCTTTGGCTGCTGAGTCGGTAGCGGCGAGGCACGACTTGATCCGGTGGCATGGTTGAGTCAGCGCCGCTGCTTGCAGGACGTGGGCCGATGAGTCTGCAGGGTGCGAAGGCGCGCGCTGATGATTCGGTGGCGTCGCCACCAACTCGCCCTCCTCCTGGGCGGCTTATAAAACACGCCCCTTCAGATGGGAGAAGAAGATGAGAGAGAAGGAAGAACAGTGAGAGCGAATAGAGAAGAGAAAGAAGAGAAAAAGGGAGAATAGGAAGATAGAGAGAAGTTTTTAAATCAACACAAAATAAATAAATAAAAATTTTGAAAATGTGTGTGTTGTGGGAAGATAGAGAGAGAAAGAGAGAGACACGTGAGAGGGTGAAGGAGAGAGGAAAAAATAAAGAGAGAGAGGGAGAGATCGCGGGATGAAGAGAGAGGAGAGAGATATAAAGAGAGAGAGAAGAGAGACAAGGGAGAGAGAGAGAGAGAGATAGAGAGAGTGGAACACGGAGGGGGATGCGACAGAGGGGGAGAGAGAGAAGAGAGAGGCAGAGAGAGTGTGAGACGGTGAGAGGGGGGTTGGGTTGTGTGCATGGGGCAGGGTTAGAGAGAGAGATGCGGTCGGAGGGGGGTGGTCGTGGGCGTTGCAGCAGGAAAAGGGAGAGACGGGGAGAGATAGGTTGAGCGAAAGAGAGGGATAGCAGCGCGGGGGAGGCGTCCGGTGGTGTTAGAGATAGCAAGAGAGAGGGAGAGGGGGCTTGCTCGCGGCGAGAGGGTTCGTGAGAAGGAGGGCTGCCGCGGCGGGGTGCGCAGAGTGGCAAGGTGGGCCGCCGGTGGTGGTTTGTAGGTGCAGATGAGGGGGGAAGGTAAGGCCCGTTGGTTAGAGAGAGAAGTTGGGAGAGAGAGCGATAGCGGCGCGGGAGGCTGCAGTGGTTGTTGGCAGTGGGCTAGAGAGCGAGGGACCGGAGAGGGATCGACATTGCATGGGGTTAGTAGGCGGGGGGCTGAGTGTGTCTAGAGAAGTGGAGGCCATGGTGGTGCTACGGAGGTGACGGTGGCGTCTACGGTGGGTGCAGGGAGCAGAGAGGAAGAGGTTGACGGAGGGAGGTCGATCGGTGGCCGGACAGGGCCACAGTGAGGGGGAAGCAGTGTGATGTCTTAATGAGAAAGAGAGAGATGAGAGGAGGGAGAGCAGTCGATGCCCCTATTCAAAGTAGGGGCTCCGGACGTGGGGTGGGGGTGCCGACTGGGGGGTTCGTAGGCAGCGGCGGGAGGCGTAGTGTGTGTGAAGGGAGAAGAAGGGCCAAGTGGTCACGAGGGAGTGCAAAGAAGGGGGGCAGCTTGGCGACGATGCATGCACAAATGAGAGAGAGCGAGGTGAGAAGACGCAGCAGAGCAAGGACTCCGGCATCTGCGTGTACTGGGAGTGACCACTGTGGCTAACGGAAAAGAGGAGGAGGTCCGGCCATGCAGGCACTCCGACGGAGGAGTGGGGTGGGGAGAGTGGCAGGGTACCGGCAGATGGGTTCCTCGAGTGGGAAATATGGCGCAGGGAGATGCCGAACGAGGCAGAAGGGGAGAGCCATGGCGAGGGTGGTGCGATTAGAGAGAGAAAGAAGGAGAGGGTGAGAGACTACGGTGAGGAGAGTTGTGTAGGGGGGATGGTATTATCAGTGGGGGGAGACGGGGTAGCAGAGGGAAGGGAGATGTGACGTCGACGGACACGGAGGGTCGTGAGCAAGAAGGAGAGAGAGAGGTCCAACGGGTGAGGCAAAGAAGAGAGAGGGAAAGAGGGCGAGAGGAGTTGCCGCGGTGCTATGAGTGTTAAAGATAGATAGAGAGAGAGGAGGAGATCGGAGGAGGAGAGGAAGGGGGAGGGGAAGAATTGCTCGGAGGAGAGGGAGCCACGGCGAGGGTGGTCCGGTTAGAGAGAGAAAGAAGAAGAGGGTGAGAGGCTACGGTGAGGAGAGTTGTGCAGGGGGATGGTATTGTCAGTGGGGGGAGATAGGGTAGCAGAGGGAAGGGAGATGCGACGCCGACGGACGCGGAGGGTCGTGAGTAAGAAGGAGAGAGAGAGGTTCGATGGGTGAGGGAAGAAGAGAGAGGGAAAGAGGGCAGGAGGAGTTGCCGCAGTGCTGTGAGTATTAGAGATAGATAGAGAGAGAGGAGAAGATTGGAGGAGGAGAGGAAGGGGGAGGGGAAGAATTGCCCGGAGGGGAGGGGTGTAGGGAGAGCTGCGGTGGTGCTGGCTGCGGTGTCTTCGGCCAGACAGGTGAGAGGGAGAGTGAGAGATAGAATGAGAGAGGGGGATCCTATGGGAGAAAAGCTAGTTTCTAGCCTCGGACTTAGAGTTGCCAGCGACAGGCCACTACGCCTCGCAAGCAGGTCAATAATAACAACCACATAAACAAATCAAGATACCTTATAGACTAGCACACCTAAATGGTTGGCCAGTGACAATGCCTTTAGCGACACCTCAGTGATCAGCTGATCGTGACTCCCAGGCAATATACCTCATCGATCAGCAGAGCGGGGTTCCTAGTCGATACACATCGACAGTCAACCAGCACACTAATAGGTACTATCCACCACACTACGATGATTATACGTCTAACAACATTTGGGGTCATTGTACCTTTTAAAGGGTCGGACGACTTCAACTTCGGCTATTCCACCACAATGGTTAGCCGGCAGCATCAGCATTTGGCCATACATTGCAAGGGTCAGCTAAATACGGTTTCAAGCCAACACGCCCCTCTGGGGGCAAACCCAACAATTTCAGGCCAAGACGCCTCACCGAGGTAGGTCCCCAGCAACTTCAGACCAAGATGCCTCACCAAGGCAGGTCTCCAACAATTTCAAAGCAAGATGCCTCGCCAAGGCAGGTCTCCAATAACTTCAGGCCAAGATTCCCTGCCCAGGCAGGTCTCTAGCAACGTCAAACAAAGATGACTCACCGAGGCAGGACTTTGGCAACCTCAGACTGAGACACCTCACTGAGGTAGGGCTCCAACCGCAGATCAAGATGCCTCACCAAGGCAGGTCTCTGATGATCTCAGACCAAGACGCCTCGCCAAGGCGGCTCTTCAGCAACCTCAGGCCGACATGCTTCCCCGAGGCAGGCACTCAACACCACCCGGTTAATACGCCTAGTCGAGGCTGACCGCTAGTAACACCAGGTCAATGGCCCTTGCTAAGGCCGACCCCCAGCAACACAAGGCCAACATGCCTCGCCGAGTCTCGCCTCCGTTGACACCTATTTTTTGCCTATGAGTTGAGTCATTCCTCTTACTGCTATTTTTGATGTCTCGAGTTGTCCATCACTCATTGGGCTATTTTCAGGCATGTCTTCGGGTTTATTTTATGGGTACTTCCTCTCTGGCTAGGTTTGCTTCCAAGTTTATGCTTAATGGGCCTTGATTTCACTTGGTCTTTAGGGTAAATGTGTTTATTTATCTCATTTTATTAATTTACACCACCCAACATATACGCAGTCTAGCGATAGACCGTGTAAATTATTGGACGATCGTATTTAAGACCGCTTGTGCTTATCTCTGGATTAATTGGATATTTTTTGAATTTCCATTGACAACCTGGTACACGGTCTAGGATTAGGACGTTCAGTGAGTTGGGCGGTTTATAATTAGACCTTTTGTTTCTAAGGATTAGTGAACTAGAGTCGAGCTTACCCTGCGCTAGCGTCGACTCCACCTTCACTAGCATCAACGTTACCCTTGTTTAGCGTCGACCTGATGGTTATAATTACGATCTAGGACTGACCGCTTACACATATTGGACAGTCTATCAAAAGACCATGTGATTGCAAGAGTCCTAAACCGGTTCAATTGTTTAGATTATTATCTAAATATCCTATTTTTATTGATTTATCACCGACAGGCTTCACACGGCGTAGCAATAAGCCATCCAACGTATCGAGCGGTCTAGCAGTAGATCGTGTTTATCTTGAGAGGCCATCGCCGGGTCAGCCGGTCTGTTCGATGGGATAAATGGATTATTTATCTTATTTTTGATTTATCACCGACACCTTTAAACGGTCTGGCATTAGACCGTGTGTAATGGTGGGCGGCCCATCGAGCGACTGCGTACCAAGCCAAGATCCTTGGGATGTTTGATTTTCTCTCTCCATCCATGGTTAAACCTCCAACTTGCTCCAACATTTTCTCCATGGATTCCCAACCAAATGAGACCCCGTTTGATCCTGGTGGGAGATGGGAGGATTATCTACAAATTATCTTTAATTATTCTTGGCCTAATTTTCACTAGAAAACCCTAATTCGGGGCTAGACTTTCAGGGGTCTATAAATAGAACCCTTAGTCCAAGCTCGTGACGGGGGGAAGATCCAGAGAAAAGCACGTCACCAATAAGCTGGTCAGGGAATGAGAATTCAAGAAATGTGACCTTGTTATGTTTAAAAGAAGAGAAGTAATGGAAGCTAACCCTAAAGGGAAGTTGATTGAAAATTATGTGGGCCCATATGTTGTACATCGGGTCTACGAACTAGGCGCTTGCATCTTGGTGGATCACAAGGGCACAGTTCAATTTTTCCCTCTCAACGGGAACCATATGAAGTTGTATCAGGTGGCTGCACCGGCACCTGAAGATTAAATAAGCTCAAAAGGGCTTCACAGCCAAACGTAGTCTCACCAGGTCATAATGCCGCTAACGGATCTTACATCCGTACGGGTGAAGAAAACTTTTCTTTGCACGGACATCAACCCCATGCCTGTGAATATATTCAGGCAGTGATGGGCTTTATGCCTCAATCAAATACCACTCAATAATACCCCCGACGGACCTCACACCCGCACAGGTGAAGAAAATTTCTTTCTTTACGTTGGCATTAATCCCTTGCCCATGAATAAACTCCTTTCTCGGCGTAAGGCTTCGTGCCATAGCCATCTTTCACACAAAATCGCCATTACGGGCCTTACGTCTGAATCGGTGCAGAAACTCTTTCTTTGCATTGGCATTAATCCCTTGCCAATGAATAAACCACTTTCTCAGTGCAAGACTTCGTGCCCTCGCCAGCTTTCACACAATATCGCCATTACGGGCCATACGTTCGAATCGGTATAGAAACTCTTTCTTTGCGTTGGCATTAATCCCTTGCCAATGAATAAACCCCTTTCTTGGCGCAAGGCTTTGTGCCCTAGCCAGCTTTCACACAAAATGGCCATTACGGGCCTTACACTAGAATCGGTGCAGAAACTCTTTCTTTGCATTGGCATTAATCCCTTGCCAACGTATAAACCCCTTTCTCGGTGCAAGGCTTCGTGCCCTATCCAACTTTCACACAATATCGTAATTACGGGCCTTACGTCTAAATCGGTATAGAAACTCTTCCTTTACATTGGCAGTAATCCCTTGCCAATGAATAAACCCCTTTCTCGGCGCAAGGCTTCGTGCCCTAGCCAAATTCCATACAAAATCACCATTACGGGCCTTACGTCCAAATCGGTGCAGAAACTCTTTCTTTGCATTGACATTAATCCCTTGCCAATGAATAAACCCCTTTCTTGGCACAAGGCTTTGTGCCCTAGCCAACTTTCACATAATATCGACATTACAGGCCTGATGTCTGAATCGGTGCAGAAACTCTTTCTTTGCATTGGCATTAATCCCTTGCCAACGAATAAATCCCTTTCTCGGCACAAGGCTATGTGCCCTAGCCCACTTTCATAAAAAATCACCATTGCGGACCTTTCGTCCGAATCGTCGCAGAAACTCTTCCTTTGTGTTGGCATTAATCCCTTGCCAACGAATAAACCCCTTTCTCGATGCAAGGCTTCGCACCTTAGCCAACTTTCATACAACATCGTCATTGCGGACCTTACATCTGAATCGACGCAGAAACTCTTTCTTTGCATTGGCATTAACCCCATGGCAACGAATAAACCATTTTGATCAGCATAAGGCTTCATGCCCTAGCCAACTTTCGTACATCATCGCCATTGCAGACCTTACGTCCAAATCGGCAGAAAGTTTTCCTTTACGTTGACATTATTTTCTTGCCAACGAATACACCCTTACTATCGACGCAAGACCTCATGCCCTAGCCAACAGTCACTTGTTACCATTCAGGGTTGAACATCACATATTGACCTGTCATCACTCTCTTACCCTTTTTTGTGAAAAAAATGGAGCTTAAAATAGAGGTGCCCCATCGAGCTTGTCCCTACACTAGGGCAAGGGAAAAAATTGCCATAACCCAGCTGTGGCGAAAACCCAAAAGGGCGCAGCAGGGAAAATCAGGTATCCCGCCACGTGAAAACTCGAAAGGGCACGTGGGCAAAAGCAAGAGGGGACTAGTGCCGGCGAAAACCCGAAAGGGCGCTTGTACTGGTAATGTGGTTAAAAAAAATTGATACATTTTCCATCCAAATGACATGTAGGTTGACATCGATAGGGGGCTGGAGAAGGTGATATAAGGAAGGACCAGGAAGTGTTGGGCTACTGGCTTGGAGACATGGATTGATCGGTGATCGACGCGAGAGTGTCCCATGGCCTATTGGAAAGTAGGTGAAGACCATCCTGACTGGTGGGGGAAGAGAAGTTTTTTCGTTCTTGGCTCTAGCGCCCTTTCGGGTTTTCAACAGAGCTGACCCCCTTTAGCTTTTTTCGACGTGCCCTCGCGGGTTTTCACGTCGAGGGGTTTTCCCATTTTGCCTGAGGAGTCCCTTTCAGGATTTTACCTCATCCGGGTTGTTGGCCTTTTTTCCCCCAATCGTCTCCTCATGGAGGGGAAAACGATTGGGTCCGCCGGGATACCTCTATTTTTAGCCCCATTTTAGTATTATTGTTATTTTTTTATTTATTTTCTTTTCCTTACCTGAGAGCCTGATGGCTGAGCTGTGGCTGGCATGGCGGTGCCCTCGCTCTTGTCCTTGCGAGGACAAAGGCGGGGGACTAGCCCCCGAGAACGTCTAACGGTGATCCTGGGGGGCTTGGCAAACCCTATTGCTGGACTGGAGAGAAGAGCCAGGGGAGGAGACTGGTTTGCTCTTCTGCGAGGCAAAGACTGGTTTAGCTGGCTGGGGCTAGGAGCGTACGCCTTAGTCAGCGTGGCGAGCGAACTCGTGTTCTGGTGCATGATACAGCTTCATGTGCTTGCCATTGAGAGGCGAGAAGGGTTTATGGCCCTTGTGATCTACGACCGTGTAGGCCCCACCCTCATAGGCGTCACAAATGATGTACGGGCCTTGCCAATTTGGCTGGAGCTTGCCACTAGAATGCCCTGCCATGACTTCCCTTTCCTTGATCATGACGAGGTCGCCTTGCTTGAAGGCTCGTTGCTTGATGAGCTTGTCGTAGGCTCGCGCCATGCGGCCCTAGTATATCTGTAGGTGTTTACAGGCTTCGAGCCGCTTGCTTTTCAGATCAGCAAGCTCTTCCAACCTTCTCTGGTATTCATTTTCATTAGGGCCAGCTAAGCCAGTGTGTACCGTCACGCGATAGGATGCTAACTAGATTTCGATAGGGTTGATGACTTCCGCCCCGTAGACGAGGGAGAACGATGAACATCCCGTGGGGGTTCTATAGACCGTCTGGTAGGCCCATAATACCTCGGAGACCTTTTCGCCCCAATTGCACTTTCGGTGGCTAACAATCTTATCCAGGAGTTTGCAGAGGATTTTGTTGAAGGCCTTGGCTAAACCATTGGCCTGCGGGCTGTAGACCGAAGAAGTTCTCCAGTCGATGTGGAACTTGGCTACCAACTGGTATATGGTCTTGTTCTTGAATGGCGTCCCGTTGTCAGAGACTATGTGACTGGAAGTGCCAAATCGGTAGATGATGTTATGCTGGACAAACCTGGCAACCACCTCACCAGTGACTTCCCATTGAGGAAGGACTTCCGCCCAACAAGAGAAGTAATCGGTGGCGACCAGAATGTACTTGTGGCCTTTGGAAGATGGCGGGAAAGGCCCGATGATGTCCATACCGCACTCGGCGAATGGCCAGGTAGGAGCTGTAGGACATAGTGAGTTAGGAGGCCTTCTGGGTACTGGGCCAAAGGCTTGGCATTGATAGCATGTGTGAGCGTACTAGACGTAGTCTGCGTCCATGGTAGGCCAATAGAAGCCTTTAAGCTTGATGTTGTGCTTCATTCTATCTCTGGCTTGATGCGCGTTGCACAGTCTAGAATGAACCTCACACATAATGGCTTGAGCCTCTACCGGGGAGATGCATCTCAAAAGAATGGACTTGTCCTTCTCGTGGACGAGCCGGTATAGGGAGTGGCCAATCAATTCATATGATGTTGCCTGGCGAAGTAGTCAGACCCTTTGAGCCCAGTCGGGGGGAGCAATCCCCTCTTGAATTTGATGATGGGCTTACGCCAATCGTCTTCTTATGGGGGAGTGTCCTAGTCAAAGCCTTGGACCTCGTAAATTGTGAGACCAGAGTTGCCTTCGAGTGAGCTAGGCATCAGAGAATATTTGAATTTTTAGAGTTTTGGAAGTATTTGATTTTTTTTGGATCTTTGAGAATATTTGATTTTTTTGAATTTTTGAGAATATTTGATCTTTTTAGATTTTTGAGACTAATTCAAGCCGAGTCATGAGGGCCTCAACCTAAACCATAGGGAATCTCCCAAGACACAGTGTGTGCTTTTGAAGGGACAACCCCGCAGTCAGGGATTCAATTCGTACAATGGTGTCTCTTCTAGGGCTATACCTAGGGTATGATTTGGTCATTAGGGAGGAAAATTGAAGAAAGCAAAGGTAAGCATAACGTAGGGACATAGGACATCAGGATTTGACTCCCTCACCGGGCACCACCACTCAAAGAGTCGGTGTATTGTACTTGGGCGTTGTTTTTATGTTTTATAGTGATAGATGATTGTTATGCATGCATGTGATAGCAGGGAAATAGGTTTTGTAGCGATCCCCGCCGATTTTGGTCGACCGGGGGGTGTTTTGGTTTCAAACCGAACCCGTTTGCAACCTAGATGGTGTAACGGTCAATCCAGTGGCCGTCACACTTGTGACGCCCCTCACTAGGTGCGTTACGTGACCATGGCAGACCTCTATAGGCACGTCACGTGTAGTGTAATGGATGACCCTCAGTCCGTTACAACCCTTTTGACCCGAATAGGGTGGTTGGCGTATTGGTCTATCGTGCGACCGTCATAGCCTTATAGCGCGCCCCTATAGGTGCATTACATGCCTGTTAAAACTGTAGGTTTTTCACTTTTTCAGGTAAGCGTAACGGCCCTGGGGTGGCGCATCACAGCCTTGTAGTGCGCCACTATAGGTGCGTTACATTGTCGTAAAACTGTGAATTTTCATTAGTTCAGGTAAGTGTAACGGCCCTGAGGTGGCACGTCACAACCTTGTGGTGCACCCACCTTAGACCTTCACTCTAACGGACCTAAGGAGGCGCGTTATAGCATTGTAGCACGCCTACCTTTGACTGTCACAGCCTGTGATAGGGCAGTGTTGGTGCGTTACATTCTCTGGCATTCTAAAAGTTATAATTTCATTCCCTAATGCATTCTATGTTGCATATCCGTAATGTTTAAGTTATTTTATACTGCAATGGCTTACTTTTAGATCCCACTAGAGTGCTTTCTCTTTCCTTGTGATAAAACCACTAGTCGTAGCCTAGCGACCCCTAGTGTCGGCCCACCTAGAAGAGGTGGAGGGGCATTTCCCATACACGATTTTTAAGCTAGTTCCATGGGCCCTCGGCCGATAGTAGCATCCTACTAAGAGGGAAAACTAGCTAGAGAGTCTGGCTCAGGTAGGAGTCAGTGTGTGCACACGTGGTCAGAGGCTTAGACTAGCACCGACGGGTGTTACTCTGACTAGTTACTTGGTTTGGTACCTTTACGCCTCTCACTTGGAGACTCTAGCCACGTGAGTTGCTTGAGATGCAGTATAAGCTGTCAGTGGACGCATCTGGTTTCTACTTTCTATTGGGTCTTCTTTCCTTCTTCCTATCACTCGGTTAGCTAAAGTGTATTCTATTGGTAGATTTAGCTCCTGACGTTAATATTCACATTTAAATTGGCATGTAGTTAGTCGCTTAAACTGTTTAGACAGATTTTACAGCTTTGCTATGCCTGTATTTAATTATGCCAATGCAGATTTATTGTTTAAATGCATGCTCTAATTACCTTATATTTGCATGATTACTTGTTTAGTGCGAGGTAGGGATCTGCGTGACCCCTACTGAGTCTGGCTGTGACTCACCCTTTCTCCTTTCAGGTGAGCAGCCGCAGCCTTCCGCTGGTGGTTCCCGTACTTTTGGAGACCGGTCTTAGCCTGCCAGCAGTTGTGTGGTGGTCCTTTTGTACTTTTGTCTGGGGTATGCCCCGAGTAGTTGTACTTTTGGACTAGCGTTTAGTCATTAGACTTGTGTATCTGTGACTCTGGACTACTGTATATGTTTTTATCACTCTGATATATTTAATTTGCTTCCGCATTATAATCCTAATTGCCGTGTTAATTAATTCTACGCGCGTGCCATCAATAGCTGGTAGGGAGGAGAACCAACGTAGGGCCTCACCCTCAAGGGACTTTTGGAACAAATGGACCAGTAGGACCCGATCATATAACCACTGATGGGAATCCATGAGAAAACCCGAAAGATGATGATGAGGGTCTATGGTGCCATCATATCTCCTATACTTAGGAGCCTTGAAACCAGGTGGGAAGTTAGCATTGGGGAGTTTTCAATATTGGGCTAGTGAGTGGGGACGTGAATTTGGCATACTTTCAGCCACCGCTTGCCGAATGTAGCTTTTGATTCCCTGCCTGAATGTGGGATCTATCCCCTTCGACGGGGAGCCCATAGTTGGCAGAATCGGGGGTGAGAGAACCCTTGGTGGAGCCATTGGATGGTTGGATTGGAGTGGATTTTCGGGGAAAGGCTTGCTTGTGGACCCTTGAAAGGGAGTTTGGACCTAGGGAGGTGTGAAGTGGGAGGACACGTGCAGGATAGCGGGAGCCTTCTCTTGAGAGGCCATCGCGACCAAATCCGTGGGAGCGTAGCGAGATAGCACGCTGATCAACTCTTGATCTTCGTGTGGAGACAAGGTGGGAGCCCTAGGACTACCATGATCATGTTCACTCGGGGATGATGCCGAATCAGCGTGGGCGGCCTCATTCGGCGTAGCCGAAAACATGCCTATGAAGGCGGTCAGGTGACTATCCTCCATTTGGAATAGGGGGTTGCCCCTAATCTCGTACTTGTATTGGGGAGGGAACTCCTCCTCATAATTTGGGTTAGTGAAAATTTTCTCCATTCCTAACCAAACTTAATTGATATAGAAAAGAGAAAATGGAGGTTGAAGGAGCGGATATGGAAATCAAACGCACTATGTTAACCATAAGCAACATCCCGATTTTTATTGTTGTTTTTTTTTGTTCACTCGGAGGAGAGAGGGGAGTTAGTAGTGTGAAGGTGTTCTCCAGGGATCTTAGAAGAAATCTCACTCAATGCCCAGGGTCAACTACATGGGTCCTCAAGTGGTACAACCTACCTGCCGACTGTGTGGGAATCCACGGTTCGCGAGGACTCACGGAGGTTCCCAATTGAACCGAACCAGTTGCACCCGAGTGGGAATCCTCAGGTGAAGGGTTCAGATCCAATGGGTGGGTGTTCCTATCAAGTGTGATGCCAGCTCTGCCTAAGCCCAACCACGTGCAGGCCTGTAGAAAATGTCATACATATAACACACAAGCAAAACAAAACAGGGAGAATAACAGGCTACGGGGGAGACAGGAACTACATAGGAGACGACCAGGTTGCTGGCCGTTCAAGAACCTGGGCGGCCAAGTCGACGGTCGCTCAGGTGTGAGGGCGGCCAATTGTAGGGCCTTCTGGGAAGGGGGAAGGAGATCAGACCGAAGGCCGGCAAGGATGGTGGGTGACCAGCCTTCTGGTCGTCCAGCAGAAAGCCTAGGCGGCCACTGGGTGGGACGCCCAGAGGCTAAGGCGGCCAACAGGTTGGCCTTCTTCTGTAATTTTTTTTATTCAGAAAAATAGAGTTAAACAGGAATTGAACTAATGAATTGGCTAAAAGAAAACGTAAGCTTCAAAGATCTTAGACTTCTGGCATCAGGAACTCACAGTAGGCAGCAGAGGGTCCCACCGTCATCACCACTGGGGTTGTAGGCGCCGAAAATTGGTGGTCGGATGAGATCTTCCGAACTAAGCCATAGCCACCTACAATGCACAGTTTTGGAAATGAGGGATATGTGTGATCGCCAGAGGTGTTTACCTGAACCTCACAGGATGTAGAGATTGCAGGGAGATGATTTCAAGTAGGGAGAATGTGGGGTCCCATCTTCCTTGTCCTCGGCTGGCCAAGGGCAAGAAGCCCTATGAAGTCCCACGATGCCAAAGTCCTGCAAATAATGAAGCTCACGAAAATAGAAGAAAACGAAGGGCCATTAGCATGGTGAAGGATAATATCTGCTCTAAATAAAACTATCACAGAGGATAATGGTGGCGTGATTACCTGGGGTGGTGGGAAGGGAGGATGGTTGAGACTTTTGACCACCATATAATGTAAATACACAGATGTACATATGAATAAATACCCAGTCACACATGTCAGGACATCACACGTCGGGTCCGGGCTGTTGTCTTCCCTGGGCGATGGAACCCTGGGACCGACCCCAAAGAACCAGTGCACTCACGGGCACCGCCCGGCTCATCCTTCGCCAGCGCTACTCGCGAGTGGGGGGCATTTGTGGACGTGTAAAATCGTACATCCGCATGTCCCTACCAGTCCAACAGTAACAACGGTTTCGATCGGAGAGACCATGGAGGACACGTCCCCTTCGGACCCTCCGAACAAACAACATGCTGTCATGGAATTGTCTCTGGAATCACGACGGCGAAGAGAAATCAACCCATGGGAGACTCGCCATTGGTGGGCCTCCTGAAGAGAACCAGATGGATCGTCAATCGGGTCCAAAACAGGCCCAAAAATCCACCTTAACAACACGTTCATCGCCCCCTCAGCGGCACGCCTAGCGCGGGCTTCCCCAGCACGCCTAGCGCGGGCTTCGCCGGCACGCTTCCAGCAGCCCTTCGCCGGCATGCCCCAGTGTTGTTTGCCCGGCACACCTGCGCTGCCCCTTCAGTGGCACACCCCTGGCCTCCTCACCGGCACGTTCCTGCAAGCCATTCAACGGCACACTTGGGACAACCCCCTCAGCGGCACACCCATCAGTCCCTTCAATGGCACAACGTTGTGCCGTCTTCAACGACACACCGTCTTACCCTCCTCAATGGCACGTCAACTGCCTTCAACGACACACATGCAAGGGCCCTTCAGTGGCACACCTCCACAGTGGTGCAGACCAAATCTTATGGCCACGTTGTGGGGATCCTTGGCGCGCAGTGGCCTGTCCGAGGTGGCAAGCGGAGAGCAGGGCACGCTGCCTACTCCCCTAGTGCCAAGAACGACCAGAGTCAAATCGGCATCAATGCACCCCCGTTCCTGCCTCTGATGGCCGGCCCATTCCACGGTGCCGCTGGGGTATAAAAACCCCTTCCTCCGCGGCAGACGACATACAGACACACACGCGGAGAGACACACCCCGCACAGAAGAACAAGAAGGGCAACACAGGCGCAAGCCAGAAGGAAGAGAAGAAGAGGGAGAGGGGAAGAAGAAGGAGGCTCGACCGCGAGGTTCCCCTTCGACGACCACCCAAAAGAGAGTGTAAGGGAGAGGGAGAGAGGTATAGCGGGGGAGTTGAGGGCAAGCCGGAAGTAGTCATCCTGGCTCGGCCCCAACACCCCAACCATTCCTTTCTTCTCATTCATTCTTTCTTCTTCTATTTCCCACCACCTGGGTCTACTCTCCCGGTGTTTCGAAATGTGTATGGCCGGTTATGGCCTCTCTCTTTCATGAACAAAAGATCCCTTTCTTGAGGTTTTCTTCACCGTCTCTATTTGTTTGGGTTCCACGAAGCGTTTGATGGCTTCCTTCACTCTTCCCTCGGCGATTGCCCTTCTTCTGTAGCCCAAACCTTCTCCGGCCATCCGAAAACGCTCCACCAAATGCTGGCCCTCAGTCTGGCTCCTCCAATCCTCCCACCGGTACACCCCCAGTCCTACCCTTCAGCGGCATACCCAATCCTTCCACCAGTACACCCCCAGTCTTGCCCCTCAGCGGCACACCCAACCCTTCCACCGGTACACCCTCAGATCATCCCTTTTCCGGCACAGCCTCCCTGGCCGGTACACCCTTGGTCTTCCTAGCCCGACACACACACTTGTGCCCCTTGGCCGGTACACCCTAGCCCTCTTCCCAGCGGTACACCCTCAACTCCTTGGTCCTCTTAGCTGGCCACCCTTCCCCGGCATACCCTTGAAGCCCTGGCCGGTACACTCTCTCACCCCCATTTATCCCAACTACCCAAGGCCCGTCTGAGAGTGGCCTCCCTCTCCCGCCGTCCCCTCCATGCTTCTCAAGGTTTTACCTAAGGTGTTGCCATCCTCGGATGCCCACCTTCATTTGTTAGGTTCCGCCACTCTATGTGGGTGCGTTCCCCGTATCTCCCTTACACCCGGAGTCAAGGGGAGATGCTCAAAGGTGACAAGGCCTTCAATCTTTTCAGTCAATGTACAGAATTTTGCCCTGTCTCCTGTCATATGCCTGGAGCAGCCGCTATCCAAGTACCACATGTTTCTCCCGGCTGCCAGTCATACCTGCAAACACAATCAAGTAGAAAATTTTGGAACCCAAGATGGTTTGGGCTCCAAAGCAGAAGTAGATGCGTGACAATGAAAGCATGACAGTAGCTGTTTGGGAATCCACATTTGTGTGATCATGGTTGGCTTAGTGGATTTTACAGCATGAGCATTCTTTTTGTTATTTTTCTTTTTCTTATCACTAACAGGTTGAGCTTTCCTTTTCTGGTGCTGTGGTATTTATTGTGTTCTGCCACTCATCTTATTAGCAGTAAAAGTATTTTTGTGCTAGTGCCTAGGCCAATAGGTGTGCTGAAAGTTGTGATTCACAGTGGCCCTAGGCTGACAAAAGAAAACTTGTCTATTAGGACCCCAAGTCCTAGACTAACTAGCCCAATTTCTAACTTGAGGTCTATAAGATTGACTATGGAAATTGTAACGACCCAGAGCTCCGGGTACCGATAACCTGATATAATATCAGACTACCGCTACCAGGAACTGGGGAAGTCACCCAAGAGCATGATGAGGCCCCTGAAGGGTTGGAGGAGTTTGTCGAGGGAGCGTATGAAGAATTGGAATTACACCACGCCCAATATTAATTAAAGCAGTACTTTAAACTGAATTGCGGAAGCAAATAAAATATATCAGAGTGATAGTCAATATACAATAGTCCAGAATTTACAAATATACAAGTCCGACAGCAACAAAACAGTCCCACCGTACAACTACACGGGGCATACCCCAGTCAAAAGTACATAAAGGAAGGACAGACCACAATTGGCACTCTAGGCATGGTCTCCGAAAACACGCGATGGACCGGCGGACGGCTCACCTGGAGGAAGGAAGGGTGAGTCACAGCCAGACTCAGTAGGAGTCACACAGATCCCTACCTCACACTAAACACGCAAGCACACAGTACTAAAGGCAACTAGAGCATGCATTTAGTGCATTCAATAGGCAATGGCACAATTAAATCATAGTTATAGCAAAGCAGAAAAGCCTACCTGAACAGGTAAACATGTCGAATTACATTAAATAATAGCATCAAGAGCTAAATCTACCAAGAGAGTAAACCTCTGCTAACCATGTGATAGGAAGAAGGAAGACCACCAGAAAGAACAAACCAGATGTGCCCACTGACGTCTTACACCGCATCTCAAGCACCTCGCAGTCAAGCTCATGACAAGCGAGTGACACAATGGTACCGCACCAAGTGACTAATCAGAGTAATGCTCGTCAGCGTCAGTCCAAGCCTCCGACCATGTGTGCACACACTGACTCATCGTCTTGAGCCAGGTATCTAGCTAGTTTTCCCTCCTAGTAGGTCGCTACTGACTATGCGAGAGGGCCCACGTAAACTAGCTTACAAATCGTACATCGGGAACACCCCGCCACCTCTCCTAGGTGGGCTGACACAGACGTCGTCGGGCTATGACTAGTGGTTCCATCACAGGGAAAGAGAAAGCTACTCTTTTGAGATATAGAATAATGCAACAATGTACAAAATATTTTAAACATAGTGCATATGAAACATGAAATGCATTAGGAATTACATAAGCATGCTTTTAAATCTCCAGGCATATAACAGATCAAGACCACCCCATTACATACCATAACGGACCAACACGGGACCGCTATGCTTAACAGAACACATAAAAATCCATAGTCAATCGGGACTATAATGCACCAGGGCAGACGCGCTATAGGACTATAACGCACGGGATCAGGGGCGTTAAAGCCAATATGTACACAACACAATAGACAAGGGCTATAATGCACCAAGGGCTGGGCATTATAGTAACATAACGCGCCTCACATGGCCTGTTATGCCCACCAGAATGATCAGAATCCACAGTTAACTAGGGGATATAACTCATAGGGACAGGGGCGTTAAAGGCAACAAACCTTCAACACAACAGACAGGGGATATAACGCACCTCATATTCCTATGACTTCTCATCTCAAACTTACTTGGAATTTCACTTGGTCTTAGAGATAAGTTACATAAACTTAGTCTTGGAATTCTTGGCTGATTCCAATGAATGTCTAGATATTTTGGGATCTTGGATCCACTAATCAATGCCAATGCATCATAAAGGGCCCGGTCTGGTCCTAGGAGGAGCGCCCGAAAGTATTTGTGCCCCTAGAACTTTGTAATGACAAGGTGTGACATTGCACCGAGTACTTGCTAGCGTGTGTCTATGACATTCATCTCCACACAAACTTTATGAGCTCACATGACTTGCTATACTTGCGTGCTTGTTCGGCCGATTCATGAGATAGTGCTATGGTTCCTTCCATACAAGTCCTTACTTTTTTTTCATGCCGTTTAATTGACTATCATTCACTGCTATCCTTGTTATTTCCATTGCTTGATGTTTTCTCAATAACATTGTTAAATTAGTTAATCACTTATACCTTGCCTGTTAGACCTACTAAGCATTTACTCACCCAGTTGTCCCCCTTTTCAGGTAGCTCAGAGGAGGATACTCAAACGGATGGGGATGGGTGTGCATAAGGACCGTGGAGCGAGCCAATAGAAGTCGTGCTTGGTGGCTGTCTTAGTTAGGAGTGGTCAAATGTGCAGATTATTCTAGCCAATAAAGAGTTGTAATGGGTCTAGTTGCTTTATTTTTTTATTTATTTGAGTCGTATGTAATATGTTGGTTCAACGTTGAAGGATTTGACAAACAAAGTTGACAGTTATTTGAGTAGATTATTCTCATTGCAAATTTTGTGTCTATTTAATTATTTGATTATCGTGAGTGATATAACTGTTGCATTCTGAGTTTTCACATCAGGGCGTGACAGTTTTGTGCTATTAGAGCCTAGCTTCATAAAGTCCCTAGGTTTCTAGAGTGTCGTTAGAACCCGTGACCTTGGCAAAGTCTGAGGATCCAACCCAGCGAGATGGGGTAGAGACTCGGGTTAAGTTAACTAATAAATACTAAAAGGCAATTTCGCTAGGTCGTTCCTAATTAATCCCCCTACATTGTAGGACTGCTTGCAATGACGACGGAGCTCACTCAATGGCGAGATATGCAACGTATAGTGCAAGGCCTGACGTAGGCTCTACAACAAGTACCACATGAAGCAGCATATCATGGAGCTGGTGATCTCCACTGAAACTTCTGAGGCTTGAGTCCCCCTCATTTTGGTGGTTCTGCAGACCCTAATGAAGTAGAGCATTGGTTGAAGGAAATGGAGCGAATCTTTAGAGTTATACAGTGTGGTGACTAGGATCGAGTACTATTGGTGACATTCCAACTGGAGCACAATGCACGTGCTTGGTGGGAAGCCGTGGAAGCCACACTCGGTAATAGGCGTACGACATGGGATGAGTTTAAGGAGCATTTTAACGACAAGTATTTCTCAGATTGTGTGCAGGAAAAGAAGACGAGAGAGTTCGCTTCACTGAAATAGAGGAATTTATCAGTTGCTGAGTACAAGGCACAGTTCGCCAAATTATCTCGATATGCATCGCATTTGGTATCTACTGAGAAGATGAGGACCAAGTGATTTTTGAATGGCTTGAAGCTTCAGTATATTATCCAATTTGCACCTTTGGAGATCCACACTTACACTGAGATTGTGAGGAAGGCCCAAGTTCTCGAAGACACTATGGAGATGACAGAACAAATTCGAGGGAGGAACAAGAGGGGAGAGCAAACAACAAGTTCTAGAAACTTCAAACCCACTGATGGCAAGAAGAGGCCCAATGGCGGGTCGAGCTTTTCAAAAGACAAGAAGCCGAAGGAAAATAATAATAGGGTAGGATCGACTGCTCCGTCCAAAGTAGTCTACAAGTTCTGTGACCACTCGGGTCACAAGATGGAGGAATGTTGGTGCAAGCTGGGTGGCTGTTTAAGATGTGGTAGCAGGGACCATCGAATCCTTGATTGTCCCCTTATTAATGATCAGGTAACATCTGACAAGTTGCAAGGGAGTCAAAGTGGCAGAGTAGGCTCCAAGCCCTCCAAGATGTAGAAATCGAAATCCAGGCTACCGAGGAAGGAGGTATTATCGAAGGTACCCTTACTATTCTTTCCAAGTCAACATTTGTACTTTTCGACACTAGAGCTACTCACTCATTTATATCTCAAAAATTTGCTAAGACTGTACCTGTGAAATTGGTATTATTGGATTCTCATCTTGTGATATCAACACCTATTGGCTCGGGGTCAGAGATTAAATATTATTACCCCTCTAGCGAAGCTTTGATTAATGATTATAATTTATCTGTCGATTTGGTATGCATGAAGATGAAAGATTATGATGTGATTTTAAAAGCAGATTAGTTAACTAGACATGGAGCTAGTGTTCATTGTAAATTAGGAATAGGATCTTTCCCTGGACGCCCTGAGGTTTTCTTTTCTGGCTCTAGGCAATCTAAGTCTGTGCCACTTATTTCTGCACTTCGAGTGGGTAAGTTGTTAAGGAGAGGGTGTCAGGCATTTTTGGCCTTGGTCTCTTTGACCGATAAGATGGAAGTGGCATTGAAAGAAATCTTGAAGCCTCTGTACCGTATGTCCCCTGCGGAGTTAAAGGAATTGATGGAGGAGTTGTTGGAATTGCTAGAGAAAGGCTTCATTCATCCAAGTACATCCCCATGGGGAGCCCCAGTACTTTTTGTAAGAAAGAAAGATGGTTCATTGAGGCTGTGCACTGATTATCGCCAATTGAACCAGCTTACTGTCAAGAACAAGTACCCGTTGCTAAGAATTAATGAGCTGTTTGATCAAATATCAGGAGCGTAGTATTTTTCTAAGATTGATCTCAGATCGGGGTATCATCAGTTACAGATTATGGGCATTTCGAAGCAGGTATGGGCATTTCGAATTTGTAGTAATGCCTTTTGGACTAACAAATACTCCTGCAGCTAATGAATAATGTGTTCCGACCCTACTTAGATCAATGGGTCGTGGTGTTTATCGATGATATTCTCATTTATTCTAAGAGCAAGGAGGAGCATGAAGAGCACTTGAGAATGGCACTGTAAATTTTAAGAGATCATCAATTATATGCTAAGTTCGGTAAGTGTGAGTTCTGGCTGCAAGAAGTATCCTTTCTAGGCCATATCATCACCAAGGATGGCATTGTTGTAGATCCTTCTAAGGTAGAAGCAGTAAGGAATTGGGATAGACCTACGAATGTAACTGAAGTTAGCAGTTTCCTAGGCCTAGCAGGCTATTATCGGAGATTTATTAAGGATTTCTCTAAGATTATAGTACCCCTGACTAGATTGACCCGTAAAGAGTATCAATTTGAATGGTCAGAGGATTGTAAGAAGAGTTTCCAAACATTGAAGGAGTGTTTTACTACCGCCCCTGTGCTAGTCCTGCCTTCTGGGGAGGGAGGTTTTGAAGTCTATATTGATGCCTCAGGAATTGGCTTAGGTTGCGTGTTGATGTAGTGTGGTAGGGTAATAGCCTATTCGTCTAGACAGTTGAGGAAGCATGAAGAGAACTACCCTTTCCATGACTTGGAGCTCGCTGCTGTGGTGTTTTCCTTAAAGATTTGGAGGCACTACCTGTATGGGGAAATTTTTGTTGTATTTTCTGATCATAAGAGCTTGAAGTATTTGTTCTCCTAGAAAGAGCTTAATATGAGACAGAGGCGATGGCTTGAATATTTAAAAGATTTTGACTTCTCCATAGAGTATCACCCTGGGAAAGGCACTGTAGTGGCAGATGCCTTAAGTCGAAGGCCGATAGCTAAGTTATCGAGCCTTATGTTGCAAGAGTGGAGGATGTTGGAGTAGTTAGAAAGCCTAGATCTCAACATTGGTGAGAAGAAGGATCTGATTATGATCGCCCAGGTTCAGCTTCGTCCAGAACTGATGGCTGAAATTAAGACCTTGCAAGAAAATGACCCTTTTCTGGTAGAGATCAAGGAAAGTTTGAATAGTCGACTAGATTTTCTGCTGGCCGAGGATGGCAGATTATTATTCTGAGGAAGAACTTGCATCCCTGATTCAACCGAAATGAAGAACAAGATCGTTGAAGAAGCCCATAGGTCCAAGTATACTATCCATCTTGGAGCTACTAAGATGTACCGGGACTTGAAAAGGATCTTTTAGTGGTCGAATATGAAGAGGCAAGTGACTAGATTTGTGAACAGATGCTTAGTATGTCAGTAAGTACAAGCAAAACACTTTAGACCTACTGGGAAGTTAAAACCCCTGGAGATACCATAGTGTAATTGGCATGGACTTTATAATGGGTTTACCTAGAACTCGTGGTGGTTTCGATGCAATTTGGGTAATCGTGGATCGATTGACTAAGTCTGTGCATTTCTTGCCCATCAAGTCGCAGTGGACAGTGGATGTGTTAGCAACTTTGTACCTGAAAGAGGTAGTGAGGTTGCATGGAGTACTTGTGAATATTGTGTTAGATAGAGACCCCAAGTTCACATCTCATGTTTGGAAAGGATTGCAGGAATCTTTGGGAACTCGTCTGAATTTCAGTACTACCTTTCATCCTCAGACTGACATGCAGACCGAGAGGACAAACCAAATTATAGAAGATATGTTAAGAGCTTGCATGATTGATTTTGGTGGTAGTTGGCATGAATATTTGGCCCTAATAGAATTTGTACGTACGGTCTGTGTGAGCACACGTGGTTGGGGCAGCTGGAGACACGTCGACGGGCGCGACCCCAGCTAGTCACTCGCTTTGTGGTTACTTGTGCGTGTCTGAGTCTCGCACCCGGGCTGTCGTAGCTAGACACTTGTGACGCGGCATAAGACATCAGTGGATGCATCCGGTCGTTCTTCTAGTGTGAGGTACTTCTGTTCTGGACAGGGAGTGACAAACAGTCAGTCTCACTTGCTTCGACCTTTGGGTTTTGGTCATGTTGGCCGGTGAGTTTCGGTTGTTTGCCATTCTTCACCAAAGATGTCAGAGGAGGTGGAGAAAAAGGGTCTTCAACTTCAGGGCCAATCGCCAGACTAGGTTGCTTGCCTTTTATTATAGATAAGAATTCGACAAAAGAAGGGGTGCCGTCATCTTCCTTCTCTTGTGTATAGAGGCCTGGTGGAGGTGAAATCATGCTGCCCCTGACCTCAGGCTTAGGTATTTGGTAGGGCTATTCACCCGTGAAAATAATATTGTGGTTTGCTGGTGGGAGGCACCCCCATCTTTTTCTCGAACGGGTAGTGTGGGCCGTAGTCGAAGCTTCTGCATGGCACGCTTCGTGTTGTGAGCTACATGCTTCCCCCTCTTCGCCATCCCCAGGTATGCTGAACAAGGCAGACAGAGTGTTGCAATGCAGAGTAGTCACTTTTTTCTTGTTCCTTATTTTCTTCTTTCGTTGATCCTTCTTGGCCGGCGTTTGCCCCCAGAAGAGGTCATTATCAGCCTCCTACACCTTTTCTTCATCTTTTTCTTCAAGGGTTAGAGCTTCCAGCTACTCCCACAACACATGGTCTTTTACCAGCAAAGGTGTCAGTTTGTGTTGTTCATACTCATCAAGCTCGTTTATGTAAGCATGCAAGCGCCGCACCTCGGGGCTTATATGCTTATGAACAGGTATTGGAGTCTGCCTCCTCCGGTTGTGAGTTAGAATTCTGATGATTATCGATGATTTTGCCTCGTGTCAGACAGGAGCTGTCAGTGTAGCATGCCGAGTGGTGGCACCATGGACATGAGCGCCAGTAGCTTTAAGAGGTGCTGGCTTCCTTTTTGTCTTCGTAGGTATGGACTGCTATCCTGCCTGTTCTTTCATGGGTGTGAAGAAACAAGCCTCATATGTATACCGAGTGCTGGCCTCGGACACTTCTTCAGGCAACTGTTGATATAGTGAAATCATGTTGATGGCTTACCTGAAGGCTGGAGGTTCATGGGGGCAGGGTGGATCCGCCTGGTACTCACCCATCTGCAGCTCCCCTTTCTTTATCAGACCATCTATACATGTAACAGTCTTCTATGGCATGCCTGAGCATTCAGTGATATGGGCAGAACAGGGGATCATCTTGTCTCTTTGCATCAGCAGGTCTTTTTGGCTTGGGCAGTGTTATTTTGTTGCACTTGTATGCCCATTCGAACAAGACCCAGGTTTTGTCCTTCGGGAATGAGTATAGCTTCTTCATCTTGTCCCTCAGTGAAGGACCCTCCTTTTTATTAGTGGGCTTGGCCGGTGGAGGAGCAGTTGCTACTTTATCCTTCTCCCTTTGTTACTCAAAGGTCTTCAAGTCTACAGTCTTCGCCTCTTTCAGCGTTGGTTGCCGATCAACAGCTTTCCCCTTTTGAGCTGCAGGGATGCCGGTCGAAGAAAGCTTTGCGAGGAAGGATTTGATTTTGGCCACCACATTGTTGAGACAGTCAAAAGACCTTATGTCGATGCCGATCATCTTTTCTAGCACTTCCCTTCTCAGGTTTTGCTTGCAAATCTGAACAGCATCTTCTTGGTGTGGAGGCTGTTTACATCTCATGCTAAGATTTCTCCACCTATTGATATACTCCAAGGCGGTTTCATTATGCTTCTGCCTGGTGGAGTATAATTCTGCCACCATGACTTCCCTCTCAGTGACGTGAAATCTTTCATGAAACTTGCGCTGCATATCAGGCCAGTCTAGGATCAACCTAGCCGACAAGCCCGAGTATCATTCAAAAGCTAGTCTTGTAAGAGAGGACCTCCGCCTCCTCATTTCTCCGGTGGGTGGAGGAGCTAGCCAGGATGTCGCCCAATGACGCACTCGGTGCCGCACTCCGCCTGACTCGCAGGCGCTTTCATGAATCCTTATGAATCCTAATGGAAATCAACTTATGAAGGTTGTGCCCTTGATTGGGGCGCTAATTTTGAAGCCCGCCCATCCCATGGTCGCGTCTCACGATTTTAATTATGGTAAGTCTAAATTTTCAAACCTAAGAGGTGGCTGACCCTTGGGCGCTATTCGTGAATAGCGGCTGTGTCCTGGTCGCGATTTCAGTTTTGTGTCCAAATTGCATTCTATCTTCCCAG
The DNA here is from genome assembly GCA_024336825.1 of Amorphophallus titanum. NCBI lineage: Eukaryota > Viridiplantae > Streptophyta > Magnoliopsida > Alismatales > Araceae > Amorphophallus > Amorphophallus titanum. The sequence continues at coordinate 10,805,943 of JANBPO010001714.1, forward strand.
ATAGCGCATTACTATGTTTTAACCTTGTATCCACCATTGGAAGGGGGTCTCTGGCCTTCCTTACTTTGATTTCCCCCTAAACCACTATAAATACCCCATTATTCCCCTCACGCGTGAGAACAACACACATAGAGAAAATAACCTGAGAGTGCTTCATACAACCTGAGAGAATAGCTAGCTTGAGAGTACTTTGATCAACCTGAGCATCTAGAAACACACTGTTGCAACCGTAAGAAATCCATTTAAAGCTTCCTTGCGCATAGCACCCTAACTCCCTGGAGAGCATACATCAACCCGAGAGAACATCTTGTGGTTCAAGTGCTAAATATTTGGTGCTAGTGTTGCTATTGATGTTCTCTGTTCAATTGGTTCCCCTCGGTTCTGCTAACAGGAGCATAAGAGGACCTCTTCTTGATTCTTTTTATCATCTAGTTCCTTCACCCACATACTCTTATCACCTTCATCACCAAGTAGTTCATCTTGCTAGTTTAGTTTCATATTAATCACATTAAACAGTTCTTGCATTCTAGTCTAAAAAGGTTAGATTTTGCTTTCATATTTCTCCCCATCCTAAACTCCTCTTAAGGGGTTTAAAACAAACCCAAAAGGTGTGTTCATGCACAATTTCCCATTATCCTACACATCAAGAATTTGATACTACACACTTGGCTAATCTGGTTCCTTTCTTTGTTTGTGTTTCTTTCTAGGTAATCAAACTGAAAATCCACTTCATCGGCCGGACGATTGAAGGAGGAAGAAAGAACCTCAATCTCACCCGCTCACCAGGTATTTTTCGCGATCACAGTCTCCTATTTTGAGGGCATCCATACCCTCTGGCGATCACATTCCCTTAGGAGTATCACATGATCCCTTTCCACTAATTATTAATTGAATTGAAAATTTTCTCTCTTCAAAACATGTCTATTTGACACGTTCCACAACGACAAGGGAAGCTTCAAAGGATTACAAATAGGCTGGAAGACCATCATTCTGCAGGAACCATCCTCCTTGACAAAGGGGTGAACCAACCTAGACCATGTGGGGAAGGGAGGCTATGCATGGAGCTTGGAGACCCATGAAACCCGGATGCCATCTCCAATGAGGACTAAGCTACGAGTTTGGAAGGGGGGAATCCATGGCACAAAGGAAGCACAGAGAAGATGGACAGAGGGGACACACACACATATGCAAAGCACGAGCACATCTCGAAACCTTTCTTTTATTCCTTGCGAAAGAGAAGTACAAAAGTTTCATGCACCGAACAAAGAAAATAAAACAGGAGGAAGGAAAGGGACGATACACGGTGGGGAGGGGACGGAGCATTGACTCTTCCCCTCCCAGATGTCACTCCCTCTCTTCACTCACTCTCTTTTTCCTCTTCTCTCTCTTCTCTTCGCGCAGACGCCAGCAGCCGAAGCAGCAAAAGGGGGGAGGGCAGCGAGCTCTCCTTCTTCCTCTTTTCTCTTCTCTCTGTGTCTGTGTATGCCTCTGTGTCTTCCTCTCCCTTTTTGCTGTTGTCCTCCTGGTTTTGATAATGTCAATCATGATGTGATTGATTATTTTATCTTGTTATCTGACACTGTGCCTTGGCTAGCATTTGTTTTCAATGGCATTACAGGATAAGGTCGATGCAGCTAGTAAATGGGCTAAGGCAGCGTCAACGCCTCCATGTAGCAGCGTGGACGCTGCAGCTAAGGCCCACTTGAAGCTCAACATAATGAAACAAAAAACACAAAATAAAATAACAAATAGCAAACTATAAACAAAAGACCTGTCGAGCTCTCTCCAAGTCGGCCAATGGGGAAAGAAGAAACCCTGCGCCCCTCTCACTCTCTCTCCTCGAGCACACCCACCTCCGGTGAACACATGTGGCGCTCCTCTGGCAGGCCGGCACCAACGAGAACCTTGGCGCTATGGTCCGACGCCCGCCGCTACCACCATGCAAGAGCTCCCTCCGGCAGCCCTATACGCCATTGGCCATACCGAAGCGCATCGTCTAGCCTTGTCACGCACGAAGGATGATCAAGCTCTGTGGGAACCTCATGCGCACAGCACACAAGCTCCGTCCACCTGCAAAGGAGGTCCTTGCGCACCAGACCTCACGCAAGCTCCACCTGGCGGCCCTCTGTGCCATCGATCGTGAGCAGGAGCCCCACGTACGAGCCATGGCCTCGATGCCTGTCCGACAGCCACACGCACAAAGATAGGTAGGCGTGCCCAGGCACAAGCTCCCCCGTGTAGTGAAGCTCCTCCAACGGCTATAAAGACAACCCAAATTGAATGAAGCAGCACTTCTTCTTCCTCTGGAATCCTCCTCCCCGGGCGCCATCTGCTTCCCCCTTGCCTTCAGGCGATCAAGCTCCGCTCACCTGTGAGTGTCCACTTTGGAGGAGAGAAAAGAGAGGAAGAGGGGATTAGAGAAGGTGTGTTAGCTCGGGGAGGGAATGGGGTCAATGTCCCTCCCTCCCTCTTCTTTCTTTCCTTTCTTCCCAGAATCGCATGTTTTTTATTTCCTGTATGTAATCGTTGCCCAGGGCTTTGGGTCTTGGCATTGTGTATGTCCCTTTCCTGTTTATGCAAAGAGATGAATAAATTTATGTGTTCTTTTGTGTTCAGTCATGGACGGATGTTTCTTTTGCTATTCAGTCATGGATGAATCCCTCTCTAAATTCCTTTCTTTCAATGCCCATCCTTGGATTTTCATTTCATTCTTTTCACTGTCTCTACTCCCTTTGATGTTGTGGGCTATACTGAGTATACGAATCCCTTTTTCAGTGCACCCGATAGACTCTGATTATTGCCCCTGATTTGGGCAGAGCTTGCGCATTTGATGTCTATGATTTTTATATTTTGATATGTATGTTCCTCTCATTGAGTATATCTAGTTGCTGTGGAATCGGCTGTGTGCCTTGCCACCGACATCTATGGGATGTTAGGGCTCCGGTTGGATCTAAACACTTACTAGAACTCCTGTTCTCATATCGCACTGTTTCATTTTTGTATGAGAATTGCAATAAATTCCTTCTACATCGATTTTACCATTCATGTACCTTGCATCTGCCACCATAATACATTTGCATCATGTGATATGCAGTATACTAGTATAGCCGGTTTCATTCAAGTTTTCCTTTCATACACTTCAGGGTCTGCCAGGGGGAAGGGGTGCATGCATATTGATTTTGCATCAGTGTGATTTCCATTTCGATCACCCTTAAGTTTCCTCGGGGCCTGCCTCTTCATGGTGTGCACTCTGGAGGAATACCTTCTAAGAGAATCAACACTGATGGCTGTAATGCCAGCAACCTATCGCTGCACATTATGGAATGAAACTATAAACCCCTGGTTTGTGGAGCTCCCTTAGAAGGCTAGCCCTCGGGATTCTTCCCTACCCAATTTGGGGTCTTAGAGTAGCCACCCATGGCTTACTCTCTTGAGGAATGGAAGGATCAACTTTGGGTATGTGGAGCTCCCCTTGTAGGCTAGCCTCGGGGACTCTCCCTACCCAATTCGGGGTCCTGCGTCAATCTCCGGGCTTGTGAAGTTCCCCTCACAGGCTAGCCCTCAGGGTTCTTCCTTGCCCACTACGGAGATCTTAGAGTAGCCCGTTTTGCAGCTTCCTCTATTTTAGAGGCCATCTGCCTATGGATGCGCTTCGCTTAGCACCCGACAAATGTTCAGTCCGTGGGAGATGCTGCCAAAATTCTCCCAGAATTTGGCACTTAGAAAAAAATGGAAACCGAGCGTGATAACATGAAGGAGAGGCAGGGAACGCGCCCACATGGAGTGGCGGAACCCGACAATTGGAGGTGGGCGTTCGAGACCCTTAATGAAATCTCGGGAAGCGCGGAGGGGATGACGGGAGAGGAAGACAATTCTCGGACGGGCTTTGGATAGTTGGGGTGAATAGGGATGAGAAGGTGTACCGGCCAAGGGGCTCAGGGGTGTGCCGGGAAAGGGTGACCAGGGACGTACCGGCTAAGAGGACCAAAAGGTTTAGGGTGTGCCGCTGGGAGGAGGGCTAGGGTGTACCGTTGAAGGTAAGGCTGGGGCGTACCACTGAAGGGATGAGGGTTAAGGGTGTACTGCTGGTGATGAGGTCGGGGCGTACCGCTGAACAGATGGCTGAGTGTGCCGCTGAGGGGTAAGACTGGGCGTACCGCCAAAGGGGTGGCTGGGTGTGCCGCTGAGGGGGGTAGGGCTGGGCGTAACGCCAAAGGGATGGCTGGGTGTGCCGCTGAGGGGAGGGGGTAAGGCTGGGGGTGTACCAGTGGAAGGGTTGGCTGGGTGCACCGACCAGGAGCTGGAGGAGCCGGACTGAGGGCCAGCATTTGATAGAACGTCTTTGGATGGCCGGGGAAGGCTTAGGCTACAGAGAGGGAGAGAAACATCGTAGGAGGGATGGAGGAAGCCGTGAAACATCTTCGAAGACCTAAACAATCAGAGATGGTAAAGAAAGCCACAGGAGAAGAAGCTTGCTCAAGAAAAGACAAGGGGCCATGATCGGCCGTGCATATTTCAAAACACCGGGGAAAGATATAAGCGATGGGAAGAAGAGAAAAGAAAATAAGAAAGATGGGGATGAAGGAGGTTAAGGTTAGCCAGGACGACTCCTTCCTGCTTCCCCCCAAACACCCCGCTACATGATCTCTCTCTCTCCCTCTCTTACTCTCTTCCTCTCTCTCAACCGGTGGTGGCGGAGCAGTGGCCATGGAGAGCAGCAGGCCCTCTTCTCTTCTTCTTCTCCTTCTTCTCTTCGATGCACTCCTTCTTCTGTTCTGGCTGTCTCTCTGTCTGTGTGTATTGTGTTTGCTGTGGAAGAAGGGGTTTTATACTCCAGCGGCACGGTGCAATGGGCCAGCCGTCGGAGGCGGGAACGGGGATGCATTGATGGGGATTTGACTCCCCTCATCCCGTTGACAGGGAAGTAGCTTGCGTGCCTCCCCCTCGTGTCGCCACGTCGGCCATTCCACTGCGCGCCGAGGATCTGCAGGGGGATGGTGTAAGATTCCCCCTATCAGACGCGTCATGAGGGGGGGCGTGCCATTGAAGAACTGGGCTGTGCCACTGAAAAGGCTCAGGCAGCTGTGCCGTCAAACAGCATTAGAAGCGTGCCGCTGGAGGAGCCTTCAGGGCGTGCCGTTGAAGGGCATGAATAGTGTGCCGTTGAAGAGGGCACAAGGGCGTGCCGTTGAAGGTGGTTGGCACGTGCCGTTGAAGGGCACTTGGAGCGTACCGTTGAAGAGGGCACAAGGGTGTGCCGGCAAGGGAGCGCCAGGCGTGCCGGCGAAGGGCCCGCAGGAGCGTGCCGGCGAAGGGCCAGGGGGTGTGTTTTCGGAGTGAATCTGGGCCCGTTTGGCGCCCGATTGACGATCCACTTGATTCTTTTCGGGGGCCCACGAGTGGTGAGCTTCCCCAGGGGTTGGTTCCTCTTCACTGTCGTGATTCCAGAGGCGGCTCCACGTCAGCATGTTTGCTTGTTCGGAGGGTCCGGGCTGGACATACTCTCCATGATCTCTTCGGTTGAAACTGTTGTTGCTGTTAGATTAGTCGGGACATGGGGACGTACGATTTTATACGTCCACAAATGCCCCCCACCCACGGGTAGCGCGTGCGAAGGATGAGCCGGGCGGTGCCCGTGGGTGTACTGGTTCTCGGGTAGGACCCCGGGTCTCGATGTCTGGACGAGACAACAGACCCGACTTGACATGGGCCGGGTGTCCAGGCGAACGCAAAATTTCCATTATAGCATATGTATGCATGTATGTATATACGTATATATGTATATATATATTTTACTGGTGGCTCATGAGTGTTTATTTGCGATGAAGTCTCAGAGGAAGAAGGGAGTGGTCTTGATGTTAGATTTTGAAAAGGCTTATGATAGGGTTAATTGGCAATGCCTGATTGATGTCCTGGAGCAGGTGGGGTTTAGGGAGAGGTGGATTGGATGGATCCGAGCTTGCATTTCCTCGGCATCCTTTGCAGTTCTTTTGAATGGGAAGCCGTCCTCCTCATTTAGTGGGAGGGGACTCCGTCAGGGGGACGCCATGTCCCCTCTCCTCTTCATGCTAGTGGCTAATGTGTTGAGCAGGGTCTGGCATAGAGCCGAGGTAGCCGGTTTGATCTCAGGGCTTCAGGTTGATAGAGGGGGCCTTTCTATCTCTCACTTGCAGTATGCTATTGATACCATTCTGTTCTTAGCTGTGGGAGAGTAGTATTTATTTATTTTTAGACTTTTACTGGAGTTGTTGGGTGAGGTCACTGGTCTTAAAGTCAATTTTACTAAGAACCTGATTGTGGGGTTGCGTATGGAAGAGTGGCCTCTCCGTAGGGCAGTTTGTGTTTTGGGGTGCAAGGTAGGGGAATTCCCTATCTCGTACCTAGGTTTGCCTCTGACTTCGAATGCTATCCATTGTGTGGATTGGCTTTCTATTGTTCAGAGATATGAATCCGGTCTACCTGGATGGAAGGCTAGGTTGTTATCTTGTGAGGGCAAACTTGTTTTGTGTAGATCTGTGCTATCGCCTTTCTGTCTATTTTTCTCTCTTATCTTCAGGATTCCGAAGACAGTGGCCACAAAGTTTGACACTATTCAGAGGAGGTTCTTCTGGCATGGCAATGGTGGGAGAGTCAGGGGGGCATGACATTGCTTGGGGAAGGGTGACAGCGGGTAAGGAAGGGAGAGGGTTGGGGATCAAAGATGTGAGGGATTTCAACCCGACCTTATATGTAAATGGCTGTGGAGGTTGGGAACATGGGAAGTTGGGTTATGGACGCAAGTGATTCGACAGAGATTCTATGGCAGGAGAAGGGTTTGGGACCTGGGCCCAACCCCGCAGCATAGGACTTCCCCTCTTTGGTGCGACATCTTGTCTTGCAGGGACTTTGTCTACTCTAGTGTCCGAGTTCGACTAGGTAGGGGAAACTAGAGCCTCTTCTGGAAGGACAAATGGTGTGGACACCTCTCCTTGGAGGCCACCTTCCCCAGACTCTTTGCTGTCTCAGATGCTCCCTTGGGGACTATGCCCCAGGTTTTCAACTCCCATCTTTTTGGGGGAACCTGGGTCCCGACCTTCAGCAGGGCTCTTAGAGACGTCAAGTTGGAGCAGCTTCAGGACCTCTTCTCTTTCCTCCTCCCTTTCCATCCTCTGCTAGGCAGAGAGGATCAATAGCTTTGGAGGTGGGGTAAGGAGGGTGCCTTTTCGGCCATCTCAACTTATGCCATTATCTCTAATGGTGGTGTTTGTCACTCTCTTTGTTCTTAGATCTGGAGATCGAAGAGCTCACTAAAGGTGAAGATTTTCATTTGAAGGATCTTACATGGGAGATTACCCATTCGGGATAGAGTGAGCCATTTCCTCCTGGGTTTTCAGTCGACTTGCTGCTTGTGTGGGGTGGACGTTGAGTCCATGGACCACCTGTTCGTAGGTTTCTCCTACTCAGAGGATATGGGAAGAGCTTGCTCAGAGGACTCACTGTGTCTTCATCCAGCATAGACAGGTGCACCACCTTATGGAGCACTGGGGTAGAAGTTGGACCCTCAGAGAAGATAGGTGAGTGTGGTGACTCATTCGCCATGTCACTCTTTGGCTGCTATGGGGGGAACACAATAGCTGGATCTTTAGGAGGGAGTTTAGATGCGTGGAGTAGGTTGTCTCTTTTGTTTGTGATGGAGTGAGGGATTGGGATGAGATCCTTTGTAATGTGAATTCTCTCAATGCCTCTCTTTTGTTTTGTTGGGGGGTTAATTGTTTCGCACTTTCTTGGTGTGGCCTTTTGTATAGGGCTTCTTGGTTTTTTTGCTATACTTGTACATCCTCCTCTTCTATTTATACATTAAGATCTACTATCCATCGAGGGTAAAGGAAGAACATGTGAACAAAAGAATGAACAAGGGTACATAATTTTTTGCTTAACATGTTGGTGATAGACACAGTACATTGTGTGAAAGAAAAAGAAGTTGAAAAGTCACAACACATTTCCCCATTCTTTTTTGAAGAGTCGCATTTAGTGCTTCCATTACACTACTTTGAAAACATCCTCATATTCCCAGTTGTCTATGACCGACTCTGGGTGGATTTCTAGCGATCACAAATAATAATGTCTCTTGGGAAGAGAATGGGAGCATAACCGAGTTTTTCATTTCTCAACCAGGTGGCTGTCAGTTAGATTCCATGGAGAAAACAAAGTGGTCCTGGGGAAGTTTGGGAGTACATATAATGCACTGATGAATGGATATTATTGAATATCAGATTGGTTCCAACTATTATCTGTATGTGGTCATGCAACAGGAATGAGAACCTGTGGTATTGGGATCCATCTAGTCAATTCCATTACAAGTGAAAGAAAACATAGTCAGTTCACAAATTTTGGACTTCTATTCTGTCACAACCAGATGGAGATGCGATATCATTGAGTGTTTGCTGTTGATTTCTACTTTGTTAGGGTGAATATGTTCTTGAGTTTTCCACAGACTAAGGATTAAGATGGAGGGATGAAGACTGAATAAGACAAACATGGACTCCATCATCTTTTATAGACCTTTTTCTAATAATAGATGAAAGATGAGTTCTTTTCTTTGATACATGGTGGGGCTATATGCTAAATAGGTGAGAAATGTTTCTTCCGGAGATAAGGATCCTAGTCGCATGCTGTGCATGTGCCAACACACCAGGCATCATAAAGATACAATTTGAGTATCATACCATTTCTTGCATTTGCTTGTTGACTTCTGTTTATATTTCTTTAGAATCAGGACATCTGAGTTCTGAAGTTATCTTTTATGGTTCTTCTCAATGGCTTTCCTTTTCATCAACATGTACTTCTTTTGCACTTTTGAGGGCTGCCTGTCTCCTAAGCTGCTTCTCCTTCCTGCCAATTGTTCTTGAATTTTTTCTGTTGCAAATCATGCAGTCACAGGTTTGGGAACTCTTCAATGTCTTCATGACATCTAAATTGCCATTTTCATGGATAAAGCTTATGACGATGTTGCTAGTGGTGTATGTGTATCACTATGTCCATCCCAGTCTGAAATATTAACTCAGATGAACTTTTGAATTTAGATTTCATTTATCTTATTTCGCTGTTAAATATGTATGTTACATTTGTGGAATGCCTTCAAGTTTAATGCTTGCAGCAAAAGTTTTTGCAATTAAATTAAGTGGTTGTTGGCAGGATTGACACTCAGACAAACACCAGACAGTTTTTCTCTTTGTTCCATGTATGTTTACTTCTTCCTTTCATCTGCATGTTCTTTGCTTTATTTCAATTGGCTCATGATAGATTATGTTTGCATTACTAATTCTCTCTTTACATCAAATCAGTACCTCCTTGTGGATGTTGCGCTTGTTCCTAGTCCCCTAGATAAGATCCCTTTGCAGGTAATAGTCATCATCAGTACTAAAAGCTTTTTTGTTTATCTCGGTTCTTATGCTGGTTACACACTTACACTAAATTCCCCCAGTTTTAGTGTCAGGTAAGAAAATAGGGAATGTCAGGAGAAGAGTAAGAAGGCATAAATGGCATAATCTTGTTGGTTCATGCCTCTGAATCATGAGACGATCGTCTGTTTTGGAACTTGATGCCCATATCTTTTCTGAGAAATGAACTTTCTGTTTTGGGAAGTGCTTTTTGGACGTGCCATCAGCATATGCCTCTTTGATTTCTGTTTCAGGCTCAACGGGACCTATTCCTTCTTCTTTCCAGATTTATATTCTTTTACAATTTAGGTAACTAAGGCTTGACAAGTAAATGTTATTATAGCAATGTATCTTCATTTATAGAAAATTGGGCATATTTCTTTTTGTAATAGCAGTTTTCTTTGTTTTTTGTGCACAGATGATATGCTTGAAAGCTTCTTAAAGCATTTTCCTGATTTTAAAATTCACAGAAAATCTCTAAATACCCTAGACACCAAGATGGAGTGGGTATCCTTATCCCCCCCAAAAAGCCAAAGGGGATGAGCTCCCTATATCAACATTACACAAGATCTTTGCCCATTCTCTTACCCACCCTATCCCCCACAAATTCCAATTCTTTTCGGAGTAGTGGCTTTTCGCTTGAAGATTCTTCTATTCCTGTCACCCCATAGAGCCCACAGTGTGGCGTGGAGGATGATCCACCAGAGTTGCCTATATCCCTTACAAGGCCACGGTCTATGCCACTTCTTCATGAGCTGCTGCACACTATCCACCGGCTGCCACTGGCAGCTGAGTTTATGAAGGATATAGCTCCAGACCAATAGATGTAGGGCACCCGATGCACAGGTGGTTGGTGCTCTCTTTCTTCCCCCCACAAAGGCAGCACATAGTCAAAACTCTCTCCATGAAGTTGGCTAGTCTGTCCTGCATAGGCAGTCTACCATGGGAAATCCTCCACAAGAAGACCTTGACTTTGAGAGGGCTCCTCGGATGCCATGTCTGATTCTTTAGAGGGTGTTGCAGTCTGCTATCAGCAATTACATGATATGCTGACCTGATTGTGAAGCTCCCCTCTCTGCTTCATCTCCACTTCCACTCGTCTGGCTTGGCTGTAGGAGGGACAATATGATGTATCGTACCCAGCAATTCCCCAAGCTGGCTGATCTCCTCTTCCCTCAACTGTCTCCTAAAAGTTGGGCACCAAGTACCTTCGGAGTGCACATGGTCTATCACTGCTGTGGGCTTTGCTGCAAAAGCAAACAGGTGTGGGTACATCTCGCTAAAGGGGTAATCACTGCACCATCCGTCTCTCCAAAACTGACACCTTCGGCCTTCCCCAATTGTCGCTCTGACCCCCTGCCCTAACAACATCTATGCTCTTAATTGAGCTTTCTGATGAAAGTAATATTGTTGTTCTCAGCTGACTTGCACTTATGGTATTTGATTCTTTTGCACATGAATTTACATTCCAGTGCTTCTTTGTTTTTACTATGTCTTGGTTCCTATGTAGGATGATCTCTCCTTTAAGCTTGAATATGTTCATCCATATCTGGATGGCTTGTACGATCCTCGGAATCGTACATTTCGTGCCAGCTGCTTCAATAGCAGGAAGTTAAGCCCTGTCTTTACTGGTGGCCCTGGGATGGACGAGGTTCCACCTATATGGATTGATAGAGTGGGATTCAAAGCCAATATAACAGAGGTAGAGGAAAATGCTTTCTTTCGGTTCGTTGCACTTCATGGATTTCAGTAACTACTACTAGTACTTAGTTTTCCACTGATATGTATAACTTGCAGAACCTCACACGACAAAGCAAATTTACGTATGGTTTAGTGATGGAAGAAATCACAACTCGTGATGAAACAAGTAGCATTTGCACAAATGGCACACGTGCTTTACCATCTGGGGGTTTAAACATGAATGGACCACCGACAACACTTAGTGGTACTGGCATTGACCGGATGGCATTTGCCCAGGCAAATATCACACGTGACAATACAAAGTTTGTGAATGGGGCTGTCGTTGGAGAGAGGAATGTCTTTCAGGTAATGTCACCACATATGTATGTTATATTTGCTTATAACCCACTCCATTTTCTGTTGAGGTGAGGGTCTACTAAGAAAATAAATTATGAATCATGAGGGCATTTTCTTTAGTTGCTTGACAGTCTTGAATTCTTGGAGATTTGGTTTTCACTTGATTCATGGGAGGGCAATTTTTGCTTGTAGTTTTACCTTTTGGAATACTTACATTGACTTTTCTTGTAACAAATTCCACATACGCAGCAACTTTCTTCTTAGTTTCCACATACGCAGCAACTTTCTTCTTAGTTTATCTTTTTGGTTGTCTGCAAATGGTATTGCTCATAAAAGTTCTGTGTATACTTGCATGCTGATTTCATTTTCTAGTCTGGTGATGGAATTTTCCTTTTTGTTCATGAATGTCATGTTGATTGTCAATAATTCTGTGTTCCCAGACTAACTGGAAAGATGATTTATGGATACTATCCACTTTCAGAAAAACAGTTCCAAAAAAGGAGGGAAACTTGTTATAAGTGTTGTAACACAGAAGGAAAGTGCGCCACTCTGTTTTTTATAATAAAATTCTAACACATTGGTGGTGCTATCCATTTTCAGAAGAAAACATGGAACGAAAATGGACATGAAGCTTTTGTTGTTTTCCTCATGCAGTGCAGTTGTCCTCAGTTTCATAATTTTTTTGCATATAAGTCCCTGCAAACTTAGCTAATTAAAAAATGAGTTACAACTGTTTGTCTATAAGCCCCTACAATCTTCTAACTATTGCTAAAAAGCCCATGTGGTTCGTGGCTGTCAGAAAAAGGGAATGTTCTGTGGAATATTCCATCTTGAGGGTGATAGGGTCTTGTAAATGTCAGAAATACTCTTCCAACGTGGACCCCCTGCTCTCACACAAACTCTCTTTTTCCGGTCCCTCTCTCTCTGGTTGGCCCAAAGCGGAACAGACCGGAGAAGTGGCTCAACGTTGTGCTGGAGTCCACGATGGCGCCGCCTCGACCATCTGACGACGGCACCCAAATCTCCAGTGGCATTTTAAGGAACTCGCCGGCGACCTCAATCCCTATGACGTGGATGTAGTAGTATGTGTCAACGTCACCGCAGACAAAGAAGGTGAAGTTGAGGTCGGGGCGGCTAGTTGTTGTTGAGCTGTGAGGTGAGATTAGGCATTCTGGTACCTCTCCATGGTGACCGACCGGTGAATGGTCTGGATGCCATGGCGGCTTGCGGCGGTTCGGTGCTTGAGTTGGAGCTCTAGGGTGGCAGCGGGCGGCACCCACTAGAGCCATCACCTTTGGGGTCTCGTCTTCTTCCACCTCCTCATGTGCGTTGTCATCGCCGGCGGCTTGGGTGGTATGGTTGTAGTAGCTGGTCTCCTCTGAAGCGGTAGTTGCGGGGTCGAAGCTGAGGTGACGTAGGAGCTCGATCCCGGGTAAGGGATGCCTAGTGGAGGCCGGGGTCGTAGAGGGGGCTACTCGGATGTCAGGGCCGCTGTCTGCGGTCTGCTGTCGACTGCTGGAACCTCTGCAACCTCCCTCCCCCTGTCGGAAACGCCCCTCCCCCCCTCGCTGGCTTGAAAGTCTACCCTCTGCATCTCCCCCTCCCCCTCGTCAGAACCTCCCTCCCCACCCGTTGGACTCCCCGGCCCTCTGCAACTCTTCCCTCTGCGCGATGGAGACTACATTTATGAGCACGGCGAGCACTCGGTCTGTCACCTACATGTTGCCGACAGCCTCGAGGAGGTCGGGGACGAGCCCGGCGCCGACGAGGAGGGGGATGTTCGAGGTGGCGACGGAGAGGTTGAAGAGGGCGCGGAGGGCAGCCTGTGCCTCTCCTCCCCTTCAAACCCCACTACCCATTGAGCACTCCCCGTCCCCATCCTAACCCTAGCCCCCACCTCCGCCCTCTAACTCCCTCTTCCCCACCCCCATCTCTACCCCGCTGCTGCCATGAGGAACCGGTTGCCCCACCTGTGGAGGGTAATCGTCGGCTCTTCCATGAGACGACAACGCCCCCGATCCATCATCGTTTGCTGGGAATGCCGCTCCAGCATCACCCCGGTTGCCCTCGCCTTGACCCCGCTTGCATGGGTCCGACAGCAGGATTGGCCCCGCCTGCAAATGCCACCAGTGCCACCTGTCGGCCACCACCCTCAACCCCCTTCTCTTCCTCCTCTGTTTCCCTTCCACAGCCAGCACTGTGCCGCCCCTACCCCGTCTGTGGCTGTTAGCATCACGTGGGGCCCCCTTCGCAGCAGGCCGCTGCCGCCTCCGTCTACCCCGCCAGCTCTCTCTCTCTCTCGGCTAACCAGGGATAATTTGGTCTTTTACTAACCTTGGGTCAAGTTAACCATATTTCGGTTAACTTTTGTCGAACAGAAGAACGGCAGGGGTTTATTGTATAACGATGAAGATTGTAGGAGCTTACAGACATAATTGTAACTTAGGGATCAATCGACAATTAGCTAAGTTTGTAGGGGCTTATGTGCAAAAATCCCTTCATAGCTCCAGCTCCACCCTAGCACCCCTACACACCTCCTCCACATACCCCACCTGCCACTCCTCCATCCCCCTTCACCATTTAGCAACCCCCACCCCATTACATGTTCATTGGGAGTTGCACCGGAGATCCTGGTCACAGCTGAGCACTTGCAGAGATCCAGCAACTTGCAGAGCCAGCCACGACTTCATCCCGGTGCCCCAGGAAGCACAAGAGGCACCGTCAGAAGTGTGTCCCAGTACTCTTCATAACGGTGGTGGTCTCATCCCTGTCCGAGTTCGTGGTTGCCCAGGGGAGCCATCACCGCCAGACTGCACTTCATCCTCCTGGCAGTCATCCTGAAGCAAGTTGTAGAGGCTCCCACAACCATTCCCCTAAAGTTCTTGAAGTAGAGCTTGGCTGAGAGCTTCTACTACGAGTCTCCTTCCAGTACCACGAAGCAGCTCTCCATTTGGACCCTGAAATAGTGAGTTCCTAATTTTCTCTATCAGGTGCGCAGATCAGTTCCCTCTGGAATTGACCTGATACCCGGTCACTGTTTGAGTCCTCACCATCTACTCCAACGTCCTCCGGTGTCTCGATGGGTCTCCATTCAAAGAGGGTTCAACCAAGAATCCATCGACTCTGGCCATGCCTGAATTAGATCTCGGGAGCATCCGTGGTGGCCTCTCCTTCCTGCTGTAGTGATTCAAAAGCTTCCAGAACCAGAAGACTGCAACCTTGTTCACGACTCTGCCCCGACCTTCGCCATCAACCAGAAAGTCCCCAAAACTTTGTACACCCTCCTGGGCCAACCCTGGAGGTTTTCCCACTAGTTTCGTCGCCAACAGAGTTCGGGGAAGTCCACAGTGACATCAACACCGACTGTCTGTCCACTGTTCCAAAGAGTGGACAGAACTTACGGTCTCCTCGCAATTAGTTTCTAGTTTAGTTTCCCCCTCCCCGCCTGGCCGGGTTATAGCCCCTCCCTGTGGGAGCTAGTGTTTGGATGTAAATTTGGCTTCCCCTCCCCATGTTCAACCCTTTTGCATGGGGAGTAGTGGTGTAAATCCTTAAAAAGGTTGAAGCTTCATCGGCGCAGCATGTGGGGAACCCACGCTTCCCCCCTCACCCACGTCTCCGAATGGGACCGGTTCTTCAAACCGGTCGAGTAAGTGCTCTACTCCCTGTCCTCATTTAGTGCTTGTTTGCTTAATATTCTTCTATAGTTTCGCTGGGAGGAGAGTGAGTGCCCGGTCCCGTGAGCACATTTGCTTTCGAGTGACTGTCGTGGGGAGAGAGTGTATCCCGTGCCCTCGGCACCCGATCGGCCCCTTTGAATTGGGCCTCCCTACCCTTGGGAAGATCCTTGGCCTTGTTGGCCCTCTACCAGCAAGGGTCTAGCCCTCACAACCTCACCTCAGCATCACCGAGTTATCCCGGGTTTTGGGTGAGTGTCGGGTGAGTGGCCGCCGATATTGGTCCATTCCTCTTGCTAAGTGTGCTTGATTGATAAGGTTCAAAGTGCATCGGTCTTGTGGCTATCACTCCAAGGTGGTGTCGCATCACTTTCTCAAGGATCCTATATTGATTGGCGTCAAACATCACCTTGTGACCCTTGTCGCACAGCTGGCTTATACTAAGTAGATTGTGCTCACGACCTTTAATGAGCATCACATTTTCAATTGATTTAGAAGGATTCTTACCCACGATGACTGTGCCAATTACTTTGCCTTTATCCTTACCTCCAAACTTCACTTGGCCTCCTTCCTTCTTGATTAAATGGCTAACTTTCTTCCTGTCTCCTATCATGTGCCGTGAGTAGCCACTGTCTAAGTACCAGCGATTGTGATGGGCTGCTAGGCAATCCAGCATAGAAGATATTAGGCAGATGTTTTTGGAACCCAAACACATCTGGGTTCAGAGTTAGAGCTGAAAGTATGCAATAAATTTTTTGGAATCTAAACTTGCCTAAAAACCTTCATTCTATGATCGAGCCAGCACTGGTTATTAATTTTACCCGGTTGGTTGCATGCATGACAAGCCAAATTCATGAGGTTCATGGGGAGTAAATAGATAACATTTTTTTGACGTGAATGATAACAATTTCAATTTTTTTGTAGGGGTTGATGCGGACCCGCATTTCTTGGCTCATGGTGCATGTTGTGTACCACGAACTACCTGACTTCCAGAGTGAGGGCTTCATGGCGATGGGTTTCGGTGCCTTTCTCAGCATTGAGCCGATCATGCTAGACCTCATCCTTATCCAGGTATTGAGAGAGAGACGGGATAGGGTGAGCCGGGCCTTCGTAATGCCCTGGGGACATACGGTGCCTTCCCTAGAGGATGTGACGAGGATCACGGGGCTGAGGGTAGACGGAGAGGCAGTGAGTGGGGTGACCCTCCCTGACTATGGGGACCTAGCCCGCAGACTTCTAGGTTTGGAGATAGTGGTGGGTGGCCCTAGGGATTGTAGGATGATCTTTAGGGTGGAGCTGATGGGTGTCCTCAGGCTAGGAGAGGCACGCCCGAAGATGGGGGAGTCACTGGAGGAGTTTGTACTGTGGATGGTGGGGAGGGCTAGGAGAGTTTATTGCCACAACCCGACCCAGAGGGAGAGAGTAGATAGGGACTTGAGGAGGTTCTTGTATCTATTGCTCTGGAGGCTACTGCTGGGGACAAAGGGGGACGATATGAACTGCCAGTTCCTGGGGCTGCTGGAGGATTTAGACCAGGTAGGGCGATATGCTTGGGGTGCTGCCATGTTGGCACACATGATAACTGACCTGTCCACGAGGACGGGTTGAGATCCGACCGTTAGTGGCTTCTCGCCTTTCCTTCAGGTATGCAATTCCTATTTATGCTTTCGCTTAAGCTTATGCTTATGCTTATGATGATTATGCTAATGATTTATGGATGCATGTGTGGAGTCAGCTTTACATGCCGATGGGCAGAGCCGACATCCGTTATGCAGACGCGTTCCCACTAGCACAGGGGTGGATATGGTGGGTGACTGGGGCCCCACACTCCGAAGAGCTCCAGGTCCTTAGGCGGGAGTTCTGTGACTTCCCGGCTTCACGGGTATGCATGATTATGGTATGTTATGCTTTATTTCCTGCTTATGATGATATGAAAAATGCGATGACATGGGTTCATGCAGGTTGTGTGGAGGCCATACTTGGTCATGACAGACGAGGATCAGCCCTGGGTCACAGCGGGCCGTCACTTGTTTAGGCGTGAGGTTTGGCTTCACTACCTGAATGAGATCGAGCAGCTGAGGCTCAGGCTGGCGATGCGGACACTTGGGCTCCACCAAGAGTGGGTCGAGGTTACGGAGCCATGCGGGATTGGGAGGAAGTCCCAGGGACAAGCTGTGGTGATCGATTGGCAGCTGCAGTTCTCAGAGTAGTACACTGATTGGCAGAGAGGCGGGACCCCAGTCATCTCTCAGGCGGAGGACAGTATGGCATATCTATGACAATACTGGTGGACTTACGCTCGCCAGCCTCAGAAGAGGCCTAAAGGGGTATGTATGAATGCATGCTTTAATTTCTATATGCTTTTTATATGACAAGATGAATGATTGGCTGACATATGATGGATGTAGGATGCGCGTGATATAGCAGTGGTTGACATGTAGATCTTGCTCCACATCTTGGAGATCTAGCTTGTGACCACGTAAGTGGACCTGGAGATCCTGGTGAGTATGCTTTATATCTACATGCTATGATTTATTTCAGAATTCTGGCAGTTGGTAACTGACAGTCTCAATTAATGCAGTGTGCACAGTAGGGAGTAGCAACCGGAGGGGCAGGAGAGGCAAGAGGTGCCTCTACAAGATCGAGGGATCAGGCCACAGAGATCGCCTCACTGGAGGAGCGACTCGTGGGAGCAGTGGAGCGCGCCGATGTAGCGGAGCATGAGCTAGCAGCTCGGGTGAGTTTTTTTTTAAAATGATATGCATGCCATTGTTCTCTTCACTTTTCTATTTCAAATAGAATATATCATTATGCTTATAAAAAGATAATGAATGAATGACTGATGCAGGTGAAAGAGTTGCAGGAGGCACTTACCCAGGTAGTGCTGGCGGGCACCGAGCTCGCGATCCCGCTCAGTTTATGATTATGCTTATTGCTATATGCTAACACTTGACTTGATGCAGGTATGGAGCTATCTGTACCTCCCTGCCCTAGGGCGAGGGAAGGAGGTACATCTGGACCGGATACCCATCGCGAGGCGGTGGATAGTGGCTCGGGACATGGGATCGCTATAGCACCTATCGCGGGCGATTTAGGATGACATGGACATGTTTCCTTACGGATCGGTAAGCTTCTAGACTTAATCTCTCTAAATGCATTGAAATGCCAATTAAATGCTGATCTAAATGCTAACACTTGACTTGTTTGCCCTCTCAGGTGCGCTGGACACCCTATTGTGACGAGGGTCACGAGGGACAACCCTGGGTAGAGGCAGCCCAGGTGTACGCAGGGCGAGAGATCTGGCTCCACTGCATGAACTTTATCGAGCCTCTCCATCATCGCTTGATCATGAGGACGAGGGGCATCCATCAGCCAGAGGTAGAGTTCCCCGCGTGAGACGATGAGCGCTTCGTGCGGTCCTCGAAGGGACTCAGCGGTGAGATCGATTGGATCACCTGGGCGATCGACCAGGTGCGCAGTTGGTCGCGTAGAGGTCAGGAGGTGAAGGCCCAAGTTTCCAGTGATGAGGCCTACCTGAAGGCTTACGCTCGGAGGTACGGAGACTAGGTTTTTTGAGGCGTCTGACGACTGGTACGACTCTGTAAACTCATGCTTTATCTTAATTAATTATTTCTAATTCACTAACACCTTGGCCTGCTACATGCAGCTAGACCCCCAGGGACATATAGCGGAGCTCCAGGGCCTCCTCCATTCCACCGTGCAGCAGAGGGATGAGTTCCAGCCCGCGCTGGAGCTTCTGGTGAGTTTTACCAAACCTTAAACTTAATTATGCTTATGCTTATGAATTTGACTAACTTGACTTCTAAAATGCAGCGAGCCGAGGGAGCGGAGCGGCGTGGACCAGATGCTCCATCCTCTTCTTCCCAGCTTGCAAGAGGCCGAGTTGAGCGAGATGTAGACTTTGCTCGGGCGGTTGCTCGGGCCAAGGAGGCCGAGGCCACTCTCGCAGAGAGGGTAAGCAAACCAACCAATTTCCCTTTGACTTAAAAATGCTTATGAAAATGCAAATGGCGATCTATGATGAATGCGTTATGCAGGCGAGAGAGCTGACCACAGCACTTACTGAGGTGGAGCGTGCTAGAACGGACGCAGAGTGACTCCGGGCAGAGCTTGAGCAAGCACGAGCCGAGACGGAGCGCTTCCGTGCAGAGGCGGAGCGGCTTCGTACAGGAGTAGCAGATCTTGAGCACTACTGGACTGAGGCCAAGGGGGCCCGATGCCAGGCCTTTGAGCTGAAGATCGAGCTATGGGCCGTAGAGTGGACAGTCTGAATGATAGGCCGAGGACCCGAGAGGAGTGCACCACAGAGTGGCGTACGGAGCGGTACATTCCCGGACTTTCTTACTAGCTCCCCCTGCCAGCGGAGGAATGAGGAGGCGAAGAGGAGACGACGACGAGAGGAGGGGAGGACAGCCATGGGCCTGCCAGAGAAATGGCATGAGGGCACCGGCGACAGCGGCGGTCCAGCAGAGGGACTAGCTGAGTGACTGGTACTTTCCTCTTCTTTGCTATGGACACACATGTACATGGCTCTTGTTATAGTGGAATGAGATCTTTTTTGTTCCTTTATGAAGATGCAAATGAATGAATGTGCATCCTGACTTACTGACAACGACCTCTAGGACTGTCAGCGAGAGCGAGAGAGAAGGAGAGAATACGAGAGAGAGAGAGAGCGAGACAGGACTGACGATCAAGAGAGAGGAGAGAGGACCAAAACTTGATAGAAAGTGGAAAACGGTCTCCTAGAAGATCGCATGGGTAAGGAAAATGGTCTCACTTATGACCGTTAGGGGGTGAGGAGTAAGGCGACGAATGAAAGGGAAAAACGGCCGCTTGACGACCGTTTGGGGAAGCCTAGCAGTTGCCCGATAGACCGCATGGTCGAGGATTTTGTCAAATCCGAGCGAGACTCTCCGTGAGAGTCCCAACTTGGCTGATAAATATTGCTCCAACCAACAAGCTTTTTCTGATCCGGAGCATTCTCATATTGATATGGTTCAGGATTTCTGTCCGGCTGGTTGCCTTGACTACATCTTATCTTCAGCGGATAGCAAGGATCAATGACTGTGGTGTCCCACTTCTAATGGTGTTTTTTCTTCTAAATCAGTCTGTGAGCTGCTTCATGGGCGGTCCTCTCCTTACTGGTCTGGTCTTTGGTCCTCTTTGTTTCCCTTGAAATGGTCGGTTCTTGCTTGGCGTATTGTTCGTGGCTGCCTCCCAACTGACGCCACCATTCAGTCCTGTGGTATCCCTACTTGTTCCAGGTGCTCTTGCTACCCCACGCCATCTATTGAATCAGACCTGCATCTCTTCTTCCTTGGGCATGCTGCGAATGAGGTATGGACGGGGCTGTTTGCTATTCTCCACTTTGACAACCGCGCAGTCTTGACTGCTTCTAATGGAGTCTTGGACTTTCTTATGGACAGTCGGCTCTCCTCCTTGGCTGGTCTTATTTCTAAATGCATCTTTATGGCTGTGATATGGGAGCTCTGGTTCAGCAGGAACTCAGCTCGATTTGGTGACCAGCCCATGCTTCCTCGGCGCATTCTTTGTCGGGCCATGCTTGTTGTTTGCCCGATTGTCTGGTCTATCAATTTAAAAGGCAGAGATATCCCCCCATCTCTTCGTCCCTTGCTGGTTTCTTGGGGTATTTTTGTTCCTCCAGCACACCCTACCCCTCCTTTGGTGATCCGGTGGCTTGATCCTCCTCCAGGCCGGCTGAAGCTCAATGTGGATGGCGCTTTCAAGTCTAGCTGCGGTGTTGCTGGTGGCGGGGGCATTGTTCGCATCCATGATGGTGATATTGTGTTTGCTTTTGCTGCTGCTTACCATGAGGTCTCTTCCAGCCTTGAGGCTGAGGCTTTGGCCCTCCGTGATGGTCTCTTTTTCTACCGCTCCAAGGGTCTCTCCCTTGTCTCCATTGAGTCGGATTCCCTTGTGCTCATCCAGATTTTGAAGGGCTGCTTCTCTCGGCCTTGGCGTTTATCTTATATCCTCCACGAGATTGCTGCCCTCTCTCAAGTGCTCCAGGCTACTTTCACTCATTCCTATAGAGAGGCCAACCAAGTTGCGGATGCTCTTGTGGGTCTTGGCTGCTTTTTGTCTCCTTCTCCCTTATTGTATGACTCTTGGGCTGATCTTCCCACTTGTGTAAAGGGCCCCTATCGTCTTGATAAGATAGGGTGCCCTACTATCAGGACCTGATATCTTATTTTTCTCCCCTATTCCCCCTTCTGTACCTTCCACTATTTCTTATTAATAAAATTTACCTTTTAGTGATTCGGTGGTGGAGCGAACTCCTCATTCCCTCTCTGAGGGGGTGAGCGCTCTCCTACCCTCACTTTGAGGTATTACTTTAGTTTTAAAAAAGGACCCGGGTAGAGTCCCGGTGAATGAGGACCCACCGTGCCGGTGAAGGGGAAGAAGGACGATTAGACCGGTCGACTTCTGGTGTTGTCCTGCGGGGCCCACCACCACTTTGTTGGGGCCATCACTTCTTGTGGACGTGCACCCGTATTTTTCCTTACGCCTTTGGCCTAGGGGAAACTCTGCCAAAATTTCGTCAGAAATTGACGGAGACCTGATCATTTCAACGGTGGTCCCCTTATGGATTCCACCCTTCATCATCTTATCCACCACTTCCCTTTCACTCTTCATTCATCTGGTTCTTGGGTTTATGGCACCTCATAGACCTCTGCCAAGGCCATGTAGCTAGGGACCTCGTAGGCATACTAGGGAATGACGCCAAGGTGTGTGCCATCGAAGGCCCTTAATGGGTGTGTCGGGAGCAATGTTGGAGAGTGTGCCGACGAACCCCCCTTCACATGGCATGCCGGGGAAGGCCGCCATAGGGCGTGCCGTCGAAGGGCCCCTTCAGGGCGTGCCCGCGAAGGGGCGCCTCGGGACTTGATCTACTTCTCCTTCCCCTTTCTTTTCTTTCTTTTCTTCCCCTTTCTTTCTTTTCTACCCTAAAATGGGGTAGGTAGACCATTTCGGTTGATCGACGGCCCCGGTTCGGTCGACCAAAATTGACGAATCAGACTGGCCAAACTCGCATCTGAACGCGTTTTAAAGGGGTCCATCACCCCTATTTCCTCACTTTCTCATCTTTATTCAACATACCAATCTCCTCTTAAACCTTAGAACACCCACACACTCCTTTTCCAACCACAAAAACCCTCTTTTTCTTATCTCTGCACAAGATCGAGATCGTCGTCGACCTTCGACACCGAATCTGTGCAGCAACGTGTGCGACCTCGTAGCTCATTCTTGGGGTTCCAGCTTGTGGGAAATCACCTTCCTAAGCCTTTGGTGCATCATCCGGTCCCTCTTCACCCCCAAGAAGGAGGTTTGTTCCCCAAGGGTCTCCATAGCAGTTTCCTTTTTAACTGCGCCTAGAAGAAGTTTCTTCCGAGAACCTAGGAGATCTACCCGGGGGAAGTCCAGCTCTCGGAGTGGTGAGGACCCGGCTCCTCCACCACAGCAGGCTCCTGCACCTCCACATGCTCCATTGATGCGCCCAAGGCCAATAATCAACCTTCGGCCAGTTGATTTTGGTGAGTTGAATGCTCTCTTACCTGATTTGAGTGCCGCATTTGAGGTCCAAGATCGCTGGATTGCTTTTGCAACAAGATACACCATGTTTTTCCCAGTCTCGTCCAGCAATTTTATGGGAATTTAAATATGAGGCATGAAAGTTTGTATACGATTGTAAAAGGAGTTGAGATTACAGTAAATCTAGCACTATTTGAGAATGCCCTAGGTGTGTCCGCTAGGGGCCTCGATATGACTTTTAGTCATGGTCATATTGAGGAGACTTTTATGCTCATGACCTACAATGAACACATACAAGGGGTTAGTAACTTGGTCAAACTGAATGTCAACTTCTTCCCGCCACTGTAGCGGATTATGCATCGCATTTTCACTACTATTATTTATCCTAAAGGTGGCAGCAGGGATGAGGTAACCGAGGTGCACAAGTTCTTGTCTTACTATGTTTTGAATGGGATTCCTATCAACATGGGACGCCTTATGAAAAATTTGATTGGGTCATGCCGTACCCAATGAAGGCGATCACTGCCGTATGCTTCACAGTTGACTAGGGTATTTCTTCATGTTGGAGTTAGTTTGGCTAGAGAAGTTCAGGTTTCCATTCAGCAGGATGATATATACAATAAGCACAAACTTCTCACATCCTTTGTGTTAGGTGCAATATGGGATCTAGAGGGGGGTGAATAGATCCCTTTATAAAAGTTAAGCTCAATATGAAATCACACCCAATTCAAATTCGACGGAAGCTAACACTATAGATTAAGCAATCTGCTGATGATAGAATCTATGCACAATAGTAAACGAAGACATTTCACATCAGTAAGCTTCAAGTTAAGACAATTTGCAATTCTAACTGTAAGTGGACTAAACAAGCGATGAGCTGAATAGATTAACGATTCAAGTAAAACACATTAGAGCATCTTGCAGATCACACTAAATATGTATCAACCCGCACAAGACTGTTCTCAAACACTTAGCACACAATGAGATCACAAGGTAGAACCAACACGCACTCCAACCTATGAAGGGGGCAGAAGATAAGGAAAGAACGCACAAGCCAAACCACAGTAGATCGGGATTTTTAGGTGGTTCAGTCTGCTACCCATAGACCTACGTCCACCCCTCACTCAAACCGAGTGAGGCATCCCCTTGTAAATGCAAGACCGCAGACTCAGTCTGCAATAATTGCTGACTAATAGGTTGAGACCGAGGGAAACAAATCCCTCACCCTAATCTCGCACCCTGCAAGACTAGACCCACTACCACTAGTAGTGACCAGAGGAACAAATCCTCCCTTCTTCTGTAAACACAGAAGGAACCCGTGAACAACTTTCAGTTGCTCACCACCCAGGGGAACAATCCTCTCTTCCTCTGAAGCCACAGAGGGAACCTAGAGAAACACTTCTCCCTTCCTCTGAAATCTTAGAGGAACACGAACCCTGAACAGGGTATCAGAAGTAAGACTTCTTTTTTTACACCTTGGGGTACGTATTGCTATGCGGTTATGCCGTTTGGACTCAAGAATGCCGGAGCCACCTACCAAAGGACCATGATGGCTATTTTTCATGATATGATTCACATCTATATCGAGGTGTATGTTGATGACTTGGTAGTGAAATTAAGGACAAGGATTGAGCATCCTGGGGTTCTAGTCAAGGTCTTGCAAAGGTCGCGAGAATATCAATTGAAGATGAGCCTTAGGAAGTGTGTATTTGGTGTGTCGTCTGGTAAATTGCTTGGATTCATTATTAGCAAGAGGGGTATTGAGATTGATCCCAACAAGGCGAGGGTAATAAGCGACATGCCTCCTCCCAAGAATTTGAAGGAAGTTCGAGGATTGATCGAGAGGTTACAATTTATTCATCGATTTATCTCTCAGCATTCACAAAGGTGTAGGTTGTTCTACGAGCTCACCAAGCTAGGAGTCAAATTTTATTAGGATGACAAGTGTCAGGCCGCCTTTGACGGATTGAAGGACTATCTAACCAATCCTCATGTCCTGAGGCCGCCACTTCCAAGCAAATCACTTGTTCTCTACATTTCTGTCCTAGATGACTCAATAGGTGCTGTCCTTGCACAAGTTGATGATGAAGGTAAGGAGAGGGCAGCCTACTACTTGTCTAAGCTCCTCAACCCATGTGAACAGAAGTATACCGCTATGGAGAAGACCTACGCAGCTCTAGTCTCGGTAGTTCAGAAGTTGAAGCACTATTTCTTAGCTCACGAGGTTCACCTCATTGCTCCCATGAATCCCATCAAGTTTCTCCCTGAGAAATCTGTTCTTACTGATCGACTAGCACGATGGCAGAGCTTCCTTTCTCAGTTCGATATTACTTACATTCAGTAAAAAGTAATTAAAGGCTATGCCATAGCAGAACATATTGCTCATCACCCTGTTCCTAGATTCAATCCCATTCGATCAGAGTTTCCAGATGAGGAGCTAATGTCCGTCAATCAGCCCGATTCAATGTGGACGTTACATTTTGATGGAGCTCTGAATTCACAAGGTAAGGGTATCGACATTGTTCTGCTATCACCTGAGGGAGTCACCATTCCACAAGCCTTTCAGCTTGCATTTCCTGTTACAAATAATGTAGTTGAATATGAGGCTCTTCTGGCTTGACTTGAGGCCGCCCATATATATGGTGTCACCCAATTACGGATTGTAGGTGATAGTCACCTTATTCCGCATCAACTGCTCACTAAATGTCGCACGCTTGATCCTAAGCTTAAACCCTACTAAGAACTCACATCTACTTATGCCAAGCTCTTCTCTAAGCTGATCTTTGTCCATGTTCCTCACAACCAAAACATTCTAGCTGACACTCTCGTTTCGCTAGCCTCCTCCTTGGCCTTCCCTCTCAAGAGGAATTTCTATTCTGTCATTATCCATAGGCGCCTTACTCCCACCATTAAGGATCCAACTTTCCTTAGGGTTAAGGAGGAGTTGCTTAAGAAGGTTAAGGAATGAGAGCTTATTGAAAATACAGAGGTCATGCTAATGGACTTAGAAGAAGAATTGGATGATGAGGAAAAGCCATGGTTCTACGAGATTGTAAAATATTGTCAAGATCAGTCTTATCCTGAAGAGGTCACGACGGAAGAGAAAAAAGCAATCAGGAGAGTCACCCAAAGAAACACTCTGGTTGGAGACGTGCTCTATAAAAGAGGTCTCACTGGTGTTCTTCTTAGGTGCCTTGATGATGACAAGGCGTGGAAGGTTGTGGAAGAGACACATTCAGGAGTCTGTGGTGGCCATGTCAATAGCTAGATGTTAGCTAATAATATCCTTAGGCCAGGCTTCTACTGGTCCACTTTAAAAGAGGACTACTCTATCTATGTTCGAGGGTGTGTAAAGTGCCAACTACACACCAACAAGATTCATTCTCCTACTTCTTCACTCCATCCTATGTCCTCCCTGTGACCTTTCTCCATGTGGGCTTTCAATATCATTGGACCTCTTGGTGATGCAAACCTCCTCACAAAACTAAAATCATTTATTGAAGATCTCGGTTTCGCGCTCGTGGCGCGGGTCGAAGAGGCGGCAACGCATACTAGAGGGAAGTAAAATTAAAGTTAAATAGCACTCTTGCTGACAGATGTGACAACAATATAATAGTAATACTTTGCACAGAACAAATGTCAAACAACAAGCACTCAATACCCACAAAAGGAAAGAGAGATAAACATCATGCGGCTCTTCTGCTGAATAGATCTGAAAGCGATATAAAAGAAAAGCTTAAACTGGATCACGTGCCATAGGATTTGCCTTTTCAACCTTGGGGCATGTGACAGTCGAAGCTGTGAAGAGATCTCACGTGTTCCTCACGTGTCTGACCCTTTTCTACATTGGTGAGCTATTTGTTACTCCTATCGGGTGTTTTATACCCTTCATTAGCTATTTGTCTACCTTAGGGAGCTATTTGTCACCCTTAGCTTCCCTTTAGCCATCGCCACAACTCCTTTCTCTTTGCTTCCTTGCTGCATCGACGCCACAGCTTCATGCATCCACTCTGCCTTGTTTCTTTCCACGCATTTACCCTTGCTACCGACTTGTCAACCTAACACAGAGTCTCCACTATCCATACTGAGCCATCGCCCTTGCTGCTTTCTTCTTTAGCTTCAGTCGACGCCAAAAGCCATTTGTCACCATTGTTCCTCTATTATTTGGTCTGACTATGGAGCTTGACCTCGTTGACCACGACTGATGTTGACTTTGACTTGGGTCAACAATGACTTATGTCAAACATGATAATAATGTTGGTTGGAGTCAGTTGACTATTATTGACTTTGACCAATTCAAAGTTTGATCGATTCACCTTGACTTGAGTTAACCCTTCGATTGTTCTTCTGGCTTCTCTGAGGGCTTCAAGGATCACTGTAGAACACTATAGCTCATTGTCTTCTAGTGATTTACTGTTGATCTTTTTGGCTTGTAGTGAACCCTTCTCTCTCTCCTCCATTTCCCTTCTTTCTTCATTTGATAACTCTTCTTGGGCTATTAATCACATATAACATTTATTTTTCTCCCTTGAAGACCCATTTGTCACCACTGTTAACCCCGAAGCCGTCGCCCTGTCTCATGTAGCATAGCCTTGAGAGCCATCGCTAATGTCTCTGTTGAGACCTATTTTTCACCCTTAAGAGGGTATATGTCACCCATAGAAGTCTATTTGTCAGCCCTATGTGTGCATTTGTCAGCCTTAGCTTCTTCTGCTGGTGGGTAAACACAAGTTGACTTCCCCTTCATGCAGCTTCAACACTTCACGCATATTCAATGCTACAACCTATTTTTCACCAGTGGAGAGCTATTTATCAACCTTACCTGCCTATTTGTCACCGCTAATGAGTCATTTGTCTGCCCTATCTTCCTGCCTTCCCTTGTATGAATCTTAATAGATTTGTGACCCATTTTTAAAGAATCAAGACTTTGACTGCACTGACTTGGATTGACCACTATCTTAGCTCCATTGACTGTGTGTTGACTTTGTTGACCATGCTGACTTTTCTTCAGTTCTTCAAAAAATAACTGGCTTTCAGCATGTTCTATGTGCAACTGTCAACCTGTTCTTTGTACAATTTAGAAGTAAACTACACACACAAAACCATTATAGCTCCATGCACGATTCTACATCAACAAAACACATTGACTATTCACATGAAGAGTATACATGACTCGTGATTTTGACAGCATCAAAACACAGGAACACAACACTAAGAATTTAAATAAGCATACCCGCAGTAGTTGGTGGGGGCGGTGCACTCTATGTACCTGGTGCGGAGACATAAAATATCGTGAGTAAAATAAAGTACATATTCACTACTCATTTATCTAAGAATTTAAATAAACATACCCGCAGCACGTGGTGGGGGCGGTGTACTCTGTGTACATGGTGCAGAGACATAAAATATCATTACCAAAATAAAGTGTATATTCTCTACTGATTTATCTAAGAATTTAAATAAAGTTACCTGCAGCACGTGGTGGGGCCGTGTAGTCTGTGTACCTGGTGTAGAGACATAAAATATCTTAAGCAAAATAGGCGCGACCAGGTTCCCAGTGCAGTTGAAGTTGGCGCGGGCAAAATAGAGGAGGTTCCCGGCTTGGACAGTTCTCGGCGCGCGAACCCCCGCACCGTGGACTATTCACAGCACCAGGAATATTCGGTACCGAGAAGGTCCAGGGTATCCGGTGCTCTATTTTTGACTGGTTTTTGATATTTTTAGAGATTTGGAATGGAAGGAATTGGCTATTTCAAGGATTTTGGGAGTCCAAATGTGGACTGTAATGTGGTTTCATGGTGTTGACTATCACATGTTGTCTCATTGTGTTGACTGTCACACGTACTTCGGCTTCTTTTGGCCATTCAGAATCTTTAGAAGGCTGGTCTCATCAGTCAGTTGACTGGATAGCAGTTGATATGGTTTAATCAACAATGTCGTCAAGGTGACGACAATGTCAGACATCAGCCTAGCCATAAAAGGGCTTTAGCTGCATGCGGTGTTGGTAACAACGGCTCTTCTTCAGTTCTAACGTTGTAAGTCTTCTGGATCTTCATTTCTGTCTTGATCTTCTCTTTGGTCTCATTTGACTTTTGTTCATAATTTACATGTCAACAAATGCCCCCCACCTGCGGACGGCGTAAGCGTAGAATAAGCAGCACGATGTCTACAGGTGCGTTACTCAGTGCCTGACAATATTTGCTAGTCTTCTTTGAGCTTCAGCTTGACAGCACTGGATTTCTTCGATTCCAAGCTTGACAGCTTTGATCACATGAATTTTCATTTTTCATATTTTTCAAATCCCTCTTTTTTATTCATCATGGACAGTTTACATAAGGGTTCTCGACGCGCTGGCTTTTCGACGTGGCAGGGTCTCGGCGGAGCGGGCTCTCAGCGCGACCTGGTTCCCGGCGTGCCCTTTCACATCGAGGGGGGTTCTCAGCGTGTGAAGCATCGCGTCGAGAAGCCCTCCCAAGGTGGCACTATTTAATGCGCTGAGAGGTCATTTCTTTCATTTTTAACTTAAGCCTTCTCTCTCTTCACTCCCTTCTCGACGGCCGTGCAGGTTATGCATGGGGTTGGAGTTGCAGGGAGATGGGTGCACCGGGGAAGGACATGAGCGTGCCGGTGAGTAATGGGGTGGAGTGTGCCGGCGAAGAGGGTGTACCGGCGAGGGATGAACTGAAGGTGTGTCGGTGAAGGAGAAGGCGGCCTACACCGGTGAAGGGCCCACTCCTCCATTCTTTTTGAGGCTTTTCCTTTCTTCTTTTCTTCTTCTCTTCCTTCTCCTTTTAATTGATTTTCTATGGGATTCATGAGGGGTGCCTCTCCCTATCTCTTAACCATTCTCTGTTCATTCCCCCTTTCTCTTCATGTCGCCCCTAGTTCTTTCAGCTTAGTTAGAGTATTTTGTTATCATTTATTTCATTCGTTTGTTACTTCCTTTGGCCCTTTTAACACATTATTATTTCTGACAAAAATTCGGCTGCATCTCCCCTTGACCCGGACGTAAGGGAGATACAGGGAACGCGCCGACATGGAGTGGCGGAACCCAACAATTGGAGGTGGGCATCTGAAGATGACAACACCTTTGATGAAAACCCTAAAAAATGTGAAGGGAGTGGCATGTGGGAGGCAACTCTAAGGCTGGCCACAAGTGTCAAGGGTAAAGGGTAGGGATTGGCTGTAGATGCTAGGGGTGAAGCACAAGGTGGAAGGCAGGGTTTAATGTGTTGACAAGGGGGCTTAAAGGTGGACCACACAAGGCAGGCTGGAGGGAGCCAAGCTGCACCGGTGAAGGGTCTGGCCAAAGGGCTGTACCGCTGAGCAAGGTATGGGGTGCACCGGCAAAGAGGGACTGGCTGAGGGTATGCTGGTGAAGGGGGAGCTGGGTGTGTACCGGTGAAGGGTTAGCCCAAGGGTGTACCAGCCAGGAGGGCTAAAGAGGCCAAAGATACACCAGCCAAAGGCTGTGCCAGTGAAGGGGTGCACAGAGGAACTAGTGTATATGTCAGCGAAGGCACCAAACAGGTGTGTCGGGGAGAGGGCTCTGGTGGCGTACCGTTGAAGTAAAGATTGAGGTTTGCCTTTGACTGGTGGCCCCAGGACTGGAGGAGTAAGGAGGTACTCTTTAATTTGTTCGAAAGCAGTCTGGCATTCTAGATCCCATGCAAATGGGGTGCCCTTCTTCATGAGCTTGTCGAAGGACGTGCATCGACCGAAGAGGTTAGAGATGAACCTTTGAATGTAGGCCAGTCTTCCTTGGAAGGATCTGAGCTCGGTGAGGTTCTTGGGTGGTGGAAGCTCTCGGATCGCTTTGATCTTGCTAGGGTCCACCTTAATTCCTCGATATTTGATGACAGAACTGAGAAACTTGCCATTGGATACACTTAAGGCACATTTCATAGGATTCATCTTGAGACCGTATTGTCATAGTCATTGAAGACTTGGCATAGATCATATAGATGGTCTTCCCACCTTTTTGTTTTGACGATGAGGTCATTGACATAGCACTCGACGATGTTGTGTAGCATCTCGTTGAATATTTTAGTCATGACCCTCTGGTAAATAGCACCAGCATTCTTCAAATCAAGAGGCATGCATTTGTAGTTGAAAATCTCTTTAAGGGACCAGAAGGCTATGTGATTCTTATCTTTGAGGGACATCCAGATCTGGTTGTAACCGGACGACCCATCTATGAAAGACAAGGCTTCATGTCTGGTGGTCATGTCGACTATTATTTTCGTGATTCATACTGGAAAGTCATCC
The DNA here is from genome assembly GCA_024336825.1 of Amorphophallus titanum. NCBI lineage: Eukaryota > Viridiplantae > Streptophyta > Magnoliopsida > Alismatales > Araceae > Amorphophallus > Amorphophallus titanum. Next base: position 10,836,919 of record JANBPO010001714.1, read on the forward strand.
TTTGGACACACTTTGTTGAGGTCTTAGAAGTCGACACAAATGCAGACTTGGCCATTTTTCTTCTTTACTGGGATGATATTAGCGAGCCAGATCGGGTAGATACACGACTCAATGAAGTTGACCTCTATCATTTCATTGACTTCGGCCGAAACTTAGAGTTCCAACTCATGGGGCATACATCGCTGTGATTGTTTAACTAGAGTTATTGAGGGAGAAATGGCTAGTTCATGCTCTGCCACGGAGGAGTTTTCTCTGCCATGGAGAAGTTTAGCCCTGGCATCTCCTTGTATGTCCATGTGAAGTAGTCTTTGTACTCGAGAAGGAGTTGCTTGTAGTCATGCTTTTCGGCTTCGGTGATGATAGCGCTAACGAACGTTGGCTGGTGAGCTTCAGCTTCACCCAAGTTGATCTCAACAAGTTTGTTAACGGTTGCTTGGCCACCGTCCTCCAGCTCAAGAGGGGCAGGTTAGAAGTTAATGAAATCTTCATCATCAGTGTCAACTTTGTGTAGTTCTTGGTTTCAGAAGCCACTAGTTGATGCTGATGGAGCTGGAGGGTGATCATTATTGGATTTTGGTGGGGGTTGTACTGGGTCGCCAGTGTCAGTTAGCAAAGGTTCTTCGAGACCGTCCGCCAACGGTGGCAAAGCTTTCGTAGAGTCATCTCTAGTGATGATGTGGCCTTGCTAGTAATTATCGACTGGTGCTATTGCAGCTTCCCTAGAGTTGCCTACTAAAGCTGGCAACACTTCATGGCCAGTGTTTTGGGCACCTTCCTCATCTGGACAGTTTGCCAAGCTAGATTCTTCGACATACTGGGAGGCATAGGGAGGTTCTTCAACCCTAATATTTTTGCGGGAAAGCGACGAAGACTCCTCGATCACTTGAACTGGGGTGCTGGCCTTGGCAGGGATCGAGATCAAGATCTTCTCTTCCTCATCCCCGGAGCTATCAAATTTTGTGTCGACATTAGTTTGGTCGTCAATTGGCTATGCCAAGCCTACGATGTTGATTGCATAGTAGATGTGGAAGTCTAGGTCTTGGTCGTAGCCAAGTCCCCTGATATCTTTGTAAGAGAATGAGGATTGCCCCCGAACCTGGGGAGGGGTCCACAACTGGTGAAAGTATTCACACCATGTGGAATCTTGCCATTGGGGAGTATGCTGCTTTAGGCACATCTCACGTATGTGCTATGGCAAGTCATCCATTACTTGGACTGCTTCAAGGGTATCATCAACTCGCTTGGGCCAACCGAAGTCATCTTCTGGTGGGGCTTGAGGGGCCATGTCTCCCTTGTAAAAGACAATGGGCTTATCTCTGTTAGCCATTTTCTTATTTCTGAGTTGTCATTTGTAGGTGACGATGAATGTTGTGAGCAGCTTAACCTTGTGCTCCTCTGATACACAAGAGAGCTATATGCAATCCTACGGCAAGCATATGCTCTTGTCGATGGCTCGGCTAATAAGATTAGCCTCAAAGTCGATTTTATGCCTCTCGGGGTGATCTGGAGTTGACTTGGAACTAAGGCAGAATCGATGAAGCTTGGCCTTTTCTTCGTCAATAGAGAAGAGATCATCTTCATCCTCCTCTGAGAGCCAGCCATTGCTTTTGCTTTTGTTTACGGCATATCCACTCGGTCCCCCGAAGTAAAGCATGGCATCGGCGAGGTTGCATTCCGCTGGGGTGAATGGTGACAGGTCTGCAAAGACCATATGCTTTTCTACGTCCCTAGCATATTTAATGCACTGATGGAGAGTTGACAGGATGACCTAGTTTTCATGCAACCAGGGTCTTCCCAATAGTACTTTGTAGGACGTGTTCGTATCGATGATGTAGAACGTCACCTTGGAGGCAAAACCATCGAGCATCAAATCAACATCCACTCGACCGAGGATGTCCATGGTATCCTAGTTGAAGTCGGATATCTTGACCGCTTGAACCTTCCGAAGGTATGGAGTTAGATATGGGGTCTTGAAAGTTTTCAGCGGCATGATGTTGACAATAGCACAAGTGTCCACTAGGATTTGGTTCATCTCAAGACCATTGTGTTGTGTAGTGGAATAGATAATATAGAGGGGGGTGAATTGATTATCACCCACTTCTAGTGAAAGCTATCAAAAGAGTAAGCAAGACCAAATGTATACATCGAACTGAAGTCAAGTTAGTGATTCAAAGCTAAAGGGCCCTATGCATCTATCTAATGAAAATAATCACACATAAACAGAGAGAGCAAACCACAGAGAGAGACACACAATTTTTAAGGTGGTTCGGTCTCAACCTTGAGACCTACGTCCACCCCTCACTGAATCAATGAGGCTTCCTGCTGCCACACAACTTGAACAACAGGAACAAATCCTCAAACAATGGCTGAGCTTCACAACTTTCTTCATAGAGGAACAAATCCTCTTACAGCTGAGCATCACAGCTTGCTGAAGGGTACACCAGGCCCAAACACCACAGACTGATGCACACACAGCCTGTCTTCCTACACACAAGGTAGGGATGATACCACTGCGTTTGAGTTACAGAATGAAAAGAAGAAAAGTGAAAATCCTTAAGAACAGACAAGAGTATATCAATGGGACACAAAACTAAAAGTTCTTGTCTACAGACTGGAAGGCTTCCTTGAAGCTTCCAGATTGATGACCTCCTCTCCAGATGATGTTCCCCTGCAAGTGAATGAAGGACTTCTTCTTCATTGAAGGCTAGAGATGGGTCTTCCTTTGCTCACAGATGAGCCAAAGGATTGGATGGAGAGCTTCTGCTTCTTTGAGCTTGCCTGACTGGGAGGAAGGGCTTGTCTCTTCTCACTAACACACTGGGTTAATGTTTGAGCCTTTTTATCTTCGAGCGTGATCCCTTCACCTTTTTCTTTTTCAACTTTCTCACGATCTCATCTTCTTCAGCTCGTCTCTCTTGTATGTCAACTCCTACATCCCCGAAAATTTCCTCTTCTGCATGCAAGGTACAAAGCATGTAGCCCTTGATATGGTAGTTAAATATTTAGACCATCCAAATCCATAGGAACTTCCAGATCATAAGAAGAGCTGCCACTGATTGGATCGAAGGTGATAAGGTATGGTGGCCTCTCATTGGCCTGCAAGTGCCCTTCGTGCAGTACACAACGGCGTGAAGCTTTTTCCCAAACATAAGGTGCATGTTCGGACACAAAATTCTTTCTAGGAGTTCCATGATTGGTCCAGTTGAAAAGGTGAAAATATTCTACACAAAAATTCTTTTGGAAGGGTGCCATGTGACCTAGGAACACGTGCCAATCACAAGTTCAAAAGCACGAGGTCAACTTAATTGAATTTCCTAGATTTACCTTTTTTTCTATACTGGTGAGCTATTTGTTTGCCTTAGAAAGGCATTTTTCACCCTTAGCCGCCTTAGCCATTGCCATAAATCCATTTGTCACCACTAAGAGTCTATTTGTCAGCCTTAACCAGTTATTTGTCATGCTTGTTTCACAGGAAGCCGTCACCTTAGCCTATTTTGTGCCTTTGCAAGTTTTAACGTACCTTTGTCGACTCCAAGGTTTCATGGTGTCGATGCAACTTCATCACTTTTCACATTTTCATTGTTACAATCTATTTTTCACCCTTAGGTACCTATTTTTCACTCTTAGGTATCTATTTGTCACCCTTAGGTACCTATTTGTCACCGTTAGTTGGCTATTTTACACCCTTGACATGCTTATTACTATTCAGAGCTTAAACGTCTTGAAGTTGCTTGGAGTAGTGTTGACTGAGGTCAACTAAACTGGATCACTGTTTGTTGAGTCCCGGAATGCAGCAATCAAGAGGGGAGGGGTGAATTGATGGCCAAATAAAACTAACTAACCACAAGAGCTATAACCAAATATACAAGCAAGCTCTAACCTTACACGAACAAGATCACACTCGTGAATGCGTGTGAAGTGGGTGTGATTGATAGAAGAACTGGTGGATGCTCACCTCACCGAGAATGGCCGTCATATGACTTGAAGGTCGGGAGGGAGATCCTGGGAGAGATCTCTGCCTTCAAGATGTGATCGGAGAATGGCGATTTCTCCTCATCTTCCACGGGAGAGGTCTTCTGCAAGGCGCGGAGGGCGCGCTCTTGCTCTGCGAAACACCTCTCAAAGTCTCACAGCAGGAGGGACAATTTCGGTTGTTGCTGGGTCGAGGGGCTATGAGGGTTCTCCTAGATGTTGCCTCGACGCCCTTCTAGAGCTTCGGTCCCCAGAGGCGGTCGGCGCACTTTTGACTTCTCTCTCCTTGGAGTAGAGGAGGCTTCTTGTTCCGAGGGAGGGGCTTGCGATGGTCCACCTAACAGGTTGCGAATTATCTGCCATCCATGGAGGATGAAGCGGCCCCCTACAGTTTGCAAGGAAGCATCCCCACGGTGGGGGCTCTCCCGGGGAAGTCGCGAATGCTCCTCCCTGGTCACCTGGGTCCTCATTAGATCAATGAGGCTATCTAATTTTACGTTAAGGGTTTGGAGGGGTTCTGTGCTCCCGGCAGGTGGTTGCCCCTCCACCGAGGGCGGGGGTAGGTCATCGGTTGGGTCGCTGGCATGAGAGGGGGTATTCCCCGTATGGTGGGATGGTGCACCCTCCTCCGTTGCCAGAGCTTTCCCTTTGTCACCGGTGGCCCTCCTGCTGGAGCTCCTTCACACCATGTTGGCTATTTGCTCATTTCCCACAGACGGCGCCAAATGAAGAGGGGTTATCTCGCGCTAGTCCTGAGTTGGAGATGATGACCACGAAGTTACTAACTGTAAGATAGGGAAACGTGTCAGAGGTGCCCATGGATGAATCCCCAGGGGAAACCCTCCGATGTCTAAGTTAATAGAGCCTTGATGATAGGAGTAAGAGGAGATGAGGGCGTGAGATTCCTCTCCACCAAGTTGTGAAGTGGTTCTTGCTCAGGGAGTTTAGGCTTAGTTTGGCCTTACCTTCTACGGGGGGGTTTTCCAGGTTTAAATAGTGTGCCAGTTGCATGAGTCCTACGAACGAAGGAGTTTTAGGAGGGGTTAAATCCTCGACGTGGGCTCTTTATAGCTTGAGGACTCTTGGTCTCCCTTATCCTTATAAACTCCTAGCTATTAAAGGACTCTCACCGGCTATGGGGATAAGCATTCGTCGGTCGGCCCGAGCATGGGGCGTTAGCTCTTACCTGAGCGATGGAAGCGTAGGTCGGGCGAGGGGGTATGAGGCAACGGTGGGTGACCTTCCCGTTTTAGACCGACGCTTAGGCTTCCAAGCCAAGAGGCCGCCTAGGAAGTGCTTAGTTCCGAGTGACTTTATTGGGCTTATCTCATGGTAACTGGACCCAGCACGGCTGTCACTTGAGGGAGTGGGGCCTCGTTCGGTCTAGTAGGACATTGTTCGGTCGCTCATGTATGGGCTGTGGAAATACCCCTCTCCACCATCTTAGAATCTAGTCTTCTCCTTCTTCGCCTTGTGGGCTAATTTATTGGGGCAGACGCGAGGTCCTCCCTTCATTTCAATCAAAAGCTTAGGTCGTTGTCGCACCCGATAGCTTCTGGTGAATAATGCAGTTCTGTCGGCTAAATGGGGTGAGGCTACCGGTCAATGGCAGGCACCTTCCCAGATAAGGGAAGATCCGACCAGCTACGCTTGTAAGCTGCCATACATAGGCAGGTGCAGGAGTTGCCATCTAGGCCGCCTAAGGCCTTGTTGCATTAAATGCTCACTGAGACCTGTCGTTTGCACTTTAGCTGCCAGTTAAGGGGTGGCCCTACCAGTTAATGGGAGGAGCCCTACTGTTTAAAAGGTTAAGAGGGCCACCAGATGGGGGTTACTGTCACTGTGCCTCCGGATGGGGGTTTAGCCCATTTTCTCTCATTTTTTCTTCTTCTCTTTCCCCTCCGAATGGGGGCTTTAGCCCCAGGTGGGGGGTGACTACCGCCAGATGGGTTACCACCGAATGAGGCTCCAAATAGCTACTGGATAGGAGTGGCACCAGATGAGGGGCAACACTAGACCACTTCTTTTCCTTCTTATATTATCACATAAAATTTGAACATATTTCACTTCTGCATTCAAATCGAGCAATTGATTTTTAATCCAAAATACTTGGGCTCCACAACTTCCGGCGGCTACATACTCAGCCTCGGCAGTTGAGGGAGCTATTGCATGTTGTTTCTTGGAAGCCCATGAAACTAGGCACCCACCAAGAAGCTGACAGTACCCACTAGTACTTTTACGGTCAACAATGCATCCAGTATAGTCTGCATCGGTGTATGCAATTAGATCAAAAGAACTACCGATGGGAAACCATAATCTGAAGTCTACTGTGCCAATCAAATATCGAAAAATTCGTTTAACAGTCAGCATATGAGATTCTTTCGGACATGACTGATAATGAGCACAGTGACATATACTATACTGAATGTCAAGATGGCATGCTGTAAGGTACAGTAGTGATCTGATCATACCTCGAAATAGTGTGAGATCTACTATTTTACCCTTTCATCTTTGTCTAACACCGTGGTTGTGGTCATCGAAGTTGACATTAGTTTTGCATCTGCCATCCCATATTTCTTTAAGTGCTCCATGGTGTAGTTGGCTTGGTTGATGAAAGTTCCTTCGGGTGTTTGCTTTACCTGCAAGCCAAGGAAGAATGTGAATTCACCTATTAAGCCCATCTCAAATTCACCCTACGTTGTTTGAGCAAAATCATCACATAAGGTCTCATTAATAGCTCCAAAAATTATATCATCAACATACACTTGAACTGCTAATATGTCTTTACCTGATTTTCTTGTGAAGAGTGTTCGATCAACTTTACCTCTTTTGAAATCATTTTCAAGTAAAAATGAAGTGAGCTTTTCATACCATGCCATTAGTGCTTGCTTCAATCCGTACATGACTTTCTGCAACTTGTACACATATTGTGGATGTTTTGGGTCTTCAAAACCCGAATGTTATTTTACAAAAATATCCTCTTTGATATACCTATAAAGAAAAGTAGATTTAACGTCCATTTGAAATAATTTGAAGTTAAGAGAGCAAGCATAGGACAGAAGAATATGGATTGCTACTAATCTAGCAACCGATGCAATAGACTCATCAAAATTAATACCTATCTCCTGGCTATACCCTTTGGCTACAATACGGGCCTTGTTCCTAACCACCAATCCCGTGCCATTTATCTTATTTCTGAAAATCTAACGGGTTCTAATTACGGGATGATTCTTAAGACGCGGCACAAGAGACCACACATTGTTTCTTTCAAACTGGTGTAGCTCTTCATGCATAGCCTGGATCCAAGATTCATTTTGAAGAGGTTCATGAACATCCTCAGGCTCTTCTTGAGAAATTAAAGCCATCAAATCATTTTTCTCCACTTGCCTTAGTGAGGATCTGATTTTTACACCATCTTCAAGATTACCAATTATGTTCTCAACAGGGTGATCTTTCAAGAGCATTGAAGCTCCAGGTAAGTCGGGGTGCTGCATTGGTTGTTCTTGAAGTGTCTCAATTGCAGGATCTTCATGATCTTCATCCTTGTTGGGGATTCCTTCAGTTGATTCATCTTTAGCCTTAGATGGCCCAGCATCATTTAGATTTTTAGGCACGTCATCTGCAACCAAAATTGGAATGAGTTGATTTGTTAGTTTTGATTCAAATTCATCAAAAATAACATGAGGACTTTCTTCAACAACTAAAGTCCTCTTATTAAACACTCTGTAAGTTCTAGAATTCAGTGTATAACCTAGAAAAAATCCTTTGTTACTTTTCTTATCAAACTTCCTTAGGTTAGACTTACCATTGTTCAGAATATAACAAGGACATCCAAAAGGTTTGAAGTAGGAGATATTTAGTTTCTTACCCTTGTAGAGCTCGTATGGAGTTTTCTTTAAAATAGGTCTTACCATTGCCATGTTGATAATGTAGCATATAATGATTACCGCCTCAGCCTAGAAATATTTTGATAGGGAGTTTTCACTTCACATGGTTCGTGCCACGTCTATCAACATTCTGTTCTTCCTCTCCACGACACCATTTTGATGAGGCATTCTTGGTGATGAGAAGTTGTGGTGCCATCAATTTAACTAAAAACCCCATCCAGCACTCCCACATAAAACACATTGAAATAATATATCACTTCCTATGAGATGAGGTAAGTAAAAAGAACTTTGAATTATAGTTCATTGAATCTGAAAAGTAAATTGCAGTCATTCTTACTAAACCTCTAAGCAATGAAAGGTTTTCAACTTTAAGAAGAGAATTGAGTTTGTGTAGACCCCCCACTTGATTGCATATGCATGGTTTTACTCATCTAAGTCCAAGAGGTCACTGATTTTTGCTATCAGCGGGAGTTCATTTGCATGATTGATTGTATGCATTGTTCATATATTATAGATTGCCTTCTGCATATGCATGATCCTATGATATAAGAAATGGTGGTGTGTGGAAGGACAGGCACACCCTATCTGAAAGCACCCATTATGCATGAGGAGATCCTCCGCCAGGTACCAAGGGTATTCACACATTGCATTGAAGTGTCCATGGGTTGAGGGGGAGTTGGTTGTTTTCCTTGAGTCAGGATCATAACAAAGTCTGCTGCATTAGAAGTTTGTTCTTCTGTCTGACTCTAGTGAGTTGACACCTTGATCATCATGCATCGACGCCCTGGTTCAATTCACCCTTATTCTGAATTCTGTGAGATTGTTCTGCATCGACGCCCTGTAAAAGACAGGTCGATGCCATCATTCAGTGTATTCAAACCTCTCACTTCCTTCTCACTCCTTGTGTCCTGCACTTCTGTAGGTGTTGCATTCATGTTTCTCATGACCGATGCTTATTCCAGTTCTCTTCCATTTCAATCCCTGTAGTTACTGAGGGGGAGTGTGTACTGGTCACCTACTACTCTTCACTTCCTTATGGAATGCTTCAAGGGGAGATTCCCTTCTAAGGCTGTTCTTATTGACTGACCTCTTTAGCAGCAATCTCCTGCATCTTCTTTTATCATGGTTGTTTAAATAAATTGAGGCTTAAACTCAACAACTTCCTGAAGTCTAAAAACTAGCAACTTGGAGGAGGGACTCCATAGGCTTACTTCTGTTGATGCTTTTCATTTTATAAGTTCTAATATTCCCTAGTTTGCTCATGCACTTTCATTGACAATTTTGGTTGATGTACTTCTATTGAGTATTGTGATCAAACAACCATATCACGTGAGATTTATCCAAAGCACTCATAGTAGAGTAATGGTTAGGGCTTATTAAGTAACCAGATGCACTTCACCTGAGACGTGAGGTGGTTCGTGCCAAAAGGTAGTGTCTTGACTAACTTTGATCTAGTAGAGTTTATTTAAAAAAAATGAGCAAGAATGGCTTAACAGAGCAATGGCCCCTGTCCACTGAGAAACTATGCCCCTTCACCAATGAAGTGATAGTGGGTCAAGCATGAAGTGGCAAGCTATGTATGATCAAATGAGGCATGACAGTTCACTGCACTGCGTAACTAGGGCAGTTGCATCAAACAAATGTGCTTCCTCACGTAAACAAGGTGTTAGTTGAACTTGACTGTTAATTCCAAAAGGGTGCATGTTCAGTTAAGTTCTCACACTTCCAGACTGTTTGGCTTCAATACTCATGGTAGTTAATCCTGAAAAGTCACTGGATCTCAGTGAGTTAGACTGATTAGGGATCATCTAGAACTTTGGTTCCCTTTTGTGCATCTGCACTAGTAATCTTAGGTGAACACCTTCTTGTTAATTGCTTGAATTCTAATACTTCTAAATGTTGTTGATTTTAAACCCATCAGTTCATGCTCTACCACCATGACATATTTATGTGTTGAGAGATATCTATTTTTGGACCTGATCTAGTCATCTACTCATAATTATCTTAGTCTTGAAACTCTCTTTTGAACTTTTTCTCCACATTTTGTACTCAGAGCTGCTCTTTCTACCATGCCCTTCTTGTTTTGCTGATGTCAAAGGGGGAGAGAACATTTGCATGTCAGAGGAGGAGGTTGTATGTCAAAGGGGGAGAGAAAGAAAGTTTTGTCATAAATTGGATGTCTGCATGTGTTCAGTACTTATCATGATTGAAGTCATGTTGTTGTCATAATTTTGGCATGGAACGAAGGTCTTCGGATTCAATCCGATGTAAATAAACACCGGTTGCTTGCGGTCGGTGGGGAAAGACATCCCGTACATGAATCCCCCGCAATCGTCTGCACACTCGCACCCGTGGAACCTCCCTTCAACTCCAGCACCCTATCCAGGTACCCAGTCACCCTGTCACCTTGGTTCCATTCACCCAGAATGAGCAACCACTCTGGTCTCGCATACCACCATTATAATTTGTCCACTCCCAGAAACCTCACGTGCAAGTTGACCCCTCTCGACATGCCTAAAAGGCGAGTGTACGGTACTGCCGTGAGAGGCATATAGCTACAAAGGAAAATACCCTCGATATAACATAAACTCCCATATTTTTCTTTATCGCTTTATTCCCTTTCTCACCGTGGTCACCGACTTCCCGCTTCCTCCGACACCCCCACGCCGTTTCGAGAAATAGATGCCTCCCATCTCGAGCGAAGCTCTCGGACTGATCGGGCAAGATGAGGAAACTGAGAATAAAGAAAAGAATGATCAATAATAAGTGTAGCAAATCAATTCCTTTTAAGCGGGCCTCCTTTGCCTCTTTCAATTTATGAACAGACTGCTTGAAAATATTGCTATGTTGAAACCAACAACGGGCATAATATATAACAACATGCCCAATCCTCTGTCCGGTAGGAAGAGAACAACCCGGCTCCAACCCTCGTCTGATGAAGTAAGGCCACCAGCTGGCTACCACTAAATGTTTGTCCTGCCCTCTGTACAACCGCACCTCCAATGGGAAATCTACATTCGGGGGTACCCCCTGATCATATCCAAAATTTCACGCAAAACGGTGCGAATAGTAAGGCTCCAAGAATGTGGTAGTGCCCTTGCGAAAGACAAGAACACTCGGACATATACAACAAAGCCAATCATCATGAAAAGTGCTGTTGGGGCTACAATGGTGTAGAAGATGATAAGCTAAGCCATCAGGCCCCTCAATAGCAAAAGGGCGATGATCATGTGAGACACAAGCGAAGTCTCTACCTGGCTACCACTGTGTGGGCAAATAAGACAATAGTTTCCGGGCCCCTGTCAACTGCTCCAAGGGACTCTAACCCAGGCGATTTCGAAACAGAAAAATCAGCGGAGCCACCGGATTGTCAACACCAACACTCCGGCACAGTCCTGGAAGTGGCAAGCCCGCCCATGCACTTCAATAATGAGTGGCCAGTTGTACACTGTGGTCCCACGAAGAGTTGCAGGCTGTCAAATTGCCTAATCCATGGTATATATTAGCCAGGGCGGCCAGGAGCAAGAGCAAGCTTCCGGCCATCAACAAGAAGACAGGCCGGATAGATCAACTCAGGGCGTACAATGCCCTCCTCGCCATATGGTACCACGAATGTAGCCAACCAATACACCAAATAGGCTGTCAAATAAGTTTTGTTCAGAAGCTTGCGGGGTTCCACCCCTCATTCTTCGAAGCACACAAGTACCTTTTGTTTTCTGGCAGATTCAAGAGCAACTGGTAATATTGGTCAAGAGGTCTATCATCCTCTGCAAAGCCTACACGAAAATAAAATGGTCCATTGTAGAAGTAGCAAACCCAAGCATTGAGGCTAACTCTCACAGTACTAGTAGAAGTAGATGGGATTTTCCCCTTTCCAACACGAGCTAGGTCTCGCCAGACCTTCATCAGATAACGAAAATCGGAAGACAAACCATAGGAACCTACGCCAGTGGAATACTCCCTGTGTAGGACATCTAAGCAAGCTTCCTCATACATGTTCCCGGAGATGGGGAGCCCTAAAATGCAATGAAAGCTCCACAAATCAAGTGACGTTTCTCCTTCGGCGGTAGCAAAAGTATTAAAGCGCCGGTTGAATCGCTCTACCAAACCTTGAAGAAGCCCGATGTAACAAGGGTACCGGTAGAGGGCAGCAGTAACAGCACAACAGATTCCCACATGATCCAAAATCTCACGGTAGTGGTGAATAACACCCATGAGCCACTCCGACGCACCCAAGTGAAATCGGTGTGAGACAACCACCGACCATGTCCTCGCTCGAGGGCACGCGCCCCGCTCGAGATCCCGGCCGCCACCGCGGCGGGGCGTCGCCGCTGGCGGGGCCCAATGGGCACAGTGGCCCATTAACACTTCCGATGAGAAACATATAATTTAGTGACTCGCATACATAGAAGAATTGATTTCTTGTTATCCAATAATAGAGAATTTTTATATTAACTATTTTATAATCCATTCGTTCACAAAAAGATGCGATCAATGACCTGAATTATACAGACCGTGCCCACCTCATAGAACAGTTGTGGCACCTTAATTAATTTGGCACCGCGAAGTCCACCACTGTTTAGATGTTTTCATTTTTTACAAATGTAATTTTCACGATCAATCAAAATAAAAGAAGTGGAAAGGAAGAGTCATATCGCAAAAAAAAATCAAACGGGTTTTATTTTGGTAGTAGAGGATCTCAGTCCATGTGGTAGTAAAACTAACTAAAACTACAAGATGGGGGAGAGAGCCTAAAATTAAATCTAACTACGGGGACACAAGTTTTGACGGGGAAAAGGAGAGGCCTTTCACAGTCTTCTCATACCCTTTATGTAGGGGCCTAAATCATCCCCCCTCCTTCTTTCGATAGCCATTTTTTTCTCCATGCAGCCCACGCGCCATCATTTTCAACGAGCTTCCACCCTTTCTTCAAACAGTGTCAACCTCGACGCTATACCTGACATTTGATGAAAAGCCATCACCCTCCCATGGAAAAACTTCCTCTGTTGACGATTCTGAGTGCCAATCACATGTTTCTTTCTTCTCCTCTCCCCCATAGCGCCCATGCGACACAACCACCTTCCTTGACCCAACCGCATGAAGCCCACGCATGAGGTCCACCTGCCTCTGCACGCGCCTGGATCACGCGTCCGCCATGAGCCATTTCTTCTTCTATCTTGTGAGATCAGCCATGCCACATTCTTCCTCCACAGCGCAGCCGACCAGCCAGAGGCCTCCCCTGCGAGCGCGATGGAGCACTTGTTCTGCATGTGCCTGGAGCACGTGAGCTTGTGCCCACACATTGGCCCACGCGGTCGCCCTCTGTCGCAAACAGCTCCTACGAACACGTAAGATCACGTTGCTATCTTCCCACGGATGCCAACGACCGCTTCTCTCTTTCTTTCCTTCTGCCGGTCGACCGATAGCCACCTACTGTTGTCATCCTTCTTTTCTTCCTCTTCTTCTCTTTTGGTCCGCACGATGCCTTTGTTTTTCTTCTCTTTGCGTTACGCAGCTCTTCCTTCTTCTCTGACTATGGCAAGTCACACCGCCACTGTCATTCATCATCATCATCTTCTTCTTTTTTGGTGCACACGACGTGCCCATGGGCCAACGCCAGCCCTTTAATCCCCTATTCTACCACTATCATGCCCCTAGTCGGTCGCCCACGTGCCTTGCTGGTGCTCTATTTCTTCGGTCGATCTGCACAAAATCGCCGCATGAGCTCTGCTCCGACGATGCCACTACTCCGGCCGCATCATCGTTGAGCCCACGCCTTCGAACGACGCCTTCTTCGCATTCAACCACTGGCCCATGCATGCACACAACCACGCGGGAGCTTATCTTCCTCTCCCTCTGCAAACGTCGATGCCAATGCTTCTCCTCGACGATGAACCAGCCATACAGCCAAGCTCCACCCTTGCCACACGCACGCGCGACTCCACCGTTGCCTGCACGCGATGGCGACTGATGCAGCTCTTCTTTGTGGATGGATTAATAGTTCTACCCCGCTCCATTTAGACTAATATATATGTATGAATCATGCAACAATATAGGCAAAGAGAAGGGCGATGGAGATATAGAAGTAGACCGTGATCGCTACCAAGGTTGCAACAACGCCAAGAGATGAAGAGATGATGGGATGGCACCGTGTACCTTGGAACATGATGAAGAGTTGATCGCGCTTAAGGAACGAGTGCAGGGAAGATTGTGGATTACACCTCTTCTCCTTCCAGCCGGCTAGAGAAAGAAGGCCTCACGTTGTATTCATGCTCTCCTACAAAACAAAGTTAAAACACAAGAGAAAAACCCGAACATTTCGGCCTATCAACACTCAACGAGTGCTCGTTGGGTGGTAAGGTCTAAGGAGGTGTAGCTCTTCTATCTAGGGGACTGGTCGCGTATGACCTCTCAGTTGCTATGGCACAATTCTCTGTGTAGGACTTTTTGTAGAAGATCCACCATCGTCCTCTACTCTCTATCGATGTACCTTTTATAGGGGGTTGCCCTAGAGCAAGGGGCCTATCCCTTAACAGGGAAGGGCGTAAGTAGTGGAGTAATGTCTCCCGTAATGATGGCGAGAGTTTTCCATCGGGGGGCGATTAACCCGACGTTGGCTGGTCCCTGGGCGAGTCTTACGGTGCTCGTGGGGCATGCTCGCCCATTACGGGGTCAAGGCCGACGTCGTGGGGGGTAACGATTGGCCGTCGGAGGATTCTCCGGTAGTCATAGTGCCTCGGCCGTAGCCTTTCTGTGTTGTCGATGCTGATCCACAACGGGCCACACCTTAATGGGATGTGACCCCTGTGTGCCCCGTGGGCACACTGTAGATCCAGAGTTGGATTGGGCCCGTCATTAAAAGGTCGGTCATGGGTCGGGCCAGATTTGCCCTCCTCATTAGCCCCCCTACTCTCAGTTGCCAAGCACTTTTTCAGGGAGCTGAGAGTCGATTACAAGAGGGTCATTCAGAGTGAGGTGTTCGAGGGTGATCTCCACGTATCAGGGGAACTGGTGGTCCCGTCTGCATGCTTGGTGCGCAAGGCACCTCTCGCAATGGCTGGCGTCGCCGCTGTACTCATGACGCAGGTCCTGTTCATCTAGGGGCGCGGGCTCCGAATAGATGACTGGTGTTGGTGACTGTACCATGATAGTGACGATTGCCTTTTCACCTACCCCGTGATTCGGAGGCACCGGTCTACCGTGGGAGGTTATAAGGGTCACTCGGAGGTCTTCTTAAAGAATCCATCATCACCTCGTCAATTTTCGTGCTTATCATAGGCTTATTCTTCCTTCGCCTAGTGAGGATTCCCTTCCTTCGCTTGCATTTTTTCATCTTTAGTAGTCATGCCACCTCACAGGAGAGCTCATTGCGTTAGCCCCACATCTTCTGTTGAAGAGGTGAATCCTGGTCGTGGTGGTGCCCCGAGAACTTCGGGAGCAGGCTCTAGTCATCCCCGCTCCTCGTCGTTGGTAGTCTATAGAGTGGTTCGCGGGTTGCGGGAGGCTTTCCAGATTCCTCCTGAATTTGACATCGTCTTCCCGGCCTTGGACGACGATATGTTGAGTTTGCCTCCGATGGGAGTAGGGTCTTCATAGCTTCTTTCCAGGTGGGTTTCCGCCTTCCGATTCATCCCTTCATCGATTCTGGCCTTCCCCATTATGGCCAACAACTAGGGGATCTCTCCCCTAATTCCTACCACATCCTCTGTGGCTTTGTTTTCGTGTGCAAGAAGGCTACAGTGGAGCCGATTGAACATCTCTTTCGGCAGTTCTATTGTCTCCAGAACTGTCCCTCTGATACTGCCCTCGCCTACTTCAAGGCTAGGCCTGCTCAACACCTCGTTAGTGTCTCCGAGGCTAGGTCCAAGCTCAAGCATTGGGCGGAGCGTTATGTATATATCACTAGGGTGGATGCTCACAGTCCTTGGCAGTCCGTAGGTTCCCGCCCCATATGGGCTGACATGCATCCCTCGGCGACGCCTGAGGAGGCTAGGAAGATAAAGGCTCTTAACTGCTTCCCCCTTTACAATGCTGATTTTGAGCTGACTCCGGTAGTGCTTTAGGAGTTGGGGATGAGCCCCCCACTACCTTAGGGTACTATTATTGGTTTTCCTTGAACTCGCTTGTGGCAAATTGAGCTACGCTTTGCGTGTTATCTTTGCAAGGGCTCAGGGGTCGTCAGTGCTGTAGTACAAGGTTGTTGAGTTGCCACGGTGCGCCCCTCACCCCATAGATCACGTCGAGCCGGGGGCTGGCCAGGTGACCATCACTGCTCCCCAGGGCGAGGTTGTGTTTGCTCTGGGGCATCTTCAATATCCAGTCCCCACAGGCATTCCTCTGATCTGCTCGTCAGTGGCACTTGCGGTTAGCATCGGGTCGAGTGCTCGGAGGGATATTTTCGAGGGAGTCGCCAGCATCACCGAAGGGGAGCCCATCAAGACCGATGGTGGTCATGTCCCACTAACCATGGATGAGTTGGCGGCGCTGGATAGTCAGCGCCACCGGAAGAAAAGGAGCAAAGTTTCTGCCATGACTCGAAGTCGGGTTTCGCCGCCGTCAGGGTCTGAGGCACCACCTCCTCTCGAAGTTTTGCCACCACTGTTGGTCAAGGAGTCCATCCTTTCTCCCCTCGCTCCTGCCCCCCTGGGAGAGGGGCATGATAAGGGCAAGGCCCCCATTACTGATGAGGCAGATCGCCCTCCATCGTTTGAGTTCCTATCGCGAGTCCAGCACTTACTGCCTGAGGAGGCTACGATTAGGTACGCAGGGTTCACGATGGTAGTGGATCTCATGAACAAGAGCGTCAAATGGCGCGAGTGCACCAGGGTGTTCGGTCCCGGGGTCAAGAAGGAGTTGACGGACCTGGCCGCGTAGAGCGTGTGTGCGGTCACCAGAGCCTTTAGTTTGTGGAGGTACCATTTTGGCGGTCTTACTTGGGAGCTGGAGGCCAGCCAAGCCGTGCAGACCGATTTGGCAGCCAACTGTGAGGGGCTCGAGGAGCGCCAGAAGGCAGCCGAGGCCGAGGCCATCGGGCTTCAGGAATAGCTAAGTCAGGTGGAGCGGGTGCTCGCTGGGATGGAGCAGGACCGTGACTTCTTCCTTGTATAGGCTGAGACGGCTAACGCCCATGCAGCCACGCTGAGGGCACAGGTTCAAGTAGCCGAGGCTCGGGCTCAGGAAGTGGGGTTGCAACTTGCTGAACTGCGCTTCGTGATGCCCATTGCTGATGAAGAGGCGGTGGAACGCTTTCATTCATCCCTAGCCTATCGGGCCAAGTTGACCGCAGTAGCCTTGATGTTCTTCGGGCCGACACGTGATCGTGGCTTCTGAGAAGGTTGGATGGCTGCTGTCATGGCCACGGCGAGGAGCCTTGGCACCTTAGTACCTTCCCTTCCTCCTCCTACGACACCTTATGGTCCAGAGGCCAGTGACGGCGAGGAGGAGCCTGGCAATAAGGAGGCTGAGGCTGGGGAGCAGGCGCTGGGGACGAGCACTATCAAGCGAGCACCTACTGGCGCCTTAGTGACGGAGTTGTGGCAGAGGGCCCAGCCGAAGGCCGACCTTCCCAGGTGGCCGAAGCGGCTCGTGAGCCCGAGGAGGCTGGGTCACGTGATGTTGCTGCTGGGACGGATCCTTGAAGGGGCGCCCTCTTATTTCTTCTTTTTGTACTTCCCATGTTCTGTTGGGGCAGCTGCCCTTACTTTTGTAAGTTTTTGTTCTTGGAATAGAAGTTTTTCCTTTCTCTCACCAGCCAAAATCTTTGTCATGTATCTTCTTTCCCTGAGATCTCTATGGGATCTCCTGGGGATACGGAATGGCGCCTTCGAGAGTTACTCTGGAAGGGTGCAACTTTCATGATCTGTCCCTTCGGTTACTATGGATTTGAAAAGAGGTGGTGAGAGTCCTCTGACCTTCTGGGGACTTTGCCTCTTTCTATAAGTAGCGACCTCTGTTTGGCCTCTCAGTGTAGGGACTTCGAAGGAGCCATCCTTGTGAGATGTCATCGGGGGAGTCTGGTACGTCGTCAGAGGATGAGACTCTGCATGTTTGTCATCAGCCCTGATCCTTCGGAGGGAGCCTTTGTTGATGTCGTAGCGGCCGTGGCCAGAGTTGGGAGAGAATGGTCTCGTCTCCGTACAATACAGGGTGAGATGCTTGGACGGTTGGCGGGAGGCCTTGGAGAAGGTTAACCGCTTGTATGCTGGCAGGGGGGTTCTACTTCTTGAACTGGACAGGTTTCGTCCTTAAGAGGACAAGAGGTTACCTTGTACTCTCTCCTTCTGTTTTGAAATGAGACTTCTCCTTCTCCACCTTTCCCTGTCTCCGTGGTCTGTGACTATTTTCCTTCGTGTCTCTTGGCCTGTAGGTGTACGATGAGGTGTCTTCCTTAACAACTCAGAGGAGGTGTCTTTTACCCGTAGGTGACGGTGGACAGGGCAGTCGGCCTTGCATGCCAGTTTGTAGATATGGCTGGTGCTCTATGTCACGCCCCGAGCGCGGAAGGAACCGAGAGTGCGTGATGAGTTTATAATCGATCATGTCAATCAGAGCGTTAGTGTTATTCGACATAGACAGAGTGCACAAAAGTAAAGATAACTCAATCCTTTATTCATCATAACTTGAAATACTTCAACTACAATCTCTTAGAGGAAGTACTAGGACTCAATGAAAAGTACAAGAGTTGACGCAAGAAGATGGAAAGACATGACTACTTGACACTTTGATAGATAGAGTAGCTCTAATCTCTTCACTCTTGACCTTCCCCATCTGATTGTGTCTCGTCATCAGACTTACCTGAAACATAGGGGAAAACAGTAGATGAGCGAATGCTTAGTAGGAATTATATCTCAAGTGCTAGCTTGCTTTAAGTAAAATTACTTGTTACATGAAATGCAATATAGCTATGCATGTTTGCGTAAAATGACAATAGAGAATGTATATCAAGAGATAGTTGAGTGAACTAGCAAAAAATGGTTCCTGTTAGGACCATTTTCTTCCTAGAAAATCAAGAACGGTGAATCACGGCAGAAATCACCAGTCCACGCCCCGATCACCCCCAGGTGATGGGGAAACAAAGGGGGAGCCCTTCCCCATGCCCCTAGGCATCCAATGGTACCCTCAAACCAAATAACATCATAAAATGCTAGATCAGGCACTCGATCCCCCAAACATGGATTTCCCTTCCCGGCACGAAATAACCCACTCTCGACCTCCCTTCGGCCTAGAAATCACGGGGAGGGTAAATATCGAGCTAAGGATCCGTCACCTTACCTCAAGCTCACTCGAAACGCGACGGATCGCCGCCGATCTTCATAAATCACTTTGAAACCCCCGAGCTCCCATGGACCCCATAAGAGCAGCCAGGAGGGCATCTCTCCCACTGCCCTTCTGCTTGTAAACTAGGCAACCTCACAAACCGTGGCAACTAGTCGGGATCCTCCTATGTCCAGCCTGTGCACAAACTCTCAGGAAGTTGCCCTGTGCAAACCTTCCGATATTAGACTTTTCAGAACTAATCATGAGAGATTAGTTGGGCAATGACAACCATGTCGTATTATTTTTAGTGAGATCTGTTGTGATCTCTCTCTTGTAAATATGAGTACGTACAATTGTAAATGGACAATATAAAAAGGAGGGGTTACAGTACTGTCCGATGCATGCAACCTTTTTCATTCTCTGAAACCTCTATTTCTAGTTTTCTTCCTCCCCTGTCCCAGAAACTTTATATGATATCAGAGCAGCAAGCTTCACAGCCTAAGATCCATGGCCACTTCCAACTCCCCTCCTGCAAACATCTTGCCCTTCCTATCCTTGAAGCTTTCCTGTGACAACTATTTGTTGTGGAAGGCACAATTTGTGCCACTCTTGAAAAGCCATGGGTTTTTGTCTGTCGTTGATGGCACTACACCAGTTTCCCCCGTTGTGCTAAAGATAACTAGTTCGGATGGGAAGATCACCGAGGAGATCAATCCCGCCTACACTGCTTGGGAGAAAAAGGACCAGATGGTCCTCTCTTGGCCCTCATCCTCTCTTACTGAGCCTCTTCTTCCGCGTATAGTCGGCCATCACACTGCTCAAGACGTCTGGGAGGCCCTCGCTTGAGCCTATGCCTCTCACTCCCGCTCTCGTGTTCTGTAACTCCGAACGAAGTTGCATGCGATCAAATGTGGGACGTCTTCGATAGATGACTATGTTCAGGCTATCAAAGCCATAGCAGATCAACTTGCGGCAATTAGGCACCCTGTTGACGACGATGACGTCGTGATGATCATCCTTGCAGGTTTCGGTCCCATGTACGAAGGCCTTAGTTCCAGCGTGACGACTCGCCTTGACGAGTACACACTAGAAGATGTTCTCACTCATCTCACTACCTATGAGACTCTCATGGGGTAGCAACGATCACCTACCTTTGAAGATGGTGCATTTCCTTCTATCAACATGGCCATCAACTCTGTCGTCACCAACTCCTCCAAGGGTGGTCGTAGCAGCAGAAGTGGCGGCAGTCGTGGATGCGGAAAGGGCAGGAACAATCAACCTCGATGCCAAATTTGTCTCTAGTTTGGCCATAGGGGCTTTCAGTGTCATGAACGCTATAACAAGGCATTCCCTGGTAGGCCTGCTCTAAAGTTTCCCATGCAACAGCAGCACCCAGTCCAACCTACTGCACCTGGGCAACATGGCATATATCTAGTCGCATACTATGCAACACATCCTGGACATCCCCCGGGGTACTATGCATTGCCTTATGCGCCCTCTCCCTCATCTCCAGCCTCTACATCCTCTGCGTGGTACCCGGACAATGGCACCACCTCACCATATCACGCCAGACCACAACATGCTCTTGAATCCAACATCGTATACCGACACCGACAAGGTTCACGTTGTGATGACTCGGAACCCGGATACTGGGTAAACTCGATACCACTTGGATCCTGAGAGGTCTCCCAAGAGTGGGAAAGCTCTGAAGGGATAAAAATGAGTGTATAAGTACATTGAACTTTCAGATATCGCGGGGGGAGGATGACTGGCAAAGGATTAGATGGAGGCGTGGTAATGATGGGCGTAGGTGCTATCGGAGGGGTAAAGGTAGGCAAAATAATGGGGGAGGTAGTTGGTAGGGTGAGGTGTCTAGTTTGATGGTTAAGTGGGAGAATGACAGGAGTAGAGGGTGTGAAAGGGTTGCGGTTGTTGTAGTGGAGGACCATAAGCCGCTAGACTGAATTATCATCGTCATAAGACCACCAAGCATCGGGAGCCGGGGGTTGAACAAGATTGACCTAAGCTGGTGCCGGTAGCTGAGGTTGTGGAGCGAGAGGATGATTAGGCATGGGGTTCTGATGGATCCCCAAGTCTTGAACGGGCTGCTACGGCTGTGGTGGCTGCTGTTGTGGCGGCGGTGCTTGTTGTTGCTACACTTGCTACCTCGGCGCTTGCCTTGTTTTCTCTTTGATCTCAATAATAGCCTTGTGCATCTCGACCCAATCTATACGGTGCCCTTCATGCAAATCATAAACCAGATCTCTAAATTGGAAACATCCTTCGATGATGTGCCCAGGTTGCCTATGGAACATGCAATATTTCATCTGATCAACGGCCGGATTCCAATTAGGCCATTCCACAGGGCGTTGGATTGCGCTGATAGACATAAGTGCTGAGAATATGTCCGTGAGGGATTCAGGCATGGGAGGATATTGTGCTCTTCTCAGAGCCGAGCCCTTATTGGTATAGCCGTTGGGTGGGGGGACGTTGTGGTATTGTAGGGGCTGCTGGGGTTGTTGCGAAACGGTGAAGGCATTTTGTGGAGCGGGGAAGGTAGGCTGGGTATTCTGTGGAGCGGAGAAGACAGGTTGAGGATTTTGTGGAGTGGGGAATTGGGAATTGCGGGGATTTTGTGGGAAGCGGATTTGAGTGGACTGATTAGAAAAGGGAAAGGTAACGGCTTGTGCCTATTATTTGTCTGGACTCCCTCAGTGACAGGCCCCTGAGGTTTTCTATTATATTTGGGCTTTTGGGCCTCAAAAAGAGAGTGAATGGGGGAGTCCTTAAATTGGGTTCGGATGAATCTCACCCAGCTATATAACTGGTGCATGTTGGCAATGCCATTCATAGCTAAAATTGTTACGGAAGGTAGGTGTAGCATTAGAAATCAACAACTTAACTTTCTCTTCCTCTGGAATGTGGCCGGGCACACGGGTAGCCATCTGTCTCCATCTGTCAGCATATGTAGCAAAGTCCTCATCGGCTTTCATCATCTCAGCGACCAGATCAGTGAAAGAATATTCCGGGCCGACCTAGTCTTAGAACCTCTGAATGAACTTCTCTTTAACGACTTTGAAGCTCTCAGCATCTTCTAATGGTAAAGCATAGAACCAATCTAATGCTACTCCATCCAACGAGTGGTGGAATAAATACGCCATGAGGTGATCATCATACTGAAACTACGCCGACTCATACATGAAATCCCTCACATGAATGCATGGGTTGCCATTCCCATCATACTTGTGGTATGTGGGGAGCTCGGATTGAGGAGGGAATCAGATATTATGAAAGCTAGGAACGGGAACATCAGCCAAGGATTGTGGGCCGACCCGCTTTTGGATAAAGTCGAGTTGTTGCTGCATGGCAGCCCACTTATCAAGAAGTTCCTACTCTCGAGATGGAGTAGGTGGAGTAAAAGGAGCGGGCACGATGCGAGGAGCCGAAGGATAGACAGAAGAAAGGGGAGGCCCATAAGAGGAATGTTGGGCTGAAGAATGACCCATATTGGAATACGGATGGGCCACCCCATGCTGAGGGCAAGAGAAGTAAACCGGGTCCACAAGGACCTATGGTGCCAAGAGAACAGACCTATAGGGATCAATCTAGAGAGATGGCAGAAGAGTGGTCTTTCCTTTATCAAGAGTTTAAGGGGCCGAACTAGAGGATTGGCCCGCCTTCAGATTGGAAAAGCGGAGGATCTTGGGTTGGGCTAGGGTAAGATCAATAGGAGTAGGTAGAGCCCCTAGCCCATCAACCCTAGACTGGGAGATGGAAGTAGTGGGTAGACCTTACATGTTGGCATGTTACTGACTTCAGTGGCGATCACGGTTTAATTGTTTATCCTCTTCCTTTCATATTTTTCTATATTCTTCAACCAATTTAATAGGGAAGTCGGATGAATGATTTCTTTTGATCTATTTTGATGATCTGTTTTGGATGTTACAATGAGCGGCCATCAAAGCCCAGAAAATATCTGTGAACGACTCCAACAATGGAGGGTAAGGAGCCTGCTTCGGGCAAGGCAGACGTCGAGGGGAAGGTTGTGGAGACGGGAGTGGAGGTTGTGTGGGCAAGGGTGCACGACTAGCGGGGGGATTAGGTGAAGGCGTATGTGGAGCGGGATGTGGAGGAGGTATGTAGTGGACGACATCCACTTGCTCGGGATGTGATGTTCCCTTGACAGAAGGCAGGGACACATGTAGATATATAGGAGCAGAGGGCTAACTCATGGGTGGTTGATATGTGGAGGGTTGACTCATGGAGGGTGGATATGTAAAAGGTTGGCTCATGGGAGGTTGATATGTGGAGGGTTGACTCATGGAGGGTAGATATGTGGAAGGTTGGTGTGAGGTGGAGGGTGAGTGGGTGGTAGATGTGGAAGGCTGACTCATGGACGGTGCATGAGGGGTATATGCAGATGGCGAGCTGTAAGTGGATGTGGAAGGTGAAGGGGACTCGGGGTCAAGGGAATCTTAGATTTGTTGGTGAATGAAGTGGGCTCGGCTGTATAATTGTTGCCAAGAGGTAATGTCATTAAGGGCCAAGATAAATCGATACTCAGGCGTCGCGTTAGAAATTAGCATCTTGATTTGCTCCTGCTCCAGAATGTGCCCCAGGACTTACGTGGCAAGGTGACGCTAGCGGTCGGCAAAGGTGCAGAAATCCTCTTCGGACTTCATCTTATCATGGGCCAGATCCACCATAGAATAATTGGGCCCAACCTGATCTTGATACTGCTGAAGAAATTTCTCTTGAATGACTTGAAAATTCACAATATGCTCTTGTGGCAAAGAGAAGAACCAATCCCAAGTTGGGCCTTCTAAGGATAGACCAACCAAATAAGTCATCAAGCGTTGGTCGTGTCAAAACTGGGCCGACTCATAAATGAACTGCTTTAAGCACACATGGGGGTCACCGACTCCGCCATAACGACGATATGCGGGAATTTGTGAAGGAGGTGGGAACCGAAGATCTTGAAATGAGAATGGAACACTTAAGGAGGATCTGGGATCGATTCGACATTGGAGCTCATCAAGCTAGCGTTGGGTTTGAGCAATCATCTCCTAGGTAGGGAGAGATCGAGAATGATGTGGGCCAGCTTGAGCAAGAGGTTGCGAATGTGGACCTGGATGATGATAATGGGCTGAATAAGGGGATCCGGACTGAGAAGAATATGGAGGGCCCATTCCAGAAGTGGAAGTATACATGGGCCTAGATTGAACATGGGCATAAGGACCAACTGGGCCAGCAGCAACCTGGGCAAAAGGGAGAGACCCATTAAGAGAGTAAGGCTCGTTGAAGGAAGAAGGCCCATTAAGGGAAGTAGGAGGCCCATTAAGGGAAGAGGATCTAGTAAGAGGAGAAGACCCATTGAGGTGATTTACAATAAGTCTTTGGGCCTAGGCTGGGTCCATTTGGCAAACAAGGCTTGATAAGTGGGCCATAAGATAGGCTTGCTCCTCAGATGGGTCAGGGGGTCCACATGAAGATGGGCCCGTATGGGAAGAGGATTCCACGCGGGAATAGGAGGATTGTGAAGAAGGAGATGGATACAAGGGATTGAAGCAGTGCTCCATGAGGGCAAATGGAGACTTAATACAAGGATATCTAGGGAAGCAAGGGCTTGAAGGGCTAAAGAAAGGAGAGGGATGACTTACTAAGACTAATGCAAGACCGACCTAGGACAATGGACACACAAAATGCGCTAACCTAAATGGGCCTATCAACCAAGTCTATGTGGATGATGAGGAAAATGCAACACAAAACACCACAAATGGGCTTGGACAAGCCGAAACAACCCAAGTCAAACAAGTTAATATGATGAATTTTTGCCGTTTTTCAATCCTGCCTGGACGAACGATCATCATGAACGCTGTCATCGAACAAGAAAACGTCGCGATCCGATGCGAGCACGTCGGCCTATATGCGACATCGAACGCCATTCTCAACGGCATCTCGCTCGACATCCCGCGCGGCGCAGTGGTCGGCTTGGCCGGCCGCAACGGCGCCGGCAAATCGAGCCTGTTGCGCACCATGGTGGGTCTGGCTGCGCCCAGCATCGGTTCGGTCAAGCTGCTGGGGCGCAGTGCGCTCGATCTCGACGACGATGTCCGGGCCCGGCTTGGCTACGTCGCGCAAACGCCGGACTTGTTCGAATGGCTTACGGTTTCCGAACACCTTGACTTGATAGGAAGCGCCTATCCCCGTTGGGATCAAAAGCATTGTCTGGCCCTGGCATTCAAACTCGATCTGCCTTTGAGTCAAAAAGTGTTCCGGCTGTCCGGCGGCGACAAGCAAAAGCTGGCGGTAGTGCTGGCATTGGCACATCGCCCCGAGGTTCTGGTGCTGGACGAGCCGGTATCGAACCTCGATCCGCTGACCCGGCGCGACTTCATGCGCGCCCTGTTTCAGGAAGACGCGGGCAATACGACCATCGTCATCTCGAGCCATCTACTGAGCGATCTGGAACGCGTCGTTTCGCACCTGGCATTTTTGCACGAGGGTAGTCTGCAATTGTTCGATGCCTGGGACGCCATTCTGGAACACGTGCGCCTCGTTCCTCCCGGCACCGATGTTCCGCGCCCGGCACTGATAAGGCGCAATCGGGAGCACTGCATCGTTGATACCCGGCACGCGCCGGCTTGGCGTGATGGCGGGCAAGCCTGCACGCTGGATCAACTATTCATCGCGTTGAACACATGAACAAGCTGACGCTTCCCCTGCCACGCGCGAAGCTCGGCATGCCCTATACCTCCGGCGCCTTGTTACTTCTGGCCGTTTATCTTGCAACCTGGCTGTTTAGTACGCAGCCGACCGATAGCCCGGCATTTCGGACCGGTTCGCGCGTGCTCGCCTTTGCGCTCGGGCTCTACGTTTATCTGACCTCATCATACAAAAGCGACAGGCTGGGCAATGCGGCGCGCGTCCTGGTTGAATTGAAGGCGCCCAGCGCGTTATGGCAATCCTGGCTGCGCTATTTTCTTCGCTCGCAGCTCGTAACGTGGCTGGTGGCTTCACTGATCGGCGCGGCCGTACTCATCGTCAGCGACACTGCTGCCGATGCCGCCTCGGCCTTGACCCTGTACGCGCTGGTCATAAGCATGTCGACGATATTGCCGTTGTCACGGCAAGGCGCGCTGCCAAGCCGCTGGGCTTGGTTCATTCCAATACTCCTCGCCACGTATCTTTGCATCGCGGGGCCGCATTGCTACGCCCTGCTGAACGCATTACCTTTGCCTGCAAAACTGGTTTTGTCCATGAGCGCCCCACTGCTGTTTGGCTTCCTGTATCGCCGCTGGAAAGTCCAGCCGCCGCAACAGGTCATGCTTTTTCCCTCACGGCGACAACGCTATCTGCGCCGCGTAAGCGATTGGTACCGCCGCTTCAGGCTCTTGACCCTCGATCAAAAAAAACTCGGCGCCAACTACAACATTTTCTGGGTCGTTCCCTACGTAACCGTCTTGACCTCCCAAAACGGCGTCAAGAATCTGGCTTGGGGAGGCAATATCGGCCTCATGCACTTGCTGATCATGCTGCTGGTGTTGCCCCACCTCGGGATGAGCCTCCTTTGCCGCGACTTGCACTGGCGCTATCTTCTGGCTCCGGGTGGCCCAGCCAAGGGATGGATGGGCTGGAATATCATCCGCTCCACGCTCACTGTCTATGGCACTGTAGTCATGGCCGGCATGCTGGTCTACGTCGTACTTGTCTGGTTGACGGTGGGTATATCTCCACTAGCGAGCGTCCTGGGAATGACACACTATTCGATTCTCGCGTGCGAAATGATTTTCCTGATATGCCTGGCCACGGCCTTGCGCGGCATGAAGCACTGGTGGCTGATGATTATTCTGCTTTACTTCTTCATTGCTTTCCCACAGAAATTTCTAAGGGATGTAATTTTTCGGCGGGTTTTTGATGTTCCGCCTTGACTTGTTGACAAGTTAAGTAGCGAGACACAAAATTCGCCACTTCTCTCTTCCTATTGGGCCACCAGAAGTTCCTTTTCAGGTCTTGATACATCTTGGTAGCATCAGGGTGAATCGCATATCGCGACCTATGAGTTTCTTCCATAATCAACTTCTTTGTCTCCGCATGATCTGGCACACAGATCCGACCTTAGAATAGTAGTCTTCCATCAGTCGAGACAGAGAAATCTGGCCGTTGATGAATGTTGATTTTGATCTCAACCAGTGTAGGGTCATTTTCTTGCAGCTTTGCTTGATCTTCAATTAATGTAGGTTGTGACCGGATGTTGGCAATGATACACCTTTCATTCTCCGCGTCAATATCTAGATTTAACCTGGCAAAGTTTTCTACAAGGTTTGTCATACCTATCTTGAGGCTAGATAAAGTTGCCATGGGTTTCCTGCTGAGTGCAGCTGTCACAACATTAGCCTTCCCCGGGTGATAGTGAATAGAGAAGTCAAAAATTTTGAGATATTCCTGTTATCTTCTTTGCCTCATATTGAGCTCAGCTCCTTCTGGGTGAAAAGATATTTCAGACTTTTGTGGTTTGAAAATACTGTGAATTTCTCTCCGTAGAGGTAATGTCTTCATATCTTCAAGATGAAGATAGCTGCAGTTAGTTTGAGATCATGCACCGGATAATTCTCCTCATGGCGCTTCAAGTGTCTCGAGGCATAGCATATTACCTTACCATGCTGCATTAGAACACATCCGAGGCCAATGCCTGATGCATCGGTGTAGACCTCGAAACCACCACCTTCAACTGGCAGCGCTAACATGGGTGCAGTAGTAAAATGATTCTCCTTTCTTGTTAGTCTTGTCAGAGGAATGACGATATTTGAGAAATTTTTTATAAACTGTCTATAGTAATCAACTAGACAAAGAAAGTTCCTGATTTCAGTCACGGTCGTTGGTCTGTTCCGGTTCTTGATCGCTTCGGCCTTAGAAGGATCCACATCGATACATTCTTTTAAAATAATATGACCAAGGAATGGAACTTTCTTTAGTCAGAATTCACATTTATTAAACTTTGCATAGAGTTGGTACTCTCTTAATACTTGCAAAACTATTCTTAGGTGTTTTTCATGCTCTTCTTGTGTCTTTGAGTAGATGAAAATGTCATCAATAAAGACGACCATAAAGTGGTCAAGATAGGGCCTGAAGACGTTGTTCATTAATTGCATGAAAATTGCAGGGGTGTTGGTTAAACCGAATGGCATAACCACAGATTCATAATGCCCGTATTTGCTTCGAAATGCAGTCTTATGGATGTCTTCATCTTTAATCCTCACTTGGTGGTAACCAGACCTTAGATCAATCTTTGAGAAATATTCTACTCCAGAGATCTAGTCGAACAATTCGTCAATATGCGGCAATGGGTATTTGTTCTTAATTGTTAACTGATTCAATTGCCGATGGCCAATGCATAACCTGATTCATCTTTCTTCCTTACAAATAGAACAGGCGCACCCCAAGAGGATGTGCTTGGCTTGATGAAACCCTTCTCCAGTAGTTCTTGCAGTTGCTTCTTCAACTCCTTAAGTTCAGTGGGGCGCATCCTATAAGGAGCTTTGGAAATAGAGGTTGCCCCGGGAATCAATTCAATGGAAAAGTCCACTTCTCTTTCGGGCGGTAAACGGGGTAGTTCGGAAGGAAAGGCGTCGGGAAATTCTTTTACAATGGGAATTTCCTCAAGAATGATCTCTTCATATTTGGTGATCATTACAGAAGCAAGGAAAACTTTATAACCTTGCGAGATGAGTTTGCAAGCGTGTAGAGAAGGGATGAGAACGAGATGCTTCCCATACTTGATGCCAAGAAAAGAGAACTTCGGAAGGTCAGACTTGTGGAAAGAAATTCTCTTATGACGACAATTAATGTCAGCATAGTGTTCTGACAGCCAATCAATGCCTAAGATAGCATCGTAGCCTTTCATGTCTAGGCATAGCAACATGACCTTCCATCTAGGCTGGTGCATAAACAAACAAACCCTTCTATTATCAGCATCATGACCTTCCATCTAGGCTGGCGCATAAATAAATAAACCCTTCTATTGTCAACATCATGACCTTCCATCTAAGCTGGTGCATAAACAAACAAGCCCTCCCACTGTCAGCATCATGACCTTTCGTCTAGGCTGGCGCATAAACCCATCGTCGGCATCATGACCTTCCGTCTAGGCTGACTATAAGCCAATCGTCAGCATCATGACTTTGCATCTAGGTTAACACAAACCAATAAAATCTTTCCATCGTCGGCATCATGACCTTCCATCTAGGTCGACGCATAAATCAATCATCATCATCATGAGTTTCCGTCTAAGTTGGCGCATAAACCAACAAAATCCTTCTATCATCGACATCACGACCTTTCGTCTAGGCCGACGCATAAAATCAATCGTCAGCATCATGACCTTCCGTCTAGACTGACACATAAACCAACAAAAATCTTTCTATCGTCGGCATCATGACCTTTCATCTAGGCCGACGTATAAACCAATTGTCAGTATCATGACTTTCCATCTAGGCTGGCACATAAACCAACAGAATCCTTCTATCATCGGTATCATGACCTTTCATCTAGGCCAATGCATAAAACCAATCATCAGCATCATGACCTTCTGTCTAGGATGGCGCATAAACTAACAAAAATCCTTCTATCGTCGGCATCATGACCTTCCATTTAGGTCAGCGCATAAACCAAGTGTTAGCATTATGTCCTTCCATCTAGGCTGACGCATAAACCAATAAATCATTAGCATCATGACTTTCCATCTACGCTGGAGCATAAACCAACAAAATCCTTCTATCGTCGGCATTATGACCTTTCGTCTAGGTTGACGCATAAACCAATCGTCAGCATCATGACTTTCTGTCTAGGCTAGCACATAAACCAATAAAATCCTTCTATTGTCAGCATCATGACCTTCCGTCTAGACCGACGCATAAACCAATCGTCAGTATTATGACTTTTTATCTAGGCTGGCGCATAAACCAACAAAATTCTTCTATCATCGGCATCATGACCTTTTGTCTAGGCCGGTACATAAAACCAATCGTCAGCATCATGACCTTCCGTCTAGGCTAGCGCATAAAACCAATCATCAGCATCATGACCTTCCATCTAGGCTGGCTCATAAACCAACAAAAATCTTTCTATCGTTGACATCATGACATTCCGTCTAGGTCGGCACATAAAACTAATAGTCAGTATCAAGACTTTCCGTCTAGGCTGGCGCATAAATCAACAAAAATCCTTCTATCATCGGCATCATGACCTTTCATCTAGGCCGACGCATAAACCAATCATCAGCATCATGACTTTCCATCTATGCTGACGCATAAACCAATAGAATCCTTCTATCGTCAGCATCATGACCTTCCGTCTAGGCCGACGCATAAAACCAATCGTCAGCATCATGACCTTCCATCTAGGCTGGCTGATAAACCAACAAAAATCTTTCTATCATCTGCATCATGATCATCTATCTTGGCCGACGCATAAACCAATCATCAGCATCAAGACCTTTCATCTAGGCTGGTGCATAAACTATCATGGCTTTCCATCTAGGCTTGCTCATAAACTAAACGTCAGCATCATGACCTTTCATCTAGGTTGGTGCATAAACAAACAAACCCTTCTATCGTCAGCATCATGACCTTTCATTTAGGCTAGCGCATAAACAAACAAACTCTTTCTATCGTCGGCATCATGACCTTCCTTCTAGGCTGTCACATAAACCAATCGTCAGCATCATGGCCTTTCATCTAGGCTGGGGCATAAACCTTTTATCATTAGCATCATGACTTTCCATCTAGACTAATGCATAAACAAACAAAAACCTTCAATCGTCAGCATCATGACCTTTCGTCTAGGTTGGTGTATAAACCTTCTATCGTTAGTATCATGACTTTCCATCTAGGCTAATGCATACACAAACAAAAACCTTCAATCGTCAGCATCATAACCTTCCGTCTAGGCCGATGCACTCCCCATCATCCTCTCAAGCCCGGAGTCATGGAGCAAAGGTTGGTCACAAGCATGGAGGAGATGAGCCAAGATGTCATGCGCCCATATCTAGATGTCTGCCTGCAGAAATAGGTCTGGAAGAAAAGGTTGGTAAGCCTAGTTCCCTACCCCAAATCGCCATGACCCCTTCTGAGAATTTGTTCCCCTACATGTAACCCACATCTCCTCAAAGTCTTGCATCCAAATTCGTCCAGGGCCGAAAGTTCCCTTTGTATCCCTTAAACCCTAGGTGGACTGCATCTGAGTGTCTGCCTATGGGACAGATCCTCAAGAGACAAATTTTTATGCCCCTTTCCCGTCATCTGATCACCCCCATGTCTTCACAACATTTGTTCATCTACAGGTCACCCATGCCTAGTTAAATTGTTATGCCCTAAGTCAACTTGGAGAAGAAAATCCCTTCATAGCCCCTTTCACTGCGCAGGTTTTCCCTGTGCAAGGCTACAGCGACAGAGCCACAACCCCTACAAAGGGATGTCCTCTAAAATGCCTCCAAATGCTTTTAAATTTTGAGAACGAATCATACACATACCAAGGCGTCCCATATACTTTTCCTGCACCCTCAGGAACCCCTTTTTCCCAGCTTACCATGTCCACTTTCCCCGCACTCAGTTCTGACTGCACTGAAGTGTAGAACTGAGTCCCATCTTCTATCAGACCCCACGCCTAGAACCTCCACTCCACACCCCACCACCAATTATCCCCAACCTAGCCACTATACTCACCCTTCCACCAGAGAAGACCCCACCCCAAAGGCCGCCCAGAAGCTTTTGTACCGACCCTTTCTTCCCCCCTATCCTGCGGCTAGCAGACAGGTCAAAACGTGCAGGGCTTGCCCCAAAATTCACCACGGTCACCACGGTGCTCAGCTGCAGTTCTCCTTCCCCGGACACCACTGGGACATCCCCACCAGCATCGACACCAAATTTCGCAGCCAACGGGTGAGAAGAAGGTTGCGTTCCAGACCCTTCTTCCTACTGCTCGCCTGAATCTGCGTAGCCCGATCTACAGCCTGCCCGCCGGTTCGAGTTGCTTCGGTGGTCCACGCCAGTGTCGTCGACATCCATCTTCTTCTAGGAGGTCCGACATCCACTACCACCCTCTGCCAGGGGCATCAGCACCATCCACAATGCCTGGGACTCTCCTTCCTTGCTGCTGGCTCTAGCTCAGTCCGTCGGTGCGGTTCAGCTCACTTCGGGTCGCAGCGTCTCGTGGGTGACGAGCTTCACCGACCCGTGGCCTGTCAACTTACGTCACACATCCCCAGCTCCACTGTGTTGCCTTTTACCTCCCTACGAGGAGTGGGCATATTCAGATGTGTATTTGTTAGCTTTGTACTGGGTGATTGTATGACTTGGCCAGGCATCTTCCCCACACCCCGAGCGTGGAGGTATGCGACTACTCCCCCCTTGGTGTTGCTTGCTTATTTAGTATATTCTCTTGATGCTACTGCTTGAGTGCATGGTAGGACCCTAGCCAGTACGTGATATATATTCACTATTGTGGTGAGAGAGTGAGACCCTCTCGTGACTCGTCCGAGTCACGAGTAAGGAGTCGACCACCCTAGACCCTGCTAGTTTCTCAACCGTGTGGATTGGCGCGCTTCCCTCTTAGGGGCACTTGTGAGCTTGTAGTTGCTTGTTCATGTGGCATAATCCCTTCTTGAGGACTTGAGGTGATGAGTCAACGCCGATCTACTAATCACAAATTGCTGGTCTCAATTGTCCGTTTGGTCGCGTCCTCATATAGAGTTCTAGCTTGCATAGCGTCCCGCATCAAAGCGTGGGCAAATCAGAGGCACTTGCACACCAAGAAGCCAACTCAGGCTGTTATAAACTCTAGTTTCAAATAAAGACAACTCCCTAGCTGAAGATGTTGGACAAGAAGCTCACCAACAGGGGCGTTCTCTTCAGAAACTCCCTCAATATTGACGAGCTCCTAGTCACCTCCAGTGGAAGCCACAATAGCGGGCTCATCCCCTGCTACCCCGACCGTGTCACGGGAAAGCTCTCCCTCCTCCAGAGGGGAAGAAGGTACCTACGATCGACACTAATGAAAGCTCAGCATGGGTGGGTAAAGCAATGAAATCCCCCATAAAATCACCAACTACTCAGTTACACACCAGATGGTCCCACACTGGAGGACTCCACTAGCCCCACCATGCAAGCCGATACCACGGTTGGCACAGGCGGGAGAGGAAGTTTTGCCAGTAGCTACGGTAGTCCACCCAGCATGCCCTCAACCATGGGTGGGGGCATGGACGCCACCTGCCTGGACTCGCCCTCAAAGGATGGCAAGGCCACCGAGGTGCCAACATTCACCAACTCCTCAATCATCTCCAAGGTGGCTACCGCCTCCTCACCTGTCAAGCGAGTAACACAAACACAGTCAGTGATGCTAGCTTGCCAAGAAGTGCAATAACAATGGGGAGATCCCCTCAACAGCAATTGGATGCTTACCCTGGCAACTGCTAGCCACTGTGGGTACTAGCTCTCCGGCCTATCCAGGCATTTCACCCAGTGCCTCAGTACGGGCCCTGGTCCTTGACGCCTCTGCCTCCTTTGCACCATCCAGATGGTTATCTTAGTAACCAGAACTAAGCAAAGTCACAGTACACACTTAGAATCGGAAGCTCTTACCTGAACGGACTCCTCCAGCAGCTCTCCATGACTTGAAGTCAGGGAAGGTCTTGATGTTGGGGGCAATTTCATCCATCACTTGGAGAAAACCCTCTACATCGATCTCACACTCAGCTCCCTCCTCATATGGAGGGCCCACCTCTTGGGGGGGGAGAAGGTCACCTCCGCACCGGCTGCCAGGGGAGCTGCGAAAAATAAACCCAGTAAAACAAGATTAGCCACCCCCCGTGGCTAAACTAAATAGGGACAAAAGGGGTCGAAGCGGCACTTACTCAAGGCCGTCTTTGCCTCAACTTGCTCTCCAGCCTCGAGTCCCTCAGAGGACCCACTAGCCTTAGCTACTACAGCCTCTACACAGGGGCATTTTTGCTTAGGCTGCAGGCCTCCATCCCCACTCCCCGAGGATGCCTCTGTGGAGGGGTGATCCCCCTCTGCCGTAGAACCTGTCAACACATGATACAATACCCCAGTTACACACCAGAAAAATAACAAAGTGAAGATGGGATGTGCTAAAAGAAAGAACCTTACCAGAATCCTCGAATGGGGTCAACGACAAGGGTACCAGCTAGTCTGGCCTCAGCGACAGTGCTCGGGCCGCCTTTGTGATGGCCTCATGAATGTCCCTCAGAGTGTGGGCACACTCTATCTGGGACACAAACTCCACCAGCCTGGCTGACCCGATCGCATGGCCGATGTGCCGCCTCCAGTCATCGACCGCAGTGTCAGTAAAGCTC
Organism: Amorphophallus titanum; assembly: GCA_024336825.1. Lineage (NCBI taxonomy): Eukaryota > Viridiplantae > Streptophyta > Magnoliopsida > Alismatales > Araceae > Amorphophallus > Amorphophallus titanum. The sequence continues at coordinate 10,871,404 of JANBPO010001714.1, forward strand.
TGGTGCAGAAGCTCCCGGTCCAACGAACCTCTGCTCCGGAGGCCGCAGTCGGCCAAGAACTAGGCCCACCAGGTCCAAGGTGCCCTCGGTCGATGCACCTTCATCCCAGTCATTGCCACCGCTATCGATACCCATCTCAGGGGCTTCAACACCCCTCTGTTGCCTCGGCTCCCAAACGAAGAGCCCCGACTACTCCGGGGCCATTGCTCCACAAGTCACTCGATCTCCCAGTGAATCCAAGCAACGCTAGTCCTCAAGTACCCGTCATCCAGTGGAATGGGAGGCAGATCCTCACTTAGCAAACGGCTCTCCTCCGCCTTCCTGATCACGGAGGCCTTCTACTGATATAGGTGGCTGTGTTCGAACCACCACATGGCGTAATGGAAGTCGAATCACCCCCGACGTCCCTGTCCCGACATTGAAAACAGCTCCAGCTCCCAACGGTAGTAGAAGTCCCACCACACGGCCGCAAGTAGGTGGGTGTCCTTCCCCCTGTATTGCTAGCCTGTCAAGGGAAACTCTCGATTCGGCGGGATCCCCTGGTCATACCCCAAATTCCTTGCAAACTGATGTGGGTAATACAGCTCCAAGGAACTCACCACAGATCGGTGCAATGTCAACACCGTCGACCAGGTGCTCATCACCTGCTCTATCCGCGGTCCAGCCTCCGGCTCCCCCTAACTGGCACGGGCGCTGGTCGCCCCTCCACCTGACGCTCCCAGAAAAATGCCGCAGTCCCTCGCGGTGCTGTCAAAAGGTAATCCCTCCTCGCCCCAGGCGGGCAGGTAGCAAAAGGCTCTCCTAGCCGCCTCCAGCTGTGCCTCGGTGTCTCTGTCAGGCTATCCAGTGAAGTTGAACAAAAGCGGTGCCACCGGGTTCGCCAGTCCCTCGTGCCACCAGCCCCGAAAATAGCAATCCGGCCCACACACTGAGATAGTGGGTCGACAGAAGTATGCTTCTCTCTCTTGGCATCGGGTGTGCCGCCAGAACTCCCAGTCCCTGATAAAGGTTGGCCAATGCAGCAGGAGCCAAGGCCAACTATCGTCCCTTTGCCAACAAGTAAGCCAGCCACAGCAACTTGTCTCTCAGCAAACCATCATCTCCGTGCGGAACCACGAATGTTGCGAACCAATACGCCAAGTATGCGGCAAGGTGTGTCACGTCGGGCACACCATGGGGATTCCACCCCTCCTGTGGTGCATATATATATCTGGTATGTGTAACGACCCGGAGCTCAGGGGTCATATTGATGGTATAACATAATGATGATGACTGATCATTGTCCCAAAAAGAGGTGGAATAGTCCCTGCATTGACTCTGCCATTTATATATTATTATCCCACAGTTGCAATCTCAGTACAACTTACATGTAACCAAGAAATTGGACCTTCAGTTTATAATAAAATAATGTAATTTAGTTGCTTGTTAATCTGCTCTTTATTTTAGGAATTATGTTCAAACATTATTTTTCAGTAAGAAAATTGTTCCCTATGTTGGATGAGTGGATAGCTAGACCGAAAATTTGTAACACATTGTAGGATCCTGTGAGTCTAAAACGGAGTCATATGCCTTCACTATTTTCCTGGCCTTATTTTGTGATTCTGCAGCTTTTACCCAGCAAATGGTGACAATATTCAATTTGCAGGTCAGAATTGCCATGGTTGGAAAATACACTGGTCTTTCTGATTCTTATATCTCTGTGCTGAAGGTGAATTCACTTCCCTTGTTGACAGGAATTATACCTGTATTGTTTGATATGATATATAATCAGCATATGGAAAAAAATGAGGAAGGATTGCCCAGATTCTTATAGGATAGGCCATGGGGTTATCCTATTTGACAAGACAGGCCAAATACATAGAACTTCTGTCCTTACAGATGGCTAAGGAGTCTCCCAGTCAAATATCGTAAATAAAATAGATGTTAATATGATGTTTTTATATACAAACATTTACATGTCAAATTAAGTCAGCCGACATAATTGCTTTCTGAGCCTCTTCCTGATGATTTGTTCAACAGCATCAGACTTAGCAGCTATTATTGTTTGTGCATTCGATAGGTTCCAAGTCTAACCAGTTTATTTTCTAGAAGAAGAAAGATGAGCTATCATCTACTCTTGAGGGGAAATGAGCATGGATAAGACAACATTTAGTTCTTAAATTTTTTTTCCATGCATGTTGCTTCTATATTCCACTTAGTGTTCGTATTAATGTGGTCATCAAAGTTGGCAAAAAGTATTAAAAGAAATTTGAGCTTCTCACTTCATTGGGAAGGTGAATGGATATTGTGCCCTAGAATGACATCGTTATAGTGTTTCTTTTGGGAAAAACTTGTTCCACCTTTTTCATTAGTACATACTATTATTTGGCATGAGCATCTGGTGCACAATCTTATAGAACTAGTCACATTTTGTCTCTATCGACATAGTCAAACTTTGTGTTTGTGGTCAATCAGGAACCAATGGGTTTTTCATTCAATATGCACAATGTGTGTATATTGGATTGTATTACTAATGTTTATATGTGATACATACATATGGTTACCTATTTGGTATGTTAATAACTAATGTAGGGCCATATTGCCATTGCTTGTGAAGAAAAGATGGTGTATATGGCTCACTGTTGTTGCATTGATAAGAGGATCTTCACTTGCTTGAATTTCTTATATAGTCTGATTTTCTTTTACAGGCTCTTTTGCATGCGTCTGTAGCTTGCAGGAGTAAACTTGTTGTGGAATGGGTTCCATGACCTTTTTCAGTTCGGAATAGCAATCAAGCCCAAAATAGGATTAAACTCCTAGATCTTAGTTTTCAAATGATGTAGAGAGTATTTAAAGTGTCAGATTCTAAATGAGACAGGGTAAACATGATGAAAAGAGATATGATAAGAACAAAATGAATGGATTTCAAAAGAAAAAAATTTACCAGGTGCAATAGAAAATGTTTCAGCCTCCTTGCTAGCTTTATATAGGAGCAGAAAAAAATAATGAACAATACTAAGAAATAAATGCATTTTGCAAGTTTCAAGCAAGATGGGACAAAAGGATCGGTTCCATCCTATATATTGTCCTTTCCTATCAGTTCCATACTTGCAATTTCCAATACTCACTGAACAGGTGACCAATAGGTTATAACTGTCAGTCAGGAGATTAGAAACCCATATATTTAGACTTCCTTGCCATAGGTCCTTACAAATAAAGAAAATTAGGAGGGGAAAAACACTACACAGTATGTTCTTACAATTTTTTATTAAATAATTAGTAATTATTATTAATAGGTACATGATCAAAGTTGAGCTCTTGAAAGAACCAGAAGCACTACGTGAATAGTACTCCATCCAGCAACTCTCCATCAACATCCAAGCTTTTGAATATCATTTTGAAGCCGATCAAGAGGAAATCAAGTGGAGGCACAACATCAGCCCAAGATCTACATCATTCACTAAAGGGGAAGCTAGATCTGAAGTTTTTATTTCTGCTTCCTCATCTAAATTGCTTTGAGCTCCATGTGTGTACTTCCTTCTAAATCTGTGAACATCAAGTGTGTGGTCGGATTGTGCGGTGTGCGCATCCGAGTTGTATGTTGTCGGATTGTGCGGCATGCACCTCCAAGTGTGCTCAAGTTGCTGCAACTTGTAGCATGTGCATCTGTGAGCTGCGTTCCGAGCAGCATGTTTTGGGGTTCATCCCCGTGGTTGTATCTGTGTGTAGATTTATTCAGATCCCTGTGTTTGTGCATGGTTTTGGTCAGATCCGTGTGTGTTTGTGGATCTCTTCAGATCTGTGTGTATGTGTGGTTCTATCCAGATCCGGGTGATCATGTGTGCCGTTGTGCTACGCTTGTTGCGGCGTGTGTATGTGTGTGTGTGTGTTGTGATCTGGTCATCGGATCGTGTTGGAGACATCATCTCCATGTGTTGTGTGTTAGGGCATGTCCTCGTGTGTGTGCAGGCGTCATCCTGCGTGTGTTTGGAGCGTCGTCTCTGTGTTGGGGATTTATCCCCAAGTGAAGCCTCACCGGATTTGGTGAGCAGTGGACGCAGGGAGCCCATCGTGGTTCCGAACCACCTTAAAAACCCTTATGCCTTGTGGCTTGCATTGTGTGTTTGTGTGTTCCTTGCTTACTCCGTTTAGTCGATCGTGTGAGATCGGAGAGATTGAGTGAACTTAACTTACTTTGTTAGTTTAGTTTTTAAATTCACCATATCACGTGGGGGACAATTCAACCCCCCCTTCTTGTCCGCTTGCCTACCCATGGACCAACAATAGCTAGTTAGGCTTATATATGTTATGCATTATGTATGCTTGTATGTGCGTGTGCCACTTGGCATTGGCATTTGCATTCCATATGTGAGTCTTACATCCCATCAGTCTGGCGTCTTGCATCATGTCTATGTCATGTCTATGTCAATGTAATTTGTAATTTGAACTTAAGTCAATGAGATGCACTTGTTTTTGGCACATATATTGGTACTATCTCCTTTCAAACAAATTGGGCATATATGATTGAATGAAACATTTTTAATACATGGGATGCTTGACCGATTGGCGTTTGGTTAATGTCATTAATCCATTCTCACGGCACGCGAATGTGTTTTCCTTCTAGAGTTTTGTCATCATCAAAAAGGGAGAGATTGTTGAGTTTCTCCAAGTGATTTTGATGATAACAAAACCCTAGACATGTTTTTCATCTCACGTTGTGAATACTAGGTTGAGAGCGAGCTCTGTATGCAATTAAGGCCCAATTCTGTTTTGATATATGCTGAAACTTCCAAACCCTTACAAATGCATAAAAAGAGCCCAAATGGACTTGAAATCAATGATAACATGCGTTCAATCCAAGGCTTGATTATTTGGACATGCTATGTTGGGCTAACAATTCATTTTTACAGGTTTTTCAGAGTTCAGTCGACCAATGGACAGGGGTCGGTCTACCAATTTTTCTAGCAATCAAAAATCTACAATTTTACACAATTTGGTCGACCTAAGGGTATGGGTCCGTCGACCAAAATTTTTAGGGATAAAAAATGAATAGTTTTTTACAGTTCGGTCGACCGACCACCTACCTCCGGTTGACTGAACCTCTCGAGGTAGAAATTGTTAACTTTTTGTTTCTTGAACGGGGAGAGGTCTTCTCTTTGATTTGTTTAATCCCAAAGTCACCAGACATGTCATGATTTGTAGATTTGTGTTCTGGCATGTCTCTTGACCATTCAAGATGTATAAAACAATCTCTTTGGGGTCAAAAACTCTAAGAGATTCAAGGGAGATCAAGGAGGCTATTAAGGGGAGAAAGAGGGCTGCTATTGTTGCTCTGTGAACAGTCAATGCGACAATTCACGCAAAACTCAGCCAGACATACTACCTTCACTAGAGGATGCTCATGATCAAGCTGACCAAAAGGTCCTCCACCAGATGAAGCGGTTTCCTGCGAGCATCACAATGTGGGAAGCAATAGCTTGGACTAAAGAGTTGAGAGAAACTCTTATCAAAATACTCCAAGAGCTGGAATTCTACGAAGCACATGCGGCAGAGATAAATGCATCTACATACGAAGTCATGGCAACCGTCATTTCCTTCACAGAGAATGACATGTTACTTTCTCCTCCGTGTCACAACCGTCCTCTCTATAATCAATGGGCATGAAGTGAACCGGATCTTGGTGGATGCCGGTGCCACTGTCAACATCATGCCACTGAAAACCTTCAAGACCCCATACCTGACCCTACATCTCTAGAAGGTTCAAGAGGTCAAGATATCTGGTTTCAATCAAGACACCGAGGAGGTCCTCGACTGAGTAGATGTGGATCTGGTGCTCGATGACTTCACCTCTAAGGCGACATTCTACATCATCGATGCCAACAATTCTTGCAAAGTCATATTAGGTAGACCTTGGTTGCATGAAAATGGGGTTGTCCCGTCAACTCTCCACCAGTGCATCAAATATGTGAAGGATGGAGAAAAGTATACAGTCTTTACAGACCTATCGCCATTTACTACAGTAGAATGTAATCTTGCCGATGCCACACTTTATTTCAAGGGAATCAGTCCATACCCTGTGATCAAAAGGAAAACCAATGGTTGGTTCTCAGAGCAAGATGAGGATGATCTCTTCTCCATTGATGAGGAAAAGGCCAAGCTTCATCGGCTACGCCTTAACTCCAAGTCAACTCCAGATAGCCCTGAGAGGCATCTGATCAACTTTGAGGCTAATCATATTAGTTGAGCCATTGACAAGAGCATATGTCTGCCACTAGACTGCATACAACTCCCCTATACATCAGAGGAGCACAAGGTTGTGCCACTCACAACATTTGCCGTTACTTACAAATGACAACTCAGAGGCAAGAAGAAGGCTAACAGAGATAAGCACATCATCTTCTACAAGGGAGACGTGACTCCTCGAGCCCCACTGAAAGATGACTTTGGTTGGTCCAAGCAAGTCGACAACACCCCTGAAGCGATCCAAGTGATGGATGACTTGTCACCACATATTCGGGAGATGTGCCTCAAGTAGCATATCCCTCAATGGCAAGGTTTCGCACGGCATGAATATTTTCACCAGTTGTTGACTCCTTCCCAAGTCCGGGGCAACCCCCTTTCTCCCACAAAGATACCAGGGGACTCATCTACGACCAAGACCCAGCTTCTATGTCTACTACGCAGTCAATGTCGTGGGCCCGATGCAGCCAGTCGACGACCAAGCTAATGTCGATACCAAATTCGACAGCTCCGGGGATGAGGAAGAGGGGATCCTAATCTCGCTCCCCGCCAGGGCCAGTACCCCAGCTCAAGCAATCAACGAGTCTTCCCTGCTCACCTACGAGGACATTAGGGCTAAAGAAGGTGCCAGTGTTTCCTAGTCGGTCGAAGAACCCAGTTCAGAAAACTTTCCCGATGAGGAAGGTTCTCAAGACAATGGCCATGAAGCATTGTCAGCTTTAGCGGGCAACCCCAATAAAGCTTCGATGGCACCAGTCGGCAACTGTCAGTCAGGCACTAGCAATCTAGAACAATCCCAGCTAGAATCTAGTAACAACAATCCTCTAGCTCCGTCAGCGTCGACCGGTAGCTTCGAAGGTGAAGAAGTGCACAAAGCCGGTACCGATGATGAGGATTTCATCAACTTCCAACCTGCTCCTCCCGAGTTGGAGGATGGTGGCCAGGCAACCATTGACGAACTCTTTGAAATCAACTTGAGTGAAGATAAATCCCACCAGCCAATGTTCATCAGCACTCTCCTCACTGAAGCAGAAAGATAGGACTACAAGCAACTCCTGCTCGAATACAAAGACTGCTTCGCTTGGACGTACAAGGAGATGTCAGGGCTAGATCCCTCCATAGCGGAGCATGAGCTAGCCATTTCGTTTACGCCCTTTCGCAACCAACCCGAGTGGTGGGAGTATAGGTTTTTTTTTACATTCTCAGCTTGCTGCCAATCATCTGAGAAGGGCCAATCTAAGGCTCTCTGACCTCTCCACCCTGAGAAGGATCATGTAGGAGTCTATCAGTATGACTCACTGCCCCCTTGTTACCTGGGTAATATAAAATGCTTTTGTGATTACTGTATTTATTAATAACGTAAATGTTAAGTCGCCAGCCAAGGAGGGGGAAACACTCCCCACCAAATGAATCCACCATTTGTTTTTCTTCTGAACCCCTAAAAGGCCACGGGGACCCTTCCTCCCATGATGTGGAACCCAATGGGCCGATAGGGGTGAACAAAAATGGATCTTTTGATCCAACAATAGATTAAAACCCACACCTCTTCTTGGGATCGTGGTAGCCCAGGGTTTATGGAACCCCCTGTAGGCTAGCCCTCGGGTCTCTGTCCCACTCAGGTTGTCCCTTTGAACACATATTGATGACCCACGGATCATCGGTGCCCCTCGTAGGCTGGCCCTCGGGGTTACCATCTGTACGGGTTCGCTAGTCGCCGTGTTGGCCTCCCGACAATTAGCAGCTTATCCATGTAATTCTGTCGGTAAGCCTCCACTTATGCCCTGTGACCCTTCCGAAATTGGGGAAATGCTATCGAATTTTACTCTTGATTTACTGGTTTGTATGACCTTCTTGTCGATGTTAATAAACAATTAAGCTATCTTTGACGGGTAAACCATTCGTGTTAACAGTCACTTGGCACAGTGCCTGAGGCCCACCTCGAACTGAGACAAATTATGCTTGAGTATAAACCTCGCACAGGACTGAATCGATAACTCTGATGATCAAGAGTTTGAAGGCATCACAAAATTCTAATACAATATGTTCATAACTTGAAATAAATCTTGAATAAAACCAATAGGTTTCAAAAGAACCTTCTTCCTAATCCGGCACGGGCAAATCTGGCGCCCAAACTGGCACGCCAGATTTACCCCCCTCTTAATTGTCATTTCTTCTTCACCTCCCCGAAACGGTGTGGGGTTTAATCCGGCGCGCCCTTTGCCGTGCTGGGATACCCTCCTTTTTCCTCATCCCCGTGTCGGATTAAACTTCATGCATCCCCCACGCTGATTTAGCCTACATTCACACTTTCGCTAATCCATCTACCGCCCCTACATTCTATAGAGTCGACTCTACATCTGAAGAGACGACCTGGCACTCCAACCTATCCCTTCTTGGTTCTTCATTCAGGTCCTAAGTGCTACCCTGAAGGTCTTTGCTGCTCCTGCAAATCAATTGTCCCCTTTTGGGTCAACAGTTTGTCCCTTCATCATATTCAACTCATGAACATTCTAGAAATAAATAATAAAATTATTGTTGGCTTTTATTGGTCAATCTCCTTTGAGTTTGTTTACACCACGTATGCTTATGCATCTACACATATATGCACTCATGCATGCTTATTATTGTTGCATCTTTGTCTTCATTCCGATCCTTCGATATATCAAATGGTGATTTGCAGAAGGCCAGATTAGGTATAGATAATAAATATGTTCTCACTATGAGTGATGGTGGTCTTCGGGCCTATGTTCTCTGTCACATATCAGGGGTCAGGATAATAAATACCATGGCACCGCATGTTTGAATGGATGTTTTGCCTTTGCTTTGTGCAATATTGGCTTTTAATTTGCACATGCCTATATACTTATTCAGCCTCGGTGGTCCTTTATCTTGGTAGTTAATCAAGGGTTTTCCTCCTTCCCAGGGGATGTAATTAACATCATAGCATTTATGATATGACGGACTGCCGGTCCCGACATGGACTTCACTTTCGTCTGACCTAGTCAGATCGAGCGCACAATAAATCTATCATGTAAGTGACTAGTACACCTATGCAATAAATAAATAAACCAAAATAAAATCCATCTCCCACAGTCTGGCACACCCGGTGGGACGACGTCTCCCTTCATCTCCTTGCCAAGACAAATGGGCCCCCAGAGCCCTCCCAAAGAAAGCTGATTATTTGTGGTATTTGCTCTTTGTCCTTCAAATAATATTTCAAAGAGCATCTTGAAATGAGGGGTTGGCCGAATAATATTTTCTCTTTCAGACGGGTCCTAAGAAAAAAACACGTAGTAATACCACACATAAGAAACTATCGTATAAAAAAAGACAAACATTTTAAAGAAAACATTGATAATACAAAATACCCTAACATATATGTAGAAACAAGTAGAACAACACTAACACATGCTTACAACATATGCACTAAAACACTAACGTATGTAAAGAATCATTGACATGTGTACCAAAACCATAACATATTCACCAAAATATTAACTTGTGCATTACAACACTAATAGATAATAGATGATGTTAAAGGCAATGATGAGAATTATAAATTCAAAATATATGTCAAGGATGGGAATCCCACCCATGTAAAAAAATACAAATGTAATTCATACATGTAAAGAAACGCATATGGTAGAGTCACTTACTAGCCGGTTCTTCTCGAGAGGGTGACGGCATTGCAGTTGCTGTCTCATGTGTCTGGAGAACACTCCTCCCACTCCTTAGTGGTCGATCGGGTGGGGGAACTATTGGGGATGCCACTGGGAGATCCTCAGGACCCTTCTCTATGGCCTTTAGTTTCTTGCAAATAGTACGCTTTCAATGTTGACAACTGAATGGGGGAGCATGGGAGATGTCTCTGCCAACTGGGATTCCAACTCTATTACAAGGGGAACTTCAAGCGGGGCTTGCTGAAGTGATGCAGGACGCTATGCGAACTAGGACTCTATGTGATGACGCGACTAAACGGACAACTAAACTAACAATGACACAGTAGATTGAGCAACGTGGCTCGAACATCTACGACTCCCAAGAGAGTAATTACGCCTACAACAAGTAACTCAAGCTCGTAAACGTCCCCCAAGAGTAGGAAGTGCGTCGATCCGCACAGTTGAAGAACCGACAGAGTCTAGGGTAGGTAATTCACACTCGTGCTCGGATCGAGTCACGAATCGGTCACACTCTCTCACCGTGGAAGCGATATAAATATGAACGAGCTAGGGACCTAAATCTCACACACTAGTAGCGGCTCAAGAGCGTATACGAGGCAAGCAAGCTAAACCAAGCAAGGAAGTGTATGTGTACCGCCACGCTCGGGGCGTGGGGAAGATGCCCGGTCAAATCACACGAACCCCAGTACAAAAGCTAAATAAGTAAAATTCAAAAACTGTCCACTTCTCGCAGGGAGGTAAAAGACTACACAACAAATCCGGGGTCGTGAGAAGTGGGATGACGGGCCACGAGTGGACGAAGTGCGGCAACCACGCAACGCTGCAAACTGGTACGGACTGCATTGCAACATTGGCCGGCCTGGGTCCAACAGTAAGGACGATGTGTCACGAAGGCCGACGAAGGAGCAAACGTCCCTGAGGGCACGCTGTAGTGGATGACGATCCTCCTAGAAGAAGACGGAAGCCGACGACACCGTCTGGAACCTCCGGTGTAGTCACGAGCGGCGGGCAAACTGCAAGCCTGTCTACGCAGGCGCAGGTGACCAGCTGGCAGGGAGGCCTGGAACGAGGCCTTCTGGACGTCCTCCGAACACGAAACTCGACGGGGACATAGGTGGGGATGTCCCAGAGACACCAGTGGAAGGCGGATCACAGAAGATGACCATGGCAGTCGGGGCGATGCCGAAAGCTAGCACCTGTGCAATCTGGCATGTCTGCAGGCAGTAGGACAGACAGGGAAAGAACAACGTGGCAACGGAGCTTCCAGGTGGATTCTAGGGTTGGTTTTTCTCTGGAGGATGGGGGATGAACGTGGAAAGGTGGAGGATGAGCAGCGGGGTCGCATGTAGTGGAGGTTTTGGGCGTGGGGAGCAGTGCATGGTGAGACACAGATCTGTAGGACAGTGTAGATAGACTGGGTAGCAGAGATGGTGGACTAGATTAGGCGGGGCAAACAGGCTCAGAACGGCGTGAAATTTTTATGGTGGATGGGCTATGATGTAGGGAGGACGTGTACCAATTTTCATGACGTTTGGAGAAGGTTTGGATTGGAGGAGGGATAGCCGCGAGCGGAGCTAAAGGGCCACTCGTTTCCTTTGGTATCCAGCTTTGCGGGGGAGCTAGTTGTTTGCCACTCTTTGACAACAGGAACTCGACAAATGAAGGGGCACTTTAGCTACTTGATTCTCCGGAGTAGAGGCCTAATAGAAGGGGGATCTCTACACCTTTAACCTTGGGTCCGGGAATGTGGTACGGCTGTTCTCCCCAGAATAGGATATTGTGGTCAGCTTGCTGAGGAAATCCCCATTTCTTTCCCAATCTTTTAGCGTGTTGGGAAGTAGAGGCCTCGGCCTGGTTGGCCTCTGCCGGCTCGAGGCATATTTCTTCTGATCCCTCGTCCAAGGGCAGAGCAGTGTCGAACAATGCTGTAAGGGTGTTGTAGGACAACATTACTTCACCCTTTCTCTTATTCTTGGATTTTCTCTTCTTCTTCTTTTTCTTCTCTTCAGTGGTAAGTGGCCGCCCATGACGGAATTCGCCCTAGAGAGGAGGCTCTGCTTCCGCTTCAGCTTCGGCTTCGGCTTTAGGGGTGAGCTTGAGGGACTCAAACTACTCCCAAGGGACATACACTTTCAGCTCAACAGGCCAGACCTTAGGCTGTTCATATTCTTCAAGCCCGTCGATGAGGGCCTGGAGCTGCTTGACCCCAGGGCTGGCCTTTTTGTGCACCCGTAATGGGTTAAGTTCCATCTTGTTGTGGGTAAGGCACCTCACGACTAGACGGGGGGGCGTGTAATGCCACACTAGGGTTACTGGTGGTGGTGCAGGCCAAGGTGTGATGCCCCTTACATAAACCCCTGAACTAGGTCGGGGTGCCAGTCTTCTCCTTCTTGTCCTTGCCGACGCGGCCTGCCAATCTCCTTGGTCTTGGGCCAATGTCAAAGCAAAAGCTTCATAGGTGTGCTGGGTGCTGGCCTCTAACAACTCTTTGGGTAACTACTGGTACAGTGACACCATGTTGATAGTTGTAGCCAGGTTGGGCATCTCGTGTGGCTGCGGGGGATCCACCTTGAGCTCTCTCATGTCTAGTTCTCCCTTCTTAATCAAGGACTCAATGACTTCCTTGAAGGTGTAGCATTCCTCGATCGTATGTCCAATCATCTGGTGATATGGGAAAAAGTGAGGATCGTCGTTCTTCCTTAGGTTATCCAGCCTTTTCGACTCTAGGAGTGTGACCTTGTTGTATTTGGTAGCCCACTTGAACAGGACCCAGGTTTTCTGCTGGGGGATGGGGTAAAGCTTGCTTCTCATCTTCTCCCGTAGGGAGGGGCCTTCTCACTGATCTGCAGGCTTGGTTGGGAGGGGCTTGGCCGCTTCCTTCTCCTTCTCGTTTTGCCTCTCAAAGGTCTTGAAGTCCACCGTGTGAACTTCTGGCAGAGCCGGTCTCTTCTCGCCCTACCGGGCCTTCTGACTCGGTGCAGTGGAGGCGGAGGAGTATCGGGCGAGGAAGGCCTTGATCTCCACCATGATGTTATTCAGGCAGTCAAATGACTTGACCTCGGTGCCAATCATCCTCTACAGGACTTCTTTTTTCAGATTCTGCTTACAAATTTGCTCTACATCTTCTTGGTGCAACAGACGCTTTCACCTCATGCTAAGGTTCCTCCACCTTCTGATATAATCCAGTGCAGACTCGTCACTTCTCTATCTGGTGGCATAAAGCTCTGCCATAGTGACTTCTCGTTCGACTATGTAGAACCTTTCCTTGAATTTCTTCTGCATATCAGGCCAATCAATAATAGACCCGACAGGCAAGCCTGAGTACCACTCGAAGGCGAGCCCCGTCAATGTAGACCCGAACAACATCAGGAGGTAGGATTCGTCTGCGGCTAGATCACCCATGACGTTCACATAGTAGGCAATGTGCTCCCTGGGAGACCATTGCCCGTTGAGCTTCTCAAACTTTGGTGGTTTGGTAATACCGGGCGGCAACTTCTTAGTGGCGTGATGTGTTGGGTAGGGTACCCAGTACACATCAAATGGGATATGATCACCGTCACCCCTCTCCGCTAACTTCATTTCTATCATTTGTTCTAGCATTAACCTGCTCACAGCTGCTGGGTCAGCCAGGCTCAGATAAAAGTGGGCTGGTTGCGCAAGCAGAGTTGTTAGCACTATTGCTTGCAGCACGATGGCAGACCCTTGAAAGGTGATAGCTGACAGTGAGGCCGTTGCCATGGGTTGCGGCTGTTGCGGAGGGGTGCCCTCAGTGTGGTTAGGTGCTGGCAAGGGCACCATCATCTGCGTAGAGGCTTCTAAGGTATGCCCATTGCCCCCAGGTGTTTCAGGCAATGCTTTTATCTATCTGGATGTGGAGGGCTGGGAATTCCTCTCATTCTGTTGCTTCCTTAACAACTCGATCTCCTGTTGGTACCACTGCATCATGAGTAGTACAGTGGGGTCATTCACAGCGATGCCGAGAGTCCCTCCCCTTTCTTCAGTCAGAGCTTCCTCAGATGATGTGGATGGCACCCCGCTAGTGTCCCCAGTAGTAACGACATTTGCAGCAATGGCCGTTAGGGCTTCTTTGGGAACAGCATCATCGACAGGGACTTGTACTATCTCACTCGCCGCTCTTCTCCTTCTGGTGAGAGGACCCTACCTTCCGACAAGCCTGGCTATCTCCTCAGGTTCAGTGGGTAGAGCCCCATACCGCCCAAGCACCCCCGCCATATTACAGGTGTAGATCCCCACATCTCTACCCTTTCTGGATGTTTTTCTTGATGGTCTGCTAGGGAAGGTTAGCCTGTCGAACACCGATCTCCATCATTGCACCACCTTCCAAGGTAGAGGTAAGTTGTAATCTTCTGGTACATTCCTCGATTCTGCGCTCGACGGAGATCGAGGCTCTTGTTCTTCTGGGACTTCGGCCATCGTTTGCAATAGCCTTTGATGTCCCAGGGGAGTGCTTGCCAGGCCATATAGATAAGCCCTCATGACTTCCCCTAGTTCCTCCTGTAGATGTGAGGAGGCAGGAATATGTGATGCCGCCCTATCTTCAGCATCGGGCTAGTAGGGTGAATGCCCTGGTCGGGTGGTTTTATGGTGGTGTCCAGGGTGCCGATAACGAGCGTCCCTGGGTGGCAATGGGGAAGCGGGCACCAGGTGATACTCTGAGCCTGATGGGCTAACCTGATCCTCTTCCTTCCATCCCTTGTGGCTGGCTTGTTCTGGCTCTGCCCCAGTCGATGGAGTAGTTTGAGTACCCTTAGGTACCCATACTTGCTTCTTTTTCGCCGATTGGTGGTTCGGCTGATTCCTTGGCCTCTTGGCCTTGTTCAGTTTCTTCTTATCTTCCTCTGCCAGCGGGTGGAATGAATTTCTCACTGACATAGTTGGTACGATCCTGCCTGGGATCGCCTCGGCTAGTCATTTGTACAAATGTACTCGGACGCTTCTGATGATAACTGACTTGCCAGATTTGGAGACCCGGCCTTTGGCGGAAGCAGCATTCGTATGGCCCTTGCAGAGCCTCCTGTGGTGGGATGCCGACCCCTGGCTGGGTGGGCCTGGGGAGAAGTGCATGTGGTGCACGAAGTAGCTTGACGCCCGAGTCGGGACGTGCTAGATGGCTTTGGCCGGTGAGTGGCCAGTAGTAGTCCTGGCGGCCCCTTGGACAGGGGTATTGATTTCAGTAGCGTCAGGCGGTTCCATGTCCAACAGGTTCACGAAGGCCACCCCAAGGAAGTTGGGTCAGCCTACGATGGGAGGGAAGCTCCCGAAGCGGATGGGGACTGCCAGGTACCCGTCCCAGACATGACTTTTGATGAAGAGTGGGCCGAAAGTGACTGCCATTGTTGCTGTTTGGAAAGCAACCCTACATTTGCGAATTGAGCAATTAGTATTTCAAGAAGGGGCCATAGGGCCCTCTAATCTCGGCAAAGAGATGAAGGGTAGTTTCTGTCCCACCGGGCGTGCCAGACTTGTGGATACACTTTTGAGATACTTCTTTTGTTTGTCCATTCAATTCGTTTATTAATTTATCTAGTGCGTGGGCGTGCCAGTCACCTAGGTGATAATTTATTCGGGGTTCGTAGAAACCCTGGCGTGCATCATCTGACTGATCAAATGATCGTGTGATTCATGTCTGGACAGAAACTCGCCGTACCATGAAGGTCACGGCATTATTTACATCCCCTCGGAGAGGGGAACACCCTTGATTAATCGCTAGGAAGAGGGACCCTACGGCCAAGAGATTAGTTGAATATATAAGGAAGGATACACTAGAAAGCATTTAAATTCCCCGTATGAGGGTGCAAGAGAGCCTTTAAGATTATGTTGGTCGCACATTGACCCCTCAATGTTCAGAGGAGTGTTTGATTTGGAAAAGCCACCATTATCACGGGAAAACCAGAGCATATATATGCTGGGATATGGCAAAGTTATTGTTCAGAGAACTGAAAATGTTCGGTTAAATCTCTGGTCGGAGCGATCGAGAATCAGCGAGTTTATCGGCCCAGTGCGAAGTCAAGTCGTGAACGTAATGGGGGAGATTCCCATAATCGAGGTAGGGCTTGCATGACCATCGTTAATATATGTCCGGTGTGATATGCACGGAAGGTTGTGGTGATCTAGAAGGGGAGGGGTGGAATAGATCACCCCTTAAAAATTTAACGTAAAAAGATAAAAAATTCTTAGATAGGGCAGGGCATGTAATATATGAATGTCATGTTATGAAATCTGATGACATGAATGCACTTTAGAAAATAAATATTTTTAAGAATGTTAATAAAAACTTACAGAAAAAGTTTAGAAATATTTCTGGTAGTAGTGCTAATTTACATGTTAAGCACAATGCTAGTTCACACACACATGCAAACCAGAATAAAATTGGGACTTCATGTTTTTACTATGGTGGAAATGGTCACCACATGCATGATTGTAACCTAATGACAAAAGATGATCAGATGTTTGGCAAATTTCATGCTAGAAATAGTCATGCAAATAATTATCATGCTATAAAACATGTAGTTCAGAATGTTGAGTGTTTCAATTGTGAAAAATATGAGCATGTTGCATTACAATGTTAGTTTGTTAAGAAGAAGAATTTTCATTTTGAACATGCTCATTTGTCTGTATTTAGAAATACTCATGTCAGGAATAATTTTGCTTCAATTCATAGACATCCAATATGCAAATACTGTGAAAAACATGGACATATAATGTTTGAATGCTATTAGATGAAGTCTGATCATTTGAATGCTTGGAAGTCTTGGAGTACACCTGTTAGAGGTGTAACTTATCTGACAGGACCCAAGAACTCTTGGGCTCCTAGATATTCGAAATAAATCTTTGGTTGTAGGTGTGCCTTGGTGGAAAATAATAAAAAGGGGTTAAATAAAATCAAGGCACATAAAGGTCAGTCAAATCCCACTCTTCTTTTCCTTATACTATTGCTTGAATAATTCTCTTTGAGTTATTACATGCCTGGCTAGATTGAACTCATTGATGTCATTTGATGCTATCTTGTCATGCTTGTTATAATTCTAATAATCTACCACATGCAACTCCAAATGAGATTTTACATGCTAAAAAGTCAATTCATGTTAGTCATTCATGTTCATATTAGAAGCATAGTCCAACATGACCCTTTGGTATATCAAATGGTACGCTGGGAGAAGGACAGATCACTTCTATCTGGAAACCCACATCATGCATAGAGGCTGGTCCTCCGCCAAGTACCAAGGGTCAAACTTGCATATAGTGATAAATTTGCATATTACATTTCATAGTTGCATATCTGTGTACAATGAGAAAAGAACTGTTGTTTGATTGGAATTACTGCACACAGTGAGGGGGAGCTGAGTTAATATTGTCAGAGATATTACTATGCTTCAGTTGTTAGAATAAGTGTTCTTGTAGTAGCTACTGGATGAAATTTTATAAGGCTGAACCTTTTTCGAGTGGAGTCAATGCCCTTTGATGCTTAGCTGAAACATTAGTCTTGATAAGCTAGCAGGTTGATACATATGATAGGTGCACCGACCTTACCATGCTAGCTAGTCGAAGCATAAGAAATGAATATCAACCTTAATACACTAGCTACTTGAAGCATATGAGAGGAGCATCAACCTCACTACAGAGGATTATGTGCTTAACATTGAGGTTAGTCTTGTGAGATGTGTAGAGCTGTTGCTGAGGTTCATTGTAGCTGGAGTGCATATCCTAGATAATCTAGTAGGTCGACGTTTGTGAAAGGAACACCAACCTCACTATACTGGTAGGTCGATGCATGAGATAGGTGCATCAAGCTCACTATACTAGAAGGTCGATGTATATGGAGGAAACACCAACCTTACTACACTTGGAACAAGTTGTTTGCTGCTAGGTGGTGTGCTCTGTGAAGAAGGCTGATTTCTGATGAGAGACTATTAAGACTATGCCATTGGTTGCCTGCAAGTCTGATATTAGTTCTCCCTTTGCTTCTATGTGGCCTTCTACTTTACTCCTCTTACCTATCATTAATTTCATTGAATTTTCCATCCTTGTTTTCTCATCTGTGTTATCTATGACAAGTCTTTCCCACTTCTTAAATGTCTATGCATTCTTTCAGGGGAAGTTTGTCATTAGAGTTTATAATTCAGGGGGAGTAAGTTATGATATCTGTTATCTTCACTAGTCAAGAGATACGATTACTTGACCACCCAGATCTAAAAGGAGTTGCCTGACCTTACAGAAATGCTTCGTCTCGTGGGTGGCGAGTCAGGATTCGAATGGTATCAGGTTATTTTCGGTATCCGGATCTTAGGTCATTGCAGATAGTATCTGAGTGAGTGTTGTGGATGTACATGGGCATTTGAGATATTGAAGTGATCAGAGTCCATAAGCTCCAGTACAATCGGTAACTGGCATAGGGTTTTATGGTCGTTTACTGTTTGTTTCTCGTGTGAGAGTTAGAGTGCACGACGTTGGCGCTGTGAAGGCGGTTGTTGTTTTTATTAGAGTGTTGGCGTGGGGCCTAAAGAGTGAGATAGAGAGCTTTCTTCCCCAGAGATAGTGGCCCCGGTTGTGTTGAGTTGGGCAGAGTTTGCCGGCAGGTGTGAGTCTACGGTGCAGCATTCGAGAAATCTGCAGCGGGGTCAGGTGGCTGGCAATGATTGTTTGTGGTTAGGTGGCCATAAGTGTGCTCTGAGGGAGTTATTATTATTTTGGCCACCCCGACTTGAGGGTTATCTAGCCCATGAGGTGTCAAGGTCATGGTTTGAGATGGCAGAGTGGATGTTCTGATTGAGAGTTATGCTCGGGCGAGTGGAGGATTGTTTCACCGCCAGACGCGTCTGTTGGTCTGGCGCGGCGAAAGTGGGTCATTGACCACGGTGAGAGGGAGAATAAAGTGATAAAGAAAAATAAGGGGGTTGATATTATCTCTCGGATATTCACCTTCGTAGTCGTATGCCTCTCACGGCAGTATCGTACACTCACCTTTTACGGAAAGTTGAGAGGGGTCAACTTGCATGAGAGGTTTTCGGGAATTAGGGTGACCAGATGGGGTGCGGGTGTACCCGTCAATTTCTCGACAATCACCAATGGAACCCAAGGTTGATCGGGGGAAATGCCACCATGGAGCGACACATGGGCACAGGTTATCGGACGACATGTGGAGAGAAGGGAGGCTCCATGGGTGCGCGTGCACAGACGATTGTGGGGATTCATGTACAGGACGTCTTTCCCCACTAGCCGCAAGCAACTGGTGTTTATTTACATCAGATTGAATCCAAACACCTTTGTTTTGTGCTGAAGAAGAGTCTGGATATTTCTGAAGCCAAGGACATGGGACCGGGTGCACCCTGGAGCTACGGGGGATTGGTAAACTAGGACCCAAGAAGCGGGTTGCACACTGGCTAGTGTGAGGACACTAGAACTCGGGGTACGGGCATGCATATTCAACTGGTTTTATGCTTTACGGGAGCCACGTGGGCTTTACAAAGGGGCTGAAAGGGCCCAGATACAGCTGGTGCAAGCCATGGGACAATTGTGGCTCATGGGTCGGTCCCTGGGTAGTTGCAAGATAAGGCGGATTATCCGTGAGTTTTACAGGGGCTCTCCTCAAGGAGTTAGGGACATGCGCGAATCACTGCGAGAGAGTTGGATTGGATGGCAGGGGTGGATGCTGCCTAGTGCCTGAGGGAGGTCAGACATGACTCGGGATGAGCGATCGAGTATGGGTCCCGAAAGGCGAGTGTCTTCAAGCTGGGGAGTCAGGACCGGTCCCAGGAATATTACTTTCGAACGAGGGTCCGACTAACTCGAGTCAGTGGTCCGGATGATCGGTGGCCAGCTCGAGGTGAGCGGTGGGCCCGTGGTCCCGTGACAGAGGCAAATGTGACATCATGGCATATGCGTAGTTGTCATAAGGTGCCATAAGCGAGCAGACCCAAGGTGCAGGTGTGTTTGTCATTATCATAACGACTCACATGCGGTGGGAATGGACTTGAGTGAGACGGCTAGATGCCATGTGAAGGGAGTACGTGTGACATACCCTCAGTGTATACGAGCCAATCAACAAGCCACCCAACGCGCGCTTATCTCCTCACGTCCTTGCCAGAAGCCTTGGCGCTTGAGTCCATGGGCTGAGGGCCTGCGGAAGTCCAAATGTACATCTGTTAGTCTCTATGCCGATTGAGCTTCTAAGGTGATTTTTTAGGGGAAGTTGAAGGGTCATGGGGGGTTTACGCAGGTTGGATTGGGGATGAGATGTGGTCCGTGGAAACCCCTTTGAAATAGGGAATCCCTGTTTCACACGTTGTGAAGTGGCTCGCCATGGAGGTATGCTATTGGACCTGTTTGCAGCTATTTTCTTGCGCACTAAACTACTAAACATTAAAGTTGTCACATGGTGGATTATCCAAATTGGTTAGGATTTAATGCGCCACCATGTGCATTATAAGCAGGCATGCCATGGAGGTCAGGCTGTTAAAAAGCGGAGGAAAAGGGGAAAACTTCATAATAAAGTCAAAAGGGACTGTCTGTAGCTTTCAGTGAAGACATCCTCCTTTTCATACCTTTCTTTATTCTAGTCTGTGGAAGTAGCAGTCTTTCCTTCCTATCTTCAATAAAAAACCAATAGTATGCATGGTACACACACACACACACACACACACACACACACGCGCGCTTATATTTATATCATAATGATATTCATGCTAGGGCACGCTTCTAATGTCAATTTTATCGGGGTAGTACTCTCCTAATGAAATTCTTCATTGGCCACATGACAATGGTAATGTCTTTTTCTTGCATTCAGGGGGAAGATATTGAGAGCCTTCTAGACTATCATGGATTCTCGACAAGGAAATTTGAAGAGCCATATATGGTGAAAGAAGGACCCTTTCTTAACAGTGATGTAGACTATCCAACAAAGTGTTCTCAACTGGTTAAATTCAAAAGGTCAAAAAGCATTGTTGACGATGTTTGTCATGGCCAGATGCTCTTGAGCCCTGATAAAGAGCAAAAGACTTTGTTGGGTGTTGCAGATACATTTGACCAGGGAAATGTGGAAAATCATGGATCTGAAGCCTGTGTCGAGACAGCTGATGATGAAATGTTGGACTATGAAGTTGATTATGCTTCTAGTAGGTTCATGCATCCTCAAACGATAATTGAGGCATCATTACCTGCCCGTTGGAAAAGTGATGTTGAAGATGAAATGAAAAATGTCAATGCCAGCAAAGTGCTTGATGCAGCAGTAGATGAGTCTTTATACCACCATTCAGTGCCAAGTGATAGTGAACTGCACATTGAACCTTGCAGAGATGGTCTGTTGAATGAAATTGCTGCATCAAATGCGAATGAGAGGCTCATACAACTTGAGGAACCAGGAAAGATAAAGTTGGCGCTGACAATGAAAAAGTATCAAGATGAGCAGGTAGTGACTTCATATGCAGATGATGGACAACTGATGCGGACACTCCATGAAAATGATGAAGCAGCTGGGGCAAGGCTGAGGCTAATCTTAAGGTCAGTTACATCAGAAATTGTTTTTTGTCATGATATTTCCTCCATCTATCTAAACCTCACATTCCTCTCTTTCTGTTGTCAGAATATGGAAACAGCGGTCATCAAGAAAGAGGGAAATGAGGGAACGCAGGCAGTCACTAGCAGTTGCAGCCTTGAGTTCTCTTCCGCTTGGACCACCACTTCGACAAAATGAAACTGTGAGTGTCCTCCAAACTTTTCAAGCTCCCATTTGTTTTTCTCAGAAGCTCTTTTGTTCTCAAATTTTAGATTCGTATCTCATTTATATTTTCAACCGAGCAGGCAAGTCATGCTAGTGGCGACCTCAACATTGATTATGTTGCAAGGGAGAGACATCACAGACTCGAGAAGTTATGGTCAACACTTAATGCTTCTGCAGTTGTTGCACCAATTCTGAGCACAAGAAATCCACATGCAAAATGTCTGTTCTGGAAATTGGCTCTCTGCTTACAAACAAATGACAGTGGGAGTAAGCCATATCAGCTAGTCTCCTCATGGTTGCATCGAAAGCTTATGGGCACTGGGAGAGAGAATGATGATGAACATGTCATTTACTCTTCAAACTTATCAGCATGGAAGAAATCATTGGATAGCCAAGTTGAAGTTGATTTTCCGCAGTCTGCATGTTACTCTGTTGTTAGGGAGGTAATTCTCAACAATAACATGCTAGTTGCTCAGGATGGCACAATGGTTGGATTATCCGCTGTCCTATTTCTCATATCACAAAGCATCCCATGGACAACTCAGAAAGTTCGGCTTGACAGAATTTTAAATTTGATACCATCTGGATGGGTGTCTTTTGTCATGATGCCCACTTTTCAGTTCTCTCCACTTCATCTCTGCTTCATCTCCATTTCACGTCGCTATCACTTTCGCTCCATCTCCTTTCCATTCCACCTCTGTGCCACTTTTGCTCGTTCCATTGCAAAGCAGACATCAAGGAGGGGCATCTGTTGACACCCATTTTAGCCCGCAAGTTGCGTCATTTCTCTTATTCATCTCCGTGATGCCCTAAATCAACCATTATTTTTGAGCCTTATTTGAGCCTATCTCGAGCCCATTTTCTTGTCCATTCATCAAGCCCATTGATCCTTGGAGGCTTTTATATTTGATTCCCCAATTCTCGGGTCCATTTTGGGCCATTTCGGAGATCAAACAAACGTCCGACCCATGTTCTGCAAGAAGTCTGCAAACGGTCGGTCGACTGACCGTTTCCTTTGGATAGCGATCGGTCGACTGATCGTTAGACTCAATTTCCCACCGATGGCCCATTTGCTGCAAACAGTCGGTCGACCGACCATTTTCTTGCCTAGCGGTCAGTCGACCGATCACTAGGCTCAACTTCACCTGTTTTGACGCGTTTCACCCTCTGAAGCCTTGCGGTCTTCCCTAGACCGTTTGGTGGTCCCTTTCGGTCCTTCCTAGACTGTTAGGATCTGTATGCGGTTGTGCGATAGACCACTTGCCAGACAGAGAGTCCTAAACATCCTGAAGTCTGATTTCTTCACCGTGGGACTCTTTGGAGACCTTGTTTGATCCATTTTCTCTGAGAAGAAGCTTCCAGATTGACTCTAATTGATCCAGGACTCTTATCCCCTCTATTATCTGAAGATTTATGCATCTAAATCCCCTATTTAGGGTGTTCATCTCGGATTTAAACTCAAAGACTTTTCTACTCCTATAAATAAATGCCCAATTTGCAGAACGCGAAGGGGGGCTCTTTTGGGACATGGGGCGAAGCTATGCTACATCTCCACCTCACAACTTCAACCCCATCTTGAAGAGGAGAGCATGAATAGAACGTGAGGCCCTCTTCCTCTAGCTAGCTGGAAGGAGAGAAGGTTGAATCCACACCGTTCTCCACACCCCGTTCCATAAGCGCGATCAAGTCTTCATCTTTTCCAAGGTGCACGGCGCCCTTTTCTTCATCTCTTCATCCTTGTGGCATTGCTGCAACCTTGGTAGCGATCATGGTACGTTTCCATGTCTATTTACCCCCCTTTTGTTTATACATTCATGCCGGTTCATGCTTGTTCATGTTCATACTTCATGCATATACTAGCATAGTTAGTTTGGGGCAGGGTAGAATAAACAATCAACACACAACATTGAGAATTTTAAGGTGGTTTGGCCTGCAAACCTGCAGACCTACGTCCACCCCTCAACAAATCAGTGAGGTTTCTCCATACGCTGCGAATGCAATAACACACGGGGATGACGCCCCAACCGCATGAGGATGAGACTCCTCACGAGGACGATGTCCTCACCATACACGGGGACAAGCCCCAAAATCACAGAACGGAGAACCCTCCATCTGTCTTCCTACACACAAACCAGTAGGGACAGTTCTCCACAGACCGGAGCACACCTCCGTCCGTCTTCCTACACACAAACCAGTAGGGACAGTTCTAGATGAACAAAAACACAGGATAAAACTCACTGCAAGTGCAGTGGGAAAAATCACATGAACAATAAGAAAACCCAGCTGAAGCTTTAGATGATGATTTGGAAGCTGGGGACTACAACTACAGATTTTAGATCTGAAGATCTGATTCTTCGGGCTGAGGTAGACTGCATGGTTGCTCTCTCACTCTCAAGCCTTCTCTCTTCTTCTTCTTTTGCAGCACTGGACTGAGTCGAACTAGTGCTAGGCTGCTCTCACGCGGCTCTCAAGGATGTTCTTTGTAGATGGTCAAGTGTGTGGCTCTCTCTGGGCAGCAGCTACCTTCTTCATGCATGGGGTCCTTTCTTTTTATAAGCACAATCACCCCTTTCAAAAGGATATCTCAGGCTGTATGTGATTGGCTCTTCGTAAACAATTATTTGTCTCCAGCTATCTTTCACATTGATCTCACACACACACCCTTTAAGTGGTTGGTCTGCGCTCTGTTAAGCCATAATCTGTTTCAGCACTAATTATTTTGGGCATACTCATGGCCCTTCATTCTGCGCATTACTAAGTGCTCTGGTTGATTGTATGCATGTCATCAAAGAACACTCACATGGTATTCTAAGTTTACTTCCGAAGAACACTAAATGTTTGTTTAGTTTCTGTTGTGAGGAGTCTTTGTTTTAAATGGGACAAATTTTTAGAGGGATCTATTCACCCCCCTCTAGATCTGTCTTCCTGCACTACGGGACCCAACACTTCAAAGTCTTTTGGAGACTTCCTTCTATGTGGGTGGGAAGAAATTTGAGGTTGGTCCTCATTTTCCATGGTCATGCCGTGGGCAAGGACTTCTTGAAAGTGAAGTCAACAATTGCAGGCGGACTGTGGTTGGTTGACCATTGTAAGTGGTCAGTCGACTGTTCAACAAGAAGAAACAACAATTAAAAAACTAAGCAAAGGTCAGTTGACCATTTTAAGATTTCGGTCAACTGATATCTGATCAGATTTTGATCAGATTCTGATCAGATTCATTCTGGGAATTTCAGTTGAACATTTTAAAGGATCTATCGACCATTCTACTGGCAAAATAGCTATGCTTCAGTACTGGAAAATTTGGTTGACTAGTTTTCTGGGATCGATCGACCATTTCCTGAGTAGAACAGTACCCTGTGGGTACTACAAAATTCAGTGGACCGATTTGGGCCGTCAACCGACTATTTTCCTGTCAGAACTCTTGAATCAATAGTCAACCTGTCTCATTTGTCCTCACATGTCTCATAGATAACTCAAGAACATTAGACCTTCATTGCATCTTAAGATTAAGCCAATTTCCATTTCCCTTTGTTCACAAAACATTTAATCACTTAGAATGGGTTTGTCCTCATGAATTTACCATGAACTAGGGGTTTTGTTATCATCAAAATCAATTAGAAAATCTAATAATCTCTCCTTTTTTGATGACGACAAAATTTCCTTTATCATACTAAGCTCAAGTGAGTAATTTGGAAGAAGTAAAGTATCAAATTCACAAATCACTCAATGGTGTTAGCAGTCATTTAATAATAAAACCATCCACATAGAATCCAAGCCATCCACATAGAAACCATCACTCATAAAAAGAAGGAATTTTATTTTTATTTATTTTATGAAATGAGTTTATTACTGGACTGAATGGACTTAAGGACTTAAAGACTCCAGACTCCTACATAAAGACTCAAGACTCACTTCTACATGAAAGAATAAAGACTCAAGACAACAGTAATGCAAGCAAGCAAACACCATTTACACACATTATATAAGCCTATCTAACTACTTCTCCCTCTTTGGCACCATCAAAATGGAGAGAAAAGGATATTGAATAAAAAGCAAAGTCCTAGGCACTAGGAGACATAGGAGATGATCATGACTGGGAGTCATCGGAATCAAAAAAGTAGACCTTAAGGTAATGACAGAGCTTGGTTTGAAGTTCCATGTGCTGCTGGATGGATGCCATGTGATGCTGAAGGGAACCAAAAGAGTGCATGTACTCTTGGTGGTCCAGTCGTAGGTTAGCAACATCTCGGGTAAGCGAGGCTATCGACGATCCAATTTGAGAGACTTGATTTTCAAGGGAGTCTAGCCATGTCTCAATCCTCATGGTACTCTTAGTAGGGAACGTAGATGCCTCTGGTCTAGCTCGGTGCGAAGATGATTTGCCGACATGGAATTCTGCAAGCCTCTCCTCTGGCATAGGTGCCCTGTGCTACTGATCAGATAGAGGATTGTCCGGTTCATCTTCAGAGGTGTCATGAGTATCATCATTGTAACACCCAGGATTTTTGGATCAGGAATCCGTGGGTTTCGGAGCGTTTCTATGGGTCCCAGATCATATTTCATGATTAAATCATTTTTTTAGCTATCAGATCCCCGTGTGAGGTGAATTGTTGTGTTTCCAGGCTCCAGGACGTTATAGACGCATTGTGCGTTTTTCGAGGATCATGGGCGGGACCGCCTAAGAGCTCGCTAGCTTTGCGAGTGCATCAGCCAGTGTATTTTCTCCCCTGGCTACATGGCCTATCTCTATGAGGTAGAATCTTCCCATTAGCTGCTTCGCCTTGGTGTGGTAGGGGAGTAATTCAGGCTTCCGGACATCGAATTGTCCCTGGACTTGCCTGACAATTAGCGGTGAATCACCAAATACTTGTAGCATCCGAATCTCCATGTGCAACGCAACCTGGAGACTGATGATTAAGGCTTCATATTCCACCTCATTGTTTGTGCAGGGCTTGTTGATGGAGCAAGATGTGTGCAGCACTTCCCCTTCTGGGGATCTAAGGATGATGCCAGCCCCGGCCGTTATTCTGGTGCGCCCCGTTGAGCTAGTTTCTGACCTTGACGCTCCGTCGAAGTACAGTTGCCAAGTGGTCCATTGGATTTGGTTCACCTCTAGCATTTCATCTTCGGGTAACTTTGTAATCAGTAGAGAATCCTCGAGCATGGAGTGTGCCACGAGGAAGTCCGTTATGGCCTGACCCTTAACGGCCTTCTGTGGCACGTAGGCGATGTCGAACTCCATCAACAGCACCGCCCATTTGTCGAGGTGCCCCTTCAAGGCCGACTGAGAAAGAATATACTTGACGGGGTCGGCTCTCGATATTAGCCGCACTTCATGCGACAACATGTAATGCCTCAACTTCTTGGCTGTAAAAATCAAGGCCAAGCAGACTTTTTCAATGGGGGTGTACCTCACTTCTTCCCCAATCAGGCTTCGACTGAGATGGTAGAGGGCTTGCTCCTTCCCTTCATCATTATTCTGGGCGAGCATTGCCCCTAGGGAGCATTCGGTGGCGGCTATGTACAGGACAAGCGGCCTCCCCTTTACTGGTGCCCCCAGCACGGGCAGAGTCTTCAAATATTCTTTCAATTGGTCGAGGGCCCTTTGGCATTCCTGACTCTAGCAGAAAGGTGCACTCTTTGTCATCAGTTTGTGGAACAGCTGGCAACGCCCCGACAGGTTAGAGATGAACCTACGAATGTAGGCTAGCCGGCCTTGGAGGGACCTGAGCTCCCCCAGGTTCTTCGGAGGAGGTAATTCCTGAATGGCTTTTATCTTGGCGGGGTCGATCTCGATTCCCCAGTGCCGGACTACAAAGCCGAGAAATCTTCCACTGGAGACGCTGAAGGCACACTTCATCGGGTTTATCTTCAGCTCATATTACTGTAGCCTTTGGATGATGGCCTTGAGGTCATGGAGATGGTCCTCCCTCTTCTTGGTCTTGACGACCAAATCATCGATGTAACACTCGACCTTGTTGTACAGCAGCTCATCGAATATCCTGGTCATTGCCCACTGGTATGTGGCACCAGCATTCTTGAGGCCAAAGGGCATCCTCTTGCAGTGGAATATCCCTTTGGGTGATCGGAATGCCGTATGAACTCGGTCGTGCTCCGCTATCCATATCTGATTGTAGCCGGATGACCTGTCCATGAAGGATAGTGTCTCGTGGCTAGTGGTTGCATCAATCATCACCTCGGTGATGGGCACCGGGAAGTCATCCTTCGGGCATGTCTTGTTCAAGTCGCGGAAGTCCACGCAGATCCTGATTTGTCCATTCTTCTTCTTTACTGGTACAATGTTGGCCAGTCAAGTGGTGTACTGATTCTCAGACATGAAGTCAACATCAATGAGCTTGTCAACTTCTTTGCAGATCTGGCTGATCAACTCTGGCCTCATGCGCCGAGGAGGCTGTTTCACCGGCTCAATCTTGGGATCGATGGCCAGCATGTGCTGGGCCACAGCGGGGCTAAGTCCGGGCATCTCTTTGTAATTCCAGACAAAATAGTCCTGAAATTCTTGCAACAGCTTTATATACTGCTCTCACTCCTGAGAGGACAGGAGAGCACTGAGGAAGGTTGGCCTGGGGTCGTCTTCCGTGCCGAGGTTGACCTCGACGAGCTCATCAACAGTGGCTTGACCGCCATCTTCAATTTCTGGGGGCGTCAGGAGTAGATCGACGAAGTCCTGATCTTCCTCCTCTGCCTCCAGGACATCGAGCTCCTCGTCTCGCTCTGCCTCTCCCTCGGGCTTCATGGTTGGTGTTGACGCCGTTGGCATACTTCTCGGGCTGCTTTGGCAATGAGCCATCACTGGGTTGCCCCTAGAGGTGGCAAACCCTTAAGTTTCTTGCTCTTGCGAGGCATCGTCATATATTGCGACGACCTCTACTTCGATGCATTCCCAGCATCTGTAAGGAGTGTCCTCATGTAACACCTCATTTGCAGGTGATGGAGAATGTTGGATGCCTGACGGGGCGGAGAGCTGAACGACCTCATCAGGTACTTCCTGGTAGTCGTTGTAGATGGCCTCCACGGGAATTGGGCTGGTCTCGTGCCATGTAGTTGCCTATGCCATCACCGGTCGCGAGTCTTGTTCACCTTCCGCTACCTCTTCAGGGGTCTGGTATTATATTGGCACAGCGTATATGCCCCTCTCATCGACATCTGCTACATGGGGATGCGGCGGGATCACCTTGTAATCCCCCATCCTGAGCTCATCCCTCTCGATCAGGTCCTGAGCAATGTCCTTGAAGACGTAGCAGTCTTCAATAGAATGGCCCAGTACCCGATGATAGGGACAGAAGAGAGGGTCATCGCTCCTTCGGGCATCCTGCGGCCTTTTAGACTCTGGAAGGGAGACCTTGCCGTAATGGCGAGCCCATTCAAAGATCCCTCAAGTCTTGTTCCTCGGGAAGGAGTAGGGCTTATGCATCTTCCCTCGTAGCGTGGGGGCTTGGTTCGCCGGCTGACCAGTTGACGGGGTAGCAATTTCTTCATTTCTCCTGTTCGGGTGCGTAGGAACCCTGGAGCTGGTGCTTGACGCTTGACTTGCACACGGGTCCTACCGGGAGGCGATGCTCTCAATCAAGCTGGATAAAAGTGAAGTTGTTTCAGCCAATTGTGCCTTCAGCATTTCAATTTCTTGCTGCTACTAGTAGGAAAGAGCGAGCATGGCAGGGTCATATTGACTGAGGCTCGCGACGTAGCCCATGCTACTGCTCCATGCCTCAGCATCAAATCGAGGAGGAGGCGCCCTGTCGCAATAGCCACATGGGGCCGGTTCTTGAGCAGAGGGCGGAACCGTCTCTATGCCTCTACACGGAGGTGGGTTCCAGAGAAACACCTCTTCATCCTGAAGGTTGGCACCTTGGGGTGGAGGGTGATTCTGATCCTCGGCTCCCTGAGTGCTGGCTTCCTCCAGAGGACTGTTGCTCACTAATGTCGAGATCGAGATGACGTCAGTCTCGTAGAATTCCTCAGCTGAGAATCCCAGACCTGGGTGCCGGGTTATCTACAACAGGCTCCGATCCATGTTTGGCGGATGCCACATTTCTTTAAACATTTTCTTTCTACTTGTCGACTGATGGAGAGGGATTCCCTATCTCCTGGCCATTTTAACCATACGGGGTGCCATGCAAGGGAGCCCCGCGATTGGAAGTATAGGGTCTCACAATTCTTCGGGGAGTCTGCAGTCATCGTCGCCCCTGATGGGTCGCTCCTCTGCGGCGTAGAAGATCGTGGGCCTCCCTCTGAGATTGGGTACCTCCCAGATCTTTAATGACTCGACTGTGTGGCAGTCGATGTCTACTACAAACTTGAAGATCCCTGGCGGGATCCTGACGTCTTCGAGCAGGTCTTCAAGGTGTGGCGCCCCCGGAAGGGCGTAGATATCGAAGGGAATCGCCCTGACCGGCCCTCTCGCTTCAGAAACAATGGACACCTCTGGAGGTGTGACATACCCAGGCGGTGGCGGAGGGAACCATCCGACTGGTTCATCCTTCTTCTCTTCCTTTTCCCTATTCTGAGAGGCATAGGGGGCTTCCTTAGGCTCTTCCAAGTACAACCTGGCATCAAGCAGATGGCACTCAAACACTTCAAAGGGGTGCAAATCCACAAAGATCCTTTGTTCCTTCCCGTTGCAAGGGTACTTGATACACTGGTGTAGGGTGGAGGCCACCACCTGATTCTGATGCAGCCAAGGGCGTCCCAATAGCGCTTTGTAAGTGGTGTTGGAGTTGATTACATGGAACCGCACCTCAGTGGTAAAATCGCCCAGGGTGAGGCTGAACTCAGCTATTCCCATGGGGACTTCACACTTCTGGTTGAAATCGGCGATCTTCATGTATCTAACTTCGACTAGATGCACGCCGAAGTAGTACTTCTGGTACATCCGGTATGGGAGTATGTTCACTGCTGCCCCTGGATCAACTAGTATCCTATTGACGGGGTGTCCATTCAACTTCCCCTTCATGAACAATGGCCTGTTGTGATCACCTGTGGGTAGCAACATGTCTTCTTCTGTGAAAGTCACATTCACTTCAGACCGTTCCTCGGTAAAGCAGCTTTCAAAGTATGCTAGGGGTTGTAGAGCCGCGATGAGGGCTTGTCGGGCCCCTTCATCGAGGGAGAGTATTTCCCAGACGGTGAATCTCGTCGGGATTCTCTTGAGCTACTCTATTATTCTACTAATGGTTTTAACACTAGCCAGCCACACTTCTTCAGTTCTGTCCCGCTTGTTATCATTCCGCGGTGGAGGGGCCGGCTTGTGAAGAGGCCCGCTCCCTTCACTGGATGCCTTCTGAACTTACATTGCCTGTCGGGACCAACAATGATCATCTTGGCGATTTAACAGTCCGATCGTGATGGAATTCAAATTCAACCATCCAATCAGGGGACAAAAGTAAATTCAATGACCTGATTAAGATGAAAGCAAATTCAATGATTCAAATCAGACTGAAGTAAATTCAAAGGGTCTGGTTGCAACCAGATGTAATCCCGAAGACTTGATTACATAATTGGGATCATATGTAAAGATCTTGAAAGACAAATTTTAATTCGAATTATACATGTTCAAGGAAATGAAGTCTTCAAATTTCTTCGCAAGACTATGTACCCGTAATGGGTGATCATCAAGGGCATTTATGTCACAACATATAGAGACAAAAGACGTTCTTTGATAGTTCATTAAAAGTGTTCAGACTTGTACCGATATAAATTAACACTGATCACAGTTGGTGGAGAAAAGTCTAGTACACGAACCCTAAATCGAGTGATAAACCAAAAGCGCAGAATTAACAAATATGTCAAAATATACGTATATTTATCCAATGAAATGTATCCATAAAATTCCGTGTGTGAAACACAAGGTTAAACTGAAAGAATCCCGTAAACAAAAGCAAAACAGAAAGTCTGAGATCATTCTTCACATATCGAAGAAAGCTACTGCTCTGGGGTTGATTGAAGTTATTAGATGGCAAGAAGTGAGGAAATGATGACACACTTACAGTTTGTGGATGACACCATTCTTTTTTCTTCTAACAAGTTAGAGAAGATGGTCAATTTAAAGGTTCTCCTTAAGCTGTTGGATGCAGTGACTGACTTGAAGATCAATTTTAGCAAAGAGTAATTAGATGGCAAGAAGTGAGGAAAGGGTGACACACTTATAGTTTGCGGATGACACCATTTTTTTTGCTTCTAACGAGTTAGAGAATATTCTTAATATATTTCATGGTACCAACCACGTTTAAAAAAAAACAAGTTAGTATGGCCAATTTAAAGCTTCTCCTTAACCTGTTGGATGCATTAACTTTTTATTTTGGATGAGCAGAAGCTTAGAATCTCACAGGTTTATGGGATCTGAATGGACAGGATTTCCAGTCATATCTTGGGCTACCATTGTCAGGCAGTACTTTGAGAAGATGTCTTTGGGAGGATTTGGTGAAGATGTTTAACAATCTTTTGAAGTGTGGAAAGGAAAACTTTTATCAGCCCGAGATAGGTGGGTCCTCTCTAAATCTGTCTTATCTTCCAGTTTACTACCTCTCCATTTTCAGGATCCCCAAGACCATATGTCAGTGATTGGAGAGCATAAGAGCAACATTTTTTTTGGAATGGCAAAGGGGTAGATAACAGGGGGTTTCACCCTCTTGCTTGGAAGAATGTTTGTAGGTCCAAGGAGGAAGGCGGTGACGTGGTGTGGGCTTGGTTCCAATTGACATCATGAACAGTGTTCTTGGTCAAGTGGTTATGGCAGTCTGAAAGAGAGGACCGAGCCTTATGGAAAAAAGTTGTGAGGTGTAAGTATTTTCACAATGATTCCTCATGGCTGGACTATTACCAGGAACAGGCATCTATGTCACCAGTTTGGAAGCATATCATGAGCAATATGGATTTCTTTAGAAGCTCTTCTAACATTATAGTGGGTAATGGTGTGAGAACTCTATTCGGGGAGGACATTTGGGTGGATTACAGTAAATTCGACAGTCCTCAGCGGACAGTCAGCAATTGTTGGGTTCAAACAGGTCAAGGACATTGGGACTTGAGGTTCTGTAGAAATTTTCATGACTTTGAAGCAGAGAAGTTTCTTCAGCTCACAGCCATTCTTCAAAGCGTCAGGATTAAAGATCAAGTCGAGGACCCGAGGAAGTAGAGATGGCATGTCACGCCCCGAGATATGCAGCGGAAACAATCGGGAACGTGAACAGCCGGCATGGTAAGCCTCTTGCAATAAGGAACAATCAGAGCGCAAGAACAATCACACAAATAATTGCACAATAACTTAATCAACCTTCACTTTCATTAATAATCAAATCTAAGTACATAAAATATTGACCTTCTTTAACCTGCTAGACTCAATAAAGTCAAGAGGGAGGAACTGAAGGAAATCAGCTTCCTAGTACCACTCAGCTTCACCCGCCTTCGGCTTCTGGGTGACCAAGGGCTTGGCCGCCCCTTGGTTTGCTCCCTGCATTTTTTATTCTTTGTTCTCGATTTCGTGTTACATACCCCATACATTTGCATCATCGCATCCTAGGCAACTCTAAGTCTCTACTGATAAATGTTTTATCTCTAAACAAATGGGAAGGCAGGTGGTCAAAAGTCTCAGCCATTCCCCCTTCCCAACCATCCCTCATGTAATCATGCCGCCATTATTTCTTCTCCTCTGCATTGTTTAGGACATTTACTACACTTCATAGATCTAATTGGCATTTTTCTTTTGTGTTCGTGGGCTTTTGTCATTTCTTATAGGACTTTTAGTATCCCCGGATTGTGCAGGGCTCTCCATTCTTGGCCGACCAAGCATGGAGAAGTCAGGTTCCCGCAAACTCCCCACTTGAGGCACCCCAATGCGATCATTCATCCCTGTAAGGCTCAGGTATAAATCTCTAGCGATCACTTTATTCCTTCCCTTCTAATCCGTGCACTGTAGGCCCAGCAACATCTCGGGCAGAGGAGTACTGTGTCCCCCTTCCGAAGCCTACAATCTTCTGGCGATCACAGTTGGACTGGCTACTGCCTACTGTGAGTCCAAGATGCTAAAAGTCCAAGGATTAAGAGCCCATGGTCATTTATTTTCTGCATTAGTTTAGTTTTGTTTACAGGTGGAAGAAGGCCACATCTGTGGCCACCTAAACACTTGGGCGACTTGACTACTGGCTGCCCAGGACTTACTGTGAATGGCCAAGAAGTTGGTCCCCTAGCACCTTGGATGGCCCCAGAACTGGCTGCCTACTAAAGATTGAACGGCCCATCTATTGGCCACCTAGATACCTTGAGCGACCATCGATCTGGACGCCCAGGCTTCCCAATGGCCAAGACTCTGGCCACCCCTTAGCAATTGCTGTTTAAAATCTATTTTTCTATTTGTTGCTTAGTTTGTTTGTTGTCTATTGTATGCTTAGCTTTGTTGCAAGTTAATGCGTGGGTAGGCTTAGGAAGAGTCGACATCACACTTGTAGGAACACCCTCCCATTGGATTGGGTTCTTCACCCAAGAATTCCCACTCGGGTGTAACTAGTCCCTTCCAATCGAAAATCTTTGTAAGCCCTCACGAACCATGGATTCTCACACGGTCGTCAGGTTGGTTTTACCCATGAAGTCATGTTAGTCATCCCTAGGGTTTCAGTGAGCTTCTGCTAGGTTCCCCGGAGTAACAAGCCTTCACCCTTAGACTTCTCTTCTACTCACGAGAGAATCAAAAAAAAAAATGCAAAACAAAAAAAGTGAAAAAGAGAAAAAACTATGGGATGTTACTGTGGAAACCTTGCTTGCTATAGGAAAACCTATATCCCCTCGATAATGCATTTAACCCCGAAAGTGTGAACCATTTAAAATCGTGTAGGATTTTTGTGCTAATGGAATGTGTCTTCACCAACCTCGACTATGAGGAGGAGTTTGCTCCTCAATATGAGTCAGAATTTAAGGCTAATCCTCCATTTGAAATAAAGGATAGTCATTCGGGTGCCTCATAGGCACATTCTCGGCTTCACTGAATGAGGCTGTCCACGCTGACTCGGCATCATCTCATAGCGAGCGTGATCAAGCTAGCCCTTGGGCTTTGACACTGTCTCTGGGCGAGGATCAAGAATTGATCAGCGTGCTATCCTGCTACACACTCGGCGATCTAGTCACTATGGCCTCACGAGGGAAGGCCCCAGTCGCTCACCAATTGTCATCTAATTTTACACCGCCACGGGTTCAAAGCCCGTTCCAAGGGTCCTCTAGTAGGCCCATTCGAGAAATCCCACCTCAATTCAGCTACCCAGTCACCTCTCAAGGGGTTGCTCAACCCCCGATCCTACCAACCACGGCCACCCCTCCGAGGGGTATTGACTTCATCTTCAAGCAGGAGATTCAAAGCTACGTTTGGCAAATAGTTGTGATGAGATCGGCAAGTGGCTTAAACCGTTATGTACTGCCACCCGATAGGATGACATCTCAATTTCAACCAGGATTACAACTTCTGCCCCATATACCAGAGAGAAAGGGGAGCACCCGATGGGAGTCTTATAAACTGTCCGGTACGCCCAAAAAGCTTCATGTATCTTCTCACCCCAGTCTCTTTTGCGACTGTCGACAATTTTGGCGAGGAGCTTGCAAAGGATTTTGTTACTTCAGCCAACCCATTAGCTTGGGAATTATAAATTGTTGAGGTTCTCTAACTTATGTGGAATTTGGCGGCTAATGCATATATTGTTCTATTTTTAAATGGCGTACCATTGTCTGACATAATTCGGTTAGGGGTGCCAAATATGAAGATAATATAATGTTTGACAAATTGAGCAACCACCTCTCCCATGACCTCTCGCAGCAGGATGGCCTCGGCCCACCTGGAGAAGTCGTGTGTTGCAACTAGTATGAACTTGTGACCTTTAGAGGACTGTGGGAAGGGCCCTACAATGTCTATTCCCCATTCTGCAAAGGGCCATGTAGGCACAATAGGATGCAAGGAGCTTGGAGGTCTTCTCGGCATTGGGCCAACGGCTCGGCACTGATGACATGCGTGGGCGTACCAATAACAATCCGCATACTAGGCCAATAGAAGCCCTTGAGTTTTATGTTGTCTTTCATCTTGTCCCTTGCTTGGTAGGCATCGCATAGTCCCGAGTGGACCTCGCGCATAATTATCTTGGTTTCTTTAGCGAGAGGTAGCACAGGAGAAGGGACCTATCTCTTTCATGGACCAGTCTATCTAATTGATCTTTTATCAATTGATACGATGTTGCCCTTCACAATAGCTGAACCTTTTGAGCCCGATTTAGAGGGAGACAACCCTTCTTTATATCAATAATTGGTTGACGCCAGTCTTGTCCCCCTTCCTTGGCAGGATCAGTTTCTTCAATTATATTGACCTCGGAAGGTTTGGAATTATCATCTTCATCCAACACACTTGGCATGAGCCTCCTGTGTATGATGGTTATATTCAATTCACCTTCAAGTGGAAGTTTTATAGAGGAAGCCAACTTAGTCAGGGCATCAGCCTGAGAATTTTTGCTTCTGGGGACGTGATCTATTTCGAACAGGTAAAATTTTTCCTCGAGCCACACCACAGTATCATGATAAGGAATCAATTCTTTCTTTATAACGTCATAGTCGCTTAGGACTTGTCGTATGACAAGTTGCGAATCCCCATAAACTTTAATACACTTCATATCCATTTCTAAGACTAACTGGAGCCCAATAATTAGTGTTTCATATTCCGCTTCATTGTTCATTAAGGACTTCATAAGCGCATAGGAATTATGCAGGATTCCTCCTTGAGGAGTCATAAAGACAATGCCCGCTCCTGACGCGAGGCTTGTGGTGCCGTCAGGCTCCTTGACTGTTCGGGAGGTACCATCAAAATAGAGCTCCCAGCATGGCACATCAATCACGGAGACATTTTCTTTTTCTCGTGATGGGACAATCTGAAGCTGGCCCTGCGCTCCTGATAGGGATAGGAGTGTTTCTTCATCAGGAAGTCCAATGTTGAGAGGGGTCTGTCGGGACCGAGTATGCCGCCAAAAATTCCGCCATTCCTTGTCCCTTGATTGCCTTTAGCGGGACAAATGTTATGTCAAACTCCATGAGGAGTAAGGCCCATTTTCCAAATCTTCTTGACAATACAGGTTGTTTAAGGAGAAACTTGAGCGGGTCATACTTTGAAATCAATTCCACTCGATGGGATAGGAGGTAGTGCCTTAATTTCTTCGCGACGAAGACCAGCGCCAAGCATATCTTTTCCATTGGAGAATAACGATATTTAGGGCCAACCAGCTTTCTACTAAGGTAGTATAGCGGTTGCTCTTTGCCTTCTTCATTTATTTGTGCCAGAAGCGCTCCCAGAGAAGCATCCATGGTGGCACTGTAAAGTATCAATGACTTTCCTTTGATTGACGCTCCTAACACCGAGGGAGTGAGGAGGTATTCTTTAATTTGCTCGAATGCATCCTAGCACTCCTCGATGACGAAGAAGGGTTTGAATACAGACCTGTACGAAGTATGCTGAATTAGAAACTTTGAACCAGTGTATGCAACACACTCATTGACTATATAAGCAAAACATCATTCAGCAAATTCATTGACTATATTAGCAAAAAACATCATTGAGCAGGCTCATTGACAATATAAGCAAAAACATCATTGACTCATAGTGTTTGCTAGCATCAAAATACAGGGACACAACAATCTCCCAACAGGATGATAGACTTTGTCTCGCACGTCGTGGTTGCAAGAAGACTCTTGACCCCGTCTTGGCTCGGTCTAGCAATATTATCCTCGAGTACTTTCTATTTTATGCTTTCTTTGCATTCGTTTTGATGATTTTTTTGATTTTAGCCCAATATACATCATGTCATTTTTAAGCACTCATGTCCCGAAATTCTCTCAAGGTTTCTCCTCAGCAATGGCTAATTGCGCCTTAGTTCTCTTGGATAAGATATTCACATTCCACTCCGAATTTGATCATCTTCTCTGATCTGCCCGCTAGGTTTGGTTGGCCAGCATGATTTCTGTTTGGATTTTATCTCAGTTTTATCTTTTCCTTTTCCAGCTTCTCAGTTGTGTTCTTTCGATCCCCTCATTTTTCATGGATTGTGTCCCCCAATGAGGTTGGTCGTGTTTCCTTTTCCTCTCTTAGGTTAGCTCTCCAAACATGTCTCATGCGTGTCAACTCTTCCAGGTGGTTAGTTCGACATTTTCGGGAGAATTCCTGTCGCTTGTTGGTTGCGACGGGTGTCTTTTACCTTGATGTCCACTTTTCAGTCCTCTCGACTTCATCTCTGCTTCATCTCTATTTCACGTCGTTGTCACTTTCGCTCCATCTCCATTCCATTTCGCCTCCCAGGCACTGTTCACAGGCCTCTGGACAGCCCACAGTGTGGCCGCCCAAGCCTTGCTCTTGGGTAGCCAGTGCTGTGGGCACCCAGGCCCCTAGGTGGTCAGCAGTCTAGCCTTCCAGGGCCTTCAGGTCTAGTTTACCTGATTTTTGCTATCCGTGTATTTATAGGTTCCAGTCTTCGCCGTACTCATCGGTAGTCATAGTTTAGCTGTCTGGCTAGTAGTTCTTAGTTCTCGTGCTAGTGAGCCACCTCGTGGTGTATTAGTACAGACCGGTGGTACTCCAATGACATCTATGGTTGCGACGAGTTCTCACTCTTGGTGACTACCCACTAGACGTAGCAGACCTAGGTATGTCGTGCTTACACACCCAGGAGTGGTGGAGGCTTGTTCTGAGTAGACGATTTCTAGGCTGGTTACCGTAAGGGCCCTTGCTTGTGCAGCCCGAGTCTGATTGGGAGAAAAATCAGTTAGAGGACCAGACCTAGAGCAGATGGTTTGTGTGTACATACGTAGTCGGGGGCGGTGGACGCGTGCTGACCAGCACGACCCAGACTAATCTTTGTCTTGTGGTACTGTGTTGGTGTCTCAGTTTTCACCTTGGGACGTGTAGGGAGACACTGGAGGCTGCGGTATAAGTCATCGAAGGACGCTTCCGGCCTCGTCGCTAGTGAGGTAGCACTCCCGTCCCTTGAGGGTTCCAGCACCGGTTTCTCTTTGTGTGGTTTACTGTATTGACGGCTCAGTCTGTTCCATTCCATGTGGCCCAGGTTTGTTTAATGGCACGTGTAGTGGCCTTGTGCAGAGTTCTTTTACTTGTTGTTCCTTGCCTCCCTTGCTAGTTATTTATCGTTCTTATACTTTGATTATCACAATGTTGTTTCTGTCGAGTGAGGTAGCGATCTGCGGGACCCCTACTGAGCCAATGAGATGAGGCTTACCCCTTTTATTTTTAGGTGAGGTGACACTTTCGCCCAATACTTTAGAGGCCATTCGTGGTACTAGTGGTCAGGACTAGACGCCAGTTTGCCAAAGACGGGATATGCCCTGTGGACTTGTACTTTTCTTTTCAATAGACTGTACTTGTATTAGACTTGTAGTTCTGGATTGTATAATTGTGTTAAATCATGTAATAGTTTAGTTCTTATATTAATTAAATTGTGCATGCATGTGGACCGTCGAAATGGCTTGGGAACGCAGTTTAGCGCAGCCGTCGGCCTGGTCGGCACGCGATTTCAGCGGCGGCTCCAGGCGCGGGCGGGTTGGATTGGTCTGCGGAAACGACATAGGATCGGTGTCCCGAACAACCCAGCTACGCGGTGCGTCCATGACTGCCAGAATCGCCCGTTTGATCGTCTGCGCGCTCGCGTCCACCAGCCTGTCGGCGGTGCTGTCGGCGGCGGCATTCGCCTGCTCCGGCAGTCCGGCTGGCACAGCGGCATTAATTCCCCACGGATTGGAAAGCCGAACAACAAAGCACCTGCTAAAATCCGCGTCACGTGCAGCAACCAAATCAGCAAAGAGATGATCCAATTCCGCCCTTGGATCGGCTGTGACGCCATTACGATCCACAAGCTCCCAATTCAAGCGAGCCGCTTCATTTTGAGGCAACAGATCCTTGGCAAAATCCAGTGCATGGGGATATCGTTCAGCATTGTGGGACAGCGCCTTTGCGCGAGCGGTGAGCTTTCTCATGCGTTCGGCAAAGGCCCGCAAATCAATCTCCGGAAATGCAGCGGCAACGCGACCAGCCTCGCTGCGAAACTTCGCGTCAACAAAAAGGCGATCCGGGCAGCAGAGAATCACGCCCACATTTAAGGATTCGCCACCATCAATTCCACCAGTATGGCGAAGGACAAGGTAGGTGTAGGCGTGGCGTTTCATGGGCGTGGCGTTTCGAAAGTGGCCGTCTTAAGGAGTGAGGCGAAATGCTCCATTTCGTTACGGATGCAATTTAATTTGCTCACGACCATATTGGACACCTCACAGCTCGGCAACCATTCCTGGGGAAGCCCACCAACAAAGGACATCAAGTTCTCGTGAGTAATCCGTTGGTAGGCAGCACTCGTTGAATCCCAAGTCATAAGCGGCCTAAATCGTAGCCGATTCGTCAAGACGTGAGACACCGCAAGCGCGGCATGATATGTTAAATTCATGTAATCCTCAAAAGTGCTCGTAGCCGACCGCGCCCCCAAGGTGAACTCATGATCAATCGCCATGAACCCCCAATCGTGATGATGAAGGAGATTCGGGTTTACCCAAGTGCGATCCTTGTTCTGCACGATACTATCAAAAAGATAGATACCATGCTCCTCTCTCCCGGGGCACGCCGGCAAACAGTCATCTATGGTCGCAGGTTGATAACCTCTCTCATCCATTGCCAGCGTGCCAAAGACACGACTTCCCGGCACGAAAGGCATCAGACCAAGTCGATCCGGGATTTGAAGACTATCATCGATTTTGACCACATACCAAGACGGTACGGGGACGCCGCACAAGGACGCCAAGCAGGAACAAAGAGCTTCCCGAAAATGCGGGGATGATCCGCATCACGCTTGATGTAGCACTTCACTCTCCGCCCGGAACCATCCTCGCACTCCACCTTAACCGGACGCGTGGAGACATGATCCACAGTCTCGATATAGCGAACGGCCAAAAGGTGATTCATCTCCATTGAACTGTGTTTTGGTAGCCGAATCTTCCTCCTGACCCACTGCGAGTCTATTTTGTCAGGCACAATGCTTCCCTCATCATAAACCGATAACCGGCAAGCCCGCCCCCGAGATTGATCACCCGGTGGCAGGGAATCAGCACGGCGATGGGATTGGCTCCGCAGGCGGTGCCCACGGGCCGGACGGCCTTGGGTCTGCCGATGCGTTTCGCGATTTCGCCGTAAGTGACGGTTTTCCCGGCGGGAATCGCGCGCAGTTCGTCCCAGACGTCGTACTCGTGGGCGATGCAGCGTTCGATGAGCTTGCGCCACACCGGCTCGGCGATGGCTTCGGACAGGCCCGCCTCGCGCGCGGCGGCGACGGCGTCTCCTGCCCGCGTGCTGGCGCCGCCGGAAAGCGGAAGCGGGCGCGTGCGGCTGAAGCTGTGCCAGCCGGATGGGAAGACAGCAAACCGGCTCGTCACGCGCCGCGAAGGCGATGTGTTCAAACAAGCGCGCCGGCGCGACTGGGGTGATCTGTTCGAGGGGTGAGGGTTCACAGGGAGGTAAAAGGTCACACGTGGGGCCCGGGGATCACGTAAATCAGGGTGACGGGCGGCATTTTGGAGACGTCTAGATGAAAAATAACTGAAGAGATGAGTGGGTACATCAAGATTGAATTGATGCGTTGATGCAGGGAGTGCATGGCGTCGACGCACTACACTCACTTAGAGGAATCATCAATCGGAGCAACATGTATGCATTCTAAAGGCACGTGCATCTAAAGATATAATGTAGAAATTTAAACCTACTTGCTTCCTTACATGTATGCATCAAGTTCAAGAGATCTTTATGGGATTTTTAGGAAAATTGACATGCATGGAATTTACACATGACACATGCGCAAAAATAGAACAAATTGTCGTGACTCCCCCTCAATCTGGCCATCCATTTTAGCATGCTAAAGCCCTTGGCTCCAGCTGACATGCTTATGTCTAAGTGCACTGAAAATGCATTTGACAATGCAGAGTAAAATAGATGAATACATGAAATTCTAAATGATCTGGCCTGGGATGAATGAATAATTGACCTTGGTACTTGGCGGAGGATTTTCCTCACGCATATTAGTAGCTTTCAGACAGACTTGATCTGTCCTTCTACATACCAGCAT
This sequence comes from Amorphophallus titanum, assembly GCA_024336825.1. NCBI lineage: Eukaryota > Viridiplantae > Streptophyta > Magnoliopsida > Alismatales > Araceae > Amorphophallus > Amorphophallus titanum. The sequence goes on from JANBPO010001714.1 coordinate 10,913,181, forward strand.
TTGATATACCAAGGATCATGACATGATGGTGCACTGACGGGGTCCAAATTGACTGCAATGAAGACTCCCCCTAAATTTGACACTACATGCATTATGATAAATAGAATGCAATGCAAATCTACATACATGCATATAGACCCTAGACACATTCATTCAAACAGTAATATTCAACAATCTGAATCACTTTTCCAAAACGGAATTTCAGATGCTATAGTCATCAAAAATAGAATTTTCAGGGAAGCGAGAAGGATAGCACCTGAGTTCTTTGCATGGAAGTTCTTCATTGTGTCCTTGAAGAGATACATAACTTCCAGCATGGCCTATGCACCTTGACTTCTTGGATTGAGAAATTACTTCATGCTTCTTATCATCAAGGTACACCTGCAAGGTTCTTATCTTTATTGCACTTTCAATTAGTCATTCCAGATTGGCTTTGAAGTATATGAGCGTGAATGACCAAGGAAGATTACAGATAAGCTTATATTAGATGAAAATATTAATCATATTAAGCTGATGGGTCGACACATACTAATCAGTGTGTCGACGCACAGGTATCAGACAGAAGTGCTTTCAAAAATAGACTTTCTATTTGAACCAAAACTCATTTATTGCAATTTCGAATCAATACAAATGCATTCTAACAACAACATTAAAACATGCAACTTGAATGCAAAAATTATGGATGTTTCAACTCCCCTTAAATATATGCATGGATTTCAAATATTCTTTTTGGGTTTTTAGATGTTGATGCTATGCAATTGATTCTAAAAGGAAATATGCATGCGATTAAACCTATCTATGTCCATGGGCATTTGAGTACTCAAAGAAGTTTCGACAAAACATGGACAGTGACTCATGGTACCAAGCGGGGGCACATTCTCTAGCATGGTGATAGCTCTTTGATAGGGTACACCTGCCCTTCTTCTTGTCACCATTTTATATACCATGAAGTCACGACATGCAAGCATACTTGGGAGGATGTAACACACAAGGCATACCTCAAAACATGCACACATAAAATCTGATACTTGATGTGAATATGAGTGCAGCTTGTAGATTTCACTCTGTGCTTGACATGCACTATATGCATGATTATGCTAAGCATGCTTATGTTCAAATGTCAATGCAATGTGCAGACATGCTCTTGTTTGAATGCAAATATCAATCTGTATTTGAAATGCAGTATGGATGAATGTCATTTCATATGAACAAGGTACATAAATTTAATTGCTATCTCTCCCGATGAATGAATATGAAATATTTCAGGTTTGAATGGGAGATGAAGCACACCTTTAAAACAAGCTTAACAAGTTTTACAAATCATTTTTTGAATAGGGCTGAACTCTATACACAGTATTGCACATTTTACTTCAACCTCCTTTTTTAACAAGGTGAATCATTGATTTCAGAACTGAGTAGGTGGTGAGTTGTGTATGACTGAGGAAGAGAAGACGACGCACGCGGATAAGGCGGTTGCAGCGGCGGATGCCCGTAAGGGTGAGCTGCAGGCGGCGATTGACTATATATGTCACCTTATGGAGATGGATGTGACTTCGCACGGCGGGCAGATGCTTTTCGCTGTCTCTGTGATGGCGATGAAGCGTAAGAAGTTCCTCAATCGTGACATTCGCAATCAGGTTGATGCGATTGTGAATGGGTTGGGAGCGCTCATCGCACTTGGCAATTCGATCGAGGCGCAGAATAGCCTACTGATTGAGATGGCCAAGGCTGCGGGTGTTACGCCCTCTAATAAGGAAGAGCCTGATGCTGACAAGTCTGAGTAATCAGGCGGCAGCGTGGGTGTGGAGGCGGGTTGTACTCGCCTCCCCCTATTGCTGGTTGTGGGAGGATTGCACGTTCGCCAAGGGTAAGGGGAAGCGCAATATCTTGTTCCCATCGCTCGTGATTACGGGCAAGGACTTTTGGAATGCGCGCCAGTGGGAGAGGCGCAAGGCCGATATCCGTGCACTGCGCGTAAGTTCTAAGGCGGCGTTGCGGGATGTGTTCCCTAAGGTGCGGTTTCGTTGGTTTCGCGTGACGCTTATTCTGCCGGGGTTCGATCTGGTATGATCGGCGTCTATACGATACTCATGGCGCTCGATATCCTGCTGGTCACAGTGCTGCTGTGCATCGCCTGGGATGAAGAGTTGGAGCTGAGCCATTCGGCTTGCTTCGGCACATGGGGGCTGATCTTGGCGCTGTTTGCGAACGGCGTTGCCATTCTTATGCTGGTGAACGGATGGAACCCTCTACATATCTTTTCGTGACATCATGTTTAAACATGCTGTGCGCAGGTTGGTGCGCCATGCCTCACGCGCACTATACATCCGTATGGCATAGGCGTTTAGAGATTGCACTTGCCGCGTTCTTTACGTGGAACGCGTATCTGCACTTCTTTGGAGCTATCGGATAATGGTCAACTATCAGATAATCATCGCTGCCAATATGTGCGCAACCCGGATACGCGAGCGGTCGGGCACGTTGTTCGCGCGCAGGCATGAAAAGCCGCAATCGGCTATTGAGCGCTGGGAGCATGTGCTGTGGATGCGGGATCAGGTGGCGCTTGAGATGGTGCCGCAAGGGGCCGGTGCGTCTAAACGCGAGAAGGCGATGCGTTGGCTCGGCTTCATGCAAGGTGTGCTTTGGGTGGACGGGCTGGCGACCCTGGAAGAGTTAAAGGACTGGAATCGCGGATGAAGTGTCCGAAGTGTGGAGGCCGCGCCATGGTGATTGATAGCCGGGTGCGGCCTCAAGGCGTCCTGAGAAGGCGGCAGTGCGAGTGCGGCGAGCGATGGTCATCGGTGGAGCGACTATACAGCAGGGATGAGGATGCGGCACTTAAACGCATTGCCAAGCGGATGCGCTGCATTGAGGCTGAGATGGTCGAATTGGCAGATGCCGTGAAACGATTGATTGGAGATAGAGATGCGGGCTGACAAGATGCTACAGGGTCCGGTGCGGATGCTGCTAACGGGATATCCGGGTGCGGGGAAGACGGGTGCGCTCGCCTCGTTGGTGAATGCGGGCTACAAGCTCCGCATCATCGATTTCGACGGGAACCCGGAGAGTTTGTTGCAGTACGCGGACAAGGATAAGTTGGCGAACATCGACATCGTAAGCTTGGAAGACAAGATCGGCGATGCGGGCGATCACATAGGCGTCAAGGGTCTGCCGACCGCGTTCGTGCGCGGGATCAAGCTGATGGATAGCTGGAAATACAAGGACGGGGATGAAGAGGTCGATCTCGGGAAGTCGTCTACGTGGGGCACGGATACGATCGTTGTGTTGGACGGGCTGACTGGCTTGGGTGACGTTGCGATGGCTAGGGCGATGGCGCTGCTGAACAAGAGCCCCACGAAGATGAGTCAGCAGTGCTGGGGTCTCGCCATGAGCGAGCAGGAAGCGTTCATCAAAAAGCTGACCGCGTCCGATGTGCCTCATCACGTCATCGTCATCAGCCACCTGAAGGTCTCGCCGGGCACTCTCCCCGCTCTTGGCCGAACGGAACACATCTTCCGAGGTCTTGAAGCCTTTGCCGTTGAGATAGTTGCGCAGGCGCCGGAGCGTTTCACGAATGCGGCCCCATGCCCTGCGCAGCGCGATATGGACGCCGAACGGTGCTTCCCCGTTCCTGTCCATGGCATCCGCCCACAGTCCGAACGCTTCCGCCTCGACTTCCTTGCGGCTCATGGCTTGGACGGTCTGCGGGGAATACTCGCCATTGCGCGAGACAATCTGGCGAAGGCGCGGAAGCTCCGCCGCGAGAATGCGGCGCTCGCCATCATTCAGGAAGAGGTTTTGCAGTCGGTGAAAACTCTCGTGATAGGCGACTTTGTCGGCGCGCACCGAGGCGGTATCCAGTGCGAGCACGATGGCGTCACGAACGTTGGCATAGAAGCCCGCAGCGGTGGAGCCACCCTCGTTCTTGCCCCATGCGAGAAGTCCGGGCGCATTAGCGGGAACCCTGATCTGGTCCTGGAACGACGGATCGAGACCGGCGACCTTGGCGACGATCCGCGCGACATGGGCCTGTTCATTCTCGGATAGGCGCGGCATAGGATCGCCGGCGTCGGCAAAATCCCATCCTGAAGGCACGGCGGATAGATCGAGCAAATCGCCCTGATCCATCTCATCGCTGAATAGCCCGCCTACATCCTTCTGCGCGACTTTAGGCTTGAGAGGAGCATCGGCCTTGCGCTGCGCCATAACGGCGTCAGTGGCGCGCTCTGCGCCGGGGATGACTGTCTGAGGAAGATTGTCGGCGCCAGCCTCGGTTACTGGCTGCGGGCGCTCGCTCTGGCTTTCTCGATCGCTTCGTTCGCGGTCTTGCTCGCCTCGGCCGTCTGAGCTTTCCGACCGACCTTCGCCACGAACTTCGATATCGCCGCCAGTTCGGTCAGCTTTTCTTTCGCCTCTGGCGTCGTCGCGCGCGGGATCGCCCGTTGCAAGGCTCTGGCTTCCTTGAGGTGCTGTTCCGGCGAACGCTGCATTATTTTCATCTCCAAAGAATGGGATTTCCGGGATATCGGGCATGCCCCGCGTGTTGGCGGCGGCGTCCTTCATCATCTCGTCAGCGGCAAACTCTACAGCATCTTCGAAGCTTTCGCCAGAGAGCGCATACCGTGCCACACGCCGAGAGAAATCATCCCCCATCGTGCCGGCATAGTCTTCCTCGATCAGCCGCGCGAAGATGGCCTTCTCGCCATTGTCGTCAACGGTCGGTTCTTCATCGGGATTGGCTTCGGCGCGGAAGACGCCGGTGATGCGGTTGACGATCCGCTCATGATCGCGGATTTCGGCCATGTAGGACTGATATTTGCGGTCGCGCGTCACGTCGCGGCAAATGCCGCGCGCCCCGCACCAGGCCCCCTCCTCGTCGAACAGAGGCACCGCCGAGACCTCAAGGCACAAAGCCTGCCCTTGGGTATCGCGCATCCACACTTCGACCCCTTCGACCGGCACCGCCGTCGAAAAAGGCGACATTGCGGGCGGCGGCACGGCGGAATCGAACAGGATGTCGGGCAATTGGCCGAGCAGCTTATCGGGCTCGCGGCCGGCCAGACCCTTGGGCGTGACCATGCTGATGGTGCCGTCGGCGGTGGTTTCCCACGCATAATCGCTGGAGATCTCGACCAATTCCTTGAAGCGGCGGCGCGAGGTCGCCAAGGCGCTCCGCATATGCATGTCGACGGTGCGGTCGATCGCCATCACCAATTGCCAGCCCGCTTCCGCCAGCGGCAGGCAGAGCAGATCCAAAAGGCGCGGTCCGTCGCGCCCCTGCAGGGTCACCGTGCGATTGGGCTGGCCGTCCGGAGCTTCCTCGCCCCGCGCCAATATGGCCAGGAGTGAAATCGAGGCTTCGCTGCCATCCTCGGAGGCAAGGCCGAGTTCGGCGGAAAAGGCGTCATTGGCTTGGACGATGCGCCCTTCAGGATCGAGGATGGCGGCAGGATGAGAAAAGCCCTTCAAGGCCTTCGGATCGAGGCCAGGCGTTTCGAGGATTATGCCCTGGAGTTTCTTGAACGGGTATTGCCCCAGGAGCGTCAGCTGGAAGAATATCTTGGGGCTCCTCCCCTGAAATCATCTACTCTCCAGCAGTAACTTCTCCCATGACTGCAACTTCAGGGAGCATCGTCGGTTGAAAGTCAACTGGGAACAAAGCAATAAATAGTCAGGACCGGACTGAAGACATAGTAGGCCGCAGGGCTCTATGGATAAACTACAAGTTACCTTCTATCTCTTGTTGGGGTGTCGGTGAAGGTAAATCTCTCTCGACGGGAGCTGGAGGAGCTTCCTTCTCTCTCTCTCTGGTCGCGGCACCCGTCACCACCTCCAGCCCAACGACGGCAGAAACAGTGCCGGCAGCTGCAAAAGGATAATCAGCCAAAATGACAGAAATGAACAAACAAGCCATGGAAGTGCGAAGAGTCTACCTTCGACTTTAGACTTGTGGGCCCGAGCGGCCTCAAATTCTGCAAAGGATGGAATCGGAGGAGGGACAATAGTTGGTTCTTGCTCCTTGGCCTTCTTCCGGCCTGCCCGAGTCACCCGGGTTGTTGCCCTCTTGGCTCGACTGACGGCCTCCTTAACCTGGGACCTGGGACGCTTTCGCGAGTCACCAGGAGGCAGTGGTGTCGTGGTCGGGGCTGGCTCAGGGATGTCAAAATATGAAGGCTTTTGCGCCTTAGATATCAACTCTCTGTAGTGGTGGGTCGCCTACAAAGAGAGGTGAACTGTAAAAGTGCGCATGGTGAGAAAGATGAATGTTGAGCATGAAAGAATCTGCTTGAAGCTGAAACGAAGAACAAGTATACCTGGCGGTCCTATATACTGGGGGGTGAGCGGCCAATAGAATAGCGAAGGCATCTTATCCCTGCAAGTCGCCTCACGAATAAGCCAACAAATATCTCCAATCTTCTCGCTCTTCTCAGCCAGTAGCCCCAAGTCCTCATGACCACAAGAAGATAGGTGATGATGAAGGCCCAGATGGTCTAAGCCCCAGCCGTCAGCATATTTAAAGGATATCAGCAAAGGATGGTCCAGAAGGGCTTCAAATGGGTCGGTGAATGAAAGCCCTTGAGAATGAAGCTGGGCAAATAGCCAGGGGGTATTGGAATACAGCCTTCCCATCTTTCCTCCCTCCTGATGAAAGCCCTATATGGATGAAGATGATCAACTTCCGGACGCCAGTCCGCCACTACCGGAAGCGACTCCTACGCCAAGATGGGAATCGCCTAAAGAGCTATCCGCTCGCTACTGACCCGGCATAACCCTCGAAGTGTTTTGACATAGTCATCATTCTGAATTGCTGGCATCTTCGGGTCAGCCTTAGATGAACAACGCTTTACAACCTTCCACCCCTCTAGATATGCCATCACCTCAGTGTTGGACCAAGATTTTAGCTTCTTCAAGTAAGCTGGATTAATGTCCAATATCGGCTCCGACTGAGAGTCCAGAAGGTGACACTCAGCAACATGCCAGCAGTATTTGCGGGAATTCCGGTAGAAGCCCATCTGTGCATTCCACCACTTAATAAAGTCCGGAGTCACTCTGGGCGAACGAGCAGGGGACGGCACCCTAAAGGGCATATCTTCCCTGCAGTGGAAGTAATCCCACCATATACGAGCTTCATCCGTGGTCATCTGGCCAGCCAGATGCCTGTTCGGAAGACTAAACTGTGCGGAGGAGGAGGGGATGTTCTGGTCATACCTAAAATTCTGACCGAAGCGGAAAGGATAGTACGGCTCCAACCACAGCAAGCCGCTCTTCCTGAAGATGAGGACACTGGGGCGAATGGCCAGTGCCCAATCAATCAGCTCTGACTCCAAAATGGGTCTGGTGCACTTGGTGCCGGCGAGTGGATGAATAAACTCCTCTGTATCAAACAAGCGGCATGATGCGGGACGGACACGAGGAAATCGACTCTACATGAAATGGACCCGACTCGACCAGCAACGACTCGGCTACTAGAATTGCTAACCCGACACTATGAGTTCCTATGGATTAGACGTCACTCACAAGGCATGCAAGCTCACTCGTCGTCCCACTTACCTTCCTCCTCTTCGATTGATTGAGGAAGAAAGCTTCCTTCCCTGCGGTGGCCAAGAGAAGACACAGTCCACCTTTGTTGCTGTGATATTTAAGAGATGAACGGAGCCTTAGTCTTCTCTGTTGAGATTGTTCGTGAGCAAAGAAGCTACTGCCTTAAGTCTTATTTTCCATCTATCTTTCATCGTTCTTCCATTCTATCAACCCAAAAATCAACACCCAAGGTAGGCATTCTCCCAAGCAAAACTTAAATGATCCCCACGTTACAACGTCACTTTTTTTTAAAGATCTCTGTACTACCGTTTTGCATATTTTGTTCAAGAAAAACATGTATCTTTTTATTTGTTAATAATGGTTGTAACGTTAAAAATTTAATATCTAATGAACCATATTAATAAAAATAATAAAGAGCATGTTTTCTTTATCACTAGATTTTTATGATAATTTTTATAATTTTATTTTATTAAAATTATGCTAGAATAAAATTGAGCCCGTTTATTCGGTTAAAACTCTATATGATCTTCAATGATTTTTATATTTAAAAATAGAGTGAATAAATCGTGATATTATATGGCTAGAATTCTTGTATTTTTTTCCTATTTATGATATTTTTTTCAAAATTCTTATTAGATAAAAATGGGTACTATTGATGTAAAACGCTATGCATTCATTAAATGACGACAATTCAGTTGTCGTTGAAATCATTTAACGACAATATGCATGTCGTTAAATAGTTTAATATATATATATAACATTAAGTATAATGATATCTTTATCTGTATCTTTAAAAATTAATGTATCTGAAATTATGTAAAATTAAATTATAATATGTACATTTTTGGAATCCCTATATTTTTATCTTATTTATCATGTATTTTTGTTTCATAAAATTCTTGATAAGTTGAAAGTGACATTATTCATCCCATTGTTTATGTTAAAGGAATCAACGACCCTATGCTCGGTCGTTACTTCTTATGAGTTCATTTTTCAAACCCCCCCTAAAATAGCTTATTTATTCTTATACCTTATTTATATATTCTCTTCAATCTTTATTCCTCTTAAAAGCTTATTTTGTGTAACTAATCTTTCAACATATATATACATATAGTAAACATAATAATGGGCGACCGTTTATACGGTGCTCATTCATTTTTGTTAAATTAACGTGTCAGCCACTCATTATAAATTTAAGAAAACATATTTAAATCTTAGAAAGGTTCTATCCTATAATCAATGTTAGTAAAAATAAATATATATTTGTGATCCCTATAATTTTGTCCTAATTATCACGTATTTAGCTCTCAAAAATTTTCCTCTATTTGAAAGGAGTATTGTTCATCATGATTAAAGTTAAAAATCAAGTATACTATAAGAATTAGCGCTCTTTCATGGAGACGCACATTAATAAAGGAAACGCATGTTTATTAGGACGCGAATTTTCTATCTCACATTTTTATCAGATATTTGGCATTGTGTCTCAGTCTGTAGATGCAGTTTCACGTTTTACGATGATTTCTCATACACCCCTCAACTCTCGGTGACGAATGAGCCCTCCGTGGGATATTCCTTCCTTCGGACTGGCGAGTTTATCATTGGGACCTCCGTAAGTCTACGCTAGCCTTGGATTCCCTCAAGGCAGCCGAGCTGGTTGTACCTAATCACCTAGATTTTTAGATTGTCATAATTTTCATATGGTTTATTGATGTCGTCATTACTACAAGTTCTGTCCTTGAACTCTGTTCAATGGAATCTACCCTATTGTTCATACATGCTTGATCCTTGGAATTCTTGGCCATTAAAGTGGAATTAGTCTAGTCAAATGTCAGGGGCTATGGGTCCCAATTAAATGACATTTAAATGCTAGTGTTATGGGGTCCTGATCTGATCCCACGGGCGAGGCAAAGTCCAAACATATACCGGTATTATGATGATCGGGTGCTGGCATTCACCAACTCGGTTAACGACATTTAGGGGTAATCATAAAGTCGTGAGAACTCCTAAGTGTATGACCAAAGTCTACCTAGTGCTAATCCATGAGGGGTAGATAGAGAACTGAGATTTTCACGGAGTTTTTATCCCTTGGACTCTAGAGATTAACCCCATCAATAGGAACCTTCTTAGACCCTATAAGTAGAGGACTTTTGACCCCCAGGAACCCTATTTACTTCCTCAACCGGCGGCGCGACCCAGGGTGGACGATCGAAGGCGAATTTGTGCGAGGACGGTGACGTGTTCGCGATTAGGGTGTTAGCGCGTCTTCCCTTTCTTCCTCTAAATCGGTAGGTTTTTCTCGGGCTAAAGACTGACCAAAATATATCATGTTGTGTGTCTTCAAGTTCTCTTTCTAGTGATATATAAAGCCCTAAAATTTATCTAGTATCCTGCGAGGATTTATAGTTTTAAGGGAAGCATGTTAGATTTAGGGTTTTGCTTGTTTAACTTCGATTAACGTGGGCATTAGCATGCTTAAATATTAAATTGACCATGCCATCTTGTTTATTATCATGTTCGCATTCTATTGTTGCATGATTGCCCAATTTGTATGCTTTACATGAGTAGTATTTGATTGTTTTGGTAACCACTAGCCGAACTCGCCAGAGTTCGGGCATGGCGACTTTAGCGCGGTTCACTAGAAACCGCCCTTATTTGAACAGCCCCGCGATAGACCGTTCGGTCTAGGCCAGTAGCTAGTTCTAGACCGTTCATAGTTTGCATGTTTTGAAACCTTCGTGATTAGAGCAGCTACCTCCAGACCGCGCATCTATCCCCGCGGCCCTCAATAGACCGCTCATACCCCGACTGGCCCCTGGCCTTTAGGGATTGAACGGCCTATCGACTGACCGCGGAGACACTGTGAGTGATTCTGGACGAACCATTCTGTCCTACAGAGTTACTTTGTTCTTGATTCTAGTGTGATCTATCTTAGTTAAATAGTGATAATGTTAGGTTAGCAACCTACATATAAACTAGAGCATATGAAATTAATAATTTTTCTTGCTTGATTATTTCCAACATGCCCTTCATCATCAATTCAATAAAGTTTATTTCAAACATGTTATAATGGAAAATGAAATAATGATGCTAGGGATACTTTGACAGTCACTCTACTCTGGTAGAATTGACTGACCGTCGTATACTCATTTTTTGATGATTTCTAGCCTTCATTTCTTGTAATGGTCGAAACTCTCCGCCAGATACTCCTTCCGTCGGACTAGGACCTCCATTATGAGACCTCCGTCAGTCCCTGCGAGCCAGGGATTCCCACTAGGACGTCGGGCAGGTTGTACCTCAAGTCCTACACCTGTTGACTCGATTGAATCGCTTGGATTACCCTGGTTTTAGCCACGAGTGACGGTGGACTGTCTGAGTCATTGAACGGCCAGATCTGGACCGTGTGACATGCAGGACGGCCCAATATGAACCATGCAATTTGTAATCAGAATGGCTGGTTATGGACCGTGGTTATCATGTGAGCGGCCCATAACAAACCGTTCAGTTCCTGAGTGGCCCAGTTTGGCCCGCTTGACTTCGTCTTAGACTTCGAATCTATCCTGTTATGAACGGCCCATAAAGGACCGTCCATGTCGGTTAAAAGGCCCATTTTTGACCGTTCTATAACTGGAGCGGCCCATAATGGACCGTTCATCTTTGGCTTCTGTTAGGCTGTTCTTCAGCCCAATCCTTTTAGAGCGGTCCAGTGAGTGACCGTTCATCCTCTGAGTGGCCCAATATGGACCGTGTACCTTCCAGCTTTCCAAAAATTGATGATTTCGTGGTTTTGATTTGTGTGAGCTGCTCTAGCCTATCCAGGCTATGGTACCTCGAGTTGGGACCTATTGTTAGGTCTATTAATGACATTATCACTTCTAAGTCATTCCTTGAATGACTTTTCTTCTCAATCAAGGAGCTTATTGTTTGGAATCTCAAGAAAATCAATATTCTTATGCATTTTACCTTGATTACATGAACTTGATCTTGGAACTCTTGGCCATTATTATTCGTGGATGTCTAGATTTCGTGGGATCTATGATCCAAGCAAATCAATGCCAAGGCAATCATATTAAGGGCCCAGTCTGGTCCTGTTCACTTGGCATGTGGTACGTTTTACTACTTTAGACTATACTTTCTATTGGACTGGACTCTATTGTAGTTAGTTATTTATTTCTGTTATTATATCTATTATCCTGCTTTATTTCATATTTCTATGTGCACTACACCTATCATTTTATCCCTTTCGAGTCTTCGGGCTCGTGGGAGGCGGGTCGAGGTTCGAGCCGCGCCGGTTCCTTTCTGGTACTCAGATCCTGGGTCGCCACAGCTGGTATCAGATCTATGGTTGTGGAAGTACGTGGGAATTTGTGATATTGTAGTGATCAGAGTCCGTAAGGTCCATTACAGTCGACAGCTGGCATAGGATTTTGTATTTGTTTGCCGCTTGATTTCTCGCGTGAGAGTGTGGGTGCGCGACGTCGGGGCTGTGAAGGTGGTTGCTATCATCATCGGAGTGCTGACATGGGGTCTAAGGATCGAGGTCGAGAGCTTTCTCCCTCGTCGGTGGTGGCCCCGGATGTACTGTATTTTGCAGAGGTTGCCAGTAGGTGCGTTGCTACGGTGCTGCGTTCGAGGAATTATAGCGAGGTCAGGTGACTGGAGAATTATCTGTGGATAAGTGGCCGTGAGTGTGCCCTGGAGGAGCCGTTATTAGTTTTGGCCACTCCAGCTGAGGATTTATCTAGTCCCTGAGGCGTTGAGATTGTGGTTCGAGGTGGCAGAGCGGGCGCTCTGATCGAGATGTGCCCGGATGAGCGTTGGCAGGCGTCGGTTATGGCACGTGTTGCGGCTCGAGGCATGGTGCGTTGCGGTTCGAAGAGTCGCAGCGACGGTGCATCGAGAAGTGTTGTGATCGTGGTCCAACAAGACACTTGGTGAGTGTGTCGGAGGTGCTGACCTGACGGAAGTAGTGATTTTTCGGTGCTGGAAGGTGCTATTCCCAGCGTGTGCAAAGATCGAGGTCAGGTCGAGCACGGGGACCTTCCGTTTGTCGGAGGTGTATTGAGTTTTTCCCTTGGTTGGAGGAGATCGCGTTGGGTTAAGGTTCATCGTCTTGCATCGTGTGTCCGGATTGGTTGGCCTCTCTCGTGTGCCATGAAGTCCGTGCGAGACGAATCCTGTGTTGGCAAGGTGGTTGTCAGTGAGAAGCATTGCCCATTCCCCGATGTGTAAGGGTGTGTTGGCGCTGCTCCGGAAGGATAAGTGCTAGTTGGGCGGTGTTTGTGAGAATTTACAGTGGTGTTGTGTTTTTCGAGGTGTTGTGAATCAGAGCTTATGGCGTTTCAGAGGATGTGTTGAGCGTCGGAGGATTGGTTCCTCGGTGAGAGATTGTCTCCGGTTGTGTGAGACGTGTTATTGCCGTGCCGTTGCTTGAGGCATTGTGATTTGTGGCACTGGCTGGATAGAGAATTAGGGAAAACGTGCTGGCGAGGTTGTCGCATGAGTACCCTATTCATGTGTTGGAGGTTGTGTTCTCGGATGAGATCGAGCTTTGGGGAAGTGATCTCTGGCAGATTATGGGTCCTGGTTGATTGCTGTGAGCGGCAGGTATGGTTGGCCGAGTGATCGACCGCGGTAAGAAGTGTATTATCTGGGGACCCGTGTGCATTGGTCGCGGCGTCATCGACCAGTTTGCTGTGGTAGCAGGCAACACTTGTCGGTTCTGGAGAAGTGTGCCATGGATTGCAAGAGGTTGTGTCCCGTGGCTCTGTGGTCAGAGTGAAATCGGGATTGGCAGGCGTCCACTTAGAGTAATTGAGATGAGATGGGATTCGATTGGACATTGGAAGGTGCCTGTGTGCGAGGTCTCTGATGAGACGTTGGCGTTGGATATGGTGATCCTCGGTCTGCGACCAGTATGGGATGGTTCCCCTATAAGTCTGAGTCGAGTGAGGTAAAGACTGAAGACACTAGAATCTTGTCATTTGATTTCGCCGTGCTCCCCTGAGAGGGTAGAGTTGGCGTGAGGCTCGAGATCGGATGCAGAGTTCGACCGAGATTTGGCTTGAGATGTGGTATTGATCTGTGGGAGAGTCAGCGGATGGCCTGTCGTGATTTGGAGCGTGCCTGTACTGGACCAGCACCATGGATTAGGTCGATGGTGAAGGCCACCTCTCTTTCCAAGGGTAATCTAGGTAAATCTTTCGGGAATATATCCAGAAATTCATTCACAACTGGAATGTCTTCAAGCTTGGTTTCTTTAGTCTCCTTAAGTGTCACAAAGGTAAGGAACGATACACATCCCTTCCTTATCAATTTGCTAGCTCGAAGAGCTGAAATGAGCAGTATCTTGCTCCACTTCTTGTGGTGAGTAAAGACTAATTTCGAGAGTTCTTTGAAAATAATCTTGCTATTTCGACAATCTACTATTGCCTGGTATTTGGATAGCCAATCAGCTCCTAGGATGACATCATACTCCTTTAAGTCTAGACTTATTAAGTTAATAGGGAGATTCTTTCCCTTCACTAATACTTCACAATCTCGATAGTGATGTGAAATAGTTGATTCTTTGCCCAGAGGTGTTTCAATAACTAAATCTATCCATTCTGGTTCATTAGGCAGTGGATTGGCAAACTTTTTAGAAATAAAGGAATGTGATGCTCCAGTATCGAATAAAACATAGGCAGACTTTGAGCAAATCATTAGTGTACCTTCCACCAATCCGCCTTCACTGTCTGGTTTCGCTTCCATAACAGCATGGAGATGGGCATTTCTTGTGACTAGACGCTTTCCTTCTCCAGGTGCTTCCTTCATCATTGGGCAATCCGGGATTTGGTGATCTCGGCTCCCACAACATAGACAAGCTCCTAATTTCCTCCAACATTCTTCAGCCCTCTGTCAAGCCTTATCACAATGTTTACACACCACGTTGGAAGTGGTGGTGATGGAGAATGGCTTGGACGTCTTCTTTAGCTTCTTATCTTGCGAAGACTCCCCTCCATTACCGGGTCTCTTCTTGTTATTAAAGGTTGGCTTATAATTGCCAGAACCAGCAATGCTCCTTTCTCGCCCACGGATCCTGTCAGACAGTTCCGTGGCATCTTCAAGCAACTGTGCTCGGCGCACCATCTCCGAATAGACTTGTATGTCCATCGGTGCCAACTGGGTGATATATTGGGGCCTGAGCCCATTAAGAAACCTTCTAGCTTTCATCTTCTCGGTGCTAACTAGGTGTTTAGCATACCGAGATAATCTTGAGAACTGCGCCTCGTATTCTGCCACTGAGAGGGATCTTTGTTTGAGTGCGGCAAATTCGGAGGCCTTCCTCTCCTGAACTCTATCAGAAAAATACTTATTGTTGAAATGTTTAACAAATTCTTCCCATGTGACCTGAGCTTGGCCTAGGGTAGCTTCTACTGATTTCCACCAGCATCGAGCATCTCTTTCTAATTGAAACGTTGCTAATAAGACCTTCTCTTGGTTCGTGCATTGTATTACTCTAAAGATGCGTTCAATTTCTCTAAGCCAGTGCTCGGCGTCGTCTGGATCTGTAGATCCCGTGAATTTAGGAGAGTTCATGTTGCGAAAACTTTGATGGAGATTTCCCGCTCCACGTTGTGCACCTCCCTGTGCAAATTGTTGTAATGCTTGGGTGAGGCCCTGGATGGTCCTCTGCATATCGCGCCATTGAGCATGTTCTGCGGCCATAATCATGCAATAATTAAATAACTATTAGATCATGATTATTTTCTAAGGATTAGATTAACTTAGCCCTTGGTTCTACCCATTCTCACAGGGTAAAAGGTTAAACCTATCCTTGGACTTGGGCTTCCTAGGAATTGAATATCCTAGGCTCTGATACCACCAAAGACTATCACGCCCCGAGCGCGGAAGGTTACCCGGGGGTGTCGTGATGAGTCTATATCAATCATGTCAATCAGAGCGTAGTGCATTCGATACCAAGATAGAGTGTGCAATATAGAAATAAAAACCTAATCCTTTATTCATTTATAATTATCCTCAGTTACATTCTCTAAATAAGTTGACTCAAATAAGAAGAAAATTACAAGATCATCTTAAGAAACTACAAGTGTAGACAAAATTATGAAACTCTAGACTCTTGGATGGCTCTAGGACTTCACTCTTGTTCATCCCCATCCGTGTTCATTACCAACCGAGCACCACAAAGACCAACGTAGAGCCACCCCCCCCCCATTCTCCATCCCAATCCACGCCCCCGGCCTTCATGCCCGTGAAGCGCCACGCACTACGGAGAGGCGGGCGTTCGATGGCCGAGGAGAGAACGCCGTCACCACCGCCGGTGGTGGAGTCCACTGCGGAAGGAAGAGCCCCGGCGGAGGAGATGCCCACGGAGGAGGAGCTCACGATGCTCGCGGCCGAGGGAGGGCCAACCGGAGATGCGGAGGAGGCGCCACCGGCCATGGAGGAAGCGCCACCGATCGTAGAGGCGATGGCGAAGGCCGCCCGGGACCCGAAGGTAGGTGGCCAAGTCCTTAGCCCCAAACTCATTTTTTTAGGCCATGCATGCTATCTTAGGCATTTGGGGAAGGGAATACGACCTTAGGGGCCAAGATGGTGGCCATTGGGCCACCCACGGTGGCGGGATACGCCGTCGGGGAAGAGGGCTCAAAACGGTTCCACAGAAATCATCTAATAAGACCAAGCGGTTCACATAGAACCGTTCCAGTCAACACGGCCCAGGGAAGGCTATTTAAAACCTACAAACTGACCTAACGACGTGGTTCAAATCGGACCGTTCAAACCACAGGACGGCCCACTTGGGACCGTTTAGAATATGAAGGGACAGGAATGGAACGGTTAACTTTAAACCGTTGATCATCAGGTGGTCATCTGGGGACCGTGATAGGGGGAGTGATGCTGAATTTGAACGGTCTCCAATTTGACCGCGTATGATGTAGACGGTCTACCACAGACCGCTCTATGGAGAGTGAGGCAGGGATAGCTCTGTGAGAGGTGGATCAGGCGGTCAGTCTCAGACTATTCAAAGCTTAGATAGGGCATAATAGGGCGGTTCAGATGTGGCCGCGGAGTGACAGGGTGGTTCTTGATGGACCGCTTATGAAGCAGAGTGTGGAATTTCATTCTTATTTGTTGAGAGATGAAGACCCTGATAAAATCCTACGTGAAATGAATGCAGGGGAAGCGACGGACCCGAATTTCATGGCTGCAGGTCCGGGTGGTGTATCTGGCACTGTCGGATTTTCAGCGAGAGAGGCTGGCGGCGATGGGATTCGCCGAACTCCTGAGCATTGAGGTGTGTCACTTTGACACACCTCTACTTTATGCTATGCACGACCGCTGGGACCCGGTGAGTCAGTGCTTCCTATTCCCATGGGGGCATATGGTCCCCACGTTGGAGGACGTGGCCTAGATCACGGGCCTGCGCGTGCATGGGTCTCCGGTGATCACGAGTACTTATCCCGATTACCGGGACATGGCCCGGGAGTTACTAGAGTTGGACCTGCTGCATCCTGAGCGGCAGTCTACCACAGTGACGAGAGCAGCGCTCCAGGACAGCCTGGGGCTTAGAGGTGCGGGGATAGCGACCGGCGAGCTGCCCGAGCAGCACCTTCAGCGGCTCATGATCCGGGCCAGGTCGAGAGTTGCAGCGGCGGTGGGTGCAGAGGCAGACAGAGTCCTCCGATGGTTTCTGATGCTGCTTTTCGGGTGGCTCCTTTTCACGATGCGGGCAGACGTGATCAGCTGTCGATTCCTTTCGCTTCTCAAGGACCTCTCCCACGTAGGTGACTACGTGTGGGTAGCGGCGGTCCTCGCCTTCCTGTTCGATACCCTGGGATCGACGACCTGGTGGATGATGCTTGGGGGATTCTCTCCCTTACTCTAGGTACTACTCTGACCCTAGCTTGGTTTCTATGACTCCTAGATGCTTTTCTACATGTTGACACAATATTGTGATGCAGGTCTGGGCCTACATCCGGCTGCCCGGGCTCGGGCGAGGGGAGATGGCCTTCCCTAGTGTGATTCCGATCGCGAGACATTGGATTGCACCCCGGGAGATGGGAGGGCTTAGGAGGCAGGTCCGCGCCCTTCAGGACAACCTAGACACCCTACCATACACCTAGGTATGCTTCTAAACTTAGACTGCTAGCTAAAAATTCTATATGTTTATGATGCTGACTCGACTCGCTATTTGATAGGTGCGGTGGACCGCAACGGTACCACTCACGCCCGGGTGAACGGCCACGTTCGCCGGTAACGGCGTGCCGAAAGATTTGTCAGAAATCGGGTCGAAAATAAAAAAAACACGCGGGAAAAGCCGCGGCACACCTCCGGGCATTCGAAACGACCCCGGATCATGCCGACCTAAACATGAAAGATGTCTGAAATAAAATTATAGACACGACAGAGCCGGACACTCTGAGAAAGCAGGTCTGAGACCCGAAAACAAGGATCCGAAAGGGTCTGGAACATCACAGGTGGTGTTGGCTACACATCGCCTTCAGGGAGCGGCCCAGACTTGTTGGATGTCAGAGTGGGAAGCAGCGTTCCAGTCTCGTCCCCTTCGGCAGATCACGTGACAGGAGTTCGTCGTGACGTTCGAGCGTGCCTTCTGTCCATCTTTCATCAGGACGCAGAGGCTGCGTGAGTTCATGGAGTTGACCCAGGGCAACATGTCAGTGATGCAGTATCGCGCCAGGTTCATCGAGTTGGGCCGCTATGCGTCTCACATCATGATAGATGAGGAAGTGAAGACTGATCAGTTCATTGGCGGTCTGAGGGTCGAGCTGAGGCACCATCTCCTTGTGTCAAGTTTGACTACTTTGGATGCGGCATACAAGGCAGCATCGGCATTGGAGAGAGATTTGCAGATGATTCGAGAGTAGGGCAGTGCTGGTCAGGTTCGGGTAGATTTTTGTTAGTCGATGGAGGTTCAGCAGCAGAGTAGTGTCTAGCTCTCAGCAGGTGGTTCCGTGGCAGTGCAGTCTGTGGCTCCGGTGCCAGAGTCATCATCCTTTAGCTCGAGGCTCAAGAAACTACTCAAGGATGTAGGCTTTGGTGGGAAGCGTCGGGGTCATAAGGGGCAACCGCAGCAGGAGTCGATAGGTAGTGTCCAGTAGTTGGTAGCTTTACAGCGTCAGAGTTCAGTGAGTGGTGCTCGGGACGGTTGTCCCAGGTGCAGTGGCTCTCATCCAGGCAGGCCGTGTTCAGTGCCCGTGGTTTACTTCAGGTGCGACCAGCCAGGGCACATGGCATGTGACTGTCCGCAGAGACCGAGTCAGCCGCCCGGGTTTCAGCAGCAGTAGCAGTTCCAGCCCCAGTAGGTGCCAGCACAGCCACAGCAGTACCAACGACAGGAGCAGTTTCCTTAGTTGTCTCGGTCAACTACTTTAGGGAGGTAGAGATCCCGAGGCAGAGTGACCCACTTGACCAGAGCAGAGGTTGAGGCGTCGCAGTTGGTGTAAGGTACTCTTTTGATTTTGGGTTGTGCGGCTCGTGTTTTGTTCGATTCAGGTGCTTCTCATTCGTTCATTTCGGAGGATTTTGTTCAGAGCGTGGAGGACTCGGTGACCGAGGTGTCCTGTGACATGGCGGTGGAGTTACCTACTGGTGATTTCATGCACGTTTCGTATTGCTTCGAGTAGGTGCCAGTGTGGGTGGAAGGGTGAAACTTGCCAGCCAGGCTCTAGGCGTTACCGCTTCAGGACTTCGATGTTATCCTAGGCATGGATTGGCTCAAGGCACATCAAGCGTTGGTTGATTGCGGCTCGAAGAAGGTCTACTTCCGACAGCTTCGTGGACCCACCTTCTATTATCGAGGTATTCGGTCTTCCTCTTCCCGCTTGCTTATTTCGACTATTAGGGCTCGTCGTATGCTTGATGCGGGTTGTCAGGGTTTTCTCGCTTCCGTGGTTTTGGTTGATCGACAGTGTCCGGATGTGGAGGACATTTTTGTGGTCTGTGAGTTTCTCGATGTTTTTACCGAGGAGTTGCCAGGGTTGCCACCGCAGCGAGGGATTGATTTTGTGATTGAGGTGGTACCTGGTACGACGCTTATGTCGAAGGCCCCTTATCATATGGCACCTGTGGAGTTGAGAGAGCTGAAGGCGTAGTTGCAGGAGCTGCTGGCGAAGGGGTACATTCGTCCTAACTATTCCCCGTGGGGTGCGCCAGTGTTGTTCGTGAAGAAGAAGGATGGTAGTTTGAGGCTGTGTATCGACTATCGTCAGTTGAACCAGGCGACTGTTAACACAAATGGTGAGGAAGAGCCTCAAGCCTCCCCCACTTCGCATAACCCGGACCTTCAAAAGCCACATGCCTTCACATATGACACCATAACCATAGATGGGCCCCTACTCAAAAGGATCAAGGTAGACCCCGTCTGCCAAAGCTTGCACCCATACTCCCTACCCATGGAGCGACACCTCCCTCTAGTGCCCTTCTCCTATCGCACCACCATCCAATCATCCTACCAAGTGGAGACTTTAGAGGATCTTCTTAAGGGCCTATCATGACAAATGGAGTTGACTGGCATGTTGACCACAGTAGCCGACCGACCTAAGAGTCTTGACATCCTACACCAATGTGTCGAGTCTGTCTCCTCGATTTGCACTGTTGGTTGCTACACTAGCGACCTCCTACTATTCATTCCCACACCCGATGAGCCCGATCTTATCCTCAAATTGGAGTCCCTTATCTCGGGTAGAAAGTCAAACCATCCCCTCAAAGCCAACACCCCATCTCCCGTCACACTTGGAGAAGACCCATTTCCCGGTGAGAGAATTATGATGTGGGAACCTATTGGGGACAAACTTGCCATTGATCCCTTTGACCCCTTCTAATGGGAACTTGGGTACCCATGTGGCCCACTGGTATCACTCACCACCCACTATTCCCCACCTTCACCCACCATGTTGGGTCAAGCCCACCTCTTTCAAGACCCGAGCCACATCTGGGAAGCTATAACCATGGATGACCTACACCTTGGGAGTGAGGAAGTGCCCCACTCCATGATATCCACCTTCATATATCTCTTCGACCCTTATGGATGGAAGCTCCAAGGCCAAAACATACCCCTACACATGGAAGTCATCTCCGGGTTAGGAATGCATTTGTCTTGGTACACCGCATCATTCGGTATGGTTAGAAGGTTAGGCCGTCTCCCACATGTCACATTAGGGCGAATGCATGTCTTGTCTACCTTCGGATGTGCCGGCCCTCCCCCATCCGTCGTCGTCACCAAGATGGGTCTAGAGCATGATAGGTACCTACATGGATGTCCTGGTCCTTTGACATTTGCATTCATGCAAGATAGAGTCACCTTTGGATGCCTCGGACCTCCCAAGCCAATCAAATTCAATGAGCATCCAACACATGATAGGTCCATATTCGGTTGTCTTGGTCCACCATTGCACTCTATAGTCCTCACACCCACACTGCATCATAGTGCATGGCATATGCATTCGAGCAAGCATCTAGCAATGAGCGATGATGTTCAGGAGTAGGTAAAAGCTCGCGAGCGCCACTTGGAATCCCACGTAGGCAACCTGGTGATAGTGGTATCAGAGTGGCTCTACCTTAGGGCTATCTCCAAACTGAGGGCACGAGGATTTGGACCTTCTTGAGTTTCGAGTGGCATTGGCAACCATGCTTATGGGTTGAACTTATCAAAGGATTTTGGGATACACCCAACTTTTCACATGGCGGATCTAGCACCCTATGAGGGCCCCGCGGTGGAACCCAGTGAGTACCTCGAGCCTACACCTACCTTTGTGAGTGACACCATTGGAGTGCTTCCACATATCAGCCTGAGAGCCCGACGAGAGCACACAAAGGCAATACTGGGCAAGCAAGGTACTATTGCCAAGAAAATGGTGCCAGTGCCAACTTCAGAGGATGAAGAGCCATCCCCCAACTAAGGACGCGAGAATGAGCTAGGAGGATGAGCTTCACTCGGATCTGCTACTGTTTTGGTGTGCCACCACCCCGGTGGACCCATACTCGATGGAGTCAAGTTTTTCGCACCCCGGGAGTATGATGGGGGCATCTCCAGCCACTCCATATTTCTCTGAGGATCACGTGCTCGCCAGCAGTACTACATCTTGTTTGTCATTTTTTTCATTCATATCAAGTATTTTCCTATTTACTTTGAGTCTTATCTATATAATTTCCCTTTCATTTGAGTCATGTACCTAGGTTAGTAAGTTATTTACCTATGTTTAGAGTCAATTGGGCCATTTAATCACCCTTGGACATGCTTGGTCTTTAGTGTAAATGTCAAGGGCATTATTCCTGGATGTGCCATTCCAATCGGGCGCACGTTCTCCTTCAAAAAGATGTCCTCTTTTTGCCTTGTTATAAACTGCAGTCGTCATGCACCCAGAGAACCCTAAATCGCCAGCCCTCAAGAGTTGGAGTGCGACTGCCCTGTTCTGGATAGTGGTTTTACTTCCGCTTGTGTCTTCTTCAACCGCACACGCACAGGTAGAGGTCGAATCGCCTCATCAGGAGCCGTCATTTTCAGGAGATACATGGCACTTGAGTGCTTCTCCGTATCTATGGCTTGCCGGGCTGAATGGGAACCTGAATCTGGCGGGGCATGATGCCGCCGTACACCAGTCGTTTGGCGACATCTTCAGCAATCTGAAGGTCGGGTTCATGGGATTAGGTGAGGTGCGCCGTGGACGCGTGGGTGTGCTGACCGATCTTCTGTTTGTGCGGGTAGGCGATCAACAGGCTGTACCAGTGCCCCAGCTTCCGTTTCCCGTGCAGGTGAAGCTGACGACGACGACATTTACGCTGACGCCGGAGTTTGCCTACCGCGTTTATTCGGAGAAGCACTTTGCCGTGGATGCGCTGGGCGGATTTCGTTACTACCATCTCGGCGCGAACTCGAATTTCAATGCCGGACCGCTGGGACAGGCCTCTTATTCAGGCACAAATAACTGGGCGGACGTGACGGCGGGGGCGCGTCTCCTGGCGAGGGTAACGCCGAAGATCGGAGCATTTCTGATTGGCGATGCCGGCGGTGGCGGCTCGAACCCGACATGGGAGATTGCCTACGGCGCGGGATACAAAGTCATGAAAAATGCGACGGTGCAGATTGGGTACAAGCGGCTGTACTTCAACCGCCAGGACGGAAATACTTTTGGTCTGGACGCTACACAGCAGGGACTGGTCCTGGGGACCACGATTCGTCTTCGCTAGCCTCCGCAACAGCACCATCATTGATGGCGCCACCACCCTCACCAAAACAAACCCGCAACACACAACCAGCTACAATTAAATCGACCCTTTTCTTATTCTTATTCTTTTCTTCTTCCTCTTCCTCTCTCCCCACCGTGACCGCGCCCCTCTGCCCCTCTCTCTCCCATTCGACCGCGGTGAGCCCCCTTCCGACTGCAGACGACGGCGGGGCGACGGCGCGACGACATGGGCGACGGCGAGGTGATCGCGTGGGCGTGCGGCGGGCATGGGAAGCATGAAGGAACGAGGGTTTCAAAGCGTTCTTCGTGATTTCGGCGTCGATTCGGCGGAGCATTCGCTCCATTGAGGTAGGGTGACGTTCGCTAGCTCCCCACGTTCCATTTCCACGATTTGTAGGCCGCGACGAGGCCGTGAGATGGGGTTTCCATGTCGGGGAGGGTTTTTCATGATTTGGGGAGAATTCGCCCGATCTATGATTTTGGGCCGCGATTTGACGTTTTGATGGCTTAGATGCATGCTAGGGGTCCCAGAGGAGCTTCCCCCTTGATTTCCCCCTCTCATGTGGATGTACGGGGGCGTGGTTGACGTTTTTGGGTTGTATTGTCCGTTTCGCCACCGGGACGATATAGCGGTCGTTCCAGAAACCGTCATGAGCATAACGAGCTCAGGCAGGTGCGTTATGCTTCATATGATTTGAGTCTGGTCATGGAGGGTTTAACGGCCCCGCGACTGACCTCTATGTTAGGCATGACGCGCCGGTGCTGGTGGGTCATGGTTTCCGACCATTGGTTTTTGACCGTTGGTTTTGACCGTTGGAGTTTTGGTCACACAACGCGCCTAGGGAGGCCTGTCATGTACCATAGCGCCCCGGGGAAGGTGCGTTATGCTTAACGCCTTTGCCTTCCACTTAACATGCCAGAGCTAGTCCGTTAAGACCCATAACGCCCCTTGAGGAGCGCGTTATGATTTGCTTTGCTCTGTGACATAACGCACCATGTCCAGTCCGTTATGTACATAACGCCCCAGTAGGAGTGCGTTATGTTCGCTTTCGTGACTCGGGGCTTAACGCACCTCTGCTAGTCCGTTAAGCACTATAACGCACCTGGGCAAACGCGTTATAGTCTGGTTTCCGTTGGGAGTGGTGGACGCCTAGGTTGGACCGTCCATTCTCCCCAGCACGACTGTGAGTTAGCCGTGCATCCGTGAGTGGCCAATGATGGACCGTTCATCGTCTGAGGCCGAGTTGGTGATTTTTCGTGTCGATTCGAGTCCCGAGTGAGCAGACCTCGATCCACGTGCTGACCTGTAGTCTGACTGATGCTAGGCATCATGTGGGGACCAGGTGTGTGGCACCGTGAGGGGTCCCAGGATGTGACGTCTTTGGCTTACGTCACCATGAGTCAGTGTTGTATGAGGAGCGATCCTTGTACTCGTTCACTTTCAGAGTCGGTTTCGTGACTTGAGGGTCTGTACTTCCGGTGACCCATCCACTAGTCGTAGCTTCCACGGCACGCGTGTGTTGGCCCATTAGGAGCACTGGTGTGGCGCACCCAAGAGAGACAGTGAGTAAGCTGGTTACCGTAGGGCCCCCGCGTACCGCCGAGTCCGGGCAGGTGGGGGAATTACCAGCTAGTGGACAGACCTAGGGCGTATGGTCTGAGTGTGCACACGAGACTGAGGGTTCAGACTCGCGCTGACGAGCACGACCTCAGCTAGTCCTTGTTTGTGGTACTTTGGTTACTGTGCGTGTCTGAGTCTCACGTCCGGGGCGTTGTAGCTAGACACTTGTGACGCGATATAAGACGTCAGTGGACGCATCCGGTCGTTCTTCTAGTGGGAGGTGCTCCTGTCTGTCGGTAGGTGTGGACTTGAGTTTTGTCGGACCGAGGTTCAGTAGTACGGTACCGATAGATTAGATGATTTTCTGTTTATTTATTCCAGCTTGTTGGTTCCACCGTACTCCTGTTAGCTAGAGTAGCTTTACTACTTTATAGGGTTAGTTTTACTACTGTAGCACAGATTTTTTCGTGCGAGGTAGGGGTTCGCGGGATCCCTACTGAGCTTTCATTTTGGAGGCTCATTCCCTACATGTTTTCACCGTGTTTCAGGCGAGGCCGGCACTTCAAGTGGTACAGCAGGCGTCCAGCGTGGTTCCAGTAGCCGAAGTTAGTGCCAATTACCAGAGCCGGGATATGCCCCGTGTACTTATACCTTCCTTTCAGTTGACTGTACTTTTATTTTAGACATGAGATGCACTGGACCTTGTAGCAGTTTATTTATTTATTTAATTTCTGTATTATTATTTAGTCGTATATTGTGCTATCTCTGTAGTTACTTTAGCTTCTTACATACCCTCACACCATCCCTTTTCCCTTCCGAGTCTTCGGACTTGTGGGTGGCAAGCTGAGGTTCGAGTCACGCCGGTTCCTTTCCGATACTCAGATCCCGGGTCGCCACATTCAACATCACAGAATGTGCTAAGTGTTGGGGGAGAGGTCCCCCAGATATCGGCCGTAGTTGTGGAGGATGGATTCCATAAAAGGATGCACAAGGAGACGAAACTGTACTCGGAAAGACTCTATAGGGACTCTCATGCCACCTGAATAATAACCTCCAAGACACTCGTCAGAGTCAGGGAAGATAATGCCGAAGTTGGTAGGGATTTGAAAGGCCTCACGGAGGCTATGGACCATCCGATAAGCAATCAAGGGTGGTGAATGAGGACGACTAGAACCGGCCCTGGAAGTACTCAGAACATCAGCACGATTGGTCCTTTCCTCAGTGGAAGACTCAGGATTAGCACGAAGGATCCTCCTACTAGCTGCCATGGACTGCGGAAGCGAAGAGAGATAGAAGAATCCTCACCTAGGCAAAGGACATATGATGAGGAAGTGCCAAACACCCACGTCGAGAACAAGAGAGGTAGGTGGAGCTTCCCCAAGTGTCCTCACACCAATACTTATAGGCATTTGAAGGTGGAATGATTGGTTCAAGGGGCCACGAAGGGAGAAGGCACTCATCACTGCCAAGGTCAGCCATCGAACCCAAGCGACTATTCACGCCCACTTTCCCATATGAAAGATGGTTGCACCATAATGACAACGACGCCACCTAACATTTCGACTGAAGTTTCCTTGCACACCAAGAAGCTCGGTAGGTGGTAGGGCCCACCTACCCAGATGATTCGAGGAGATCCTCGTAGAAACTTCCCCTTGGCAGACCCACTGGGACTGTCTCTCAGACACCAAAAGTGCTCGGCGTCTGAGTGTGGGGGAGTAGTGAGGAGGGTAAAACCAATTTGGCCCACATGCGGCCCATTAACGCGAGGCCTAAGTCTGCTCAAGACCCGCCGAGCATAAAGTGGACCTCCTGAAAGTCGACAGCAAGTGCTAGGTGGCCCAATAAAGATAGACAAAAGATTTGCCAGCCCACAAGGGGCATCGACCCAGGCATCTAGGGCACCAGATGACTCTCTAACGATCGAGCGTTACTCCTGAACGTTACTCCTGCCATCACCGGCCTCTACTCCAGTGAGGGCAAGCACGCGTCTAGAACATCATAAGACATGCTTGGAGGCCACACGGTTCGGATGGGTGAATGCACAACTAGAAACTCCCTATGATTGCGGAGAGACGTTATCCCACAACTTACACCTTTCTCTGTTAAGGGATGGGCCTCCATCGCCAAGACAATCAGAATAAATAGATCTCTGATCAGATGACAAAAGAATATAGACACAGACTCATGCATAGAGATAAACCTATGCACAGACACACTGAGACAAAAAGCCATACACGGAGAAATGCTCTGGCCCGCTGAGAAGGAAGAAACACCAGGAGAAGCCAGCTTCTGAGCACGTCTCACCCCCAGCTAGCACTCTGTGAACACTCACTGGACACAGCGAGCACCTCCAGGAATCCCGCTCTAGCACCAGGCTTGATCATTCTACTCTCACACACTCCTCCCCTCTTCATCTCCTGTTGATCCTCATCCAACACGGTCCTTACTTAAGTATCGGAGGGTTGTCCCCTAGGGTAGCACCTAGGGCTCCTTCTAATGCCTTCTTTCTGATGTTTGTAGGCTTCCATGGGTGGCTAGACGTTCTTCTCTAAATAAACAAATCATAAAAGTGTGATACGAGATTTGGGAGACCATTTTTCCATCTCTACAATCTCTAATTTGAGTTTCAGAGTAGACATATCTGACAATAAAATAATTGATACTCCACTAGAATTGAATGTCAAGATGCACCCTGCTGATGGAGAGCCACTAAAAAATCTAGAACACCATTGAGTTCTAGTCAATAGTCTTATTTATTTGACTATAACACATCTAAATATCGCATATGTTGTCTATGTTGTGAGTTAGTCTATGGCTATATCACGGTCCAATCACTATATGTTACTGTTGAATTCTATGATATCTTCAAGGCATTTTGTTCCATATACTATTGTACTCTTGCTCTTCATCCTTAGCGTTGTATCACTTATCAATGCTCTACCATAAGCTTTTGCATATTTCTAAGTGGTTCTTTAATCTCTTGGCGAAGTAAGAAGTAATATGTTGTCTCTGGCCCTAATAGTGAGGTAGAATTTCACACTCTCGTCGACACCACTTCAGAAATTATGTGGCTCAAGTGACTCCTTGAAGATTTTATTTATTCCAGTTGAGAGTCCCACTCTATTTTTTGTGACAGCAAAATTGCTATTCAGATTAGCCATAATGAAATCTTTGGTGAGCGTTGAGTCCACTCAGCCAGGTGTGCAGCATCACCTTATCCCTCAACCGATTGGGCAGTTGCAGCAGGTTTATCTGCCGAGCGTCCCCGGAGCTCCTTGTGTTGTTCCCACTGTCGATGGTGCTTCTTCTTCCAAGTCCAAAGGCAAGAAGTTCTGATTCAAGAAATCTAAGAAGGCTCAGACGTCTGAGGATCGGCAAGGCAAGCAGTCGTATGCAACTAGAGCCTCCTCTCTTATGCTAGTTAATCGTGGTACACCTCCGTCCATGAATACTAGGAGCAAGTTAAGGGAGCGTGAGAAACGGCGTACCCAACAGTCTTCTGCCGGTGCTGTTCCATCGTCAGTCCCGTCTTCTCAACAGCGCCAGGAACCTGCTGTCTGTCAGCCGAGATCGTGTGTGAGGTTTGGTGGTAGCCACCCTGGCAGGCCATGTTTTTTGCCAGTGGTTTATTTTCGCTGTGATCAGCCAGGCCATGTTGTTCGAGACTGCCCGTTCAGGCCGAGACCGACGCAGTTCTCTCCATTCGCCTAGCCACAGCAGCTCCAGTTCCAACCTGTGCCGCCACAACCTCAGCAGGACTCACCAGCGTCTCAGCTCCCTCGTGCTGAGCAGTGACGTCCTACCTTTTGGAAGGTGTGTTTCTATTTTTTGATTAGTGAACTTGTGTTTTAATTATTCCTGTTGTTTGAGTTTTATGTGATTTAGTTGTCTGTTAATTGTTCATTATGATGGTGCTGTTTGTGTGATTGTGATTTTCTTCTCTCCTATCCTGGTCGTTTCTCCCGTTCTACTTTCTCCCTCGTTTCTCTTTTCCCTCTGTTTTTCTAGACGCGGGACGCGCGACCATGCCAAGTTGACCAAGGTAGAGACGCGATGGAATGGGCCAGAACGTGATGAAATGATGGATGAGGTAGACGTTGGCAAGATTCGTAGGTGGATCCTAGGGTAACGTGACTTGATTATTTTATCGCCTGTGATTTTCGTAGAAGTTTGTGCCTTTGCGTGGCCCAGTGGCTTGTCACCTGCAGTGTCGACAGCCCTGTAAAACAGTCCACGTTGTGCTTCGTGTTTTTCGGTGGAGTAATTGATTCTACTCTTTCCTTGTCGTGTCTGATTGTCTAGATCCGTAGATTGTTCGGCATCATTACCCAATGGTTATCTTTTATGCTGTTTGTGCCGTTTAAGAATTCCTTAGTGTTATTCCTGTTGGCATGTCCCTTCTGGTCGGGATTTGCGGGTATTAGATTCTTTTATCAATTGCTCAGGTGGTTGTTGACCATTCGAGTTGTGACAATGGCCGTACATATTGTTACAATACTTTGGTCATCCCAACTTAAATCTGGTCAGCTCCTGATGTGTTTCACTTCTGTTAAAGTTGAAGTGCTCGATTAGACCCCTTTGGCTGAGAAGTTGCTCGAGCGAACTAGGCTCTTCCTTTTTTGGTGAGCTTCTGTTAGTAAGCTTGATGCTTCCCATGTCGTTTGGTGGATCTCTTGGTGAGGTTGGCCTTAGAATTGCCATTGCTGTACCGCCTTGTCCTGTGTCTGCTCAAGTGTGGACAACTTAATTTGAACCTGATCATCTCATTGTTTTACGGTTGCCTGGCTTTGGACCTAATCTCTGTGTCGAGAGCTGTTATATACCGTGTTTTTGTCGTGCCGTGTCCAACGGTCGATGTGATGTGAGGCTCATTTATCATTTACAGGACACAAAGGTAGGCCGAGATTAGTGCTTTTCCTTGGGCTTTGTGCTGAAGCTGGTGCTCTTCTCGGTTGCACTTAGACTTTTTCTGCTCGGTTGCTCGCTGGATCAGTGCTAGAGGCATGTTACATTACGATTTTCTGGGATTACGATGACGCCTAGTGTGTACTGAGATGCGAAGGCCGAGGATCTTTCTGATGCCTTCGTGCATTGTTGAGTGCGCAGCGGAAGCGTGTGGGCTGATGACCCACGAGCCGAGGATTCTTTTCGTATAATTCTACCTGGTCGAGAGAATTGCTCCTTCTCGATGTGACTCCGTCTTAGCTGCATGTGCCTAGAGCCGGAGCAGCATTTACAGTGCCTGGTGGAGCTAGCCAGGGCGAGGGTAGCAGCGCAGCCAGGAGCGGAGGCCGATCAAGTGCTGCGGTGATTCTTGATGCTGATGTTCGGGTGTCTTCTCTTCTCCACTCGTGCAGACACGATGAGCTGCCGCTTCCTCCCTTTCCTCGAGGAGCTCGACCACGTGGGCGACTACGCATGGGGAGCGGCAGTCTTGGCTTTTCTATTCGACTCGCTGAGCTCGACGGCATGTCAGATGATGCTCGGGGGCTTCTCCCCCTTACTCCAGGTACGACTCTTACCCTAGTTTGATTTTTATGACTTCTATATGCTTTCTAAATGCTGACGTGCTATTGTGATGCAGGTTTGGGCCTATGTGTACCTTCGGGCACTAGGCAGAGGGGAGGAGACCCGTCCTGGGCTTCTCCCGATTGCACGGAGGTGGGTAGCACCTCGCGAGACCGGTTCCCTGAGACGACAGGTCAGGGAGTTATAGGATGACATTGACGCTCTGCCGTACGCCTCGATACGATTCTAAACTCAGACTCTCTGATTAAATACATTCCTATATGATCATGATGCTGATGCAATTTCCTCTTTTTTGCAGGTGCGGTGGACGCCTTATAGCGAGGAGGGCCAGGCAGACCAGCCTTGGGTGGTCGGGGCTCTCGCTTTCAATGGCCGGGACGTGTGGCTTCACTGCATTAACGTGGTGGAGCCACTTCATTACAGATTGGTGATGAGGACTGCCGGGGTTCACCAGCCCGCGGTGGAGTTCCCTGCACCAGATAAGGCCGGGGAGAGAGTATCGAGGTCAGTGAGAGGCCTAACCGCGGCATTTGATTGGACTACGAGGAACGCCGCACAGGTAGCTGACTGGACGGCCCTCTAGCGGGTGGTGACTGCCCGAGCGGAGAGCGACACAGCATACTACATCGCGTACGAGAGACACTACCGGGACCAAGTGTTCTGGGGCGCCCACCGATCGGTACGACTTCTTAACCCTAGACCCTTTATGCTTATGATTATAACTTAATGACATGCTAACATTTTAGATTTCTAAGTGCAGACTAACCCCGAGGGACGCGTTGCGGAGCTGACAGGGCTCCTCACAGCGATAATCCGGGAGCGGGACGAGGCCCGACAGGCCTTAGCCCTTTTGGTGAGTTTTTTCCCTTTTCCTAATGCATTTACTATTATACTGAGACACGACTAACCTGGAGTTTTGTTTTCAGTGGGGGGAGGAGGCCCAGAGACAGGGGGCCAACGCTCCATCTTCCTCTACGGCGTAGACTCCGGCCGACCGAGTGGAGCGGGAGGCGGAGTTGCGACGGATGGTGGATCGGGCCGAGGCGGCCGAGGCAGCACTCACCGAGCTGGTACATTCTACACTTCCCTTTGTGAATTCTATTCTTATTATATTAAAATGCAGTTGGCTAATAGTGTAATGCATGTGTGCAGGTGACAGAGTTGACAGCCGCCATTGGCGAGGGTGACCAGCTACGAGAGGAGCTCGTGCTGGCACAGGACGAGGCCACCCGCTTGTGCGAGGAGCTGGTGCAGGGCTGCAACTTGAGGGAGGAGGTGTCCCGCCTGCGGAGAGAGTTGGAGCAGAGCATCCACTCGAGGGAGTCAGTGGAGCGAGACCGTGTC
This sequence comes from Amorphophallus titanum, assembly GCA_024336825.1. Lineage (NCBI taxonomy): Eukaryota > Viridiplantae > Streptophyta > Magnoliopsida > Alismatales > Araceae > Amorphophallus > Amorphophallus titanum. The sequence continues at coordinate 10,944,360 of JANBPO010001714.1, forward strand.
GAGGCGCAGGAGGAGGCAGCCCGCCTGTGGGAGCAGTTGGCACGGGCCAGACCATCGGAGTCGGTGGAGCTGGGGATTCTCCGGGCGGAGCTGGAGTGACTCTGTACCACGACTTCAGAGCTGGAGCGTTTCCGACAGGAGGCGTTCGAGCTTCGCGGCAAGGTACGTGCCTACCGTGAGATGAGCCGATCTCGTAGCTTGATGAGCAACAGTTGTGCGACTCCGAGTGGGAGTCGTGCCACTCACGGCTCTGTTGGGCAGTTTCTTGCGACTTCCTCTCAGCGGCAGAGGACCGAGGAGGAGGACAGATGCCGACGGTGAGAGAGAGAGGAGGGAGCGACCTCTACGATGGGCCCGCCATCGAAGAGGCAGGAGGGAGGTGGTGACACAAAGGTGTTCGGACGTTAGGCCGATGTAAATCAACACTGACTCCGGTCAGTGGGGAGAGGTCCAGCACCCGAACCTAAATCAACACTCCCGCACGCCTGATACGGCGGCTCGGCTGACCCATGATACGGCGGCCCCTTTTCACTGAAACGGTGGGCTCCCTTTGAGCCTTGATGCGGTAACGTCTCACTACCCCTTGATACGGTGAGGACTGAAGCTAGTGAACCGGTTACCCGTCCGCGCGTTTGATACGGTGCCACCTGCTGGCCCGTGATACGACGACGTTCCCATATAGTGACACTACCGGGCTTGTGATACGGTGGCTCTCAAGAGGCGTCCCATCCTCGTTACGGCACTCTGTTTCGCTCGAACACGGAGCATTGAATGCTCGTGCCTCTGGTTCGTGTTCCGGTCGACAGCGCAGCGGCAGCAGGTTGTCGACGTCAACCTCGACCAACCTTGTGAAGACACGCCAGCTCCTCCTGCTGTCCCTACGCATAGGCCATTTAATGGCCCCAGACAGGTGAAGAAGAGAAGAGAAGAAGAAGGCTTGGCCTTCGAATGCTCCAACCTCCATTCTGTATAAAAGGGATTAATCCTCTCTGAGACGACGGACTCAGCTGGCTGGCTCTCCAGAGAAGACAGAAGAAAAGAAGGGAAGAATAGAGAAGGGCCTGCTGCTTCGACCACCGCCGTCTGTGCGAAGAGAGAAGAAGAGAAGAAGGGGGAGGAGCTCGTGTTCCGTCCCTCTTCCCCATTGTATCTTGTTCCCCTCTGTCATTCCTTCTGTTTTCTTGCAATGTATTAGCCCCCGTGGTCATTTCCTTTTTGCAAGAATAGAAAGAAAAATTTGCCTGTGTTTATGTTGACTGCGCGTCCCCATATGCTTGCGTTCGTTGTCGTCCGGTGTTTTCCCCTCGTCATCTACCGCTGGTTGGTGTAGCAATCTTTCTTCCCTTGCTCATCCTATCATGGGAGGCGTCTCTCCCGTCATCTATCTTGTCCAACCCCTCCCGCTGGTAGAGAGAGAACTCCTCTGGGACAGTGGCCTCAGGGTTCGCTCAATACGATGAGCAAAACTCTAACGCTAGGTCCTTGCAAAATGCCATGTATCCTTGGGTTCCATGGCGTCTTGGCTCACGCCTCACCCGTCGTACCCTTACCTCCATGCGAGGAACTTTCCCTGGTTTGAGCCCAGCCCCTTTAAAGTTTTCACCCGTGGGGATCCATGATCCATGTCCAGTGGCTATCTTGGCCTTGCCGACCCGGCGGTCATTCCACCTGCTCCCTACCCTCATTCTAATCCGGTGGCCTGCTCACCTTCACCCTCTCCATCCCACTGATACGGTGGCTCGCCCACCTTCCTTGATACGGTGGCCTCTTACTACCCTCCTCATCCGGGCCCACCTCCACTTTGATACGGTGGCCCTGCCACCTTCAGTGATACAGCACCCTCGCTGCCGCCTGATACGGCACCCTTGCCCGCCTTTGCTTTGATACGGTGGCCCTGCCACCTTCAGTGATACGGCACCCTTCTCCTAGCCGCGATACGACACGCCTACCCTAGCCGTTGATACGACACGCCCATGTGCGCATTGATATGGTGGCTTGCCACCTTCGTTGATACGGTGGCTCGCTGCTTCACCTGACACGATGGCCCCGCCACCCACCTGATACAGTGGCCTGCCATCTCACCTGATACGGTGGCTTGCCACCTTCCTTGATACGGTGGCTTCGCCCACTGCACAAATACGGTGGCTTCCCACCTTGACTGATATGGTGGCTCGCCACCTCTCTTGATATGGTGCCTTGCCACCTCTCCTGATACGGTGGCTTCCCACCTTGACTAACATGGTATTTTCCGACTCGTTGACTTCGGGTTTTCTCCGGTTTCCTCAAGGTGTTGCCGCTTATGTGCGCACCTCTACTTTGGGACACGTCACTCCTTGTGGATGTGCCCCGCGTTACACCCCCCCCCCCCCGCCCGGGGGGGCGGGGGGGGTGGGGGGGGGGTTGGGGGGGGGGGGGCCCCGGGGGGGCAAAGGTCACAACAACAAGAAGAAGAGGAACAACACACAAGACAACCGAGCTCTCCGGCGAAAGGAACTTTGTTTGGCTTAGTGATTGGGAATCCAAGCAGAGGATATGTTACAAAAAACACGCCTCTAACAACGCTTAGTCGAGTCACAAGTCCGACAAAAGATATTATGTAAAAAATGGCAGAAATACCCGCGTGGCTATGCAAAGACCCAGGAACAGACAAGATTGCGAAAATGTCCCGCGACTTTCGCAAGACTTGTAATCGGGTCTTCAATACCCCACATGAAACCTTTTATGGCAATTATTAATGAAATACTTCAAGAAACTGATGAATTTTCTCAGAGTCGGCTGCCAATCTCGACGTCGTCCGTCTCGCACACAGTCCGCACCCAACCAACGAAATGAGTCAACACACCCAAGCCAATACCACATTGGGCAATACCTCTACGCGAGTGCCCAACTGTGCCACACCTTTGAGCCAATGCCACATTGTGTTCACCCCCCACTCTCACAAATTCGGAGTCCATATCTCCTCCAGTGTCAAACTATGAACGGTCTCCAAACCTTACCACTAACCCCTACTGTGTTGTTGTTGTCATTGCTTCATCGTTGTTGCTTGGGTCAACCCCCCTCCCAACGCTGCGTCCCCCTGGGTCACCAACTCTTCTTTTCAGCAGTTAAATAAGGGTGTTTAAATTACGTCCGATGTAAATTAACACCGGCTGTAGTTGGTGAGGAAGAGTCTTGCAGCTGAAACCTACATCGTCTGACACACCCTTGTGGAATTAACCCTGCGCAAGCTATCCAAACAGTTGTAAACGCGCACCTACACACACATATCTTCACCCACGTGTCGTGTCGATTATGCGTGTTTTTCGCAACACGACTGGCACGCCCCCCCGAAGACGCCCATTAAAAAATCATTTCTGCGTGTTACAAACAAATTGGAACGCCTGGTGGGACTCATCCCGCCCTTCTTCCTTCTGTCGAAGAAAAATCATACCCACTTTGAGACCGTGATGCCATTCCCTCTTTCTTACAGGAGAGGTAGAGGAAGGCATCCCTCATCCTAGTTGCAGCGATCGTCCAATCCGTGCCGAACGATCTACCCGCAGCAACCACAGCAACAGAAGAGTAGCAATGGTGGCAGTGACCCACGGTCAGCTCGTCATCGCCTCCCACACCAGGTGCGGGTGCCTGGCGACACCCATTACTTTTGGCGACTTCGCCCCAGTCGTCGGCTCGCCCTACTTTATGGGCGTTACTCTCGTGGCAGCTCAGCAACCGGCCCCATCAACCGCCCACGCAAGCATAAAGCCCGGGCACCAACCGCACCAATTACCCGTGTGAGCTGCAAGCCCCGAGTCCCGATTCCACCAGCTCTTAGCAAGGGCTTCAAGTCCCGAGTCCTGGCTACACCAATGTCCCGCTCGAGCATCAAGCCCAGGGCTCCCATCACGCCAGTTCCCAACATGGGCATCATGCCCGAGTCCCAGCTACTCCAACAACTGCCAAAGGCATCACGCCCTAGACAACCCCAGGCTAGGTATTCTCGATCTACCACATCGGTGCCGAGACGACCTCGGCCCCACAAAAGAAGAGCCACAATGACTGCAAGAGGAGGCGGCCCGCCACGACCACCTCAAATCCTAGCAAGACAGTGCTTGTTGAGGACCTCCGGATTCGACTCGAGCCGATCATCCCGAGAGACCGACACGTCCCAACTGTCACCACCTCCAATCGTTTTGGACTCCTGCGATGCACGTGGGAAGACAAGGCGGAACTTAAAGAACTCAGCGCACGAGTATCACACCAGGGCCAAACGCGTCGGCCAAACACAACACCTCCCAAGCCCAAGCAAGGGGGCAACCCAACTGTTTTCGCGTCACTTCAGACGTAGTGGATTTAGCGGATACTCTCTTTCTTTTACCCTAGACAACTACAGGCATAAAACCTTGTGCGTTTTTAGGGTTCAGGAGTTCCAAGAATCATGGAATAGACTCTCTCTGAGGAGATGAGGGCGTGCATGTAAAGACTACAGCTCCAAATGACACTAACTAAAACACTAGCGCACACATGACCTCACCGTCATGTCCGTAACACAAGCCATGGTAAAGCTAGTCACAGGCTACCCTAACTGCTACGTCCACCATGACGAAGAACCGGTCACAAAACCACAAGTCACATGTCATGTGATAGAAGCACCTCATCACTAGAAGCAAAGCCCGATGCGTCCACTAACGTCTTACACTGCGCCTCAACCATCTCACACTCACCTCGAACACGGTGACAGAGACCCTATACCAAGTACAAGGAACAATAGTAACGAGTGGCTAGTCAGGGTCATGCCTATCGGCACTCATCCAAATGCCCCTGACCACGTGTGCACACACAAGCCCAATGCCTTGAGCCAAGCCTCTAGCTAGTTTTTGCCCCATGTAGGATGCTATTGCAAAGCAAGGGAGCCCACGGAAACTTGCCTAAAAATTGTACCTTGGGAACTTGCCCTGCCACCACTCGCAGGTGTGCTGACACCAAGTGTCATCACGCTACAACTAGTGGAGGCTCACTAGACACGGTGACTCTCCGAAAGAAACATCAAAGTGTGGACAGGGTAAACACTCACCTGTTGCACGCACTACAAAACACAACGCAATACACAGAACTACTGCCAATCTCAGGATAGATAACTAGACCTACACACAACGATCCTTGAGTCACACGACTCGGGTGAAGATTGCCGCACAACACGGCAACATACAGTTAATCAGCCTAGTCCCTAAGCCAGAAACACAATAAAACATATTAAACCACAAGTCCTCACTCCAAAGGCTACACACAGGACTCTCGACTCTGCATAACACAAATCACAGTACTTGGGAGAACATCGATGCACTCAAACCTCATAAGTACACAAACTGAGATAAGATGATACCTCCGTGCATCCAAAACCAGAGTCTCGTTCCATACCGGATAGCCGAGACACTCATGAGGTCACGTGTCAACCACTGGGTCACAATCGGGTTGACCAAAAACCATAATGACCGTAGAAATAACACAAAACACTACTCAATGCAATGGCACATTCGAACACCCTATAACCCAGTCACAGCCCTCATAGGACGTGCATGACATCCACGTACAATAGGCTAACCAAGGGGTCGAAGCCAAGTCAACAAACATGGAAGAAATGCTGTACACTGCTCAGGATGAGTCTACTCTTTCGGGATCCCTTGACACACATATCTGACTCTCACGGAACACCCAAGGCATCCATCGAGTAAAACGCCAACAAGGCACTAAATCCTGGGTTCATCGGAGCCTGAGACAACTCGAATAATACTGTGAAAATAGAAGATATTAACACGGTGCACTCTTGCATTGCGATAGTTAATGCACCCATATAGTGGGTCGCGATGACACCAGAACGTGTCCAACACCTACAGCACGTCAATGCATTGACGCGGCACAAGCCTAGGTCGCATTAATAGACACGGCCGTTGCCTCCAGTGCATTAACACCAGAATGCAGTTAAGACCTAGGGCGCATTAATCAAGATCGTGGCCATCACCTAGGTCGCGTTCTTCAGGATCACGTCCAATACAAGGAGTGAGTTCCTAACTGCCCAACTATTCATCTTCGACTCGAGACGCGATGCATCGTTATTACGCGTTCTACTGAGAATGTGGCGGACGCTACCTGTGCGTTCTCATCCCGGTACAAGACACGAAAAATCCACACGGAAACCCATTTTCCACACCCCAATTGCTTCTAAACGACGGGGAAACATCCCTAGACACGATATACACCTTCCACAAGCCGGAAGGGATCCAAAAAACCACAGAACGACACAAAATGGGCAATTTTTTGCAAATCGACCGAAACTGACTCACGAGGGAAACTAGTCTCCTACCGACCCCAAATCACAGCCAAATGCAATAAAACTAGCAAGAATGGCATCTGAACAAGCCAGGGGTTCTTTTCATGCCATTTAACGAGAGAAACATCGCCTGGAACAATGATTCCATCACACACCCCACAACATGCTATAATTTCTCAAAAATTGAAAACCCACTCAAATTTAACACATGTTGGGAGGGGTATTTGGGTCTTTGGGTAAGTTTCCTATATATATCAATGTGAAATCTGAGTTTGGTATGGATGAACCCTAATGCTTGCTTGTTCTTCCTTGTAGGAGAAGAAAAGAGGGAAAAGGTGGAGGAGCTCTTGCGTGGAGGATATCAACGACATTCGTGAAGATCTGGAGCTCGTGGAAGAAGAAGAAAAGAGGCGGATCGTCGAGAGGATCAAGAGGATGCAAGAATCATTGTCATCCGATCCGAGAGCTTCAAGCAACTCTATCTCTTCATCTTGAAAAGAAGAGGGAACAACTTCTAAATCTCATTCCTATCTATTTATGATGTTTCCCATGAGTTGTGTTTTGATTTGAGCATATTTGAACATTTGTGTTTATTTTTCAAACACTAGAGATACTCGTGTGTGTGGACCGTCTGTATACGGTCGTGTGTGTGTCATTGTGTTGGGGTTGTTGCAGCATGTGTGTGTTGTGATCCGGTCGTCGGATCGTGTGGGAGACTTCGTCTCCGTGTGTGTGTATGTTGGGGCGTGTCCCCTTGTGTGTGCGGGCGTCATCCCATGTGTGTTTAGAGCGTCGTCTCCGTTTGGAGATTTATCCCCGAGAGAAGTCTCACCGGGTTTGGTGAGAGATGGACGTAGGGAGCCCGTCGTGGTCTCGAACCACCTTAAAAATCCCATGTCTTATGGTTTGCATTTGTGGATGTGTGCTTAATAGTGTTATCTGTTTATCATGATCGTGTGTGAACGGTGAGATTGAGAGAATTGATCTATCTTGTTCAAGTTAAATCTTCAATCTCATCAAAGTGATTATTTCCGTTGCATAAGCATTTTAATTTACCATCATTTGTAGGGGACAATTTAACCCCCCTTCTTGTCTACTCGCCTACCCAGGGACCCAACAACCCTCATCAGATGCTAAACAAGCGGCAAGAGACAGCGAGCACCGGGGCCAGAGAAGAAAATCACAAAGGTGCCTCTTTAGGGCTTCTCGCCTCTCTTAAAGACTCCAGAAGATGGCGTATCTGCCTCATTATGATGCCTCTGATCGAGTGACCAGTCGAATGGCCAATTGCTATTGTTAGTTCACTCGATGGGAATGCCTAGGACTACACTAATGGCCATCCAATTCCACCTCTTTAGAAACAAAAAGACATCGTCATGATAATGGTGACGTCACCATGTACGCATGGGAACCGCCTTGCACGCAAAGGAAGGTGGTAGGCAACATGGTTCCTTGTGTCATAGGTATGAGAAGGTTTGAGAAAGCTCAGTCGATCATCCCCCTCATCCGACCTCGTCCAATTCTTCCCGAGCACCGAACACTCTCACTGGTCGAGAGTGGGGGACTAGTGAGGAGGGGAAAAATTGTTGGGCCCAATACGACCTAGTGACGCCAGGCCCGGTGCGGCCCATTGTCACTAGGCTCAGTGCGGCCATTGCGAGTCGGCCCGTAGTTCAGGAATACTACCAAATTTAGGCCCACTCGGGAATGGCCGGCTCGCGAGCTCAATCTCCGCACGTACATCCCGGACACTGTGAGATCCACCAACGGGTGAGTATTGAGGCCAGAGTTACAGAGCTTACACCGACAAGTGTCGAATCACGCCCACACCGTCGAGATGCCCATCATGATACCCTTCCTCAGAGAACAGGCGAGTGGGCAATAGACGATCCCCACGATCGAGTCGAACATTGCTCCACTAACTATACCCTCGTTAAGTAAGGAAAGAGATGATGCCATGGCAATCAATTTAAATAGGCCACAGACGGACCCAGAAGATATATAGACACGCAGACTTACAGGGCTTACACCAACAAGTGTCGAATCACGCCCACACCGTCGAGATGCCCATCACGATACCCTTCCTCAAAGAACATGCGAGTGGGCAATAGACGATCCCCACGATCGAGTAGAACATTGCTCCACTAACCATACCTTCGTTAAGTAAGGAAAGAGATGATGCCATGGCAATCAATTTAAATAGGCCACAGACGGACCTAGAAGATATATAAACACGCAGACCATTGACGCTGAAAGAAACTAGCAAGCGAAGGCCTACAAGGAAAAAGGGAAAAGATAAAAGCCCTAGAAAAAGTCTAGACAGACTAGAAAGAAAGCACACACGACTCGATTGCCATGCACGCTCATCTAGACACGACCACTTGCACAACTAAAATGTCATGTACATGACATAACACTATACTGACCTCAGGTAAAGCCACAAGGAGGCTGACCCGAAAAGGTCACGATGCTCGAGAAACACGAGAGTCACGCGGAAGTCACGTGTCACGTGACTGGAGTACCCCCTCACTAGAAGAATAGCCAACTGAGTCCACTGATGTCTTAAGCTGCGCCTACTAGCATCTCGTCTGCCTGTCGCCTAAGAAGCATGACTGAGACCAAGACACTGTCAGAACCAGAACAGAACTGTCGTCGCGAGTGACTAGACAAGGGGGCGCCCGTCAGCGTCAGCCCAAGCCCCTGACCACGTGTGCACACACCGGCTCGTGCCTAGAGCCAGGCCTCTAGCTAGTATTCTCCCCCAGCGGACACTGCCATAAAGGGCCAGGAGCCCACTGAACTAGCTTAAAAATCATATCTCGGGAAGTGCCCCGCCAAAAAGGCCGTCACACTGAACACGTGTCGAAAGGCTACGACTAGTGGAGGTTCACGTGACACAGACTCTAAAACGTGAGTGTCGAAGTACAGACAGGCTAGAAAGCACTGTCGCACGTACTACGAAGCACTAGTGGCAGCACAGGAGACTACCGACAGACTCATGACAAGGTAACTAGATCCAAAGCTACAACGATCCTTGAGTCTCAAGATCGTCGTACAAAGTGAAACAAGCCGCCAATCGATCTAATCCTAAGCCAGAGCAAACGACACCATAAGAAATGACTCACGGAGACCTGAGGGAACACCGAGAACCCTCAACACACCTGGATATGTAGAATGAGGTAAGATGATACCTTACGACATCCACAACCATGTCTCAAACTGGACAGAACTGTCGAAACACACACAAGGCCACCTATCAACCACTGGGTCACACCGCGTTGGCCAGAACCAGACAATGACATAAAAAGTAGTACAGAAGATGGCCCATGGCAAGAACACTCCTGGCCACCTTATATCATGGTCATAGCCCTCATAGGACATCGGGAGACATCCACAGGACAACGGGCAACCCACCAGGTCATGCCAAGATAAATGAAAACCAAGACGTCAGGAAACAATGTTCCGCATAATGTTAGTCCTAGACTGAGTCGTTAGGAAAATTACAGCAGTCCGAGAATAGACAACTTTCAGTCATCCTTCAACCGACCAATCCAGCACACCACCGACACACAGACACCACCCTAGGACACAAACCTAAGACAAACTGACACAGTACAGGCCATCACGGCCAACAAACAACTCAACGAACACAGCAACATGGGCGGTCAACACTGGGCCACTCATGGGGACGAGCGGTCTGGATCGGACGACTCAAGGGAAGAAGAACGGTCCACAATGGACCACTCAAGGGGGATGAACAGTTAGGAATAGCCCACTGAAGTGATAGACCACTAAGACACTACAGGGGGATGGGCTGTAAGGGCAGGACCGCCCAAGGGGATGAGCGGTCAAGGTCTGGCCGCTTAAGCCCACCGACCCAGAAGAGTTCCTAGTCCAAACGATTTTGACCAAACCATTGAATGGAACTGACATACTACAGTGTCAGTCAAAATGGTCTTGACTAGACCGCCTAACGCAACCAACACCCAACTGTTGACCAAAGGTCAACTATGATAAGTGGTCAAGACATGGCCGCACATCCCAACGGAAGGACAAGCGGCTGAAAGCTGGCCGCCCAAGAGGGAGGTAGATCCGACATGACGGTTTACACGCCACATCTGCCCGCGTCGGGAGAAGGGTAGCGATGCCAGTTTAGATGGAGGCCACACCAGCTGAGGGGGAGATGATTTTAGACTTCAATCAGATTTGCTTAAAACCCTACTCAAGTCATGGCATCCTTTTCATTAAAACTTATGATTCATTCAAATTTTAGTCATCAGACCTACGGAACCCTATAGCGGGTGAACTGGGTTGTTCACCTACCCGCGAGTGGTACCGTTGCTATCAACGCGTTCCGAGGATCGAAAAAATGTATTTTTCTATTTTTTAAGATTTTTTTGATTTTTAGATTTTCTATAAATAACTCATTTCTTTTTCTTTTTCTTTCTTCTTCTTCTTCTTCCTTCTTCTTCCTCCTTCCTCTCGTGACCGAACCCAGCGCCCCCTCTCTTTCTCTCTCCTTGACCGACGACGACGCGACGCGCCCCTCCGGCTACAGACGGCTGTGGGCGACGGCGGCGAGACGATCATGGCGACGTGCGATGTTCATGGGAAGCGTGAAGGATGAGGGTTTCTAGTGACATTCTTCATGATTTGGGCTCGATCCGACATGCCTCGGAGCGGGATTGAGGTAGGGTGACGTTCCCCTAGCTCCGTAGTTCCTTCCCCGCGATTTCTAGGCCGAGGCGAGGTCGAGAGAGGGTCGTTTTGTGCCAGAAGGGGAAAATCATGTTTTGGGGATCGAGTGCCCGATCTAACATTTGGAGCTGTTATTTCGTGATTTGGGGGCCTAGATGCATGCTAGGTTGCTTGGGGATGAGTTCTCGTTCGTTTCCCCCTCAAATGGGCTTGTTTGGGGTCGAAAATGGGGTTTTTCTGGCGAGTTTTCCGTTCTCAGAATGGTGGGACCTACACGGTCCTAACAGAGACCGTGTATGTCCTTGCGCGGCCCATGTTGGACCATTCTATGGCCCTAGAGCGTCAGTGGAGAACACGGTCAATTGTCCGACTGCGTACCCCATCGACAGCCCATGAGCGACCGTGTACCCCGTGGGGTCAGCGTGACTCCCGAGATTTTTTGACCGTTGCACAGTGTTGGGATGGCACGACCTAGGCTTGACCGTGTAGTCCTTGAATGGCCCAGGGTTGGCCATTCTATTTTCATGCCATTGGGTGACTGGACGGCCCAAATAGGGACCGTTCTATTCACCAAGCAACCCACCGTGAACCATGTTGTAGTTGAACGGCCTGAGTTGGTCTGTTCAATTTTCTTACCGTTGGGTGATTGAACAACCCAGTTGGGCCTGCTCATCTCCCAGCGCGGCTAAGCGTTAGCTGTGCCATTCATGAACGGCCATGGCCTGGCCGTGTAGCTTCCCATTTTGTCCAGGGGTGGAACGACCTTCTCTTAGGCCGTTCACCTTCTAGAACGGTCCCAGAGGGGCTGTGCAGGGATGGCACGGCCCAGAGAGGACCGTATACATTGATTTTTAGGCGGTTAGTGGTGGACCGTTCCACATCCTAAGGCGGTCCATCCACCGTCCGTTTACACTAGAACGGCCCATGATGGATAGTCCATTGTCTAAGGCCTAATCGGTGGTTTCTTCTGTGCCGATCTGAGTCCCAATGAATAGACCTCGATCAATGTGCTGACCTGTGATCTGACTGATGCTAGGCGTCATGTGGGGGCCATGTGTGGGGTGCCGTGGGGGTCCCCGGGAGGTGACATTTTTGGCTTGCGTCACCGTGAGTCGGTGTCATACGAGGAGTGATCCTCGTACTTGTCTAGTTCCGGAGTCATTTTTCGTGACTTGAGAGTCTGTTCTTCCAGTGACACATCCACTAGTCATAGCCTTCTTACAGCACGCGTGTGCAGACCCACCCAAGAGTGGTGGAGAGGCTGACCCGAGTGAGACGATGAGTAGACTGGTTACCATAGGGCCCCCACGTACAGTCGAGTCTGGGCTTAGGGGAAAATACCAGCTAGAGGACAGGCCTAGGGCATATGGTCTGAGTGTGCACACAGGGCTGAGGGTTTCGGACCCACGCTGACGAGCGCGACCTCAGCTAGTCCTTGCTTTGTGGTACTTCTAGTTACTGAGAGTGTCTTTGTCTCCTCCCAGAGCGTTGTAGCTAGACACTTGTGACGCAGTGTAAGACGTCAGGGGATGCATCTGGTCGTTCTTCTTGTGGGTGGTTGATGGGAATCGATGCCGAGCATGTATAGTTTATTTTACATTTATGTCCTTTTAGTTTGTGTTCAAAGGGAGTTCACGTGTTTCGCCCGAAATCGGATGGTTTCGAGCGAAAATGGTATCGGTTTCGCCCGAAACAGATACCCCAACCCGAAACCGAGCCTGCTAGAGTGAAAGGGGCTAAAACGGTTTCGGGTCTGGCCGAAACCGATACGCTTCGGCCGAAACGTATCGGTTTCGGCCGATACTGCCATCAATGGCCTCATGTGTGCCGTGAGGTCCGTGCGAGACGTGCCTGGTATTTTGGCAGTGCAGCTGCCTGTGAGAAGCATTGCCCAGTCCCCCGATGTGTAAGGGTGTTGGCATTATTCTAGAAGGCTGAGTGCCAGTTGGGCTGCGCTCGTGAGAACTCATGGCTGACGTTATGATTCCTGATGCGTTGTGAATCGGAGCCTGCGGAGTTGCAGGAGGTTTGCCAAACTAAGAGAAAGAATTTGCGCTCTGGGTTCGAGGTAATTGTGCTTTCCTCACCCTGTTGTCCGGAGTTAGCCAGACGAGTTGAGGATTGTCGGGATGGCGGATCCCGAGTCATCTATAGTGGTTGTACACGTGGATTTGAGTGCGCAGCGGAAACCTGGTGGGATCATGACCCATATGTCCAGGATCGTAGCATTGGTTGCTACAGGCGGCTTTCCGAGGATGAATAGAGCATTGGATAATTGGTTCCTTGGTGTGAGCTTGACTCTGGTTGAGTGAGCTGTGTCGATTGTCGTGTCATTGCTAGATGTATTATGGTTCATGGCACCAGCAAGATGGAGAGTTGGGGAAATATGACGGCAAGTTTGCCGCATAAGTGCCCTGTCAATTTGGTTGGAAGTTGTGTCAGGCATTGGAGTTAGACCCGGATGGGGTTGCTAAGGAAGTCGCCCGACAAAGGACGAGGACGTAATGGTCGGAGTCTGTAAACTATGCGCTCGACTCGTGTTAGAAGCCGTGTCCTCAAGTTGAAATTGCTACCCTAGAGAAGTGATCTCTGAGAGATTATGGGTTCCAGTTGGTAACTACACGTGGCTGGTGAGGCTAGCCGAGTGGTCGGCTATGGTAAGGCCCGTAATATTTGGAGACCCGTGTACATTGGTCGCGGCGTCGTCAACCAGGTTGCTGTGGTAGCAAATGGCCCCTTTCTGGTCCTAGAGATATGTGTCGTTATTTGTTCAGGTGGTGCCCTATGGCTCTGTAGCAAGAGCGGGGCCGAGGATTGGCAGGCGTCCATTTGGAATAATTGTGATGAAGCTAGGACGAGACTGTATAATGGACAATGTCGGTGTGTGGAGGTCCCTGGAGGGATGTCGTGAAATGGAGAGCCTTGGTCTTGTGACCAACATGGGAGGATTTCCCTGTAAGCCTGAGTCGAGTGCTACTATGAACCGAGGATTGTAAAATCTCACCGTGTGGTTTCGCCGTGCTCCCCTGAGAGGGTAGAGTTGGCACGAGGATTGAGATTGGATGCGGTGTCCGAGCGAGATTTGGCTCGAGATGCGGTGATGACCAATGAGAGTCAGCGGATGGCCTATTAAGAGTTGGAATGTGCTTATCAGATCTGGTGAAGGATCAGGAAAAAAGAAAGAAGCTGAGCAAGTCAAGGTTTCCCGTTGACGAGTAGCTAGTGACCGGTGCATAGTCTTTCACAAACAGAAGATGCCGATTGTAGTGAATCGAGAATGGCGAGCCAGTTATAATGTATGCCTTTTCCCGGATTGGATCTGGGATTTGTTGAAGGCTTGTGTTGGACCAGAGTTGGTCCAGTGCCATTATTGGCGTTCGGCTGCCAGGTATGAGTTGTTGCATGGCATGAAGCCGATGGATTGGTGGCAGTCAGATAGGATGACTGCGTGAGCTGGTTGGAGGCTCAGTAATGGTTGTCCCCTGTGTAGGGCATGAGATTTGTCAGCTGGTAGAGAAGCTGATGTTGTTTGGTCCGCTGAGCATGGGATTTGATCGGTGGCGGTTTCTCGTGACGAGGATTTTGTCTCCTCGGTGAGCGAGATCGTGGTAGCGATGCCATGGTTGGAATTTCGTTGTGGCTGAGGTGATACCAAGCTTGTATTCTTTTGTGTGTTATGCCTGCTCTGATGATTGATGTGTGTTGTGCGTGAAGTGAGGCGTTTGCTCGTCATCAAGGTGTGGCTATGTTCCTAAGGAACTGTGTTTTTGCGAGTATCGAGTTTTGGCTGGAGCTCTGGGAGCGTTGTCAGCTGAATGTGTTTTTCTTCCCCTTAAGTTTGTGGTTGCCTCAAATTTCGAGGATGAAATTTCTGTAAGGAGGGGAGGACTGTAACATCTCGAAATTTTTCGGATCTGAATCTGTGGGTTTCGAAACGCCTTTGCGGACCCCGCAATGAGTTTTGTGGTTTACTTGAATTTTTGGCTGTTGAGACTTCGGAACCCTGTGTAGGGTGAACCGACGCGTTGTCGGGCTCCGGGACGTTACAGGCACGTTGTGCGTTTCCCGATGATCGTGGGGAATATTTTTTCCTATTTTTGTATTTTTTAGATTTACGAAATTTCGAATCGATTTTCCTATTTAAACACCCCCACCCCTTTTACTCTCTCTCCCCATCTCATTTTCTCTCCCTCTCCCTCTCTCTTCTCACGTTCTCTCCTCTCCCCCTCTCTTCTCCAGGCGACCGACGGAGGTGGACGAGGGCGAGGTGGCGATGTTCGTGGGGCGAGGAGCGGCGCAGACAGGACGAGGAACGAGGTGGTGGGGGCACGGCGGCGTTCGTCTGCGAGATCGCGAACCGGCGTGGGTTTCATGGGCCGTTTCGGTAGGGGGATGGTTCTATGACCTTTGGGAGGTTGACGCAGCCCGTGCTACGTCGACGCCCCCGCTGGGCGGTCGACCGACCAGCCTAGTCCGGTCGACCGACCAGCCTGGTTCAGTCGACCGACCAGCCTAGTCCAGTCGACCGACCATAGCGGGGAGCTTTGGTTGACCAACCCAAAGGCCATGGTCGACCAATCTGCCCTGTCTTGACCCGTTTTGGCCCCCGGTCGACCCGATTGTGACCCATTGGTCGACCTATGGCCCCGTAGTTATCTCAGACACCCCGTGGGGACCGTGACTATATTTTTGGGTGTCCGGAGGTACTGTGTTACCTCGATTAACGTGCCGGTAGGTTTTAAGAGTCCAGGTGACCCCATGTGTTCTGGGCTTCTGTGTATTCGCTAAATCGAGTCCCCGTGCATCGGTTTGAGTGTGGAGGGTCATTCCCGCACGCCGATAGCTTTCTCAGAAAACGATTTCCGTGTGGGCCATGCGTATGGCCTGAGAACTGTGAGACTCATGACCCAGCCTGGGGCTAGAGGGTTTCTTAGCTTCCCTTTGAAAAGGGATTAGGTTTGACGATTGTGAGCCGCCTCATAAATTATTGTACCGAGATTTCTGACCTAGGGAGAGGCCAGATTGACGGCACGGAGCTGTCCTGTGCAACGGCCTTGACCTGAGTCCTATGACTCAAGGGCCGTTAGATTTAGTAAGTCTAGTGGACTGCCCATAGTCCGGTGGCATAGTGCCACTCGTGCTCCGAACTAGATATGATGGGCTAACGCGTAGCCTGTCCGTATTCCGGTGGTTTCCGTCAAGAGTCGTCTGCTTACTGGCCCCCACTAGTCGTAGCTGACTGGGCACACGTGTGCCGACCCACCTGGGAGTAGGTGGAGAGATACACCAGGGAGAAATGATTTTTAGGCTAATTTGCCGTAGGGTCTCCCACTGTAGCGGCTCCAGTCCGGGCCGGGAGGAAAACCAACTAGAGGACCTGACGTAGTGCAGTCAGCTAGTGTGTGCACACATGGTCGAGGACTACGAACGCGTGCTGACGAGCACGACCTCGACTAGACCCTTGTTCTGTGGTTACTAGTACGGTGTCTCAATATCCGCCAGGGGCGAGTAAGGAGACACCTGAGGCGCGGACTAAGTCGTCAGGGGACGCATCCGGCCTTGCTTCTAGTAGGTAGTACTCCCGTCACGTGACGAGTCTCTCGTTACTCAAGGTTTGATTTCCCGTCTGCGAGACGTGGTTTTACATGTTTCCCCCGACATAGAAGTCTAGGGTTTCCGATAGGGATTACCGTGGGTTTTCCCTGGACGGTGTAGGGTTCACGACGGCGAGGTCATTACTGTGCTCTTAGACCGCGTGGTCTTGGGCTGGGCCTTCGTCTGTGAGGACAGGCCTCCACGACAGAGGTGTCGTGGTGTTTCTTCTGGCATCGTAGCCAAGGTTTTCCGTAGTCCGGTAGTCCCCCGATTGTGGGACCAGGGTGTGTTTACGATACAATAAGAGTAATTATAGAGCTGAGGTTTTACCGGCTACAGTGTTTGCTGTTCCTGCTGTTGTTGCTGCTTTCTTTACCGTCGTTGTTTTACGGTTGGGGTTCCGCGAGACCTCTACTGAGCCAGTGATAGGAGGCCCACCCCCTGCTTTTCAGATGTAGCGGTTCCTCCTCGAGGTTCGGAAGTGCAACGCGGAAGTTCGTAGTTGCCAACTCGCCGGGCCGAGTGGTCACTCGGCGTTGGGTACGTTTCCTTTCACTATGGACTGTACTTATTTTAGACTGGACTATGTAGTTTAATTGAAAACGAAATTTTATTTCTGTCATGTAAACTGTTAATTAGTTAGATGTTCCAGCTTTATTTCATATTTCTATGTACCTCCACCGCCTGAAATCACCAGAATAAATTCTAGACTCGACCCGCTAAGGATCCACTAAATCACGGGCGCTACAGTCCCCCCCTCCTTAAAGAAATTTTGTCCTCGAAATTACAAGGAAGAACAATGAGAACCTGAAAGCGATCAACACCTAACTACAGAAAGCGAGAAGAATAGAGTCAGGTACCTTGAAAATAGAAAGCTGGCTTCCCGCATAGTTGAAAGTAGACTTTCTTGGATCTACAGCCAACCATGGCATGATATTGCTCTAACCAGTCCATGCCTAGACTCGCATCGTATTCGGCCAACTGCAGCGCATACAACTTCGCTGGCAACTGCCGGTCACTGACGATAACAGGACAATCTTCCAAGCAAAATGGAGTGGACATGAAATCTCCAGAGGGTAACTCAACGAGCAATTTACAAGGCTACTCGGTCACCGGCTCCTCGGGACGAGCAAGGAAATCCTCGCAAGTAAATGAATGAGTGGCGCCTGAATCGAATAGCACACGAGCTGGACGACCAAAAATTGAAACTATACCTTCTACAAGATTGGATGCAATGGCTTCTGCATGAGTGATATGAGTGATCTGGCTCCTCGACTTTTGGCTAGAGGCTGCAAAAGATTGTTGGGAAGAAGCTAAAACTTACAAAAATGACGGCTGAGGCAGAGGTGGTGTAGGAAGACAAAATGGAGACTGCTACCGCTGGGTGACCTGCGAGAACTACGCCGACACAGACTTCATCGGGCAATCTCAAACAACGTGACCCGACTGATCACAGCGATAGCAAACCACCGGTAATGAATATGGTACACCGAGATGGCTGCCACCACACCTCGAGCATAGTCTCAGCTGACTCATAGGAAACTCACGGCGCTGCTGAAACAAAGGAACAGACTGCTGCATAGAACCCGAAGATGCTTGACGGTTGAAACGCTTCTTGGACTTTCTAAACATCTGTCTCGAAGGATCACCAGGAGTAGGCACAACGGATGGAATGCCAGGTGCTGACGGCTGAAAAGACTGCTGGAATGGCACAACCGACTAAGCAACACTGGACTGAGAGAACCCTGCAGACCTCGCCAAATCGAGCTCAACCGCGACTGCTGTCGGATATGCATCGTCCATGACATTCACACGGGTAGCGAGAAGCGGCACTCTCAATTCTACTCTCAAACCTCAGAGAAATTGCTCAGTCTTTAAGGCTTCATCAGCAATAATATGCGGCACATACTGACCCAACTCGATGAACTTATTCCGATACTACAGTACGGTCATTTCACCCTGAACCAGACCTAGGAATTGGTGCATCTTATCCATGCGAAGACAAGCCAGAATGTAAGTGCGCTCAAAGGTAGTCACGAACTCTACCCAGGTGATCTGACGAAGTGGTCGGGGATGGAAAGCAACTTCCCACTCCGAACTCCACCACATCAATGCTGCACCATGAAGTTGAAAAGTAGCAAGCATGACCTTCTCGTCCTCCACGCATTCCATCGATCGGAACGCACGCTCAGTCACCTCAATCCAAATTCTGGCAGCATCCGGATCTGACTGACCTTCATAGGTCGGTGGGTGGAATAGCAGAAATTCCTTGAGTGCTCTACCACGACCACCAGGTAAGTCATCTTGCGGAGCTGGAACAGGCACAGCAGGAGCACGGACTGGTGCAATCGGGGGAGGAGCAGGCACGACAGGAGGAGGAACGCTGCCACTCTCTTCCGGGGGAACAGGAGCTCTTCTCTTACGGGGTGGCATCTAGAACATACGACAACAGAAAACACATTAATAATCACGAAAAACATCCTAAGCCAGCAACAGACGACTGGAATGGACTTGTTCTGGACAATCACATGCAATTTTAATTCCTTATACGATTCCCCAATGCCGCTCTGATACCAACTGTAACGACCCAGAGCTCAGGGTACTGATAACCCGATATAGTATCGGACTACCGCTATTAAGAACTGGGGACGCCACCCAAGAGGCTGATGAGGGCCCTGAAGGGTTGGAGGGGTTTGTCGAGGGAGCGTATAAACAATTGAACGATAATGCGCTAGTGGCATCTACCACATTCTCAGTTAGAACATGATGCGCTGCGTATTGACTCAGAGATGAATAGTTGGGTGGTTAGGAACGCGGCCCAAGTGTTGGACACGATCCTGGAGAACACGCTCAATGTCTCCACCATGATCTTGAAGAATGCGCTTGAGTCTTCCACTACATTTTGGTATTAACGCACTGTAGGCTATGGCCGCATCTATTAACACTACCCTAGCTTGTGTCGCGTCAATGCGATGACGTGTAGTAAGTGTTGGATGCGTTCTGGTGGCATCGCGATGCATCTTTTGGACACGTTCATCATCGCGACGCAGTTGTGCACAGTATTCATGTCTTCTATTTTTGGGGATTTATATGAGTTGTCTCGGGCTCCGGTGAACCTAGTATTCAATGCCTTGTTGGTGTTTGACTCGATGAATGCCTCGGGTGTTCCGTGAGAGTCAGATCTGTGTGTCGAGGGATCCTGGAAGAGTTGTCTCATTCCGAGCAGCGTTCAGTATTTTTCTCATGTCTATTAGCTTGGCTTCGACCCCTTGGTTAGCCTATTGTACATGGATGTCGTGGACGTCCTATGAGGGTTGTGACTATGTTATAGGGTGTTTGAATGTGCCAATGCACCAAGTAGTGGTTTTGTATGATTTCATGGGTCATTATGATTTTTGGTCAACCCGGTTGTGACCCAGTGGTTGACACGTGACCTCGTGAGTGTCTTGATTATCCTGTGTAGATCGAGACTCTAGTTTTAGGCGCTTGGAGGTATCGTCTTACCTCAGTTTGCATGCCTATCTAGTCTGAGGGCTTTGATGTTCCCTCATGTGCTATTGTTTGTGTTTTATCATGGTTTTTGGCTTAGGGACTAGGTTGATTAACGGTATGTTGCCATGATGTGTGATGATCTTGACCCGAGTTGTGTGACTCAAGGATCGTTGTATGTAGGTCTAGTTGTCTATCTTGAGTCTGGTGGCAGTTCTGTGCAATGCCATGTGTTCGTAGTGCTTGCGGCAGGTGAGTGTTTACCCTATCCATACTTCAGAGTTTCTTTCAGAGAGTCTCTGTGTCTAGTGAGCCTCCACTAGTCGTAGCTTGACGACACTTAGTGTCGGCCCACTTGGGAGTGGTGGGAGGGTGAGTTCCCGAGATACGATTTTTAGGTTAGTTTCTGTGGACTCCCTTGCTTTGTAGTAGCGTCCTACTAGGGGAGAAAACTAGCTAGAGGCCTGGCTCAAGGCATTAGGCTTGTGTGTGCACACGTGGTCAAGGGCATTTGGATGAGCACCGACGGGCGTGACCCTGACTAGCCATTCATTACTCTTGTTCCTTACACTTGGTACAGTCTCAGTCACCGTGTTCGAGGTGAGTGAGGGATACTTGAGGTGCAATGTAAGACGTCAGTGGACGCATCTGGCTTTGCTTCTAGTGAGGAGGTGCTTCTATCACATGACACGTGACTTGTGGTTTTGTGATTTTATGACCGGTTCTTCATCATGGTTGACATAGTGCTTCGGATAGCCCTTGTCTGGCTTTACCGTGGCTTGTGTAGTGGATACGACGGTGAGGTCGTGTGTGTGTCGGTGTTTTAGTTAGTGTGTTGTGGAGCCTACAGCTCTGTTGTAGCATGACGTGTTTTGGCAATGTAATCGGGTTTCCTTGAGTTTAGTCTGGCAACTCCCTACCAGGTGTGTGGGAAGTTATGCCTTTCTTGATTAGGAGTAGTTTAGAGGGCCGAGGTTTTATCGACAGCTATGGTTTCTTTTGTTCGGCTCTTCCTCTTTACTTCCTGCTATTACTCCTGCTCCTATTGTTACTCCTTGCTTACTGCTGCTATTGTTATTATTACCGCTTTGGTTTCTTGGTGGGGATCTGTGGGACCCCTACTGAGCCAATGACACGAGACTCACCCCTGACTTTTCAGGTGTGGTTGCTCTCCTTTCTCGTGATCTGGTGGTGCTGTTCGTGGTTCTTAGTGGCAAGATTTGCTAGTGTCGGGCTACCCCTGACTGGAGGGTACGTTCCCTTTTCTGTTGGTTTGAGTGGTTTGAGATGACGGACCACCGAAGAGTCCGATTAGCAAAAATAAAGTTGTTAGGGTAGGCGCAAACTTATTGGAAGAATGTGGAGAGCCTGCTATTCCAGCATCAAGAGCCCCAAGTTGAGACATGTGATGAGATGAAGGTCAAACTCTGGCAAAAGTACCTTCCTGCCACATACTGATAGCAGCTCATCGATAGGTGGCAAAGTCTCAGCCAGGGAGATCGATCTGTCTCCGAGTACGTCACTGAATTTGATGAGTATTTTCTGTGATGTAGCATCTCAGAGGAAAGCCCCATGCCTATTTTCTGCTTCTGACGTGGTCTGCGGCCACACTTCAGTATGAGCTTTTTCATCGCAATGTGACCACGCTGGAAGCCGCATATCAGGTTGCTCTCGAGGTGGAGCAGTTTGAGGTAGAGTTTGCTTATACCCATCACCAGGGCACTACCTATCCACGTGGGTCTGATCCTAAGAACACGCCCAGTTCCTACACTCGGTGGCCTGTAGCTTATCCATAGGAACCCCCTCGCCAGGACCCCACTGCTCCTAGGCCTCGCACCCTCCTTCCGAGGGATCCTCCCCCTCGCCAGTCGGCACCCGTCCCTGCCCCTAGTCCTCATCAGCCCATCATGCCAACTTGACCCCTGCTTCCAACACCCCCGATCCGTCGTGAGGACAAGGGTAAGGAGTCGATGATCGGTGGAACATCCCAAGGTACCGGGGCACAAGATAGTTGTTATAGGTGTGGCGTAATTGGCCATTATACGAGCAAGTGTCCCACTCGAGAATCACTTGTGATTGCAGACACGCCTGCCCGTAACCCCACGCCTGAGTTAGTGCTGATCAGCTATGAGCCCGACCAAGATCTAGCTGAGGAGTTCTTTGATGAGTCGATAGGGAGAGAGCAAGTTGACATCCCTAGTATCCAGTATCAGGATGACGTGCAGTTGGGTGTAGTTAGGTGCAACCTGACCCAGCCTCAGGTGAGTGACGACTGGCGTCGTACCACCATTTTCCACACATTTTGTAGGTTGAAAGGGAAGGCCTGTAAGGTGATTATAGATAGCGGGAGCTGCACTAACGCTATCTCAACGGGCACCGTTAAACACCTTGGTTTGACGCCCGTGGATCACCCCGCACCATATAGAGTGTCTTGGGTGGATTCCACTTTGATCCCGGTCAGACTACAGTGTTTGGTACCACTACAGTTCTAGGCGTACCACGATGCGATCTACTACGATGTGCTACCTATGCAGGTGGGTAGCATCATCCTCGGTAGGCCTTGGCTCTTTGATCGGGATGCCACCCTTCATGGCCGGTCGAACACATTCACCTTTGACCATGGTGGCCATAGGATTACTCTCCACCTTGTCCAGCCAAAGGACCCATCTATCTGAGGACCAGTTGGCCCCAGCACTGTGACCTCTCCCAGCCAGGGGATGGCCGGCCCACTTGCCTCGTCCTCGACACGGGCCATGACCCCTTTGACTGCTCCTAGCAAGGAGGACCCCCCACCTAAGATGTTGATGATGATTAGCCCCCAAGAGATAGAGCAAGAGGTGACCGGGGGTAGCCCTATCCTTGCTGTTGTTGTCCGAGGAGTGGAGGATGTTGCCCCTAGGTCTGAGGATGAGCACCCCCCGGAGATAGCTACGATCCTGCAGGAGTTTTCAGATGTCTTCCCGAAAGACCTCCCTGGAGGCCTTCCACCTATGCGGGATATCCAACATGAGATCGACCTCGTCCCGGGCTCATCTTTGCCCAACCTTCCCCACTACCGGATGAGTCCCACGAACCACGTCAAACTTCAGAGGCAGATCGAAGAGCTGATGAGTCGGGGATCTATTAAGGACAGTAAAAGTCCATGTGTTGTTCCCACTTTGCTTGTCCCAAAGAAAGATGGCACATGAAGGATGTGCGTTGATAGCCGTGCAATCAGCAAAATCATAGTGAAGTATCATTTTCCCATTCCCCGACTGGATGACTTGCTAGACATGAGGTCGGGAGCCACTATCTTTTCAAAGATAGACCTTCATACGGTCCCTGACAAGACACCTCAAAAGATCGCCCAGACTCCTATTGACCACCTCGGTCTGACCATCTGTCTGGGGATGATATGTAGTGGAAAACTTGAGGTGAGTACCCAACATATGCCACAGTGTCTTCCAAAAATAACTAGTGAACCTAACATCACAATCAGACACTATGGTACGAGGCAACCCGAACTTGTACACCACATGAATAAGGAAAAGGCGGGCTACCCTTGAAGCATCCGAAGTCTTCGAGCAAGGAATGAAAAGAGTCATCTTTGAGAATCGGTCAACTACCACATAGACCGAATCGTGCTTCCTAGAGGTACGTGGCAATCCTAAAACAAAATCCATGCTAACATCATGCCATAGGGCAGCGGGTACGGGAAGAGATGTGTAGAGGCCCGAGCTTTGTTTCTTCATTTAGGCCATAGCACATGTACGGCACTGACCTACAATGTGAGCAACATCCCTCTTCAAGCTTAGGCAATAGAATCTGTGCTCAACAGCCTCAATAGTCTTATTCTGACTGAAATGACCGGCTAGACCTCCCCCATGTAGCTCCCAGACTAAGAAATCACGAACCAAAGTTCAGGGAACACAAAGCCTGCCTCCTTGAGATACCTCTCCTGAAGCACAAAATCATCATGGTCTCTCGAGGGTCCAGCCTGGAGAGTGGTATATATCTGACCAAAGTCAAGACAGTCTACATAAGCCTGTCTCATCTTCTCTAGCCCTATGACCTCGGCACTCATGGTAGTCAGCAGACAAGCACGCCGACACAAGGCATCAGCGACCTTGTTCTCCACTCCAGCCTTATGTTTAAGCACAAATGTGTACTGCTGGAGATACCCAACCCATCTGCTGTGACGCGTATTAAGCTTCTTTTGGGAATGGAGGAACCTCAAAGCCTCATGATCAGAGTACAAGATAAACTCCTGATGTAAAAGATAGTGCCTCTAATGCCTAAGAGCCTAAACAACTGCGTAGAATTCTTTATAATAAGTGGAGTAGCGCAGTTTCGCGTCATTCAGCTTCTCACTGAAGTATGCAATCAGGTGAGTCTCCTGACTCAACACTCCTCCAATCTCTACACCCGACGCATCACAAGAGACCTCAAACACCTTCGAGAAATCTGGCAATCGAAGGATCGGTGTCTGGGTCATGCGCTCCTTGATGTCCTTGAAGGCAGCAGTAGCGACCTTCGTCCATACAAAGGTGCCCTTCCGAATACACTCCGTGATCGAGGCTGTGATGGAGCTAAATTCGCGGATGACACGATGATACAACGTCGCGAGGCCATGGAAGCTGCGGACATCATGGATCGTGTGGGGTTTCGACCACTCAACAATGGACCAGACCTTCTCCGGATCAACGGAGACCCCAGTACTAGACACAATAAAATCTAAGAAAGTAAGCTGAGAAGTCATGAAGGCACACTTCTGTGGGTTGGAAAACAACTACTCTCGCCTCAAGAGTAGGCAGACTTGTCGAAGATGGTCCAAGTGGTCCCCTCTAGTGCGATTGTAGATAAGGATATCATCAAAGTACACGACCACAAAGACTCCAATGAATGGTCGAAGGACCTGAGTCATGAGTCGCATGAAGGTGCTAGGCATTGGTCAACCCAAAGGGCATAACCAACCACTCATATAGACCATCCTTGGTCTTAAATGCGGTCTTCCACTCGTCACCTGGCCTAATCCTCACTTGATGGTAGTCACTCTTAAGATCGATCTTCGAAAAGATAGTGGCACCTGCCATCATATCAAGCATATCATCTAGGCGGGGAATAGAAAACCTGTACTTTACGGTGATCTTGTTTGGCACGACTATCTATACACATTCTCCACGTGCCATCCTTCTTTCGGGCGAGTAATGCGGGAACAACACATGGACTCATGCTGTCCCGAATAGACCCTCTCTGCATCAGCTTATCGACCTGCCGCTTTAGCTCGGCATGTTCTGTGGGACTCATGCGATAGTGGGGAAGATTGGGCAATGAGGAGCCCGGGATCAGGTCGATAGCATGCTGAATATCCCGCCCTGTGAAGGAGGTAGAAGATATGGAAGAGACGCACAAATCAAACCACAGCACACAAGATTTTTAGGTGGTTCGGCCAGACACCAGTCTGCCTACATCCACCCCTCACTCCAAACCGGAGTGAGGCTTCCCTTGCCAAAGCAAGAAGCAGACTCAGTCTGCAACAACTGCTGCCTTACAGCTTGACCCAGAGGAACACTCTCCTCTCTTCCTCCAACCCAGAGGGGAACCACTAGTAACACCCGGTCACTAGCAACCGGAGACATAGTCTCCCTTCCTCTGAAACCCAGAGGGAAACCACAAGTGACAACCCGCCACTTACAAATCAGAGACACAGTCTCCCTTCTCCTGAGTCCACAGGAGGAACCCCAACCTCAAACCAGACAGAAAATATTAATGGAAAATGGAAAGAGCAAACGAAAAGACAAAAATAAAGGACAAACAGAATGTAGCTCCAAGGAGCACAATGACTCTGGATTTGATCCACGAGTCAAGAAATGAACAGATCTTCAGGGAAAACTCTCTCTTCTACTTTCTAGTCTCTTCTCAGATCCAGGCTCTCTTTCTTTCTCTTCCTTACCTGCTGCTCGCTCTCTCTTCACTTCTCAGCTCTCTCTTATTCTCACTTTTACGATACTCTATTTTTCTTTCTTGCTCTCTTCACTTCTCTGCTCTCACTCTCTTTTTCTTCTTCTTCTTCTTCTGCGGCCGTGTTCTTTTTCTTCTGGGTATTGTCTTCTTGATCGCAGGAGGGGCCTTCTTATATGGCTTCAGACAAAGGTCCCACGAGCTCACACCTCCGACGTGTGGAAGGCTCGTTCCCACCTTTTCCAGATAAGTCCACGTGTCACGATCAGGTGAGAGCACGGATCCACGTGTCTGAATCTCCAGTATGTGTCTGCCTTGGATCGTGTGTCTAGACAGAACCTCCCTGGAACCACGTGCCAACATCCAACCACTCTCAAGATCACGTGCCCATCATTAGCTGACTTGGGATCACATGCCTATTCTTAGTTTGAGCTCACATGCTTCTCTAGTTCTGCCCTTAAGGTGTTTGATCTTGGGCCTTACCTATCATTGGAAAGAACAAGAAAAATAGTCATGTGTTATAAACTAGGAAGAATAGACTATGCACAGACCTTAAGGCATAGACCAAGCAACATGCACAGACCTCCATCTGCCTAAAGTAAGTGTGCATAAACATTATCCACAACATGCACAGACCTTAGTGGACTTATATGTAGAACATGCTCAGACCTTGGCTATGCGAGGTGCAAACTAGCACTGACCTCATACTAACATGTTCAGACCTAACAAGTGCATGTGAGCAAATGTGCACAGACCATGTGCCTCTGAGACAGAACATGCACCGATCTCAATAGTAGTTGCACCAACCTTAGTTCTCCAAGTCAAAACTAGCACCGACCCTAGTATGCATATGAATAGGGACATGCACCGATGTTAGATTTAAGTGTGAACGAATGGGAGAGCCTACATCGACCTCTTCTGTGTAATGTACAGACCTTATCATGCCATATGCAAGACATGCACGACTGCTATAGTGGTTGCACTGACCTTCGCATGCACAATGCAAGATAGGCACCGACTGCTTCAGTGAAATGCACAGACCTTCTCATGCATAATGCAAGACCTGCACCGACCTTATCATGCGTGTAGCAACAAAGACTGCACCGACCTAGGCCGTTGACAACTTGAACTGCACCGACCTTGACAGAAGTTGCACTGACCTAGTATGCATTACAACAGTGACTTGCACAGACTTCATATGGTCAAATGGAAACATGCACCGACTTTTATATAACATGCACCGACCTTTAGACAGTTAAACCCAAACATGCACCGACCTTGTGTGAATAATAATGTGCATTGACCCTATAAGCCATGAACCAAAACGTGCACTAACCTTGTCTAAGCTGGCTAGCATTAGGTGCACGGACCTTGACTGACCGATAGAAGGCATATGCACAGACCTTGGTTTGCACTAGCTGGAAACATGCATTGACCTTGTGTGCATATGACCAGAGCAAGCGGCGTTAACCTAAACTGGTGACCGAAACTTATCGGCAAGATGAAAGGGAATGCATTCACTTGTTTAAAAGGATGGCACCCTCAGAGTAGACACGTTGATGTTTACAGGGTAAGGGGATTTTCATTTGCAGAGGAAGATAGCCAACATGCATATTGGGGACTTGATAGGGCGACATTTATGAAGATGTGGAGGCTAGTTGATTAGTAGGTTAGCAAAGGGATTATTGAGTTAGCATTCAAAAGGCAACGATGCTAGGAAACCATACGTTAAACTTATAGGGGCGGCCTCATCCCCTTCAGTTCATGATTAGGAGCGGAAGGGAGATAAGAGAACGGCCCCAGGATCAACCAGGGAGGCACACATACATACACCTCTTGTGATGAAACCCTCGGCATAGTGATGGAAACCTGATACGATATTCCATTGGAAAGAAGCCCCGGGGAGAGGGGGAGATTGCTGTAGCCCGTGGCATCCCAGGGGCACATCCGACGTCGAGGAAATAGGATTCGTGTAAGGAGAAATGGAGGGTATAATGAGAAGAGGGTAGAGGCATTCATCGGACATCCGAAACACTTGAGCATTCGTACATACCATTAGACTGGGAACAAGAAGTAATATGCAAATTACAGATGCGGCGTCGGTGTTGTCACATAGACACCGTTTACATTAATCGCAGGAAGAGGTTACAGGGGAAGAGAAAGAGAGACGGTGAAGGGGGAGACGGGCTCATGTCATCGCCCCTCCCCCTCTCACCTATATTACAACAAAGAAGAAATAAAGGGGGGGGGCAAATTAGCAGGAGAACCACGACGACCCACCTAAGAAAATGAAAGAGCAGGCGGCCTTCTTCTCCGACGTCGGGAGCTTCGGGCAGAACCGAGGGCAGCGGCGGCTGGGGAAATCTCAGGAGAAAAACTTCTCCCCCAGGGAAACCCTTCACCCCAACTGAGTGTGATTGGCTCTCTCTCTCTCTGTCTTCTTTTTTCATATCAGTTCCCGCTCCTTTTTTTGTTTGGACGAACCAAAATCCCTTTTTTATAGAAGCCAGTTTCCTGGCACCATAAAGGATGCGCCGGGGAGACCGTGTCGGGGAACACTCCCCCCCCTCTTGGCCTTTTTGCGCACCAGAAAGGGGGCACCATTTCAAGGGCGTGCCCACAGATCATGGCGCCGTTTTCGCTTCATTCGCTCACCGAATGTCAGCCGATGAGTCCGGGAATGATTCCAGAAGTCACCGTTCATGATTCTTCATGCCACGACTCCTAAAAGACCTTAGCAGGGTGTTTACGAAGCTCTCGATTTGCCGTACGGCCTTGGTCCGGGCTTCGTGTGTATTTGGTTCGATAACGCGGGTCTTCTGCTGACACGACCTTCGGCACCATGACTTGTGCTTCTGGCTCGGTCCGACTCATGCTCAAAGCTCCCGTGTGTGATGATATTCTGCCTCGACCGGTGGTCATTTGGCCTCTAACGGACCCACCTTCGCAAGAAGCCGAACCCATGTCGGGTGTCCGGGTCTTTCTACTGCCAGAGCCTCCAGCTTCCTATTGTGAAGGGCCGATGGTGCTCTTCTTCCTCAGGAGAGTCTTCATTGGGGCGGGACGCCGCTGGGTAGATCACTGTCCTTGGTCGAGCGGTGGCATAGGGTAGCGGCGTGACAGAGTCGACACTGGATCATTGGGCAGACTTGGTCACACTGCCGGTTGGTAGTGGAGTCATGTTGGTTCTCCTGAGGCAAAGTTCTCGGCATTCATTCCAGGTGGCTCAAAGCTCAGGCAGCTTGAGAGGCTTCAGCGGTCTACTTTTCTTCAGCTTTCGTGCTCCCGTAAGTCGTGTCATTTGCCTTTGCGGCTTGATCGCCGGTCATCATATTTTGAGTGTCAACACCCCCCTATCACCAGGGACAACCAAGGTCAAATCTACATTAATGGCCCACGTTCCTGCCTCCGCCAGGTGTGTTAGAAGACTCCCACCGCTGGGAGTATAAAAGGGCCTCTCCACTAGCGAATAGAAAGGACACACACAGAAGAAGGCTCGAGTACCACTCAAAGGCAAGCCCAGTGAGTGTCGAGCCGAAGAACTTTAGGAGGTAGGCCTCATCAGCAGCCAAGTCTCCCATCACATTCACATAGTAAGCGATGTGCTTCCTAGGAGATCCCTGCCCATTGAACTTCTCAAACTTCGGCGGTTTGGTGATGCCAGCCGACAGCTTCCTTGCAGCATAATGAGCCGGATAGGGGACGCGGTAGATGTCAAACGACATTTGATCCCCGTCGCCCCTTTCTGCTAACTTCATATTTATCATTTGTTCCAACATCAGCCAGCTAACTGCTGCCGGGTCGACCGGACTTGGATAGAAGTGGGCGGGCTGCACGGCCGGGGTGGTCAGCACAGTTGCCTAAGGGGCTGCAGGAGACCCCTGGGGAGGTGGGCTCTGCAGCGGGGCTGGGTACTGTGCTTGCTGTAGGGGCACGCCCGCAGGGAAGCGGGGGGTTGGTGGGAATGCTGTAGCTTGCAAAGTTGCTTCAGAAGACTGCCCGTTGCCCCCGGGTGCTTCCGGTAAAACCTCGGTCTGTCCAGACGTCGAGGGTAGGGCGTTCCTCTCATTGAGTTGTTTCTTTAGCAGTTCGATCTCCCGCTAATATTCCTGTATCATGTATAGCATGGTGGGGGCAGTTGTGGAGAGAGCGGGCATGCTGCCTGTCTCTTCGGCTGGGGTGTCCTCAGATGACATGGAGGGTCCGCCACTCGTGCCCCTGGTAGTGATAACATTGGCCGCCAGGGCTGTAGGAGGGTCTTCGGGGGAGGTCGCCTTGACACCTGCCTGTGTCGCCTCACTCGCCACTCTTCTTCTCATGGTGAGGGGGCCGGGTATGGCAACGAGCTTGGCCACTTCTTCGAGGTCGGTGGGTAAAGTCTCGTACCGACTAGAGAATCCTGCCATATTGCAGGCGAAAACTCTCCAGTCCCTGCTTCTTCTTGTTGTTCTCCCTGATGGCTTGCTCCGGAACACCAGCCTGTCGAAGACCAACTGTTGGGGCGATGCTTCCTCCCGCACAGGGGACTAGCGTCGCTCTTCCGATTGGTTTCTCGACTCCATGCTAGGCATGGGCCGAGCCTCTTCCTCTTCCTGGAAGGCAGAAGCCACTGCCCCCAGCAATCTCTGATGACCCAAGGGAGTACTGCCTGGGCCCCAGAGGTAGTTTCTCATAGCCTGCTCGATCCCTTCCCACTCTTGGTCGGGGAGAGCGGCCGGTAGTTGGGTGTTGGTGGCGACATCATGATGGGTGTAATTTGCGCTTGCCGAGCAGTCAACATGATGACGATACCTATGATGTCGACGGTGGGCATTTTCGGGCAGCATTGGTACAGTGACTGTCGGCTAGTGGGTCGTGGCCGTCACCTCGACCCTTTCATCTTTTTGCCCCCTTGTACGGCGGGTGCGGCTAGGCCCTGCCTGGGCTGGTGTCGTGGGTTGGGTTCCCTTGGGAACCCAAGCCAGTTTCAGCTTTGCTGATTTGTGAGACGGCACGTCGGTGGGTGCCGTCCTTTCTTTCATCTTCTCCAGTCCTTGAAAGGAGTTACGGACTAGAATGGTCGGTACTATTCGGTCTGGGATAGTCTCAGACCGCTGTCCATTAAGGTGGACTTTGATGCCTCCAACGACGATAGACTTATCGGAGCTGGAGAGTCAGCTTCTTAGTGTGGCAGCTACACGGCTCCTCCGGAACCTCCTCTGGTGGGATGTCGATCCTCGCTGAGGTGAGCCAGTAGCTGAGTGCACGTGGTGCACATTGCAGCTGAGCGTCTCAGCCGGGCTGTAGTTGTTGTCCTTGGCTAGGGTTAGACTGGAAGCGGCTTCAATGGCGCCCCGGATGGGAGTGCTGATCTCGGGCCTGTCAGACGCTTCCACGTCCAGTATGTTAACAAAAGCTACCCCAAGGAAGTTGGGGAAGCCCACTACAGGAGGGAAAGTCTCGAAGCAGAGGGGGACGGCAAGGTACCCATCCCTGATGTGGCTTTCAACGATCTGGGGGCCAAAGGAGACCGCCATTCTTGCAGCTGGGATGCGTGCCCCTAGTATAGTTGGGGATAGGCTGTGAGGCCACCATCTGGGGTGATCCCTTGAACTCGTTGGCGCCTCACCGGGATGTCTAAGGAAGGGACTAGACCTGCTTTGAGGTAGAAGTGTGCATGGTCAAGTCACTCACTTGCCTCTTTAAGGCTTCTATCTTCTACTTGTAGGCTTAAAGTAGCATCATCATTGTCGGATCAGGGGCGGTCGGGTTATAGCCTTGGCCTCCCCCTTCCAATGGAGCTTCCGAAGAATGTGCCAGCCTTTCTTCTTCCTCTTTTGTGGTAATTACATTTGCTACCACAGTGATCATATCAGAGCTTGTTTCGCCGGCGTGGGCTTGTACTATCTTGGATGTGGCTCTTCTCCTTCTGGTGAAGGGACCTGATCTTTCAGAAAGCCTGACTCCTTTGGGGAGGGTCCCATAACGACTGTCCACTCCAGTCATATTACAAGTGAAAATGTGCATCTTCTTGTTTCTTTGAATTACTTTCCTGGGTGGCTATCTCGGGAAAGTCAATCGGTCTAACACTGAGACCCTCAGTGTAGCTTCTTTGGGGAGGGACAGACCATAACATCCCAATCCTATGTCTTCAATGACTCTCGGGTCGACTGGTTACCCCCCATTTCTCACCTCATCTTCCATGGCTTCAAGGAGCTGTTGTGTCCCTAGGTGGGTATCTCCAAGGCCATGGAGATATCCTTGCATGGGCCAAGCAATATCATCTTCCCCATTGGTGGGGCAAACAATTGGTGATAGCACCCTAGCTTGTGTCGGTGGTTTGTGGGTGAGGCATTGCCACTCGAACATCCCGCCGTATCTTCCTTCATAAATGCTCCCCTGCTAGCCGTGAGCACAGAAGGTTGGTCTTCGAGGCACTTAGGCCAGTGCCTCGATCTTCTCTTCTTCATCATTCTTCTCCTCCTTCTCGAGCTGGCCAAATTTGACGGGCCCTGGTTGAGTTGGGGCTGGGGCCCACCGCTCGGGTTGCACATTTGTTTAGACCTTGTCGGCCTCGGGGCCAATTGTCCCTTCTTCTTGGACCCGGTGCGGTCCTCTCGATCCCAAGCTAGCGCCTGGAAGGTCGGTCTTCCGGATGCTCGAACTTGCACCTCGGGCTCTTCTTCTTCTTTATCTCTTTCTTTTCTCTCAAACCTATCCGTCACGATAGGTTCTGGTTAGACTGGGGCTAGGGCCCGTTGCTTGGGCACCCACATTTTCTTGAATTGAGTCAGCTCTGGGGCCGGCCCTCCTTTTGATTTGGACCTAATGCGGTCCGCTCGATCATGCATCAGTGCTCGAAACTGATTGTGCACTGGGACTATTGGTACCACCCTACCGGGCGTGATCGCAGCCTGGCGGTCATTCAAACACACTCGGACTCCTCTGAACATCACAGATTTCCCTGAGACAGAAATCCGACCTTGCACTATGCTGGCATGCTTCTTCACTTCCCTCCTGGCAGCTAGAGTCTGCTTCCTTTTCATATCAATGTGATGGATGTAGCAACCCACCACCTTCCCTTCTTCAGATGCCGCCTCTGTAGTGACGGCAGGCTCGACCTCCTGAGCCTCCAAGGGGTTGACGAACATCACCCCCTAGAAGTTTGGAAGCCAACTACAGGAGGGAAGCCTCCCAATCTAGTTGGCACGGCGAGGTAGCCATGCTTGGCATGGCTTGCCACCACTAGAGGACCGAATGTGACGGCCATTGAGTTCGCTCAGAATTCACTTTCCTTTCCATGCAATTAAAGTTGAGGGTGTAAGAATTTTAGGAGGAGGCCATAAGGCCCAAAATCTTGGCAAAAAGATGAAAGGTGATCCAGTCCCAACGAGCCTGCCAACTTGTCGACGCACTCAATTTCTAGTGGATAATTTAGGGATATCGGTTATCGGGGTATCATTCATTGGAATTATCAAATGCGAGGGCGTGCCAGTCACCTAGGTGACAATGTGTCCAGGCTTTGAGACTAGAGTGGTCTGAAGTCCGTAGTGCACTCCGTCTGACTAACCAGACGATTGTGGGTATCAGGTCCACATAATCCTTAAGGTATCATGGTAATCCATACCATTAGAGAAAATCTCATGATAGTCATATAACCAATCATGAGGACCGGTATACCATATCAAAATGGTAAAATCATGTATCATAGGTTGAAGTTATTATGGTGTTGTTTCCTCAGCATTTAGTACCTGTAGATTCATAAATCAATTGTCCTCAATGATTATCTCCAAATGCTCAGACTTGTAAATCCGTATGATGTAGGCTTCTCACAGCTGCGGTGGCTTGGCCTGTTCCTGCAATCATTTATATTGGGATAATACTTTCCACTTTGGGTGCTGCTCTCCAGAGCTTAACAGGTGCCCCACGCTTGCTTGCAGCAATAGCAAATGATGACATTCTTCCAGTTCTAAAATATTTCAAGGTTACAGAAGGGAGTGAACCTCATCTGGCAACTCTTTTTACAGCCTTCATTTGTGTTGGGTGTGTTGTTATTGGAAATCTTGATCTGATCACCCCAACTATAACCATGTTTTTTCTTCTGTGTTATGCGGGTGTGAATTTATCTTGTTTCCTTCTGGACCTTCTTGATGCCCCAAGTTGGCGTCCTCGATGGAAGTTCCATCACTGGAGTCTCTCACTACTGGGTGCGTCAATATGTATTGGTACGTTATCTTTACACTCTCCTCCATCTTCTTGTCTAGTGCTCTCATTTAGTGGTTCATGGAACTTTTGTTGATGGGGATAACATCCATATCTTAATCACTTGAGAATTGCTTATCATTTGAAATTTCTGCTTCATATTCTGTTAAGATTTTGTACAGGGTTTTTCATGTGTAATTGAATGTAGTCTACTATGTGTTTCATGGATCTCTGCTCTTGGATGCATTGATCGGATAGAGTGCCCAGTGCACCATACCATCTTGGATTTTGTGTTGAAGATTCTTTTCATTTTTTGGGAGTGGGGGTGATTCCTGTTTGGGGGAGTTGCTCATCTTTGGTGCTGCCTTTTTGTATGGGGCCACTTTTTGGATCTCTTTTCACTTGTTTTGCCAATTGAATTGTCAATGTGGGCATTTGTTGTATAATCTGCTTCTAAAAAATATGCGGCATTTGTCAAACATGGCAACTGTCACGGGGTGGTTTTGAAGATCTAAATGTTTTGCCCTGTGATGGCAATGGTATGCCAGTGAGCTACTCCAACATACAAGTGGTCCTCAGTCCTTTAACAAGGCACACACATTGGGCTAACACATTGCATACAAATATGGACAATGCATAGGCACACTCTGGCCATGCCAAACATGCTCCAGTCCTCACTGTAAGCTGCATGATACAACACAAACCTGGTCATGCCCTTGGCATAGACTATAGAGTCACTTACAAGGGTACCAACCGATGAGGATCTAACCACAACTTGGAAGATGTATGTTAGAAATAAACATTGCTTCCCCTGAGATTTGGAGCAGCAACTATCGTTGGCTGATGAATGCATCTGAGCTTGTAGTTTTTCTTGTTCTTACTTTTGCCAATAAATATAATTGTTATTTTTCCTTATGCTTAGGATTTATCGGTTGAGACTTAATTTTGTTGGGTTTATATATAAAGCTTTTATCTATAAATAAAGAGGGAAGCCCTAATCAGGGATTAATGACATTGAGAAACAGAAATGAAAGAAAACGCAGCATTGTCTCTCGTCTTCCCATGGCATGAAGCCAAAGTCCCCCTTGCCCACCACTAATCTTTCTCATTCGTACTTCCTGCAGTTTTCATGTTATTTTTGTTTTGGGTTGCCACACATTGTGAGGTTTTCTTCACTCTGTCCCTTTCCCTTTTTTTCCTTTTCCTAATTTGAACTTTTCCCCTCCAAGCACCTCCCATGCAAAGGCAGTGAGTTGATAGCCTTAAGACCAGCCCTTTAACCACTGCCTATCTCACTCCCTCCCTTATGTCAGCTAGCAGCACTCATCAGATATATGGAGGATT
This sequence comes from Amorphophallus titanum, assembly GCA_024336825.1. Lineage (NCBI taxonomy): Eukaryota > Viridiplantae > Streptophyta > Magnoliopsida > Alismatales > Araceae > Amorphophallus > Amorphophallus titanum. The sequence goes on from JANBPO010001714.1 coordinate 10,979,914, forward strand.
CGACATTGCTATGATGGACACATACAACTTTCGTGGCTCGCTACTTGTGGGTTTAGGAACACGGCTGCAGTCTGCCTTGGTTACGATGTGATCTTTCAGGTAACCACCAGCCACTGTGATTCATCAGGTCTTATTCTCACCACATTGTGGATTTGCCTGTCACCAACAAAGTCTGTCAAACATGGACCCAGTTATTTAACCAATTTTGTTGGGTTGGGAAGTCCTTGGCTGATTCACATATCTGAAGGAAGCAAACATAGCAATACCTTAGGGGAATTCACGCAAACCAAACAAAGTGGCAAGTGAAAGAGAGAGAATGCCTGAATCGACTGTGAAAATGTTTGCTGACGGTGTTGCATGCAGCCAAATAATATTCTTGTGAATTTTACAGGCATACTTGTAGGTTTACATCTTAGTCCTGCATCACCAACTTTCTGCCCAGACCACCCAGAGCCTTGAGCTATTTATAGGCACAGACCATATTACAAAGAGTCGCCAGGCCCATTCCTAAAGGGTGCTTTCCATAGCTTTCAGTTATTCCTGCACCTCAAATGTTCTTTGCCACTGAAGCATCTTTTGGACGCACCTCAAGACACTAAGCTGCCAGATAAGCACCTCTCAGCCACTTAGTGTCTCTCCATGTGGCAAGGGTTGCTTCTTGCAGCCACCGCCTACTATGCTCTAAGAGAGGTCTTGAATAGACACCTGCAATGCATCTCTTGGTCCGCCAAGAGATGCTTCTGACAGACACAACTGTCTCACATGCAGAACAGCAACTGCCACATGCATTATGTGCATGCGCCAGTGCAATGCTATGCATGCACTGTGATAGTCCCATGCACTGCTGTGCATGCCCTTCTCATGCTGCAGTGCCAAGAGGTTCTTCCTCAGAGGCACCTTGGTTTGCCCAAAATATGTTCCTTGTCTTTATGCACAATCTGTCTACATGTGCCGTGCACCCTTACTGCCCAAACCGGTGCCTCTTAGTGTATGCTAGCACCAAGGCATCTACTGGAATTGCCAGTGCCTCCACCCGCTGGCCTCGTTCTTGATGGATCCTCAGTTCCTCACCAACTCGACATAGGCATGCCAGATACACAATCCATGTGCATCCCTATGTGCAGCTATGCTTGCTGTGTGATCCTGTGTGCCACCTGACTAGTCTGCCCAGCAAAAGTATGCCACTGATGTCATGCTGAGTCCACCAAATGTGCCAGGCTGCGATGCTCAGCCCGTGTTGGCATGCTGCTGCCAATGTGGCAATGACTCAGCCAGTGCCAAACCAAGGCCCCTGATGTTCTGAGCCACCAGGCCCCATGGAATGTAGCATTGGATGATCTGGGTTGGGATCTGCTAATTTGACTTGGAATCGGCAGTGGGCAATCTGATTCTCCCCTCAAAACCTATCCAAATTAGAAATTTTTGTAAAAAGCAATTAAAATTGGTTTGACACTGTCTGAATTGGCTGAAATTGGACCAGAACTGGCTATATTACATGAGGATGAATTGGTCGATCTTGACTGATTAGTATTTGATTAAAAGAGTAATAAAGTATAGCTTCAACAGTTCAACTGTGAGGCTAGCTAGCTAGCGGCACTGTGCAAGAAGCATTTTAATATTGAGCAGATGACGTCGGGCAAGGTTAACATCAATGTCCTGCCATTCTCATCGTATGAAATGAGTGTTTTATATCTTGGCGGCTTCAGGGAATTATATCTGTCTTCTCAGAGAAATTGAAAGGTAAAATTGTTGCTCATGTTGTAACTTACATGTTCTTTAAATCTAGCAATGACAAGTAGTATAGGTGAAAGAATGATTAATTAGGATGTATCAACAAAGTCGCAACAGTCTGAGATTGAAAGCAGAAGTCATACACATCACCCACTAACAGCTCCGGAGTTAGGTTCACCGCTCGCTCCAGCGGCCCTCACCGGGTCCCTCGCGCCGACGGATCGTTACGTGGGGGGAGTTCTCGACAGGATCTCCCCCCCCCTCCCCCTCCAGGGTTGGAACTCTCACCGCCTTCGGCGGTGGCTCCCTCGCCAGATCTCTTCGGCGGCTCCCTCACCAGCGTCTTCGTCGGTGGATCGTAGGGAGGGGAGAGCTCCCGCCGGGAGTTCTCTCCACCCTACGAACTACCTGCGCGATGACCCAGATGAGGGCCACGGTCGGCGAAGAGAGCCACTATCTCAGAGGGCGGTGAAAGTTCCGACTACCCTCTCGTGCAGCAATGAGGGTGTGAAGGTCTAATAAATTGGTATCTTATCTTAATATTATTATTATTTTTAGAAGTTGATGGATCACTAGCGGGCAGAGGGACGACGTTGGTCAACTGAACCCGGGGTTATCTCGAACGAACTGTACTCGAAAGACAATCGCCAGGCATGGGCCGTCCGGATTCTGCGCCTTGAACGATCCGATTCCGACGCGCCAGTCCGGGAACGCGGTCAGATCCATTGAACCAAGGCGCTTGGAAAGCCGAGACTTACAAGGCCACTCCAGCCTGGACTCCTCCACTCTAACAACGTCGGAGGGAAGATAAAATTACCGCCTTGGTCCCTTACACTTACACTTACCCAGCGCCCCCGCCCCCCGTGACATGGCTTACTTCTCTCGCCAGGTAGGACTACCATGTGTAGTGATTGATTACGACAAGCGAGCTTTATTATTCGAATTTTAATAAGATGATTTGGTGGATTATCATTACTACACCAAGGAGAAAAGGAAATGTTCTTCGAAAATTACATCGAAGGAAAGAGCAAAAAATAAAAAAAAGGGAGAAAAGAAAGCAGAGATACATCAGGCCTCGGGTCCACCCTGAGACTCGGAGATTGAAGGCTCTTTGACATCAGGCAATCCGCCCCCGACACCCTTGGCGACGGCCGACCCAGGCACTGACCCCACTGGTGTGGGAACTGCATCAGTCGCGCTCCCTCCCATGGCAGCCAGTGTTGGTGATCGCTCGGGCGAGGAAGAGTCCCCCCAGCTTCCCTCCCCACTTGACGCCGAGCCAGAAGATTCAGAAGATGCCAAATCTGAGTCATAATGCTACCCAAATAGGAAGACGATCGCCCCTGGCACCTACTCCTCCTCCCAAAAGTCGGCCCGATGATAGCCTTGGGTGAACCCCTTTTGGATGCCTCGATGGAAGCCTAACTGGTAATAAGGGAAGGTAGCCTTTTGGAGATCGGCCTGGTAGTCCTCCGAGCTTTTGTACCACTCGAGTGCCTCCACCTCGGCTGACTCCACCCTACCATCAAGCTCAGCTGACCTCTTCTTCGCCTCGACCAGGGCAGCCTCAACCTCTGCCCGAAGTCACTCGGCCTCCTCGGCTCGGCCCTCGAGCTCCGCTCGCTCAGACTCCCATTGCCCGTCACGCTCGACCTGAACCGCGCGCTCCTGCTCTAGGAGCCTACTCTTCAGCTCGAGTGAACTACGGGCCTGAGCCAGCTACTTGACTAATGACCGGGCCTCCGCCTAGCTCGACTTCACCTGTTCCCAGAGTGAAGTGACCTCTTGCTGAAGCCCCTCGAGATCGGCAGTGAGTCGAGCAATCTTTCGATTGCATGTGCTGATGGCCTGAGCAAGATTTGATCTCTCCAACTCCGCCCGAGTGTAGGTGTTGGCTATGCTGGCCCCCATCTGGGCTAGCAACAAACTGCCCTACATGATCTTTTCAAGGACCACGGACGGAGGCTTCTGCTTAATTCCTCCTCGTACCACCCCCGAGGCTATGTTGCGACATCGCTGGTATAGGGGCCCCCGGACGCTGGGAGGAGGGCCAGTCCTCGCCAAAACTGTAAAAATGGGGGCTCCCCCCTCGAGTGATACCCCCTCGGGAGCCCCGCCAGTTGGTTCGCACTGGGCCACCCTGTCCCGTATCTCTTTTGCCTCGACCGGTTGGGATGGAGTCGCGTCTCCTCCTGACCCTCAGGCCTCGCCCGATTTGCCCCCGTCGCATCCACCTTGCGCTTCTCCACCTTTGCACGATGCTCCAGCATCAGCAATCACCGCTTGAGAATCGCCCACCCCCGCTTCGGCCTCATCGCCCCCCTCTCACTGGGCAGAAGGGTGAGCCAGCCGAATAGGCTCGGCCCCTTCCAGCTCGGTAGATGGGAGAGCCAAGCGACCATCATCCTCGACCGAGCGGATGGCCCCGGCCTTCTTGGCTCGCTTCTTCTCAATGGACTGAGCCTTAATAGAATCCCACAGAATCTTCTCCATGGGGTCCTTGTGCTTGGTCCCCCGCCGCTTGGAAGCCCCTTCCCGAGCTACCCGTTTGCCTTTGCTCCTGGCTCAGGAAGTACCCTCGGGAACCTGCGACTTGGCGGTAGTCGACGCATCGTCCACGTTGACCACCTCCAGCTCGATCGACGGTACCCCCTCCTCAATCGGCCACCTCGCATCTGGACAAAAGAGGACAAGGTCATGAAAATAAGAGCACTTTCTCAAATGAAGGGAGAGTCTATTTTTTGAAGCCCTTACTCATCGACAGCAGCCGCTCATAAAGGCACTATTCGATATTGGATAGAATCACCAGCTCACCCATCGGTCGACGATTTTCCAGGAGAACCGCAGCCCTCTGCTCCACCTCCAGGGATACCTCGGCTGGCTTCGAAGGAATATTCCGGTGAAAGTTGGGCACGGTTGGGAAACTCCAAGACGCATCCACTGAAGATGTACCCACCCAGAAGTACTAAGTCTTCCACCCCTTGTGGGACGAGTCCTTCTGGGACAGAGAGGACTGGGTACTGGAAAGAGACCAAGTGCTGGGGGCTAGTCTCTAGGAGAGAAAAGCCCGTGTTGTATGGGGTTAGCATAGGTTTGCCAGGATGTGGCGACCTATGAGGTAAAGACTGGGGGCTGGTTCTGGGACGCGTCGGTCATAGATCGATGCGTGGGGTGTTGGTTGTCTTCATGTTGTTAGTCAGAAATGTGGTTTACATTAGGCTGAGGAGCTGAGGTTGTGATGGTTGAATGGCCCTAAGAGACATGACTGCCAGAGGCTAGGACTGGGGCTGGGACTGGCCAACTACTTCGTGAGGAGATGGTAGCTGAAATGCGGGGGTTGGATGTTGGCGCTGGGTTTGGGTAACTGGCCCATGGAAGCGTGATGACCGGATTGCTGAATTGGCACTGGAACTAGTGTTGACTGGCTAGCCTATAGATTTGTTGTAGCCGTGATACTGGAATTGGAAGTTGGGACTGGAACTGGGGGGCTGGCCTATAGAGGCGTTGAAGCCACTGTGCTGGGACTGGAGGCTGGTACTAGAACTGGGTGGCCAGCATGGGAAGGCATTGAAGCCACGTTGCTGGAACTGGCAATCGGTACTGGAGCTGGGTGGTTGGCCTGGGAAGGCATTGAAGTCACGGGGCTGGAACTGAGGACTGGAACTGGAGCTAGGTGGCCAGCCTATAGAGGCGTTGAAGCCACATCGTTGGGACTGACAATTGATACTGGAGCTGGGTGGCTGGCCTGGAAAGGCGTTGAGGCCGCGAGGTTGGGACTGGCAATTAATACTGGAGCTGGGTGGCTGGCCTGAAAAGGCGTTGAAGCCACAGGGTTAGAACTGAGTATTGAAACTGGAGCTGGGTGGCCGGCCTGTGGAGGCGTTGAGGCCACGAGGCTGGGACTGGAGGAGTGGGACTGGAGCTGGGTGGCTGATGTAACGACCCAGAGTTTTGAGTATCGATAACCCGATAATATCAGATTACCGCCACTAAGAACTGGGGATGCCACCCAAGAGCCTGATGAGGCCTCTGAAGGGTTAGTGAGGTTGTCGAGGAGTTGCATAATGAATTGGAATTACAGCCAAGTAATATTAATTAATGCAGTAAAATTAATATATAAGTCGAAGTAATTTAAAGTATCAGAGTGCTAAAATATATACAATAGTCCAGATTCTGTAATTATACAAGTCCCACAATTGAAAAGAAGTCTAAATGTACAACTACACGGGGCATACCCCGGTCAAAAGTACAAGAAGACAGACCGACTACTGCTGTCACTCTACTGACGATCGTCAAAACCTCGTGAAGCTCTAAAAGACGGTGGGCCTACTCACCTGAAAGTAGGAAGGTTGAGTCATAGCCTGACTCAGTAGGGGTCACGTGGATCCCTAACTCGTACTAAATAGGCAGGCATGCAAATATAAAAGCAATTGGAGCATGCATTTAATGCAGTAAATAGGCAATGGCACAATTAATTCATAGTTACAGTAAAACTAGAAACTCTATCTACGCAGTTAAGCAACTAACTACATGCCAATAAATGCAACTACAAGTACGAGAAACTCATCTAGCGATCTACCTCGTGACCCGCAAGGAATGCATGACCACAACTACTAGAATCCATCTCACTGTCAGGCTCGTGACCTGCGAGGAATACATCAGAAACCACATCTACCAAAAGCATAAAGCTTAACATTGACACATCTACCAAGAGAACAATTCTCCACTACCCTGGGTGATAGGAAAAGGAAGAGACCACTAGAAAAAGGAGAGCAGCTACATCCGCCACACACTGCATCTCAAGCAACTCACTATCTGGCTAACGACTCGCGAGAGGCATAGCAGTACCGAACCAAGAACTAGTCAGAGTAACACTTGCTAGTGTCAGTCCATGCCTCTGACCACGTGTGCACACAGTGACCCATCACCCCGAGCCAGCCCTCTAGCTAGTTTTCCCTCCCGATAGGACGCTACTGTCACGCCCCGAGCCAGCGGAAGATAGAACTCGGAGGTGGCGTGACGATGTCTATAACAATCGATCATGTCAATCCAGACTTCCTCATAAGGCTCCCCGTCAATGGGCAAGCCGCTCAGCTGACTGAGGCTCCATAAATCTAGCGAAGTCTCACCCTCCGCTGTGTAGAAAGTATTTGTTTCGCGCTGAAGACTTTGATCATCCCGCAGCAGAGCCCCTTTGAGATGGGGTAGCTATACCGAGAGGCATAGACGTTGTGATAGATGCCGGCCCAGATCAGTATCGGAGCGTAGTTGAACAACACGTACTCCGTGAACTCCATCGCTCCCTCCTGGAAGGTATGTGCATCCTGGAGCTTTAATTCTGCGAACCAGCCCAAAGCCAGCTCAGTCCAATAGAAAGGGTTCTTCTCTGTAGCCCCACTTCAGCGGGGCCAAGATAGTCCAAAGCGGGGTTGCTCTCCTTGGACCAGCCCGGCAGCCATGTCCCACCGAGCTGGGGTAAACTGAGGTGCTCACACCAACTTGTCTTTTGTCGGTAGCATTGCTTCAATCCCCAAGATGGGCTTCCATTCCCTGGCCTCTCCTACCAAGTACATCGGAATGCTCCTGGGGACACTGTACAACAAGCTATCCCGGGCCTGGAGGATGGCCCGCTCGATGTCCCTCACGGCCCGTAGTTCCTACCTCTCCCGAGAGCGGAAGTGCTTTAGGAAGCGGATGAGGTGTCTGTCCTTTAGGAAATCCTTCCTGTACTCACCGACCGGGTCAAAGGTGAATCCGCCCTTGGCCCGGGCAAGTCTGCGAACGTCCATATTCTCGGTGTCAGAACCTGACGACTCGGCCAACGCCGCTACCTCAGCATGCTCCTGGTCTAAGTCTTCAACAGTAAGCCACGTGATAGTCAGCACCGGGGGCGGGGGAGCAGACTCGCCACCGACAACAGCAGGAGCGGAGGAACCACTAGGAGCAGCCATTTATCTGCAAGGTGCAAGAAATCCAAGGTCAGAACAAGCCATAAGCAAAGGGAAGAAGAGAAAGTCGTGAAGGGGCTATGCTACAATTAAGATGAACAAGATGTCGATAATTTTCAACAAAATTTCAGCAGAGTTTTCCTTAGGCCGGAGGCGTAAAGGGAAAACATGGGTGCACATCCACAAGGAGTGACAGCCCCAACAAACTCTCGGTGCTCCCTGAGGGCGACACTGGAAGTTCCACCGGTTGAAGAAATTCCTGTTAGCCCGATACGCTCCATGAAGCTTCTACCCGGCACACCCTTAGTGCCCCCTGCCCAGCACACCCTTGGGGGTCTTCACCCGGCACACCCCCTTGGCGCTCTCACCTGACACGCCTGTGGACATGTAAAATTACACGTCCGCGTGTCCCGACCAATCCAGCATCAATAAACAACTTCAACGGAAGAGATTGCGGAGGACACATCCCATCTGGACCCTTCGAACAAATAGTACACTACCGTGAAGACACTCTTGGAGTCACGACAGCGAAGAGGAAGCAACCCCTGGGGGGCTCACAACTCATGGGCCCCAAAGAGAACTAGGTGGATCGTCAAACGGGCTCAAAATGGGCCCAAATCCACTTCAACGGCATGCTAGCAGCCCTTCAATGGCATGCCTGGCAGCCCTTTAACGACATGCCCTAGTGTTGCTTCAACGGCACGCCTGGCAGCCCTTCAACGGCACACACTAGCGCTGCTTCAACGGCATGCCTGGTAGCTCATCACCGGCACGCCCCTGTGGCCTTCGCCGACACGGCCCCAGCGTGCCTTCACCGGTATGCCCCTCTAGGCTTCTTCAGCGGCACGCTCTGGTGGCCTTCAATGGCACGCCCGTGGGTTGTCTTCAATGGCACGCCTACAAACACCTTCGTTGGCATGGTCTGATCCCTCAGCGACATGTCCTGGGCTCCCGTATCCGTCGCATCCGACAGACAAAATCTTATGCCCACATTCTGTGGATCCTTGGCGCGCAGTGAGTGTGCCGAGGTGACAAACGGGGAGGAGGACATGCTACCTACGCTCTCTGCCACCCAGGACCGAAGTCAAATCCCCATTTAATGACCCACGTTCCCGCCTCCGTCACTCCGCGCTCGAAGGCTCATTTCATGGTCGAAGGGAGGTCGAGAGTGGGTTATTTCGTGCCGGGGAGGAAAATTCATGTTTTGGGGATCGAGCGCCCGATCTAGTGTTTCATCGTGTTATTCAGTGGTTTGAGGGCACCATTGGATGTCCAGGGGCATGGGGAAGGGTTTCCCCTTTGTTTCCCCATCACCTGGGGGTGATTGGGGCGTAGAATGACGAATTCATCCGTGATTCGCAATTCTCGATTTTCTGGGTAGAAAACGGTCCTAACAGGAACTATTTTTATCAATGGGTAGCCCTCAGGGTGACCGCCTGTCGACCAAGGGGTGTCGACAGGGTATGTGGTCGGTCGACCGACCGCTACCCATCTGCGGCGGCCAATCAGCTGACAGTTTCCCTCGCGGAGCCAGCGTGACTCCCGAGGCATTTATGGCCATTGCATTTTTGACCGTTGAATAGTCTTTGGGCTTGGCGGTCATGAGGATGACTGTTTCACCCATCTTGGCGGTCTCGAGGGAGATCGTTTGCATTTCCAACGGTCACAAGGCGATCGTTTTACCTTTTACGCGGTTTGAGGCGTGGCGGTCCCAAGGGGGACCATTTCACTCCCTAAGCGGTCCAGAGGGGACCGCTTCTGTTCTAAACGGCCAGAAGGAGACCGGTTCTATCCTTTGAGCGACGGCCTATGGGCGACCGCCTGTCTTCACCTTGCGGTCTATCGTTCGACTGTTTTTACCCCGAGACGGTCCAGAGTGGACCGCCACCTGAGTTCTGTCAACCGGAGTTCCGTTCTCGCCAATTTGAATCCTGGGTGAGTGTACCTCGATCCACATGTTGACTTGTGATCCGACTGATGCTGGACATCGTGTGGGGGCCACGTGTGAGGGTGCCGTGGGCTTCCGGGAGGTAGTGTGTGTTCGACTCATGTCACTATGAGTCGGTGTCGGTGCGAGGAATGATCCTTGTACCTTGTCCGATTTAGACGTCGCTTTCCGTTGGCCAGAGAGTCTACTCCTTCAGCGACCCTCCACTAGTCGTAGCCTTCCGACATGCGTGTGGTCCCACCAGGGAGTGGTGGGGAGGCTACCCCGAGAGACATTTTTTACACTGGTTACCGTAGGGCCCCACGTCTTGCAGCTAGAGTCCGGCTAAGGGGAAAACTAGTTAGAGGCCTGACCTAGGACTCATGGTTAGTGTGTGTACACGTGGTTGGGGGCGGTTGGACCCATGCTGACGAGTGTGACCCCAGCTAGTTCTTGTTCTGTGGTTACTTATACGGTGCCCCCGTTCTGCCTGGGACGACGAGGGGGACACCTGAGGTGCGGTCTAAGACGTCAGGGGATGCATCTGACCTTACTTCTAGTGGGTGGCACTCCTGTCTTTGTCAGATGTTGACTCTTAGTTTCCACTGTGACGTGTGTCTCGATTTTCTCACCGTGAGACTGGTGTCAGGCGTGGCTGGACTTTTTCGTTTATTTATTCTTGTTGTACTTGCTCTTAGTTGCTTTACGTTGTGATTTCTCATTTTGCGAGGTAGGGGTCCGAGTGATCCCTACTGAGCCTTTTGTTATAAGACTCATTCCCTACATTTTCCCACATTTCAGGTGAGGCGAGACTCCAGAGGAGCGTGTCTGAGGCTCCACGTGGTTCTAGTGCCCAAGGTTAGTTGCCAGTTGTCAGAGCCGGGGTATGTCCCGTGTAGTTATACTTTCCTTTCTTGACTGTACTAGTTGTGGACTACTGTTTGATGGGAATCAACATCGAGCATGTATATTTTTTTTTTGTATTTGTGTCCTTTTATTTATTTGTATATCCTTGGGAAAGTATATGCGCAATTGTAAGGCTCTATCAGCCAATGCGTCATTCCATAGGATTATGTGAGTTTTTGTGTAAATGTGTAGTAGGTCTAGTTAGGGGGCCCTCCCTTCTTTTCCATTGGTCCACCTAAGCTATGTGGGACTGGTCAACCATCCTAGGTGGTCATCTAGAAGCTTGACTAGTCAATATGGCACATGGGGGACAAATGGTTTAAAAATTCAAAGATGCTTACCTACAAGTATGCCAGGGGTTCCAATGATACTAATCTAGCAAGAAACTGGGAAAAAGCTATCTCATCTCATCCTCGCATTCCCAAGTGGCTTCATGACCTGAGTGACGCTGCCAAATGACTTTAACCAGAGGAATTACCTTGTTTCTCAACTGCTATTCATGACGGTATTCAATTCTGACAGGAAACTCAGGTGTGGACAAATTAGCAGTCACTTCTGGCCATACTGAATCATCGAGGACATGAGACGGGTCTGAAACATATTTCCTCAACTGAGATACATGAAATACACTGTGAATAGCTTGAATAGTTGTTGGTAATCGAAGACGATAAGCTGCCTGGCCTATACACTCCACAACAGGAAAAGGGCCAATGTACCGCGGACTAAGCTTACCACGTTTTCCAAATCTCGAAACACCTTTCATTGGAGATACTTTAACAAACACCTGATCTCCGAGCTCTAACTGGAGTGGACATCTGCGTCGATCTGCATAACTTTTCTATCGACTCTGAGCTGTCAACAACCTTTGCTTGATTAGACGAACCACATCAGCACACTACTGTACCATATCTGGTCCTGTCAAAAGTCGATCACTGGCATCAAACTAGTTCAATGGGGTATGACAAGGATGACCATACAATACTTCATACGAAGCCATGCCGATGCTGGAGTGAAAGCTATTATTATAAGTAAATTCCACTAGAGATAAGTGCTGACTCCACGAACCCTGCCAATCTAGACAACACGATCTCAGCATATCTTCCAAGGTCTGGATAGTTCTTTCTGACTGACCATCAGACTGAGGGTGATACGCTGAAGACAAAGCAAGCTCAGTGCCCAAAGCTTTCTGGAAACTACGCCAGAAGCTGGAAATGAAACGTGGGTCACGATCTGACACTAGTGAAACTGGAATACAATGCAGTGGCACGATCTTTTCAATGTATAGCTCGGCCACTTTCTGCACATTCCAAGAAATTTTTATTGGCAATAATCTAGCTGTCTTAGTCAACCTGTCAACAAGTAGCCAGATAGCATCAAAGTCTTGTGAAGTCTGAGGCAAACCCACAATGAAATCAGTCGCAACATGATCCCATTTCCACATTGAAATTTCTAGCGGCTGGAGCAGTCCACCTGGTTTCTGATGTTCGGTCTTAACCTGTTGACAAGTTAAACAACGAGCAACAAAGGCTGCAACATCTTTCTTCATACCTGGCCACCAGAATTACTGCTTTAAATTTTGATACATCTTGGTGGTACCTGGGTGAATTGCAAACCGGGATCCATGGGCTTCACTCAGAATTGTATTTCTCAACACGCTAACACCTGGAATATATAATCTATCACGGAAACTGACGACCAGCTTGTCATCGAACTCGATGTCATGCATCATCACAACATGTGACAAGTCAGGATCAGCCTGTTGAACTTCTTTTATCTGTTGATATAAAGCTGAAGTCATAGCCAAATTAGCACAAATAGCTGACCTTGGATCTGTAGGAAACTCTACATTGATCGCCTCACTTGGAAGCTGTTCCCATAATCTCCAATCATGCATCAATAAATGACTGACCTGTACTCTCCTGCTCAGAGCATCAGCCACTACGTTCATTTTACCTAGCTAATAAGAGAGTGTAAAGTCATAGTCCTTCATATATTCCATCCAACGACGCTGTCAGAGATTTAAATCTTTCTGCGAGAAAATATACTGAAGACTCTGATGATCAGTGAAGATTTCAAACTACTCACCATATAAATAGTGTCTCTAAATTTTCAATGCAAAGACAACGGCAGCAAGCTCCAGATCGCGCGTGGGATAAATTTCCTCGTACTTTTTAAGCTGTCGGAATGCATAAGCAATAACGTTGCCATGCTGCATCAGTACTGCACCCAGACCTACCAGAGAAGTATCTGTGCAGACCATAAATCCTCCCGAACCTGAAGGAAGCACTAGCACTGGAGGCGAAGTCAGAAGTCTTTTTAATTCTGAAAAGCTCTGCTCACACTGATCAGACCAGATGAAAGGAACATCTTTACGAGTCAACCTGGTCATATTTCACGTCTGTTTGCCCTGGCGCCCCTACTCTGGTGCGTTAGAGCAGGTAACGCCCCTAGGCTGGTGTGTTACGGTCCTGTTGTTGGCCGTTGTCTGTTCTGTGTGTCTGTCTGTCTTAGGTTTGTGTTTTAGGGTGGTGTCTGTGTGTCGGTGGTTTCTGGATCGTTCAGTTCAGGTGACTGAGTGTGGCCTTTTCCTTGACTACGATAGTACCCTAACGACTCAATCTATAACTGCCAGTGTCGTTGTCCCTGGTTGCGTAGCGACTGCCTCTTGATTGTCAGGTTCACCTAGCAATTGAGTGATGGTTCGCTTTGCCCAGAGTGGTGTTGCCATCCACCGCTCTGGTTTTTGCTTATCTTGGCTTGATCTCATGGTTTGCCCGTGACCCGTGGGTGTTTGTTGACATCCTATGAGGGCAGTGACCATGATGGGATGGCCAGGAGTGCTTGTGCATGCTGTGTGTATCTCTGTGTGTTTGTGTCATGTTGGGTTTCGGTCAACCTGGTGATACCAGGGGTTGACATGTGACCTTGTGTGTGTCTCGATAGCTTTATCCAATTCGAGACTGTGTTTTTGGATGCCTGGAGGTATCATTCTACCTCGATTTATGTATCCATATGGGTTGAGGGTCCTCGATGTTCCCTCGGGTCTCTGTGAGTCATTTCCTGCAGAGCGTCATTTCCTCTGGCTTAGGAGTAGACCGATTGGTGAATTATTTTACTGTCTGTGACGATCTTGCCTCCGAGTCGTCTGACTCAAGGATCGTTGCGTGAGTAGGTCTAGTTGCCTTGTCCTGAGTTGTCGGCAGTGGTTGTGCTGCCATTGGTGCTTCGGAGTACGTACGACAGTGCTCTCTTGCCCATCTGTACTTCTGCACTCGTGTTTTGAGTCTCTATATCTTGTGAGCCTCCACTAGTCGTAGCCTTATGGCACGCTTCGGCGTGACGGCTCTTGTAGCAGGGCACTTTCCCGATTTATGATTCTTAGGCTAGTTTCGTGGGCCCCTAATCAACTATAGCATCCTTCGGAGGGGGAATACTAGCTAGAGGCCTGTCTTAGATGATAGCCAGTGTGTGCACACATGATCAGGGACTTTAGACTTGTGTCGTTAGACATGACCCTGACTAGTCGCTCGTGTTATGGTACTATTCTGGTTTTGACAGTGTCTTGATCTCAGCCTAGTCCTTGCAGTAGGTGACGTGGACAAGACGCTAGTAGGCGCAGCATAAGACATTAGTGGACGTAGCAGGCTGTTCTTCTGGTGGTGAGGCACTCCAGTCACGTAGCACGTGACTCTCTGCGGTTCTCTTCGTGTTTTCTATGCGTCGTGACCTTCCGGGTCAGCCCTCTAGCGGCTACACCCGAGGTCCACATCCTGTCGTATGCATGGCATTCTAGTCATGTATGGGGCAGTGTGCACGATGTTCTAGTCGTGTTGCTTATCATCCATCTAGGTTTTTCCTAGGCTATGTTGTTGTCCTCATAGGACTTCGTATCGAGCCTGGCATCTTGTCGACAATTCAGTAAGCTTCTGACTTTTCCTAGTTCAGAGTTCACCCTTCTATCTTTGCTTGGTGTAGTGTCTGCTTGGAGTAGTTCCGAGAGCCGAGGTTAGTTCGGCTGTCGTGCTCGTCTGGTACGACTTCTTCCCTTTCTTTCTAGCTCCCCTGTACTTAGTTGTTCCCTACTCCTGCTACCCTTTCTTTACAACTTTGTAGTTTAGCTTTCCTACTTTACTACTGCCTGTTGCTTACCGGCTATTACTTACTGTTTTAACGTGTTATTGCGTGTTTTTCAGTGGGGATCCACGTGACCCCTACTCAGCCAGTGACACGAGACTCACCCCTACTTTTCAGGTGGTTGTCGCCATCATTGTTCATTTTGCTTCCCCAGTTCTTGTAGTTGTATGCTCGTAGTGGCCAGCTAGTACCTTTGTCGGGCTTCCCCCGACTTTCTAGTACATCTTTACTTTTCTGTCGACTGTACTTGGCACTTGTTGTCTTTCCTTTGGACTTGACTCTGGGCTATAATTGTTCACAAGGAGATGGGCCACAGGACTGGTGGGAATGTTGATTGGCCTGCACCCAAACTCAGGAGAGGTATCTGCACAATTATGGTTGGCAGCGACACCTCAGCCTGCATAATGAATACAACACGCATCAGGTATCTGATGTAGAAAACAACAAGAAGTGCTGTGGGGTGAAAGCAACAGAGGACCCCTTACCACAACCAGCACTAAGCTCAAGCTTGTGGCGGTAGAAATAATGGCCTTTGTAGGTCCAACACCCTTGCTTACGAGTGGACTAGATGGCCCAATGCTGCTCCATGTCAGCTGGGGCGGACTAAAGGTTGTGTAATCACTTTCATAAGTTGAAGAAGGCCTGGCATCTTCAGTCTCCGTCTTAGTAGGTGGGAACTCCTCGTCACTGGAATCACCACCATAATCAACCTGCTCTGAGGAGGAAGGGCTTTTTGCCAATGCCTGATGTTCCCCCATCGGAACAGGTGCCCCTCTAGTAGGAACATCTCCTCCGGTGAAGACTTCCTCAGTCGATTCTATAAGGGAGGCATCGGCTGGATGTATTCCGATAGTAGGCTCACCTCCTGGAATGGTTCTCTCCCCAACAGAGGCTTCCTTAGTGGCCCCAGCCACAGGAAGCAAAGGCAACTGTATCTCAACTAAAATGCAAATGAGGAGTAGTCAAGCCGACTGAAGATATAATGGGTTGCGGAAATCCTATGAATGAAATACAGATTACCTTCCATCTCGTGGCTAGGTGTCGGAGAAGGCAAATCCCCCTCCACAGGGGTTATGGGTGCTGCCCCCCCTCTCTCTCCAGTCACAGCACCAACTGCTGCCTCTTGTCTAACTACCGCAGCAGCAGTGCCGACAATTGTAAAGAAAGAATTAGCCGATGTGGCCAGAACAAGGAACGAAGCACAAAATAATGATGAGTATACCTTCAGTTTTAGGCCTCTGCACATGAGAAGCGTCAAATTCTTCAAAAGATACTACTGGAGGAGGGACGATCGTTGGTTCCTACTGTGCAGCCTTCTTCCAATGGGCTCGCGTCACTCGAGTGACGACCTCTTTGGCCTTGTCGACAGCCTCCCTCACTTGGGACCTCGTTCGTTTCTGCGAGTGCCCAGGAGGCAATGGCGTTATCATCGGGGCCAGCTCCGGAACCCCAAAATAAGTCAGCTTTTGAGCCTTCATCAACAACTCCCTGAAGTGTCGGGTCTCCTCCGAAGAGAGTCGAACTGAACAAGCACAAAGGCGAGAATGATATACATTGAAGTAGAAAGGAAATGAACCAGGAAGCTGAAATAAAGAAATGAAGGATACCTGCCGGCCCTGTATACAAAGGAGAAAGAGGCCAGTAGAATAGCGAAGGCATCTTATCTCTTGAGGCCGCCTCGCGAATAAGCCAGCATACATCGCCTATCTTCTCGCTTCGCTCGACCAGTGACGCCAAGTCCGCATGTCTACGAGAAGACAGATAATAGTACAAGCTTAAATAGTCCGCTCAACCGGGTCACTTCCCCACTCAACTGGGCTATCTCTCCCCGGAGGTGAGGTACCTCGGCCGCTTCCGCCAAGGCTACAATGAGCTCCTTTGCCTATTGCGTTTACGTTTCAGTCAGATCACAAATATGCATGATCATAATAGTTTTTAGAGAAGTTCAGTGCCTTACCCGCTCTGCAAGGGTAGCCTCGGCCTCCTCGGCCTGGGCCACTACCCGGGTAAACTCCGCGTCCCTCTCAACCCGTCCCCCGGCTGGCTGTGAGGAAGAGGATGGTGCATCTGGTCCAACCCGCTGAACTCCCTCGGCTCGCTGCATTTTAAAGGGTCAGTCAGGTTTGCACAAAGCATTTTAGTTTTGAATTTAGAAAACTCATTAGAAGCTCAAGAGCTGCTCGGTACTCATCCCGCTACTGCACCGTAGTATGAAGGAGTCCCTCGAGCTCAACTATCCGCCCCTGTGGGTCTAGCTACATTTAGAAAGGCAAATGTCAAACATAGCGTTCATGTGGGTTAGGGAAAGATTGAGCTTTTGCATTTTCATACCGGTTTATTCGGCCTTCCCGCCTTTGACTCGCACGTAGGCGCGAATGCCGTGGATGCCGTGGGATCCTTGTCGTCATTTTTGACGTCCACACACGCTCACAGAGAAAATACACTCCTTGCCACGAGAACCAAACCGCCGGTCATCGCCCATGCTCGGCGGACCAATGAAGCACCAGCTTCACAACTCGCTGATCGCTCTCACACCCGACACCAGGGACAACCAACACTAAGCTCCCACCAGCTCACACCCCACAAGTCGTACGCCCTCAGCAACACGGCCAACTCTGCCAGAAGATAAACTTCTAACAAAATTCTCGATCCAATCCGGGAAAAGAACACCTCATAATCAGCCGCCCAAGGCCTCGCTGGCACATGGCTCTCGCCACTCTCGTGCCCCAATAACCAGCATCTTCTACCTGTGAAAGACCATCCACTGGTCACCAGACACATGTCAACGGGAATCTCTAGTTACTCAACTTCTTCCTTCTTTCTTGGTCGCTCACCAGATCCAACAAGCACATTCCCAATCTCGATAGGCCGCCCGCTGACCTTCCACGGACCACCACCACATCTCAAGCCCAAATCTCGCTCGAACACCGCACCCGATCCGAACCTCACGTCAACTCTACCCTCTCAGGGGAGCACGGCGGAACCACATGACAGGATCTCCCCTCGGTCCTCACGTTACTTGATGCAACACATCGAGAAATCCTCCCCTGTCGAACGCAGACTAGGGATCACCATCCAACACCAACGTCTCATCAGAGACCACCAAACACAGGCACAGCTCTATCACTATCCAATCACAAGTCACCTCAACTACTCCGGATGGATGCCTGCCAATCCCGATTCCACTCTCACCTTAGAGCCTCGGGACACAACCTCTCACATACCACAGCACGCTTCTCCAAATTGACAAGTGTCGCCTGCTACCATAGTAAGCTGGTCGATGACGCCATGACCAATGCATATGGGTCCCCAGACAATACACATCTTACCATGGTCGACCACTCGGTCAGCCTCACCAACCGCCCACAGCAACCAACCGGGACCCATAATCTTGTCAGAGATCACTTCTCCCAAGTTCGATCTCATCCGAGGGCACAACTTCTAACGCAAGAATAGGGTACTCATGTGGCAACCTTGCTGACACATTTCCCCAACTCTTAATCAAGCCAGTGCCACAAACCACAATGCCTCAAGTAACGGCGCGACAACAACACGTCTCACGTAACCTGAGACAATCTCACACCAAGGAACCAATCCTTTGACGCTCAACACATCCTCTGAATCTGCCCGTAGCATTCAACGCTAAGATCCTTGCACTCTGATCCACACGCACAGCTATCACAACCACTCGGGATCCGCCATCCCGACAATCCTCTGTAACTCCGCAGGCTCCGATTCACAACACCTTGGGAAATATAACACAAGCTACGAATTCTCAAGAACACCGCCCAACTGGCACGCATCCTTTCGGAGCAACGCCAACACACCCTTACACACCAGAGAATGGGCACGTTTTCTCACATACAACCACATGCTCACGAACCAAATCCAGGGCGACCACAACCCAATCCAAAAGATCCTCTGCTCATCCAAGCACATCTCGACTAGAGCGCCCGCTCTACCAACTCGAACCACAATCTTAACGACTCAGGGGCTAGATAAATCCTCGGCCGGGGTGGCCAACACCAATGACAACTCCCTCAAAGTACACTCACGGTCACTTAACCACGGACAATCCTCGCCAGCAACCTGACCTCGCTGCAGATTCCTCTAACACCACACCATAGCAACACACCTGCTGACAACCTCTGCCCAATGCAGCATCACTGGGGCCACCACCAATGAGGGAGAAAGCTCTCAACCTCAATCCTCGAGCCCTACATCGACACTCAGATGAACACAACAATCACTTCCACAGCGCCAATGCCGCGCCCTCAAACTCTCACGCGAGAAACAATGCGAAAAATAAATACGAAACCCTATGCCAGCTGTTGTACTGGACCTTACGGACTCTAATCACTGCAATATCCCGAATGGCTCTTTCATTCTAGAACTCTTCTCAGACTCTTCTTGCTCTCTTACTCTTTTCTCCTCTTCTTCTGATTTGCTCTAATCTTCTCCCTTTTTTTTCTTCTTCTGTGTTGTTATCGAATTCGAGCACAAGATTGCCTTTTATAGAGCACGAGTCATGTGGTCACACGAGCTCTCAGTTTGGGCGCAAGAAAAACACATTCCCCCACACTTCGACAGTCCACGTGTCAAGAGTAGAAGATAAGACGATCCACGTAGCAGGATGTTAAATCAGCTTCTCGCCTTGGATCATGTGCCATTAATCTGCTTCACTTTAAAGTTCACATGAGAGTGATGCGGTCTGCCTTTATGCAACCCAAGTGTCTGAGTCATGGATCTGGGTTGTCAAAACAAAAGGTAGAGTGGTATTAGTTATGGAACAAATGACAATTATAAAGACAAATACAATCTTAATTATTTCAACAAATTCAGACATGTCAAATAGATGCACATATTTCTGCAAAAGCATCGATGCATAAATGAGATGCATCAGCCTATGTAATTAACCCATGCAGCATGATTTGAATAGAAGCATCGACCTCTAATGTAACACAGGTAGACCTTAATGAAGGTGCATCGACTTGTCTTTGTAGTGAATGCACAAGATGCATCGACTTTGAGAGTGATGACTTCTATTGCATTGACTTTATGCTATAGAAGGTAACTAACTAGCATCGACCTTTCCAAAACATGCATCGACCTTAAGATGCAGTAGCAAGGTCACTAGCATCGACCTTTCTCCAACCGCTAGGTTGCAAGTATCAACCTGTGTACAAGGTGCACCGACCTTATAGCACAAGTTGTGAACAAAGTGCATGAGGTGCACCGACCTGATAGTGTGTGCTATGTTCAATGTGCTCTGACCTGACTTGCATATTGTGTAAAAGGTGCATCCACCATTTAGACAATAATGCATATGTGCATCGTCCTTCTAGAGTCAGTGAAAAATGTGCATCGACCTTCTTGGTCTGTAACACATATGTGCATTGACCTTCTAGATTCAATGACATATATGCATTGACTTGGCAGTTCAATGAAAAGGAGGATGCATCGACTTTAAAATTCAACACTTATGCATATGCACTGACCTTCTAGGCTCAGAGTGAACATGTGCACTGACCTGATTTTCTTAATGTATGAATGTGCATCGACCTTCTCATGCAACAAAATGAGCATGCATTGACCTGTTAATGACCGGAGACTCAATCTGACTTAAGAGTAACTACAATATATTAAATGACTATTGCTATCATTAAAACACAAACTGTTGCCATCATCGAAATACATCATCAAGTCCAGAGGAGACACAACATTCTCTCCCTTTTTGATGATGGCAACACTTCTATACTTTGATGGCAGTTCATGCAATAGCAGACAGACTGTCAGAAACTCTCCCTTAGTCAATGATATGACATCTCTCTAGACAAACACACAAACATATAGTCACTCCCACTGACATCAACAATCTTTTTGTCATAAAAGAAATCTCTCCCTCTATGTTATATGCCATCTCTCCCCCTTTGCCTCTATGCCATTTTGCCAAGCCAGCAAGCCATCAAGTATATATCTTGTCACGCCCCGAACCGATAGCAGCGGAACGTGTAGTTCGGAACGTGACAGTGTAACAGTCGTAAACAATCAGAGCAAACATAAGACACAAGATTTTAGGGCCCATTAATATGGCGAAACACAATCTTTATTGATATTCTAATATTCAAAATTACATGACTGGACTTTACTTACATATAGAAAGAAAAGGACTCACTATTACATTCTGAAAGAAAATGAAGAGACTCAATTGACCAGGTGAGACTCAAGAAATATAAAAGACATAGGCTTGAATGTCTAGGCACTCATCACTCTTGCCCTTCCCTGTCAGATTGATTATCTTCGACGTCATTACCTGAAAAATGTTAAGATAAACTGGATGAGCAAAAAGCTCAGTAGGAATTATATCTCTCATCAAGCAGAATATAAGTGATTAGCCAATTTATCATGTTCGTGAAAAGCCGCCTGGCATTCTGAGTCCCATATGAAGGGGGCGTCTTTCTTTATCAACTTGCTGAAAGGCACGCATCGACCGGAGAGGTTGGAGATGAATCTCCGGATATAGGTCAACCTGCCCTGGAATGACCTAAGCTCAATGAGGTTGTTTGGTGGTGGGAGCTCTCAGATCGCTTTGATTTTACTGGGGTCCACCTCAATTCCTTGGTATCAGATGATAAAGTCGAGAAACTTACCACTAGATATGCCAAAGGTGCACTTCATAGGGTTCATTTTGAGCCCATATTGTCGGAGACGCTCGAAGACCTGGCGTAGATCGCGCAGAGGGTCTTCCCGTCGCCTAGTCTTGACGACAAGGTCGTCGACATAGCATTCGACGGTATTGTGCAGCATCTCGTCGAAGATTTTGGTCATGGCCCTCTGGTATGTGGCACCGGCATTCTTCAAACCGAAGGGCATGCGCTTATAATTGAAGATCCCTTTGGGGGACCTAAAGGCAGTGTGGTTCTTGTCTTTAAGGGACATCCGAATATGGTTGTAGCCAGACGATCCATTCATAAAAGATAGGGCTTCATGCCCAGTGGTCATGTCGACCACCGTTTCTGTGATTGAGACTGGGAAATCATCCTTCAGACAAGCTTTGTTGAGGTCCTGGAAGTCGACGCAGATGTAGACTTGACCATTTTTCTTTTTGACTGGGACAATGTTAGCGAGCCAGATTGGATAGATGCACGGCTCGATGAAGTCGACCTTTGCCATTTTGTTGACCTTGGCCGAGACCTGGAGTTCCAGCTCGTGGTGCATGCGCCACTAGGGTTGTTTGACTGGAGTGGCTGAGGGAGATATAGCCAGGTCATACTCCACTACGGAGGGGTCCAACCTCGGCATCTCCTTGTATGTCCAGATGAAGCAGTCTTTGTATTCGAACAGGAGTTGCTTGTAGTCCTGCCTTTCTGCCTCGGTGAGGAAGGAGCTGACAAACGTCGGTTGAGGAGCTACATCCTTGCCCAAATTAATTTTGACGAGTCCTTCGATGGTTGCCTGGCCACCATCCTCTAGCTCGGGAGGAGCAGGCTAGAAGTTGATGAAGTCTTTATCATCGGTGTCGGCTCTATATACCCAGGGGTCTTCGAGGCCAGCAGTTGAAGTTGATGGAGCGGGAAGATTGTCGTTGCTGAGCCCAGAATGGGATTGTCCCAAGCCGTCAATGTTGGGCTGATAGCTATCAACTGGCGCCAAGAAAGCTTGGTTAGAGTTGCCTGCTAAAGCTGGTAACGCTTCATGGCCTTTGTTCTAGACACCTTCTTCATGGGGAAAGTCTAGCAAACTGGGCTCTTTGGCTTGCTGGGAACCCTTCGGGGGCCTCCTCTGTCTCAATGTTTTTGCAGATGGATGGGGAAGCCTCATCGAGCGCTTGAACTGAGGTGCTGGTTCTAGCAGGGAGCGAGATTAAGATGTCCTCTTCCTCATCCTTGGAGCTATCGAACTTGGTGCTGACAATAGTTGAGTCACCGGCTGACTGTGTCGAGCCTACGATGTGGACCGTATAGTAGACACGAAAATCTGAGTCTTGGTCATAGCCGAGCCTGCTGGTGTCTCTACAGGAGAATAGGGGTTGCCCTCGGACCTGCGAAGGGGTCAACAAATTATGGAAATACCTCCGTTGTGTGGAACCTTGCTATTAG
This sequence comes from Amorphophallus titanum, assembly GCA_024336825.1. NCBI lineage: Eukaryota > Viridiplantae > Streptophyta > Magnoliopsida > Alismatales > Araceae > Amorphophallus > Amorphophallus titanum. Next base: position 11,002,659 of record JANBPO010001714.1, read on the forward strand.
GGGATATGCTGCTTGAGGCACATCTCCCGAATGTGGGGTTACAGGTCATCCAAAACTTGGACAGCTTCAGGGGTGTTGTTGGCTCGCTTGGACCAGCCGAAGACGTCTTCCGGTGGGGCTGGAGGGGCCACGTCTCCTTTGTAGAAAATAATGTGCTTGTCCCTATTAGCCTTCTTCTTGGTTCTGAGTTGTCATTTGTAAGTAACGACAAATGTTGTGAGTAGCTCGACCTTGTGCTCATTTGAGGCACACGCGAGCTGGATGCAATCTGGTGGCAGGCATATACTCTTGTCGATTGCTTGGCTAATGAGGTTAGCCTCAAAGTCGACTTTGCGCCTCTCAGGGTGATTTGTGGTTCTTCTAAAAGGATCCGAAACTCAATAGAGATCCGACAGGACCTAACAACGATCCGCCAAAGATCTAGGATATTACATGGAGCCACCTATACATGCCAATGGAGCGAGCTACACTTTTTCATCCTGAGGTGGTTCCCCTAGCCCGATGTTCGCTCCCATACATGATGGGGGGCCCGCATGCCTACGAGCTACGGGTCATGACGCGAGAGATTTGAGACTACCCGGCCTCCCTGGTATGTATGCTATGTTTATGCATTTGCCCTATTTTCTATTCATGATTATGATGATGTGATGTTATGGAATGCAGGTTGTGTGGAGGCCCTACCTGGGCATGGCAGACGAGGACCAGCCTTGGGTCGCAGCGGGCCGACACTTGTTCGGGTGGGACATTTGGCTCCATTGCCTGAACGAGATCGAGCCCCTCTGCCTCAAGCTGGTGATGAGGACCCTCGGCCTACATCAGGAGTGGGTCGAGGTGGCAGAGCTGTGCGAGGTCGAGTGGGAGGCCCGGGGGAGTGCAATGACGACAGACTAGCAGCTACGCTTTCCAGAGCAGTATGCCGATTGGCAGAGAGGCGGCACCCCGGTCGTCTCCCAGGCGGCAGATAGCACAACATACCTTTTGGCCAACCAGAGGACCTACGCCAATCGGCCTCAGATGAGGCCTCGAGGGGTACGTACGAATGCATGCTTTGATGTCTATATGCTTTAGTTGCTATATGATGAACACTTGATTAATATGCAAGGGATGCAGGATGCACGAGATGTAGTGATGGCAGACATGCAGATGCAGCTTCATATCTTGGAAGCCCGCCTAGTAGTTACTCGATCTGAGCTAGAGACGCTGGTGAGTATGTTTCCTAAATGCTATGATATGAGTCCTAAAGTTGGGTGACTAGCGACTGACAGTTTTAAATGATGCAGCGTGCCCAGCAGAGGGTAGCAGCGAGAGGAGCAGGAGGAGCCTCTAGTTCGACGATGGTGGACCAGAGTGCCCAGATCTCTTCATGAGAGGAGCGACTGGCGAGAGCAGTGGCCCGAGCTGAGGCAATCGAGTGTGATCTAGTAGCACAGGTAAGAAAGATCACTTAAACAATGCAGTTATTATCATCTTTCAAAAAGCTTATGACATGTTGTGATAACGCAGGCGCAGGAGCTATAGGGCGCGCTGACCCGGGCTGCCTTAGCAGGCACCGAGCTCACGATCGGTGACCAGAGGGTCACGAAACTCGAGGAGGAGAGACGGTGGCTTACTAAGGTGCTGGTAGAGGAGAGACAGCGGGCTGCAGAGGAGCAGACTTGCGAGAGAGAGGAGCGGTCTCGTGAGACTGAGGAGCTACCCCGAGAGACACTAGAGCTGCAGGTGCTTCTCAAGATGGAGAGGAGGGAGCGCGACCGTGAGAGGGCGGAGTTAGCCAAGTTGAGACTTCGCCTGGGTGTGGCTGAGGAGCAGGCAAGAGTGGCAGAGGACCGCTACCGGAGGGGTCGGGAGTGGGCACGAGCTGAGGGACGCCCGAGTGCTGACTCCCGCACGAGCTACCTAGTGGGTTCCTCTACACATCAGAGGAGAGAGGAGGTAGAGCGGGCCCAAGCTAAGAGGTCAGCTGCCAGCCAGGGGTCGATGATGCCCCCACGAGTTTCTCCTAGGGACAGAGGCGAGGCAGAGAGTAGCGAGAGGAGAGAGGAGGGAGGTGGAGAGAGCTAGAGAGACTACCCTTGTACGCTACCTCCTGTAGTTTTGCATACACATATATATAGTTATGATGATTATGAAATGGGAAGCATGTTTTTGTTACCTGAGCTTGTCCTTTTGCACTTGTGTACTTGTGTCTCCTTACCCCTACGTTCACACTGAGGCAAACAGGTTAGTTAATCTGTCTGACTTGACCCCTTGCTCAATAAGCAAGGGGATGCTATTTTGACCTTGATAGAGGGTCAAGGGGCCAAGCCTTTAATCAACTAAGGTAAATAATGACGAATATGAAAAATGCAATCATGCAAGCAAGCATATGAAAATAAGAATTTAAAAAATGATTAGGCCAGCCGCCTGGGTGGCGACCCCGGTTCATGGTAACGGTGAGTCGATACCTAGTATCGGGTCATCGCTATCATGGGCTTTCAGTGCATAATGGCGGTAATTCGATACCTAGTATCGGGTTATCGGTATTGTGTACTCTGGGATGTTACAACAAAAGTCCACTAGCAAAAAAAAACAAAGAGAAGTCAACAAAAGGGGCTACTGCAATGGACGTCGAAAGATATCCTCCAGTTCCAAAATTCCCAAGAATGGATAACGGGTCAGCTCCTACAATCGAGACTCAGAGGCTTCCAACTATAATAGTTTCTCTTCAAGAGAGGTGGCTTGTCCTTCTTTGCCAATTCAGCCTCCTCCACACTCTGGACTTCCTGACGCTTGGTCTCCTATAGCTCAGCCTCGGCCCTGGAATGTTCAGCACGCAGCTCAGCTATCCTAGCTGTCAAAGAGGTCCGACGCCGTGAAGATGTGCTAGCTACATCCCTCATCTGCTCCACGGTCCCTCTCAAAGAGGAAAGAGAGGTTTGGCATTCAGCTCGTTCAAGTTTCATGGTCGTTAGCTGATCAACCACTTCTCGATCGAGGAATTTCCTTCGGTTCACATATTTTAACAACAATATCACCCGCGGTGTCCAGTCATCCATGGGATAGCCAAAAGCCAGTAATGAGCGAGAATGGTGTTCCACAAAGCCCCTCAGCTGCACGTAAGTCAAATCTCGGCTGGTCGTTATGGTCTGCTGAAGGGTTCCCAAGAACTGCCACACCAGCTCGCTCGATGATTGCAGAACAAGTGGTGACGTCTCAGGAAGCTGAAAATCTACGCTGCTATCAACAATAGCCCATATGCCATCAATCGGTTCAGAAGATGATGACGGCATAACTTGTAGGGCACCAGTACTAGAGCCGACCTCAGTAGCTAATGTAGTGCAGGAAGTCTCGAATACGGCAACCTCCCTGCCAACCTCTTGCAGTGGAGCTCCACCAAGAATCTCGATAGCTGAGGACCTTTGCTCTTCATGCCCAGCCTGGCCGGCCTCCACAGCAGTCGATTCTATAATAATGGCTAAGGCCCTGGAAGTCCCAGCTTCTTCTTCAACAATTTCTCCCGCTTCTATTTCGGGAGGACTCCTCTTCTCCGGAAGTAGCTCTTTATCGGCAATGGGTGGCTGAGACTCTACAACTTCAGTCAATTTACCAGCCCCCACGATTGCCCCAGGCACCTCTACGCTTGCTACCGTAGTATAATCCCTGGGATATCACAGAGCGATAGGCCACAAGACTGGCGAGAATGTCAGTTGACCCACACCTATGGTCGGGAGAGGTATCTGCATAATTATAATTGGCAGTACCACCTTAGTCTGCACCATGAGCACAATATGCGTTAGGAACCTGATATGAAAACAATGAGAAGAATTGTGAAGGGAAAATGATAGAGGATCCCCTACCTAAGTCGGCACTAAGCTCAAGCTTCCAATGGTGGCCTCTGCAGATCCGGCCCCCTAGCCTACGAGTGGACCAGATGGCCCAAAGCAGCTCCATGCAAGTCGCGGTGGACTAAAGGTCGTATAATCACTTTCAGAAGTTGAAGATGTCTCGGTATCTTCACCCTCCGTCTCAGCAGGCGGGAACCCCTCATCACTGGAGTCACCGCCGTAGTCAACCTGCTCTGAGGAAGAAGCGCTCTCTGTCGACTCAGGACGCTCCACTGTCAGAGCAAATGCCTCTATGACAGGGACATCTCCCTCGACGAGGACTTCCCCATTCGATCCTATAGCGGGAGCATCGACTGAATAGATCTCGAGAGCAGGCTCACCTCTTGAAGTGGTCCTCTCCCCAGTGGAGGCTTCCTCAGTGGCCCCGGCCACAAGAAGCAAGGGCAACTGCATCTCGACTAAAATTTGAGCAAGGAAGAGTCAAGCCGACTGAAGACACAATGGGTCACGAGAGTCCTATAAATAAATAGCAAATTACCTTCCATCTCATGGTTGGGCATCGGAGAAGGCAAGTCTCCCTCCACGTGGGCTATGGGTGCTACCCTCTCTCTCCAGAGTTTGTCACATAGGAAGCAAAAATAAACAATAAAAAAAGGGTACGGTGCAGTGTGTCTCGTGAGGAATCCTCCGGTCGGCGGTGTTTGTTTGTATTAGGGGAAGGCTGCAACCAGCAGGCCCCTCCATAATAGTGAAGAAGAATAAAAACAAGGCGATAAGAAATCTGGGTAGCCCACCTCAGGGCAAACTACGGACATACAGAAATAAACTTGATACACAAAAGACAGCCTCGCTAATTAGGTCACAGTTCACTTGAACAAGTCAGGCTGTGACTAAAATCTCATTGCATGTATGTGTAAGGTCCACGTATGGGAAGCTAGCACCATGGGTTGCTATCCATGATTGGCTGGCAGGTTTTAGCTTTTTCCCTTGTTGATGACCGGCTCATGACTCGAGAGGTTTTTCAGAATCTTTTATGCTGCTGGGGATTGTCCACATTCCGTTGATTCCAATTAGATTGGCTTTCTCTGCAATCAATCAGAACACGGGTACTTGGTAGTCTCTGCTATGAACAGATAACAGTAACAAATGCAATAATTGTAGAACTTATTCAGCATTTCTTATCACTTTTTCTTGCACCTTGGTAAACAAGGAGAATAGCAAGATCATATGTTGTGATTAAAAAATAACTCCTGATAAGCTTAGTAAAAGAGATGCATTGTATGACCACAACATCAAGCTCGGTCAGATTTTGTCAGACTTAACGTTACACAATCATTCATTGACATCTGTGGCATTATTTAAGACTCCAGAAAAATGAATATGGAGACGCAAACAAGACCCTTTTTGTAAAACAGCTGAGCTCCTATAGAAAGTTTACTTGTGCAACTACCTCGGCCCAGGGCAAACAATCACATAAACGGACTTAAACTCATCTACACCACGACCTTGATCCAACTAAGAGTACAGATATGAAGGAATGTTTCTTGCTCAATCCTTCAATGTAGGGATATGGATTGCTAGCACTGCAAGCACATCTTCCGTCTCTGAGGCCTCCAGAATGCGACATTTCAAGGGAATGGAGCAACTGCAAGCAAGTCCACGGCTTCAATGCAGGCTTACTTTACATTGCCATGTACACCATCGCCTTGGGGGAGGGCTGCGTACGTGCAAACCTTGCGTCATTTGGGGGAGATCAGTTCGACGACGACGACCCGACGGAGTCACAGATGAAGTCCAGCTTCTTCAACTGGTTCACTTTTAGCATTTCCTTGGGAGCCTTCACAGGCCTCATTCTTGTCGTATGGATTGAGAACAACAGAGGGTGGGACTACGGCTTCGGTGTCTCCGCTCTTGCTGTCCTGCTAGGACTCGTGGTTCTTGCTGGTGGGTTCCCTTTCTACCGCAACTTCAGACCGACAGGAAGTCCTCTGACTCGAATGGTGCAGGTGAGGCTACTACACTGCAGGATTTGCCCTTTCGGATTCATTAAGCTGTTCTTGGTCCCAGAGGCACGTAGTAGCTAGTATGTTAACTTGGGAACATTGTGAGTGTAGACGTGTTAATATAAGGCCATGGCACCCGTACAAAGCAGGGTATATACTTCAAGATGGATCTAGCCATATTTTCACACAACCTCATGGCTGTCAGGCCTCTAAGGGAGGGGAAGGCCCTTAAATATTGGAAATGAAACATCATTTCAAGTTTCTCACTTCTTCTTTAATTGACACATGAAAGTGGGGAAAAAATAATCCCGATGTGTGCCTCGGTTGCTCACCCACCTTTCCTCTGATGGGGAGGTCACGAGTTAGATCCTCCTCCCCAACGTATGGAGCTGGATCTCCTGTATTCTCGAGCACCCTCTGCAGAAAAAAAAAATATGTATGTTATTTGCGCCCCTCATGGCCCCTAAGTTTCGGTCCTCTGTCTTTGATCTCTCCCTCCCCAATTCTTTGAGCGCCCAACCATTGGGCTATTCAAAAAAAAAATGGGGGGGGGGGGATGTAAAAGAATGGCTGTAGAAGAATTTAACGTTTGATTCGACATTTTTTAGGGAAATCACGTGTACTTAGGTTTTACTTGTTAACCTGCAGGCCGGCTCCCCCTGTTCGACAATGCCAGGCCGTGCCTCTATATATAGCATCTCGCTTATTCCCTGAGCAATGTGATGGGCCTCGGGCTAGGTTGATATTATCGAAGCGTGTATGAGCTTCCTCTCCCTCTATAATTGTGGTACTCTCTCTGTGTACTCTTTGTGTGTTGTTGTTCGATTTCTTTGGTCAACATGGGATATGCCCTGGGCTACCCAAATGGGCTATATTAATGTCATCCCCCTCCTCGGGGTTCCTTTTAGTGGATTGATTATGACAAATGCATCGAGTGTTCATCATGGGTTTCACCATCGTCTCAGACATGCGTGTGTGTGTACCTCCGACCACCCCTCGGGATTAGTTCTTCCATGGTTACTCTGGAAGAGAAAGTCATTGTCCCTACATTCTGGATGCCGCCTGTTAAATGTTTGAGTGTTTGCCTCTTGCAGTCATCTATGTGCTATCCACGTCGGTGAGCTTCGTATCTTCAATACCTGTGGCTAATCCCCCTTTGTGGCTAACCAACTAACTTTCCTACACCTAACCCACCATTGATGATTTAAGGATCGAATGAATGGTCATTGTGTTCCTTATGCCCCAAGGAGGATAGGGTGAGGGTCTGCTTGATGTGGCCCATCCCTCTTTCCTACTGCACGGGTGATGCTTGGGTGCTATCACAGTCATTCTATTTGCTTGCTTAACGATGATAGTCCAGTGTCTGGGGAGGGGGAGCATCCCCCATCAAATATCCAAGCCACCTCTTCTCAAATCACCAAAAGGGGCATAGGGTTCTTGTCTTCTCATGACATGGAACCCTATGAGTCATCAAAGGTGAACATCGATGCATCTCTTGATCTGACACTAGATCAAATCCGCATTTCTCTGCGGAATGGTGGTGGCCATGGGCTGTGTACCCCTCGTAGGCTGGCCCTCGGGGTTTCCTCCCATCCTGGCTGTCCCTTTGAATTATGTCCCAGCCCATGGAACATTGGTGCCCCTCACAGGCTAGCCCTTGGGGTTTCCTATCTATCAGGGCCTGCCATTTGCCATCTTGGCCTCCCAATATTAAGGAGCTTACCCTAACTCCATGGGTATGTCTCTGCTTCTCCCCCATGACCCTTTATATATGGGGAGATGCTGCTCAAATTTTGTCAGGTTAATTCAACCAATTATCACTGTAACTTAAGCGATGATGACTTCGAATGTGCTTTAAACTGGCAAGTGCTCGAGTATGAACCTCGCACAAGTCTTGGCCCAATCTCCAGGGCAATTAGAACCTGAATTCATTTATTAATTAACCCAATTAACATCAAAAGGTCAACAAGGTCACTCTGCAACTCAAAAAATGCTCAAAAATGGGAAATCCTACCCTAATCCGGCGCACGCAAGCCTGGCATGCCCTAATCCAACGCGGTACCCCTCCGTGCCATTTTAACTTCACACTCAAAGCCTTTGCAGCTTCAGCCTTTGCCACCCAGCACGTCCTATTCTGGCCCGTGCCGAGCCCCCCGCACCATTGGAGCTCATCCATGCACCCCGCGTCGTTTTAACATTATACCCACGCTACTCCACGCCGTATTAGCCTATACCTATGCCCAGCCACGCCAGATTTGGATAAACTACCCTTTCACACCGTTTAACCCCTCACTCACCCTCGGGGCAACCCTTACCTTTTATGGCAGGGATCGATCAACCCTAATAAACCAGGAGTCAAATAAAAGGACATTGTTTAAGTGGAATATGTCTTCCATTATATTCCTGTCAATATATGCATTATGCAAAAATATATATACACATATGCATCACGTTAACACATGCTTGCATGATCAAGCCCTCGGTATATCAAATGGCATTGACGGAAGGCCGAGTCATGCCCCACTGGAAGCTTTCGCTATGCGCGATGGTGGTCTTCGGACCTATGTTCTCCACCTTGTACTAGGGTTCAGACTTAATAAACTATTCTTGCTCTACATGATTAAAATAACAAATAAAACCCCTCATGTGGATTTGTCAATCTCATCTTCGCATGCATTCTCATTCATTTTCTCTCTCTCTCCAAGGGGTGCCCCCTCCTTCTCTCTCCGTCCTCCACGGTGGATGGTGGTGCTGAGATCGGGTCAGTGTGTGGAGACCGTGGAGGAGATCCTGTCTGCTTCCACTACTCGTGTGGATACGTCTAGATGCCAGACGATTGAATGGCTCACTACCCCGAGATCCTCCTCTTATTCATCTTCAAGGTTTTGGGAGATTCTCGACCCCGTAAAGGTAAAGAATCATTCTTCACGTCATAGGATTTATCGATTTATTTCGATTTTGAAAAATTGGAAACGATATGCAATCTAAGGTTTCGATGATTTTCGTTGCGTATTCTGGTCGAAACCTTACACGGTCAGCCTTCCAAAGGAGTGCTCGTGGTATCGAGCGGGCACCCAGCGAGTGCTCGCTGGGCGATAAGTGTGCTCGGAAGACCTCCTACACTCTCCTTCGCGGGATCCACTCCTAGGGGGTGGACAGTCGTGGCCCTTCTTCTTGTAGCAGTAAGTCGATGCTTTGGTCTCTCTCTAGCCCCTCTCTGGGTGTATCTCTCTCTGTGCTTCTGTATATCTATGTCCCTCTCCATGTCTGTCGAAGGCCCATTTATAGGGGTTATCTTGGTGAAGAGTGCATGTCCCTTAGCAGAGAAGGGTGCAAGTCGTGAAATAACGCTTTCCCGAGATCATGGGGAGTTTCCCATTGAGGGTTCGTTCCTCTGAAGTTGAGTGATTCTCTGGCGAGTCTTGCAGTGCTCGTGAGGCATGCTCGCCCCTAGTTGGGTTGAGACCGACATAGTGGGAGGTAACGTATTATCGCTAGAGGGTCATCTGGCGACCGTTGCGCCTAGGTTGATGCCCCTCATGTGCTGGCAAATCTGAGGACTATCCGTCCCAGGCTATCCGTTATGGGCTGCGGCTGTCGAGGCCCGTTAGACCAAGTTGTAGGCCGTGGGCCAAATTAGGTCAGGCAGAAATGGACCTTACATAGGCTGAGCCTGTTTTACCCTCCTCACTACCCCCCCACTCTCAGATGCCGAGCACTTTTTTGGGATCTGAGAGACGAGTTCGAGAGGGTGTGTTGGAGGATAGTTCTGAGGTTAGCCTCCTTGTATTATTTGGGCCAGTGGGTCCAACCACATGCTTGGCGCGCTAGGCACCCCTGGTGGTAGCAGGCGACATCGCTGTAATCATGATGTGGGATGCCTTTGTCTGAGAGTGCGGGCGCGAACAGTCGCTTGAATTCTGTGATCGTACCCTGATAGCAACAAGCATCCTTTCTCCTTCTGTGTGGCTTTGAAACGGTCATCCCACCTTCAAAAGGTATAAAACCCACTGTAGGGTTTTTCAGGGAACCCCACCTGCTCTTCTAGTGCCTATCGCAGTTGTTCTCCTTCTTTGACCCTCTTCTTCTCCGGTGAGGGTTTTCCCCCTTCTTCCATCTTTTGGGGTTATGGCGTATGGCAGGAGGACCCTTCGTATCAGCCCCACGTCTTCCTCCGAGGAGGTGGAAGAAGGTCGTGATAGTGTTTCAAGCACTTCGAGTGCTGGTCCCAGCCGTCCTCATTCCCCACCGCTAGTCGCTTATAGGGTAGTTTACGATCTATAGGAGGCCTTTTAGATTCCCTCTGATTTCAACGCCGTCTTTCCTACCGTTGATGATAGCCTGTGGAGTCATCCTCCGGGTGGTATCAGGATCCCCATAGAGTCTTTCCGAGCTGGCTTTCGCCTCCTTGTACATCCTTTCTTTGAGTTAGTCCTCCATCACTGCGGCCGGTACCCAAAGGAGCTTTCCCCCAACTCCTGACGTATCTTGTGCGATTTCATCTTTGTCTGCAACGAAGCCTCAGTTGCTCCAGATGTCTTCCACTTTCGACAGTTCTTGTAACGCTCGTGCCTTAATGGATTCTTAATGGTTCGGGTCTAGACGTGATTATGTCAGTTCTGTCGATTTTTATGGGTTTTTTGACTATTTTCTGGCATTTTTCTGAGGGAGTTAAAGTATTTTAATAATTAGAGTGGACATTTATGCAATTGAGGGTTATTGGGGGTTTTAGGACGTCGAGTCGACACCCATTCTATATTTTGCCCTTGGTTTAGGCCCCACGCCTCTACCAAGTTCGTTGGCTTCGACATGATGTTAAGTCAACATTTATATCCCATATTCCTTCCTTGGCTTAGACCCCACGTCGTCGGCAAGTTGGTTGACTTTGACAGTCTATCAAGTCAACAACCATATTCTACCCTGGCTCAGACCCTGTGTCTCTCCCAAGTTGGTTGGTTTTGACATAATGTCGGATCGACAATAATGCACTATTTTTGGCCCTTGTCTTAGACATACCGTCTAGACAGGGTTTGTTAACTCTGACGTCCCGTTGGGTTAACGTTCATATTCTACCTTTGGTTAGGACCTCCCATCTGGCCATAGAACAAAGAGACCCCTTTCACCTTTGGTTCGGACATTCCGTCTGACCAGACAACAAAAAGACCCTTTCACCTTTGGCTCGGACCTTCCATTTGACCATAGAATAAAAAGACCCTTTTTACCTCTGGCTCTGACTTTTCATCTAGTGAGACAACAAAAAGACCATTTTACCTTTGGCTCAGACCTTTTGTCCAACCAGATAACAAAAGACCCCTTCACCTCTAGCTCAGGCCTCCTGCCTGGCCAGGGAACAAAAAGATCCTTTTACCTGTGGCTCCGCACTTCCATCTAGATTGGTGAATAAAAAGACCACTTTTATCGCCAGCATCATGACCTTTCATCTAGGCTGGCATGTAAGCCAACAAAAATACCCTTGTCTGGAATCATGGCTCTATGCCTAAGTCAGTAAATATTTTATCTTGATGTCATGGCCTTCCGCCTAAGCCAAGTTATACAACGTCAAGACTTTATGTCTAAGCCATTAAATATCTTTGTCTGGTGCCATGGCTCTCCGCCTAAGCTGGTAAACATTCTATCTTGGCGTCATGGCCTTCCGCCTAAGCCAAGCTGTACAGCGTTACGACTTTATGTCTATGCCGTTAAACATCCTTGTCTGACATCATGGCCCTCCGCCTAATCCGGTAAACATTCTATCTTGGCATCATGGCCTTTCACCTAAGCAAAGCTGTACGGCGTCATGACTTTATGTCTAAGCCGTTAAATATCTTTGTCTGGCATCATGGCTCCTTCTGCCTAAGCCGTTGAATATTTTATCTTAACGTCATGGCTCTCCACCTAAGTCAAGCTGTATAGCATCATGACTTTATGTCTAAGCTATTAATCATCTTTGTCCGGCGTCATGGCTCTATGCCTAAGCCAGTAAATATTCTCCCATGGCATCATGACCTTCTGTCTAGGCCAAGTGGTCCGACATCATGGCTCCTTGCCTAAGCCATTGAATACTCTCCCTTGGCGTCATGACATTCTGCCTAAGCCAAGTTGTACGGCATCATGACTTTATGTCTAAGCCGTTAAACATCCTTATTCAGCGCCATGGCTCTACGCCTAAGCCAGTAAACATTCTATCTTAGTATCATGGCCTTTCGCCTAAGTCAAGCTGTACGGCGTCATGACTTTACGTCTAAGCCATTAAACATCCGTATCCGGCGTCATGGCCTTTCGCCTAAGCTGGTGAATATTCTGCCTTGGCAACATGACATATCATCTAGGCCAAGTTGTCCAGCGTCATAGCCCTATGCCTAAGTCAGTAAATATTCTGCCTTGACAACATGACATACCGTCTAGGCCAAGTGATCGGCGTCATGGCTCCTTGCCTAAGCCGGCAAATACTCTCCCGTGACGTCATGGCCTTCCGCCTAAGCCAAGTTATACGGTGTCATGACTTTATGTCTAAGCCGTTAAATATCCTTGTCTGACGTCATGGCTCCTTTCGCCTAAGCTGGTAAACATTCTATCTTAGCGTCATGGCCTTTCGCCTAAGCCAAGTTGTACGGTGTCATGACTTTATATCTAAGTCATTAAACATCCTTGTCTGGCGTCATGACCCTCCGCCTAAGTCGGTAAACATTCTATCTTGGAGTCATGGCCTTTCGCCTAAGCAATACTATACAGTGTTATGACTTTATGTCTAAACTGTTAAATATCTTTGCCAGGGTCGCCATTACGCGGCTGGAGTGGCAAGGGCTGGTTGACCGGCCTGTGGTGTTAAGGAATAAGGAGAGACTGGGGGAGTAGGAGGATGAATGACATTGACCGAAAAGGTGCTCGACGCCACCTCTGAACTAGCGCCTTGCTCCTGGCACCCCCGCAATCGCTCGAGTGCTTCGCGATTATCGATTTGGAACTCGAGCCATTCTGGGGGATGATGATAAGGCAAACTGTGGCCATTTTTCTAGGGAGGATTTTGCTATTCCGGTGCATCTCTAGCGGTGCTTAGAGTTTCTTCGACCGCTTGACGCAATCGAGCAAGTGCCATGGAATTCCCCTCATCATCGATCTGCTCCCACTGGATCTATTCCTGGATGAGGTGTTGGACTTCCTCACAGGACTCGATCACATGGCAGATTCATGCATGGAAGGGACAGTACTGGGGGTGGTTAAAGTCCCAATGAGTGTGGTTTACCGGCGGGTCGTGGGGCAAGATTTGCCCCCTCTCGATGAGAATGTCGAAGAGCCACCGGGTTCTCTCTCTCTGGGGAAGGAGAGAGGTCTGTGATCGTGCCAGGGCCTCCACCCTGGATACCAGATCGAACGTCCCCTTCGACTGGCACTGGGCTCTTCTGACTCATCATCCAAAAGAGAAAATGTGGCCATCATGTGGGTCACATTAGCCGGGTGGTGTATCACTCACGCTGCCTTAGCTGGCCTGGACCACGCGTATGGTTGCGAAGGATCGACGAGACCACTCTTCATTTGAATAAGGCCATCTCGGATCAACTTATGGGCCTGAGTCTTGAAGACATAACAGTCCTCAATTGGGTGACCTAGCATGTGGTGGTAGGAGCAGTAGCTGGGATCGTCTATTTTCTGGGCCTCGTCCGGCTTGCGGACTTTAGGTAGTTTGACGATCTTTTGTGCCATACAGAGGTCAAAGAGCATCTTCGTATGTTCCTTCTTAAAAGAGAAGGGCGTCTTCATACGCTCTGAGATGGAGAGAGCGGCCGACTTATCACCTGGCCTTTTGTCAGAACTACTTGTCCCGGCCCCCTTGCTAGCCTTAGCGGCGGGGGTGAATTCAACGATGTTCACCTCCTTGCCGGACTAGCCTTCCCGCACTTGTTTACCCTTCACTGAGATGTAGCTTGGGTTATTGGCGAAGAACATCTCAGTTTCGACGACGACCGAATTGAGCTGGTCGAAGCCCCTGATATTGGTGGCGAGAAGCTTTTCGCCGACCTCGGTCGCCAAACCTCGGCGGCATATAGTGATGGCATCCTCTTGGGCCGGTGGATTGACACACCTCATGCTGAGGTCTCGCCATTTCTTGATGAAGTCGAGAGCACTCTTGCCCTTCCTCTATCGAAGAGAGCAGAGCTCAGCTAGGGAGATCTTTCGCTCTGCCATTTGGAAATGGTCAAGGAACTTTTTTTACAGATCCGCCCAGTCGATGACTGAGTTGGGCTTCAGGGGAATACCATTGAAAGGCCGTTCCTGTGAGCGTAGTGGCAAAATAGCGAAGGAGATAGGATTCATCCAACGTGAGCTTGCCCATGGCCGTAACATAGTAGGCCAAGTGCTCATGCGGAGATGCCCGACCGTCAAATTTCTACAGCTTTAGTGGCTTGCCATACTTTGGAGGAAGCTTCTTGAGTTGGTGATGCAACGGGTAGGGGACACTGTAGAGGTCCATAGTCATGACCCCTTCCCCAAACTGGGCAAGCTTGGTCTCAATGATCCGCTCGATCATCTTGTGTTGCTCCATGAGATTTTCTGGCACCGACGTGTTGGATGGCCGTGGTTGGGCCTCGGCCACAGGCATGCTGAACCCAGTTATTGTAGGGGTTCAGGCAACTAAAGCTGAGGTATTAGCACCATTTTGCCCACTTGGCGGGGCCGGCATTTCCATCGAAGGCCCGGTAGGCGGCTGAGGGTGGAGGTCACGCTCCTGTAACAGGTCTTGTAGGAGGGCCTTCAAGTGTTGATTCTCTTTCATAAGAGTCTCAAGAGTCACCTCTTGGACTTCATTGGCCACCATCCCATCCCTCCGAGGTTCGTGGCGAGTCATTTCACGCCATGGCTATTTAATTTTCACAAATTCATTTCTGTAATTTAAATTCCACACCATTCCCATTCCCCCTGAGGACCACGGCAAGTCACTTCCTGCCATGGCCGTCTAAATTTCACATTTTACTTCCAGCACTTTCTTGTCCCCTTGAAGCTTGCGGCGAGTAACTTCCTGCCATGGCCGTTTAATTTCAACCATTTAAATTCAGTCAATTCTCATTCCCCAATTTAATTTTAGTCAACTCCCTTTCCCAATTTAATTTCTGAATAATTTCTATTCCGTGTGTTTCTAGCCAAAATCCCGCAGGGAGCAATCCCTAGCGACGATCTGTCTTTTATTGCCCCCATTCATTATCATGCATCATTCTTATCATCTCAATCTCTACGTGACATCGTTCACATCAGGTAGCGGCCATCTTCTGACCGCCACCTGATGGGGCTATCAGGTAGCGGCTAGGGGTGGAGCGCCACCTATTCTGGGTGTTGTTTTCACGCTAGTTTGGTTTTCGATCAATTTGGGATGGACCCCTTGGTCAGCAATTGGTTCCGAGGATGTCTTGGATGTCTTGTGAGGGCTGTGACCATATTATAGGATGTCTGGAAGTGCCATAATACCGAGTAGCATGCTCGTGTTGTCTCGAGTGTTGTTTTAAGAGTCGGTTGGTCTTCGATCAACCCAGTTGTGACCCATTGGTTGACACGTGACCCCGTGAGTGTCTCGGTAGTCCTGTGGGGATTGAGACTGTGTTTTGGATGCTCAGAGATATTGTCTTATCTCAATTTGCTTGTCCGTATAAGTTGAGGGCTCAAGTGACCCCTCATGTTCCGTGTTTTCTCGTTATACAGAATTGTGAGTCCGATGAGGCCCCCAAGGGCCGAGGACTTTCAATTGATGTGGATCTTCCTTAATGATTTACCGTGGTTTTGGCTTAGAGACTAGGCTAATTAGCGGCATGTTACCGCTTTGTGCGATGATCTTGACCCGAGAAATGTGACTCAAGGATCGTTGTGCCAATAGGTCTAGTTGACTATCCTGAGTTTGGTGGCTATGTGCTGGCTTGTGTTCAGTGGTACGTGTGACGGGTACGTTTATGACCTGTCCGTACTTCAGTGTTTTGAGTCTCTGTGTCTAGTGAGTCTCCACTAGTCATAGCCTGATGACACTTTATCTCAGCCCGCCTGAGAGTGGTGGCGGGGCAGTTCTTGGTAGAGATGGTTTTTAGGCTGGTTGCTGAGGGCCCCTTTACTTTGTCGTTAGAGTCTGACGAGAGAGGAAAATAAGCTAGAGGCCAAGCTCAAGGCATTGAGCCTGTGTGCACATGCGGTTGGGGACGTTGCACCATTGTTGACGAGCGTGACCTTGACTAGTCACTCGCTCACTTGGTTACTTGTTACGGCATCTCAGTTACCGCGTTCGAGGCGAGTGGGAGACGCCCGGGGTGTAGTGTAAGATGTTAGTGAACGCGTTTGGCCTTGTTTCTAGTGAGAGGGTACTTTTGTCACATGACACATGATTTTCGTAGCCTGTGTGGTTCTCGTGGAGCGTGAGTCCTTTGACTTATGGCTTGTCTTGTGATTCGTGGTTAAGTCCTCATCTATGTAGACGTGGCACTTTGGGTAGCTTGTGTCCCGCTTTACCCATAGTCAGTATAGAGTACAATACAGTGAGGTCGTGTATGTGTTGGTGCTTTGGGCCGAGCAGTCTAGAGTTGGGCTTTGTCACTGAGGATGAGCCTGTACGACAGAGGTGTCGTGGCGTGTCCTGGCTATGTCGCCAAAGTTTTCTTGAGTTGGTTTGGCATTTCCCGATGATGAGATCGGGCTTGCTTGCTTGTGTTTCTTGCCAATAGGAGTAGCTTGCGGTTCAGCTGTAGTTTTCTCGACTGTCATTGTTACGGCTGTTACTTTTGTTGCAGTTGTTACTTCATGGTGGGGATCCACGAGACCATGTTGAGCCAGTGAGACTAGGCTTACCCCTGTCCTATCAGGTTCGGCAGTTGCTCCTGAGCCGGCTTCGCTCCAGAAGTGGTCCCGCCTTGTTTCAACCTCGGCACTGATCGCGTCATCCATTCTCGTGCGACTGCACTTGATTCGAGGCAGAACCTGAGGTCTGATTAGTAGAGGCTACACTGACTTCTAAGGCACAATTCAGCAAAAGCCATCTTTTGTGGAGTTGTTCGTCTCCGAGTCCTCTTCACTCCCGGAGTGGTTTCGCATTACATCAACTTCAGCTCCGTCCGTGGTGCCTGTTCTCGTGCGACTGTGCAAAGTCCACGTGATCCAGTTCACTCAGAATCTATAGCAGGCTTGCAGAGCGCCCACGCCTTCTGATGTGACACCACCCTGGGGGTGATAGTCACAAGACCGATGCAGTTGGACCTTAATAAGAAAGCACAATTAGCAAGAGGAACAGACCAATATTGGCGGCCACTCACCCGACACTCACCCAAAACCCGGGGTAACTTGGCGATGTCGAAGCAAGGTTGTGAGGGCCGGACCCTTGCTGGTAGAGGGCTAGCAAGGCCAAGGATCTTCCCAAGGGTAGGGAGGCCCAATTCAAAGGGTCCAACCGAGTGCCAAGGGCACGAGTTGCACTCGCTTCCCACGATGGTCTCTCGAAGGCGAAGGTGCCCACGGGACCGGGTGCTCACTCTTCCTCCCAGCGGAACTACGAACGAATAAAGATTGAACAAGCACCAAATGAGAGCAAGGAATAGAGCACTTACTCGACTGGCTTGAAGAAACCGATCCCGTTCGGGGATGTGGGTGAGCGGGGAAGCGTGGGTTCTCCACACTCTACGCCGGTGAAGCTTCAACTTGTTTAAGAGATTACACCACCACTCCCCATGCAAGGGGGTTGAACAAGGGGAGGGGAGGTCAAAGTTACATCGAAACACTACCTCCCACAGGGAGGGACTGTAAGCCGGCCAGGCGGGGAGGGGGAAGCTAAACTAGAAACTTGTTACTAGGATGTCATTGACTCTGTCCACTCTCTGGAACAGTGGACAGACAGCCAGTGTTGATGCCGCTGTGGACTCCCCCAAACTCCGTTGGCGACTAAACCAGTGGCAAAACCTCCTGGATTGGCCCAGGAGGGCATCTGAAGTTTTGGGAAATTTGTAGTTGACGGTGAAGGTCAGGGCAGAGTCGTGAACAGGGCTGCTGTCTTCTAGTTCTAGTAGCTCCTGGATCACTACAGCAGGAAGGCGAGGCCACCACAGATGCTCCCGAGCTCTAATTCAGGCGTAGCTAGAGTCGATGGATTTGTGGCTGAACCCTCTTTGAACAGAGACCTGCGTGGACACCGGAGGAGGTCAGAATAGATGGCGAGGACCCAAACAGTGACAGGGTATCAGGTCAGTTCCAGAGGGAACTGATCTACGCACCCGAGGGAGAAAGTTAGGAACTCACTGTTTCGGGGTCCAAACGGAGATCCACTTCATTGTACTAGAAGGAGACTCATAGTATAAGCTCTCAGCCAAGACCCACTTCAAGAAATTTAGGGAGATGGCCGTGGGAGCCTCTGCAACTTGCTTCTGGATGACTCCCTGGGGGATGATGTGCAGTCTGACGGTGACGGCTCCCCTGGGCAACCACGAACTCAGATAGGGACGAGACCACCACCGTTACAAAGAGGACTGGGAGACACTTCCAACGGTGTCTCTTGTGCTTCTTGGGGCACCAGGATGAAGTCGTGGCCGGCTCTACAAGTCGCTGGTTCTCTGTAGGTGCTCAGCTGTGAGCAGGTTTGCCGGTGCGGCTTTGAGAGAGCATGAAATGGCGATGGAGGGCCATTGAGGAAGGAAGATGGGGGAAGGGGAATGGTGGTATGGTGGATGGGGATGTGAGGAAGTTAGAGGAGGAGAGCTTGGGTGGAGCTGGAGGTGCTTGGAGAGGAGAGGGATGCAGGGGGGTGTTGTTGGTTCTCTACACTAGGTGGAGGAGGAGGGATGGTGGAGAATGAGCTAGGTTGATGGAGGGTGAAGAGAGGGGCGACCAGACCAAGGGGGGGAAATTCCCTCAGGGCCGGCCTTGGGTTTGGGGGAGCTTCTTCCTTGATTTGGGTGGGGATTCGGTGGACCATTCACTCCATTGAGGTAGGAGGATGAATCCCTGTGCTTATCCCTCCATTTCCTGGGATTTGTAGGCCAAGAGGGAGCCGAGAGGGGTGTTTTTAAGCGGGTAACGGCAAAAACCATGCTTTTGGGGTTGTGAGCCGATCCGCCGATCCATCCGAGACCGTAGATGCATGCTAGGAGTTACTTGGGGGCTTCCCCCTTGTTTTTCCCCTCTCCCGTGGAGGTATGGGGGCGTGGGAAAGATTTTTGGAATTTTCTCACCGTTCCATTCTCGAACGGGTGTGGCGGTCGTTCTAGTGACTGCCCTAGGGTAGGTACGTTACAGGGTCCTATATTATCGGTAGGGCATCGGTTGCTCTGGCAGTCCTGCGATAAATCACCAGAGAGTGTGACGCGCCTGGATTTGACTGCCAGAGTGACGAGTTGAGCATTGATTTTCGATCGTTGGGGTCACATGTCCTCTGACGCGGCGAGGGTGGTGCGTCAGAACACTGTGATGCCCCTAGGTGGGTGCATCAGAGCTGACGTTACCTATCTTCTAATGCACAAGTGTTGGTTTGTTGGAGACTGTGACACCCTGAGGTAGGTGCGTCAGAGCCCATTTTCCTTCAACTTGTAGCGCTCTAGAGTTGGGCTGCTAGAGCCTGTGATGGCCCAAGGTTAGACCGTTAGGGTCTGTGCTGCACCGAGTATGTGTAGTCCCGTTTCTTCGACGGCGGTTTTCGTGAGTCAGTTCTTACCTCTTGCGGCCCATCCACTAGTCGTAGTTTCCACGGCACACGTGTGTCGGCCCACCTGGAGCACTGGTGTGGCACACCCGAGAGAGACGGTGAGTAGGCTGGTTACCGTAGGGCCCCCATGTACAGCCAAGTCCAGGCTTAGGGGGAATTACTAGCTAGAGGATAGGCCTAGGGCGTATGGTCTGAGTGTGCACACAGGGCTGAGGATTTTCGGACCGGCCCTGATGAGCACGACCTCAACTAGTCCTTGTTTTGTGGTACTTCTAGTTACTGTGTATGTCTGAGTCTCGTGCCCGGGGTGTTGTAGCTAGACACTTGTAATGCAGTATAAGACGTCAGGGGACACATTCGGTCGTTCTTCTAGTGGGAGGTGCTCCTGTCTACCGGCAGGTACGGATTTGATTTTTTACAGACTGAGGTTCGATTTGCACGGTACGGTTAGATTAGATAACTTTTTCATTTATTTATTACAGCTTGTTGGTTCTACTATACTCCTGATAGGTAACATTACTTTCGTGCTGCTTGCTTTCCTACCCTATTTTTCATGCGAGGTGGGGGTCTGCGGGATCCCTACGGAGCCTATGAAATGAGGCTCATCCCCTACATGTTTTCACCGTGTTTCAGATGAGGCCGAGTCTTCAGGAGGCACAGAAGGCGTTCAACGTGGTTCTAGTAGCGGAGGTTAGTGGCCAGTTGCCATAGCCGGGGCATGTCCCGTATACTTGTACATTTCTTTCAGTTGACTGTACTTTTATTTGGACATGAGATGTATTGGACCTTGTAGTAGCTTAGTTATTTATTTAGTTTCTATATTATTATTTAGTTGTTTATTGTGCTATCACTATGGTCACTTTAGCTTCTTACATGCCCCCCACACCATCCTTTTTCCCTTCCGAGTCTTCAGACTTGTGAGAGGTGGGCCGAGGTTCGAGTCACGCCGGCTCCTTTTCAGAGCTCAGATCCTAGGTCGCCATAGTCATGGCATGTAATTTTTGTGTTTTATTTGAGTCATAATTGTGTAATTTCTCTTTTATTTGAGTCAAGTATCTACATTAAGGAGTCATTTACATAAGTCATGTGTCAATTGGGCCCAACTAGTGGGCTAGGCCCATGGGCACCCCCTTGGGATTATCTGGTCATTAGTCTATTAGTTTAGGGTTATTTTGATCATGGACAATGTGAGTGCCTATGATGCGGGACGGACACGGGAGCCGACTCTACGTGCATTGAACCTCAGACTCTAAGACGGACATGACCAGCAACACGGGTGCAGACCAAGGTCGGTGCAGCTTTCACTCCTGGAGCGTTCAGGGTCAGTGCATGTTCCTGTAGCAAGCAGACGAGGGTCGGTGCAGGTTTCATATTTCTACCCAGCCAAGGTCGGTGCAGATTACTGTTGCTGCCCAGTGAAGGTCGGTGCACATTTCACTAGCTTACAACTAAGGCCAGTGCATTCTTCATGTTTCCTCGCATGCAAGTCGATGCAGTGGACATGAATGTCAGTGCAGGTTCCTGTTATAGCACGTACAGGTCGGTGCATTCTTCATATTTCCTCGCATGCAAGTCGGTGCAATGCACATGAAGGTCAGTGCAGTTTACTGTTCCAGCACGTACAGGTCGGTGTACCTTCCATACCAAAGCACATGAAGGTCGGTACAGGTTACTGTTCCAGCACATACAGGTCGGTGCAGCTTCCATACCAAAGCACATGAAGGTCGGTGCAAGTTACTATTTGAAGCAAAGGGTTGGTGCATGTTTTGAAACTTCTTCAATTTCTTCAGTTCCTTAGAGCAGAGACCCTTAGTGAGATCTACCTTGATTTTTGTGTAATCTCTTGTCTTGATTTTTATGCAATCTCTTGCCTTGATTTCTGTGTAGTCTCTTGCCTTGATTTCTGTGTAATCTCTTGCCTTGATTTCTGTGCTATTGCATCTTCGCCTGAAACTAATCCCTGGAGGCATCCTCAACATCAATTAAGGCTTACAGAATAGACATGGTAGGACATTATCAATCCTCATAGTTAGACATCATCAAAACAACAACATATATCCAACAAGCCGAACCTATCAGACCATAATGGATTGGGTGCGGGTTCTATCCTCTTTGATTTGGTGGCTCCAGGTGTGTTCTCAACATGTCTTTCTGTCCCTTGTGGCAGATTCAAGCCTTATGGGCGATATAGATTTTATAGTCCCTTCCCCAATGCCCCAGGCGATGTCTGGTTTATCATCATGCATTCAACATCCATACGTCTTGGATTTATAAGGCGCGTACCAATTTCTATTCGCTGAAATGCTGCTGGAGGAACAACCATTTGCCTTCTCATTTTTACCATGAGTTGTTGATGCTTTGGCTTGTTCCAATAAAAAAAAGGGGGAAGGGAAATCTCCGATGGAACTTGCATCTCTGCTGCTTTCCCTCTGCTCAATCCTTGCTTATCAAAGGGTTGTTGTCTAATGTATAGAAATCACCTTGGTCTCCTGGCTGAGCACACACTAGCACGTTATTGTTTGCCCAAGTGCCCACTAAAGCTTGCTTCCTCAGATTTTTATGTTTTATCCATTGCTCAGCATTGCCTGCTAGAGCCTTCAACAGCCATTGGGATATCGGCTTGCTAGTCCCATAGCATGGCCTGTACTCTCATGCACCGGGGTAATAAGATGCTTTCTCTCTGGTTTGCTACCGATTATGATCAAGGATCTACTATGGGGAATGGGCATATTACGGTGTTACACCGATTAATGTTTTCTGTCTAACCACCCTCATACCACCTGAGGGACCTACTTCTCTATAGCATGGTCCCTAAGGGGTGTTTCATCGGAGGGCCAAACATTAAGGGCCTTGGAGCCAGTAGTGGTTAACTACACAACAACATATGACACGGCTAAACAGGGAGTCATCCCAAGGTTTGCGGAGCTCCCCTTGTAGGCTTTTCCCCGGGGTTCTTCCCTACCCAATTGTGGGATATGCAATAGCTAGTCTTGGCTCATTCTATTTTTTGGAGCCAACGCAGAATTTCTGTGGATGATGCATCTCCTATTTTTCACCCCCAAAAGCTCAGGTCCGGGGGAGGTGCTGCACGATTTTCTTCAGAATTGTGGACTTAAGTAAAAAAATCTGAGCTAACGCTGAAGTATGGACTGAACTAATGGTACAATGCTAAAACCAATACACTACCTATGGAGAGCAGGAAGCAATGCTTAAACTAAGGAAAATGCTAATGAACTCTAGCTAAATTCATGATCGAATGATTTAAAGGCATAACTGTGCAGGCCCTCCTATCAAGAAAAAGCCTAAAAAGAACATGAATGTTAAAACTGTGCATGAAAGTACATGAAACATGCAGGACAGAGAGTAAAAAATTGTTAAAAATAGAGTGCAGAAATGAGAAAGTTGGTGGAGAAAATGAACCCTAGAGAAGAGAGGACGAGGGTTTGGGACTTCCCTAGTGATTGGGGGTCAAAGAGGATGAGTCGGCAACATGGCATGTCTTCGCCCCAAGTCTGAAAGCACTCTCCTTCGAGCCCAAAACCCTAGGAGGCTATTTATAGAGCTAGAAAACCCTAACTCAGAATCTGGAGATAAACACCCGAAATAGAGGATATGTATTAATAAATCTATGGGATTTTAATTGGATAATAATCCAAGGATGGATAATAACTGAGGTGGCATGATATCCTTGGTGAAAATGGCACGAACGAGGACTCCAAGGCGTCCTCAGCCGGAGAAAACGGAGCCCAGAGCAAGCAGGATTCTACAACTAGAACGCGATCAATCGTGAGACTACTACCTACAGAACGTAGTCAAGCATGAACCGTTACTTGCCCTAGAGAGGAAACAAATGAAGCCTGAGTCGACACAACCACGATGATGAGTCGACACACACATGAAGCAGAGGAGGTCACGGTCTTGGGATGACCGCAACTTGATGGTCGCGATCATCATCAGACCACTACTAGACTGCGTCAATAGAGCCCAGTTCGGTCGATGCTGCAATCGAGGAAAAAATAGTCTCCAAGCCTCCAAGGGTTAATGGGCTAGAAAATGATCAAGAATGGGCTCGAAATCCACTCAAGGAAGACTCTAAAATAACGGGTAATTTGGGACATTTATAGAAATGAATAAGAGAAAGAACTCAACTTGCAAGCTAAAAATGGGTGTCAACGGTCGGTCTGGGAGTCTCGAAAGCTAACTTTCGAGCCTGTGTTCGGCAGGCAGATATCTGCTTACATGACAAGAATCATGGTTGGACAGTCTAACGAGGGCAGTTCGCCTACAAACCTCCGACACATGTGAGGGTGCCGTCGACGGTGATTTACCCTGCTGATGGGCATGATGATATTACCCAGGCTATACAAGGATACTTCCATAGCCTTAGGAACACCTCCTTAGGGAGGCAGCGACTGTTGGAGGTTATCAATGCTACAGAAGAAAGTCGAGATTGACAAGTCAACCTAAAAGAAGTCGAAGATCCAGGGTCAAGCTGCTATGGGCCACCCCACGATGAAGAGACCACACCAAGAATTTCGGTGCTCGACAGATTAACCTTCCCTTGTTAGTTGGCCAGAAAAGTGATACGAAAGAGCGGGCAATTTTTGGTCTACACCTGCAACATGGGTGGGATGGCCGATCTCTATGGGGCACTGCCCGAAGACCAGGGAGAAATCTTCATGCTCGTCGAGAGGTCGGGTCCTCTCACAAGAAGAAAGAAGGCAGCAACTAAGGCATTACAAACCCTCATTGGCAAAATGAGTACAAATCTGGTCACAATGACTGTAAACATGGTCACCACTGAAGATGACGGCGAAAGACCAACATCATCTCCCGATATTCCATTGGAAGGGGGAAGCCAGGTTCCCAGTCCCTCTACCCATGATCCGGCTACATTGTCGCTACTCCAGAAGTACCAGCAAGAGGTTGAAGCGCTGAAGAGATAGCTGACCGAGTTGAGTATATATGTACACTTCAGCCTCAAATCAGACTAAAGTTGTTCCCAAGACATCACGGCAAGGCCCCGATGCGTTCGAGACACCACCACAGATAGCGGTCTCCCAGCCAATGCCCAATCACACTAGGGGCATGGTGTCATATCCCGAGATATGCAGCAGAATTAAGTCGGGAACATGAACAGCCAGCAAGATAAGTCTCACACTAGAAAGATAATCAGAGCGCTAAACATCTACACATAGAAGAGTGAACACAAGATAATATACTCGAAAATCTAACTTTATTGAATCATAATTGAAAGTCTACAACTCGATCTTGGACTTCATTGACACAATAATTCACTAGACTAAAAATAAAAGAAAATTACATACATGATCAACTTCACTGCCTATTACAATGATTTCATATTCAGAAACTAGGATGTTTACTTTTGTTTCTCTTACCTGAGAGGTTCCTTCATAAATTACCTCTAACCTTTCCCACATTTCTTTTGCAGTTGCACATGTAGCCACTCTTGAGGATGCATCCATCTAGCACAAACGGGAACCTACATTCACGGCCGCGCCGCATTGCGGCCTCCACGGCTCCCACCGGAAATCCGCGGCGGCCAGGAGGGCAAAATCGTCATAAATCCAAACCCCATCGCGCTCGGGCCGTAGTTCTCCCGCTGCACCCAAAATTCCACTGATGAATGCCACGCACCTGACGTGTCAAACCCAGCGAGACCCTTTTCCGTAATTTCCCGAATCGAAATCGGACTCGAGCCGCCGTGCATCCCCACCCCACGAACCCTCCACTCCCAAACGGACGCGCCACTTGGATCGGGGGTTTGGGTAGAGTTTCCGTCACGTCGCCAGTCACCCGGAAGAAGACCACACGATCGGTTCGGGAGGTCAAGCTTTGTTCTCTCTCTCTCTCTCTCTCTCTCTCTCATCGAAGGGGTTTTTTCTTTTCTCTCTCTTCCGACCTATCTCCATCGCTCTCGATCCCCTCGTATCCACGCTCCTCTAGGTTCTCTCTCTCTCTCTCTCTCTCTCTTTCTCTGTGGGCGATCTGGTCCCGTGCGGCGGCGGAGGCGCTTGCCCTATTTGCTTGCCGCGCACAGACGGCGGCCGTCTTTTTCTCTCTCTAAAACCCGCCGGCGGCGGATCCAGGCTGGTTCTTTGTCTCGCCCGAGGCGAATCCCCATCTGATTTGTTTGTAATCTGGTGGATTTGGTGGTTGGGGGTGGGGGAAGTTTTCGCCCCCTTTCTGTTGTTTGTGGTTGGGGTTCGGCGAATTGGGGATTAGGGCTGGAGGGAGCGGTGAACATGCCGCGGAGCTCTCGGCACGAGTCGTCGCACAGGGGGCACAAGCACAGCTCGAGGGAGGCCAGGGAGCGGTCGGATTCGGAGGAGGAGGGGAACTCCAGGGAGCGGCGCTCGAGGGAGGAGTCGGCGGTGGCTGCTTCGGCGAGTAGGGTTTCTAGGGATTTAGAGTACGAGAAGCGGAAGAGCTCCACGTCGTCGCAGGTTTCGCAGGGGAAGGAGGTAACGGGAAGTGGTAATGGGGACTTCAATGGTGATCATGGGAAAAAACGGAAGGAGAGGCCGGTGGAGTCGGGCGCCGCCGCTGACCGGTGTAATGGAGGGGATGGGGTGGATGAGAGGGATTTGAGAGGGGAGGAGCTTGGGCACGCCGATGTAGAGGGGAAGGCGAAAGCGAAGGCCTTGGCTGTTGATTCGAAGGGCAGGTCTGGCAGAAGGCACGAGGGTGCCAGCGAACGGAAGGAGAACAGTGCTGGGAAGGATGATTCTGCGAAGCGGAGATCAGAGAAAGACTATGGCCGCAGAGAGAGCAGTCTTCATCATAAAGACGGGAAGGATAGGGAGAGGGAGCGCGGCTTAGAGAGGGATAGAGAGCAGGGATCGGAGAGAGACAGGGAGCGTGGTTCGGATAGGGACAGAGAGCGTGGGTCCGATAGGGATAGGGAGAGTGGTCTGCACAGGGGCAGGGAGAATTGGTTGGAGAAAGAAAGAGAGCGTGGTTCAGATAGAGAAAAGAAAATTCAGGATGCTAAGCGGGAGAGATCTAGTGATGCTTCTAGTCGCAGACATGGTGGTAGAGCAGGCAGCGTGGTGGAGGAAGAATGCCTAGTGAAAGGGGATGCAGAAAATGCTGGTATGTTAAACTATTTGCTTTTGCCTTTCTTCCATGCTTTTATTTTGATTGGGTATTTGCACTGCAATATAGTTTCACATTGTACACATGTTTAATTTAACACATTCATGCACTGCATAGTGGCTTTCCAAAGAAACTGCTTGTTAGCCTTTTCGACTGAACTTTAGAGGCTATGCGCTTGCAGCTCTTGCTTTTTCATATGATAGACTAATTCATCATGGAAAGACCACATTATGTGTTTTCTATATTTAACAAATAATATCTAGCTTGAGTTATTGCTCTTACATGGCAACATTCAAAAAGAAAAAGAGCTAGCACATCGAGCTCGTGTTCCTCCTAGTCTATGGAGATGGGGGGACTCCGAGAGGGCCGTGGCCTTTCCTAAGGTTCAGCGAATGAAGGATCTTGGGCGCCAGGAGATCTGCCCCTGGCATCCTTGGTGGCGGCCAATCGAGGCATTGACCACACTCGTGTGGGAACTGTCTCGATCGTGTGCCCTCCCAAGGTGACCGGAGTTGGCGATCCATCTGCTGAAGAGGAGGCATCCTTGCTCCCCCCTTCACTCGACATCGGGGAGGAAGAATCTGCGGTATCTTCATCCGAGTCATAGCACTTCCCAGAAGCAAAAATGAGCTCGTTAAGCACCTGCTGTTGGGCCTCGATGACCGCTCAACGGAAGCCTTGGGCGAATCCTTTCTGCAGCCCCCGATGGTATCCTGGCTCATAGTATGAGAAGGCGGCCTTCTGGAGAGCTGCACGATAGACCTCCGAGCTTCTATAGCGATCGATCGCCTCCGCCCCAACTTGCTTCATTTTCTTCTCAAGCTCGGCCACCCTCTGCTCGGCCTCGAGGAACTTTATCTCAACCTTGGATAGCTTCGCCTCGGCCTCAATCTGTGCAACCTCGACTTCCCCCTGCACTCGCTCGGCCCCTCAGACTTGGCTATTGAGCTCCTCCCACTCGGCCTTCCACTACTCATAACGCTCGACTTGAGCTTGACACTCCTCTTCCAAGAGCTTGCTCTTCAAGTCGGCTAGGTAGCGAGCTTGGGCCAGTTGCTCGGCCAGTGTCCGAGCCTCCTCCTGGCTCGACTGGGTCTATGCCCGAAGCGAGACTACCTCCCGTCGAAGGACTTCAAGCTCAGAAGTCAGTTGTCCAATCCTCCGATCAGACTCGACGCGGACCCGAGAGAGGGACCTCTCCTTATTATCCAGTCGTGCGAAGAAATCGACTATCTCGGCCCCCAGCTAGGCCACGATCAAGTCACCCTCCATCACCTTCTCGAAGAGTAGGGAGGGGGGACTGCGTCTGAACTCCTCCCGAATCAGTGAAGGTGCCAAGGATCGGCACCTTTGGTATAGAGAAGCCCGAACGGCGGAGGCACCGGTCGAAGGGGGAAGAGTCCTTTCTGGAAGAATCGAGACCGGGGCATCCCCCCCCCAGCGTCCCCACTCACGGGACGACAATGCTCGGCTCTGGCTGGGTCGTTGCCTTGCCCCGCGCCCCCTCACCCTTGGCTGGGACTTCAGAATTGACTGCCTCTGCCTACTGTCTGGCAGGCTCGGTGGCAGTTTCCCCGCCAGTAGCAGTCGCCTGTGGCCCGATGGATGGGAGATCAGGATGGTGGATTTCCTCGCCTGAGGGCCCTTCAACCAGGCGGGCACGCTCCTCGGTCAGGCAGGCAATCCCGACCTTCTTTAACCGTTTCTTCTCAGTGATCAGGGCCTTCATTGAAGACAACAACAGTCGCTCCCCAGGGTCCTTACGTTTGGCCCTACGGCGCTTGGGGGCATCACCCCAGGCACTCTACTTGCCCTTATCTCGGGCACAGGGTGGGACCCCTGATGCTTGGGACTCACTGAGAGTAGGCGTATCCTCCAAGTCGGTGATCTCCTGCTCCAACGGTTGCTCCCCCTCATTATCAGTCCGCTTTGAATCTGAGCAACAGAAGTCAAATCCTCAGAAGGAGGCCTGCCTGCCCGACCCAGAAGGATAATGCAGGACCCTAAGGTTCTTACCTTGTGGTGGCACCGCACAGGAGCGATAATCCTCGATATTAGCCACAGTCATCAATTCGACGGTCGACGGTCGACTGGCGATTCTCCTAGAGAATCCTGATCTCCTCCTCTAACTCCAGAGAAATCGCCGCTTGCTTCGGAGGGAGAGACGGATGGAAGTTGGACTCCGTCGGGAAGTCCCAGAAGACACCACCTTTGGACAAGCCCACCCAAAAAAATTAGATCTTCCACCCCTTGTGAGAAGAATCTCTAGCAGAGAGAGACACGTAGCTCCTTCCCCTCTTCGCCTGAAGATAGAAGGGGGCATTAGCTACTCCTCTCGTGCTACTAGTACCCTAAAATGTAAAGCTTATAGTCAGAGCAGAATGATGTGATCGCCAGGGAATTTTACTTGATTCCCACAGGGTGGATGATCGCACGAAGGTGCCTCAGAGACGGAGTTTGCGGGGTCTTGACTTCTCCATGCTCGACCGGCCAAGGACGGAGAGGCCCGCGTAGTCTAGTGTGCCGAAAGTCCTGTGAGCAATTTCAAACTCAAGAAAATAGAGAAAAATGTCAATTAGAACTATGAAGTGTAGTAAATGTTCAAAGCAATATGAGAGCACAAAATGTTGGTGGCAAGATTACCTAGAGGGATTGTTAGGAAGGGGGGATGGCCGAGGCTTTCGACCACCTACCTTCCCAATTGTTTAAATTTAAAACCTCAATAGAAAAGGTTCTACGAGAGTTTCTTAATATGCAATGAACAATGAGATGCTCACAGATATATGCAAACGAAAGTCAAAGAGTAGCAAGGAGATCAAACCAGGAGGCGGCCAAAGTGTTGGCCACCCAGAAGCATAAGCGGCTTGACCGATGGCCACCCACCCTTCTGGTGGACATGGGCTTTGAAAATTATGAAGACACTAAGAGAGCGAAGAGCTGACGGGCTGGTCCTCCCTCTCACATTGGGGAACTCCCTTAGCTCTCGACCCTCAAGGGAATCTCCTCTTCGATCACTCCTCCTCATCCTCTCCCTCTCTGTTCGTAACTTCCCCCTCTGCTCCTTTCTCCTTTTTTGTGTTGGCCACCCCCCGAGAGTTTTGTCTCTAGGTCTACCTTCTAGGAGATTCCAGCTTTATGCCTAGAACCTGGGCAATGAGGCTGGAAGTGGGGGTCAAATGGGGCATGTTTGAAGCATGGGACATAGGCGTGGGGTGTGCGTGTTTGACCAATGGTTGCAGCTAGGTGGCCAGGTCACTGGACGTTCACAAGTAGAAGGCAGCAAGGTGACTAGCCACTCACCAGACTTTGGCGGCTAGGGTCTTGGCCGCCCAGCCAACCTGGGTGGTCATCGACTTGGCCGCCCAGCCCATGGGCTTTTCAACCCTTGTTACTTAGATCATGGTCCAATAGTGCAAGGTGGGCTAGACTTTAAACACAGGACATCGATCAATCCAAGGAAAATGATAGTGTTACCGATATGATAGTCTAACTAGGGATCTACAGGATGTCTTAAATTAGGCGTCTATAGATGGGCCTAGTACAACACTAAATCTCAAGCCCCGACTAGCCAAAGCTCCCAATCCGATGAGTCACTGACTTGAAACTCCAAGGGCTAGTGCATCATTGGTACAATCACAAACTGATCCTCAAGCAAGAAGTTTAGATATTCATGTCAGTTGTCTCTGTCCTTCAAGTGTGCAGTCTTGCACATCACTTGATCTTCAGGACCAAAGATGGCCCTAGCTGGGTAGAGAGTGCTCTTCTCAAATATCCGAGAGGTAGTCATCACTGTGTCATCAAAGTGAAAGCACACGTGGACCTCCATCCACACCTGCAGCAAGTAGGGGCTCTAGATGGCATTCCTTCCCAAGTTCATCTATGTCAACCCGCGATACAAATGAGCAAGTATGACCTGGGATAAGGAGTGTCCTTTCCACAAGAGAGTGAGTGGTCTGATGTTATCTCGTGTCAGCACATCCCCCGACATCAGGAAGAGCAATGCCCCACTGAGACACAACGTCAATCCCAGCATTAGCCTATCTGCATCAGTTGACCTGTCCTTAATCTAGCCTAGTAGCCATCTAGCAAGGTGATCAATCAAGACCTGGTCTATCATCTGTCGAACCTCTTGGTTATCACGAACAATCTTGGCCAAAACTTCCTCCTAGGGAGGGAGGTCCAATAGGTCTCCAATGTCCAAGTCACCTCACTGGAAGAGAAAGTCAATCTCCTCCACCAGTACTGAGGCTTCAAACTCAAGGAACACAGAAGTGTGGGTCTGATGGGGACATCGCCTCCCTTGGCCACACTCATGGCGCGTCTCCTCACCTCGGACGCATCTAGCACGGTCTAGTTCTTTCATCACCCTTAAACCAGATTTTTTTTAAGGATGTATTATCTGAACTCTTATACCAAAAGACTCTGAGCTATGTATGCTTGATTAATGAAGGATAAATCAGTTTGTCAGTTAGATCTTCCTTGTGTTTTTCCTTCTTTGATTCAGTCCTCTTTGTTATCTTCCTAATAAGTTCAATTTGTTTCTCTTGTTTGTTTTGTTGATGGCAAAGGGGGAGAATATTTTGATGGCTTGATGGCTTGGCAAAGGGGGAGAGAAAAATGCAAAGGCAAAGAGGGAGAGATGGCATATAGAGCAGAGGGGGAGAGATTATTTTAATGTCAGGGGGAATGTCTAGTGAGAGATAGAAAGCTCTGTCTAAGTGTTTATCTGTCTGTCTATGTCTTTTTACCTATGTATCTTTCTGAGATATCATATCACCACTGTCTGCTACTGCATGTGTTTCCATCAAAGTATAGAAGAAGTGTTGTCATCATCAAAAAGGGGGAGAATATTGTGTCTCCTCTGAATTTGATGTGGTGTTTTGACACTGGCAATAGTTTGCGTTTTGATACTGGCCACTGTCATTTAATATCTTGTATTCTCTCTTAAGTCAGATTGAGTCTCTGGCCATTCAGGTTGATGCATGCTCATACTGTTGCATTAGAAGGTCGATTGCACATTCATACATTGAGACAGGCAGGTCGGTGCACATGTTAACTCTAATCTAGAAGGTCAGTGCATATGCATAAGTGTTGAGGTATAAGGTCGATGCATACTCCATTTCATTGAACTACCAGGTCGAAGCATATTTGTCATTGAACCTAGAAGGTCGATGTACATATGTGTTACAAATCAAGGTCGATGCACATATGTCGCTAAGTTTAGAAGGTCGATACACATATGCATTATAGTCCAAAAGGTCGATGCACCTTGTACACAGTATGCACAGTCAGGTCGGTGCACATTGAACATAGCACACACTATCAGGTCGATGCACCTCATGCACCTTGTTCACAACTTGTGCTATAAGGTCGGTGCACCTTGTACACAGGTTGATGCTAGCAACCTAGCGGTTGGATAAAGGTCTATGATAGTGACCTAGCGACTATAGCTTAAGGTCGATGCATGTTTTGGAAAGGTCCATGCTAGTTAGTTAGCCTCTGTAGCATAAAGTTAGTGCAATAGAAGTCATCACTCTCAAGGTCGATGCACCTTGTGCATTCACTATAACGATAGGTCCATGCACCTTTATTAAGGTCTACCTATGTTACATTAGAGGTCGATGCTGTTGTTCAAACATGTTACATGGGTTAGTTATACATGCTGATGCATCTCATTTATGCATTGATGCTTCTGTAGAAATGTGTGCATTCATTTGACATATCTGAAATTATTGAAACAATTAAGATTGAGCTTGTGTTTATGATTTTCATTTGCTTCATAACTAATACATCTCTACCTTCTATTTTGACAACCTAGATCCATGTTCGAACACCTGGGTTGCATAAAGGCAGACCGTATCACTCTCACGTGGAACTTAAGTGAAGCAGATTAATGGCATGTGATCCAAGGTGGGAACCTAATCTAAAATCCTACCATGTGGATCATCTTATCCTCTGACCCTGATACATGGACTTTAGAAGTGCAGGGAAATGTGTTTTCCACGCGCCCAAATCGAGAGCTGGTGGGACCACTGGACTTGTGCTCTATAAAAGGCACTTTAGCGCTCGAATTCGATAAAAAAAATAACACAAAAGGAAGAAGATTAGAGAAGATCAGAAGAAGAGGAGAGCAGATCAGAAGAAGAGGAGAAAAGAGTAAGAGAGCGAGAAGAGTCTGAAGATTGAAAGAGCCCGTTGCGGAAAGAAAAAAGAAAAACAGAGCGTCATGAGTCAGTTTGAGAGAGAAGTGAGATCGAGAGATTAAGTTTTATCCTCACTGCTAGATCAGATCTAGAGTAAGATCACTCTAGTGGAGCTACATTTTTCTCATTCTGTCATCATTTTTCTTTGTTCTTTAGTTTTCCCTTTGAATTCTCTGAAATATATGTATAAGCGGTCTTTTAAAGGCTTGCTGAACCCGGTGTGGAAGTAGACCGTGTAATACACATTTCCCGCGCCATCGCCCCAGCCGCCGCCTTCGGGTGTACATTGCATCCAGCCTTCGATGGTATGGTCGTCGACGACGCGGACGTACTGCAGCGTGCTGGTCCCCCCTACCCTTCGGGCCAGATCGATCTGGATGCGTGAGGGACCACCCTTGCGATACGTAAACCGTAGCATCCCGCTATGCGGCGCGGCGGTGCATTCGGTCTTCACCCGGTATTTGGTGAGGTACACTGCGTAGTAGCCCGCGCCGGCTTTTTCGGATGATTTGTCGTAGTCGGAGCGGTAGCCCTCGTCCTGCGTTTTTCCCGCGGCGGTATGCAGCGGCCCATTGGTGGGCATCACGAGGAAGTTGCCCAGGTCGCCGTACCACCCCACCCCGCTCATTTGGGTCATCGCAAACCCTTCGATGCTGGTGTGCTCATAGCTATAGCCCGAGCCATTGTCGCCGCCGGTGATCGTATTGGGGCTCACCTGCACCATCCCGAAAGGTGTTGCGGCGCCGGGGAAGGTCTTGCCGAGGCCATGACTGGCGCCGGCCTTCTCCGCATTGGTGCTCGCGCCGATAAAGGGGTTTACATAGTCCACGGGAAGCCGAACCTTACGCGGCGGCTGTGCTTGTAACGTTATCACTGATGTGGTTAAGAGTACGAGATGTCCAATCCTCATGGGTCAATGCTTTTATAATCCTACTTGTATACCGACCTGGATTACCTTTTGGTTCAGGTAGGCGTCGCCCACCGTGTTGCTCTGCACTTCCGGGTCCTGCTGGTATTTCTTTTTCACGTTACTCCAGGTGAGCAGGTTATAGGCGGTGAAATAGATGCGTGCGCTCCGCAGCCGGAGGGGCAGGTCCTTTTTGGGGATGTTATAGTTCAGGTCCAGGTTCTTTAACCGGATATAGTAGGCGTTGATCCACCAATAAGTGGAAGGATATACCGCGGGGCTGTTGATCGTCGTGGGGTTGGTCGTCAGGCGCGGGAACTGGGCGGAGGCGGCGGTCTCCGGTGTCCAGCGTTTCAAATGGATGGGCTGCCACTGGCTTTGGAACGGCTCGATGGCTACGCCATACAAAAAGAAACCGTAGTCGAAGGCACCCTGGAACAGCACGCTGAGATCGAAATTCTTGTAGCCGATCTTTATGGGGGTGCCTATGGTGGTATTGGGCACATTGGGGTTGCTGATGGCCTTCATGTCGTTTTGATCGATCACGCCGTCGCCGTTGATATCCTGGTACTTGAGATCGCCCGGGTGAACCGGCGTTGCTGTGTTGGGCTTACCCACCTTGGGGTTGGCGATATCCGCCGCGGAATAATAGCCCTGAGAGATGTAGCCGAAAGGCTGATTGATCTGATGGCCGGTGACTGCCAGCCAGGGATATGCGGGGTAAGCTTCGGCTTCATAAAGGATGCGGTTGTGGTTATGTGTAAAGACGATGCCGAGGCTATAGGTCACTTTGCCGATGCGGTCATGATAGTTGATGGTCTCTTCCCAACCGAGGTTCTGCGTGATGCCCACGTTGGTCGGCGAGACGCCGATACCGAGGATCAGCGGGATGTTGGCCGGTGTGACCAGCTGGTTGTAGACATATTCGTGGAAATAATCCGTGGTGGACGTCAGCTTTCCTTTGAACATATTGAAGTCAAGGCCGATATCGTATTTCCGGGACTTTTGCCAGGTCACATTGTTGTTCCCCAGGGGGCCTTCGGAGATCGTTCCGCCGTCCTGCGGGGTCTGACCAAAGCTATAGCCGGGGCCCTGGTTGTAAGTTTGCTGATAGAGGTATTGGTTACCCAATGCTACGTCCGATCCCACGAGACCATAGGAGGCCCGCAGTTTGAAGAGGCTGATGGTATTCTCGATGGGCACCCAGAAGTTCTCTTTGGCGATGTTCCAGCCCAGACCCGCGGCGGGGAAGAGGCCGAACTGATGGCCGCCCTGGAACCGGCTCGAACCATTGTAGCCGACGTTGAAGTCCGCCAGGTATTTCTGTTTGTAATCGTAGCCGAGCTTCAACGAGTAGCCGGTGTACTTGGCAGGCACGCCTAAGGGATAATGGAAGATAGATCCGATGTCGTCGCGGAAATTGTCCACGTTCCACAGCAGCAGTGAGTTGATATGATGCGCGGCGGAGAAGACCCGGTCGTAGTTGAAGAACAGCTGGGCATTCACGCGCTGGTTGTCGATATCGGTCCCAGCCTGGGTCATCCAGGAACCCAGCACATAACCGCCGCCGTTGGGACCGGTGTTCAGGGTGTAGGAGTTGTTATAGGGATTGTAGTGATAGCTCGGCGGGTTATCGAAACCGCGCCAGAGGGTAAGCACGTTCTCCTGCTGGCTGGCATAGGCGAGCCGGCCGGTGAATTGTAACCCGGGTGTGATATCGCCCAGCTTTTCGGTGAACCCGGCGAGGACGTTGAAGTCCGTACGCCGGTCGCGGGTATAACCCATGGTGCTCAGGTACGCGTTAAGGGTAGGCAATTCGCTTTGCGTGTCGTAGGCATAGGCGAAACTGCCGTTGGGATTAAGAAAGGGGGCGGAGAAGGGATGATAATCGTTGTAATTATAGATATCGTTGATGACATTCTGCCCATAGGGCTGATTGATGTCCATATACCGTGTCGTCGCATCCAGCCGGAGCGATAAATTGCGGGTGGCCTGGATGTCGAGGTTGGTGCGGAGCGTATACCGGTTGTACCAATAATTGTTGTCGACGCCATCCGTGTTAGTCGAGAAATTGCGGATGGTCCCGTTTTGGGTGAAGGCGCCGGCGTTGATAAAATATTTTACGTTGGAGGTGCCGCCGGAGATGTCTAGGTCGGTATTCGCCTGCTGGGTCACGGGCCGCATGATGGCCTTATACCAGTTCACGTCCGGGTGGCCATAGGGGTCGTTCTTTGCCTTGAAGGCCGCGAGATCGGCGTCGGTGAACTGCGGCTTTAGCCCGTCGTTGGTGAGCGCTTCGTTCGTCAGGATGGCTGCCGGATAGGAGCTGAGGAATTTCGGGGTAATCACGGGGCTTTGCTCGCCGCCTTCCACGCGGACGTCGAACCTGGGGCGGCCGCTGATGCCGCGTTTGGTCGTCACCAGCATGACACCGCTCGCGCCCTTGATCCCGTAGATCGCCGTGGAGGAAGCATCTTTGAGCAAAGTGATCGTCTCGATCTCCTGCACGTTGATCTGCTGAAGCTGGTCATAGGTGTATTCGATGTCGTCCACGAGGATCAGCGGCTGGTTGGCCGCAGGGTTCAGTGACGACACGCCACGGATATAGAAATCGGAGGCATCGCGGCCGGGCTGCCCGCTGCGTTGTACGGCCACGAAACCCGCTACTTCACCGGCAAGGGCATTCTGTACGCTGGAGGTCGGCACGTCCTGGATCTCTTTGGCATTGATGGAGCTTACGGCGCCGGTCTCGGTACCACGTTGTTTGACATTACCGAAGCCCACCACGGTGGCTTCTTCCAGTCCCTTTTCTTCCTGCTTGAGCAACACCCGAACGAGTATATCAGGGTCTTTGATCCTGATCTCCTGCGCGGCAAAGCTCACATGGCTGACGATAATAGTCGATGATCTGCCTTTGAGGGTGAGGTGGAATTCGCCGTTGGCCGCGGACGTGGTTGCGTTAGCCGGCATACCTTTTTCTATTATGGTAGCTTCGGCGAGCGGTCCGGAGGCATCGCGGACGACGCCGGATACCACACGTTTGGGTGTCTGGGCCTGAGCGGGTTTTAGTAATCCGCCTGCGACCAGGGTCAGCCAGAGCAGCGTGAGGTATTGAAATGTCTTATTCATATGTTGCATGGTTAGTTGGTTTGTCGATGTCGGTAACATTACCAGCCCGGGTTTTGCTTCATTTGAGGATTCTTGACGACTTCCGAGTACGGAATCGGGTAGAGATACATCTGCGGGTCCTTGAAGCTCGTGGTGAGCACGGGAACACGGTTGTAGGACAACTGGCCATTTCCAGGCTGGACGATATCCATGCCCACCAGCGGGGCGGTGTTGTATACAGACGCGGCGATCTTCCAGCGGCGGATGTCCCAATAGCGTTTCTCTTCGAAGGCCATCTCGATGCGCTTTTCGTTTTGGATGGCGGCGCGCATGGTCGCCTGGTCCATGTTCATCGGCAGGCCGTAATAGCCGTCAGCGCCGGGGAAGATACCCGCCCGCTGACGCAGCTGGAACAGGACATTATAGACGTCGGCGGTGGGACCCGAGAATTCGTTTGTCGCTTCGGCATAGTCCAGCAGGATGCCGGCATAGCGAAAGTAGATATAGTCGTGATAGGTATTCCCGAATTGCGTCGTTCCCTGCGCCGTTTCCCAGGGACCCATGAATTTACGCATATAGTACCCCGTTTTAGTCTGCACGACGTTGCCGCCCGGCTTGTCCGCGCCGCCGTCATAGGTCTGTATTGCCCGGTTGAGCCAAAAGGAGGTCCCATTGCAAAAGACGGTCGCCAGCAGCCGGGGGTCGCGATTTTGATAGGGATTGCCGGGATCATAGCCCACGCCGGAGTCGGTGATCGCATAGCCGGAGTCCGTGGGGAAGGCGTCGACGAGGTTCTGGGTCACGCTGGTATTTCCCTGGGCGCCGGCCGAACATTTGGGACCTATTTTCTGGTTGTTTACTGTGTTTTACAGGTCATCAGGAGCTTTAGCACGAGGCCCATCCCCTCTAGCCAACTAGAAGAGGTGGAGGATCAAGTCCCTTGGCTTGGAGTTTGGCAGCTTTGAGCGGTCTACCTCTGTCCGTTTGCAGAGGTGAGCGGTCCTCCGCGGACTGTCCTGATCCTATTCATGGCCCACCTTGGACCGTCTAGGCCCCCAACTGAGCCTTCTTCCCGCGTTCCTCTCGACGCTACACGTGGCCTATCGTGCAGCCGTGTATGTACTTCTGCGATCCCCAGCGGACCGTGTTTGTCCTGTCCAATGCTGCATCATTGGCGAGTGCCTCATCCGTCTTCCCTTCCAAGGTACGTGGTGTTTCTCTTTTACACTTAGTGTCTTGGTGGCAATCACGAATTGTTCGCACCTTTGATCCCCTTTAGCCTCATTTTTATTCCATATCTTGGTTTAAAAGGAAAGGGAAAAGGAAAAATATCTACAGTCGCGTCAAAACACGGTGCAAAATCAAGCAAATAGGCGGACAAAACACGAAGGCCAGCGTCACCATATTAGGGGTAACGGGAGGGTGTCGTACCGTTTGGTGGAAGGGCTACCGTATCAAGTGAAGGTGAGAATGCCACAGTATCAAGTAAAGGTGGGAAGGCCACCGTATCAAGAGAAGGTGGCAAGGCCACCGTATCTGGTGGAGGTGGCAGGGCCACCGTATCAAGTGAAGGTGGGAAGGTAGCAAGGCCACCGTATCAAGAGAAGGTGGCAGGACCACCGTACCAGGGTGGCCAGATAGTGTCGTATCAGCAGAAGATGGGAGCACTACAAGATAGACCAAGGGAAGCTAACCCCAGGGGCATTGGTCCAGGGACAGTGGCCATTGGGTTGGATGGCTCTAGACTCAGGTACCACCAGAGTTCACTCCAATAGGCATAAAAGAGAAAGATGAACATAGAAAAAAAGGGGGGAAGCACGCCCTGGGAAAGATGGTTGTGAACGTAAATGTCACAAGGACACTCTCTTTGTGTTTGAAAAGAAAAAGAAAAATCTAAGCGCTAAGAAGCATAGAAAACAAGGAGAAAGGAAAAAAAGGGAGCATGAGATGCTCTAAAGGAAGGTGATCGCCAGGGGGGTTACCTCAAAAAAAGGGATGATCGCATGTACCTTGTAAAGAAGCGGGTGAGATTGTGAGTTCCTTCTTCCTCCTCCAATCGGCCGGCCGATGAAGGGGGTCTACTTTGATTACCCTTGCAAAACAAGTGAAAACCAGAAAAAAGGAATATAGATTAGCCCAACGTGTAGTATCAATACTCTAAAGAAATAAGGATATGCAATATGAACATAAACACACCTTTTGTTTTTGTTTTAAAATCCCTAACAGAAATATGGGAGGAAGGGAGAATATGATGCAAATAAACTAGAAAAGATTCAGATGATGCAAGATGCGTATGATGGAATAAAGCAAATAAAACAATCAAAAGGAAAACTTCCTGCTGCTGCTGTCAACAGTAGAGGAAGAACAGTAGACGAAGGGGCTCCGCGGGCTGCAGAAGGAACCAGCGTGCTCTTCTTCTCTTAACGTTCTTATCGCCAACAGCATTAACAGCATTCACCACCTTATTAACATTAGCTTCATTAGCCTTCCCTCCGGAGGACGAGGCCATCTATTTATAGACTTGAGATCCCTCAAAAACCCTTTTCTGATGGGATTAGAACAACAAAGTTACCTTCCAGCCAAGCTTCCCCTTCCCAATCAAACCAAAACATCAAAACAGGGAAGGGTTCTTTGATGGGAAGGACTCTTTCGGGGAAGATAGCAGACAAAATGGAAACGGAATGAAAATGACGACTTTCTTAAGGGCGTTAATTCAACAATTAACGACTTTCCAGTCGAGCGTCAAATACTGAATTTATTTATGAAAATATTAGAATTTTTGTTAAAAAATAGGAAATGACGCCTTCATAGACGGTCGTTAATCAATAAAGCAGTGCCTTAGACAAAGTCGTCATTTATTATGCATTTTTATGGCCTTAGGAACGGGTGTGGTAGGTGCAGAAGAAGAGAGAATGAGAAGTTTTCCTTCATTGGGAGCTCGAGGACTCTCTTGAACCTTGAGGGTTCCAGCGGGGGTGGAGGTGGAGCTCTTTCCTGGGATCACCTTTGGGGGTACCGGGTACAACTGAATCGTCTTCCCATTGTGGGAGAAGGAACACTGGTTGGATCGACCAAATGTAGTAAGGTCTATATTATAGATCCATGGTTGTCCTAAGATGATGCTCCCGACCTTCATGGACACTACATCGCATAGGATCTGTCCTTGGTAGGATTGGAATTGGATGAGAATGACGCATGTAGTGGTGACTGGGATAGAAGTGTCATCAACCCAAGCCACGTTGTATGGCCTAGGATGAAGGTGTGTAGGTAGACCTAGATGGGAGACAAAGTCTGAAGAGACTACATTGATACAGCTCCTGTTGTCAAAGATCAACTTACAGGGTTGAGATTTCATCATGATGTAGGTTTGAAAGTGGAGGTTCGACGCCAGTCGTCCTCCTGGAGGTGTACTAAGATGCAGCGAACTACACCTAATCTTCCCTGACTAGAACTCTCGGCGATATCTCCAACCTGCATGTACTCGACATGTGTGTCATCAAATCCTGCGTCCATTTCTTCAAACTGGGCAATGAGATCAGGATCAGCCTCATACCTCTCAATATCTTCTCCTTCCTGAGATGGAAGCTCCACAGGCTGGGTGTCAGTGATGACCAAGGCTCGGGTGGGGTAATTGGTGACAACATGCCCTAGGTTATGGCACCTAAAGTAATGAACTCCCAAGACAGGGACTGGTTGGGAGGTGCTAGGAAGGACTCCCTTTTCTTTGTCATCTCTCCTATCAGCTAGCGGAGTGTATTCCAGCCTGGGCACAGCAGCAGGTGCAGGTAAGGGGTTTCTTATGACTGGGGCAGCAAGGGTAATGGCCCGAATTGGGGTAGCAGTAGGGACATAAGAAGTGGAGGGGCCAGGCCTCTCAGGGATGCGGATCATGGGGTTTCAGGGCTCAGGTTGGTGGTAAGTGGGAACCCGAAGTGGGACCTGTGGACGTGTAAAATTACACATCCATATGTCCCAACCAGTCCAGCATCAACGATAACTTCCACTGAAGAGGCTGCGGAGAACACGTCCTAATCCGGACCCTCCGAATACACACACACACTACCGTGAAGTCACCTCCGGAGTCACGACAGCGAAGAGAAATCAACCCCCGGGAAGCCCGTAATCCGTGGGCCCCGAAGAAAAATTAAAGACACCACAACTTGTGCACGAAGTGGGCTCAAGGCTAGTCTGCAGCGGCACACCCAGTGACTATTCTGCCGCACACCCAGCGACTGTTCAACGGCACACCCTAGTGGCTGCTCAACGGCACACCCTAGCACCTGCTCAACGACACACCCAGCGGCTGTTCAACGGCACACCCTAGCACCTGTTCAATGGCACGCCCAGCGGCTGCTCAACGGTACACCCCAGCGGCATTCGCCAGTGCACCCTCGAGTGACCTTCCCTGGCACGCCTGCGAAGCCCCCCACGGTGCACTATCAAGTGCCCTTCAACGGCACGCTTCTTCCGCCCTTCGATGGCACGCCTATGCATCCCATTCACTGGCACACCCTAAATGCCTCTCAACGGCATCGTCTACTTCTTCAGTGGCATGCTCTCCCCACGACCCGTCCGACAGGGAGGATCTCACGCCACTCTCCTATGGATTCTTGGCCCGTAGTGGGACGACTGACATGGCAACACAAGAGTGAGGCACGCAAGCTACTCCTTTGTCAACGGGGATGAGGGGAAGTCAAATCCCCATCAATGCGTCCTCTTTCCCACCTCCACCGGCCTGCCCACGTCACCGTGCAGTTGGGGTCTAAAAACCCCTTCTTCTCCGATGAACAAAAGAGAGAGCAATACACACAGAAGACACACAGGGAAGAGGAAGAAGAGAAGAAGAAGAAGAGGCACCGTCATAGGAGCCTCTCCGACGATCACCACCAAAGAGAGAGCAAGAGAGTAAGAGAGCGATATAGATTGGAGTGGCCGAGCCAGAAAGTACATCCAAGATTGGAAGCAAAAGGGCAAGGCCGTGAAAGAGCGGGCTGATAACGACGAGGCGTATTTGAGAGCCTACACCCATCGGTACGGTAGCCAGGTCTTTCATGGTACCCGACGACCGATATGAATCATGAACTCAACACTTTTGTTTTATATGAATGAAGGAATCTTATATGCATTGATACTTGCTTCTAAATGTAGCTGGACCCACAAGGATGCATCACCGCGCTTGAGGGACTACTCCATGCCACCATGCAGTAGCAAGACGAGTACCGGATAGCTTTGGAACTTCTGGTGAGGTTTCCTTAGACTTTAAAATGAAATGTTCATGCAAATTGACTGACTTTTAAAAATGTAGCAGGCCAAGGGAGGCTAGAGGACTGGACCAGATGCACCATCCTCTTCTACACAGCCTGTGGGGGATGGGCTGAGTGAGATGCGGACTTTACCCGAGCTGTAGCCCGAGCCGAGGAGGCCGAAGCTACCCTCGCGAAGCGGGTAAGAAGCCAAACATTTCCTAAAATGGCTTTATGATTTATGTATGTGCCTAAGTGACCATGATGCAAATGCAATATGCAGGCAAGAGAACTGACCGTAGCGTTGGCTGCGGCGGAGCGATCCCGAGCAGAGGTGGTGGAGGTGCCCCATCTCTGAGAAGAGATCGAGCGACTCTAGGGGGAACTGACTCGGCTGAGCGGACAGACGACAGACATAGAGAGATACCGGGTCGAGGCTCATGAGGCACGACTCCAGGTTCATGATCTGAAGATCGAGCTCCGGACCAGATCGGACCGTTCGGCTGATGGGCCGAGGACCAGAGCGGAGCGCATCCTTGAGCGGTGCAGTGGGAGGCTCGCGGAGCGTGGCACCGAGTGCATCGGTAGGGGATTATTTAGCTAGTTCTTCTGGTCATCGGAAGAGCGAGGAGGCAGAGCGGAGACGACCACGGGAGGAGGAGCATAGTGCCATAGGGCCACCATCAAAGCGGCAAGAGGGCACTGGGGATAGTGGCGGCCCAGGAGACAGACCGACTGAGTGACATATTCATATTTTTTTTTGGTTTTTTGGTTTTTTTTGACACACATTTATATATGATAGTGAGAATGAAATGAAGAAAATTTTGGTTCACGAAACTATAAATGTGAATGGGAATGCATGATTGTGTGGATGTAAACAGGGTAATGAATATAGAACGGAGTGATGGGCGTGTGTGTGGAATGCAGAAGAGACCGGCAGGTTTGATCAAATAGAGAGGGAACAAATAGATCCTCATCCTGCAACAGACCATTTAATGGATCACCTTAAGACCGTTAATTAAGCATAACAGACCATGGTCCATGCGTTATACCCAACAGAGCGAAGGCGGTTGACAGCCAGAGATTAACGGATCAATAGGAGCGCGTTATGATATATAACGGGTCCACGATACACTGTTAAATGAATCAGTAGCAGAGTTCGATCGGGACTCTCTAAAGAGCATCCGAAGTTGAATGGAAAAGGGCTTATTCCATGCTAGAACCCTTCTAGACCTAGGATAAGACTTCCTAACCATAATATCCACATTTTAATACCAAAATCAAGCCTCTATAAGTAGGAATCAAGTCCTAAATTCGTAGCTCACCTTATTCCCCTGCTACAAGTTTAGAAAACCCAGAAAATAGCCAAGAATATCATGAAGAGAAGCTTTGGAGCCTTTTCCATGGAGAAAAGGGTCTACACTAGGCCCAAAGCCGCTAGGAAGGAGCATGGGGAACTCTAAAGGTTAACCTGCATCCCCAAGCATCTGAGTTCACACCCTCCGAGAGAGGTAAGTTTGCAAGTTCTTATCAAAAAAGACTCAATTTTTCTGTACTTCTCATTCTCTTATGACTTTCTTCTCTTTTTTCTCTTCTTTTTTGTCTCTTCTCTAGCCTTTTCCTGGCCCACGGTGCTATTCCAATCTGAAGTGGGTGGCTCCCATGATCAAAGAACTCCCTTTAGAGGTCCTATCAATCCTAAGGGCATGATTTTTTCTTTTTTGTGTCTCCCTTTTTTTCTCTTTTTTTGAAACCCCCTATAAAAGGGGACGGGGGTGGCGTGAATAGGCCACCCCCTCTCTTTTGAACACCCTCTCTTC
This sequence comes from Amorphophallus titanum, assembly GCA_024336825.1. Classification (NCBI taxonomy): domain Eukaryota; kingdom Viridiplantae; phylum Streptophyta; class Magnoliopsida; order Alismatales; family Araceae; genus Amorphophallus; species Amorphophallus titanum. The sequence continues at coordinate 11,046,540 of JANBPO010001714.1, forward strand.
CCTCTCCTTTCTCTCTCTTTGGTGAGCGAACGGGCAGACCCTCTCTCACCCTCATCTTCTCTGTTGCCGACACCGCAACTGCCACTGCCGTCGTTATCGTCGTCGTTGTCATTGGGGTGAGGAGGTGGCCACGAAGGCCCTCCCCCTCTTCCTTCCTCTTCCCTTCTTTTCCTCCCGGTCCCTCGTCTCCTTTCCTCCCCTTCTTCTTTCTTTCCCCTTCGGTCTCGGAGGACGGTGGAGCCCTAGGCCTCCCCCCGGTCATCCCTTTCCTCCTCCCCCTTCTTCCTCTCTTCTTCTCCCTTCTCTCTTCCCTTTCCTTTCCTCCGACGGCATGGGAGGCCGCTTGGGCATCGCCAGTGGTGCCGGTGAATGATGGGTTCTAGCGTGCCGATGAAGGTCACCATGGGGGTGTACCGGGGAAGATAGCTATGGATGGGGTGTCGGCGGAGAGTACAGGGACCGTGCCGGGGAAGGCCACCACAGGGTGTACCAGCGAAGGGTCAGGGACTATACCGGGGGAGTTGGGGGTAGCGTACCAGTGAAAGGCACCTTGGGGTGTACCGGCGAAGACCTTGAGGGCGTACCGGGGAAGGTCAGAGTGGGTGCGTTGAGGAAGGCTTCCCACAGGGTGTACCGGTGAGAGGGAGAGGCATACATATTTGCTGCTGAGGACTTCTGGTGTCGCCCCACGGGGCCCACCGTACTTTGCTAGGGCCATCACTCCTTGTGGACGCGCACCCGTGTTTTCCCTTACGCCTCTGGCCTAGGAAAAACTCTGCCGAATTTTTGTCAGAAATTATCGGTGTTTTGTTCTTTTTGCCTATAGTAGGGTCCCCCGTGGTCTTCATTTCCCATCACCTTCATCCATCATAGCCTCTTTATTTTCACCCATCCATTTTGTCCTTGCGTGACACTTAATGGCATTTACTGAGGCTGTGTCGGGGAGCAATGCACATGGCGTGCCGGCGAACAAAACACATAGTGCGCTGGGAAAACGCATCTGGAGTGTGCCAGTGAGGAGCCTCATGGGCGTGCCGGCGAAGGCCGCTTGGACTGTGTCAGGGAAGTCAAGTGCTGGCGTGCCGGTGGAGACCTGCAGGGTGTGCCGGGGAAGTCTACCATGGGTGTGCTGGTGAAGGCCGCTTGGACTGTGCCGGGGAAGTTAGGTGCTGGCATGCCGGTGAGGACCCACAGGGTGTGCCAGGGAAGGCCACCATGGGTGTGCCGACGAAGGGCCAAGGGGTGTACCGGGCAGGGGCACCCAGGAGTGTACCGGTGAAGGCCGCAGGGGTCATGTCGGTGAAGGCCCCTCAGGGCGTGCCAGGGAAGACCCATTCAGTGGGGTCTTAATCTGCTTCTTTCTTCTTTCTTCTCCTCCCTTTTGCATACAGTGGAACCTTCCCTTCCCTTTATGGTTTTAATTTCTCATTGTCTACAATTTGTTCTGATCTTTGTTCGTTGCACTTCGTAGATAAATGGTTACCCTGAGTGGTTCTTCTACTCCTGTTGCTGCTGGTGCCAGACGCATCCCTCCGCCTCCAGTGCCAGTCGTCACATGGTTCAATGTTGAAGATTTGGACTGAGATCATGCCGAGGTGGCGGCACTGGCTGAGTCCTCAGGCTTGGACACTGAAAGCATGGACATTCAGAGGCTTGCCAAGACTGAGTAGGGCTTCACCTTCGACCATACTACGGGGATCTATAGGGGTGATTTCCTGAAGGACAAGCACTTGCTCCGCTTCCTTAAGCAGTCACGGTCTCGGGAGAGGCAAGAGCTGTGGGTTGTGAAAGCGATGGAGCATGCAATTCTACAGGCTCGAGACAGCTTGTCACATGTTGTCCCTAGAAGCATCCTAATGTACTTGGTGGGCGAAGCCCCCCAGTGGGAACCAGTATTGGGGCTGGAGGCCATGCTACCGGCAGAAGATAGCAAGCCGGAGAGCAAACCCAGAGCAAGTCAACCGGGGGTGGCTAGCCCCTAAGCCAGCTAAGTTCAAATAGATTTGGGTTCCGAAGAGGACCCGGGGTCCGACTCCAGCCCCACATGATCCAAGACTAAGTACTGATGGCCCCGCGAGATGGGGCAAGAAGGCTGCATCAAAAAGGGAGGAGGTCATGCTAGTAGCCTCTCCACCTGCCCATAGAACCTACGCCAGGTAGGCTGATATTTTTTGACATTCGAGGAGGTAGAATGAAGCCGCCAACCTATCATGGCTGGCCTATATGTCGTTGACACAAGATCGACTGTTGCCCCGTACTCTGTCCCAAGGGCACAGTAAAAAGGACAAGACTAGAGTAGTCAAGGACTACATCCAGGGCCTAGGGAGCTCTTCTTTGGGCCAGCAAAGACTACTCTGCATCATCAATGCCGGGGAAGAAGAAGAAGAAGAAGGAAGAGAGGGGGTGTCCTCCATAGACTCTAACAAGTATGAAGATGGCTGACAGGACGAAGGCCTTGAAGTTCCCCTGCGGCAGGAAGAAAAGAATAGAACATCTGTGTTCGACCGTCTAACTTTCCCTGACCAAATTAAGAGGGTCTAGAGACAAAAAGAAAAAAATGCAAGTTTTCACTTGCAATATGATGGGGGTGACTAACAAGTATGGGTCCTGCCCGAAGAATCGGAGGAATTGAACAAGCTAGCTAGTAGGCCCAGAGCGATGACAAGAAGAAGCCAGGCTAGGAGAGAGATGCTCAGAGTAGCTGAAGATAGACTGATGATCAGTATGTTAACAGCCAACATGGTGACATCTGACGAAGAAGAAAGTCCTCCACCAGCCCCGACAGAAGGAACCCCGGGTGAGGTATCAAAAAACACGTCCGCAATGCCGACGTTGGACCCAGCTGTCCTAGCAATTCTGTAGAAATATTGATAGGAGATTGAGTCCCTGAAAAGGTAGTTGAATGAAAAAGTCAAACAGACTCCTACCTCCAAGCAGAAGGATGTGCATGCTGAGTCATCTCGGGGATTTTCCAACCTGATTGAGGTCACACCCTTAATCGACCCTCAGTTGCTGGATCATGGCAAGGCTTCTAGTGTCCCCAGGTTTTGATGATGGCACACCATGAATCATTATTGGTGGTCTAAGTTTAACTCCTAGTTGTTTGTCTATTTGAATTGCAGAAGTGTTCTTAAGACAGGTCGACGATGGATTTACAGAAGTGTCGACACCACAGTTGAAGGTAGACAGGACTAGAAATGGTTTGTTCAGAGTGTCGACCTCACCAGTTAATGGTGTCAACACTACAGAACAATTGTGAAAGCATCTTGGTTTTGTCCAGGTTCTAATATGCTCAGAGTGTCAACACCACCCGCTAACAATGTCGATGGTACTGTTCAATTGTGACAGAAGTCCAATTCTATCTGGGGATCATGCCTCGACACCGACAAGGCAAAGTCTCAGCACTGCAGTTCAGAAGGCTTGCGTCCATTTGTGTTGTCGACCTGTAGGCTTGAAAGTGTCGACACCATGGTAAAGAACGCAACTACTCTTCAAGAATCTAGTGAGAAGTGTCGACACTTCAACTGAAGAGTGTCAACACCATCTAGTACGTGCAGCTCGGATCTATTTTCAAACACCTATTTCTAGGATCCGTAAGTAATCATTGGGATCCGATTCATATGAGGAAGGTGCTTCTGGAAGGTTGCTTTTCAGAAGGAATCATTTGTTGGCACAGGCATCATTCGGAAGTGGTCCCCATTGTAGATTTGATTCTCTTTTGCTCATGCGCATGGTGTGCACGAGGGAGAAAATGAGAGAAGAAAGAACGTAAGAGATAAAGAACAAGGTGAGAGATGCTCATGGTGGATAGCTTGAGGAAGAAGTTTTTTGAAGCCTCATCTTCTCTGGAGTGTGAAGAACAGGAAGCAGAAAGGAGAGCAGAGCGGGAGATCCTTGGCTGAAAATCACGTCATCCTTCTTCCAGGTGATACAACACCGGCGGTGGACTCCTCATCAGCTCTCTATAGTATAGAACAACTTTAGTGAAAAACATATTTTCACTCGAGGAAAGGAAGGTGATAGAAAAATGCCACTTTCAGGACTACGCAGCGAGAGATAGCCGATTACTTGCAGAAAGCTGGCCTAAATGGGCCGTAAGTCGACTTGAAAGTCAGAAGTTGATAAAATAAGCTCCAGGGGCTCTACGAAATCATGATCTCCAAGGCTCAAAGACAAGGGAACAATAAAATGGGCTCGAAATCCATCCAAGGAAGTCTCCAAAATAATAGGTAATTCGGGACATGATGAATAAGAGAAGTGACACAAGTTGTGGGCTAAAACGGGTGTCAACAGTAGCAACATGACCGGTGGACGTAGAGCGTGCTAGCGGCGGTAGGCAGACAACGGGGTGCAACAGCAGCAATGAATGGGAGCGCCAATGAATAGGGCGGCGATGGGAGAGAGAGCAAGGGACCCCGCAACAGAACCGAGCCATGAAGACCACCAGGGACGACATGGACGGAGGCAGTAGTAGGAGAGGGCAGCAGACCAGCACCCGGTGCATGGTGAACCAAACCCTGGGCGGGGAGGTCCAAACCTGACAGTAGGAGGACGACGGTAGTAGGGAGCGCTGGAGCAGTGGGGAGGGCCGGGGCAACAGCGGGATCAGCAGGGCCACTCACGGAGGGAGTGGCAGGAACAACCAAGGAGAAATCAACAAGGAATCAGTGGCAGTAGGAGGCTGAGAAGCAACGCAAGTCCAAGGGAGAGGCGGGGGCATCCAGAGCGAGCCCCAGATGAGGGGATAGAGCATGACGATGGGAGAAAAATGAAGAGAACACCTGTGAGAGCAGTGGTGGCCATTCCTACGGGCTTGGCTGGCGGTTGAAACGATCCAGGAGAGGGCCACCGACCCAGACAACGGTGGGGGGGGGGCGCTCGATGCCAAGGAGGTAGAGAGGCTCGAGGAAGATGGGGCGCCTGACGTCTGAACCAATAGTAGGGGGGCTTGAAAGGAGGCAAGCCCATGGGAGCCCAGATGAAAGTAGGATGGGAACAGCAGAGAGTGGAAGGACAGCAAGTAGAGGAATAGGACCCTCGGGAGTAGCAGCGAGGGGGAAGCATGAAGAGACTCCTGCGGAGGTTGGCGTGCGAAGATGGACAAAGACGTGTCGACCAAAAGAGCTCGGCCGAGAGAGCTAGCGGACCGAGCACGGCATCGGTCAAACAGGCGTGGTGCATTACAAGGGTGGTCGTGCTGGCAAGGGTGATTGAGAGGGAGGGCAGAATGCTGGGAGAGGACTGGGAGCAGGCCCAGGCCAGGAAGAAGGTGCCCAGCCGCTCCCACCGGCAGCCATGGCCGGAGGCACACGGGCGGGAAAACCCAACGAACCAGAACAGGAGGGAGAGGAAAGGGACGGAGAGGGGCCAACGAGCAAGCCAGCAGTCGTAGGCAAAGGAGAGCACGATGGGGGGGCACCAAGAGAAAACAGAGGACTGGAACGAAGGGGGGTCCCAACCAGGGCATGAAGGCAATGGAGGCGAAGGCCGAAGGCAAGGCGGTGGCGCAGGGGGCGGTATGAACCAGAGGATAAGGCAGGGAGGCCTTGGGGGAGTAGGGCAGACACCCTGAACTGAAAATAGGGGACCGTATCTAGGATGTGTCCCATCACAGTCCGGGGAGGCCAGCGGAGGAGCAGCAGGGGCACCGACGACCGACGGGGTGGGAGAAGGGGGTCCAAAGGAGAGAGACCAGGGGAGGGGGCAAAGGGCAGCAATTGGGGAGGAGGAGTAGGAATGCAGGAGGAAGGGAAGCCAAGGAAGGGGAGGAGAGTAGACCAACCGCAACAAGAGTGGAGGGAGCAGTGGCATGGTCGAGGGCACTAGGGGGCGAAGGCACAGCTTCGGTAGACGGTGGGCACGACCAGGAGCACCAAAACTGGTGGGCACGTCCAGGAGCACCTGAACTGGAGGAGGAGGGAGGCCAACATCCGAACACCCAGCGCTAAGAACAGGGAGCAGGGAGGACGACGAACCGGAGAGAGCAGCAGGGGGGAGGGTGGCCGGTGACTATCCCACAGACATTTGGTGATTTCCGGCCTATCAACTTATGCAATTTTATTTACAAAATTGTGTCCAAAATTTTGGTGAATAGATTAACTGATGTCCTGCCACTGATCATCTCTGAAGAACAAAGTACATTTGTTAAAGGCAGGTCTATCTTAGACAATGTGGCTCTTGCCAGGGACCTTGTCAAAGATCTTAACAGGAAAACTCGAGGACATAATATCATTATGAAGCTGGACATGATGAAGGCCTATGATAGGGTCGAATGGGATTTCTTGCTGGAAGTACTCACTAAATTTGGGTTTTCATTCAGGTTTACCTCACTCATTTGCATGTTAGTCTCAAACTGCTGGTTCTCTGTCATTTTTAATGGATCGGCCGCAGGTTACTTCAAATCCACTAGGGGACTTAGGCAGGGCGATCCTATTGCCCCTGCCCTCTTTATAATTATGCAGAAGGCTTTTAGTAGGGGTCTTGTCAATCTCCATGCTAGTGGAGATCTCAAACTTTTTTCTGGTCCTAGAAGATGCCCAACTATTTCTCACTTGCTGTTTGCGGATGATACCTTTATCTTCCTTAATGGCCAATTGGACAACATAAAGAAGTTGCTTTCATTTATCAGCAGATATGAATTATTGTCTGGACAGAAGATTAATGTTAAAAAGAGTACCTTCTTCATTACTGAAAAGGCCCCATTGTCAACTGTCAGCCTGATCCAATCCCTCACGGGATATAAACGGCAAGTTGGCGCTTTAATTTATCTTGGAGTTCCTTTACGCCTGGGCAGAGTCTTGGTTTCTGACTACACTCACCTGCAGGATAAAATCAACCTCAAAACATCACTGTGGCATTCTAAGTTGCTATCCCAGGCAAGTAAAGTGACTATGATTAATGTTGTGCTTACTTCTATCCCGGTATATCTTGCAGCCTCATCATCCATCCCAAAAATCATAGTCAAGTAGATTGACAGGGCGTGCGTAAATTTCTTCTGGAATAGTAGTGTGGATAGCTGCAGGCGCCATTGGGTGTCTTGGGATATCATTAAGAAACCTCTCCGGGAAGGTGGTCTGGGCATCCGGAGTATTGAGCACATTCAAATTTCGTTAGCTGCAAAGCATATTTGGTATATCTTCAATGGCAACTCTATGTGGGCTAAGTATGCCCAATGCAGATATCTTGTTGGGAATGTACCTCACACTGGCCCTTTCCCTAGAGAGATCAACAACGCCATTTTCAGGCAGGCAGGCGGTCTGGTTCACAACAATTCAAGGTGGGTGTTAGGTAATGGATCTTCGGTTGATTTCATTGATGACCTGTGGATTGGTGATTCGCCTTTGAGAAATATATTGTCGAGCCCTTATGAGGGTCCTCCTTCATCCGTTCGCTAGGTTCTCCACGACATCAACCATCCACTGCGGCAGCTTCTGCCTTCTCCTAAGCATTCTTAGGGAGGTTTCTCTTAGTGATGACATTCCAGACTCCCGCGTTTGGGTTCCGACTCTAAGTGGGCTCTTCACCACCAAGTCTGCATATAAATTAGCGAGACCGACCGGAGTGTGCAGACCACCACTCTCCAAACTCTGGCATGCTACTTTCTATAGGCGAGCATCTATTTTCGACTGGAAAATCATCAATAGAGCTATCCCGATCGATAGTCGAGTTGCTGGTTGCGGGATTCAGCTGGCGTCCAAATGCTCTTGCTGTCGCCTCCCCATGATGGAGGACCTCAATCATCTTTTCATCACCGGTGACTTGGCGACAATTCTTTGGAGATGGTCTGCTCCACTGATCAGTGCCGGAGTTACCATGCATGGTCAGATTACGACACGCCTCTGGAGTCTCCTTGAGCAATCTGATATTGCTTCGCCAAGTGGATTTGTTACTCTCTATACCTGCATTCTTATGTTATGGGAAATTTGGAGAGCAAGGTGCTCTAAACAATTCAAGGCCGTGTCTATTCGCAGCGGACACATTATTTCTTCCATCTCTCAAAAAGTATGTTGGGCATTAAGTAAGGTCCAATTCAAGAAGGAGCTTTCAAGGGAAACTTTACCTTATGGTGGAATGATGAGGCAACTTCCATCAGTACCCCCAAGACTCCTCAGTCGGTAATGGTGTTGCAGTCGATCATCTCTCGTATGACCATGTAGTCAGTCATAAAGCTCATGTCCATTGGGTCGGTTCTAAAAGTGAATGGAAGGGAAATCGTACATTGATTGATAATTGTAGAAATGACTACAGCGTCAGAATGTGGAGTGGTTACGCTCATCAAGTCCTCGTCTGAAAAGACGATGGGCTCTTTGAGGCGGTCCTGTGCAGGAGTCCAACTAGGTGGGTCATGGTGGCCAGGATCATCACGCTCCACATGGTTGACACCCGACGAGCATACACACAGTGCCGACTGGAGCTACCCCCACCTGATGCTGGCTCTCCACAGATCATCATGATCTCCTTTTCGTTGGGTCGATTATTGATGGGGGAAGGCATGCCAACCCTTCATTGTTGTCGCTCTACGGCCTTGGAGATGAACTTGTCCAAGAGCCCTCGACAGACCAAGTCCTCGAGGGCATCCTTGGGTTTGATGTAGTCCACGATATCATGGCCATGGTCATGGTGGAAACTACAATACCTTCTTTGATTCCTCGTCTAAGGATCGAACTTCATCTTCTAGGGCTAGCAGAGGTAGCGTTCATCATGGATCTCAATAAGGATCTTCTCGAGAGGGGCCATGAGAGGAGTGTAGTGGTTGTAGAGTTCTTTCTCCTTCAGAACATCCTAGTCACGATGCTTCTAATCACGGTGCCTGCGCTTGCTTCTCTCCCGACAAGGAGATTCAGCCGATCACTTGCAGTTAGATTGATTGGCTCTGGCCACTCATCCTAACATTGTGTTGTTCTCCTTGCAACTGGTGTGCTTTTGGGCCAAGGCATGGAGTACCATCAGTGCTGTTGGGGACTCCACTCTAAGGGTCTTTTGGAGGATGACGTCTAGGGTGCCTTGCATCAGCGCTATCGTGATGTTGTTGATGTCCAAGCAGGGAATACAGAGGGCCTCCTTGCGAAAGGGTGCAACAAAGTTCCACAAGGGTTCCTCATGACCTTGCTTTATGGCAAGGAGGCTAACGGCAGTGTAGACCTTTTTATAGCTGAGGAATTTCACCATGAACATCCTATTGAGTTGTTGGAAGGAGGTGATGGTCCCGGCGAGCAATGACTCGAACTATGTCCAAGTAGTCTCCTACAGGGTAGTGATGAACGACAAACATTTGATAGTACCTGAGGTTCGGTGGAATATTAGGTTAGACTCGAACCTGTGCATATGGTCAGCAGGGTCGATAGTGCACTTGGAGTGAAGGCTTGCGCGCTCAGTTCGACTCTGCCATAATCAGTGGCCTCCGTTCTGGGGAGGTGCACTTGGAGCACTGTCCTGCTTTGCCTGGCAATTGAGGAGGTCTTAGTATGCCTCCATTAGCAACTTAATTTGGCAACACATCTCCACCGACATGTTCGTGGTGGGATTTGGTGGAGTAGCACCATGAGGCGGATGTGAGGAGGAATAGGCCTCCTGAGAAGCTCATCAGGATCCCGGAGCCCCCTAGCGACTGCTAGTGTTGAGGTAGTTTTCACGGGATGCCATGGCTTTCTATCACTTCCCATAGATAACGCAAAAAAGTGTAGAGGGTGAAAAGTTACCTTGGCCTTGTACTATACCTTTGAGATTTGTTTGGGGGACGAGCATTCGACTATCTTGAGGAAACTTGTAGACATTAAATAACACATTAGAAGGAGCCCTCGGAGTGATCCCAAGGGACAACCCTTCGATGCTTAAGCCAGAGACAAGCATAAGAGCAAAGAGGAGAGTAGAGAGAGAAGGAGAAGAAAGCCTTGAGGAAGAAACAAGAGCTCGACAATGTGGCGAATGCTTGTTGACGCACTCGACTTCTGGTGGATAATTTTGGGGATACCAGTTATCGGGGTATCATTCATTAGTTTTATCAAGTACGAGGGTGTGCCAGTCACCTAGGTGATAATGTGTTCAGGCTTCGAGACTGGAGTGGTCCGAAGCCCGTAGTGTGCTCTATCTGACAGCCCTAATCGCAAGCGACGGAGACGATTGCGGTAATGAAAAGGGATGAAAATAATAGCAATGTATGAACCCCATATGCTCAAGAAAATCTTGGATCAGACTTGGATTTTCAAAAGGTCAACTCAAAGAAAAAAAGAAATACAGAGCAGAGCCTTCCTACAACGGCTCAGAGATGCCTTCCCACTTATAGAGAAACAACCTCTCTCTCTCCCTTCTTTCGTTGGCTCCTCTCTTTTCTTCTTCTCCTCTTTCTTCTTGCTCTCATGTGCGCGTGTCTCTCTCCTTCGGTGTCTCCCTTGCGTCTCTCGTCTCTCTCCACGTCCTCTTTTTTCTCCTCCACTATAGCCCCTTATATAGGGGTGCAAGCGGATGCTGCCGACTCAGAGGTTGCAAGAGGCTGCCAGTTCAAGCCTCCTAGTGTATTACCAGATGAAGAGCTTGGGGCTGCCGGTTGAGGAGCTTCAATGCTGCCAGTTGGGGCTTAGCAAGGGCTACCGTCGAAAGACTTAGAGGGCTACCAGTTGGGAGGTTCATTCCAGTTCAAGGCCATGAGGGGCCACGCTAGTTCAGCATTTGAAGAGGGGCGGCTGGCTGGACTTCATGGGCTACCGATTGGGAGGCTCAAGGGGCTGCCAGATGGGACCATCAAGACCTGCCGATTCAGGGCTTCGTGGCCCGCCAATTTAAGGCTTGAGGGTTCTTTTGTGAACCCCTTTGTCCCTAGCTCCCCCTTTCGACTTTGCGCGTTGTCGGGACTTTCACAGTTGAGTCCGTGTTGGCGTGTCTTCAGGAGTGCCATGGCCTCCTGCCGTTCTGGGTTTAATTCGTCCCTCAAGACGCCGATTCATGGTGAACCTGCACCACTTAAGTATTACGGCACCATGGTTGGTCTTTTTTGGAGTTCACCTGTCTCGGGCTCATCCTTGCGCTTTTCACTGCCGAGTCCTCATGGTCGAGTCTGCAGCAGTATATGTTCAGGAGTCCCTCGGCCTCTTGTAATTCTAGATTTAATTCATCCGTCGGGACGCAAATTTATGATGATGCGGCATCACATATGAGATATGGCGCCGCCGCCACCCTTGCTGAAGTTTGGCATGTTCCGACCTCTTTTTCTATTTCTTCGCTGTCGAATCCTCACAGTCGAGTCCACAACAGTACATTTTCAGAAGCACCTTGACCTCTTGCAATTCTTGTTACATTGTGGTGCCCATTTTTTCTTAACGCCAACACCATGTTAACTTCTTATATCAGAAAAGCATTTACATTTCTAAGCAATATGTTAGCACAGCAAGTCCTAATTCAATAGTGTAGTAAAACACAGGCAAGATAGGCTGGTCCAACAAGTTGAATACTGATCTGATCCAGCAACAGCTAGGGATGGTTAGGCCAAATGAAAGTTTGGTCAGATCAATCCACTCTTTGGCTAATCGTTGCCTAGAGAAGAGTATGCATCCCTATTCAAACTTTCCTCCTTTCCTCTTTGTTTAGATGCCTTCCAAAGTCCAGGGGAAACATTTGAGCGTCGCTCCCTAGTTGAAAGCCTTTCAAAGTCTACGTATTAGTTGGCTTCATTTGATTTCTGATAGGCCCTCTCATGTCCAAGGTTATTTTGGCAGTACTTGTGCCTGCCTTGCAGAGGTTTTATAGGATAAGGCTGATATAACGATGACGATGAAACTAAGTCGAAAGTGATTAGTACAGTTCAGTGGTTTATCCTTCCACCCACATGTATGGGTGCATAGCACAAAGACCCAATTTCTAATCGTCCATATAACATAAAAAATATAGACCATAGTTGTCAACGCGCCCACCTAGGGGGAAGGCGGTTATTCTTGGGCCAGGCGACTGCAAACCTTATTAGGCAGCCCAAAAGGCGAGCCCAAGTGCCACTTAGGTGGCTTAGGCGGTCCAAAGCCGCCCAAAAGGCGGGACTCGAGTACCGGATCTGGAAATCTGGATACAGTTATAAACCCATCCAGCACATCGTGATCTCTCTCTCTCTCTCTCTCTCACATCAAGTTTGTATTTTCTTCATTCCCCCCCCCCCCCCCCCCCCCCCCCCCCCCCCCCCCCCCCCCCCCCCCCCCCCCCCCCCCCCCCCCCCCCCCCACGGCCCAGAGCCCAAAAAGTCAAGCCGCGGTTTGGAGGTTCCAAACCCCTTTGCAGACTGAGTCAACTTGGCGTCGTTACAGGAGGAGACCCTCAGAGAGACAATAAAGGCAAAGCCAGGTCGAGGGAGCTTGAAGCAAAACCTCGTGTCGAGCCAACAAGGTCGCCGATGGTCGAGAGGCCTCAACGGCTCGAACAGGCAAAGTTGCCAATCAAAGCAAAATCGGTGGAGTTACAAAGTCCCCAAGGGTCCCACTGTGGATTGGCAGAGTTCCAGGAGTTGCCGTCCGAGGTAATTGCTCAAGCGATCAATGTCACCTTCCAGGTGCAACTGGAGGAGGCCGATTGGACTAGGGTGATTCCCCGAAGGAGCCGTGGGACCAAGGATCCTAAGGAGCTGACCCGGAGCAGAAAGCAAAATTATGGGGGCAAATTAGTCCCACCTCCAAAACCAAGCGCTCTTCCTTCTCAAGAGGCGGCACGCCAAAAGAAGGAAGAGAAGAATCGTAAGAAGAATTTGAAGAGGAGGTTGAAAAAGCAAGCTGAGCAAGCAGCAACTATGGAAGTCTCCAAGGAGCTAACTCCTTTGTAAAGGATACAAAAACTCATAGATGAGCTGGAGGAGTATACTCCCTCTCGTCCCACCACGGTCGTCACACTGGACGAATATATTCCTTGGGACAAGGTTGGGCATAAAGTTTGCCTTCTTCAGTGGCTCCGGGAGATGGTTCACCGTTTTGAAGAAGGTGAGGACTTTCCAATCTCGGAAGAGCTCTCCTTATTTTACAAAGATGAGGAACTCACCGTCGAGATGCTTGAGGAAATGCTGTAAGAGCTCTCCTGCATTATGGTGGTGATCCCACCGCCCGACAACATCAACTCTCCTTTGGGACGAGACACTATGGTTGATAACACCAAGGACAAGGCTCCCATGGCGACATGAAAATAGTCGAGGTCGTGGCCGGGGACAAGGACGCGGGCGTGAAGGTCCCCTAACTCTCGACCGGGTCATATTGTTCAGAGGGGAGGAACTGGGTCCTGTCACTAAGTTCGGGGGATCCCTTTTATCCTCAACTCCTTAGAGGGTTCAAACCCCAGCTCAGAAGGTCGGGTGGCGTCCCTTTCATAATCACCTCTTCCGATGAAGAAGAAGATCCGGCCAAACCGCCACTGCAGGATCAAGCGTCGGCGTAAGCTGGTCCCTCTGGCAGGGTCGAACTTACAAGTCAGGCAGGTCCTTCTATTGAGGGCCAACATGGTGAACCCTTGCCATCTCCGGAGGAGTCTCTGGCACCACTGTTCCAAGAAGATGTGCGTGGCTAGAATGGGGAGGAGCGTCTTCCTAAGCGGGAGAAGCCTCGCGAGACACTGAAGACCCTGGTAGAAATCATCTCGCCATTTGACAGGACCTGTGCTCGGGCGGATCGCAAAACCATTCATCATATGAAGCGGTTCTTAACAAATGTCACCATTTGGGAAGCCATCGTTTGGAACAAAGATCTCAGAGAGGCTCTTGTCAAGATACTCCAAGATCCTGAGGCCTATGAAGCCTATGTTGCGGAGTTGCAAGTCTAGCATATGAGGTATTTGCAGCCAACATCTCCTTCACGGACAAAGACATGCTGCTGTCCTCTCTGTGCCACAATTGCCCCTTATATATCTGAGGGACGATCAATGGGCATGATGTGAATCGAATTTTGGTCGACGCTAGAGCGGCCAGTAACATCATGCCTTTGAAGACTTTCAAGTCTCTATACTTGACGCCATATTTGCAAAAGGTGAGAGCGGTCAAGATTTCGGGATTCAATCAGGATTCCGATGAGGCACTTGGTCAGGTTGAGGTCAAGCTAGCCTTGGGCGATTTTGTCACCCAAGTGACGTTTTATATTATCAACGCCGACACATTTTATAAGGTGCTGCTTGGGAGGCCTTGGCTCCATGAAAATTGGATTGTTCCATCAACTCTACAAATCCCCCCCTTTGCAAGCATAAAAAAAAAGGATGGATGGAAGCATCAAGCATCAAGGAGCTTACCCGGTTACCCCCAGACTACAAGGGCACGCTAAGGAGATTTGTGTGTGTTTGCTAGGCTTACGCCGAGGGCATGCTGCATGGTCATCCCTCATATGGCGTTTAGCCCAAACACCGACCTCCTAAAAGGTGGCCCCCTGTTTTGATGAACGTATGTCATCTCGATAATCGTACATGATCTTAGATCTTACTTGGTGAAAGTACTCTGCCGGGGTCTTATCTCGATATTCGTGCATGACCTTGATGCCGCTTGGTGAAAGCACTCTGCCCGAGCCCTGCCTCGATAATCATGCGCCCCCAGACGTTGCTCGACGGGAACACGCTGCTCGGCCCTTCCTCGACGTTCGTGCATGACCTCTGATGCTACTTCATAGAGGCGCCCTATCCAGTCCCTACCTCGATAATCGTGCACAGCCCTCAGACGCTGCTCGATTGAGACGCCCTGCCCTATCTCTACACGACGCAACCGTTGCTTGACGAGAGCACCCCGCCCAGTCTCTATCCCAATGGTCGCGCACCATCAGACATGGCTCAATTGAGGCGCCCAGCCTGGTTCCCCGCCTCGATGATCGGGTGCTACTTTGGCGTCACCTCAATAAGCGTGCCCTCAGTACTTTGACCCAAACTTGGGCATACTTCACAAGTCCTGGTGCAAGATGAAGCACCAGGCCCCTGCCTCTGTCAACGGGCCCCGAGCACGACCATCAAGGTCTCGCGGTGCCCGACCACTCAGCTTACTCAGCCACAACGGTGCCCCCGGCACCCGACTGCCAGTCACTCCAGTCACATCGGGGCCCGCGGTGCCCGACCACTCAATAACTCAGTCATAATAGTGCCCCGGGCACCCGACTGCCAGCCACTCCAGTCACATCGGGGCCCCCGGCATCCGATCGCTCAACAAGTCAGTCACAACGGTGCCCCCGGCACCCGACTGCCAGCCACTCTAGTCACATCGGGGCCCCCGACATCCGATCGCTCAACAATTCAGTCACAACGGTGCCCCCGACACCCGATTGCCAGCCACTCCAGTCACATCGGGGCCCTCGGCATCTGATCGCTCAATAATTCAGTCACAACGGTGCCCCCGGCACTCGACTGTCAGCCACTCCAGTCACATCAAGGCCCCCGGCACCCGATTGCTCAACAACTCAGTGACAATGGTGCCCCCAACAACTGACTGCCAGCCACATCGGGGCCCACTGCGCCCCACTACTCAGCTGCATCAGTCACAACGGCCCCCCCGGCGCCCGACTTCCAGCTACTCCAATCACATCGGGAGTCGCGGCGCCCGATCGCTCAACAACTCCAGTCCCACCGGTGCCCACGGCACCTGGCAATCCTGAGCTCAATAGCTTTTGGTCGCTCTAGCTATGGCGATGCTCACACCATCCAACCGCTCAAGTCTCAACAGTGCTAGGCCACTCCAGTGACAAGTGGTGCCTCCGTCCTTCGATCGCCTCGGCCTTGGTGACGCCCAACTACTCCAACACAACGGTGCCTACGGCACCCCTACTGTCCCAACCTCAACACTGTCTCTGACGGGAAGACATTGTGACGCCCCTCGGGTGCATCCTACTGAGTCACAGGTCCTTTGACGGACAGTATATACAGACACAAAACTATCCACACAATAACGCAATGACTCGGGGACCGTCATAAATGACGAAATTGTCCCGTGGCTTGCAAGCACTTGTAATCGGGCTCTCATGTCCCCACATAAATACCTTTCACGGCATCTAAGTCATGTAATCCAGTCAGGGAGTGGATCCCCCGCCTCACTGGAACTAGCCTCTCTGCTCCCAGTTATCCCTATTGTGTTGCTGTTGCCCTATCGCTGCTGCACGGACTAAGCCCTCCCGACGTCGCGGTGTCTAGGGTCCCTGACTCTCTTCTTCGGCAGTAGAAACAAAGGTGTTCGGGCTTCGCCTGATGTAAAATAAACACCGATCGCTTGCGGTCGGTGGGGACGACGTCCAGCATTCTCCTTTTACACCTACGATTACCGCACCATTAACTTCCATGACACCGGCTTCGGTCGAACCTCCTGCCACATCCCAACCAATTCCCACACCATTACCCTCCACCAAGCCATCCGAGCTTACCTCCACACCAGCGGCCTTCGTCGAACCTTCCATTAAATCTTTTCCTAAACCAAATAACACCCCATTGCCGCCCCTAAGGCCTCCATTATCACTATAACCCCAAGGCCAATTACACTGAATCCTGCTTTGCCTATACCTCCACTAAACTCTTTTTCCAAAACTATGGCAGATCCTAAGCAGGGTCCATCCCTTTTTGCACTCGAGCCAACCCCATTTGCTTCTAAGCAAGGAGAGAAGCCCAACGTGTTTCAACCTCAGCTTCCACTTACACTTCCTTTAACGCCCTCCATTAAACCACCACCATACGAGGAGACTACCGCCTCCGCCTCACCTTCCTCTACCACTCGGAGTGGGTGTATTTCTGCAAGCACATGTGCCGAGGTTATTCAAGAACCAGGCAAGAATGATTTGGCCACGGTTATGTCATTCAAAGTTTAAGATTTTATTTGTCGAATGTCGATCCGCGTTCTTGTACCTGGCATTCTTGATACCTCTCTATCAAGGCTCACTATGATAAACTCTCCCAAATTGATGCCATGTCGGCCGTTTACCATTGTTACCTTACTCATTGGTCGATACTCTTTTAATGCTCTCATTACCCCTCGCACCGTTGTCATACGATTTCCTAAGGGATTTTCTTCTTGCAGCATAATCACACATTCTACTCTCAATGAGAGCACCCGGGCGTTGAGTCCATTGCATGGGCCGTTTGGTCGGGCACTTTGCTTACCATGGAGGGGTGGGCATTCTTTTAATAAAAGGCCTTCTACCAACCCATTCTATCCTCCATCCGCATTTCCATTCGCCATTGACTTTTCTTCATGGGCCACTCTGTGGGTGAGGGATGGGATCTCATCCTCTCATTCCATACATTCTTTGTACTCATCGCATTTCATACATTCATCGCATTTATTGCATCGCATTCACATGCCTTCTCATTTCTTCTTTCCTGAATTTTTGAACCCATATCTTCCCCATTTTTCGAAACCTCCGGATCCTCCACATTCTTCTTCTTATTCCTTACCATCTTCGAGATCTTCAGGTCCCCTTACACTTCCTGGGCATTGTGCCCCCTCTAGATTTCTCTCAGGGCATCATGCGCCCTCCCGATTCTTGCATCCAGACCCTCCAAATTTGTCTCTTCTTCTAGGGCATCGCGTCCCATGGTGTCTCATTCCTCCGGAACTTCTGAACCTCCTCCCTTTTCGACAATTTATCTTCCTACTCCTCCAGGACTCCGCTTCCTTTATCCTTTTCTTCCTTTTAAATCATCTTTTCCCTTCTCCCAGGGCACCGTGTCTCTCGTAATTTTCTCCCTCCAAAACCTCCAGATTCATCTACCCATCATGATTTTTCTCCCTTGTCTCCGAAACCTCTGGATCCGCCTCTCTCCATCTATCAATTTCTCCTCATGATTCCTTCTGATTCCTGGTCTGACCTGACTTCTTCAACATTCACTGTTCTGGACATCTGCCAGTTCTCCCACTACTTTCGAGACTTCAGTCCTCACTCCTCCTCTTGATCTTTCGCCTCTTTTGTAGACCATTCATGTGATCAGGGTCTCTGTGCCTTAGCGAGGGAGTTATAGCCCTCGCCTCTTTTCCTTTTCTCCTTATTCATCTAAGTCTGGTATGGGCACCACTCCTTCGTGTTAAGCCCTTTCAAACCTTTGCTTCCAATCCTTTTATCTACCACTTGAGGACAAATCCCACGATGATCAAAATCGCCTCTGGTGGCTACTGCTTCATGAGGTTGCAAGGTAATATATTGCACAAGGTTTACATTCAACATCTCTATTCACACATGGTTTTGAAAACATGAAATGCTTCCTAACTTGATTAAGAGTGATATTTTAGGCCTTGATCGTAGGTCTTTATCTTTATTGAATTCAAAAAAAAATTCAAAAAGACTCTTTACCGGGGTGTGTATGTGTGTGTTTTTTTTGCTTCCGCTTTGTAGGGGATGAACGACATCTCATCACCAACGTTGGATGTTGCTAGCCCCTTAGAGACAGCCTCTTTAATTTGACTTCATGCCCCCTAGTAGAGGAGAGGTGTAAGTGAGCGCCTCTTCATGGATTGGCAGAAAAGGAGGTCCCCATATTCTCCCGGGCCTGGTAGCACGATGGAAGGCTAAAGCTTCATCTTGATTTGCCCTCCTCGGCGCAAGACATATTCCTTCATCTTCTTCTTTTGAAGTTTTATCCCCGCTGGAAGAGGCTGACAGGATGTTGCAAGAGAGTGCAACGTGCCTCCTTTCATTCTTTGATTTCTTTTGCTTCCCCTTTATGACGGGCATTTTCCCCCAGTGTGGGAGGCCTTGTGTGTTTAGCATCTTTGCCTCTTCTTCATCTTCTTGTGCAGGCTCTTGGTTGTCGGTTGGTCTTTTACCAATCGCTCGGAAGATTATCTTTTGCCCGATGAGGGCTTTAGGGGGTGGCGTGGGCTGGGCCGTGGCACCACGAATCTGGATCCCCAGAGCTGGTCGGGTTGTCAGCATTCTTCTTGTCTTTGTTAGCGGTGTTTGCCATTTTCCTTGCTCTCTTTCAGGCATCGGGATGTATGCCTTAGAAGTGTGCGGCTACAAGCCTCTGATGCTTCTTCTAGTGGTTGTTG
The DNA here is from genome assembly GCA_024336825.1 of Amorphophallus titanum. Classification (NCBI taxonomy): domain Eukaryota; kingdom Viridiplantae; phylum Streptophyta; class Magnoliopsida; order Alismatales; family Araceae; genus Amorphophallus; species Amorphophallus titanum. The sequence goes on from JANBPO010001714.1 coordinate 11,065,489, forward strand.
ATATATAGATACGACGTTGACCGATGCCCACGGCGGGGGCATTTCATGAGGTTGTGGGGGATTGACCACGTATTCCCCAATTTGTAATTCACCCCTTTTTATCAGGCCCTGGACGATGTCCTTGAATATATGGCAATCCTCGATGGGATGCTCGAGCATTTGATGGTAGTAGCAGAAGCGGGGATCCTCCCTCTTCTCGACATCACCCAGTCTCTTTGGTCTTGGGAGTGTGATTTTATAGTGCTTGATAGCCCACTCGAATAGAGCTCGAGTCTTCTCCCTGCGGAAGGCATAAAGTTTCTTCGTCTTATTCTGCAGGGAAGGACCCCCCTGATGGGTAGTGAGTTCGGCGTGATGAGGATTGAATATTCCTTTGCCTCTTTTGGCCTTGAAGCCCACAGTATGAACTACTTTGAGCGTCGACCGTTTGTTGATTTGCCTATCTTTCTAGCTTGGGGCAGCGAGGTTGGAGGAATAGCTCGCAAGGAAGGTCTCAACTTCTGCTGCAACATCATTCAATCGATCGAACGACCTGATTTCAACTCCGATTATCTTTTCTAGAATCTCTTTCTTTAGATTCTGTTTGCAGATTTGGACTACATCTTCTTGGTGCAGAGGGTGCTTGCATTTCATACTAAGGTTCCTCCATCTCTTGATATAGTCTAGCGCCGTTTTGTCATTTCTTTGTGCGGTAGCGCATTGTTCGGTCACAGTCACCTCTGGCTGGGCGACGTAGAATCTTTCTTTGAATTTTTGCTGCATGTCTGGCCAATCACAGATTGACTCGGCTAGCAGGCTAGAATACCATTTGAAGGGGAGTCCTGTTAGTGAGGACCCAAAGAACTTCAAGAGGTAAGACTTGACCATTGACAATTCGCCCATCATGGTGATGTAATGAGCTATGTGTTCTTCCGTCGACCCTTGCCCATCAAACTTGTCAAACTTTAGTGGTTTATTGACACCGGGTGGTAATCTCTTGGCAGCGTGGTGAGCTGGGTATGGTAGCTCATATGCATCGAAAGGGGCATACCCATTGCCACCTTTCTCTACTAGTCTTGCTTCAATTATTTACTCCACCATGAGCTCGTTCATTGTAGTTAACCCATCCATGCTCGGATTGGGAGGAGCATGTTGCTGCTGTGGCGGCATCAATACTGTCACTTGGGACATGGTAGTGACCTCTCGGCCTTGGAGGGCAGTAGGTTTCCAAGGGGTTGTATATTGTGGCCGCTGGAGAAAGATGCTGTAACAACCCAGAGCTCCGGGTATCGATAACCCGATATAAATATCGGACTACCGCTACCAAGAACTGGGGACGCCACCCAAGAGGCTGATGAGGCGGGTTATGGTCGTGACCATCAAGTCCAGCGGTGTACTCAACCACATTCTTAGGAACGTGCGTGCGGACCCTCCCCTTTTTGACGGGTCCTTAGACCCGAAGGTCTATTTTGATTGGGAGGCCGACATGGATTGGCACTTTGAGTGGTTTGAGATGACGAACCACCGAAGAGTTCGCTACACAAAGATGAAGTTCCATCGACAGGCGCAAACCTATTGGACAACTATAGAGAGCCTACTAATGCAGTGACGTCAACCCCAGATCAGTACCTGGGATGAGATGAAAACCAAATTGAGGCAGAAGTACCTTCCTGCAACATACCGCCAGTGTCTCATAGATAAATGGCAGAGTCTCACCCAAGGGAATCGGTCCGTGACTGAGTACACCGCTGAGTTTGATGAGTATTATTTGCGGTGTAGAGTTACGGAAGAGAGCACCATGGCCATCTCACGCTTTTGAAGAGGTCTGCGGCCACACTATCAATATGAACTTTTCTGCCGCAATGTGACCACTTTAGAACAAGCGTATCAGGTTGTTCTCGAGTTGGAGCAATTCGAGGTAGAGTTCGAGTCTACCTAACGGTTGGGCCCCTTCCCTCATCGTAGTGCTGAGCCCCGTAGCTCTTCAGGCACAAATCAGAGGGCCCCCATGGCTTGACCGCAGGAGCACGCCCATCAGGAGCTATTCTCTCCAAGGCCTCACCCTCCCCCACTGAGGGATCTTCCTCCTCGACCCCAACAACCTGCACCCATTGCCTGTCCATCAGCACCCGCACCTCTTGCTCGTCCCCTATTGCCTACACCTCTTGTCTGTCCGGAGGATAAGGGTAAGGGACCTTTGATTGGGGAGCCTAGTGGATCACAGCAGTAGTGTTACCACTGCAATGGGTTTGGCCACTTTGCAAGCTAGTGTCCCACTCATCCATCTCTAGTCATTGGGAACACGCAAGTCATAGAAGCCTCATCTTCAGGGCTTATATCTGTCAGCTATGAAGCAGAGCAGGAATTAGCTGATGAATTCCTTTGTGAGAATGAAGATGTTAGGGGAGATTCTACGGATGTCCAGGATGATCAATATCCAGACGATGTCCAGTTAGGGGTCGTCAGGTGTATCCTCACCCAGCCACAAGCCAGTGATGATTGGCGTCGGATCACCATCTTTCATACATACTATAGGCTGGGTGGGAATGTTTGTAAGGTGATTATCGATAGTGGGAGTTGTATCAATGCAATCTCCACAGGCACTGTTTCTCGTCTTGGTCTTACCCCCGTGGACCATCCTTTCCCCTATCGAGTATAATGGGTGGATTCCACCTCCATTCCGTGCAAGCTGCGGTGTCTGGTTTCACTGCAGTTCCATGCCTACTATGACGAAATCTGGTGTGATGTCCTCCCCATGGAGGTGGACAGTATTATTCTTGGTAGGTCATGGTTGTTTGATAGGGATGCCATGCTCCATGGCCGGTCAAACACTTGTACCTTCGATCATGGTGGCCAGCGGATTACCCTCCACCCCTCTCAGCCCAAGAGTCCTTCAGTTAGGGGTCCTACTGCTCCTAGCACTTCGGAACCTTCCATCCAAGGGCCCAGTACCCCATCCTCAGCTCGGGCCATGACCATTTCATTTGGCACAGGCGAGCCCTCATCTAGGAGGTTGATGTTGATCAGCTCCTGAGAGATGGAGCGGGAGGCTAGTAAGGGTAGTCCTGTGTTTACTTTCATGGTCCGTGAGGTGGAGCGAGAGTCCGAGGGTGAACTCCCACCCGATGTTGTTCCGATTCTACAGGAGTTTGCTGATGTGTTCCCCGAAGAGCTTGCCGAGGGACTCCCACCTATGCGGGGCATTCAACATGCTATCGACCTGATTCCGGGTTCATCATTGCCCAATCTTGCCCATTACCGCATGAGCCTCACTGAGCACACCGAGCTAAAGTGGTAGGTCGATGAGCTTATGCAGAGAGGATATGTTTGGGATAGCATGAGTCCGTGTGCTGTGCCCGCGTTACTCGCCCCAAAGAAAGATGGCACTTGGAGGATGTGTACAACAAAATAATAGAATTAAGCATGTTATACACATGCCCGACAAAAAAGGGATCGAGTGTTCAAGTTCAAAGATAGATGAGCAGAAGAGCTTGAGAGAAACAAGGACATAAAGAGATAGAAGAGAAGAGAGAGTTCGAGGCGAAGTTGAAGGAGATGTGTGGCGCTATGAAGGTGGTTGCGATTTTCGTCGGAGTGCCAGCGGGGGCTCGGGAGGAGCCGAGTGGCTAGTCTTCTGCTCTGGAGGTAGTTACTCGGGGTGTGCCGAGTCATGATGAGTTTTATGACTGCATGTATCGGTTTCCTGTGCGACTGCTGAGTTAGTGCCGTGGTCAGGAGGCTGGCGAGGGTGGCTTGTCTCATGGCGATCGTGGACGTCTCTTGTGAGAATTTTTACGATTTTGCCGCCGACGTTTGAAGGCCAGTCGGATCTTGATGTGGTGAGGTCGTGGATCAATGTGGTGGATTGGGTGTTCTGGCCAATGGACTGTGTCGAGGACGAGAAGGTTTTGTAGGCGAGTTATCAGTAGCAGGGTCCAGTCTTGTCATGGTGGACCGTCGAGTGGGAATCGATGTCTCTTCCGCCAAATGGTTTGAGTTCTTTCCCTCGAGGTCGAGGCTCAGTCAGATGTCTAGGTTGTTCAGAAGGAGCAGGTCTAGTAGGAGGCACCAAGAGCTAGAGGAGTAGGTGTCTGCCATATTTATTCAACGTCCAGTGGTTCGACCACTGCGGTATGGTTTGAGTGAGTATCCAGGATAGTGTCTGAGATGTGGTAGGTTTTGCGTGGGTGGGCCGTGTGTCATGGGTGAAGCTGAGCTGGAGTGTTTCTAGTGTGGTCAGATTGGTCATGTTGCTCGCGAGTGCCCATGGCGGCCACCCTATTCCAGCCATCTTTGCAGCGTTCCACTAACCTGGCGAGTCAGGACTCCCGGCATGCGCGAGGCACTTGGCCGGGTGGAGTTGTTGTGCTCACTCCATGGAAGGTGCATGTGGTTTTTCGGTCATTGTATGTTGTGCTTGCATTTAATTCCGTTGTTTTCATGTTATAATTGTGTTTCCTTGTGCTTGTGTCCTTCCCAAGGTGTGTTTAGGAGTCCCCGAAAGCGTCTTGTCCATTGGCAGTGGAACTGCCTGTGAGGGTCATGTGGTTGTCCCTCGTCGTGTCTTGGTGCGTAGGCGTTGGCAGGTCGTGTTGAATCGGGTGAGTAGAGGCACCAGTCGAGATCGCGTGTTGTCCTTTAGGGCTGGTGTGGAGCCTCCTTAGGTGCCCTATTGTTTAAGACCTGCGTTGGTAGGTGGGGCGTTTTCCTCTGTCTTGTGACTTTGTTGGTGCATAGTTGCGCAGTGGAAGCGTGGTGGGCCCATGACCCACAGGATCTAGGATCGGATTAGGAATAGAGTTTGGCGCGTGTTTCATGGTGAGCGTGTTGTGGAGGCTTTGGGGTCGGTTGTGGAAAATGGCTCTTGGGTGAAGAGTGGTGTCTGGCAATGTGAATGGCCTTGGTTGTCGTGCGTAGGTGGCGGTATCATGTTGAGTGGTGTTGGCAGCGCTGAGAATCGAGAGGCTCGGCGGTGAGAGTGGCCGGTGGAGGTGGTATATTGCGCCATTTTTCTCCTTGAATTGTGTCACGTGGCTTGGAGTGGAGCCACTTAACAACTGATGTTTGAGGTGGGTTGTGGCCTTTTGGGCCGATTGTCTGGCACTAGTGTTTGGTGCTCAGGAATGAGCGGGGGGGTTGACCGACTTTGGTCGGTGTGGATGTTCCGGAGGTGGATCCGAGGAGTGAGAGGTGTTGGTATTCGCAGGGAGTCCTCGTGAGGATGCCATTGTGGGTAGTCGAGGAAGTTGCTGGAATTGTTAAGCACCCGGATGAGAGGAGGTTTATTGCACAGGTTGATCGACAGGCGTGAGGTTCGAGATCGATTGAGAGTTGTGGCGGTTATAGATGGAGTGTTGTCTATGGCAAGACTTGGGAGAGTTTGGAGCATGGTGCATCTAGTGGTATAGCTAGCTGGCTTGTGGCGTTCCCGTGGCTCGGAGATAATAGAGTAGGTAGCATATAGTAGTAATGCATACAGGAGGTATATAGGAGAAAAGAAACGTCACCTAAGAAACATCCTGAGTGCCTTGACAACCTGCATAGCTTATTCTTTCCCGCGTTCAAAGATCATTAGCACCGCAAGGACAAAGGCATAATTATGAAAACGTGAAAAATGCAAATTTCAAGCCCCTTAAAATAATGAACAAATGTCAGCTCAATATCATAGTTCATAACAGTTCATAATTCTCATGAAATTCAGAAATGACACTATTTAAAAAAATGGCGACTGTCCGGACGGGCGGTCCATTAAGGGTATATATAAAGTTAATTCGCAAAATAGCGACCATCTAAACAGGCGCTACATGTAGGAACAGTGACACTAAGACAGGCGCTATTCAAGAAATAATGGAACTATGACAGGCACCATTTCTTCGCAATTCCAAGAACTCGTGTTCTAATCAAAAACTAAACGTTTGTTCCTAAACCCAATCTAACTCAAACCGAACAGAGCTTTCTCTATAAAGGGGCTCCAGAGCTCTTAAATCAACCCAAAAATCAATCTTCTGCACGGCATGAAGCAATAGAAACTGTGAGCAACTTCTGACTGCAACAGTGAATAGGTTACTTTCAACAAAGAGCCTCGCCAAGAGCTATCAATGGAGAAATTGATGCAACGACCATTGAAGAGGACCAAAGTAGGATTTGCAAGGATTACCGAGGTAGAGGGACACGTAAGCTGCAGAATCGCACTAAATCAAGTAAGTGCTCAAGAAATACCTTAGCTCTATCTAGTTCTCTCTTTGCCTCTCTCAAATTCTGATGGAATTCTCTCCTTTTCTCTTCTTTTTCTCTTCTTCTAGATTTTCAGGATTACCCACTCATCCCGGGGACTAGAAGATACACCAAAATCCAATAGCTCTCCCTCCTCCTCTCAAAAATCACCCTAAACATGAGATCTTTCCTTTCTAAATGGCATGTTCTAGGCCTAGTTACCCATGCTAAACACTACAAAGATATGCACTTTGATTGGGCTGCCATAGGAGCTCTCATAGAAATATGGCATCCACATACTCATACCTTCTTGTTTTCAACTTTCGAAGCTACCATCATCGTAGAAGAAACGGATATGCTACTAGGATTGAAGACTTTAAAGCCAGGAGATGAAGAAAAGATGGCGGTTATGCAAGAGCCAATTAGTGCAATAGAGATGTTAGCAAGTTTAATCCCAAGCCAAAAGATGATAGATCAAATAAGAGTCACTAAAGGGATCAACTTGATGAAGCTTGCGGCATGGGTGTATAAAGCTTTGGGAAAAGCCAAAGAAGATGATGATATGGAGATGATCATGGGAGCTTTTGTGATTTGCCTCGCGGGAGCATTGCTTTTCCCCTCGGCGGATGATTTCTTAGAAGATGAGCAATTGAGTGCCATATGTGGCATTTGGGAAGGAAAAAGGATTGGGTCGGCGGTCTTAGCTTACCTCTATAGCGGGCTTACTTCGGCTTCTATGGGAAGGCCACTATATGGATCCATGCTTCTCTTTACATGTTGGGTGGACCTCCACTTCAAGTTTGATCCATGTGAAAAGTCCCAACAAGCTTCAAGGATTTTTCTAAGAGCCCACTCCACTACATGATGGATATACTTGGACTACATGAAAAAGTTACCAACCGGGTACCCAAGCTCAAGAAATGAGTGGATTGGTCCGGACATCTCAAGACAATGTCACAAAATGACTTCACATGTGCACCGTGTTCCTCAAGACCCAAGACCTTCATGCACGGCTTTCTTCCAGGGTGGAACTACGGCTAATCGGTGCTACCGAGTTCGTGCTTTATAATGTCCACCGGTGCCTCTCCTAACTCGGCCCTCCCCACCATCTCTTTGAGGAAGCTTCTCATCTTTCACTAATCAAGAAGAGGGAGTTGGGCTCAAGCGGTGATAAAGAGGAGATCAAGACAATACAAGCTTTATTGCGGGTCAGCAAACTACATAGGCCCATGGAACCGATGGAAGAAGATAAAGAGTAATGGAAGACAGAGGACCACATCTCCAAGGGGTCATGAGGTCGGAGACGCCTCGTGCCATAGGGAATGTCGGGAGATGTCCTCATCATACTTCCTGGTGACTCACAGGCTGACCAAATTTTCAGCGACTCCAATCCAGCCTCTATTGGACATCCCAACCAAGGGTTTCTCCTCTGACAAGTCACTGGTTGCAGACAGCCTGGACAGCTAGTCTGACTGCACAGGTCGGGAGCAGATCTTCTTCGGCTGCACCATTCTCCCCTCCCCACATGGCCGACTGAGCACCCCTCCATACGTGGAGGTAAATTTTGGTTGTAATTAAAAATTTTCCACCCCACAAACACCCTCCTGCATGTGGTGTACTATTGTAATGGCAGGTCCTCCTAGAAGCTACATCGGTGTAGCGTGCGGGGACTCCCACACTTCCCCGCTCACCCACGTCTCTGACCCGGGATTGGTGTCTTCATGTCGATCAGGTATAAGCTGAACCCTCCCTAGATATTTTTATTCAATTAGTATCATTTCTAAGTTCATCCGGTGAGAAAGAGAGTGCACGGTCCTATGGCTTCCCGATCACGAGTGACCACCGCGGATTGAGTGAGGAGAGAACCCCGTGCCCTCAAGGAGAGAAGTCCATCCCACTGACGTGGATGCTCCTATCGTAGTGGGGAAAACACTTTAGGTCGAGCCATCGCCCCTACCAACAGGGATTAGACCCTCGAACCCACCCTACCATCACTCAATCACCACGGGAAAGGGTTGCACTATGATATCAGTCCGCCAACATCAAGTCCACCCATTTGTAAATGTGCTTGCAAGTCTTGGCCCTAGGTTCGCCCGGTCGGTCCCATCGTGTCCTTGGGTCATGTCACATCAAAGTCTCACCTAAGAAGGTCAGTCCGTGGCTGATTATATTAAGAACTTTGACTACTACCTTCTCAAGTGTGGAGTTCGAGTGGACCTGGTAGTCACCTTGTCCCGATTTAGGAATGGACTCCAACATCACATCAAGAGAGAACTTTTTATGCGAGAGGTCACTACCCTTGAACATGATTACCAAGTGGACTGGGATGCGGAGTGATTCTCTCAGTTCTCAAGGGCTGCTTCACCTAGACCGGCCGACCCCAAGCCCATGGTTCCTAGAACCAACCCGACACCTTCGCGCAAGGCACCAACGTTGAGTTCTAGTGGGTTCACACCATCATGGCCTAACCCACCTCCCAACACCACTCCTACAAGATTCACTCCCCCCACCCTTACACCCCAAAGAGAAGAGAGTTCCGAGAGAGCAAATGTGAGTGGCCCAGCCCCGGGTAACAAACAACAATGCTTTCGGTGCCAAGGTTTTAGAAACTTCGTGGGACAATTCCCCTCAAGAGGGTTGTCTAGCTTACTCATAGATTAAGAGATTTCCCCTCCCCAAGGGGGAATTGAGAGTGTAGCTAAGGTCCATGAGGCTTCCATTGATTGGGAGGAAGAGTACAAGGCACAATGCTTTGAATCGAGTTAAGATACCCCCATTCAACTCACTGACTCCCAATTACGTATGGTTAGATGCACCCTCACTCAAACTAAAGAATAAGACTGGCATAGAACTACCATATTCCACACATTCATCAAGGTAGGAAGTAATGTGAGGAAAGTGATTTTAGATAATGAGAGTTGTGTGAATGCGGTGTCACCCGACACCGTAAAGCTTCTTGGACTAACCATCACTACACATCCTAACCCATACCGTGTCACGTGGATTGATGCCACCTACATCCCCGTCACCACGAAGTGTCAAGTTCCCATCACTTTCTCATCCTATGAAGCCCAAATTTGGTGTGATATTGTCCCAATGGAAGTAGGAAGTATCCAAATAGGGAGGCCTTGGATCTACGATGTGGATGCCACCATTCTAGGAAGACCGAACACTTACCTCTTTGAACATGAGGGGAAGAAAATCCAACTCAACCCCTTGCCACCTCGCCCCCATCCTAAGAGGGACCCTCCCTCTGAAGGAAAACACGTCACCCCATCTCAAGTCTCAGAGAACCCCACTCCACCCACATTTACCTTGGTCTAGTGGCATTCCGCCCTGGCCGAGCTCTCTAAAATATATATACCAAACTTAAACCAATCCCGAGGCCATTGGCCCGCAATTACAGAAGCCTCCCTAATATACACTAGTGCTAAGGAACACCACATAGTCCCTCCGGGCTACCATTTATACACACCACCATGTTGGACCTTACGTCCACATCGGTGCATAAACCATTTCCTTTGCGCTGGCGTTATCCCCGCGCTTGCGAGCATACATCTTCTGGCAAAAGGCTTCGTGCCCTAGCCAACATTTACACCCACCACCATGTTGGACCTTACGTTCACATTGGTGCATAAACCATTTCCTTTGCATTGGCATTATCCCTATGCCCGTGAATATACGTCTTTTGGCGAAAGGCTTTGTGCCCTAGCTGACATTTACACCCACCACCACGTTGGACCTTACATCCACGTTGGTGCATAAACCATTTTCTTTGCACTGACGTTATACCCGCACCCGCGAATATACGTCTTTTGGCGAAAGGCTTCGTGCCCTAGCTGACATTTACACCCACCACCATGTTGGATCTTGCGTCCATATTGGTGCATAAACCATTTCCTATGCACTGGCGTTATCCCCGTGCCCGTGAATATACGTCTTTTGGCGAAAGGTTTCGTGCCCTAGCGATATTTACACCCACTACCATGTTAGACCTTACGTCCACATTGGTGCATAAACGATTTCCTTTTCACTGGCGTTATCCCCGTGCCCACGAATATACGTCTTTTGGTGGAAGGCTTCGTGCCCTAGCTGACATTTACACCCACCACCATGTTGGACCTTACGTCCACGTTAGTGCATAAACCATTTCCTTTGCACTGGCGTTATCCCTGTGCCTGTGAACATACATCTTCCGGTAAAAGGCTTCGTGCCCTAGCCGACATTTACACCCACCACCATGTTGGGCCTTACGTCCACATTGGTGCATAAACCATTTCCTTTGCGCTGGCGTTATCCCCGCCCCCGTGAATATACGTCTTTTGGTGAAAGGCTTTGTGCCCTAGTTGACATTTACACCCACCATCATGTTGGACCTTACATCCACATTAGTGCATAAATCATTTCCTTTGCGCTGGAGTTATCCCCGTGCCCACGAATATACATCTTTCGGCAAAAGGCTTCGTGCCCTAGCCGATATCTACACATCATTGCCATTACGGACTCTACGTCTGAATCGGCGCATAAAATCTTTTTCTTGCATTAGCATTATCTTCTTGCCAATGAATATACCCTTTTTCGGTGCAAGACTCTGTGCCCTAGCCGATATTCACACATCATCGCCATTGCAGACCTTACGTCCTGATCGACGCATAAACTCTTTCCTTGTGTTGGCATTACCTTCTGGCCAACGAATATGCCTCCTCCGGCACAAGGCTCCGTGCCCTAGCCGTTATTCACACATCATCGCCATTGCGGACCTTACGTCTGAATCGACGCATAAACTCTTTCCTTGCGTTGGCATTATCTTTTGGCCAACGAATATGCCTCTTTCGGCACAAGGCTTCGGGCCCTAGCCGATATTCACACATAACCGCCATTGCGGACCTTACGTCTGAAACGGTGCATAAAATCTTTTCCTTGCTTTGGCATTACCTTCTTGCCAATGAATATACCCTTTTTCGACGTAAGGCTCCGTGCCCTAGCCGATATCTACACATTATCGCCATTGCAGATCTTACGTCCGAATCAACGCATAAACTCTGTCCTTGCATTGGCATTACCTTCCTGCCAATGAAGACACTCTTTTCCAGCGCAAGACTTCGTACCCTAGCCGATATCTACATATTATTGCCTTTGCAGATCTTACGTTCGAATCGGTGCATAAAATCTTTTCCTTGTGTTGGCATTAGCTTCTTGCCGACAAATGAACCTTGTCTGGCGCAATTCATACAAGTCCCACCGAAAGTCTGCTTTTCATATAACGTTAACCTGGACCTTCTGTCCTCGCTAATGACTAAACCCACCTTTGCTTCGGCATTTAGTCAATGCTAATGAGCAAACCAACACAAAATGCAAGTGGTTAATTACTTAAACTTGCCTACTATTACCTACTGTGCGTTCACTCACCCAGTTTGTCCCCCCTTTTTCAGGTAGCTCAGGTGAAGACTCGCAAACTGATGGGGATGGGCAAGAGTGACCACCTTGGAGCGAGCCAGTTGGAAGATCTTGAAGAGTCTTTAATAGATGTTTTGTGTCTAGTTATGGTTTAGAGTGTGTGATAAGCGAAGTTGTAATAAAGTCAATGATTGTAACTATGTCAAGTGAATGTTATTTTTGAAAATTTTCTTAAGGTTATTTTGATGAGAATGGTGTAAGCTTCAATTATTGATCAACTAGTAATTACTTAGATTGGTGGATTACTTTTGTCTATGGTGTTGTGTTAGTTCTCTAGCTTATGTATAGCATGTTTGAAAATCAACATATTAGTGTTAACTTGTTCTACTGTCGGCCCTGATATTCTGTGTCGGAGCGTGACAGAGTACACCTCAATGGACAGCGATCCGAGGCGATCCCAGAGTGGATCGTGCCCATTGTGCCAGTGTGAAACTCATTCCGAGCACGGGAAAAGATGAAGGACAGGATGACGCCTGCTGCCCCGGTCAGAGTGCTGAAGTGTGTGCCAGCCCATTGGCTGGCCAAGCCCAAGCAGGTCTGGATCCCCAAGGGAGCCCAGACTACTTCACCCGTCTAGGCGGGGCCCAACACCTTCTGCCCTTTGAGGGCACGACGAGAAGAGAGGGTTGAGATAGGAGCCAGCCGATACCCATAACACTGGCGTCCCCAGAAGACACCCGTCTCCAACACTACAGGCGCCGTCACTGAGCTGCCCGCCTGAGGCCTTCAGCTCACATTCTTGCTGCCACTATCGGCGCATTGCCACCGACCTTTCCTTCTGATCAAGATTGGGAAGGGGTGGAGCAAGCCATGAGAAATTACTTGCGGGGCCTAGGGAACACCCCTTCAGGTCGCCAAAGGTTACTGGGGGCAGTAGCTTCCGCCTATGAGGAAGACGGGACCCGGCCTGTACCCAGTGTAGAGTTGACGAACTGCTCAGAGGAGCGCCATCAGTCCCCGTTGAGGGAAGAAATGAAGCCACGGAGATCGGTCTTTGATAGATTGGCCTTTCCAGGCAGGCTATCTAGAACGGCGGCAAGAAGAGGGAGGGACCTGAGAGTCTATACTTGCAATATGGCGTGAGTGTCCGACTGGTACGGGGCTTTACCCACTGAACCGGAGGAAGTGGCCAGACTTGCCATGAGGCCAGGACCTCTTACCAGAAGGGGAAGAGCAGCAAATGAGATAGTGCAAGGTCATGCTAAAGGGGCTGTCCATGAAGAACCCTCAATGGCCTTAGCCGCCAATGTGGTTACTACTGGAGGCACCAGTGGCGGGCCATCCACGTCATTCGAGGAAGTGCCAACTGAAGAGAGAGGAGGCACCCTTAGCCTCTCCAAGAATGACCCCGCTGTATTGCTCATGATGCAGTAATACCAGCGAGAGATTCAATTGTTGCGAAAACAACTAAATGAAAGAAATGCTCAACCCTTAACATCCAGGCAAACCGAGGCATTGCCTGAAACTCCTGGGGGCAACAATCAAGCCTCGAAGGCTTCCCCGCAGGCGACGGTGTCTCCGCCACCAAGCTACACTGGGGGCATACCCCTGTAGTAGGTGCAGCAAACGACATTGCCCCACCCACCAACCCTACCGTTCCAAGGGTCAACTATTGCACCACAGGTGACAGTACTAATAACGCCACTAGCACAACCGGCCCACTTCTATCCGAACCCAGTCGACCCAGTAATGGTGAGCCAGTTGATGCTCGAGCAAATGATAGACATGAAACTGGCGGAGAGGGGCGATGGTGATCATACGCCATTCGATGTGTACTGGGTGCCTTACCTGACACATTATGCTGTCAAGAAGCTGCCGCCCGGCATTACCAAGCCACCGAAATTTGAGAAGTTTAATGGGCAAGGGTCTCCCAGGGAGCACATCGCTTAATATGTGAATGTTATGCGAGATTTAGCTACAGATGAAGCCAATCTCCTCAAGTTCTTTGGCTCCACACTTATCGGCCTCGCTTTCGAGTGGTATTCGAGCCTGCCCGCTGAGTCCATTGTTGATTGGCCTGGCATGCAGAAGAAGTTCAAGGAAAGATTCTACATCGCCGAACGGGAGGTGACTGTGGTAGAGCTCTACGCCACGAGGCAAGCAAACGATGAGTCAGCACTGGCCTACATCAAGAGGTGGAGGAACCTCAGTATGAGGTGCAGACGTCCCCCACATCAGGAGGACACAGTGCAGATTTGCAAGTAGAATCTAAAGATAGAGATCCTAGAGAGGATGGTCGGTGTCGAGGTCAAGTCATTTCACCGCCTGAACAACATAGTAGCAGAAATCGAGGCCTTCCATGCCCGATACACTTCTACTTTAGCTGCGTCGAATCAAAGGGCCAGGCAAGCCGAGAAAAGATCGACGCCGCAAGAAGTTCATGCGCTGTACTTCAAGACCTTTGAGAAGCAAAAGGAGAAAGCTAAAGAGATGGCCAACCCTCCCCCGCCCAGGTCCACTAAACGGCGGGAAGGTCCCTCCCTGTGAGAGAAAATGAGGAATAAGTTGTACTCTTTTCCTCAAGATAAGTCTTGGGTCATGTTTGAATGGGCCACAAAGTACAACAAAATCACACTACCGAAACTATAGAGGCCCGGTGACTTGAAGAAGAAGGATAATCCTCGCTTTTGCCCATACCAGAAGATGCCCAGGCATACCATCGAGGAATGTTACATCTTCAAGGATGTCATTGTGTCCTTGATTAAAAAGGGAGAGCTGGACATGGGAGAGCACAAAGTGGATCCCCCACAGTCGCATGAGATGCCTAACTTGATCGCCACTGTCAACATGGTATTGCTATAACAACAGCTGCCTGAAGAATGAACGGAAGCCAGCACCCAACGTACTTATGAGACTTTCGTCATGGTGCCAACTCAGCACCAAGGAGGTTGGTAGGCAGTACCAACGAAGACAAGAAGAAGAAGGCAGCCGCCTCGACCCAACTCGAGAGTTCATGTAAGAGGTGTTACGCCTCGGCCCGCACCGCCACCAGTAACCCCGGTCTGGCATGACATGGCCCTCGTGCTAGTCGTGAGGCACCTAACCCATAACAGAAAAAAGCACATCCCGATGCGGGTGCATAAAGAAATCAGCCCTGCAATCGAAAGGCTCCCGACCATCATTGATGGGCTTGAAGATTGAGCAGTCTGAGATCCGGCCCGTGGAGCTGAAGGAGTACGTCCCTTGGGAGGAGTTCGAGTCCCTCAAACTGGCTCCAGAAGTAGAAGTTAGGGCGGAGGAAGAACCTCTGTTATGGGGAGAACCCCCTAAAGAGCAACCACCAACCACCAAAGAAGAGAAGAAAAAGAAGAAGAGAAGGCCAAGAAACAAAAAGAAAAGCCAGGCTGTCGTCTCATGCAACACCCTCTCAGCACTGTTTGGCACCGCTCTCTCCTTGGGAGAGAACAAGGAAGAAGCATCCCTCGAGTCAGCAGAGGCGAATCAAGCTGAAGCATCTACTTCCCAGCATGCCACCAGATCGGGAAGGAAGTGGGGGCTCCCTCCTCAGGCCGACCACAACATCCTGCTCAGGGGAGAATAGTCATATCGGGTCCCTGAGCCCAAGGTCCAGGGCGTGGAGGTTCCCCCTCTAGCGGGCCTCTACCCAGAAGAGCCAAGTGTTCAGAGCACCCCCTCATTTGATGAATTCCTGTCCGCTCAAAAGGGAAGACAATCATACCCTCGAGAGTCCCAGCTGACCAAAGGAGTGAGTGGCCCTTCGGCTCTGCCTGCGGTGACCCCTCCTCGGGCGAGAGAAGAATTCAACAATGTCCTGAACCTGGCTGAGTTTTTGCAAGAGAAAGAAGCGATCCACTGGGCCCTGCAAGCTCAAGTGGTACCCGACCAAGTGGAGGAGGCATCCGCTGATCCAACTCCTCGGGCCAAAGGTGAAGGTAGGCATGGCAAAGCCGAAGAAATGAAGTTGCTCAAGGTTCGAGCCAGTGACTGGATAGTTAAACAACTAAAGAGGATCCCGGTGATGGGGACATCAGCGACCCTCCAAGCCCCGGCTTCGACATCGGCCCCTCGAGACGGATTTAGCCATGGTTCAGATATTTATTCCTTCATAGTATGATGTATTTTCTTTTATTAAGTTTGTAATCCTTATTGGGTCAATTAAATAAGGCCCAAAAGGCTAGTCTATTAGTAGCTCGGTTGATGGTCGTAGGTAGCTTATGCTCACCACCTCGGATAGCGGGGTAATTGTTTGAACTTCAAGGGCAATTGGAGTCTTTTGTACCCCCTGGCTCTCCCTATAAATAGGGGCCCAAGGGATCCATTTTCAGTTGATGAACAATTAAAACATTTGAGTTGAAGAATTTGTGTGATCTTCCTCCCTCTCTCTCTATCTCTTGCGTCCACTCTCTCTCTCCCTCTACTTTCTCTCTCCCCCCTAGGGAATCCTGCCCCCCTCTCTCTCCTCTCTCTTGGCCGTGGCCACCCTCCCCCTTCCCCTCTTTCCTCTTGCCACCTCAGCCTCCCCAATCCCCTCCCTATCTTGGATATTCCCCTTCCCTTAATTCCCTCCCTAATCCTAGGAAAATGCTTTCGACCTCCTCAGTTCCCCACCCTACCTAGCCGGCTTACAACCCCTCACGGCGTGGAGGTAGTTGTGGTTGTAAAATTAATTCACCCCACCCCAAGATCCCCCTCCTACAAGAGGTGTAGTGATTGTACTACCAGGCCACCGTTCGAAGCTATATTGAAGCGGCGTGCAGGTGCGTACCTATGCCTCCCCACTTGCCCCAGTCTCCGGCCAGGATCGGTGTCTTCACACCGATCAGGTGAGCCTCGGGTCCCTTCCTTTGCTGGTTTAGTATCGCTTCTAGTGACCGTTGGACAGTGAGGTGAGCGCCCGGTCTAAAATTCCATCAAATTGAGTGACCACCGCGGAGTGAGGCGAGAGTTACCCCACAACCCACGTCCTCGGCATGCTGGCCACCCATGGAGTTGGGTATCCCCGGCCCTTAGGGGTTCAGCCATAGAGAAGCCAAGCCCCGGAACATCAAGGTCCCACTTCAGACCCTCTCCACCATTGCCAGTCTGCTCACAGGCAATAGTGAGCACTACTCGAGTGAGCCCGCTAGAATGAGTCTGTTGTTCTTTGTTGTATGCTTGCAAGTCGAGGTCCGTGGTTCATTATGTCACCCCGTGGCACCCTTTCCCGTGCCACATCATGCTTCCCTTAAAGAAAAATTGTCACAGCTGGAGGCCATGGAGTCTCGATTGCAAGAATTGGCTCGCCATCCATTCCTCGGCATCTTGGAGCTGAAGGATATCTTCTGGCGTCCACTATAGTAGCCCCCTTTTGTTGACCTATACTCCTTTTTGGCATAGTTCTATGTACCTCGAGGGATGCCCCGAGCAACTATGTATTCTGACATCTCACATCAATGATGTATCTTTATTTGCCGCAACATCACGACTTCTTTTTCTCTTTCTTTCTTTTTTTGGTCAGCCAATTAGCTTAGCCCAGATTAATAAGTTACTAGGGTAGGAGAGCACTCACACCTTCAACGAAGGGGTGAGGTGTTCACTCCACCGCGATGCAACTATTCTCGGGGCAAAACCCTTGGCTAATGTAGGTGGAGAGTTCAAAGAACGAATATGTAGGGGTCCCTTAGGACCACAGAATGAGGTGAGAAGACCTGTCAGTAGACTAAGATGATGGTGACAAAGCTTCCAAAAAGCCCAAAGTGTGCTCATCCCTCGATGAGGTGGAAGAGCCTGAGCGAGGGATGGGTCGACTTATGTATACGGATGGAAGGTCCAAGCCATGGGTTTGTTTGTAGACTTCGCCGATGGTGACGAGGATTGAAGGTAAGATTTATTCATCGACATGGGTGAAATGCCGAAGCAAAGGAAATTCGTTGCTTAACGAGGACGGAGGGTCCAAGTTAAGGGAATGTTGACTAATCTTGCCGATGATGACAAGGACCAAGTGGGTTTTGACCGGTCTTGCCGATGGTGACAAGGGTCAAACGCAGGTTTGTTCGTCGGCATTGGTTAAATGCTGAAGCAAAGGTATATTCATTAACCAGGACAAAAGGTCCAAGTTTAGGGAGGATGTCAACCGATCTTGTCGATGGTGACAAGGGTCAAGGCAATCAAAAGTATTGTTCATTAATGAGGACGAAATGTCCAAGTTAAGGGAAGACCGACCGATCTTACCGATGGTGACGAGGGCCAGAGGAATAGTAACCGGTCTTGCCGATGGTGACAAGGGCCAGGAATGTACATGTAGAAGCTGAATGACCAACGAGGGTATGACCTTGCTGTTACATCATCATTTCTTCTCCCTTTTTTTATCACATTACTAACTTAAGTGCCCTTTCAGATTTTCGCCGAAGCCAGCCCCCTCTTGCTTTTGCCCATACGCCCTTACGGGTTTTCGTGTGACAGGGTACCCGATTTTACCTGCGACGCCCTTTCAGGTTTTCGCCACAGCCAGGTTATGGCCATTTTTGTCCTTGTTCTGATGTAGGAACAAGGTCGGTGGGGCATCTCTATTTTAACCCTATTTTTCTTCTTCCTTTTTCGAATGTAATTCACGGGATGAAACCGGGGTATAAGAGAGTTTATTTGTGCCACTATTGCTGCTTTAAACCAAAATTTGAGTCAGTTTCCTCGTTTGCTAAGAGCACCCCAACCTTCTCCTTTCCCTCAACCTTCACGCCCCCTTATATGCCCCATCAATCAGACTCTTTCCACCACCAACCCCTTGCCATCTAGGCCACTCCTTATCTTCCCTTCACCAGCACCCCTTTCTCCTTCTACTTCCACCAACCCGTTATCGACATCCTTGCCTCCTTCCACTACCACTAATGCTCTGCCTACCAGGCCCTTGTTACTTTGTCCTTCCCTAACGCCTCCAGTCTCCCACATGCATACTACCACCAACCCGTTACCTCCAAGGCCTCTCCTTATTTGGCCTACACCTATTCCAACTACCCAAACACCAACTATTCCTTCCATTCATCTCCCCACTGGACCTTCACTACCCGCCACACTTGTTTCCACCAACCCTCAGCCGGTGAGGCCCCTCATCAGGGTTCCCCAACCAGTTGCCCCTCTTCAACCTACTAATCTCGATGTTCCTTCTTCGTCCACCAATCCTCCATCTACCACCAACTCGAAGGCGCAAAGCTCTCAAACCAAGGTGCTCCATAGTGGACGGATTTTCCATTGTGTGTTCCCGTAGCGTCAGGAGCAAGAGCCTACACAGGGGCAAGAAGAGCAGGCACAAGAGTAGGAGTCCATACTGAGGACCGAATATGATTTGTTGAAGCACTTAGACAAGAGCCCAGCAAGGATTTCTATTTTGGAACTCATAAAGAGATCACTGACCCACCAGGAAGATATCAAGCAATACCTTCAGAAGGTGATGGTTAATGAGGACATTCTGGTTGAGCAGATTACATCAATTTTGACACTGACAGGGGATCAACCTGCCATTGTTTTCTATGAACATGAGTTAGCACCAAAGCCAGCAAGGAAATATGCTCTCTGCATCACTGTCAATATCGATAAAGTGGATGTCAGTCAATGTTTGGTGGACACTGGCAGTTCCATTAATGTTCTGCCACCGAGCACCTTGAAGATGTGTGGCATTTTGGAAAGTGAAATTCGACCTTCCCCCATCACAGTGACGGCCTATGATAATACAAAGAAGTCACCTTTGGCAATAATTACTTTGAAAGTAGGGCTGGGCCTCTCATCAGTTACTGTCAATTTTCATATCCTAGATAGGGACCCCACCTTTAATGGAATTTTGGGATGCCCATACATTCAGTCACTTGATGTCGTGCCCTCCACAAATCATCAGTGCATAAAGTTGCCACATAAGGGGTGCATCATCAAAGTAACTAGCGTGCCTATTCTGTCGACGGTGGACATTCATTCAGCTACATATGTAGCCTTCATTTGGCCAGACAATAGGCCCCTCTTGTCTGTGCTAGACCTTGCCGACATGTGGCTTGATATATTGAAGCCATAAGATGCAATTTCTACACCAACACTAGCACCACCCCTAACACAAAAGGGGAAGAAAAAGAAGCATATGATGAATACTCCAAGCTGGAACACTATGAGGAGAATGGGGTATAGATCTGGCAAGGGTCTGGGGGTAAACCTCTAGGGAAGGGTAAAGCCCGTCAAAAACCACAAGCTTAATCCCAGAGGCGGCTTGGGATATAAAGGGCAGAATAAATAAAAATCAGTGAATAATGAAGAACAACCATGGGCTACTATGACTTCTACTCTCAAGACCGACAGACGGCCACTCACATGGTCTCTATACACACATTTTGTGAAGGGACCCACCGAACAAGTGGGGGAGCAAACTATTATAATTACTTTAGTTCTAGACAGTCAAGATGTGCACTCACGTCAATTTGCTCACCATCTAGCGCCACTAGTCACTTACAAAGCCCTGGAATCTTTAAGGCCATTGAAAGAAGAGAGATGAATGATCGGGAATGTGAATGGTACTAGTGGTTTGATATGAATGACATCACCATTGCTTTGAGCCGACCATTCATGCCAACTGTGATGTGGCACAGCCCAATGATGCTATGGACACTCCAAGGACCTAAAATCCGCAAGCATTCAAGCTCTCGCAAGGGAGGGAGACTTAGTCTCCGGTTGCGAGTGACGGGTAGTTGCTCGTGGGTTCCCTCTGAGGATTCAGAGGAAGGGAGGTTGGACCTCCGATTCTAGCTCTGTGGGTTGTAGAGCTGGGAGTCTGGTTTTGTGGGTTGCAGAACTAGGTTGAGAGATTTATATCCCTTAGGTAATCAAGCTGTTAGGTAGCGTCCAATTGCAGACCGAGTCTGCGTCTTGCTATTGCAAGGGAAGCCTCACTCCGGTTTGGAGTGAGTGGTGGATGTAGGCGGACTGGTGTCTGGCCGAACCACCTAAAAATCTAGTGTGTCGTGGTTTGCCTTGTGCGGTTGCTCCTTATTCTCTACCTGTCTCCACAGGGTCGGTTGTGCGTGTAGCATATTCATTGTGATGTTTTTGAGCACTAAAGAGATATGGTCTGCTGTGAGGTCTACACGTTTAGTGTAGCATACGATCCTATATGCCACAAAGTTTGATCACGGTTTGGACTATTTTCTTTATTTGTTGTCTGCATCTACTTGTGATTGTCTCACTGTATGCTATGCATTCGAGTTAGGTTCCATGAGACTTGCTAGTCATCTGTGAGCATCGTTGTGGTGAGTCTTCTACTCTTGATCCATCTAGTGATTTCAGAACCGTATTGGCATTGTGGGTTTGCACCTTGTCTTCAGCTTCCCTTCACAAGTTGTTTAAGATCAAAGTCTATACATTCTAAGATTATTGTGTGTCTAATAATATTGTCTGGCATAAGGTTTTCCGCATCTGTTGTGCATACGTTTCCACACACCAAGTGATTGAATTGAGCACTTGAACTGTGGTGTATGCACAAGTTTCATTTCCAGAGAGAAAGGTTTTAATAGGGTGATTTTTTTTGTAGTAAAGATCCATTCACCCCCCCTCTGGATCTATTTCAGAGCACAACCGATTCTATCATCAAGGACCACTACTATGAAGTTGCGGTCAAGTATGGACTGTTTCTTGATAGAGTCAATGCCAGAGAGGAAAAGGGTCAATGCATGGAATATCTGGAAGAGTGCGGTCAGAGTAAGACCGCTACTTGACAGTGGCGGTCTTAGGATGGCCGTAACTAGCCAGGGCACAGAAAAACACTGGAAAGATATGTGTTTTTTAATCCATTGGGCTTTTAGGGTACAACCAGATCGGCGTCCTAGCAGGAATCTCAGGCTCACGAAGACTTGCGGAGGCCTTAAACATGATCCCCTAGTATGACAGAAGGAATATCTGGTGGAGAGGTTCACAAGTCTAAGAAAGTGTGTCTACAAGTACAAAGTGTAACTAATGACATCGTACCAGAATATGTGCCACGTACTTAAGAAAGACTCAAAGATGAGAGAGAATCATCTAGAAAATAGCGATCAAAACAAGTGCATAAAGCATATGAAATATAATGTTAATACAAGACTATATGATTTTGGCATGAAATTAACATAGGATTAAAATAAGTTCTTAAAGCGTGTAAGCCATGAAATCTACCATGTGGCATGCACAATATAACCATTAATATAAATCAAGGGTCATAACTAGGAATGAGACCTAATTACCTAGGCTTAACATATAATTAATAGGGTAATTCTGCGTTCTATTTAGTGTTAACAGGCAGTAGAAACAGAAAGAAAATAGCGGTAAGATAAGAACCGCATCTTGATGGTAGTGGTCAGTCGCAAGGCCGCTATCTGATGATAGCAATCTCAGGTAGACTGTTTCTTGTCTACTGTAAGTAGAAACTAAAACTAAGGTATAGGCCTAATCCAGGGTAATATATGCATAGAAAATATGCTAAACGGGTAGATAAGACATGATAGAATAATACTAAATCATGAAGATGCATGAGATTGCATGAATTAAGCCAAAGTTATCATCTTTGATTAAGGGTGCTGTCGAACGATTAACGGAAGCTCTATGGGCTTACCGCACCTCTGTCCGTACTCCCACAGGGCAAACCCTGTTTGCTCTTACCTATGGGATGGAGGCGGTACTCCCATACGAAATTCTGATCCCTTCCCTAAGGGTGCAGCTCGATAGAAACTAAATAAAAATATAAAGGGGCCCACTAGACTAATTACAATTACGCAACGTGGGCAACCCAGCTTTATCCATCTTAAGCACCCCCTAGCCATAAGCGGGAGGTCTCTCATATGAGTGAAAATAGAGTTGTCCTGAAGACCACAGGCATATGATGCCAAAGCATCTGCTACTTGGTTGCCTTCCCTATACACATGCTGCACCGAAACTCTGCAGTCACGAAGGAGATCCAAAATTTTCCTCCACCAAGACAAAATAGTCTAGTTGGGGGCCTCACCTTTTTAGATTGCTTCTACAAGTAAAGCACAGTCTGAAAAACTGTTGCTAGGTTTAATCCTCCTTGCCTAGCAATGGACAGCCCATCATGCAGTGCCCTGGCTTAAGCAAAAAATTACTTCCGCAACCATAATGGAAGGCATAGCCAATCAGCATGTTGCCACTAAAGTCTCGAATGCAGCCCCCTCCTCCGCACATTCCTGGGTTTCCTTTCGACACCCCATCAACATGTAGAGTCAGCCGGTCCATTGCCAAGCTGCGAAACACCAGGATTGGATGTTTAATCTCCACTAGAGGAAAGAGATGATAAAGTGCTAGCCTGCTAGCATGAGCTAGAGACAGAGGATGATGGAAGCACATCTTCTCCAACACATATGAGATGGAGGAGATAATACTTTTCTTAATACCACCAGAAGGTACCTCATTATTAAACCTGACAACACATCTGTGCTTCCAAATACCCCACAACATGAGAATGACAACATAAAGCCCAATAAAACTGAAGGCTGATTGCATTTTGGTGACAGTTAAGAAATTCCAGCAACGGATGGTTATCTGATCACTGAGATTTACCTTATCACTGATCAATGGTAGGATCCAAGACCACAACTCAGTTGCCAGATCTCCAGTGATGAATAAGTGGTTCAAATCCTTCTAGGCAGGGGCATGACAATAGCTGCATTTTGACACTAAGGGGATTCCACAATCAGCCACCCTTCTGTCCACTAGCACAGCTCTATGGATAATCTTCCAAACAAAAATATCAGCCCTAGGGTTAATAGCAGAGTGCCATAGTTTAGTCCAAGACCACCTGTTAATCCCACTAGAGTGGAGGAGACCACAAGCAGATGTTACCGAGAAGTCCCCTCTAGCTGTACCTGTCCACACCCATACATCAGCTTCACTACTAAGTTGGACATTAGGGAGATGGTGGTTACAATTGAGCAAAGTCTAGGCAACATGGTGAGGATCCAACAAGACCTCTCTAACTGATGCTAATGGAATAGCTTGCGGGCTAATAGTCTCAGTGGCTAAAACAGATCGCAAGATAGGGCCATTACCAGTCCAGTTATCCCTAAAGAAGTCAGTGTCAGCCCTATTCCCTATTATCCACTGGGCATTGCTTATGATAAGATTCTTCACTTGTTGGAAGATAACAGAGGGCATGCCAACAGGGAAAGGCTTAGTGCAATCTGAGAAGTGGGATTTAATAAACCTCTGCTAGGCATACTTTGACCAGAGAGATGACCCATGAATGATATTCCACAGGGCTTTGGCCGCCAATGAAACCTAGACCCAATGTAAATCCCTGATGCCAATACCCCCTTCAACCCTAGGTTTTTGAATTTCCTTCCAAGCAACCCAATGCCGCCTTGCCATACCTTCGGCACCCTGCCAGAAGAAGTTTACACAAAGACTATCAATTGCATTAATGACTATTTTTGGGATGAAGCATGCAGAAGCCAAGTAAATTGGCATGCTGCGGAGTACAGCATTAATGAGAACTGCTCTCCCTGCCTTGGACAACATCTTAGATTGCCATCCTTCCAGCCTCAACTGAACTCTGTCAATAAGGTATTTGAAATTCGAGCACATGTATCTCCCTTTTCTGGCTGGGATACCGAGGTAACAAAATCCCTCAGCCAGGAAGTTATACCTAGTTAATGTTTGGATAGACTGCCTGAGGGCAAGGGGAGCCTTAACAGCCACAGTATAACTACTTTTCTCTACATTGACCTTCTGCCTAGAACTCAACTCATACTGGGGAAAAAAAATCTCCCCCTCTCTCTCTCCTTTCGATCTCCATGTTCTAAGCAAACCCTGCACACCCATCCCCATCATCATCACCCATCAACCTTCATCGCCGTCATCCCCGCCTCCCCATGAAGCCTCTCGCCTTCTCGATCCCCCTGCCGTCTCCTCCTCCCACTCTTCTTCTCCATGTATAAATGCCGATATGTCATCCTTCCTCCACCCTCTCCAGCCAGTTGGAGCTAGCTCTGAAGCTCGCCCACTCATTCCTAGGGGAAAGCTTGTGGAGGGCCTGGAAGATGAGGAAGCCGGACGCAGCTGCAGGCATGGGTAGCTCGAACGCCGCCGGCGGAAACGCCGGCAATGGCGGGGTTGTGAAGCTGAGAAAGGGGCTGTGGTCGCCGGAGGAGGACGAGAAGCTGGTGAGCTACATGCTGACCAGGGGGCAGGGGTGCTGGAGCGAGGTGGCCCGGAATTCAGGGCTGCAGAGGTGCGGCAAGAGCTGCCGGCTGCGGTGGATCAACTACTTGAGGCCCGACCTCAAGCGGGGGGCCTTCTCCCCGCAGGAGGAGGAGCTCATCATCCATCTGCATTCTATCCTTGGCAACAGGTTCCTCTCTCTCTCTCTCTCTCTCTCATCATCATCATCATGATAACCCATTTGTCTTCTCCTTGCATTATGGTTCATCTTCTCTTACCTTCTGCTCCAACATTGCTGATATTGTTGTACGGACGTAAGCGCATGCAAATGCATGCAACATAAGCATACACCTTTGCATGGGATTTGCTCTTGCAATCTCAGAAAAGCTGCAACACCTTATCTATTCTTTCAACATATAGCACGATAACTTTTGAAAGAACAAGATCTCAATATAATGAGATCGATTAACATGAGAGTTTTGGCCATGAAAGTATTCCTTCATTCCCAGGGGCCAAGTTAATTAAATTCTCCACATGCATCGAGGACTAGGCCAGTATTCCTTCTTCGAATCAGATGTATTATTTCGTTGCATGTTTATCTGCATATGGGAAACATACGACCTCCATATGTTGTTGCTCATTTGCTGGGGGTCCGGTCCTATCAAGTACACACACACACTCTCTCTCTCTCTCTCCCCCCTAGCTATTCGTCTCTTTGATGTGTTTCTACTCAAAACAACGCGCAGGTGGTCTCAGATCGCCGCGCGCCTGCCAGGCCGCACCGACAACGAAATAAAGAACTTCTGGAACTCAACGGTGAAGAAGAGGCTGAAGAACCCGCCGTCCTCGGCCTCCCCAAACCTTGTTGATTCCTCTTCAGAGCCCAGAGAAGCCGCGGGGGCGCTCATGTCGACCAATGCCATCTTTAGCACCTGTTTGGGGACACCGTCCTCTTCCTCGTCTTCGATGCACGCCATGGCACCGTACGGCCTGTTCGATCCTCTGTCTATCCCTGAAAACAGCAGCCAAGAAGCCGCAGGGCTAAACAGTACCGGCTACTTCGATCCCCCCACTAACTTCCCACAGTTTATGTTCGGTGATGGACTCCATGGAAGCCTAGGGATTCTAGACGGCTGCTCCATGGGGGATGGTTGTGAGCTCTTCGTCCCTCCATTAACGGAGAGCACAAACTTAGCAGATGGCATTGATGGTTATAGCTCCGTTGGGAAGAACAGTACTGAGGAGAGTAGCTACCACAACGGCAGCTGCACTGCAGGTTTCAGTAATTCTTGTGGAAACAGTCACCATTATACCTACAGTGGTGACCAGGGTGTGGAAGGGAAGGGGTGCTTCTGGGGAGCTGAAAACCTGGGGACGGAGGTATGGCATTTGGGAGATCTGATAGAAGATATTTCTTCCCTCCCTTTCCTTGATTTCCAAGTTGAATGATTAGCGAGATCCTATTGATCATTCTTAATTGAGGAATCATGATATATATATACTTTATTAAGTCAGTCTCTTCTTTCTTTGAGAAGCTATAGGAGATTTTTAATTAGAAGGCAACCAATTAGGTACCACAAGAACCCTAATGATCAGCGCTGCTTTGGCTAGGCTGTTTAACCTCTTTTGGCTGATCTCATCAGTCTTCATTATACTTAGGCAAAAGTTTTATTCTGCTATAATTTTTTAACTGGGATTCATTCACCCCCCCTCTGAATCTGCACCTGACACCCCAACAAGAAGAAGGCCACACCTCGCCCGAAGGTGGGGGCGCATGTTCGTGGCATCACACCATGACCCATTCCTCCGATGACAGCACCCGCGTAGAGTAGCCCGCCCGCAGTCATCAAAATACCTACATACAATCGGAGAAGACAGACTCCACTGCCAGTGGTTAAAGAAATTAGTCTAGAAGCCCGGCGGCTGTAGGACTACATAAACGGGATAGATGAATGTGAACAGCCCAAATTAAGGCCCTTACTGATGCGGGACCATGTCCCGTGGCAAGAACTAGAGCAGCTCTCACTGAGATAAGAGGGGGACGCTGACAAAATGCCAGAAAAGGATGACAACTTGTTCTGGGGGCAAGCGCCAGTCAGAGGCAAGAAGAAAAAGTAAAAGAAGAAAAGAAGGGCCGGCAAGGTCGTGAGAGAGATGGTGCTCTCCTGCAATATCATCTCTACTCTCTTCAATCTCCCCAATGAGGAAGATGAAGAGGAAATATGCTTCACACCCATTGCCGGGGCGAGCCGGGCCGAAGCCGCAGCCGCTACACATGCAACACGGTCAGGCAGAAGATGGGGGCGTTAGCCGCCCACCAACCACAACATCATTTTCATGGGAGAGCAGCCCTATAAGGTACCTCCTCCTGAGGTCAAGGGAGTTAAAATCCCTCCTCCCTTAGGTTTATACAATCAGAGTGGGGGCAACTCTGTCGCCCCTTCCTTCTTGGAATTCCTAAAATTGACAAAGGGCAAGTAGGTATGCCAAGATTCCAGCCCTGCAGCCAGGGGTACTCACCTACAGCCTCAGCAGCCTTTTGCTGCCCCAGATGAAGACGAAGCCCGCTCGACGGCAGGTGACAAGGGACAACAAAAGGACGACACCAAGTAGAAAGGTGCAGACTCAGAGTCCGATGAAGTAGGCCCGTCAGAGGCCGCGGTTCAAGGCTTTTCCAAGCTCAAGTGGGCAGAGAAAATGAAGCTATCTAATGTCCGAGCTAGAAGTAGAATAATGAAACTACTTAAGAAGCTCCCAGCAAGGTTCACCAACTGGGAAATCCTCTCCCTGAGTGAAGAAAACCAACATGTGATTATTACTGCCTTGCAGACACCTGCCTAGTATGAAAAATGCCTAGCTAAAGCACTGCCAGAGGCTAATGTGACTTTCACTCAGGAGGATATGCTACTCCCCACTATCAACCACAACCGACCGTTGCACATGAAGGGGCAGCTGAATGGTCGGGAACTGAATAGAATTCTAGTGGATCCCAGAGCAGCTGTTAATATCCTGCCATACAGAATATATTAGAGGTACTACTTCAATGTGCGCCTCGACAAAGTCAGAGATATGCGCATCGTCGGCTTCAATCAAAAATTTGAAGTGTCACTGGGAGTGGCAGAATTCACCCTCACCATGGCAGACTTTACTACCAGGGTGCAGTTTCATGTCATCAACTCCAGTACCTCCTACAGACAGTGCTTGGCCAGCCCTGACTACATGAAAATATGGTGGTACCTTCCACGCTACATCAATGCATCAAATACAATCAAGAAGGGAGGGAGGAAAGGATATTTGCTGACCTCCACCCATTCGAAGTGTTCGAGTGTCATCTGCTCGATGCTTCTCTATATGCGGAGCCATCACCGAAGACCTCCAAAGCCAAGGGCCCTGCTAGGGCGTCAAAAAGCACTTCCGGTGATGATTGGTTTCCACTGCTGTCACCAGGATATGTCAACCCCAAGACAGTCTCGCACATCGCAAGCATGGGAGATGTGGGCAGAGCAGCACCTCCCGCCACCTATCCCGAAGCTAATGAAGCCAAGGTCAATCAGTACCACGGCCTTATTGAAATCCCAGAGGGCCTCACCAGACTGATACTCAGCCTCGATGCTGCCACTGTCGAGCCTTTCAAAGCATGGGAGGTGGTACAGTCTGAAGGCCCCAGCAGCCTTCCCAACCGTTGGAGTGCCCTCCCCATTGACCGCGAGCCTCTTCTTCCCGGGCGACCGAGGCGCTGCCCCTCTCACTCCAGCAACGGCGTGGCGACAGCGGTGGAGGCGATGAGGCGGACTCTGGGATGTGCTTTTCGCGGCGGGGGGCGGGCGAACCGAGGGTGTAAAAGCTTCTTCCTTCGATTGGCGGTGATCCGACGGAGCTCTTGCTCCATTGAGGTAGGGAGATGAACCCCCATGCTCTTCTTGTCATTCCCCGTGATTTGTAGGCCGAGGAGAGGCCGAGAGGGGTGTTTTTGAGCAGGGAGGCTTAAAAATCATGTTTTAAGGCTTGAGTGTCGATCTATCGTTTCATCGCGTTTCGGACCGATTCGGGGCTTTAGATGCATGCTAGGGGGCTTGGGAGAGCTTCCCCCTTGTTTTCCCCATCATCAGGGGATGATCGTGGCGTGGAATGGGATTTTGGGATTCTTCCCGCCGTCCCTTTCTCAGGTGGGTGTGGCAGCCCTTCCAGAGACCACCACACTCACTAGCGGCCCAAGGTAGGTGCGCCAGATGCCCTGGTGGCCTAAGGTGGGTGCGCCATTTGTTACTATTTTGTCGGCAGGGATTTTCATCGACTTGCAGCCGCACGATAAATCGCCAATTGGGGTGGCGGCCGAAGCTTTGACCGCTACCCACATTTTTGACTGTTGTGCCTCAAGACGCGTGTTTTCGACCGTTGGAGTCACGTGCCTCTAGCGACCGTAGGTACAGGCGCCAGAGGTTTTATGGCGGGCCAAGGTTGGTCCGCTGGAGCACTGTGGCAGCCTGAGGCAGGCGCGCTAGAGCCAGTGTGACTCGTATTCTAGCACGCCTGGGTTGGGCAGCTAGAGTCCCTGTAGCAGGCCAGAGTTGGGCCGCTAG
Organism: Amorphophallus titanum; assembly: GCA_024336825.1. Classification (NCBI taxonomy): domain Eukaryota; kingdom Viridiplantae; phylum Streptophyta; class Magnoliopsida; order Alismatales; family Araceae; genus Amorphophallus; species Amorphophallus titanum. The sequence continues at coordinate 11,094,831 of JANBPO010001714.1, forward strand.
AGTCTGTGGCGGCCCAAGGTTGGACCGCCAGGGTCTGGGCTGCACCATGTGGGTTGCAGTCCCGTTTTACTTCGATCCGTGGTTTATGTGAGTCAGTTCTTACCTCCGGTGACCCGTCTGCTAGTCATAGCTTCCACGATACGCGTGTGTCGGCCCACCGGGAGCACTGGTGTGGCGTACCCGAGAGAGACGATGAGTAGGCTGGTTATCGTAGGGCCCCCGCGTGCAGCCGAGTCTGAGCTTAGGGGGAATTAACAGCTAGAGGACAGGCCTAGGGCGTATGGTCTGAGTGTGCACACGAGGTTGGGGGCGTCGGACAGTGCTGGCAGGTGTGACCCCAGCTAGTCCTTGTTTTGTGGTCCTGGTTACTGAGTGTATCTTGTCTCCGCCTGGGACGTGGTAGCTAGACACTTGTGACGCAATGTAAGATGTCAGGGAATGCATCCGGTCATTCTTCTAGTGGGAGGTGCTCCTATCTACCGGTAGGTACGGACTCGAGTTTTGACAGACTGAGGTTCGGTTTGCGCGGTACTCCCATCACGTGACGTGAGTTGTCGTGTCCCGAGTTTTCATTTTCCATCTGCAAGACAGGGTTTCGGGTGTTATTTTCGAGAGCGTTCCCATAGCCGAGATCTAGGGTTTTCGGTGAGCATCACCGAGGGCTTTTTCCTAGACAACGTAGAGTTCACGACAGCGAGGTCGTGATTGTGTTTTCAGACCGCGTGGTTTCGGTGTGGGTCCTTGTCTGCGAGGACAGGCCCCCATGACGGTGACGTCGTGTCATTTTTCTAGTAGCATGACTAGGACGGTTCGTATATGGTTGTCCCCCGACGGGAGATCGGGTCGTGTGTTTTCCGGTACAGTAGGAGTAGCTGTAGAGCCGAGGTTTTACCGACCGCCGTAGTTACCATTCCTGCTGTTGTTATTGTTCTAGCTATAGTTACTGCTCTTCGTACCGCCGTTGTTCTTGGTTGGGGTTCCGCAGGATCCCTACTGAGCCAGTGATAGGAGGCTCACCCCTGATTTTCAGGTGCAGAGGCTCTTCCTCGAGGTTCGAGGGCATCGCGTGGAGGTCCTTAGTTGCCATCTGGCTAGGCCGAGTGTTCACTTGGCATGTGATACGTTTTACTAATAATTCCGTCACAAATAATATTTAATTTTCTACTTATTAATTTTTGACATTATTACCAATGAACAATTTCGACATCGAAGTACGTCGGCAATTTCTGATGAATTAAGGACAAAAAAAATACGCCGGTAATTAGCAACCTCAATTTCGCGACGTCCATAGTCAGTCGCTATTCCGTCGGCATTCTGTCAAAACATGACTTTGGGACATCTTTGTGACGGATTTGCGATAGAAAGTGGACGTTGTAAAAACTAACTTTTCTTGTAGTGCCTACTCTGAGTTTCCTTCGTTTTTCTCTCCCTCCGTTGCCACCAGAAGAATCCCCTGCTCAGGACGATGCCACCGTCCCCAATCCTATTTATGAACCCAATTGGTCTTATGATGATGGGTCGATACTTCAATCGCCCACACTAGCGCACCATGATCCTCCCCCTATCCTTCAAACCGTGCCCCACTAAAATCCAACGTTTCCTATGCACCAAACCACTCCTTTTACACCTCCAAATACCATACCTTTAACCCCCACCAAGCCATCCCGGCCCTCCAATGATTTCCTTCCAACCATTATGCCTTCATCAACCTCCTTACCATCGGCCTCCGTCGACCCTACCATCAAACCTTCTCTTTGTCTCAAACCAACTAATCCTCCATTGCCGCCACCTCGGCCCTCCACTACACCTATAACTCAAAAGCCAATCCTTCCTATTCCACAACTTAACCCTCCACCCAACCTCTCACCTAAACCTATGGCTAATTCTGAGCAGGGTCCACGCCTTGTTGTGCTCAAGTCAACCTCATCTGCTTCCGAGCAAGGGGAGAAGCTTATTGTGCTTGAACCTCTATTTTTACCCATCCATCCGTTAATGCCATCCATTAAACCTTCATCATTCATTAAGCCTATTACCTCCACTTCCCCTTCTACTACCACTCGGAGTAGGTGTGTGATTACAATCACACGTGCCAACGATGATCAAGAGCTGAGCATCTTTGAAAAGGCTAAGTCCCCGCTGATGCTCACTGAAAAAAAATGTCAAGATTTTATGTCATGGCGGCCCAAGGCTGAGATTATTAAAATTACTTTGCTCATTGGTCGACATTCTTTCAAAGCTCTCATTACCCTTTGTTCCGTCATTACACGACTTCCTAGTCAAGAGAAGGGTTTCTCCTCTTGCATGACTATAACACATTCTACTCCCAATGAGAGCTTATGGGCATCAATTCCACTTCTTGGGCCGTCTGGCCGACCACATTTTTTGTCATGGAGGGGCAGATATACTTTTGCTAAGGGGGCTTCCATTGACCCATTTACTCTCAATTCCATTCCATCCACATTTTTGTTACCTACCAAATTCTCCTTATGGGCCACCCGTTGGGTGAGGAGGGAGTTTTCATGTTCTCGCCCCTTGTGTTTTTTGCATTCCTTGCATCCCTTGCATTCTTTGCATCCTTTGCATTCATTGCATTGCATTCATTTACATTCTTTCTTTTCCAGGTATTCGAACCCGTATCTTCCCCGTCTTTCGGAACCTCCGGATCTCCCAGGGCATCGCGCCCCCTCTATACTCTCTTCCTCTGGAGCCTCCGAATTTTTCTCTCATTCTTTTCAGGCATCACGGCCCCTCCTATTGTCCCCTTCTAGAACTTCGGATCCTCCCTCTTCCAATTTACCTTCCTCTCCGGACTCTCTGGAGTTTCCGTCTCTTTACCCAGGGGACCGCGTCGTTACTCACTTTATTCCTCCAGAACCTTTGGGCTTGTCTCTTCTCCTAGGGCATCGCGCCCTTCCTTTTCACACTCCTCCGGAACCTCCAGAATCCTCTTTCCTTTCTGGGCATCGCACCCTTCCATATTCTCTTCCTCTGGAACCTTCGGACTTACCTCTTCTACCGGGACATCCCGTCCCTCGGCATTTTCTACCTCCGGAACCCCCAGGCCTTCTTCCTTTCCTTCGATTCATCATTCTACTTTTCCAAGACATCGCATCCTTTGCTCTTTTCTTCCTTTTAAATCATCTTTTTCCATACCTCCTCCTAGGGCATCGATGATCTTACAAATTTTTCAAGGAGGGATATATATATACATAAGTACAGTCAATCATGCAATGTGGTATCATGCATAAACTTAAACAAAAATACACACAACTTGTGCATGCATTTCACACAATCTACCCTTCATGCTTCTGACTTTTTATGTAAATGCAACAATCATCCTAGTGTAGACCTAGGTATGTATGCTCTCACCCTTGCACATGCTAAGTTCTCTTCTGATTTTATTGAATTGTTCTTGGTTTAGAGGTTTTGTGAAGATGTCAGCCAATTGATTATGTGTGTCAACAAATTTTAACTTGAAATCTCCCTTGCCTACATGATCTCTCAAAAAATGATGCCAAATGTCAATGTGTTTGGTCCTTGAGTGTTGAACTGAATTTTTAGATAATTTGATAGCACTTGTATTGTCACACAAGATTGGAACGGACTTCACTTCAACATTCAAATCAAGCAACTGATTTTTGATCCAAAGTACCTGGGCTCTACAACTTTCGATGGCTACATATGCAGTCTCGACCGTTGAGAGAGCCACTAAATGTTGTTTCTTGGAGGCCCAAGAAATCAGGCACCTACCAAGAAATTGACAGTACCCACTAGTACTTTTACGATCAACAATACATCTGGCATAATCCGCATCAGTGTATGCAATCAAGTCAAATGAGCCACTGATGGGAAACCACAAGCCAAAATCTAGTGTGTTAATTAAATATCAAAAAATCTGTTTAACAACCAATAAATGAGATTCTTTAGGACGTGACTGAAAATGAGCACATAGACATACGCTGTATTAAATGTCAGGATGGCAAGCTATTAAGTATAGTAGTGATCCGATCATACCTCGAAATAGTGTAGGATCTACTGTTTTACCATTTTCATCTTTATCTAACTTCATGGTTGTGGCCATCAGAGTAGACATGGGTTTTGCTTCTGCCATCCCATATTTCTTTAATAGCTCCAAGGTGTATTTGGCTTGATTTATGAAAATACCTTCAGATGTTTACTTCACCTGCAATCCAAGAAAAAATGTAAGTTCCCCATGGGACTCATTTCAAATTCTCCCTGCATTATCTGTGCAAACTCATCACATAAGGCATTATTAGTAGCTCCAAATATTATATCATCAACATATACTTGAACTACTAAGATGTCTTTACCTGATTCTCTCGTGAAGAGTGTTTGGTCAACCCTACCACTTTTGAACTCATTTTCAATTAGGAATGAAGTGAGTCTTTCATACCATGCCCTTGGTGCTTGCTTCAACCCGTATAAGACTTTCTACAACTTGTACACATGCTGTGGATATTTTGGGTCTTCAAAACCTAGAGGTTGTTCTACAAAAATATCATCTTTGATGTACCTATTTAGAAAGACAGATTTAATATCCATTTGAAATAATTTGAAGTTCAATGAGCAAGCATAGGATAAAAGAATCTGGACTGCTTTAATCTAGTAACCGGTGCAAATGACTCATCAAAATCAATACCCATTTCCTAGCTATACCCTTTGACTACGAGCCGAGCCTTGTTCCTAACAACCGATCCCATGTCATTTAACTTATTTCTGAAAACCCAACGGGTTCTAATGACCGGATGATTTTTAGGACGCGACACAAGAGTCCACACCTCGTTTCTTTCGAACTAGTGCAGCTCTTCATGCATAGCCTGGATCCATGATTCATTTTGAAGAGCTTCGTGGACATCTTTAGACTCTTCTTGTGAGATTAAAGCTATCAAATCCTCTTCTTCCACTTATCTCAGTGAAGATCTAGTTCTCACCCCATCTTTAAAATTATCAATAATATTTTCAGTAGGATGGTCTTTCAAGAACGTTGAGGCTCTAGGCAAGTCGGGGTTCTGCATTTGTTGTTCTTGAAGTGTTTCTATTGACAGATCCTCTTCATCTTTAGCCTTGTTGGAGGTTCCTTCATTTGGTTCATTCTTATTCTTAGATGTTCTAGCATTGGGATTCTTGGGGATTTCATTTGCATCGAAAGGTGAAGTAGTTTGATTTGTCAGTTTTAGCTCAGATTCATCAATCGCTAGGTTGGCCTTAGCGGTCTAGAGGTAGACCGCTAGGCTCCCTGGCGGTCCAAGAGAGGACCGCCAGGCGATTCTCCGTGTTCGCCATGTCTGTTTCACGTTGTGTTGGTCTCCGGTCGACCCGGTTGTGATCCAGTGGTTGACCTTTGGCCTCGTGGATGTCCCGAATACCGTGGGACTTGTGTTCGTATTTTTGGGGATGTCCGGAGGTGCCGTGTTGTCTCGAATAGCATGCCCGTGTGTTTAGAGGGTCCGGGTGAGTCCACGTGTTCTGGGCTTTTGTGTTTTCGCTAGATCGGGTCACCATGAGTCGGCATGGGTGCGGGGGGCTTTCCCCGCACAGTGTGAATTTCACCGCAAAGTGGTTTTCGAGTGCGCCTTGTGTGAATGGCCTTGGGCTGTCAGTCCAGTTGACCAGCCTGGGGCTGGAGGTTTCCTGTGTTCCGTTTATGAGGGAAGGGTCTCGGCAGTCATGAACTGCCTCGTAAGTCATCGCATCGTGATTTTGGACCTAAGGATTAGGCTAGATTGACGGCGTAGTGCTGTCGCGTGCTACGATCTTGACCCCGAGTCTCGTGACTCAAAGGCCGTTGGGTTAGTAGGTCTAGTGGACTGTCCAGAGTCTGGTGGCCCCGAGCCACCTGTTACTTCGCATTACTCGCGATGGGTGCGTGCGTGATTTTCTGTGTCTACATTCTGTGAGCTCCCACTAGTCGTAGCCTTCTTACAGTACGCGTGTGCTGGCCCACCCGGGAGTGGTGGCGAGGCTGACCCGAGAGGGACAGTTGTTAGGCTGGTTACTGTAGGGCCCCCACGTGCAGCCAAGTCTGGGCTTTCGGGGAAGAACCAGCTAGAGGACAGGTCTAGGGCATATGGTCAGAGTGTGCACATGGGGCTGAGGGCTTCGGGCCCGCACTGACGAGCGCGACCTCAACTAATCCTTGTTTTGTGTTCCTGGTTACTAGTACAGTGTCCTGGCCTCCGCCTGGGGTGTCGCAGGCGGACACCTGAGGTTATGGACTAAGTCATCAGTGGACGCATCTGACCTTCGTTCTGGTGGGCGGTACTCCCATCACGTGACGTGAGTTGTCGTGTCCCGAATTTTCGTTTCCCGTCTGCGAGACGGGATTTCGGGTGTTATTTTCGAGAGCATTCTCATAGCCAAGGTCTAGGGTTTCTAGTGAGCGTTAACGAGGACTTTTTTCTAGACACCGTGGAGTTCACTACATCGAGGTCATGATTGTGCTTTCGGACCGTGTGGTTTCGACTTGAGCCCTACTGTGTGGGCAGGTTTTCGCGACTGAGGTGTTGTGACGTTTTCCTAGTAGCGTGACTAGGGCGGTTCGTGTCTGGTTGTCCCCCGATAGTGCGATCGGGATATCGGGTGTGTGACTTGGTTGTCCCCTAACAGAAAATCGGGTCATGTTTTTCGGTACAGTAGGAGTAGCTATAGAGCCGAGATTTTACCAGTCGTCGTAGTTACCGTTCCTGCTGTTGTTATTATTCTAACTGTAGTTACTACATTCTGTACCGCCGTTGTTCTCGGTTGGGGTTCTGCAAGATCCCTACTGAGCCAGTGATAGGAGGCTCACCCTGGTTTTCAGGTGCAGAGGCTCTTCCTCGAGGTTCGAGGGCATTGTGTGAAGGTTCCTAGTTGCCAACTTGCCGGGCCGAGTGTTCACTTGGCATGTGGTACGTTTTACTGCTTTAGACTGTCCTTTCTTTTGGACTGGACTCTGTTGTAGTTAGATTATTTATATATGTTGTCCTGCTTTATTTCTTATTTCTATGTACACCACACCTATCCTTTTAGTCCTTCCGAGCCCTCCGGCTCGTGGGCAGCGGTTCAAGATTTGAATGGTATCAAGTCTTCCCGGTATCCGGATCTTGGGTCGCTACAATACCCGTATCTATACCCGCAAAAATAATAGGGTATTATTCAGATATAGTATTTGTAAAATTTTCATGGATAGGATATGGTATTAATCTACCCGAGCCGAATCCGATCCATTCATATCCCTATTATCACCTATTGGTAAGTTACCAATTGCTCTAGCATTCCAAGAAAGGATAGGAAAAATCATGATGACATGCTACCAGAGGGAACATCACCAGATTTTCGCTGGGATCTAGTGCGAACACCGACGATCAGCGGTGCACCTTCTACCATGGTAAGAACCGCATTAGGCATGAAAATATTCTCTTGGTATGCCAGATCAGTTGCCATAGGCAATTAAGATTGTCTCTGGAAGGTTTGTTGAGAGTCTGAATCTCTGGGTACGTTGCCCACCGCTGACGTTGGTAGTGACGCTTATGGAGGGGAGGTACCATACTGTTGATGACCAGTATCATGCACTGAACGAATACCATGCAGATGAGCAGTAGGGTTAAAAGACCCAGAATTGCACTGAGCCTCACCATCACCAGCTGAGGAGTGGATAACAGCAACGTTGGCACAGCTCGTAACCTGCTCAGCTATATGAATGTTGGCATCCTGTAACTCAAGCAAATTGGTACCCTGAGGCTTGGGCAAAGTGACAAGAGCGTGAGGATGTACCTGAGAATCATCAGAACTATTACAAGTTTGCATAATCGGCTATTGAGATATATTAGTCTTATCTTGCAGACGCCAAACTTTTGAAACATTCTGAATAATCTCCTTCGAGGGAGGCCCCAAGAGGGACCCCGCCTGACTATCAACCATCAAATATTTTCCTTTCCTCTTCTGAAGACAATCAGCTTCATGATGACCAAGTTTGTGACAGAACTGAC